>CM061551.1:92849212-94233587 GCA_030864225.1 Capsicum baccatum var. pendulum
GTCTTCATCTAATTTGTCCTTTCTTTGACGGAAATGGTGTGTTAACTAATTTAATTCATTCCTTTCTCCTTAGTTGGCTATATGTTAAATTTATTTCTCTTATCGTTCGTTAATGATGTATTAAGGTCCTTTATCTTTTCTTATTTTGCATGCAAATTGTTATAGTCCAAATAGACTCTTGCCTCTTGCATTTCATGAGGGGACAGTGAGTTTGGATCAAACCCCCGTGGCATCGAAATACGAGAAGTTTGAAGGAACAAAGGAGAGGCTTATCTCCTTTTATTAGTCTTGTTTCTACTCCCTTTATTTATTTACTTATTCATCTATTCATTTTTTTGGGCCTCGAAGCCAAATTTGTATCTAATACAGGTGGAGCAAGATTCGAGCTAAAGGCTCGAGAGCTAGATTAGGACAGGTGAAATGGGTCAAAGGCCCTATTAGACTAGGACAGGTCTCATCGATTTGGGCCCAATGGCCTGAATCCCTTCTCCCTTTTCCTCTTTCCTTTTTTGCTTACTAGTTTACATGTTTCTTCCGAACCTAGTTAATCCCCTAGTCAAGTCGTTAAAAACTAGTTTTACATAAATGTCAAAATATTTCTATAATTGCTTTCTATTCAAAAAATAAACTTTTTTCAAAGTTAATCAAAGATGATTTTCCAACAGTCCAGATAACTGCAAGTTAGTGGACGTTTTAGGTGCCTAACACCTTCCTAAAACATTAATCGGAACCTCTTATCTAGAATCTCTTAACTTAAATGATTTTTCTGTTTTAGATCGTTTAAAGTGTTTTATAAAGGTTTCTTAATTCCTTTTCAAAATTAAGTGGCGACTCTCTCTCAAAAAGTCAAAATTTCTCCGCAAAACAGTTATTATTGAGCTGTTGCAATAGATCGTCCCTCTATCGTAACAGATTTTATGTGTGTGCAACAGATTTACCATCTGTTGTAACATATAGATTATCTGTTGCGACAGATAGACCATATGTTGGAGATGTTTTGATTTCTTTTAATAACTGATTCATCAGTTGCAACAGATGGAGAATTTGATTCATTATCTATTTTGAATGTGTTAGATAAAAAGTCACCACTACCACTTTTTTATTAGTCATCACATGTGTGCATATGAATAAATGTTATCTGGTCTGTCGCAACAGATTCATAATTTATTGCAACATATGGATTATATGTTGCGATAGATAGACCATATCTGGGAGGAGACGTTTTGATTTCTTCTAATAGCTGATTCATCAGTTGCAACAGATGGAGAATCTGGTTCATCAACCGTTTTGAATGTGTTAGAAAAAGGGTCACGACTCTTTACCTCTTTTTAATAGTTATCACATGCGTGCAGATGAATAAACAATGTCTGGTCTATTGCAATAGATTCATAATCTGTTGCAACATATAGATTATCTATTGCAACAGATAGACCATATGTTGGAGGAGATATTTTAATTTCTTCCAACAGCTGATTCATCAGTTGCAATAGATGGAGATTTTGATTCATCAGTTGTTTTGAATATGTTAAGATAAAAAATTCATGACTCTTCACACCTCTTTTTTAATAGTCATCACATGCGTGCAGATGAATAAACAACACTGTATTAATGGTGTAGAAAGAATAAGGTGCGTGCAATGGATCAACTTCCATGTGTAGGAGTTATGTATTATTGATCAGTTTACCGCGACAGACACACATAAAGTTCAATAATTTTGTGAATGCAGTTTTTTACCGATTAGACACTGATCCTTCAAAAAAAGATCCTGCATTGTACAATTTAGTTTGATAGGTGAGACCTTATAAGGCTGAAGGGTTCCAAGACGGTGGTGTCGATACACTGTTACAATTTAATAATGGTCTATGCTCATGTTTTTGTGTCAAGTTTGGGGAAGGGTTCAAGTTTTTGGTGGCAGTGTAAATATCCAATAGTGATTGGACCAGTTTTAATGGCGCAATGGACTTCTTGAAAGGCCTCCGAAGCCTCGCACTACAACAAACAATGATGGAACCAATAGAAATTTTCCTGGTCCAAATTTCTATGGATGGATTACTGGAGGAGACTTTTATACAACAGAAGGTACTTGAGAGAATACTTGTGAGGGAAGGGGGAGGTGAAGAATGCCTTATATCATCTCAGACATTGTTTAAGAGGAAACACAGGGGAGCAAGAAAAAAGAAATTCTACCAAAATCTGGCCAATGAAATTGACATGAGAAATGAAAAAACTGGATGAGCTTCAAATGTGGAAGCGTATACAAATATAAGAATCCGTCAGTCATTAAAAAAAAGAATGGTCAACATAACTGGAGTTGTTTCGCGAGCACATGAAATTGGTACGATTGTCGATCAGAATTGAAACCTGAACTAACTACTCCTGAATTAAAAATATGAGATCAAGCCAAGGCAGCAATTTATCAAGTTAAACTTGCATGTCATTCCTTCTGTTTATGGCTATGATAAGGTCAATGGCAATAAACAAAAAGATCTGAAGTTGGATAGAAATCCCAGGCCTTGTTGTTCCACTGCCTTTGACCTGAACAGAGCCATAAATAGGAGGCATGGGATGCAAGATTAACTTGAGAAACTCCACCTTGGCTTGATCCTGTATTTTTAATTCAGGAATAGTTGGTTCAGGTTTCAATTCTCACCGACAATCTTACTACCTTCTGTGTTTGTAAGGCTACTTCCTTAGAGTTCTGGTCCTGTATTTTGTGGGTTTTTATTGAGGCCACGCTCGCTAGTTGTAGTCTCTAGCAAAATGACCAGCTCAAGTCCTCTTGACCATTCTTCTTTTTCTTCAACGACTGGTGGATTTTCATTTTTGGATACACTTTCCCATTCATAGCTCATCTAGTTTTTTCATTTTTCATGTCAATTTTATCAGTCAATTTCACTACACTTTCCTTCCTACCCTGTGTTTCCTCTTAAAAAAGGTGTGAGATGATATATGGCCTTCTCAACCTCCCCCTTCACGCACAAGTATTCTCCCAAGAACCTACTATTGTATAATAGTCTCCTCCAGCAACCCATCTATATTAATTTGGACCAGGGGAATTACTATTGGTTCCATCATTGTTTGCTGCAGTACAAGGCTTCGGAGGACTTTCAATAAGTTCATTGAGCCATTTAAATCGGTCCAATCACTATTGGATATTTACACTGCCTCCAAAAACTTGAACCCTTCCCTAAACTTGACATAAAAACATGAGCATAGACCGGTCATTAAATTATAACAGGGTATCGACACCACTTACTTGGTCCCTCAGCCTTACCAGTTCGAACCTAACAATCTTGTTTGAAGAATTAACACCTAATAGGTAAAGAACAAACATTCACAAAACCATTCTACTGGATGTGTGTTTTCATGATAGTTTGATCAGTAATACAAACCTCTCACATATGAAGTGGTTCCATCTACAAGAAACTTATTCCTCTGGACCGATCTTTACTCTAGCCTTTAATGCTGGTCGGGCAAAAATGGATCCAATTTCACTTTCTTTTATCTACAAACAAGAGAAATACATTTGATGTCAAACAAGAGAAGAAGAAAAAGAATATTACAAAAAGGTAACACAAAATTGAGCAAATCAACAGATGACCAATCTGATGCAATAAATTACCCATCTACTCAACCAATGAGGCATCTATTGTAACAAATGGATGACATGTTGCAACAGATGGGTCATTTGTTGGAATAAATTAAACCAGCCTGGCTACTGGTAGATTTCTTAAAATAGTTGCTCCGTCTGATCCAAGAGCTGATTCATCAAGCTATACTGACAACAAGGCTTTTTAAGTTCCAAAAGATGAATTTTTTTGCATATTTTAATAATAACAACGGTTTATTCATTCAAGACTTAAAAGTCACCTTTCCTTCAAATTTCTCAATAAATAAGAAACTGGTAATGGGTAAATAATTAATAAAAACAAATGTAAATATCTAATTTAAATGACATACAAATAAGAAGACGAGATAGAAGGAGAAATAGTGAACCATACCTGCAATATGAAAAAGCAAAGGGATCAGAACATCTATTTCAGTCGAGAAAATATATTGATCGGTTGAGATCGAAAAGGATCCTCATCCGAAAGAAGAGAGAAAAAAAGAGGAAAAAAGGAAAGAAAGAAAATTGAGAATAAAAAGAAAGAGTGATAGATGAGTTGAGTCTTACTTTATGTTATGGCTTAAGGAGAGAGTATTCTTCTAGATATAGGTTTTAAATATTCAATAATAACTTTTGACTTTTGAGGGGCACGAGGAGACAGTGACATTGAAAATACCAGATAAGACTACTCACTCAGGAGATTTCTGAGTTATCTAAGTAATATTTTTTACCACCTTAGTATTTTAACTTTTTATCTCGGATAAAAAATACCTAAATTGCTTTTAAAAAAAGGGTCTTATAATATCTACGTGCAACAGATAATAATTTCTATTTGAATTTTTCCAAAGCTCGGTCATCGGTCACAACAGATGCAGCATCTGTTTGATAATTTACAACAGATGAGTAATATGTTGCAACAGATGACTTAATCTGTGTGATTAAATCCAATAGAAAAGACATCTGTCGTAATAGTTTAAATATTTTTTTTGTACAATTTAAATTGATTTCACATGTTAGACTAATACCTTAATTAATTAATCTAGGATGAGGGGTAAGTTATCATAGGGTCAACTACAACTTCAATTGAGTCTTTTGGTAATTGCATATGAGACAATATTGCATTCCTCCCGACCAGAGTCGTCGATCGATCACTCTGAGCTGAACCAATTCTTACTACCTCATATGTTCAACTAATACCTTTATTGATTAATCTAGGACTAGGTGTGAGTTCTCATAGTGCCAACTACAACAGATGGTAGCCCCTATTTGATAATTTACAACAAAAGTGTAATCTATTACGACATGTGACAATCCATTTGATAATTTACAACAGATGGGTAATCTGTCATGATATGTGATAATCCATTTGATAATTTACAACAGATGAGTAATCTATTACAATAAATGACTTAATTTGTTTGATAACTTACAACAGATGGTTATTTGTTGCAACAGGCTGAACATTTATTTTTATACAATTTCAATTGATTTCACATGTTAGACTAACACCTTAGTTGATTAATCTATTACCAAGGGTGAGTTCTCATAGGGTCAACTACAACTTCAATTGAGTCTTTTGATAATTTCATATGAGACGGTATTGTATTCCTCCCGACCAGAGTCATCGATCGATCACTCTAAGCTGAATTGATTCTTATTACCTTATATATTAGACTAATACCTTAATTGATTAATCTAAGACTAGGGGTGAGTTCTCATAGGGTGAACTATAACTTCAATTGAATTTTTTGGCAGTTGCATATGAGACGGTATTGCATTTCTCCCAAACAAAGTCGTTGATCGATCACTCTGAGCTGAACCGATTCTTACTACCTTATATGTTCAACTAATATCTTAATTGATTAATCTAGGACTAGGGGTGAGTTCTCATAGTGTAAACTACAATAGATGGCAACTTCTATTTGATAATTTACAACATATGGATAATCTGTTGCGACATTTGATAATCCTTTTGATAGTTTACAACAGATGGATAATCTATCATAAAAAATTACTTAATCTGTTTGATAATTTACAGCAGATCTATATCTGATGCAACATGTTGAACATTTATTTTTATACAATTTTATTTAAGTTCATATACCTAAATTGATTAATCTATAACCAGGGATGGGTGAGTTCATAGGGTCAACTACAACTTCCATTGAGTATTTTGGAAATCCCATGATGAGAGGATTAAAAATTACGCATATCTTTTATAATTTAAAAATATTAAGATCAATTTAGACCAAATTAACATTTTCCAAACTTGTCATTCTTTTTCAAAATACAAATCAACCCATACATATCATCCATTTGCGAGAAAAATATTTCATCATTTCAAATCTCGAGTTCTCGCTCTTTTCTCTTTCTCACTTAATTATACAGTACGGAGAACAATTACTCAACAAATTTCTCTACCGTTCACAACAGATCAATTTTCTTCTCATTTCTGACCACATAGGTGTTATTTTCAACTTCATTCTTGCTTGTATCAGTCATTTTCTCTGTCTTTGTAGGTAACAGAGTTTGAGAAGATTTCTATATTTGTTATTTTTTTCTGAAAAATAAGTTCTTTTAAGTTAATGATGAAAAAAAAATTTAGTTGTATTATCTTTGAGAATGGGTTTACAATTTTGAGTTTTGATGGAAAAATTATAGGAAGAACTTGAGAAAACCCTAGCTTCTGTCACAGTATTTCGTTGACTATCATGGTATTGTTGGATAGTATTTTTGGTGGTGGTGGTCGTCGTCGTTGTCATCTTTATGGTGGCACTGGTGGTGTTTGTGGTGGCATTAGTTGGTGGTGTTTGTGGTGGCTTTCGATGGTGTCGGTATTTGTGGTATTTGTGGTATTAGTTTGTGGTGTTTGCGGTGGTGGTTTCTGTAGGTGTGTCATTATTGGTGATGTTTGTAATGTATTTTTTAAAATTTATGCATACATCAATTGTAATGTAATTTTTGTTTTTCTGTTGTTTGTAGGTAAAACATGTCTCCTAAAAGAAAAGAAAGTGAAAGTGGATCAACGTCTAACCACCTAAAAAAAGGCTACAGTACAGAGGGATTTGGAGGAGCTTCCTAAACAATCTCGTCAGGGAAACAAAGTGAAGCTGAGGAAAGATATAAAACAATGTTGAGAGAGGTGGACAGGGTGTGTAAATGGTGATGAAGAAAATGAAAGTGAGAAAGAGAAGGAATTAGAGAGTGAGAAAGAGAAAGAGGATGATCATCAACATGATGATAATGGATCACCAATGTAGCGTGAATTAATATCGACATCCCGTCATGATCCTTTCAAAACTTTTAGTATTGAAAAGTTTCAAGTTGTGATGCCGATAAATGACAAAAAAGCAGAAGAAGAACTAACTGGTAAAATTGTACTTAAATGTTAGATAAGGAGTAAATTTATTTATTTTAGTAAAATTAAGAAGGATGAAAACATAGATGGACTTTTTAAGAAGAGCTGCTTTGGACACTTTCTTGAGCTGCCTGAGTCCCCTACCTGTTTCCATATGAGGATGGTATATGGTCTTCTCATGCACAGGATCAAGTACATGCGGGATGATAAAGATCCGAAGGAGAGGGCTAAAAAGATGGATGAAACCTGGATCAACTACTATGGCATGCCAACATGGCTACAAAGCATCAGATTTTTGACAGATCTCATAGATAAAACCATACCAAAGCAATCCAGGGAGCAATTATACTTAGTTTGGTTTTCCCATTCGGTTTTATTGGCAAGAGACATCAACAAGGTCATAGAAGATGATTTGTTGGCGCGTGCTGAGGATTTTGATAAATTCAACAATTATCCCTGGGGATATGACAACTTCTACTTGACTGTCCAATATTTACTGACAAATCTATCCTCGGGGACAACCATATTATATGGCTTTCCTTGGGATTTCATGGTAAAATTAATCACTATTTTAACTCATCCATCAAGTTATATTGAATATATTTATTATGATTTTCTTTGCTTGCTTCCTGTTTACATTCTTTAGGCTTGGGCATTTGAAGTCATTCCTTCCCTCCGAAAGCAGGTAATGGATTACCCAAATGAGGTTTCTCATCCAAGGATGTTTAGGTAGTTGGCTGCAAAGAACAGCACCAAAATTAAGGAGGTTGATCTCATTAACCCTCCGAATGATGTAGCACATCTTCTTCAAGTAAAATAATTTTACTCAATGAAGATATTGAACAGATGTTATATCTGATACAACAGATTTTATATCTGATGCACCAGATGGGACATCTGTTGTGATAAATTACCCGTCTTATTCCAATCGGTGCAATAGATGGATAATCTATTACGATAGATGATTGGTATCTTATATTAGATTACCTATCTGTTGCTTTGGTTCTCTGAATCCAACTCCTAACAGATTAATAATCTACTATAAATTATGCAATAGATGTGTAATCTGATATTGTTAATACACATACAGATCATCTGTTGCATAATATGTAATCCAACAGATTACCCATCTTGTGCAATTGGTGTAACAGATTAGTAATCTGTTGTGACAGATGATTGATATTTTGCATCATATTATCCAGGTGTTGCTCTGGTTCTCTGAACCCAACTTAAATGGATTTTAACCATCTACTGTAAACTATACAATAGATGGGTAATCTGATACAACATATTGTTAATCTGTTACAGAAGTTGACACTATTAAAATGTAACCTAACTGTGAAAATTATTATATTAGATGATTTAAATATCTCTATCTTTTTTTTCTAGGTTGTGCATCCATGGATCGTGTCTATTAAGAAGGAGTCATTGATGACTTTTTATATTACTTTAGGTCATGTTGATACTATAGCATACCCAACGGTGGAGTTAATAAAGAAGAAATTGGCTAGAGCAATAGCCATAAGAAGAGTTGTTAGTTAAGGTCAACCTAATGTTGAGGATCTTCATGACCAACCTACGAAGGTTGATCCGAGTGCTTTTTCTGGTGGAGTTGTTTGTGTTGGTAGCAGACATGCTGATACTACTACCACTCATGATGATGAGCATGTTGATGATCAAGAAAAATAAATATGTTTGAAAATACCCTTTTTCACCCTTACATAGGTCCATCTCACCCCTTTTCACCCTCGTGTTCTCGTTGCGAATGTGAAGAGTGCAAGGACAGCCAGGATAAACTTTTTGAAAAAATAAAGGCTATCTCTAAATCTATCGAGGAAGTCAAATCCAAGAGGAGTGTCATACCATCCAAGAAGGTGAGGGAGCCATACACTCCTACAATGTTGGTTAAGAGGAAGAAAAGAGCAATAACCGACGTACTCTCCGATTGGAAATAAAAAAATTGTAACTCCTCCCTCTCCATAATTTGTTGAAGTTCAGGGTCCATTCAAGAAGGTGGAAATATATGCAAAACTTAGCACGAAAGATAAAAGGGATCTGTGACAGGCCAAGAATGCGAACCTTGGCACACCAGATTACCCTAGGCCTCCCTTCACCCCCCCCCCCCAAGACTTCCAGACTATGACAGATATGCGTATGTGGTACAAGGACAAGGTAAGTTTACTTTTCCTAACCTATCCTTCTAATCTACCCCATGAAGAAGAAGCTACGCAACAAATGTGAAATCTATTACAATAGCTGGGTATTTTGGTGTAACTGGTAGTGGTTCTATTGTATAAGTTGCATTGGATTATTGATTCAAAGAATCCTATGAAGTAGATGGACCATCTTTATAATTACTAAACTATTTAAAAATTGACTTCTTATATCACAATATGTTGACAAAATTCTCTACCTCATGAGAAAAAGGCAATTAACGTACTCAGAAGCTTATGCGCTGCCGATAGGATAATGGACCTCGACTTCTGCAAGAATCTCAAGGATAAGTACGATCAACTCAATTATGATGCATCATCCTGTGGCACGGGCTTGATTTATTAGTTTCTATGTTGGACTTGGATGAAGAAGAAATAATAAAATATGTTAGCGGGGTGAGGCCAAATCCATAGACAAGATCTGGACCAAGGCAAAGAGGATTCTTGAAGCCATTATCATGAACAGAATACATTATCGAGCTGTTGAGAAACTACTCAAGGAGGGAAATATCAAAGTCTATGACTACAACGAACCTGTCGTTGACGAGGTTGATCTTTTTTTCCTCGTACAGCCACTGATGGAGCTGTTGCCCATCTTGTTGAGGGAGAGTAAACTAATGAATCATTTACAAAAGAATGTACTGATGAAAAAAACATGGGATTTTGAAGGTCAAAATAAGGGCATGACCTTTCCAAAAAATGATACCGGTTATGCGTGTGGCTTGCACGCTCTTGCACACATCGAATGTTTATTGACCGGCATAGAAATAACCGAGCCAATGACCTTTCTGTACGACAACATTATGTCAAACCTGTAAGAGTTCTAGGCTTATGGTGTACTAACTGGACGCTTGGAGCCTGTATATATAGAAGAGCCTATGAAATAACAATTTTTATTTCAAGTCACACTTTACTTTACTTTAAATTACATGTACATGTAGTGGCAATAATTTTTTTCTGATGAAAGTTGAGTTTTTTATAATGCAATAGATTGCCAATCTATTGTAAAATATATTCTATCTGTTCTAGCAAATAGTTTATCTGTTGCAATAGGTTTGTCATCTGTTGCATTATGCCGATGTTATTTCTATCTAATCTAAGTCTAACTTGTTGCAACAGTGGGAAGACCTATATGATAATTTCTAATAGATGACCAAAATTTTACAACATATGCCTAAATCTGTTTGATATTTTGCAATAATTACGCTTGAATATCCATGTGCTTGACAACATCGAATCAGTAGCAAATACACCACCATGAAAATTTCAGCAATTAGGTTTGAACATCAATGTGCCCAACAACACCAAACCAATAGCAATAACGTCAACAAAGTAGTATCTTCTTGCTCAATTTTTTTTCTCTTCAGAAGCCTTGACTTTGTTCAAGAAACCCCAGAATACACGATTTGCTTGTGAAGAGTGTCGTTCTTCATACCAATCAATGTAATCGCATCCACCCAATTTCTATAAAAATAAAAACACAATTACAAAGTAATTACAAGTCAATAATTAATCAACTAATTAAATAAAAACTACTACCTTTGAAATCTTACAAGTAAAAAACCTACGACCTGGATTTTGTTGAGTCCAAGAAGTCTTCAATAGAGCTTTATGACTGGACTTTTAATATCAAAAATTATTATCACAAAAAATAGTGGAAGATGATCTCGACATTGTCAAGCTCAGTTGGAAAAAATGAAAAAAAGATGAAGAAAAGAAATACCAAATACAAATAATTTGAAGAATTTTGATAGAGAATTTTGATAGAGAAAAAAAATGATGATGAAGAAAAAGAATTGGGAATTTAGGGTTAAATTTTAGGAAGAAGATGAATATATAAGAAATTGGAGGGGAAATAACCGTTGGGGGCCAAATCATATGTCAAGTCAGCAAAAAGTGCCAACCTGACACATTTGACGCCTATTTTATTTTATGTGATTAAAATGAACACTGTCTTCTTGATGTCTATTTTATTTTAGGTGTTTGAACTGAACACTTTTGATGGGTTCTGCCTTTTTTATTTCAATTCACTTTCACTTTTTTACATGTAGTGGCAGTTTTTTATGTCCAATAAAAGTTGAATTTTTATAATGCAATAGATTCTTCATCCGTTGTAACAGATATTCTACCTATTTTGACATATAGTTTATCTGTTGCAATAGGTTGGTCATATGTTGCATTATGTCGGTGTTTCTATCTAAGTCTATCTATTTGTTGAAGCAGTGGGAAGACCTGTTTGATAAATTCCAACAGATTACCTACCTGTTGCAACATATGTCTAAATCTGTTTGACATTTTCCAAAAAATGTGTCGTCTCTTGCAACAGATATATTATCAGTTGCAATATTGGAATCTAGTATTCCATTTCAATTAATAAGTTCAAATCTAAGGAAAAAAATAAAATTCATAGACAAAATAAAATAAATTGAAACCTTAAGAAATTAAATGAAATAAATCAACGAATAAATGAAATGTAAAAAAATTGTTATGGGTACAAATCTCAACAAATACATCAACAATTTAAGTATTGATGTCAAGGATTCCTAAGGAGGGGTAAGGTTATTACTTTGACAGACTCGAGCTGTCACGTCTCGAATCCTATTGGGGCGGACTAGCACCCGTAACTGAGGAGGCCCGGGAGAACCAGCTCATAACCTTATACTTCCCATACATAACATCATGTCGCATATAAAAGGAAATAATCACTTGTATAAGCTCGAGCACACATATATATACAATACTTGGCCGTTGGAGCCATCACGTCTATTAATAAAACACCACCTTGACTGTATATTAGGTCTACAAAGCCTCTAGACAATACACAGAGTTTAACTAAGGTCGGGACACACCCCGACATATAACTAACTTCTATACAATACCAAAAGTGACTGGATATGACATGAAAAGCCCCGAAGCAAACTGGAGCTCACCAAAAGAAGCTGGATGTCCTGGCTCCTACTTGTGTGGTGTATGAGCTGAGGTACCTATGCTTGCAACATGAAATGCAGGTCCCCCATGGGGGACGTCAGTACGAAATATGTACTGATTATGTAAAGCTGTAGATAATCACATATGATATAGGACCTCAATAGAAATCAAAAACAAGTGAATAAATCGTAATAGGAGTGGACCATACTTACTAGAACTTGTGACAATTTGTACATTGTATTTATTCAATCACTTTACCTTCGTTCTTATCATCTTTGTAATCATTACTGTACTGTACTGTGACCATTAGGCTACCTCCAGTACATATCAACTGGGATCGACCCATGATAGGCTTATGCCCCTGGGATACCACCCATAAACACATAAATAGGGATCAACCCATGATAGGCTTATGCCCCTGGGATACCATCCGATAAGAAAGAACTTCCATCACATAGTTCAATTAATCTTTTAGATTGTTATTTCGGTCGCCACCGCATTTTTGATACTTTGAAACAATGATACATCAATAAGAGATATATAAATAGACCATCAATGCAATAATGATGAATTAAGAAATCATTGGCATATCAATGAAGTGTTTTGGAGTCATCAATGCCATAACAATGAAGTAGGAACTTATTGGTATATCGATGAAACGTTTTGGAGTCATTAATAGCACATG
Source organism: Capsicum baccatum var. pendulum (assembly GCA_030864225.1). NCBI lineage: Eukaryota > Viridiplantae > Streptophyta > Magnoliopsida > Solanales > Solanaceae > Capsicum > Capsicum baccatum. The sequence continues at coordinate 92,862,004 of CM061551.1, forward strand.
GATCTTTTTTGAGTAACCGGATACCTTCTGACATTCATTAGTGCAATAAACATGTAAGATTTGGAAAACAAGTAAGTATTGGAATGTCTTGACATCTTTTAGGGTGGAAACAAGTTCATTGGTAACGTAGGACATCATACAAAACCATTATGGATCACATGTTATTGAATGAACAATTGTTCACTTTCATGCCAAAGGTATGGTATAGAGTATGCTTTACATACCTGACTGTCAACCTTCAATACTAGTCCCAAATGGACTTCCCATCTTTTCGGATTACTTATCTACAATAAACATATATAGCAATCTAGTATTAGTAACCAAACATCACAATTCAATTATTTGAATTCACCAAACTAGTGGTTAAGTAGTAAGCCTTAATTACACTATAAAAGGTGTCACTTCAACCCTCTTATACTCCAATTACATTCACATGCCATGCATATTCATACAACATCCTCCAATATCAAGTTTGGATTCATTTATCCTTTCAACCAATCCATTAAACCAAATTGAGCCATAGACATAAATAATCATCAATTCAATAGTATATCACCATATCCACCTTCCATAACTCAATTACCATATCCACCTTCCACAATTCAATACAACCAAACCATGCAAAATAGTCCATAACCCTATTTCCATCACCTTTCAATAACAACCAATATATACAATCCTCTATCACACATATACATATGGAAAATAATAAAGGCAAACAATATTCATACCTTAGAATTCACCTCTTAATTATGAAATCCTGTTTGCACAAATAATAGGTGTCGTTCGAAGCTCTCGAGATTACAAATGCATTTATCGGATTACTTTGGAATTTCTACGGTTAAATCAAATGTAATTTAAAGGTCAAATTTGGATAGGGTTTGTTCTTTCTCAATGATTGATGATGAAAATGAGTTTTTGAACTCATATACATGTATATATACACATATTCCCGTCCATAATATAATAGGAAATGACCAAAATGCCTTTAAAATTTAAATAATGTCAAATCTGTCCTTTGGTGGACTGTTTTGATAAGCTAAAGTAGATCGACCATAACTTTTTGATCCGATAGCGAATTTGGGTGAAATTGGTATCGTTGGAAGGATAATTCAAAGGTCTTTAATTTCATATAAAGTAGGCCAACCAGTTCATCCTGTACAAGGAGTTATGGTCACTTGAAGTTGACCATAAAAATCTATTTTGATAGGATGAAGTAAAATGAGTATAACTCCTTACTCAGACGTTGGATTTGGATGAAACCAATTGAATTGGAAATAAGACTCAAAGATCTTTATTTTCATAGGTCGCAGCTCTCCCAGTTTATTATATTAAGGGAGTTATGATCATTTAAAGTTGATCCAAAAATTCGGCTGGCCTCAGTAGTTTGTGTGCAGGAAATTTTCCTGCACATTTACTATTCCCAAATATCCCGGCCACCTTTTTATAGTTTCGAAAGTGCTCGATTATATCCGAAACCTATCCATTTTTGGAAATATTTATATCATGGGAAAGATTATTCAATAACCTTCGCATGGAACCATCGACGTCAAATTCCGGTATAAATAAAATAAAAAAAATTAATTCCATATAAATAAGACCAATACACGTACTTGAATATGACAATATACATACTTGAATACGGGGTGTTACACGAGCTCTAAAGATCTACTCAATATGGACAAGTTTAAGTTGTTCTTCATCCGGTGCTATGGAATTCGGCTTTGCTCATCGTGGATCTTCATTGTCGCTTACGTATGGTTTTTGCACTTTTTATTCTCCGTATGTTCATAAAAAGAGTAGAGTAGCATATTGTGAATGTTGTTCAGCAGTAGCTTTTACATTCACCTGGAAAGCTAGAATTGGTCAATGCTAATCATGGAGATACCTCAAAACAGAAAAAGATAACTCATCTATTCTAGCAAATCAAATAGGTCTTTCTTCTGTTTTAAATTGTCCCAAATAGATTATATTTTTGTTGCAACAATGAATCAACTGTTGGGACAAATTTCTATATGAGGAAGACCTGTATGATAATTTCCAATGGATAAACCATTTGTTACAACATATGACTTATTTATTGCAGCAGATGGTCATCTGTTGGTACAAATAACAGCGTTACGAAGAGCTTTTTAATTTGCTAAAATAGACAAGACATATGTCACAACAAATACTTTATCTGGTGCAACAAGTTAGTCGACTATTGCAACTGATGTATATATTTGTTTAAAAATTTTCAGAAAATATGTCATCTGTTGAAATAGAAATGTGTTTGTTTGTTAGTTGGAAGACATATATATTCACCTTCTTAAGTTTGTGCTGCTCTCCTTTGGACATTGTACATTCCTTAGTGCAACATACGGACAGAGGAGTTGCAATTTCGCTTTTTTGGATGCTTGATAATGCCTTGGAAATCACTTTCCTTCTCCTCATAGCCTTAATCTCTAATGGAGTGGACGAAAATAAAATCCTCTTTGATGGAATGACACCCCTCTTAGATGTTAATTCCTTTACAGAAGTAGTTAATGCATTAACAACATTAATCACTACATTATGTTTCGCCCTGGAGTCTTGATATTTCCATGCAAAACATTCGCTGGGAGAAGCAAAATCTGTATAACCAGTATGGTCATACTCATAATGGTTTATTTTAAATAATGTAAGAGGAGTATTATTAGCACCAACAGCAGCACCACTACCACCACCAACAGCTCCATCACCACTAAGTTCATCAACAACAACAAGTCCACCCTCCAAAATTATTTTTCTTATAATAGTTGTTTCTCTAAACAATTTTATTTTTATTCTGTTGATGACCTTAGGGTCCAATAAAGTTTGTACAGACCATAAATGGCATCTTCAACTCTCGATGGGTTGGAACTAGCGGTGGATGCACAATCTAATATAAATCATTACATATATTAGAATGATGATTAGACCATTCAAAAAATCATTAATTAAAATAAAAACTTATTTATAATTATACTTATTGCATCCTTCGGGGGTTGAAGAGATTAAGAAATTTTATATTTATATCAGTTTTGACCGATAACTATCTCAATATTCTTGGAAAGGAAACTTCTTTCTGGTAGTTCACTTGTTGTCTCAAATAAGGAATGACTTCAAACGCCCAAGTCTATCAAATAATGCTAATAAATCAAAACCATTATTGAGTAAAAAGATGAATGATATCATAATAAAAGAAAGAAAAATTTACCATGAAAGCCCATGGAAAGCCATATAAGTTGACTGTCTTTGGCTCTAATGGAGTCAACAAATATTTGATAGTCATTTTAAAGCTTTCATAACCCCGCTTATGTTGTTGTTAACGTCTCTCCGCCAAAGAATATTATGTACAAATCAAACCAAGCACAATGACTGCTTGTGCTTCTTTGAAAGTCCTTTACATTTCAACGTTTCTATCAAATTTTTTTTTTTAAAGCTTGGACCAACAATGGACATCAGGTCATCACGATCACACGACTTGCCTTTACACTTTTTCGGTGTGCGGGGTGCTTTTTTTGGGTTAGAATAGGTATAACTTGAGAAGGAGGATAATATTTTAGTTTAGTAACTATGAAAAACTCCTTCCAACCAAAATAAACAGGCATGCCACAATAATTTATCCACACCTCATCTATCTTATCTTTGTTTTCATATATAAACCTATGCTTGAGAAGTTCATATACCATTTTCATTTGGAAACGGGCATTTTTGTCCTCCAGCAAATCAAGATATTTCTCAAAGCAGTTGTCCATGAAATAAGCATCCAATTTTTGTTCTCAAAGTATATTTCTGAAGGCGTCGAAAGATTTTTTTCATGGCTGACTTAACCACAAAATCATACTTCATAAATTAGAGTTTTATTCAGACCGCATTTTAAATTAAAGCAATAAATATTGAAATTGTTAACCAATACTATTAGAGAATTTGGCTCAAGTTCCTCGTTTTCTTTAAAAATATAAAGGCCATAAATTTTACCTATGAAAAAAGAAAAGGAACGATGATGAATTTAAAGTTGTTGTGGCCGGAGAGCAAGGTTGTCACGTCGATTGAAGGTTGGAGAATTCAAATCTATTTTGTCAAGAGAGCAAGGATATCACGTCAATTAAAGGTTCAAGTCGAAATGAAACTCGAAGCCCAACTTACCTCAGAACCTGGAAGGTAAGGGAGGAGTCAATACAGATGTACTGGTACGCAGAGCAATCCAAAATAAAACTTTTAATATAAATAAAATAGTTGGGAGCTAGTCATAAAACATCACATACAATATAAATTCTAAAACACATGGGTATTTTGATAATCATAAAAACCTTTCTGTCAATGCAATTTCTGATCTTCGTATTACTTCTGAGTTAGGTGGTACACTCCTACAAGTCTAAAACGCCACGGGCTATATGGAGTCCACCATTGACTCGGCGGGGAAGCCTCTAACCTAAGTGTGCCGCCAGGGTTGGAGTGTCTGAGTCTAATACGCCACAGGGCACTAGGCCAGCGTAATATAATATACCCAGATCGACAAATCACGATTTTGAGAAATGAGTTATCTGAACTCGTGCCTTCTTCGCAGGACCACCTAACATCTATTTATGCCCAATTTTATCCATTTCTAAATTATATATCATCCTTAAATCTTAAGTCATAAAAATCTGGTTTCTATGTTTATCTAAGTCTATTATGGCATTATCTATTTTCGTATCGTCAAACCAAGGATTGCAAGTCATAATTCTGAGCCATAATGCAATAAGCATGATCTTTTCATTAAAAGCTATGCAAAAGTTCTCATCCTTTCAATAAACAAGTGGTGGTCATGTAATATTTAACAAACCATGCAACTCTTTTCATTATATGATTATGTTCAATATTCATCAACATACACAGGCGTCTCTCTTTTGGAATCAAAATCATAATCCAAATATAACATTATTCAAGACATTTCATAACATGCTTTTCAAGATGCATTCAAACGATTTTATTGTATATCATAAGTAAATGAAAATCATCACAAGAGAGGGATTTATTTATGAATCATGCTCTCAATTCAATCATCAATCTTAAAACACATGCTTACATATATATAAAATTTCAAATCAATTTGGGGGAAGACCTAAAGGCTAAAACAATATCATCAACGCTTCTAAAACATGAATATATTCATAAATCCAAAACCCTTTTCTTAAAATCATGATTTCTATGCCCCTGAGATTTTAGGAAAACCCCGCGTGCCTCAATCTCGGAAAATAATAGATGATTCGTGAAGCCTACAGCATGGGGATTCCAACTCTCTAATTATCTTCTAAAATCCATGGTTGAATCTGGAGTTATTTGAGATTCTTGTTTGAAACCCTAGAGAGTGTTCTTGTGAATTTCTGAAGAAAATATGATTAATGTAGGCTCTTGGGAGTATAATCACGTATTTAAGCTAATAAGGGAAGTGGAAAAATACCTAATATACCCTTAATGAGGCGGAATAAAATATAACTGGGAGCCCGATTTTATGGGCCACAACGACACGCCACAATCGCGGTGGCTCAATGGAAATTGACAAATGAAATTCTTAGGATCACCGCGACGCGGAGCCATCGTGTTGTCCCACTGGTTGGGACCTGGAGCTTCAGCGCGACGTGCTACATTCGTGCTAGGCTACTGGAATTTGACAATTGTTAAATAGAACCACTACGCAATGCGCCAAGCACTAAAATGACAGTGTTTTACGATTAGGACTTAAATTAGCCATAACTTCTTGCCCGGGTATCGAATTTTGGTGAATCTTATATCAACGAAAAGCTTACTCAATTTCCCACATGATAAAAAGTTGAAATTAGGGAAATTATACATGGTTTACACTTTACTCATTTTGGAATCCAAAAATAAGACTAAGTCTCTTTGACAATATTCTAGTCATTTAACTCTAAGAGCATATTACCACGAGCTAACGCATGGATGATTTTTGCGGGGTGTTACATTATCCCTCCTTGGGATCATTCATCCCCGAATGATGACTCGAAACATAAACAAGCATGATTTAAAGTATACTAAGCCATAAAAAATAAGACAAGGATTGTACCTTCCATTTCGTTATTCAGCGGATCAAATAAGTTTGGGTATCTATCTCTCATATCATTTTCTGATTCCCAAGTTGCTTCCTCAACTTTCTGATTTTTCTACAACACTTTGACTGAGGCTATTTCTTTGCTCCTCAGTTTTCCTAACTTGGCGATCCAAGATTACCACGGGCTCTTCTTCATAGGATAAGGAGTCTGTCACTTTGACCTCCTCTACATGAAACACTAATGAATAGTCTCCAATATATTTCTTCAACATAGATATGTGAAATACCAGATGAACAGAACCCAAACTTGCTGGCAACTCTAACTCATACGCAACCCCACCTATCCTTCTCAAAATCTAGTATGGCCCTTATAGCGAGGACTCATCTTACCTTTATTCTCGAATCGCATAACTTCCTTCATACGGGAGACTTTGAGAAACACCCAATCACCAACCTTAAACTCCAAGTCTCTTCTCCTAACATCGGCGTAGGATTTTTGTATACTCTGGGCTATTTTAAGTCGTTCTCTAATAATTTTCACGTCCTCCATCACTTGATGAATAAGATCTAGCCCGAATAACTGAGTCTCACCCACTTTATACCACCCTATCAGTGATCTTCATCTTCTCTCATACAAAGCTTCAAACGGAACCATCTTAATACTGGCATGGTAGTTATTATTATAAGCAAACTCTATTAACAGCAATTGATCTACCCAGCTACCTTTGAAGTAAATTACACAAGCCCTCAGTATATCCTCAAGGGTCTGAATGGTGCGCTCAGTTTGCCCATCATTCTGAGGGTGGAAAGCAGTACTTAGGTTTACTTGGGTACCTAAACCCCTCTGAAAAGACCTCCAAAACTGTGAAGAGAATTGCATACCTCTGTCAGATATGATGGATACAGGTGACCTATGCAAATGGACTATCTCCTTAATGTATAGCTTGGCATAATCATCTCCCAAAAAGTTGATCCTCACAGGTAGAAAGTGAGCTGACTTAGTCAGCCAATCAACAATTACCCAAATAGAATCATACTAATTTTGGGACCTCAAAAGTCCCATAATGAAATCCATATTGATCATTTCCCATTTCTATAAAGGCAAAGCAATCTCTTGGGAAGTACCACCAGGCCTCGTATTCTCTATCTTAACTTGTTGACAATTCAAACACTTGGCAACATAGTTAGCCACATCGCACTTCATATTATTCCACCAATAAATGGTTTTCAGATCATGATACATCTTGGTAGAGCCTGGGTGAACAACATACCTCGAAGTATGAGCTTCGTCAAGGATTCTCTTTCATAGACCATCTATATCTGGCACACACAATCTATCCTGATATCTCAAAATACCATCACACCAATTTCAAAGGACATCACCTTCTGTTGACCCACATCTTTCTTGATCTGCATCAAGATGGGATCTTTGATCTGCTTCTCTTTAACTTCTGCACAAAGGAATGATTCAGCTATCTCATGAACAACAACCCCTCCATCTTTGGAATCTAAGAGTCGCACTCCAAGATTTGCAAATAGGTGAATATCCTTCACCATCTCTCTTTTCCCTTCTTCAATATGAGAAAGGCTACCTATTGACAACCTACTAAGGGAATTAGCTACCACATTTTACTTGCCCAAAATGATAATGCAGGCTTATGTCATAATCCTTTAGCAATTCTATCCAGCGCCTTTGCCTGAGGTTCAATTATTTCTGGGAGAAAACATAATGTAAACTCTTATGGTTAGTGAAAATATCAACATGCACCCCATAAAGATAATGCAGCCAGATTTTAAGCGCAAACACCATAATACTAACTCCAAGTCATGGGTGGGGTAATTTCGCTCATGCACCTTCAACTGCCTAGATGCATAAGACACTCTCTTACCGTGCTACATAAGCACACACCAGTCCCCCACGGGATGCATCATAGTACACAAAAAAACCCTCTGTGCCTTCCGTAAGAGTCAGAATAGGTGTTGTAGTCAATTTGTCTTTAAATTTCTTAAAACTACTCTCACAGGAGTTAGACAACACAAACTTCACCTTTTTCTGGGTTAACTTAGTAAGTGGAGAAGCTATGGAAGAAAAGCTTTCTACAAATCTTCTATAACACCCTACCAAACCCAAGAAGCTCCGAATATCGATTGGAGTCATGGGTTTGGGCCATTTTCTCACTGCCTCAAAATTTTGGGGATCCACCATAATCCCATTACTAGACATAATATTCCCCAAGAAAGCAATAACACTTAGCCAAAATTCATATTTGGAAAAATTCACATACAACATGTGATCTTTGAGAGCCTGAAGGATGATTCAGAGGTGATTGGCATGGTCTTCCTCACTCTTGGAATAAATCAGAATATCATCAATGAAAACTATAACAAAAAATTCTAGAAACTGACAGAACACCCTGTTCATAAGATCCATGAAGGCTGCAGGGGCATTAGTCAACCCAAAGGACATGACTAAGAATTCCTAATGATCATATCTGGTTTGGAAGGCTGTTTTGGGAATGCTGACTCTTTAACTTTCCACTGATGGTGTCCTGAATGACGATCTATCTTTGAAAAACATTTAGCACCCTGAAGTTGGTCAAAGAAATCATTAATCCTAGGAAGAGGATATTTATTTTTATCAGTGACCTTATTTAGCTGGCGGTAATCTGTGCACATACATAGGGAACTATTTTTTTTTCGCACGAAGAGTATAGGTGTACCCCAAAGAGAAATACTGGGACTAATAAAACCTTTCTCTAGAAGGTTTGTTAGCTATTCTTTCAACTCTTTCAATTTTGCAGGAGCCATTCTATATGGTGGAATAGAAATGGGACGGGTGTCTGACAATAAATGAATACCAAAATCTATCTCCCTATCAGGTGGTATTCTTGGGAGATCATCTGGAAAGATTTCTGGAAACTCATTTACCACAGGGACTGACTGGAGAAGAATACTTTCGGCATTAGAATCTTTAACCCGAATAAGATGATACAAACAACCTTTGGAGATAAGTTTACGGGCTCCGAGATAAGATATAAAGTTCCTTCTAGGTGCTAAATAATGTCTCTCCTATTCTATCACCAGTTCATTCAGAAAAGAAAAGGTGACTCTTCGGGTTCTACAATTTAATGTGGCATAGCACGAATGAAGCTAATCCATCCCTAGGATAGCATCAAAATCAATCATATCTAAGTCTTTGAGGTCTTCCCTGGTATAAAGACCACAAACAATCACCACATAATTTTTATACACTCTCTTAGTTACAACAGAATCACCCACCAGAGTGGAAACAGAGAAAGTTTCTAAAATTTCATCGGGCTCAAACCCAAAACTGACAGCCACATAAGGGGTCACATAGGATAAGGTATACTCTGGATCAAGTAATACATAAGCATCACGAGAAAATATTAGTCACCAACCTACCGGTGACTATGTATGGTAAGGCTTCTGCCTCCTGGCGATTGGACAAAGCATACAGCCGGATGCGACCACTCCCGGTAGCTGAGGTGGTGCCCTTTTGGGCTTGTTGGTGCATAAGAATTTTCCTGTGACGTAGCTCCACCAACATTCCTTCTAGCGGAGGGAAAATCTCTCTAAAAGTGAACCCACTGACCACATGAATAACACACCAACGTGCCCAACTGATACCTCCCTAGGTATTGCTTTCTGCAAGTCTCACACCGTAGAAAAGGACGATATTACTGAGCCACACTGCCCTCTGGATGAGTATCCTGAGCTCTGGGTCCATGACTAGTCTAAAAAATCTGAGATTGTCTATCAACTGGGGGTCTAGGCGCTGGGGCACTAGCTGCAGACTGCGCATTACACCAAAAATTCTTATTTTGCCATTTATTCCCCCAATTATTGCTCTGTGGCTGACTGTTATTTTGATTCGTTGTTCTAGCTCTCTTTGCCTGTCTGTCATTATCTGTAGACTCAATTATTATCTTCTTATGATCCTCTACCTGTTGCATATGCACTGACAGCCTAGAGAAGTCCATGTCCCTATTCAGCATAGCCCCCTTACATTCAAGCACTAAGTCATCCGAAAGGCCGTAAGTAAATTTTCTCATTCGGGCTCTCATATTACCAGACATCTCTGGAGCATAATGAGACAGTTGTTAAACATCAAAGTGTACTGCTTCACACTCATTTTTCCTTGTTTAAGGTTCATAAACTCCTCGGCTTTGGCCTCTCTCAACTCAAGGGGAAAAAACCGATCAAGGAAGACTTCCACGAACTTGCCCCATACTGTGGGCTCAGCACTCTCACCTTTAGAATCCTCTCACTCATTATACCACTGGTTCGGAACTTTTTTAAGCCAGTAAGCTTCCAATTCCATCCCTTCTAACTCATCTACATGCATTACCTTAAAGATCTTCTCCGTCTCATCCATAAACTCCTGTGAATCCTCCTCTACTTTGGTGCCCAAAAACTTGGGCGGGTTTATTCTCATGAACTGACCCACCCTAGTAGCCTCAGATGTGACCGATAAAGACCCAATATCTTCCGATCGTTGAGTCTGTGTTGCTACCAACTGAGCAAGTATGTGAATGGGCTGTCTAAATTCTACATTCAATATGTCCCTCTGAGAAGACTGGGGATGATTAACATTTATTCTTGGAGCTCGAGGAAGACTGGTCAGGACTAAAGGTACTCTCGGGGGAGGAACAGGTTCTGAGGTGTGCGCTCTATTAAGGGTTTGCATCCCATGGGTGGGGCGAACTTCACCATCCTGAGTATTCTGATTGTTGGAGCGACGAGGAGGAATAATTATTTTTTGATATACAATAGATCACTAATTAGGGGATAATTCTAATTCAGACTCTAACGCACAAACTAAATCACAAAGAGGGGAAACACTTTCCTAAATGCCTAGTAGCCTCCTGCTTATAAGTGTGGTGCGCCACACACCCATAAACAAGACTATACCAGACGCGATTTCGCAGACACCCTGAGACCATGAATCGTGCTCTGATACCAAGTTTGTCGTGACCCGAACTAGGGCCTGGCTGTGATGGACATCCCAATCCAAGAAGACCCGGGTGTCCTACTCTATCTGGTAATCATACACAACATTCATATAACAAAAGAAGATGCAAAAATATAATTTGATACAAAAACATGGTCATACTCTGGATTAAGTTTAACAATAAGTAATGAAATCTGAAAATCACTAACAACATCTGGAATAGTCTGTGAAATCTCTACTACATGATCTAAAGATAACTATCGAAAAAGCTAGGACAAGTCCCCTAGTAGACCAAAACCATAACCGATAATAAATGTCTGAAAAAACTAGGCCTTCTGAAATATAGAAGGCTCACTGACTAGACCCTGCACTTCTGTCTGAAGAAAATCTACTTCTTATCAGGACCCCTAGACTGTTCCTCAGAACCTGGAAGGTAAGGGGGGAGTCAATACAGATGTACTGGTATGCAGAGCAATCCAAAATAAAGCTTTTAATATAAATAAAATAGTTGAGATCTAGTCATAAAACATCACATACAATATAAATTCTAAAACACATGGGCATTTTGATAATCATAAAAACCTTTTTATCAGTGCAATTTCTAATCTTCGTATTAATTCTGAGTTAGGTGGTACACCCCTACCAGTCTAAAACCCCACGGGCTATATGGAGTCCGCCATTGACTCGGTGGGGAAGCCCCCAACTCAAGTGTGCCGTAAGGGTTAAAGTGTCTGAGTCTAATACGCCACAGGGCACTAGGCCAGCGTAATATAATATACCCGGATCGACAAATAACGGTTTTGGGTAATGAGTTTTCTGAACTTGTGCCTTCTTTGGGGGACCACCTAACATCACTTTATACCCAATTTTATCCATTTCTAAACATATATCATCCTGAAATCGTAAGTCATAAAAATCTAGTTTCTATGTTTGTCTGAGTCTATTATGGCATTGTCTATTTTGGTATCATCATACCAAGGCTTACAAGTCGTAATTTTATGCCATAATGCAGTAAGCATGATCTTTTCATTAAAATGTAGTTTAGACCACCCAAATATGCAATTCGCATAAGAGATTTCATGTTCCGAAAACATAAGTCAAAGTTATGCAAAAGTTCTCATCCTTTCAATAAACAAGTGGTGGTCATGTAATCTTTAACAACCCATGCAACTCTTTTCATTATATGATTACGTTCAACATTCATCAACATAAATAGCCGTCTCTCTTTTGGAATCAAAATCATAATCCAAATATAACATTATTCAAGACATTTCATAACATGTTTTTCAAGATGCATTCAAACGATTTCATAGTATATCATAAGTAAATGAAAATCATCACAAGAGAGGGATGTTTTTATGAATCATGCTCTCAATTCAATCATCAACCTTAAAACACATGCTTACATATATACAAAATTTTAAATCAATTCGGTCGATGGCCTAAAGGCCAAAACAATATCATCAATGCTTCTAAAACATGAATTATTCATAAATCCGAAACCCTTTTCTTAAAAACATGATTTCTACGCCCATGAGATTTTAAAAAAAACCCTGCGTACCTCAATCTCGGAAAATAATAGATGATTCATGAAGCCTACGGCGTGGGAATTCCAGTTCTCTAATTATCTTCTAAAATCCACGGTTGAATCTTGAGTTATTTGGGATTCTTGTTTGAAACCCTAGAGAGTGTTCTTGTGAATTTTTGAAGAAGATATGATTAATGTGGGCACTTAGGAGTATAATCCTGTGTTTAAGATGATAAGGGGGTGGAAAAATACCTAATATGGCCTTAATGAGATAGAATAAAATATAACTGGGTGCCCAATTTTATGGGCCACCGCGATGCGCCACAATCGCGGTGGCTCACTAAAAATTGACGAATGGAATTCTTAGCGTCACCGCGACGCGGAGCCATCGCGTTATCCCACTGGTTGGGACCTGGAGCTTCAGCGCGATGTGCCACAATTGCGCTAGGCTACTGTAATTTGAAAATTGCTAAATAGACCCACTCCGAGATGTGCCAAGCACCAAAATGATGGTGTTTTACGATTAGGACTTAAATTAGGCATAAATTCTTGCCCGGGTATCGGATTTAGGTGAATCTTATATCAACGGAAAGCTCACTCAATTTCCTACATGATAAGAACTCAAAATTAGAGAAATTATATATGGTTTAAAATTTACTCATTTTGGAAGCAAAAAATAAGACTAAGTCTCTTTGTCACTATTCTAGTCATTTAACTCTAAGAGCATATTACCACGAGCTAACGCATGGACGATTTTTACGGGGTGTTACAAATATCCCTCTCTATGTTTTGGTATATTTATCTCTTTTGATTTGCTCAAACAAGGGCTTCCTATACTGTCTTAAACAGAATCAGTGGACATAGAGCATGTCCTCCTTCTGGTGTTCCCCTAGTGGGGTTGAAATTTGCAAAAGGTAATAATAAATTTATGAGCAAATATCCCTCTCTATGTTTATGTATATTTATCTTTTTTGATTGTGGGTCTATAGATTTCATTTAAAGTATTACAGTTGTTTATTTTGATAAAAATTCATCTGGATATATGTAATAATTTTTTTTTGCATGTCTTCTAGAACCATCGTGTAATATGTTTGAAGTAGTTAAAAAAATCAAAGATTATCAGGATTCGAATCGAGGCCCTGGAGATGACTGGTATTCCAAACTTATCATGGTCTGAGATGACCCCTTCTTCTTACCTTATGAGTGTGATAATAATGATAAACAACGGAAGGTAACCTATGGAATAAAGAAATTTAATAACCAAAAGATTTAAGGTCTAAAAATCAAAAACTGAATCCACAAGATAATAACCCAACACCATCCACAAATCCTTTAACCAAAGAATACCAACTAAGTCGAGACATGATCTCGACTATGCAAGAAGAAAAATCAAAAGTAATTGAATAGAAAAAGAAAAAAAAAAGCTAGACATTTCGAAGGATGGAGGACTCACCCTTTCAACTATTGTCCAACGGGAATACTGAACCACCTAACGCTGCATTAGTTTACAAAAAAAGTCCTCAAAACCTACATCTTGAAATGATGTAGCCTCCGAGGATAGTCAGTACGATGAGTACTGGAAAGCAACCCAAGAAAAGGGATGAAATATATGCATTTAAAAAAAAAACAGTCATAAATCACATGCACAACAATTATATAGATGCAATAGGATACAGGGATAAGGGGCAAGGAACATGAGACATGACTTTTTTAAACTTTTAATCCTAAACTATATAGTTTATACCAACCTTCAGGCACCCACAGGCTATATGGGTTTGGCTCCCTCTATTGGAAGGACCCTAATCTATGTTAGCCGCATGAACCGGAAAAATTTGGCAACAGTCACAGAGACAATAGCCTTTCAAAAATATACTATGTAAAGCAGACACAGTGGTCATAGACCCCCAATATCGGCAAACTTGGTTTTTGGTGTTGATTCCTTCGGAAATACAACTTCTCCGTGAAGCTACATAATTTCCTTTAAGCCTAAATTAAAATAATTTTTCACATACCATTAATCATGGAGTCTTTCAATAAGGCATGTCCGAATTGGGATCATAATATCAAAAGACTTGGAAGTCATTCCAATTATGCCATACCATATCTATTTAACCTTTTAGATTTTAAAGTCCATTTAAAAATCCATAACCAAATCCCCCAGGGGTGTTTCCAAAATCTTTTTTACCAGTTAATGTTAAACAATTTTCAATAAATAATTTAGACACTATGAAATCCTTGTTTAAAGACTAAATTATGATGTGGATTGAGGTTCATATCATTACCGTGTCAAAATTCATAAACATTGTGAAACCAAATTACCAAATTCCACCATTACTATATGACACAATTTTAATTCACAATTCACTATTTAAACCGAGGAGAAAACCATTAAACAAAGAAAAAATGCAATTCTATAAAATCAAAAAATCCTCAATCCTAGTTTGAATCAAATATTTAAGAACACGTATATATAAAGTAAATTCATGCAATAATACAATAATTAAAATAGGGTGTGTTCAACATGCCTTAATGATGGAAGAATTTCAAGAGAAATTTAAGTTTAGAACTCAAAGAGTTAAATTCCTTCACTTGAATTTAAAAGGGGGGAAAACAATGATAAAAGTTGTTAATTGATATGTAATAAGGATTAAAGAATGTTTAGAGTCATTTTAAAGGAAAAGGGAACAAAAAGCCCTCACCTCGAACTAAAAAAAAAAAAGACTGCGCAATTTGTGCCCTTGGGCGTGGCATGCCGCTATCATGGCAGCCCAAGGGCGTGCCACACTTTTATTGCAGCGTGCCGAGGGTGTGGCACACTGCTATTGCGAACTCTCGCTAATTCATAGTCTTGAAATGACCCCAAACACTTTTCAAAAATTTCATGACTCTCCTAATCATTCTGTTAACATCCTTTATCTTGATTCAAGTTAAAAATTATCATTAAACATGAAAGAGGGGCTAAAATAAATTCATCAAAATTTTTCAAGTCTTACATTATCCCCTCTTAGGTTCATTCATCCCTGAATGAGAGATTAGGTTACCCTTAGCACGATAGATAAAAGAATATAGAGGGACTCAAGAGCAAATTCTAAATGCAACAGGATTAGAAGTAAGGTTCGTACTTTAATCACTTTCGTCTAAGGTTGAAAACAAGAACGGGTATTTAGATTTCATATCCTTTTTAGATTCCCATGTAGCCTCTTCTATCTTTTGGTTCCTCGAAAGCACCTTCATGAAGCTATTTCCTTAGTTCTTAATTTTCGAACTTGCCTATCAAAGATTTCAATTGCAATTTCCTCGTAGGACACGAATCCTTAACACCAATATCCTCAACGGGCACTGCTGACACCTATTTTTTGTCCTTCATGACTAAGTTTAATCCTGAGTTTCTTCGCTTTTAAATAAAACTACAACGGTTATTTTATTCGGATAAAACTTTTCAAAGTATTTATCTGAGTAATGTCATTTTAAGTAACAATTATATATTCTTATATTCGGATATATGAGATCTTATAATTTTGTTTCTAAAATAATTATTTTACTAAAAATTAAATTTTTATCAAAAGTCATCTCAAAAATTAATTCAAATGGATATAACCTTAATTTAAATATAATTTGTTCTTAAAAAATAATTTATTTAAAAAGTATTTGTTTGGAATTACTAAATCAAGAAACTAAAATTAAATTAGTTGTCAATTCATTTCAAATTTTGGTTCAATATAGTAAATCTATTAAATTTGACTTTAATTGAAATTAACTTGACCATAATTACACTGCAATTGACCAATTGATTTTCAACTTGGTTAAATTTAAATAAAATTGACTAAAATTCTAAACTATGACCATCTATTAGATAACCTAATTTCTACCCTTTCCCCAAAAAAATTTTTAAAAACTTTTGGGCCAACTGGCATCCCACTCCAATACACCAGTAGTCCAGCAACCGAACAACAATATCAACAGCGGTCCAGACCGCTCCAGCCCACATCCACCACCCCAAACCCGGCATAGCTCCCTTTTAACCCTTTTCTTCATCGACAAAATAGTAGAAACAACAGTCTTAAGTATAACAACTGCAGCAACAGTGAATAACACCAACGCAAAGCCGCGACAACAGCTCAGCAACAACGTTCAGATTCCATACAATCCCAGCTCAAACCTTATCCTAATTTTAAAATTCAAACTTTAACATATTTTTCCTTCTTACGCCTCTGATTTTCTCTCAGAACAACCCAAAATTCTCCATAAATATCCACCTATGTAGAGAGAAAAGAGGGAGGATTCTTTAAAAAAAAATTAGAAATTCGGGAGGAGCATTCCTCTAATCCCACGTAACCAAAGAGTTCAAGAAGAAACTCTATTCAAAAATATCAATTCTGACGAAAGTTGAAATCCAACGAGTCAAAATTAAAACTCTGGTGGAAAAAACATAAATTTTGGTGGAATTTCAGTCGCTTAAAGCTCGTTTGTCCTAGTTCCTACTTCGAAAAAGGTGAAAGCTTCATCATTTCTTGCAATTTTCTTTCCGTTTTTGATGTTATAACGGAGTTTCGAACTGTGTTGTTGCTGGAATTGATTGATTTTGTATGAGTTTCTTTGATAAATTCTTTGTATGATTTCACTATTTAAAAAATTGAAATAGGCTTTTGCTAGGGCTGTTTATGTTTCCTTCTAGCGTTAAAGTTGAGAAATTTTTAAACGTCTCTTCTAATTTCTTGATTATTTTATGTGTAAAAAAATTGTATTTTCTTCTTAATCTTCCTATGTTGTGATCAGTGGTTATAAAGATGAATTCAAGATATTATTTAAATTTAAATTTTTGGACAGATTCGTTTCTTGGGATTGGTCATGTTTAAATTTGATGTGGTGATATGACTGAGAATTTTCACTTCTTCACTTTCTCTCTGTTGGTACCTATAGTGTGTTAATAATTAACCCTTGAAAACGTGAGGAAAATAGGTGTAAAAACCTTCCCAGGACATTAACAAAAATGGACTCACGTTGATATACTTCTCAATTAGACACTACCCCTTTTTGAAGTTGTAATCAAAGTTAAAGACTACCTTGTTTGCCTATTAGAACATCATATCTATAGATTATGTTCATGTTTCACTGCTGTACTAGTGTAAAATTCTGAAATTTTTCTAAATTTATTGGTTTGGTACGGTGCTAATCATTTTCTTATTTCTATGCATGAACTCCCTCATCGAGTCCATCGGACTTCCATCTCTTGCATTCTGTTGGGTTAACGTCAACCTCCATCAAGTCAAGACTCATTAAAATCCAAAAAGTGGACTGATATATGCGGGACAATCATGTTTCACAAGCTGTTATACACGTATATACAGTGGGTATACACTGGAATAGCTGCAGCTTTACACTATCATATGCTTACATGGAAATTGGAAGCAAACATGCTGATTTATACGCTGATATACAACATATACTCGATGGTGTACCAAAAAACATAGGGAATAAAGCTGTGATATACAACTGATATACCAGATATTAAATGTAATCAAAGTCCATAAAAAATGCTAGACAGGATCAAAAGTGGACAAAAGCCCAATCCAAACTCTTCTTTAATCCCTTATTTATTTTCTTTGTAATCTATTTGTGATATCTATGATTCTAACTTTAACAAATTTAAATTAATCTAGATGAATTTCCTTAAGATGTTGCCATTTCTTTCTTTTTTTTTATCTTCGTTTCTCTCTTTTCTTTACTAATTTGGATTTCTGTATTTAACTTATCTTGTTAAAAAAAATAATAAAGTAAAAAATGAACTTTATGCTAATCTTCTTGAAAATATGTCGTCTCGCGTTAAAACATTGTTCTTTTCGCTCATCTATCAATTAATCTCTTTTAAGCTAAAGGGGATTTTTCTCAAACATAAAAATAAATAGGTTTTCTCAAATTGTTTCTTTTTCTAAAAAAATGGATTTTTTTTAAACTACAAAGTTTTGATTTAAAATAAAGTCGGGTAAAGAATAAAATAAAATAAAGTTATAATTTAATTTTTACTTTCAAATCATTTCTTCCTGGCTAAGGATGAACTATTTAGATTTAATTGTAATAACAATATTTTCAAAATAATAAAAAATAAATAAATGAATAATCTCTGAACTAAAGTAATATTTTATGAAATCAAATCTTTGCAAAAAATTAGCCACATTTAGTTAGTCAAATTATGGTTTGGTAAACCATTTAAACGGACGCTCCTAAGTGCCTTAAAAAACCTTCTTAGAGTGTTAATTGAACTCTTATTTAGTTTCTCTCATCTCAATTTCTGTTTTTGAACCTTTGAAATTTCTTTAAGTTTTCTTGATATTTTTCTATAAAAATCAAGTGGCGGTTCTATTAAATTTTTAAAAATTATTTCAAAATTTCCTTGAATATTTTCAAATATTTTGAAATGGTCAAAATTATTTTCTCTTAAATAAAATTTAAAAAAGGATAAAACAGAAATGACGACTCTGCTGGGGATTTCACTAGGTTCAAATCGATATTTGAACTAACTTCTTTGACTAACTATTCGGGTTTGTAATATTTAAACTGTTTGTTTGTTTATGTGTTTAAATTTTTGTAAAATTTAAACTGTTGCATTTCATGACATACTTCCACATTCGAAATATATAAATTATTTGAGGTTTCGTAGTTATCGCGGCTCCTATTTATCAATTTCAAATGAAGTGTTGAAAATACGACAGTTTATTGGTACGTTTGGTGTCCGATGGATGTTGTATTTCCAAGCCCAAGTTGTCCACTTGGGAACCTGGTCAAAGCCCACTCTAGACACCTAGGATAGAGCGAAATCAAAACTCTCTTTTTGGGCATGATCCTAGGACGACTCAATATTTGAGGGGGTATTGGGACTGCTAAAAAATCTACCCTACGTCTATTGAGCATAAGTCAATCACAGATGAATCATTCTTATGTGTTGAAGGAGTATATGTTAATTAATCTAATCCATTATCCCTTAGGTTAGGGGGAAGGCTTACTTTATTGGTTTCTATGTAGGAATGACTCAATCTGTCACGACTCGAATCAGGGTCTAGTCGTGATGAGTATCCTAACTCTTACGTAGACCAAACATCACCCCCTTTACCTAACCAAACCAAACACAACACTCCTCAATGTCGGATGAATTCCAAACATATAATAAAATAGCATGCAACAAACCAAAGGAAATTCAAAATAAGTTTATAACTGACAACCATTGACCAGCCAAAACAACCAACCAACACCATTCAAGTCCACAATAATCTAAACAAAGCCTCTACCAAAACTGCATATCAATAAAGTGTTAGGACATGCCCTCGACTATAGCCAAAATAAGTCAAATAGTCGGAGACATAAGAGACCAAAATATAAAATGTAACTTCTGATGTATAGAAGCTCACCACTTCAATGTCAGCTCATAAGCTGATCCTGAATCCTAATCACTGGGCAGGAGAAGTATAAGTATGACTAGTTTCTGCATCGCGGACAACATTTGAAGAATGTTAGAGAGGTGAACACTAGCATATAACTTAGGGAGAAGGATAATATAATGTCATGATCAAAAGTTCAAAATCATTCAAAACCAATGCACCTAATCAAATGCATATACATATATACTTCACATGTCGGGATAGGGAATAAGGCTTCACTTGCACTTCAAAACTTTAGCCTAGATTGTGTAGCTTAACCGTTATAACACAAGAAGAAACTCACGGACTATATGATCCCAGCTCTCCCCCAGCTAGTAGGGTCCCAGTTCATGTGGCCGCACGAACCAGAGGGTATACATATGTACTATGAGGGACTCAAACCTCCCGGTATATCAAGGTGACACAAACACCAAATCATGTAATATAATATGGGGGACTCAAACCTCCCAACCATATGATAATAGTATTAAGGGAGACTCAAATCTCCCTGGTCAGTTCGACCCCCGTGTCGGCAATCTTTGCTTCTAATGTTGGTCACTCAGACCTCCACTTTCATGACTCAGCTACATAATCCTCTTTTAAGCTCGATTTAAAACAAGTATCACACATTCACATTTATTGAACCATATTTCACATTAAGGCATACATTGTTGGTATCGTCATACCAACTGCACTTGCAAGGTAACAACAACATGCCAAAACAATTACATCGCTTGGTGGAATTCACAACCACCTTGGTTTAATTTTACATTAGCTTGGGGAAGTACACAAACCCCACAAAGTTCAATTCAAAATCATAATGCAATAGTTCAAATTCTCATATTTCTCATAACTAAAACCAATTTCACAATATTGGGTTGAGGTCATAACCACTTCAAAAGTCACAAGTTTGGGAAAAATCACAATTCCCTAGTTCATTCACCATACTCATGCACCGGCAAGTTCAAAAAAATGTTTAAAGCATGAATAATCATATGTAAACCATGGAAAAATATTGTTCAACAATAAGCATTCAAAACCCTCAACCCCTACTCCAAAACCATCATCAATATCTCATGAACAATACTTTAAAACATATGCTTTTAACAAAATTAACAATGAGGGAAGAGTAACATGCCTGAAATACCAAGTTTCACGAAAAAAAATCAATCCTTGAGCCCTTGGATGACCTGTTTCTTAGAAACTCTAAGTATGGTTGCTTGAAAGAATTTAAGAGAGATTCGGAAGTGTTTGAGTAAGTTAAAAATGCTAATGGGGGGTCCAGTAGGGTTTTAGGTCATGGGTTATAATTGGGGTAGAGGGGAAATTTCCAAAGTGCCCTTAATAATAAAACTAAAATCTAGTCGTTAGTGACTATGGGTCACCATACGACTCCTATAGACTCATTACAACTCATCACAAGGAGTCGTAGTCAAGACAAAACCACCAAGGCCCTATACTAGTCTGGATACGATTTATACCACCGACTCGTAACCACACTTAACAACACATAAACACTTCTCGTACTCAAGACAACAATAATTTGGGATGACACACTGGATACCCTACGTTGGGACATAATGACTCTTCATGAGTCTTTATGACTTGTGGCCTCAAGTAGTAATGAAGACAATGTCTTTGTGTAAACTTTCAGAACACCTTATGACCTGGTCCTTACGACCAGTAAGAAGTCTTGATGACTAGTTGAGAGCCACTCGTACTCAGAGTAGAATACAAAATCACTTGTTCTGATTAAGTTATGATCGATTCCCTATGACCCATCAAAGATCACTATGACTCGTCAGGGGAGTCGTAGTAAGGACAGTGAAGATAAAATTTTAGAAATTTTCAAAGACCAAAAACCCAAGGCATTACATACTTCCCCCTTAGGATCATTCGACCTCGAATGACAGGACAAGGTATTTACTAGCATGATTTGACTCCACATACAACTACATTTACCATTAACAAAGACAGAGACTTAGACTTCATGTCCTCTCCTACTTCTCAAGTAGCTTTCTCGACCTTTTGATTCCTCCAAAGAACCTTTATCAAAGCCACATTTTTTTCCATAATCAACGAACTTCCCAATCTAAAATCTCAATCGAGACTTCCTCATAGGATAAAGAATCTGAAATACCTACCTCCTTTAAAGGAACAACCGTTGAAGGATCACCCATGCACTTTCTCAACATTGAGACATGAAACACCAAATAAATGGAGTTGAAACTAGGAGGTAACTCCAATTCATATGCAATATTACCAACCCTCTTCAAAACCAAGTATGGACCCATATATCAGGGACTGAGCTTCCCCTTCTTACAAAAATGTGTCACTCCTTTCACGAGAAATACCTTCAGAAACACCCAAGCACCAACACTGAACTCCAAATCACTTTGCCTCACATCTGTTTAGGACTTTTGACAACTTTGGGCGGCCTTAAGTATATCCCAAATCACCTTCACCTTCTCCATGGCTTGGTGTAACAAATCAGGACCAAATAACTTATTTTCACCAACCTCAAATCATACAATAGGTGACCTACACCTCCTACCATATAAGGCCTCACATGGACCCATACCTATCACACCCCACTTTTCTTATGAAAAGCGAAATTCAACACGACTACTCTTTTTTGGTATTGTTCGAAGGAACTGTGAAGAGTCGCCACCTAACAAATTAAAGGTGCGTTAGGACACCGGTCTAGGCTAACTATGAACCTATTTTGTTAGTCTGTCTTAGTTCACCAGAAATTCAGGTAAGGGTTCAAATTACCTCGAAGGTAAGGTGTTAGGCACCTTTGAGGTCCACAAAGATGGTTTTCAGCTGAATTCGTATTTTACGTAGGGATTCTACGTGATCAAATAAATATTTCTCATTTTTAACTTAATTGTTAACTAAGTGATAAAGTAATAAATAAACAAACACATGTTATTTTATCATTTCTAATTATTAATTATCTAAGTGATAAAAGTTAATAAAATATGTAAATAAGACAAGCGAGGAGGGAGAAGTGATATAAATTATAACAAAGGGGACTGCTTATGTAATAAACTAATTATCCTAAATAAAGAAAAATGTAAAATAAATAAAATAATAAATTCAAAAAAACAAACAAAGGATAGTTTTGGTTTTATTCGGATCAGAACCCCAACTTGTTTAATCCTTATCCAGCCACTGGTCGAATTCTTAAATAAGTAACAATATCAAATATCGTGTAATGTCTCTGGAGATCATCATTTCCGAATAACTACCCGTCCTACCCCACTTAGGCTGGTTGTCAAATCTAAAGTCGTTCTAAGAAAAGGATAAAACTAACGTCTTTAGAAAACCTATCATCCCATTTATCACTCAAGAGTCATTGGGCTATGCTAATTCGGATTTATGGTCTTGACAAACAAAGCTATGATTCCTAGGACTCAAATCGCGTAAAATACAAAGGATGTCAAGTAGCATGTAATGTCTCAAGTTAGCCTCTTGGTTAATTAAAGAGATTAGAGTGATTAACATGCAAGACAAACAATTATTCAGTGTATTTAGAAACTATAGGCATGATATCTAAGCGAGAAATAATTGTTATTGATGAGAAATAGTTGTCAAATTATTTCAAACAATGTTATAAATTGATAAAAATATGTTGAAGTAAGGTAAATACATTGGAGGAGTGATACCCATTAATTTATTGTGCAAGACATGTTAACTAGTGATAGTGTAGGAAATTAAAATAACACGTTAAAAATATATTATCATGTTGATTTTAATGTTTGTAGACTAAGAAATGCAATGAAGTACCTAATCTACTATTAACATGCTGAAAATATTTAATGTTTAAAAATGTTGAAAAATATGTTAATGCGCAGGATTTTCACATTAACATGCTGAGAATGTATTGACATGTTGAAAAACACAATGACAAAATACAATGACTTACTTAATCTACTATTTAACATGCTGAAAATATAAAAAATTAATATCTTAAACATGCTGAAAAATATGTTAATGCACAGGAATATCATGTTAACATGCTCTAAATATTAACGTGCTAAAATTCGTGTTAACATGTCAAAAGATGTAATGACATACTTGATCCTAGTTTTTAACAGTTTTTTAACATGCTAAAGAATAAATTAATATGCAAAAATTCAATTGTTAACATGCTCAACATATTATCTTGCTTAAATATTGTTGACATTATGAAAACACGCAATGACATACTTAATCCGAGTGTCTAACATGCTAAAAATGTATTAATATGCAAAAATTAATCATTAACATGCTCAAAATATTAGCATGCTTAAATTCAATGTTGACATGTTGAGAATGTGTTAACATGCTTAACTCGGATTAATATGTCGGGTGTAATTAGAACTTAAAAGCAAGATCCCTAATTTAATTAATAGACCACAGATTGAGCATGTCTAACAACTCTTGTATTAATAAATCCTAGGTTTGTGTGCCTAAATGATTCACGTAACACATAAAAACCTATACTATTCATAGAGCACGTGATTCCCCACAATCGTTCGTACAATAAATTACAAACTGATAAATAAATGAGACAAAAATAAAACTAAGCTATGAAAGGAACAAGTTGCCATTCTCAAACTCCCGGTGACTTTCCATACCCAAAATATCACTTTAGTACCTGTAATACGAATCAAAAGAGCGAGGCAAGCACGAAAGAACACTTGAATACACCAGCACATGGTCTTAAACAACACATAGTCTTAAACAGAGGAACAAAAAAAATGAAGGCATATTAAGCAACAACAACATCATTACTTTAACTTAGTTCCTATAGACATGCTTTCTATGTTTTGCTATCACAAATACTATGGAATAAGAAAAAACATACCTCGATTAGTGAATTACCGGTTGACGATAACGAATAATAATAATAAAAAGAAAACCAAAAAGCACCAAATCCGAGAAGGATTGCCACCGAAAGGTCAAGATTAATGCTCCAAAAATAAATGCCAGAATAATAAAGTAAAGTTGCCTCTTTTTTTTCCTTGTTTTAAGCTTTTAGTCAGAGAAGGTGTATGTATATCCGTCATCCTTAAAGAGTGGAGATGAGGTTCTTTTTATAATGAAGAGAGTAAAGAAGTAAAAAGGAGGAATAAGTAAAAAATCAATCAGTGCTGATAAGAAAGGAAAATGGAAATATTTCTAAAATCAATTACTTAATTGAATCATTTAAATGACAGAAAACTATGCTAATCAATCAATTAAGAGAAAAATTTTCCTTAAACAAGTGATTCAATCAATCATGTAAAATCAGCCAAAGAATTAAAGGAAAAACAAACATTTGAAAGAACTAGTCAAAAATATAAAAAGGGGTTGTATTTACCATAAATAGACATAAATAAGAATATTTTCTGAAAAAGGACAAATAATGATAATAAAAAAATACCCAATTACTTACCATATGTGGAGAAATTAGTAACATATAAACCCCCTAAAATACTCTCTAATCAGATTATTCAAATCTCGATTTACCAAATATATTATGCAATTTGAGGTAAATCAAATATCAAAGATTATCAAAATTAATTCCAACATTAAAATTACACTAATCAAGGGATGAGGGCATAAAGTCAGTCAAAGCATATCAAGTGTAAATCAATACTAATTTGTCACATAATTTGAGGCCAGTTAAAAATCCTCGGGATACCATTCTTAGCAAATCAGATAGTTCAAAATCAAATTGAGCAGGGAAGTAACAAAACTGTAATTCCATCCCGATAAGCAAAATCGATATCAACAAAGTCAATCATAAAACAACAACTTCATTTTAAAATTGAATAAAAAATAGTACTTAGACGTGCACAATTAAGATCCACCAAAATTGATAGGCAAGCATATGGATTAGAATTAATATTAGGGTCAAAATTAAGCACAGGCAATTTTGATGTTTTTATACATATTAATCAAATGATGTCAACTAGTCCAAATAAGAAGAAATCAAATAGAAATTTCAGTCAAATTTTATCAATTTCAGATCACAAAAATATGTTAAAAGAAGAAGAAACAAAGGAGTAGAAGACAATATAAATTTTATACGAAAGCAAACCTGGATGGATTCCAGTGAATCCATTATTTTCTGGTAAAAATGGGTTGCATGGTTGGGTAGATTTGATGATGGGAGGCGTCCGGTAAGGCTATTTTGCCGGCAGCGGGGCCTTGCCCGTGGAAGCTGATTGTTGGTCTGGAGAGGCAGCTCTAGAGCAATTGGCGATGCGATGGCTGGAAAGGAGAATGGAGGGAGGCAGAATGGTGACTGGTGAGGTTTTCCATCATTTGAACTAATTTCACCGAGGAGGATGGTTCACCGATAGTTGCATGCGGCGTATTCATCGGTGGGGATAGGTTTTGTTGGTGGTGGAAATGTGACAGTGTCGACGGCTGCTATCCATTTTGAGGTGGAAACGGCATGCTTGGATCTGTAGGGAGAGAGAGACAAGGAGGGAGAAGAGAATAGGAATGGTGGCGGCAGTCTTGGAGTTCACCGACCGAAGTTAGCGGCCATCCGTGGCGAGAGAAAAAAATGAGAGAAGCGGCTTATTGTGAGGGAAATGGGTGAAAATGATTTCTCTTTTAGGGTTTTGTGGTTAAAAGGTGATAAAAAGTGGATTCAATCTCAGTCATTGATCGGATGAGATCAACGGCTATGATTAAAATTGAGAGGAGTCAATGGAATTAAAATTGGAGATTAAGATTGGGTCAATTTGAAATTAATTTTGGGCTAAAATCGACATAAATTAAATAAAAATGGGCTAGAAGTTAGAGAATTGAGAAAATCTAAATTGAATTTTGACTGCTATGTAATAATGACAAGAAAAATAATAAGATGTAGATATTAAAATAAAATATGCATGTAAAGATTAATGTTACATAAAATTATTATATAAAATTGACGATAATAATAATAATAATAATAATAATAGACAATGCGTTTGTAAATTGTCAGTGTGCACATTTACGAAAATGATTTAATTAATAAAATTATGTAAAGTATGATACTTGAATTAGTAAATTGTTAAAAATAATAATAAAAATAATAAAATAATTTATGTATTTTAAAAATCATGAATGTGACACGTCATTATTTATTTGGTAACAAAAATAATGCATAAAAAATATTAATATTAAAATTTAAATAATTTTTATAAAATAGCAGCCTATGAGAGCATTGGGAGGGTAAAATTGGATGTCAACAATACCAATGCTAGAGTATAACTGTTGTTATAGGCAAATTCTATGAGAGTCAAGTGGTCAACCCAACTACCACCAAAATCAAATACACAAGCCCAAAGCATATCTTTCAAGACCGGAATTATCCTTTACGCTTGCCCATCTGTCTGCGGGTGGAATACGGTACTAAGGGCTACCTTAGCCCCCAAACCTTGCTGGAAAGACCTCCAAAAGTGAGATGAGAACTGAGTACCCCGATCAAATAAGATGGATATAGGAGTACCAGGCAACTTCACGATCTCCTCAATGAACAACCAGGCATAATCCTCGAAAGAGAAATTAGTCCTCATTTCTGTAATTAGTCCTCACTAGTAAGAAGTGAGAAGACTTAGTCATCTTATTCAAGATGACCCAAATTGAATCAAATTGCTAGAGAGACCGCAAAAGACCGATAACAAAATCCATATTAATTATCTCCTATTTCCACAACGGAAGCTCAATATCTTGAGTCAACCCACCGGGCCTGAAGTGCTCCACCTTCACTTTCAGACACACCATACACTTAGCCATAAAATTGGCCATATCCCGCTCCATATTATTTCACCAATAAATCTCCTTAAGATTATTATACATTTTCGTCGAACTAGGATAAATAGTATAACGCGACTCATGAGCTTCAGCCAAAATTCTACCTCGCAACCCATCAATATTATGAGCACATAGTCTACCTTGGTACTGCAGGATACCATCACTACCAATCTCGAAAACCATCACCTTTTGCCTACCTACATCATTCTTGATTTGTATTAAGATAGGATCTAACATCTGTTTCTCCTTCACCTCAGCACCAAGAGATGACTTCTCCACTTTTTGAACAATCACACAACCATTTTTGGAGTCCAAAAGACAAACTCTAAGATTAGCCAAACAATGAATATACCTTTAACAAATCTCGCTTCTCCCCATCCACATGAGACAAGTTTCCCATGGACAACCTGCTAAGAGTATCAACAACCACGTTAGTTTTACTTGGATGATAGTGAAAACTCATATCATAGTCCTTGAACAACTCAAGCCATCTTCTCTGTCTGAGATTTAGCTCCTTCTGAGTGAACATGTATTGTAAGCTCTTATGATTAGAATAAATATCAATATGGACCCCATATAAATAATATCGGCAGATATTTAATGCAAACACCACCGCTAATAATTCCAAATCATGATTTGGATAATTTTTCGCATAGACTTTCAGTTGTATAGAGGCATAAGCAACCACCTTGCCATGCTGCATCAACACACAACCCAGTCCCACCCAGGACGCATCATAATAGACAGCAAAACCATCCGTGCCCTTAGGCAGAGTCAACACCAAAACTAAAGTCAACTTATCCTTTAGCTTCTCGAAATTACCCTCACAAGCATCAAACACAAGAACTTCATCTTTTTCTGGATCAATTTAGTCAATGAGGCAACAACAGAAGAGAAACTCTCCACAAACATTCTATAATAGTTGAATAACCCAAAAAGTTTTGAATGTCGAATGAAGTCGTGGTTCTAGGCCACTTCTTGACCACCACAACTTTCTGCGGATCTACCATGATCCCTTTAGTAGAAATAACATGGCCCGGATAGGTCAAAACATTCAACCAAAACTCATACTTAGAAAATTTTGTATACAACTATTTCTCCTTAAGGTTCTGCAACACAAGGTGGTGATGATCAGCATAATTTGCTTCATTCTTTGAATACACCAAAATATCATTGATAAATATAATCATAAACAAATCCAAGAACTGATGGAAAAACCTGATTCATAAGATCCATAAATGTGGTCAGGGCATTAGTCAAACCAAAGGACATCACTAAAAACTCAAAAAGACCATATCGAGTTCAAAAACCAATCTTAGGGATATCCACCTCCCTAATCTTTAACTAATGGTAACCCGACCGAAGATCAATTTTAGAAAAGACTTTAGCACCCTGGAGTTGATCGAATCGGTTATCAATCCTCCAAAGGGGATACTTATTCTTTACGTTTACCTCATTCAATTAGTGGTAATCAACACACATCCAAAGGAACCCATCCTTCTAATGCATAAAAAGAACTGAAGCACCCGACGGGGACACACTAGAGTCGATAAAACCCTTGTCAAGAAAATATTTCAAGTGCTTCTTAAGTTCTTTCAACTCAACTGAGGGATAGAAATGGGATTAGTGTTCAGAAGAAGATCAATCCCAAAATCAATTTCCCTATCAGGAATAACACCAAGAAGATCATCAAGGAACACCTCGAGAAATTCACAAACCACAGGGACAGTCTGCAAAGAAGGACCTTTGGATCTGGAATCCTTAACATGCACTAAGTGATAGAGGCATCCTTTAGAATCCAATTTTTGGGCTCTAAGATATGAAATAAACCTTCCCTTGGGTACTAGAGAGATACCTTCCAACTTAATTACCAGCTCATTTAGGAAAAATAAATTGACCCTTCGAGTCCGACAATCAAGAGATGCATACCACGAATGCAACTAATCTATCCCCAAAATCACATCAGAGTCCAACATGTCAAACTCTATCAGATCTACCAAGGTCTCTATACTATTGACCGATATCATAGAACCCATATAGACCCTTATAGACACAATGGAATCACCCACTGGGGTGGACACAGAGAAAAAGTCTGAAATACATTCAGGATCAAAACCAAAATAGATAGCCATATAAGCGGTCACATAAAAAAGATTAGAGCATGATTCAATTAGTTAATATACATCACAAGAAAAGATTTTAACCATACCAGTAACAACATCGGGGGATGCCTTAGAATCCTGGTGAGTGGCAAGAGCATACAGACGATTTTGACTAGTGCCAAAGCCAGAAATGGAAGTAGAACCCTTTAGTGAAGGAGCTGATAAAGTAGCAACAAGAATTTTATTTGCTCCAGAAGCAACCTTAGAAGGATAATCCCTTTGTATATGACCAATCTGACCATATTTAAAGCACTTGTTCCTCTTTTCTTCACAATAACCATGATACACCTAACCTCAAAATCTACAAGGAGGATACAACGAAGATGACTGAGCCCCGCTAGACTGAGGCTGGTCTCCTGGTGCTCTAAACCCACAGTTAAACTAAGAATGACGAGCACCCAATAACTTTGGATAAGGAGCGCTAGCCATAGAGTAGGAACCAGAATTGTCCCAGTTCTTGTTAGACCATTTTCCACCATCTCTACCACTTTGCTGTTGACCTCCACCCTGATCCAAATAGCGAAACTTCTTACTCAATGTTTCACTCATCTCCACTTACTTCTTATTTTCTTGTTCTACCTGTTACATATACACTACAAGTCTAGAGATGTCCATATCCTTGTTCAACAAGGTAGCCTTGCTCTCTATGATCAACTCATGGGATGACCCAGAGGTAATGGGAGCATAATGGGACAGCTGATGAAACTTTAAGGCATACTTCTTTACGGACATCCTACCTTTATTTAGATTCACAAATTCCTCAACCTTCACCTCTCTCAACTCTTGAGAAAAGAAGTGATCAAGGAAAGCACTAGAGTAATTGTCCCATAAAGCAGACTCAATATAATCACCCCTAGACTGGTCCCACTCCTCACACTATTGGTTTGCTATATCCTTCAACTCATAGGCTACGAACTCTACACCCTCTATATTAGTAGCATGTATCACACGAAAGATTTTTTATATCTCATCAATAAAGTTGTAAGGATCTTCTCAACTTTAGAACCAGTGAAATAGGAGGGTTTAACCTCATAAATTGGCCAGCTCTAGTAGCCTCAGAGGATGGAGCGACAGAAGCAACACACTCAGTCTGGGAGGCCACCAACTGGGTAAAAAAATTAATCAACTAGCAAAACTCAGCGTTAGACAAATCAGCTTGAGGTTCCTGATGAGGGATAGGGGAACTGGTAGAGATCCATCAGGGCAATCAAAAGCAGTGACCCCAGATAGGGTCTGAACTCCTAGAGTAGGACGAGATCCGTCCATATTATCCTCAAACGGGTTAGAAGATTTCCTATGGATATCAGATCTTCTTGGAGGTATGATCTAAAAAGCAAACAAATAGAAATTAGAGAGATTGTAGACCTTAGACTCTATAGCTCAAAATAAAACAAAAAGAAAGAAAAGAGTTCCTAAATGCCTCATAGCTTCTCCCTTATAAGTGTGATGTGCTACACACCTATAAATGAGACTCTACTTGACACAGCTTTGTTAGACTCCCAATGACACCAAACCTAGGCTCTGATACCATCACTGTCATGACTCAAACCAGGGTCTGGCCATGACGGGTATGTCAAGTCCTGTGTGGACCAGATATCACCCCTACACCTAATTAAACCAAACACAAAACTTTCCAATGTCGGATGAATTTCAAACATATAACAAGATATCATGCAACAACCTTAATGAAATTCAAAACAAGTTTATAACTGATAACTATCAACAAACCAAAACAACCGACAAAAACCACCCATGTACATAGTAATCCAAACAAAGACTCTACCAAAATTGAGTATCAATAAAGTGTCAGGACATACCCCTGTTTATATCCAAAACAAGTCTAAACAGTCTGAGACATAAGAGACCAAAACATGAAATATAGAATACTTACATATGGAAGCACGCCCCTTTAATGTCAACTCACAATCTAATCCTAAATCCTAATCACTGAGTAGGAGAAGTAGAAGTATGATCAGTTCTTGCATCGTATGGGGATACAATTTCTGAAGACAGTTAGCGGGGTGAACACTAGTAAGTAACTTAGGAAGAAGGATAACATAATGTCATGATCAATCATTCAAAATCATTCAAAACCAATTCACATAATCAAATGCATATACATATATACTTCACATGTTGGTATGGGAAACAAGGTTTAATATGGACTTCAAAACTTTATCCTAGATTGTGTAGCTCAATCGTCATAACACAAGAAGGCATCCACGGGATATATGGGCCTAACTCTCCTTCATCTAGTAGGGCCCCAGTGCGTGTGGCCACACAAACTAGAGGGTATACATATACACTATGGAGGACTCGAACCTCCCAGAATATCAAGGTGGCATGAGTACCGAATCATGTAATATAATATGAGGGACTCGAACCTCCCAATCATATGATAGTAATAATAAGGGGGACTCAAACCTCTCCATTCATTTCAACCCCTGCGTCAGTAATTGTGGTTTTCTTTATCGGTCACTCAAACTTTTATTTTCACGACTCAGCTTTACGACCCTCTTTTAAGCCCAATTTAAAACAAGTATCACACATTCCCATTCATTGAACCATATTTCACATTAAGGTACACATCGTTGGTATTATCATACCAACTACACTTGCAAGATAACAACATGTCAAAGCAATTACATCACTTGGGGGAATTCATAACCCCCTTGATTCAATTTCCATTATCTTGGGGAATTACAAAATCCCCATAAAGTTCAATTCAAAATCATAATGCAATAGTTCAAATTTTCATATTTCTCATAACTAAAATTAATTTCACAATATAGGGTTGGGGTTATAACCACTTAAAAAATCACAAGTTTGGGAAAAATCATAATTGCCTAATTCATTCACCATACCCATGCACCTGCAAGTTCAAAACCATATTTAAAGCATGAATAATCATATGTAAACCATGGAAAAACATTGTTCAACAACAAGCATTCAAAATCCTCAACCCTTGTTTCAGAACCATCATTAATATCTCATGAATAATACTTTAAAACATATGTTTTTAATAAAATTTACAATGAAGGAAGAGTAATATACCTGAAATACCAAGATTCACAAAAAGAATTCAGCTCTTGTTCCCTTGGATGACCTACTTTTTTGGAAACCCTAAGTATGGCTGCTTGAGAGAATTTAAGAGAGATTTGGAAGTTTTTGAGTAAGTTAACAATGCTAACAGAGGTTCCCAATAGGTTTTTAGGTCGTGGGTTACAATTGGGGTTGAGGGGAAATGTATAAAGTGCCATTAATAAAAAGACTAAAATTTAGTTGTCAGTGACTAAGGGTCACCATACGACTCGTATAGACTCATTACTACTCATCACAAGGAGTCGTAGTTAAGATAGAACCACAAGGCCCCATACTAATCTGAATATGATTCATACCACTAACTCATAGCCACACTTAACGACTCATAACCACTTCTCATACTCAAGAAAACAACAATTTGGGATAACATACTAGACACCCTACGATTGGGACATAACGACTAGTCATGATTCTGTATGTAATACCCCGTATTTTTGTGCTAGAATTCTAACCGTCGTTCCTGCGCGTTTAAGCTCTAATACAAGTGATTCTCATGTGAATACAAGTTGCATGATCATTATCCTAGTCTATGGAGTAGTTTAGAGGTAAAAACTGTTCATAGCAATTACCTAAAACAAAGTTGAACTAAGACCAATTGATTCATCCAAAGTTTGACATTTGATTCTATAATGGTCAACTTCAAACGTGTATATATATTAATATACATGGAATATTTCATCCCAAGACCTATTAAATTTTAGATAATTGAATTAGCTTTCCAACGATACCTATTTCGTAAAAATCCGATACCCGAGCGAAGAGTTATGCCCATTTTCATGAGAGGTAGTAAGGGTGTGCGATGAGCAATGTGCCGCCCAATCAAATGTTTGCGATTGGGAGTTTGAGGCATACTTAAATGTCAGCCATAAGGTGTGCGACGCAAACCTTAAGGTCTTCCGTGGGTTGTGCACCGCATACCTCACTTCCAACTGCCAAAAACACCCCTATATATGTCTATAACACGGGATTAAACTCCCATAAAACTAAAATAAGTTTACTTTATCTCAAAATCACCAAGAACATTCATTAGGGTTTCAACCTAAAAATTCAAATATCTCAAGATTTAACCATGAGTTTTTAATAATTCTTCGAGATTTGAAATTCCCATTCCGAGGGCTACAAGAAACACTTATTATTTTCATAAATAGAGTCCCAAGTTCAAGAGTTCATTCAAAGCTTCAAGTTTAAGGTATGTGGGGGTTTTCAACAAGAACACCCTTTCGCTCTTGTGCCCAAATTGATTTTTGTTTTATTAATATACATGATTTTACATGTTTTGAAAAGAATTTGAAGCATGAATTTATACCCTATATGGTTTTACATGAGATTATGATACCCTCTATATTTTGGAAGTTGAATTGAATGAGAATGATGACATTTTTGTACATAAAGCTGAATTTTCTATATTTTAAAGTAAGTTATATATATTTATGATGAAAAGTATGAATCTTGAGAAAATTTAATATGATTTTGATGTATGAGACCTTGAGTCCTAATTGGGATTGTACTTTGAGAAATTATGCGCTATAAGCACAATGAGATTTGAATTCCAAAGCTAATTTTCTTTACCAAGATGTATGATTATAAAGCTAAAATTTTAAGTTTTAAGTGATTATTTTTGTGCTTATGTCATAAAGTATGAAACTTTGGAAGGTTTTATGGTGATATTGATGTATGAGTTTTTGGAACCCTATTTGAGATTATTATTTTAAGAAAATCATGTGTTATAAACACCTTGAGTTTAAATGATTTGAGATGATAAAGAAGCTTTGACCTTTTGATCGTAAAAAGGGTTGTTTTTGAAGCCGAGATGAGAAAAGAAATCCACTTTTATTGATTTATTATGAAAGGGGTAGCATGATGGCTCCCGTTGTGAATTTTTAAAATATTTATTAGTGGATTTTATTTTGAAAAGATCTGAGCTAAGTCCGGGAGTAGTCTTTAGCACCCAGCAAGAGGTATAGCAGGATTGGTACTTCTCTAGAACTACATGCCCCCATAGGTTGTGAGCCTAAGGCTGATATATATATAGTCTAGTGAATAAAAGATTAAGTTCCTACTCCGATGGCAAGGATAGGACAGCTCTCCCTAACGTGGGTTGGACGTTGGACGCCATGTAGCTCACATGGTTTATGTCGGTTATGAGAGACTCCCAATGTGTGTATGCGTATTCTCCTATCTAATATGAAAAGTCTTATTCTTCAATTTGAGATGAAAACATATTTGTTTGAAAGACAGAGTTTGAGAAAGTCATTGTTTTTGAAAGATTTAATGAACATATATTTCAAAGAGAATTGTTATGAGATTTGATTGCTTTGATGATTTGGAATTGAGATGGAGGTGAATTGAGATTTATTATGATGACTCACATGTTTCACCCGATATATTTTACTCTCTTATGATTATGATGATTTAAATTCGAGCTAAGTGAGTAATTTATATCAGCATGCATAATTGTATAAACTGTAATGATATTAAGATATTATTTTATATATGCATTGCACCCCCATATGCTCAGTACATTTCCATTGTACTGACCCGCATATTAGTATGTGGCCTACATTTTCTCAGAATGTAGGTACAAGGTATAGTGTACATCTTCATATCCAGTCAGTTCGTGGCATCTAGTCAGCTGGTGATGAGTCCTTTTGATTCAAGGGCTTGAGTTAGTTATACAGTTTGAGAAGTGTTGTATTTTATTTATCCAACCGTATTGAGTTGGGATAGTCGGGAGCCATGACCCGGTTACCTATAGTCAGTCCTAGTAGAGGCTTCATAGACAGTCAGTAGAAGTTGATGTATTCCATTTCAGTTTTGCTTGTAAAAGAAGAGTTAAAATCTTGTAAATTTAGTTTTGTATCTATCATATTCAGAAAAGAGTTGTTTTTCGCAGATTTGTATATATATATTTATACTTCTTATTCAGTTGCTTATGATATATGCCAGTACAAAGGTTAGCTTGGGGTCACTTGTGAACCTAAGCACTGTGTGACGTCTCAGGATCCAATTTTGGGGCATTACAAACTTGGTATCAAAGCATAGAGCTCAAGTGTCCTAGGGTGCCTATGAAACCGTGTCTAGTAGAGTCTTATGGAACAGTACAGAGATGTCTTTGATTTTCTTTGAGAGGATACAGGGCATTTAGGAAATGTTTCCCTTCTTTTAAGTCTAAGATCGTGCCATAAAAAGGTTCTCCAAGAAACTTATATAAATTCTTATCTTACTCTATTGTGGCCAACTCTTTCTCATTTCCAAGGTATCAAAAACAGTTGAGATTCATTCTCCATAGATAGTTATGGAATTGTAAGAGAGCTACAAAAGTATCCTATCAGTACTTTTGAGTTCCAAAAACTGAAGTGCTTTATCAGGCCTGTAGAAATCGTGCACTAAGCCCGAGTCAGATATGCTTTCAAATTTCTCCTTAGAATCCATAATGATAATCTATACTTCTCTATCTATGTACTATTATTGAGGTAACATGTTCGGCAAGTTTCAATTTTCTCCCCAGATAATGCTCTTATATTTGTTAGCAGAAGTTTCAAAAAATTTATGAAGTGGCTTGAGAAGAGCCTTCTAGTGTGTTATAAGTCCTTCAAATTTAAGTTATTCCCTCGTTCTTATGAGTTATTTAATTAAGATAGAGTAATGTGTATTCTTAGATCTTTGAATATTGTGCGTCAAGTTTCTATCTCTTGTATTATATAATCTTGTTATCATTATGTTTGTGAAAAATCTAAGTCTAGTGAAGCCGTGTGATACCTATTTCGATTCACGAGCATAGTTGCTTTGTTATTCATATAATTTTCTTATTCAAAACACAAAACCAAAGTCTAGTAAAGCCATGTGGGGCCTATTTTGATTCACTAGCAACTTGTTATTTATCTTGTTGTTATGATGTTAGTTGAAATTGTGGGTTTCTGTGTAGTGACAGAAGTAATAACATTTAGTTGAAAGTTTTGTGTTAGTTGAACTTGTGGGTTTAGAAGCGTAGTGGCAAGAATGGTCGTAAGGGCGATTTATTGAACATGTATAGTTGAATTTTTGCTTATGATTGAATTAGTAATGAAGTGATATACCCTTGTTTGTTAGTTTAGTGAAGTTAGAGAAGGAGATTATTAGTTAAGGTGGATTGTTGTTTGCTTGAAGTATGAAAAGAGTTGTTGATGGTATTTTCTATGCTAGAAAAGTATAGGTTTTGATGGAAGTACTTGGTCGGTGACTATAGTTAATTTATGCTTTCATGAGATTGCAAGGGGAAGTTCAGTTAAAATTTATAGAGCTATGAAAGTAATTTAAGTGTGAAGATGGGTAAATAGTAATGAGGTGAAGAAGGAAAATGTGTTAACGGATTATGAATAAGATAGGTTATATGATTATGATTGATTGTCAGTATGTACTAGTTTTTCTTAATATTGTGTTCTATAGTTTTGAAGTGAGAATTGTGTGTGAGATTGGGTTGTAAAACATGTTTAGCACTAGATATTAAGTTTGAATAGTTAATGGTTCTGTTGTTGATGTTAGTTATATGGAGATGATCTAGTAGGCCTGAACAGAGTATGCAAGAGTGTAAGATCATGTGTTCGTAATTAAGTATGATGTAGAGGTGTACCCAAGGTGCTATGGTGATGCATTATTTTTCGAGGATTATTTCATATTGTGTGTTTAGTAGTAACGTTGAGTTGCTAGGTGGAGAAAGGCTAGTTAGATAATTTATGTTGTTCTTGATAGCTAAGTTAAGGAGTTATGATTGAAGATGTTGAGTCTTTTTAGTATGATTTTATTCTCATGGTTTTGAAAAAATATAAGTATAGAAGTGTGATCTTGGTAGGCTATGATTATGTGATTAGAGATGTAGATATGGTTTCAAATGAGAGTGTAAGTCTTTTATGATGATTATTGAAGCTAGGAATTAAGGATGGCATATGGATGGGTTGTTCAAGAATGAACTCGTTAAGTTTGAAATTAGTTTATTCTTGTGAGTTTAGAATTTATTTGTAGATATTAGAACAATAAAATTATGGCTTAATCTCGAGGATATGGAGTAGACCGTCATACTTAGAATACCAGCTTTGACCTAAAGGGGAGATGGTTAGTGAAGAACCAAACTGAGTTTTGAGAATTAGATTGTGATACATGTCAATAATGAGTTATGATGAGATAGTGATCCCTTCTTACTCTAGAGTATTCCTTGTATTTTAGTCATTACAACACCAAATCCATCACTTGCTTGACAAATCCATGCCACAAGCCTATTCTTATACCTATTATGTGTGCTTAAGCCCATTCTCAGCTTCTAGCAAGCATGTAACAGCTTCACTCTGTGATTCGAGTTATCTCTTATGAATCTATGAACTCTATTCTTATGTTGAATAGCTCATGATAAGTATAAAATCATGTTTCAGAGTATGACTAGTTTTTAAACTCATGATACTAGTGAAGTTCGCATTATATCATGCATGTCCTCAGCTTAGATTTCTGTAATGAATCCATGCCTTTGATATTTTATTCCTCAAGACAAAGATAAGTGTTAATGTTATGTATTGTAGTTTTTGTGCTTCTGGTTCATATGTGTTAGCCCTTCGGTGACCTCTTCCTATGTTAAGATAGTGGTGATGATAGTGGATAAGCAACAGTTTATATGTGAGAGAGTTGATGACCCTCATTAAGAAAGATTATTTATGCTTTTCTATCTAAGGCTAAAGTGTGAAGTAATATTGAGGCCAAGTATTTGATACATGTCATGGTTAGTTAGAAATTGTGTTTATATTTTTAAGCATAGTGCAAGAAAATTATTGTTGATAAGGGTTTAGAGAATATGCGAAGTATGCCTTTAGGGGTATTTGCCTTAAAGTTATATGTGATTTTTAATGATAGGCTTGAATGTCATGTTGGGTGTAAGATGATGAATGCAATATGCACTAGTGAATCCATATCAAGAGTTTTAAATTAGTCATTGAAGTGGTAAGGCATGTTATGCTTAGGGTGTGAGCTTTAAGAAGATATAGAATATTGAACCTTGTGGTTTAGACTAGTATTGTGGTTTGGCATGTTGTATCTTGTGATTTAGTGTTAGGCTTGATCATGGTGAGAGAACTTAGTTTAGTTTAGACTTTAGTAGAAAGATTTCACAGTGCCAATATGAGAATTATAAGTTGAATCAAATGAGTATGGTATTTAAGGGGAATAGTATAGTTGAGAAAGCATTTGAGAAGTGATGCTAAGCTTGAAAGTAAGAAGTTATGTTGCCTACAGCCTAGCAATCATATCCTAGTTTATGAGTTATATAATTATATTCCATGTTATAGAGTTATATCAATGTTGTAATTCCTTAGTCAAATGTCTTGTTCAAACCATGCACAAAATTCTTTGCTCCCTAATGTCAATAGAATTTCATAGAAAAGTGCTAAAGAAATACTCTATTTGAGTATGGGTAGTCAGTATGATCCAGTCCATATAGCCTGTAATCTAGTTTAGCAAGCAAGGAGATAAGCTCCTATAGATTCTTAATTTTCCATCTAGTCTTACTATCTGCAGTCTTATACGTATGTACATTCCAGGAGGCAATGTGTTTGTGTCCAATTAAATTATGAATTCAGCTCATTTCATGCATCAGTTTCAGTTTCAGATATTAAGTCATGATTCAGTTCATAAGTATCCTGTGTAGTATCACAGTCTTTTCCTAGTATTTTCATCAAATTATTATCATTCGGGGACGAATGATCCCAAGAGGGGATGTTGTAATACCCCAAGTTTTTATGTCATAAACCTCTCATCCTTTCTCATGAGATCAGATCCAGTGCAAAGTAATGGTTACTCATAAGTTGACACTCTTGTTTCTATCTTAGCCATATAGTTATTTTTCTTGAGGATTCATGCACTTGCAGACCAGTTCAGTAGCTCATTATTCTTGAGATCTAGTGATTCAGTTCTATCAGTTACACATGATAGCTTAAAGATTAATATTCCTCTGTGTTTCAGGTTAACTATCCACATTTAAGGACGAATGCTCCCAAGGGGGAGATAATGTAATACCCCTAATTTTCGTGCTAGAATTCTAACCGTCGTTCCTGCGCGTCTAACCTTTAATACAAGTGATTCTCATGGGAATGAAAGTTGCATGATCATTATCCTAGTCTATGGAGTAGTTTAGAGGTGAAAAATGTTCATAGCAATGACCTAGAACAAAGTTGAGCTAAGACCAATTGATTCATCCAAAGTTTGACATTCGATTATACAAGGGTTAACTTCAAATGTATATATCTCTTAATACACATGGAATTTTTCATCCCAAGACCTATCAAATTGAAGATAATTGAATTATCTTTCCAGCGATACCAATTTCCCAAAAATCCGATACCCGAGCGAAGAGCTATTCCCATTTTCGTGAGAGGCAGTAAGAGTGTGGGATGGGCAATGCGCCGCCCAATCAAATATGGGCGATTGGGAGTGCGAGGCATACTTAAATGTCTTCCATAAGGTGTGCGACACACACCTTGAGGTCTTCCATGGGTTGTGTGCCACATACCTCACTTCCAACTGCCAAAAACACCCCTATATATGTCTAACATGGGATTAAACTCCCATAACACCAAAATAAGTTTACTTTCTCTCAAAATCACCAAGAACATTCATTAAGGTTTCAACCTAAAAATTCAAATATCTCAAGATTCAACCATGAGTTTTCAATAATTCTTTGAGATTCGGAATCCCCATTCCGAGGGCTACAAGAAATACTCATTATTTTCACGAATAGAGTCCCAAGGCCAAGAGTTCATTCAAAGCTTCAAGTTTAAGGTATGTGGGGTTTTTCAACAAGAACACCCTTTCGTTCTTGTGCCCAAATTTATTTTTCTTTTATGAATATATATGATTTTACACGTTTTGATATGAATTTGAAGCATGAATTTATGCCCTATATGGGTTTACATGTGATTATGATACTCTCTATGTTTTGGAAGTTGAATTGAATGAGAATGATGACATTTTTGTACATAAATCTGAATTTTCTAGATTTTAAAGTATGTTATATATATTTATGATGAAAAGCATGAATCTTGAGAAAATTTAATATGATTTTGATGTATGAGACCTTGAGTCCTAATTGGGATTGTACTTTGAGAAATTATGTGCTATAAGAACAATGAGATTTGAATCCCAAAGATAATTTTCTTTACCAAGATGTATGATTATAAAGCTAAAATTTTAAGTTTTAAGTGATTATTTTTGCGCTTATGTGATAAAGTATGAAACTTTGGTAGATTTTATGGTGATATTGATGTATGGGTTTTTGTAACTCTATTTGAGATTATTATTTTGAGAAAATCATGTGTTATAAACACCTTGAGTTTAAATTATTTGAGATGATAAAGAAGCTTTGACCTTTTGGTCATAAAAAGGGTTGTTTTTGAAATCGAGATGAGAAAAGAAATCCACTTTTATTGATTTATTATGAAAGGGGTAGCATGATGGCTCCCGTTGTGAATTTTTGAAATATTTATTAGTGGATTTTCTTTTGAGAAGATCTTAGCTAAGTCTGGGAGTAGTCTTTAGCACCGAGCGGGAGGTATAGCAGGATTGGTACTTTTCTAGAACTACGTGCCCCCGTAGGTTGTGAGCCTGAGGTTGATTTATATATAGTGATCACTAGTGAATAAAAGATTAAGGTCCTACTCCGATGGCAAGGATAGGACAGCTCTCCCCAATGTGGGTTGGACGTTGGACTCCATGTATCTCACATGGTTTATGTCGGTTATGAGAGACTCCCAATGTGTGTATGTGTATTCTCCTATATAATATGAAAAGTCTTATTCTTCAATTTGAGATGAAAACATATTTGTTTGAAAGACAGAGTTTGAGAAAGTCATTGTTTTCGAAAGATTTAATGAACATATATTCCAAAGAGAATTGTTATAAGATTTGATTGCTTTGATGATTTGGAATCGAGATGGAAGTGAATTGAGATTTAAGAAGATGACTCACATGTTTCACCTGATATATTTTACTCTCTTATGATTGTGATGATTTTAATTCAAGCTAAGTGAGTCATTTATATCAGCATGCATAAATTTATAAACTGTGATGATAGTAAGATATTATTTTATATATGCATTGCACCCCCATAAGCTCGGTACGTTTCCATTGTACTGACCCACATATTCGTATGTGAGCTACATTTTCTCGGAATGTGGGTACAAGGTATAGTGTACATCTTCAGATCCAGTCAGTTCGTGGCATCCAGTCAGTAGGTGATGAGTCCTTTTGATTCAAGGGATTGAGTTAGTTATACAATTCGAGAAGTGTTGTATTTTCTTTATCCAGCCGTATTGAGTTGGGATAGTCAGGAGTTATGACCTAGCTACCTATAGTCAGTACTAGTAGAGGCTTCATAGACAGTCAGTAGAAGTTGATGTATTCCATTTCAATTTTGGTTGTAAAAGTAGAGTTGAAATCTTGTAAATTTAGTTTTGTATCTATCATATTCAGAAAAGAGTTATTTTCCACAGATTTGTATATATATTTTTGTACTTCATATTCAGTTGCTTATGAGATATGCCAGTAGAAAGGTTGGCTTGGGGTCACTTGTGACCCTAAGCACCATGTGATATCTCGGGACCTGATTTTGGGGCGTTACACTTTATGACTCATGCCCTCAAGTTGTAATGAAGACAGTGTCTTGGGCCAAACTTACTGTACACCTTACGACTTGGTCCTTACGACCCGTAAGAAGTCTTAACGACTAGTTAAGAGCCACTCATACTTAGAGTAGAATACTAAGCCACTTGTTCTGATTAAGTTACGATCGAGTCACTATGACCCGTCAGATCCCTATGAATCATCAGTAGAATCATGTCAGGATAGTGACAATAAAATTTCAGAAATTTTCAAGGACCAAAAACCTCAGGATTTACATAATCGATCCCGTACAAAAGATTCAAAATGGTTTCCAATCCCACTAACTATCTTAAAGTCTGGTGGACCCACATGGGAGCGGAAGATAAAAAGATTGTTAGGACACATATGAGTTACTTACGATATCTCATATGGCAAGAGGCGGACAAATCTAAGAGGGTGAAGGCTGACGAGGGAACATTTA
This sequence comes from Capsicum baccatum var. pendulum, assembly GCA_030864225.1. Classification (NCBI taxonomy): domain Eukaryota; kingdom Viridiplantae; phylum Streptophyta; class Magnoliopsida; order Solanales; family Solanaceae; genus Capsicum; species Capsicum baccatum. Next base: position 92,905,107 of record CM061551.1, read on the forward strand.
GACAATAATGTTTTGTTTTTTAATCCCCTGCATACGACTTTGTTCTTTTTCTTATGTTATTTTCTCTTTCCCCAAAGATTGTATCCTTTTTGGAGAAACTTTGTAGTCTTTTATGACCTTTTTTATATATCTATGGAGATTTTAGGGGATAATGGATTGGTTTTTAAAGACATATACTTCCTTCAAATTCGTTAGGCCAACCCTTAGCTCAAAATGGTCACCTTATTATCCTATTATTGTGTGATATAACTATTTTATGTCCTTATTTGCATTGTTTGAATCAAAGCTAAATTGATCTACTCTTCAACAAAGTTATAGAACCCCTCTAGGCAAAAATATGTCTACTATCCAAAGTCCACCAAAAATATTCCAGGTCTCCAAGTCTTTTAGAAAAGTCCTCAATCATTCTTCACTAACTTTCCTTTTAAATGCATTCCTATTCTATCAGGAAAATTATCCATGGACTCAAGGAATGTTCAAATAAAAAACGACTAGTGGAGTTAGTCTAAATAAAGAAAATGCTAAAGATAGAGATTAGGTTTGTCCAAATAGAGGAAATGTTATCAATCAAACTGATAAAGGAAATTGCTAAAGTCAAATAATTGATCACGCAAGAAAATAAGAATTTTGAGCGTAAAATTAAAGAACCGGTTGAAGGCTATGAGAAATAAGGTATGGAACAAGCATCATCTTTAAATTCGAGGGAAGGGACGAATTGAAATTTTCACCATTACACTCATAGAAGATCAACATATGAAAGAAACAGCATAAAGTGAGAATGCATGCACCTATCTAGTCTTGTTCTAGTCTTTTCCTTTCTGTTGTCATTTTTCTTTTATATTTCCTTGATATAATGAACTATAATGAGATTTCAATGAAATGAAGTTTTATCCTTGCCAATTAAACTACGTATGGCCTAATTTATCCTTTGTGAGATACGTAGATAGTCTTTCGGCCCATCCTCTGTCCTTTAAAACTTCATCCCTCATTTTGTCGAGAAAAGACACGTGAATCTATAGTCATCTGATGAAGATGCCCAAATATTTAAGACTTGACAAACTTTCTGTTAAAGACCTACTTATCTAAAATCCACAGAAAAATTCCTAGCTGTTAATTTTTTTTGAGTCGATACTCATCCATAGATCAATTTATCTAAGATGAAACAACTTTACATATTTACTTTATAACGGATACCTCGCATTACCTACCACTAATAGGATCTAATATATTTGCCTTTGGAGTTGTTTTTACTTTATCAGGTAATCAAATAAGTAGAAATGTACCTGTGTTAACAAAAAGCTGGCTGAACATCAATACTTCCTAGGAAAATAACAATTCCTTCCCTAGCCGTTGCTTAGTTGCTGAAGAGGAAAGAGTGACTGGTAGTAGTGATGAAAAGGCAAGGAAATCACCTCCATTTTATCAGTCATTTCCTATATCTGTAAAGCCTACAAGTAATTATCTAAGGGATGGAATTGGAAACTTGTTCGAAGAGTGTGATGCTACTATAGAAGATTCCCTAAGAATACTGAGATCAAGAAAGATAAACCAGAGAAGAAGTCGTCAAACTAGACTTCAACTCCAATCATTACTCCCCGATTAAGTATAACAATAATATAAAACCTGTCAATGTCATGTCAAGAGCTAAATGAACAAATCAAAGCAAATGATGATGAATGAGAAGACTAAAATGAAGAAACAATGGCTCCAAACCAGTTAACAGAGGAAATAAAAAATTATAAGGACCGAGAAAAGACCCAACCTAGAGGAGACTGAGGTAATTAATCTAGGTGATGATGGTGAAGTCAAAGATACCAGAATCAGTGTTCATCTGATGGAAGCACAAAAAAGAAAACTCATTAGGTTGCTTAAAAATACATTGATATATTTGTTTGGTCCTGTGATGACATGCCAGGATTGTGTACAAATATCGTGTCAGACAAGTTTCCAATTGATTCGAGGCTCAATCATGTGAAGAAAAAGTCTCAGATATTCAAGCTAGATCTAAGTCTGAGAATCAAGGAAAAAGTCACTAAGCAAATCCAGGCCCATGTAGTTGACATCACGAAGTACCCAACATGGCTAGCCAACATTGTTCCAATACCAAAGAAGGATGGAAAAATCAGGATTTGTGTTGATTATAGAGATTTGAACAAATCCAATACTAAAGATAATTTCCATTACCCAATATCCATATTCTCATTGTCAACTATACGAGGAATGAAATGCAGTTATTTGTGGATTACTTTGCCAGGTATCATCATACTGATGGATGAAAAAGATGCAGAGAAAATGGTTTTCATCACACCTTAGGGTGTTTATCATTATAGGATGATGCCCATTGGTATCAAGAATGTTGAGGCTATGTATATGAAATCCATGACAACCATATTTCATGATATGATCCATAAGGAGATTAAAGTGTACATGGACGATGTGATCATCAAATTTTGCTAGAATTTGGACCACTTGGCCCATCTGGAAAAGTTATTTTATTGATTATGGAAGTATAATTTGATAGTTAGTACATTGTGGGTACCGTCCAGGAAGTTATTGGGTTTCATAGTTAGTAGAAACTGTATTGAACTCGACCCCTCAAAACTTAAGGCAATCCAAGAACTGCCTCATCCATAGATAAAGAAGAAAGTTATGAGTTTCTTAGAAAGATTGAATTATATTAGCAGGTTCATAGCCTAGTCAATAATTATTTGTGAACCAATCCTCAAGATGTTAAATAAAGATTCCCCAAATGAATGTACCACGAATCAAGCTCTTGACAAGATCAAGGATTATCTATCTAGTTCATCGGTACTAGTTTCTCCAAGAGAAGGAAGCCATCTGTTGTTGTATTTATCAATCTCAAAAAATGTATTTGGATGTGTTTTAGGGCAACATAATGAAACTGGAAAGAAGGAAAGAGTAATCTATTACTTGAGTAATAAGTTCGCTCCATATAAGACTCGTTACACGTTATTGGAAAGGACGTATTGAGCATTTACCTGGGTGGCCTATAAACTGAGGCATTACCTGACGTCATATACAACGTATCTCATTTCTAGAAAGGATCCTTTGAAGCACATATTCCAAAAGTCCAAGCCCACAGGGAAATAGGCCAAATGGCAATTGTTGTTGAGTGAGTTTGACATTGTATGCATGACTTGAAAAGCAATCAAGGGACAAGTCCTAGAGGATTGTCTAGAAGAGAATCTAGTTGATGAAAAATATAAGCCACTCCAAACTTATTTCCCAAATGAAGAGGTGTTATTCGTAGGAGAAGATATTGCTGAAATATACCCAGGTTAGAGATTGTACTTTGATGGGGCAATTAATTTTAGGGGATTGAGAAGTGGACGGTCTTGATATCAAAAACTTATCAACATAACCTGATAACCACCAAATTGTGCTTTCCATGGATCAATAATATGGCCGAATATGAGGCTTGCATTCTGGGTCTCATATTAGCTATTGATATGAATATTCAAGAGTTATTAGTCATTAGCGATTCTGATCTATTGGTTCATAAAATTTGAGGAGAATGAGTCGTAAAGAACTCTAAAATCATCCCATATGTAGAATTGGTACAAAAAATATGAAAAAGATTCAAAGAAGCAAAATTCAAGCATGTTCCAAGGATAGAAAATGAGTTCGCCGATGCTTTGGCCACTATATCATCCACGATTCAAAATCAGGATCAAAGTTACATTAATCCATTGGAAATAAGTTTAAAGAAGCGACCTGCACATTTTGCACAAGTTGAGGAAGAACCAAACGGTAAGCCATGGTACTTCGATATCAAGAGGTATTTAGAAATTGAGGTGTAACTATGGTACTTCGATATTAAGAGGTATTTAGATGATGGGGCGTACCCCAAAGATGCAACCGATAATCAGAAGAAAACATCCGCCAGATGGACAGTAAAATTAATGTTATTCGAGTGCCTCCACATAAAATTAATGTTATGAGCTCGCCTCAGCTATTTGTAGCTTGGGTATGTATACCATCGGCCCGATTGAGCAAACAACTTCCAATGGATACAGATTCATCTTAGTTTCTCTTGATTACTTTACCAAGTGAGTGGAATTTGCCTCATACAAAGTTGTAACCAAGAAGGTAGCAGCAGATTTTGTCAATAATAACTTGATTTGTTGATTTGGGATACTCAAGTCAATCATCAATAATGGAGAAAACATGAATAGTCATTTGATGAAAGAGATATGTGAATAGTTCAAGATTACTTATCGAAATTCAACCACATATCGCCCTCAAATGAATAAAATAGTAGAAGCAGCCAACAAGAACATCAAGAAGATCTGAAGAAGGATGGTTGATAGTCACCAATCATGGAATGACATGATAGATTATGCCTTGTTGGGATATCACACGATAGTCAGAACTTTGACTGGGGCAACTCCATATGTGTTAGTCAATGGGATAGAAGTGTTAATAGACGCTGAAGCTAAAATACCATCTTTAAGAATCATCCAAGAAGAAGAATTGAGTAATGAAAAATGGGTTCGCACCCATCATGAACAACTTATGATGATCAATGAAAAGAGGATGAGCATTGTATGTCATTGCCAATTATAACAATAACGAATAATTCATGCTTTCAACAAAAGAGTAAGAGCTCGCATGTTTGAGATTAGATAATTGGTACTCAAACACATATTTCCTCACCAAAAGAAATACAAGGGGAGGTTCACTCCAAATTAGCAAGGGTTTTATGTAGTTAGCAAAGTGTTATCTAGAGGATCCTTCATTTTGTTTGAGATGGATGGACTAAGGCGGCCCAAGCCAATCAATTTAGATGCAATAAAAAGATACTATGTCTGATGTGGGATTTCTTTGTGCTTATTTCCTTGTAATTGCTTTTCTCATTTGTAATCATTTTTATGGTTTGTAGTGGAATTAAAATTCCCCATCATTTTCTACGAACTACGTTTGACCTAAATTTCTAAGAAGAGAACACGCAGGCGGCCTATGTCAGCTTCGATCAATCCCATAGGAGAAAATTCCCTTTTCTTTTATGTGGGAACTACGTTTGACCTGATTCCTGTTCAATGGGATACATAGGCACCACAATGGCTCGGTCATACCCCTAAAAATAAAAACTGGGGCAAAATGTTTTAGAAGGAATATCAAAAATTTGGAAGAAGAAGCTTATCCTTTAGTAGTCCGGATGAAAAATCACACGGGGATATAGTAATAGCGAGTTTAAGGAAAATATCAATAAATGGGGAAGAAATTTTAAGGAAGACCTTAAAATTTCCTCCATACTGTACTAAAGAGTTCAAAAAAACAAAACCAAAGATTCATCGGTGCCAAAAGATCAGAGTCAACTTCATGGGCCTTCATCTACAAAGGCTCATCTCCAAAACTCCTCAGCCATAATACTAAAAGATCCCCATAGCTTACTGACAGAATGGCAGATGTGTCAAAGCCTCAAGCCAAAAATGTTCATTAAATCTAGTACATGACATGACTTAATTGACAGAGACCCCTCCCAATCTTATAAAAAGATTTTTGAAAATTCAATTATTTTTTTAAAAAAGTACTTACTTTAAATTAATTTATGCTATAATTTTGACTTAAAACCACCAACTCATGTAGTCGAAGTAGGAGCCAGAGGATGACAAACACCTGAAGAAGATGAGAACCCGACAATGATAATGACAGAAGCTGAAGATCAAGAAGGTCAACATAGATCAAATTTACCAAAATCTAATAACTCTTCTATGGATGCAGGTTATCCTGAAGCCAACAAAAACCAACAAAAGCACCAAATATTTAGCATATTCCTTTGATTTAAAGGAATACAACAAAGCCAAATATCCAATGGTCAATAAGAAAGGGTCAGGATGATCGGGTAGCTGAAAATAGTGAGTTTCCTAAAACTAACAAGTTTTTGTAGTTACAGGTATCATCAAACATGGAAAGAAAAATGATGATTTACTCAAATACCCAACAAATCAATGATCATAAATAACATGCGATGTTCAAAAATGGTATATGCAGAAGGTCCAATATACTCAAGGATGGTCAAGGTGATGTTTTCTACAATCACTGCACAGTTATTTGCATTCATCCCTAGCTTTCTGTTACATCATATTATACCAAAAGGGCCATACCGAGAGGGTCATGCCATAAGGGCCATGCTGAGAGGGCCATGTCCCAAGACCATATTGCCCTCTTCAACTAGTTTCAAAGAGATAACAATCCAAGGGCATCTCCCAACTACATTTGATGCCCATGATTGATTCAAAGTCTTCTATATCCATTAATCACGCAAATACAAAAGAGTCTGGCATTGAAGGATATTTTAAAACATTTTCATATATATTTTTTAATCACACAAAGGTGAAAGAGTCTATTGTTGAAGGATATTTTGATCATATATATATGTTAATCATGCAAAGACAAAAGAGTTTGGTGCTGAAGGATATTTTGAAAGATTTTTATAAATATCTGTTAATCACATAAAGGCGAAAGAGTCTAGTGTTGAAAGATATTTTGAAGTATTTCCATATATATCCGTTAACCACACAAAGGCAAAAGAGTCTAGTATTGAAGGATATTTTGAAGCATTCATATATGATAAAATCACACAAAGGCAAAGTAGTCTAGCATTGCAAGATATTCATTGGCTTTAAGAGAATCAACTACCGATCATCAAATAACACTTAGCAACGGATCTCAAGAAACATATGGTCCAAAGGATGTCTTTAAGTCGCTATTTGAAAATGTCCGACATAATAAATTTAAGAGATATCTATAATTCATATTGTATCTAAGGTCAGATAATATACAGGACTACCTGAGAGTTAGCTATTCGATGGATATCTATAAGTCATATCATATCCAAGGTCGGATAATATGCAGCCCAAAAGCTAGCAACTCAAAGGATATCTATAAATTGCCTCATATCCAATATTAGATGATGTGCAAGGTTACCCAAAATATGATAACTCGAGGGATATCTATAAGACATATTGATATGAAAGATATGCAAGACTCTATGAGGTCAAATACAAGAAGCATTATATGTGACCAAAAGGGTTTCCACATTAGCATAGAATTGTATGGTTGCATGGATGCTTAAGAAGGACCACCCCGCTTTGAAGAAAATTTTCAACCGTCAAAATAACTATGTTATCCAACAACCAAAAGGGTTATTGAGTTGGTTATTGCGAGAATTGTCTCCCTCCAAACAGGTACATGAGAGTAGGACATCTTTTTCAGGTAGCAACTTACGCAGAAATATGGTAAAAGACTATAGATCCCTTAGTGAATTATGTTTGACAGTAATAGTTTTGTTTGAGATGTTGTCGATAGAATCTGAAAATGATGTAAATCTCAAACCAAACCACAGTTGTAGATGACTCCAAAAAGGATACAGCACAACGTGGAACTTTTTCTTAGCAGCAAACTAGGACATAGTTCGAAGAGGAATATCAATCTCTTTAGACACGGGCTAAAAGATGGATTCCACCACCATCAAACCAAATCCCTATCAGGAGGCATGTGGGTGTTTTAGGATTTTGGTTTTAGTTTTACATTTGGAGTATTTCTAAACTCATGCCGAAAATAACTTTCCTTTTCCTTCAAATTCTGGTGTTGTACTCCTAAAGCTTTGGTAATTATGTCCATGTCACTTATATTTACATGTGTGAGGGGCCCATATTTTGTTATTAAGATAATTACAAGCCTCTTTCCCTTAGATCAATTGTTCGTGTCTGATAACGCTCAATCTACAGCTCTCGTAGGAGTGTAAAGCGGTCGTTGTCAAATATATAACCCAACTGGGTTGGGTATCGATCCCACAGGGAATAGCCGGTCAACAAGTAAGTAATGATTATTAGACTTTTGGTGCAAGTCTCGTAAAAGAGAGGGGATTGTAACGTACAATTGATGTAAGCAAAATAATAGAATGAAAACAGAAAATAGCAAAGTAAAAAGAAAGAATGTTGTAGTAAGACGTTAAACAATGAGAATTGAGAAGTTGGGGTTATGTCCACCTTATGAGTTGTACGTCTCTATTGGCTATGAGTTGTGCGGAATTCAGATATGCATGTGCTTATAGAGAATTGTATTCGATGGTAAATCCAAGCGTCTTTCGACCTAAACAAGGACTATTTCACTTTAACTCTTTCGAGCTTAAAGCGTATCTAATGGTACAAATTCTCTAAGAGGTTAATCCAGTTACGGCACTAACTTTTTAATAGGGGATGGAACCCTATTACCTTGACATTATCTCTTTTCCAGACATATAACTTTTCTTTCGAACAAGTTAATGCTACACTGGTGTCTTCTATGCGTTTGCAACCACAAAGAATTTAGATTAAGATGAAGAGAATAATGATATAAGCAGCATACGTGTCACGGATTCACAAACTCATAGAAATAGATAGTATCTCATATGGCTTCCATAACCCCAACAGAGAAGTTTAGTTACCCATGAGTGCGAAGGAAATCACAATCGACATTGTTATTATACCACAATAAAGATCTCGTGTAGTAAAGTGTGGTAGGCGTTTAGGCGTGACTTCTTTGCAAAGTAATGTTTCTATTGTTGCGGAAATTAAGAATTGAATAGATGAATAGAAGAAGAATAAAAAGTAGAATTAATGGAAGAATTAGAATCCGAGTTGTAAGTTGTGGAATAAGAAGTAGAATGAGAATTGTTTGAATTGTAACTAATGGAGGAATTAAAAGTAGTAGTGAATGATTAAAAATCTCTAGCAAAATAGGGTATTTATAATACCCATATCCTATTCCTACTAAGCTAATGCATTACTTAACTCAATCCTACTGGGTTACTACATCATTATCCTAATCCTAATAAATTACTGCATTATTATCCTAATCCTAATAGGTTACTGCTGGTCCCCAAAGTCTTCAGACTTGCTATTTTTGCCCGGGACAGATTTTCCATGCACCACTTTTGGTCCTTGACGTCCAAGCTTTGCTTTCCTCCTTTTGTGAAGCTTTCTTTGGCGTCAAGTTATCCATAAAATGCTGAATTCTACATCATTTATACCTGAAAACTTTCTAATCACGTTTGTTAGCTCACTTACAGGAAAAAGGACTAAAAGTGCATGAATTATATAATTTGTCCTCAAAACTTAGCTAAAATATGGGTAAAATATAGTAGTTTAGGCGTGTAAATTCGCCTATCATCAACACCCCACACTTAAAGCTTTGTTCGTCCTCGAACAAACTATCATGTCCATCTAAACATCTACTTGGGATTTCAAAGTAACAACACAAAATATTCATCAAGACAAGCACGTCAATCATTAACAAAGAGTAGTTTTCTGATCATTAGTAGAAACAATTTTGACCTCTAATATAGACTCGTGATGGTAGTTAATTCGTATCCAAAAGTTAAGGCACAAAGATTCATGCACAACTAACCAAAACTCGTCAACCATGTGTGTCTCACAATATATTACCCATAATCACTCACAAGCATAGTATATTTGTCAAAACATGGGTAGAAGAGTATCCTTGCTCTCACTCTCACAAAGAATTCATATGCTGCAACTGATGACCATAGGCTTGCCCTTAGTGTAATGATCCACTAAATGTCAGAATGCTAAGATTAGGATCAAATAGGTCTTCTACAGGTTGTAATGTAGGCTAAGGGACGGGTAGGATTATTTTGGCCAGAAATAGTGACTATGTTCCTAAGCGATTTAATACATCACATTATGCCATTAACACTTTTCTTTCAAACAACCTTTTTGCTTTCTTTTAATCTACCTCCCCTTTGTCACCTCTTTTGTTTTTCAATTTATGAACATAACTAACTTTTTAGTTTTCTTTTCCTTTTTCTTTTCATAACATACCTCTTATGATAGCAATTCTTTTTCATAACAAATTCAAGCACCATTACATTCTAAAGCATCATACTCACCCAATTTCCTCTTATTTTGTCACATGACTTTACACTTTAAAGCACTTAGGAATTTGGATCGAATTATGGTCTTGAAGAAATGGATTAGGCTTACATATGAGGTTGACAAAGAAAATAGGCTAAAGGCTCAAAGGGTTTAACTAGGATAATGTCCATGGGTAGGTAAAAAGAAGGTAAACAAGTATAGGTTGCCAAAGAAATGCCTAAATCATCTCCTAGACTTGCACTCCTTATTTTCGCTTTACATACATACCAGGCAAGTTCTAGCATCAGCCACAAACACAGAATATACTATCATCTCACACACACAAGGCACATGGTCGACTTTATTGGGAGTGGTATAGACTCTTGACCCAACAGATGAAGGAATTAAACCACACCATATCACATAGTGAGTCACAATTAGAGCCTAAACATCTCAATAGTCATGATTTTAGCACAAACTCTTGTTATAATCTCATGCTGCCTATTAGAATAGTTTCATGCGAAGTTAAGTAAAAAAAATTTAACTACTAAAACAATCTTTAACTATTAAAAAAAACGAAAAACGAAAAAAAACTAAGCTAAGCAAACAAATCTTTAACTATTAAAAAAATGAAAAACGAAAAAAAACTAAGCAAAAAAAAACTAAGCTAAGCAAACAAGCATAAATGCAAATGAGGATAAAGGAGTATAGCATGCAAATACCACCACCCCACACTTAGACGGGACACACTGCCCTCAGTGGAAAATAAATACGAAGAACCTGGTCAGTCGGACTCCTCCTCTATGTCGGGGGTCATACCCCCTTCGTTGGAATCATCATAGGAGTCGTCGTCATCAGAATTCTCCTCCACGTCGAAGTCTGGCATTCGTCGATCATCATCGGTTGGCACATCGTCATCAAGAGGTTCCTCAAAATATGTACCTACTCCACACATCTCTCTTGCATGCACATTCATTGGATAGTCATGATCCAGCTGTTGGAGCTCTGCAGCAGTTGGAACACGACCTCCGCTCATCATTGTAAACCGAGTCATGCCATAAAGATGATGAAAGAAACTCTCATCCCAAGCATGTCTCTCTGCCGTAGTAATGTTGACACCATGTGTTGATTCAGCATCTTTAACCTTTGTGAGGTCAACCTTCTTCGGGTTGTGTGGGAGTTTATGATCAGCCGGTTCCTCTTCGATGCCTTCCTTCCTCAAGATTGCAGTCAATAGATTGTCGAAGCTGAAATGGAACCGCTTGTGTAGCCTAGCCTTCCGCATTGTAGATCGAATGATTGCCCCAATGTTGATAGGGACATTCGTCATCAATGCATATACCAAGCACACTCTATCTCTTGTTATTTTTCTGTATTGCGTCCCTGGAATGAGGCAAGAGTTGACTATGCGCAACCATATTCTTGTTTCTCTATTCAAAGGAGCATATGTGAAGGTGTTGTGTCGTCCGGTGTCCTTGTGTCTACTCCACCGTGCCATGGACCTTGTTACACAGAGTGTGTGTCGAATGGCTCTATAAGGAGGTCTACTGTACAGCTCTTTGAATGGTGATGGATCAACAGCAGGCAAGCCAAGAAAGAAGTTGAAGAAATTCGCATTGAGTTGTAAAACTTGGCCCCGAATTTTGACCTCGCTTCCTGTGGTTTTTGGTGATCAGTTGGCATAGAATTCTCTTGTTAAATCGAGATTGCATTCTCCCATGTCTCGGAAGATGAAATCAAGATGTAACACCATGATCTTGGCCAACATTCGCGGTTCTTTCTTTGCTAGGCTTTCCTTGTTTATCAAGTCCACATGAACATATTTCTTCCCTTTGTTGTTCCTATACCATTCCTTTTCTTCCTCCTCTAAAACCCATTTAATTCCAAACATGCGGCGTGGTAATTGCATCGAGGATGATTCTCCTTGCTCTTTGCGTCCTCTTTTCTTGCCTTTTTGGGAAGTGGTTGCCTTATCTTTGCCTTGTCTTACTTTGGGTGCCATTGTACCTGAGACTAAAATAATGTTCATGTTAGTGTCATCTTGATGGATACAATCTATAAACAAGCAGTAGGGGCACCACCCCTTCACTTAGTTTGCTGGTACAGACTAGTGAAGTGAAAGTGGTCGATTACTCAGACTTCATCGGCATACGTTTTAGGTGCTATATTCCAACAATAAAATCAGTGTAGTCATACTTCTTGTATTCTTAGCAATACTTTCATGTTTGATATATCAAGACTACTACATAGGGATTGAATCAAGGTATAGCATCTAGAAATAATCACAACCTCCTATGTTGGTAGTCAACCATAATTCTCATTTTGATGAACAAGTTATTCCAACATGTAAGCTTTCTATTGACAAGATTATGCAATTTTTGTGACCATGTAAATTCCGCAAAAGTATGACAGTGCATCAAAATCAAATTCAAGTTGGAAATATGTTAAGATCATTCTTACGTATTCCTTCACTCACTTTGTTGTATCACAACACATCAACCACATTCAAGTCACTTCTACTATTTCAAGATTTAACAATTCATAATAGGCGTAGTAGTGTAGTACTTACGGAATATAAATGAAGAACAAAGAAGTACTTACTTGATTGATGCCTTTGGATGATATTCTTGTGAAGTAAAAGAGCAAAAGGAAAATTTTGGAGAAGATTTGGAGGCTATAGGCGGCGCATATGCTAGGTTTCCAATGTGTTTTTGGTCTAAGACTAAATCTCTTATTTATAGGAAAGGCTTGGGTCGGGTTTTGACCCATTTAAAATCGGATTTGGAGACAAGAAGTGACCATAGGCGGTGTCTTTTGCTTTGCCTATGCTAGGCATAGGCGGCGCCTTTTGCATAGCATTGTTGAGCATAGGCGGCGCCTATGCCATGGCATTCTTAGGCATAGGCGGCGCCTTTCACTTAGCATATGAGATTCAGAGACAAAAGGCATTGGCATAGGCGGCGCCTATGCTATGGCATACTTGGGCATGGGCGGCGCCTATGCTATGGCACACTAGATTCCAAGAGCTTAGGCCATAGTATAGGCCTTGCCTTGTTCGTGGCCTAGTTTTACATAGGCCTAGCCTTGTTCGTTGCCTATATTTTCATAAGCAATGCCCAATCCATAGCCTTTTGCTTCTTCATTCCTAACTTACCACCTTTAACATGCAATACGTTCAAATCAAAATTTGAAACCGACCTCCTCATTTTACACCTCTTTGCACCTACATTTACTCAAAAACAACAAAGACGATTAGAATGATGGGTTGCCTCCAATCAAGCACCTTAGTTTTGGTCGTGGCACGACTCTTCTTTTTGGATTTTTATTTATCAAAAGCAAACAATTAGTAGAACGAAAGAAAAAAAAATGAAAAACGATGGGTTGCCTCCCACCAAGCGCTTGATTTATTGTCGCAGCACAACATGGCTATCTCGATTACTTAGACTTCATAGAGATAGATGGTGGATCATTTTCTGAATGGATTCAGACGACAATGAGGCTTACTTATAGGCATGCAATCTTCTTCGAGATGACCCTTATGCATGCCTATCCCAGGAGGGATACCAATTATATCATCAATAGTCCAACCCATGGCTCTCTTATATCTCTTCAGAGCAGAGATGAGAGCCTCTACGTGCTGTTCACTTAAATCATCCGCCATACTTACCGGAAGTATATTTCCTCATTCCAAGAACACATACCTTAGATAATCGGGGAGCTCTTTCGATTCTAGCATTGGTGGCTCTTCAATGGAAGTCTTCACTGTTGGTGACGGTTGATTCTTAAGATCAAGGTTCGGTTGTTTAGGAGTATGAGAATAGGACCCTATTTATGTTAGAGCACATGTAGTTTCTTCATAATCTTCATCATCCTTATGCTTAACATTCAGTAGCGCAGCAGACAATGGCTCAACAGTAAGCTGTTTCGCTACATATAATGCTTTCTTATCCTCATAATAAACATCAGCTACAGAGAACACATTCATATCGCTGGGCTGCTTCATTGCTTTGCATATATCAAAACAGACCACTTCGTCATTCAACCGAAATAAAAGCTCATTAGCTCTCATGTCAATAAGCACACTTCCTGTTGCAAGGAAAGGACGTCCCAAGATTATAGAAACTTCAGAATCCACCTCACAATCCAGAATAACGAAGTCTGCAGGAAAGATGAATGAAGAAACCTTCACCAACACATCATTCAAGATACCCACAGGTCGTTTTACCGACCGATCAGCCATCACGAGCCTCATATTGGTTGGTGTCGGATCGCCTAACCCCAGCTTCTTGTAGATGGATAGTGGCATCAAATTGATGCTAGCACCCAGATCGCACAATGCCTTAGAAAAATTCATAGATCCAACCGTGCAAGGAATAGTGAAAGCACCGGGGTCAGCCTTCTTCTGAACTAGTGATCGGGTAGCGATAGCGTTGCAATGATGAACAGTATCTTTCAACTCATAGCTTGCTTCTCGCTTCTTTGTCAAAAGATCCTTCATAAATTTCACATACCCAGGCATTTGTTCTAGTGCCTCTACCAACGAAACATTAATGGTCAGCTGCTTTAACATATTCATGAATTTGCTGAACTTTGTATCATCCACAATCTTCTTCAATCTTTGAGGAAAAGGTGGTGGTGGATAAGGAATTGTTTTCTCCACGGCTTTCTTCTCCTCTTGCTTCTGTTTTTTAGCCTTTTCAGGCTGCAACATACTCGGTGTGACGTCATGGACGTCGTGGGTAGTGTCTACGGCAGCTTTTCCTTTTGCCTTATCATCGATGTTTGCTGCCTCGTCAACCACTTGCTTGCCTTTGGATGAAGTTTCCAGCACCTTACCACTTCGGGTAATAATAGCCATGCATGATCCGTCATTCCTTGGATTTTGCACAGTGTCGCTAGGTAAGGTGCCAGCCTTTCTTTGATTGAGTGCTGCTGAAAGTTAGCTCAATTGCTGCTCTATTTGCTTGATTGAAGGGGAATGTGAGTCAACCAGTTGCTTCATAGAGGACAAATCATTTATTACCTCTGTTACTCCCGAGCTGGTTGCTTCCACTCCTTTCAACAGTTTAGCCATCATATCTTCCATGCTTCCGGAACCAGATGTGGTGGTGTCACGTCTTCCTGGGGGAATGTATAAACCACTCTTGTCATTCTTGTTCTTCCAACTACCTTGGTCCTTGTTTCCAGATTTATCATAATAGTTCCGACCTTGGTTTCCTTGGGTATTACCTCGGAAACCCCCCTGATTGTTCAAGTAGTTGGCCTCTTCTTCCGAATCAGATTCGTCTCTTCCTTTTGATGCAACAACTTTGACTTTTTTGGTCTTCCCTGATAAGAGATGCTTTGTAAGAAGATCCACTTGTGTTTTCATGTGCGCCATATCTTTATCACGTTCTTCTTCTCTTCTCCTTTGTTCAGCAGTCATGCCAATAGATATAGTAGGACTTGCTACCTCAGAATCCCTGGTATGCCAAGCTCTACTTTGCTTCGTCATCCGATCTAGCATATTTCTTGCCTGCCCAAAGGTGAGGTCCATAAATGATCCTCCAGCCGCATTATCCACCACTGGTTTAGTTATTGAATTCAAGGCTCTGTATAATATCTCCATTAGGTGGACATTGGTCATGTGATGGTTCGGGCACCTCATAAGCTTCGTCTTGAACCTCTCCCATATTTCATGAAGAGCTTTGGTTGGAAGCTGCCGAAAGTTGCTGATTTCATCTCTTAATTGTGCTCTTTTGGATGGCGGAAAGAATCTTTCTAGGAAAGCGTCTTTCAATTGTCTCCAATTTGTAATAGAATCAGGAGTCAGCCCATTTAACCATAGAGTTGCCTCCCCAGACAGAGACAATGGAAATAGCCGTAATCGAATTGCATTCTGCCCAACGCCAGGATTGTCAAACGACTTGCATGTAGAAATAAAGTTGATCAGATTCATATTTGGATCATCGCCTGCTAGTCCACCAAATAATCCCTTGAGTTGCAAAAGATGAATCATGGTGCTAGTGATATTGAACTTTGCTCCAGGTGCCAAGGGTGGCGGAATAATGGCTCCTGTGGCTCCGGCTCCATCAAGATCATCCTCATCATCGTCGAAAGCTGGTTGCATAGCTCGGCGTTCAGGTCTAAACCTAGCTTGACGATCTCTTCTGTTGGCAAGTGTTGCGATCTCAGCAGCATGCCTAGGGTTTAGTAACTCGTCATCACCTAGGTCCTCGTCGTCAGGATTTATTGCTCGCCCAGGGTTATCAATATTCTGTTGATGCACTTGAGCGGCGGCTAGAGCAGCTAGTATCGCCTGTTCCTGTTGAGCAGCCATCCTTTCAATTTCGTGTTGTGCCTCCATTCTATCAATACGTTGTGGTTCAGGATTGATAGGTAATAACGGTTGACCAGAACTTCGAGTATGGGGCATGCACTGAATAAAAACCTGCAGAGAACAAAAACAAAAACTAAAAGTAAAAGTACGAGAATCTTTGACCAAAGGGTCTAGTAATTATCACAAACTTAAGTGACACTTGTATTCCCCGGCAATGGCACCAATTTTTGATAATGCTCAATCTACATCTCTCGTAGGAGTGTAAAGCGGTCGTTGTCAAATATATAACCCAACTGGGTTGGGTATCGATCCCACAGGGAATAGCCGGTCAACAAGTAAGTAATGATTATTAGACTTTTGGTGCAAGTCTCGTAAAAGAGGGAGGATTGTAACGTACAATTGATGTAAACAAAATAATAGAATGTAAACAGAAAATAGCAAAGTAAAAAGAAAGAATATTGTAGTAAGACGTTAAATAATGAGAATTGAGAAGTTGGGGTTAAGTCCACCTTATGAGTTGTACGTCTCTATTGGCCATGAGTTGTGCGGAATTCAGACATGCATGTGCTTATAGAGAATTGTATTCGATGGTAAATCCAAGCGTCTTTCGACCTAAACAAGGACTATTTCACTTTAACTCTTTCGATCTTAAAGCGTATCTAATGGTACAAATTCTCCAAGAGGTTAATCCAGTTACGGCACTAACTTTTTAATAGGGGATGGGACCCTATTACCTTAACATTATCTCTTTTCCAGACATATAACTTTTCTTTCGAACAAGTTAATGCTATACTGGTGTCTTCTATGCGTTTGCAACCACAAAGAATTTAGATTAAGATGAAGAGAATAATAATATAAGCAGCATACGTGTCACAGATTTACAAACTCATAGCAATAGATAGTATCTCATATGGCTTCCATAACCCCAACAGAGAAATTTAGTTACCCATGAGTGCGAAGAAAATCACAATCGACATTGTTATTATACCACAATAAAGATCTCGTGTAGTAAAGTGTGGTAGGCGTTTAGGCGTGACTTCTTTGCAAAGTAACGTTTCTCTTGTTGCGAAAATTAAGAATTGAATAGATGAATAGAAGAAGAATAAAAAGTAGAATTAGAATCCGAGTTGTAAGTTATGGAATAAGAACTAGAATGAGAATTGTTTGAATTGTAACTAATGGAGGAATTAAAAGTAGTAGTGAATGATTAAAAATCTCTAGCAAAATAGGGTATTTATAATACTCATATCCTATTCCTACTAAGCTAATGCATTACTTAACCCAATCCTACTGGGTTACTGCATCATTATCCTAATCCTAATAAATTACTGCATTATTATCCTAATCCTAATAGGTTACTGCTGGTCCCCAAAGTCTTCAGACTTGCTGTTTTTACCCGGGACAGATTTTCCATGCGCCACTTTTGGTCCTTGGCATCCAAGCTTTGCTTTCCTCCTTTTGTGAAGCTTTCTTTTGCGTCAAGTTATCCATAAAATACTGAATTCTGGATCATTTATACCTGAAAATTTTCTAATCACGTTTGTTAGCTCACTTACAGGAAAAAGGACTAAAAGTGCATGAATTATATAATTTGTCCTCAAAACTTAGCTAAAATATGGGTAAAATATAGTACTTTAGGCGTGTAAATTCGCCTATCATCAGTGTCCATCTTAAGTCAAAGGTCATCTTAGCATAAAAGACTACCTTTTCCATCGATCGAATCAAACTACAGACAGTCTGATTCCCTGAATCTCAGGAATATGTAGGCTGAGATTTAGTTATAAAACTCGACAGCTTTCGAACCTCTCCCTAATTTGCTTATTCCTCAGCTTTTGGATTTCACTAAAATTTGAAAATCAGGATAGCTTGTGAATTCTTCGAAAATCATGCTTTAAAATCAAGCTTTATGAACTACAAGTGGCCTGAATTCTCATGTAACCTGAGATATGTAGGAAATGTGGTACCGAGTCTGACCATGATTTTCAAAAACTCGTACGATAACCTTTTTTTGAGAAATTAATTTATGGTCAGATAAAATTAGAAATGTCAAACTCCCTTTGCCTAGGGTTACTTGAATCCACCCTACCTAAAGGGAGGAGATAGTTGTTGACACCTAATTTTTGTCCTCCACGACTAAGTTTAATAGTGAGTTTCTTCACTTTTAAATAAAACTAAAACAGTTATTTTATCCGGATAAAAATAATCCAAAATATTTATCTGAGTAATTTATTCATTTTAAGTAACGATTATATATTTTCATATTCGGATATAAGAGATCTTATAATTTTGTTACTAAAATAATTATTTTACTATAAATTAGATTTTTATCAAGATTCATCTCAAAAATTAATTTAAATAGATATAACCTTGATTTAAATATAATTTATTCTAAAATATAATTTATTTAAAAAGTATTTGTATGATATTAATAAATCAAGAAACTAGGAATTAAATTAGTTGTCAATTCGTTTCAAATTTTGGTTCAATTTAGTTAATTTATTAAATTTGACTTTAATTGAAATCAACCTGACCATAATTGCACTGCAATTGGTCAATTGATTTTCAACATGGTTAAAATTTAAATAAAATTGACTAAAATTTTAACCCATGACTATTTATTAGATAACCTAATTTCTAACCTTTCCTCAAACTTTTTTTAAAATTTTTAGGCCAACTGACAGCCCACTCCAATACACCAGCAGCCCAGTATCCAAAGAACAACAACAACAGCGGCCCAGACCGCTCCAGCCTAAATCCACCGCCCCAAACCCGACGCAGCTCCCTTTCTCCCTTTCCCTTTTAACCCTTTTCTTCATCGACAAAATAATAGCAACAAAAATTTGCGTACAACAGTTGCAGAATCGACGTACAACACCAATGCACACTGAAACAACATCTCAGCAGCAACGTTCAGATTCCATACAATTCTAGCTCAAACCTTATCCCAAATTTCAACTCGTTTCCCTTTGATCCCCCCCCCCCCCCCCACCCCCAAAAAAAAAAAAAAGAAATTCTCTATAAATATCCACCTATGTAGAGAGAAAAGAGGGAGGATTCTTTGGGGGAAAATGGAGATTCGAGAAGATGATTTCTCTAATCCCACGTAACCAAAGAATTCAAGAAGAAACATTATCCAAAAAAAATTAATTCAGACAAAATTTGAAATTCCGGCGAGTTAAAATTGAAACTCTGGTGGAAACAACATAAATTTTGGTGGAATTTCAATCGCTTAAAGATCGTTTGTCCAAGTTCCTGCCCCAAAATAGGTGAAAGCTTCAGCCTTTCTTGCAATTTTCTTTTTGTATTTGGTGTTATAGCGGAGTTTCGAACTGTTTTGTTACTGGAATTGGTTGATTTTGTATGAGTTTATTTGATCAATTCTTAGTATGATTTCAATATTTAAAAATTGAAATAGGCTTTTGCTAGGGCTGTTTATGCTTTCTTCTAGCGTTAAAGTTGAGAAATTTTTAAATGTCTCATCTAATTTCTTGATTGATTTTAATGTGTAAAAAAAAATTGTATTTTCTTCTTAATCTTCCTATGTTGTGATCAGTGGTTACAAGATGAATTCAGGATATTGTTTTAATTTAAAATTTTGGACAGATTCGTTACCTAGGATTGGTTATGTTTAAATTCGATGTGGTAAATGGACTGAGAATTTTCACTGCTTCACTTTCTCTCTGTTGGTACCTATATGTGCGTTAATATTTCACCATTGAAACGCGAGGGAAATAGTTATAAAAAGCTTCCTAGGACATTAATAAAAATGGACTCACATTGATATACTTCTCAATTGGACCCTACCCTTTTTTGAAACTGTAATCAAAGTTAAAGGTCACCTTGTTTGCCTATAAGAACATCATATCTATAGGTTATGTTCATGTTTCACTGTTGTACTATATGTAAAATTCTTAAATTTGCCTAAATTTATTGGTTTGGTACGGTGCTAATCATTTTCTTATTTTCTATGCATGAACGCCCTCATCGAGTCCATCAGACTCCCATCTCTAGCATTCCGTTGAGTTAACGCCAATCTCCATCGGTTGAGCCTCATTAAAATCAAAAAAGTGGATTGATATGTGCGGGACAGTCATGTTTACCAAGCTGCTATATGCGTATATACAGTGGTTATACAAGGGAATAGCTGTAGCTGTACACTAACATATGCGTACATGGAAAATGAAAGCAAACACGCTTATTTATACACTGATATACAACATATATGCGATGGTGTATCAAAACACGCAGGAAATAAAGTTGTGATATACAGATGATATATCATATATTAAATGGACCTAAAGTCCATAAAAAATGCAGCCCAAGGTTGGACAGGATCAAAATTGGGTCAAAGCCCAATCCAAACTCTTCTTTAATTATTTATTTCGTTTGTAATCTATTTGTGATATCTATGATTCTAACTTTAACTAATTTAAATTAATCTAGATAAATTCCCTTAAGATGTTGCCATTTCTTTTTTTTTAATCTTCGTTTCTTTCTTTTCTTTACTTATTTGAATTTTCGTATTTAACTTATCTTGTTTAAAAATAATAATAATAATAAAGTAAATATGGATGTTATGCTAATCTTCTTGAAAATATGTCATCTTGCATTAAAACATTGTTCTTTTCGCTCATATGTCAATTAATCTCTTTTAAGCTGAAGAGGATCTTTCTCAAACATAAAAAGCAATAGGTTTTCTCGAATTAATTTCTTTTTCTAAGAAAAACGTAGATTTTTTAAAAAAAGAACTGCAAAGCTGCTATTTAAAATAAAGTCGGGTAAAGAATAAAAGAGAAAATGCTTTATTTCCACCTTGAACTATACGGGAAAAGGTTGAGACACACCCGAACTTTAGGAGGATCCTATTACCCCCTGAACTAATTAAAACCGTATTTTTGACAACTTTAGTGCCTACATGGCACACACGTGTGCCTACGTGGATCTTTCAGTGTGTTGTGCCACGTATGTGCCACGTAGGCACTAAGGTTGTTAAAAATATGATTTTAATTAGTCCAGGAGGTAATAGAACCCTCCTAAAGTTCAGGTGTGTCTCATCCTTTTTGTGTATAGTTCAAGGTGGAAATAGAGCATTTTCTCAAAATAAAAAATAAAATAACGTTTTGATCTAATTTTCACTTTCAAATCATTTCTTCTTGGCTAAGGACGAACTATTTAGATTTAAATGAAATATTGTTCCTTCTTGGCTAAGGATGAACTATTTAGATTTAAATGAAATAACAATATTTTCAAAATAAATAAATGAATAATCTCTTGAATTAAAGTTAATATTCTTATGAAATCGAGTCTTTGCAAAAAATTAGCCACTTTTAGTTAGTCAAATTATATTTTGAAAATCCGTTTTAAACGGATGCTCCTAAGTGTCTTAAAAATCTTCTTAGGGAGTTAATTGAACCCTTACTCAATTTCTCTCATCTCAAAGGTTTATTTTTGTTTTTGTACCTTTGAAATTTCTTTAAGTTTTCTTGATATTTTTCTATAAAATCAAGTGGTGGCTCTATTAAATTTCTCAAAAAAATTTCAAAATTTCCTTGAATATTTTTAAATAGTTTGAAAAGGTCAAAACCATTTTCTCTTAAATAAAATTTGGAAAAGGATAAAACAGGCACTACCAAGGAAGGATCACCCACACACTTTTTAAGAATAGACACATTACAAATGAGATGAACCGAGGTCAAGTTCGTTGGTAAGTTCAATTCGTAGGCAACATTTCCAATCCTTCTTACAATTTGATACGGACCAATGTAACAGGGACTGAGCTTCCCCTTTTCCCTAAATCTCATAACTCCTCTCATAGGAGAAACCTTCAAGAACACCCAATCATTAACTTCAAATTCCAACTCTCTTTTCCTCACATCTGCATAAGACTTTTGGTGACTTTGGGTAGTCTTAAGTCTTTCCCGAATTA
The DNA here is from genome assembly GCA_030864225.1 of Capsicum baccatum var. pendulum. Taxonomy (NCBI): domain Eukaryota; kingdom Viridiplantae; phylum Streptophyta; class Magnoliopsida; order Solanales; family Solanaceae; genus Capsicum; species Capsicum baccatum. The sequence continues at coordinate 92,927,233 of CM061551.1, forward strand.
TTTTCACTTTCTTCATCGCTTGATGAACCAATTCAGGCCAAATAATTTAGTCTGACCTACCTCAAACCATCCAATGTAGACCTACACCTTCTACCATAAAAGGCCTCAAAGGGAGCCATCTGGATACGGGAATGATAGCAAGCGAACTCGATAAGCGATAATTGATCAACCCAATTTCCTTTAAAGTCAATTACATAGGCCTTTAGCATATCCTCTAGAGTCTAAATAGTATGCTCCGCATTTCCATCCATTTGAGGATGAAAAGCGGTGCTAAGGCTCACTTGAGTACCCAATCCTTTCTAAAAAGAATGACATAAATATGATAAGAACTGCATACCCCAATAAGAAATAATTAACACCGGAGCCCCATGACACTTGACGACCTCCTAAATGAATAACTTTTCATAATCTTCTCCTGAGTAATTAGTCCTCACAGGCAAAAAGTGAGTGGACTTGGTCATTCTATCCACAATGACCCAAATTGAATCATACTAATTTTGAGATTGCAAAAGACTAGTAACAAAGTCCATATTAACCATTTCCCACTTACACATAGGTAGAGCTATCTCTTAAGAGGTGACACCCGACCTCAGATGCTCAACCTTGACTTGTTGACAAACCATACACTTGGCAACAAAATTTTTCATATCCCTTTTTATGTTATTCCACCAATAAATCTCTTTTATGTCTTGATACATATTTGTCAAACCCAGATAAACTGTATATCTAGACACATAGGCTATGGTCAATATTCTTTTCCAAAGCCCATTTATATCATGAACACATAGCCTACCTTGATACCTAAGAATACAATCTCCCCTAATTTCAAAAGCCATACCTTTTAGCTGACCCATATCCTTCTTGATTTGCATAAGTATGGGATCTAGAACCTGCTCCTTAACTTCAGCCCCAAGAAATTATTTAGCCACTTTCTGAATGATTACTTCCCCAGCCTCGGTGTCCAACAGGCGGACTCCTAAATTGGTCAGTCGGTGAATATCCTTCACTAATCCTTTTTACTCCTCCTCAATGTGAGACAAAATCCCCATGAATAACCTACTAAGCGTATCAACAACAACATTAACTCTACCTAGGTAGTAGTGCAGGCTTATGTCATAATCCTTAAGTAATTCGAGCCACCACCTCTACCTGAGGTTCAATTCTTTCAATGGGAACACATACTACAAGCTCTTATTGTCCGAATAAATATCCGCATGCACCCCATACAAATAGTGATGCTGAATCTTCAAAGCAAAGACCATAGCCGCCAAATCTAGATCATGAGTCAAGTAATTTCTCTAATGAACCTTAAGCTACCTAGAAGCGTAAGCCATAACCTTATCGTGATGCATCAACACACAACCCAACCCCACAGGGGATGCATCATAATATACCACAAACCCTTTAGTACCCTCGGGTAAGGTTAAAACAGAAACAGAAGTCAACTTATCCTTCAACTTCTCAAAACTGTCCCCACAAGCATCGGACCATAAAAACTTTACCTTTTACTGAGTCAATCTCGTAAGTGAAGTAGTGATAGATGAAAAAATTTCCACAAACCTCCTTTAGTAACCTGTCAAGACCAAGAAGCTCCTAATGTCGGTTGGAGTTGTGGGTCTAGGCCACTTCTTAAACACCTCAAACTTTTGAGGATACACTTTAATTCCTTTACTAGATACAACACGTCCAATAAAAGTTACAACACTAAGCCAAAATTCACACGTAGAAAATTTTGCATACAATTCTTGATCCTTAAGGGTTTGTAATATAATTCGGAGGTGATTTCCATGGTCTCCTTACTTTTTTAGTACACCAAGATGTCGCCAATGAAGACTATTACAAACAAATCCAAAAAATGTTTGAATTCTCAATTCATAAGGTCCATGAAAGTAGCCAGAGCATTAGTCAACCCAAATAACATAACCAAGAACTCATAGTGACCATACCGTGTCCAGAAAGAAATCTTGGGAATATCAACCTCCCTAATCTTCAATGATGATAATCCGAATGAAGATCTATTTTAGAGAAACACCTAGCACCTTGAAGTTGATTAAAGAGATCATCAGTCTTTACAGTGACCTTATTCAATTAACAATAGTCTATACACATCCAAAGAGACCTATCTTTCTTTCACACGGAAAGCACAGGAGCACCCCAAGGTGAAACACTGGGATGGATGAAACTGTAAGACCCCGCAAATTTTCCTAGTTGTTAAAGCTTAAAATAAGAGGTGAAACACTAGGATGGATGAAGTAACACTACTAAAAAAATGCCAAAAAGCGACAGCCAGCGTCGCTGTTTTGGGCAAAAGCGACAAAAATCCGTCGCTTTTTTTCCGTCTAAAAAAGGGGCGTTGTTTTTTGAAAACGACGGCATGCGTCACTTTTATTACGACGGACAGCGTCGCTTTTTGAAAAAAAATCAAGTTACTTTTTTAAAAAAAAAGCGACGTTGTGCGTCGTTTTTTGTTCATCATGTGTTCTTCACATAAAGAACCAAAAACGACGCATAACATCGTTTTATTGAAGGAAAGATTAAAAAAAAAAGGGCATTGTCCATCGTATTTTGAGAAAAATATTTTTTTTTCATAGTGAAGACAAAAAGCGACGTTGGCCGTCGCATTTTGTTCTTCTTAATAAAGAAAAAAAAGCAACGTTGGTCGTCGCTTTTTGTTCTTCATAATGAAGAAAAAAAGCGACGTTGGCCATCGCTTTTTAAAAATTTTATTTTAAAAAAATTCAGAAAAGCGACGGATGAAAAGGACCATGTCCGTCGCTTTTCTATATTTTTTTTTTGGATGCAAAAATCTATATTTTTTGCATTCCACCTGCCAAATAAAAATGCAATTCAATATATACAGCCTTATGCAACACACATTTATAAAATAATCATACAACGCACAACATTATCAAAACATTTAAGTAATTCAAATCAACAACACTTAAATAATCAAATCCAAAATACAAAATACTTCATAATTAATCCAACAACCACCAAAACACTTAAACAATCCTAAAGTTTTTTCATTGGAGTCTACAGGTGTCTGAGATTTCTTTTTAGCAGTTGACTTCGAGCTCTTACATCAAAACATATAAAACATATAAAAATCAAGTCATTAGTTCATATTTCATGTGACTACACTTAATATTTTCAAGTTACTAGTATACATTTCAAGATACTATACTTAAACCATTTTCAAATATCTAATTGACATTTTATTTCCCTATACTTAACCATTTTCAAATAACTAATAGACATTTCAAGTAACTAAACTTAACCATTTTCAAATAACTAATTCACATTGCAAGTCACCACACGTAGAATATTTTCAAGTTACTAGTACACATTTCAAATCACTACACTTAACTATTTTCAATTAACTAAATCACATTTCAAGTCAATATACTTAATCATTTTCAAGTGACTATACTTTATTTTTTTAAAGTTATTAGTACACATTTCAAGTAACTACACTTAACCATTTTCAAGCATCAAGTTCACAAATTCAAGTAACTACACTTAACCGTTTTCAAGTCACAAGTTCACAATTTCAAGTAACTACACTTAATCATTTTCAAGTCGCTAGAATTAATAATTTTTAAATAACTTATTCACGAGTACACATTTCAAGTCACTACACTCAAACCATTTTCAAATAGCTAATTAACATTTCAAGTCACTATACTTAAGCATTTTCAAGTAACTACACTTGAACCATTTTCAAGTCACTAGTACATATTTCAAGTCACTACACTTAACCATTTTCAAATAAGTAATTCACATTTCAAGTCACTACACTTAACCATTTTCAAATAACTACTTTACATTTAAAATAACTATACTTAACCATTTTCAAGTCACTACACTTAATCATTCATTTCAAATCACTATACTTAACCACTTTCAAGTAACTAATTCACATTCTAAGTAACTACACTTAACTATTTTCAAGTCACTAGTAACCGTTTTTAAGTCACAAGTTTACAATTTCAAGTAACTACACTACACCATTTCCAAGTCACTACACTTAATAATTTTTAAATAACTTATTCACATTTCAAGTCACTACACTCTAACCATTTTTAAATAGCTAATTGACATTTCAAGTCACTATACTTAACCATTTTCAAGTCATGTACTAGCATTTCAAATCACTACACTTAACTATTTTCAATTAACTAATTCACATTTTTAAGTCACTATACTTAACCATTTTCAAATAACTATACGTAGTAACAATTTTCAAGTCACTAGTACACATTTCAAGTCACTACACTTAATCATTTTCAAATAACTAATTCACATTGCAAGTCACTATATGTATCCACTTTTAAGTAACTAAACCTAACCATTTTCAAGTCACTAGTACAGATTTCAAGTCACTATACTTAATCATTTTCAAGTCACAAGTTCTTAATTTCAAGTAACTATACTTAATCATTTTTAAGTCACTACACTTAATAATTTTTAAATAACTTATTCACATTTCAAGTCACTAGTACACATTTCAAGTCGCTACACTCAAACCATTTTCAAATAGCTAATTGACATTTCAAGTCAATATACTTAACCATTTTCAAGTAACTACACTTAACCATTTTCAAGTCACTAGTACACTTTTCAAGTCATTAAACCATTTTCAAATAACTAGTACACATTTCAAGTCACTACACTTAACCATTTTCAAATAACTAATTCACATTTCAAGTCATTACACTTAACCATTTTCAAGTAATTAATTCACATTTCATGTCAATCCAATTTCTGTGGTTTCTATGTGAAAATGGAACAAAATTGAAATTGGGAAAAATAAACAAAAGTGTTAACTATTAGTTGCTTGATGTTTGTTTTTTTCCATAATAAAAGAATCACTGGCTTCAGAATGCTTTTCTAGTATATTTGTTTTGTAATTTTTGATAGTATTTGTTGTCATCCTTTCAGTATTATGATCAGTTGATGCAATGTATATGTTCCAAAATATATGGATATTGTTGTCATTGTGTGCAAGTGTTGGTTAGTTTTTTATTTTTTTGATTGAACTAGTTAAGGAGCTGATTGGAGTAGTTCAATTAGGTAATATATTCATTAGTATTAGAAATTAATAATTTGAAAACAAAAATAAGAAACCTGTGTGCTTTGTAATAGGACTTCCATTAACTTCATATATCTTGCTTTTATAAGGAATTGCAGAAGACAACAAGCAGATGAGAGACTCCCACTGGTTTCTTCCAATTGAATCCCCAATAAATACAACCCGTCTATTTTGCAGCTTTTCCAACATAATTTTTGCATCGAATCTACTTAAGAGTAAATAGAAAATTCAAAATTTGCATTCAATAATCATGGAAAAGATTAATAATTTGAAAACAAAAATAAGACTAATTTATTTTTCTAAAGCACTAGTTTGAAATTAAGGAACTGTGAATTAAAAGGAAAACAGCTGAACATCAAAAGAAAAATAACAACATAGTACAATAAAGGGGGTCGGCATTATATGAGGGCCTCATTCCGCTTGCCGCTATTTACTCCGGTGGTAGCGGCTGGATTGGCTGGCGGTAGCTGTGGCATCGATTGTCCAGAGAACGGCGGCAGCTGACAGATAGGGCTGTTGGTGATGGTGGCACGTTTCACCAATGGGAAATGAAGAGAGAGAAAAGAAGGGTATAGGGAGAGGGGAGGCTTCTCCGTCTATAGTTGCGCCTGTGGTGGAAGAGGTATCGGTCGAAGGCAGCCATGGATGCTAGCAGAGAGAGGAAGAGAGAGATGAGAGTAGAATATGTTAGGGTTTGGTGAATATGTTAGGGTTTGGTCATGGTTTTGTTTAAAAGGGAAGAAGAGGATGATTTAATCTTAGCCATTGATCGTATCAGATCAATGACTGTGACTTAAGAACTAAAAGGATTATATTATAAATTAAATATTGGGTCTGAATTTGGGTTAAAATTGAAATTGGGATTAGAGATTGCAATTTGGGGTCAAAATTAAAATGAATTTAAGCTAAAATTGACGTAATTTGAATACAAAGATGGCTAGAAGTTAAATAAATTGAGAAAGTTGAATTGAATTCGGACTTCTATTTAATAAATATAATAATGATGAAAATAATAAGATGTCGAAATTAAAAATAAGCTACGTATGTAAAATTAATGTTACGTAAACATTGTTATATAAAAATTGTCGTTACTAAATTTTGAAATAAATTAAAACAAGGCATAATACATAAATATGACCCTAAACTTGACACCAAATTATAACATTGACCTTAAACTTTAATAGTGCACAAATAGGACCTTTAACTATTCAAAGCCTGAACAAATAAACACCTCAATCCTATGTGGCAAAACGTGTGTTTTACACGCAAAACGGCGCGCGTCCAAGTTGAAATTGAAGGATTTTTTTGTTCAGCTTTTGTATAGTTAAAAGGTCTATTTGTGAACCGACAAAGTTAAAGGTCATACTTATAATGTATTTTTTAATTAGGTGGCACCATATGAGTGGATTAGTAATCTAAGTCAGAGCAAGTGAGGTACACGCATGTAGTTGTAAAATTGGAGTGTTTTTTTGTTCAGGTTTTATATAGTAAAAGGGCCTACTTATGCACTATCAAAGTTTAAGGTCAATGTTATAATTTGGTCTCAAGTTTAGGGTCATATTTATGTATTATGCCTTAAAACAATAATAGAAAATGCATTTGTAAATTTTTTAATGCTTAGATGACCATAAAAATTAATTAGGGGTGATATAATCGGATCACGATTGAAACAACGAATCAGACATGTTTTAAATGACTTATAACAACTAAATAGAATTGATATACCAAAATTACTATAAAAATACTTGTGAAAAAATTTAAATGAGTCGCATATAATACATCAAGTTAATTTAAAACTGTAATACCCCAGAAAATTTTTTGTTGAAATTTTGTGCGTAAACATGTTGGGTTCTATCTTCTAGAATAAATTATAAATTTTTCATGCAGAATGTCTTATATTATAACCCACCATTGCGTAGAGTATTGAATAATCTTTCCAACGATATGTGGATCATCCAAAACGGACACCCGAGCGACGATTTGTGAACATTCTGATCGAACCGTGAATAATAGTGAACAGTAAAACGTGCAGGAAAAAGTACCGAGGCCTGGCGTATTTTTGTTCCAACTTTAAATGATAATAACTCCTTGTACATAATGATCTGGGTGATCTACTATATATCAACAAAAATCTCTGCGAGTCCTCTTTCCAATGAAATTGGTTTCATCCAATTTGTCTATCGGAGCAAAAAGTTATGGTCGATCTACTTCAGCCTATCAAAAGTGAATTTTTGGGTCAACTTCAAACGATTATAACTCCTCGTACATAATGATCTGGGTGAGATACTATATATAAATGGAAATATATGAGAGTTCTCTTTCTAATGAAATTAGTTTCATCAAATTTGGATATCGGAGTAAAACGTTATGGTTGATCTACTTCAGACTACAAAACAGTCCACCAAAGGACAGATTCGAGAATTATTTAATTTTTAGGGGTGTTTTGGTCATTCTCCCTCACCCAAAATCTGTTCAAACCCTATATTAAAGCCTATTAGAAGCATTATATGTTATATTTCATCAAATTCCCTAAAAAAGAAAACCCTAAGCTCGTACATCCAACTTCAAGAACCTCCAAAGTTCACCATTAATTCTGCAAATTTATTCAAGATTCCAAGTTCCTAGTTCAAGAACTCCAAGAACCATCATTCAAAGGCACGATTAACATCTCAAAAATGAGTATCGATCTAAAGTTCATCATTCAAGGTATGTGGGGTTTTTCAACAAGAACTCTCTTTCGTTCTTGTGCCCAAAAGTAATTTTTTTTACAAAGGCATGATTTTTATTTGATTTTATGAATTTGTAGCATGAACCCATATCTTATGATGATTATTATGAAATCTTGATGTTTATAATTTTGAAATATGAATTTACATGTGTGGAGATATAAAGCATGAATCTTGAATGATATTTATCATGATTTTGATATTTGGGTCGTGAATCCCCATTGGAAATTGTATTTTTATGAGAAAGTGTGTGTTATAAGCACGTTGATGTTGAATATTTGAGATATTTTGAATGATTTGACCTTTTGGTCTTAATGGAGTTGTTTTGAACTCGAGTGTGAAAGAAATCCACAACGTGGTTGATTTTGATAAATGGGAAGCATGATGGCTCCCAACGTATATTTATATATTACTAAAATTATTTAGTTATGGATTGTCTTTGAAATGATCTGAGCTAAGTTCGGGAGAAATCTTTAGCACCGAGTGGGAGGTATAAAACGACCTTACTTTCCTAGAACTACGTGCCCCTGTAGGAGTGAGCTTGAGGCTGATTTATATAGTGATCACTAGTTTATGTGGATTTGATATCGATAGTCCTACTCCGATGGCAAGGATAGGACGGCTCTCCCCAACGTGGGTTGTACGTTGGACTCCATGTAGCTCACATGGTTTATGTCGGCTATAGGATCTCCCAGTGTGTGTGTGTTTCCTTGTGTCAATGGTGAATGGTGAAGTGATTTGAAAGTGGAATTGTGAAAGTTATTCTTTCGAAAGATTTAAATGATATTTACATTATGAGAATTGATATTCTTGATGAACTGAAAGTGATTGACAAATTATATGATGACTCACATGTGTTATTGTACTTATTTCATCCTCTCATGATTATGATAATTTTCTTCAGGCTATGTGAGTCTTTCATACATTCTGCATATTTCTTATAAATATTTATGATGGTGATGTTTATACAACTGTATACACCCCCATATACTCGGTTCCTTTCCATGGTACTAACCCACATCTTCGGATGTCGGCTGCATTTTCTTGGAATGTAGGTTCAGGTGCTTAGTTCCAGGTTCGACACTGATTCTTCGGGCACGTTGTTCTACATCATTTGTTGTGGTGAGTCCTCATGTTCCGAGGACGTGATGCCTGATGTTGGTTTCACAGAATTGTTTACATTTGATAACTGAGTATGAGTCAGTTGGGGCATGTCTCAATGGCTCGCTGGCTCGCTAGTTTTATTGATTTTCTTAGAGGCTTGTCAGACTAGTATAGATGTTGAGAGTTGACTAATAAGTCGTATTTTGTTATCTTTCTGAAATTCTTTTATTCTTGGATGATGATTACTCTGTTGATATTTGAGGGTTATTTATGGAAACCCCGTTGATTTGTGTTAAACTGAATAAAAATGGCTCAAAAGGTTAGCTTGGGGCTACTCGTACCTCAAGCACCGTGTGACGCTCCGGGACCCATTTTTTGGGGCGTTACAAAGACATTAAGAGTTAATTTCTCGATTTTTATTAAATATTATTAATTTTTTAATGCTAAAATAACTTATAATAATTAATTAGGAGTGATGTAGTAAAATTACGATTGAAGTGGCTGAAGAAGATAGCACAAAACATCAAGAGTTAATCTATTAATTTATTTCTATTTTAACTTTTTTATCAAATATTATTATTTTTTTAATACTTAAATGACTTATATTAATTAATTAGGGATAATATAGTAAAATTACAATTGAAACAGCTAAAACAGGCAGCCTAAGCAGGCATGTCGAAGACGTGTCTGCTTATTGTCCTATATATATATGATTGACTATCAACTTCCAAATATGTACTATATACATCACTGCACAAGTATATTACCTCATAATACAATGTATTTTACTTCTACTCTGATTAATTATCGTTTAATTTAGCTTACATTATTATATTACAATCTCAACAATATATTATTACTTTGATCAATCGATCGTATGATATCAATGTATTCAATATATATAGTTGATTGACTATAAACTTCACAATATGTACTAGATACATCACATACACATGTATATTACCTCTTAATACAACGTATTTCATATATACAATGATAAATTATCATTTAATTTAGCTTATATTATTATATTATAACTTCAACAGTATATTATTTTCTTGATCAACCGATCGTATGATATCAATGTATTCCATATATAATTGAATACATTTAATTTTTTAAATATAAATATTATTTATTTAATAGTAAAATAAAAATATCAAATATCGATGGACAGTGTCATTTTCATAAAGTTAATTTTTATTGATTTTTAACAAAAGCGGCATTGTCCGTCGCTTTTTGTAAAAAAAAATATAAAAAAATAATAAAATAATTTAAAATTGTGACGAATAACATCTCGTTTCTATAATTAATATTTTAAAAATAAATAATTATAGAGATGTTGTCCGTCGATTTTAATAAAAATAAATAAAAATAAAAATTTAATGTAAAAAGTGACGCTATCTGTCGCAATTTGTAATTATTTTTAATTTTTTTATTTTTCACAAAAAGCGACGGACAGCGTCGCTTCATAAAAATAAAAATAAAAAAAATTAAATTTAAAAAGTGATGGACGACGTCGCTTTTCAAAAAAATAATTTTTATTTAGTTTTAACAAAAGCAACATTGTCCGTTGCTTTTTATAAAGAAAAAAAATTACAAATTGCGACAGACAACGTTGCTTTTCTGGAATTAATATTTTATAAAATAAAAATTATAGAGACGTTGTCCATCACTTTTAATAAAAATAAATAAAAATAAAAATATAATTTAAAAAGCGACGGACAACATTGCTTTTCAAAAAATTATTTTTTATTTAGTTTTAACAAATGCGACGTTGTCCATCGTTTTTTGTAAAAAATAAAAAATAATTAAAAATTATGACGGACAACGTTGCTTTTTTGGAATTGATATTTTAAAAAATAAAATTATTGCGATGTTGTCCGTCATTTTTAATAAAAATAAAAATCAAATTTAAAAATCAACGGATTAATTCGCTTTTCAACAACTAATAATTATTATTTTTAAATAAATTACGATGCTATCTGTCGCATTTATTAAAAAAATTATAATTTTTTTAATTAGTTGGAACAATAATTCACGAAAAAAAGCAACAGATATTAAGACGTTGATCGTCGATTTTAATAAAAAATAAATTAAAATTAAAATTAAACTAAAAAAGAGATGGACAGTGTCGGTTTTCTCGTCGCTTTTTAAAGCGACACAGTTCGTCGCTTTTTTTTTGTGTCCCTTTTTGGCCTTTTTTAGTAGTGTAAGTTGTCATATTTCACACTTATCATATATTGCTACCACATTCACTTCATGGAATGGAGCATGTTCAATGGGACATATTTCATGACTTTTCATTAAAAACACATTATTTTGCCTTAGCCATCATAATATCATCAATATGGTGCATTGAGATTCAAATTTAACGTCTTACCCATATAAAGGCTTCTTAGGCATAAATTGATGGGACTTAAACCCAACATATTATCATCCCCTTTGATAATATTATTCTCGAGGAATAAATTTAAAACTTAAATGGTTCCAAACCAATTATTTTTCCTCAAATCCAACAATAATTATATTATTAGTAACAAAAGAAACAAAACATAAGAAATTACTTACCTTGAAATTACCTTTAGATTTATAATCTCATCTTGTTTAGTAGAGTCTCGTGTTGATAACGTGTTATAAACTTATAAAGAGTAAAGAAGAAGAGTAGAGAGAGAATAGTGAGTAATTCTTATTTCTCTTCACTTGAGGGATGTCTTGATGGGATGAATTACAATAAATCAGAACCCATTTACTTATAGGGGAAAACTAACCTTGGAGTTTGTAACTCTTCCATAAATAAACATACACAATATACGGTAAAGTAGGTATTCACTATATATGGTAAAGTAGACATTCACTATGTATGATATATTTATAACATAATGCACTATTTTAGTGCATTATTCCTTTTTTTTAATTGGTAAAATGACCTTCTGGACCCCTATACTATGTCGGTTTTGTAAACTGAACACTTCTACTTACATGTTTGTTATCTGGACCATTGAACCCACTAACAAGAAACATTTTAAATACTTTTTTGGTGAGTGTAATACACTCTCGCCACGTCAGTTGTCATATCAACTATCACATCTGCCACGTCATCTTCTATGTTAGTTTTTATGTAAAAATATTAAATATTAAAATAAATAATTAAATAAATAAATAAATAAACAACCCCCATCTTTCTCTCTCTTTCCCTTTTTCTTTCTTTCCCGTTCTTTCTTGGCTTCCTTCTTTCTTCTTCTTCTTCTTCTTCTTCTTCTTCTTCCTCCTCCTCCTCTTGTTCTTCTTCCTCTTCTTCCCCCTCCTCTTCTTCTTCCTCTTCTTCCTCTTCTTCCTCCTCTTCCTCTTCCTCTTCCTCTTCCTCTTCCTCTTCCTCTTCCTCTTCCTCTTCCTCTTCTTCTTCTTCTTCTTCTTCTTCTTCTTCTTTTTCTATTCTCATTCTTCTTTTCCTTTCTTCTTCTTCTTCTTCTTCTTCTTCTTCTTCTTCTATTCTCATTCTTCTTTTCCTTTCTTCTTCTTCTTCTTCTTCTTCTTCTTCTTCTATTCTCATTCTTCTTTTCCTTTATGATCTTCATCTTCTTATTCTTCTTGCTCTACGGAAAAAATAAAAAGTGAGGGGCAAAAAATTTAAGAAGTATGAAAAGAATAAATTTTTGGAGATTTTTGTGATTTGAGTGATTCAAGAAACTTGAATTTTTATGCTTTCTTTAGACTTTTTGTGATTTGGGTAATTCAAGAAAGTTTGAAATTCTTGAAATTCAATGTAAAAACTCAATTTTTATGAATTTTTTGTGATTTGGGTAATTCAAGAAAGTTAAAAATTCTTGAAATTCAAAGTAAAGATTCAATTTTTATTTTTCTTGGGATTTCTTGTGATTTGAGTAATTCAAGAGTGTTGGAATTCTTGAAATTTTTGTGAATTGGTTGAATGAAAGTTTCTTTGTTGTTGGGGAACTAGTGGGGCAGCGGGGGAGAGGGGCTCGGTGCTGGGGGTTGGGATGAGGGAGAGGGGCTTGGGGAAGAAGGTTGGGGAAATGGTGGGGGACGGCGGGGGAGAAGGCGGGGGTTTGAGGGAATAGGGGGTGCTGGACGCGAGCTGGGGTGGGGTGGGGGGCCTGGATGGGACTGGGTGGGTGGGAAGAGGCTGGACGGGGGCTGGGGTGGGGAGGGGAGGGCTGAACAGGGGGAGGGGGGTTGGGGAAGGTTTTTTTTTAATTTATTATTTTTAAAAATATTTTTAAATTAAAAAAGATGGAGGAAAAAAGACTTTTTAAAAAAAAATTAATTTTAATATTATTTTATGTTTTTAATATTATTTTAATATAAAATTGAATAAAAATTGACCCTCACTCGCACTCCAGGCGAGTGACTACACTCTCCAAGTCCCAATCAGCATTTTAATGCCACATAGGCAAAGTCAACGGTCAAAGGGTTTGAAATATTGCTTTTTAGTGGGTTCAGGGGTCCAGATGACAAACATGTAAGTAGAAGTGTCCAACTTACAAAACCGACACAGTACAGGGGTTCAGAAGGTCATTTTGCCTTTTTAATTTAATGCACTGTGGTATCTAATTTATTTCATACAATGCACTATTTTAGTATATTATCCATTTATTTTATATAGTGCACAAAAAGAGCGCACTAATCAATCTTTTTCATCTAAATTTATTATATATAGTGTACTATTTCAGTGCACTATTCATTTTATTTCATATAATGCAGAAATATAATCCATTATCCTTTTATTTCATGTAGTGCATTATCCATTTATTTCATATAATGCATTATTCATATAAGGCACTATCATAATGCACTATCGATTTTTTTTATTATAGTGCACAAAAATAACATCATTTTTTCATATAGTGCACTATCTATTTTTTTCATTAGTTATTTTTTTAATCTAATTTTTTCATATGTTTCACTATTTTAATAAATTATCTATTTTTTTTTTCATTTAGTGCATTTTTTTATACACTATCTAATATTTTAGTGTACTATCTATTTTTTTTCATACAACATTCTAAATTTTCTATTTTGTATATACTAAATTAGCACTTTGTTCAAATTATACTAAATTTTCACTTTGTTTGATTTTTTTATCTAGTTCATTAAATTTGTGGACTATTTAATATTTTTATATAGAAAATAAATCTATGTTTATTCCTCATGATTTTCAAATTACTGAACACATCATTATCGGAGAGACATTATATATAAAATTAAATAGCGCACAAATTTAATGCACTATGTAAAAAAAAAGTCCACAAAGTGTAAATTTAATAGGAAAAAGTCATCATTTCCACCCTAAATTAGTCTCGAAAAGTCGAAACACACCTAAACTATTGAGACGGCCTATTACACACTTATGCTATTTAAAAGTGAGTTTATTTACACCCCAAAAGCTGATGTGGCAACAAACTAAAAAGAAAAAGAAAACAGGCATTTTTAATTTTTTTCTTTTAAAATTTAGCCATTGAATCTTTTACCAATAAAAAAAAAATTAAAAAGTTACAATGTAAAATTCATCTTCTAAAAAATAAGAAATTAATTTAAGTTCAACACTTGAAATTTTATCTCTTTGTTGTTTGATAGATATTTGGAGAGTATTAGTTGCGGATCTTCAATGAACATTGTTTATTCCTAATCGAATAAAATTAAAATAAAAAAAAATTCATAGCCTTCTCTCCTCCATTGACAATCTTTTTACACATTGTTTCCTTTTGTTTAGTTTACAGTATTCCAAATGCTTTTTGGTTACTCTTGAACAAAATTAATCTTAAAAGTTAAACTAGAATTGAATCATTGTTATATCAAGTCCTTGTGGGATCGATACTTGACTTCCTGAAGGCCACTATACTTGATAGACCACGTACACTTGTGTGTGCGCTTAGGCGCTGTCAATAATATTGATACCCGATAAGGTTGGAAGATACTATTATGATGATATTATACCCATCAAGGCCGGAGAATATTGTGATAATAATATTGATACCCAATAAGGCCGGAGGATACTATTATAATGATATTGATACCTGACAAGGCCGGTGGATACTGTTATGATGATATTTATACTCGGAAAGGTCGAAAGATACTTTGATTATGATATTGATACCTAATAAGGCTGGAGGATACTGTTATGATGATATTGATACCTGACAAGACCAAAGAATTTTATGATGATATATATACCCGATTTGAGTCTGAAGGATGATTGTGATATTAATTGTGTACGTTGCATTTATTTTTGCATGTGCATCGCCTATCACTAGTATGTGCCTATATCTATCAGCTGGTATGGGATGATTGTATAGATATGGGTGATGACTATGCCTTGTGTTGTTGTCTGCTGATTGAGCCTTCTGAGCCTAGAGCGGTGGGGAAAAAACATAGGCTCGGTTAGGTATTTAGTTGTCCGTAATAGCCAATTACTTGCACTATTATTGATATAGTTATTATCATTGTTATGATCATTATTATGGCTAGTTTATTACAGATTGGCTATTGATTTGGTATCGAGATTTGAGGTATATTTTTGGCCTTTTCTAGCTTATGATTTTATTATTATCCATGATTATTTCATGTCTAGCCAGCCATGTAGATTAGATACCATGAGCATGATAGTATTAAATCCTGATAAGATTATAATGAGACCTTAAAAAAAGATATGATAATCAAGGTTGTGCTTTTAGATGACCTTGTATCTATCTATCTATCTATCTATCTATCTCTCTCTCTCTCTCTCTCTCTCTATATATATATATATATATATATATATATATATATTTATATGTAGCTATGGTATTACCATATATCCCTTTCTTCATTTGTTCAGCTTGTATATTCATTCCTTGGCCTTGTTATTATTATATATTCTTCTTCCGCGCTTTATTTATATATTGGCCAGGGATATACGATATAGTGTTGAGACTCTTAAGTATGGTTGGAATAAGATAATGCACCCTTATTACTTACTTAGCCTTATTATGTTGGTCTATTGGATATGAACAGGATAGTTTTTCCTTATTATCTCATTGGCTTGTTATATGATTTCTGGACACTTGGGTGTGATTTTTATTCTGTTTATATGTTGTATATATCTGCTTTATCTTTGGAGCTTAGTTGGTGTAACGCCCTAAAACCTGATCCCGAGACGTCACACGATGCTCAAGACTACGAGTAGCCTTAAGCTAACCCTGTCTGCCTTCTACTAAGTCTGAATCTCATAATAATGGAAATATAGACATAAAAGTCATACTATATGTAGAAAATTATATAGATATAATATCTGAAACCTTAATACTGAATAATCTGAACCAAACTAGCAATCTAACAAGCCTCTACTACTAATGCTAGAGAGACACTGGGATAAACCCCCAACTAACTCGGACTGTCTAAAAATACTAAATCATATAATCTGTTAAGATGAAAATAAATTGAATGACTAAGTCCCCAAACTATGAGGACTTACCAACTGTTAGGATGTAGATGGAGATGCTCGAAATCACTCCCGATGTAGAAACTGAGCACCTGAACCTATATTATGAGACAATATAGCACATAGACGTATATGTGGATTAGTAATTTGAGGATGTACTGAGTATATGGGGGTGAAATGCATAAGTAAAACAAAGTCTCAATAGTCATCATAGTTTGTAAAACAATGCATGCCAAATGTAAATGACTCACATAAGCTGGAACATCTGAAATACTGAAATCTAAAATCATGAATAACAAATCATGCTTTGTAAATCTAGTGAGTCATAACATTTAGTTGTAAAAGTCATACTAGTGTTCTGTCTGTAAATCATGCTGCCTAAGTATAGAAAGGACTCACTTCTGTATCTGAAATTTGAATGCTGAAATTTGTAGCTAATATCTTTCTATAAAGCATAATCTGAATAAAGTTGTGAGCCTTTACACTTAGTTTTCTAAAAAGCTTTTCTTTACTAGTAGGGAAAAATACTTTATTTGAAGGAAGATTCTTTTAACCGACATAAACCAAGTGAGCTAACATGGAGTCCAACGTCTTGTTCATCTATAGGAAAAACCCTATGATGGGGAGAGGTGTCATAGTCTTGCCAAGGAGTATAACCTAATCAAGTGATCACATATGTATCTGTCATCCATATAGAAATGGAAATAATTTGAATTTGTACCTACGTTGGCTACGTTGTTCTGTGGAAGTTAGGGCACGCTAATCCCATACTTCCCACTCAATGCTAAATACTACTCCATTTAATGTGTATGCTCATTCACTTGGAAATCCACTTTAAAACTAGCATGAGGGTTTATTATGAAACCAATTATGATTTTATCTGATTCAATCTGTAAGTAAAGCTAACCTGATTTTTCTAATTTGTAATAATCTATAAAGTGGATTCCAAATCTTATCTGAGGATTAAAAGATCAAATTTACTGAAAATCTAAAAATAAACTGATCATCTGATGATTAAAGAATAACCGTTCTCAAAATAATAACATTCAATCTTGGGACAGTAACCCATGCATCAATCTCGTGTCAAAATATCATAATAATCATGCTTGATAAAGAAAACAATGATAATTCATCTCAAAATCTGAAATACTGCAATGGGCATGAAAATATGAAAATAGTCATGCAATTCAACTTCTAAAACACTTGAAATCTCATAATTTTGCAATTATCAATAATGGGTATGAACCCCAATTTAAAACTCATGTATAATCATTCAAAATCATATAAATTTGAAATAAAAACTTGATTTTTGGCACAAGGATGAAAGAGGATCCTTGTTCATAAACCCCACATACATTAATTGATGAAATCTCTAAAAATGCTTGAAATTTCATCTCTATTTGTGCTCTTGAAGATGAACTCTTGGTTATCTTGATTTGGGAATCCTCAATTTTGAGTTTTCTTGGAGAAACAATAGAGGAAATTTAATCTCTTGGAGCTTAGGTTTTGAGTTCTAGGATTTTTCTTTGACAGAGAATGGATGAAAATTGGGTATGAGGTTCTTAGAATGAGCTAAATCTTGTGTTTTACACGAATTGGGGGCTTGAGAATTGACCAAAATGCCCTTTTAAATTTTTTATTGAAACTGGAAATAGACATTTTTTTCAATTTTACATGCCACCGGGATGCGCCACTATTATGGTGGCTCACTAGAAAAGGACGAGTTGGAATTGGAAGTTCAACGTGACGCGGAGCTATTGCGGTACACTACTAAAATGCCAGTTGGGCCATAATCGTGATACGCCACCATCGCGGTGAGCCACTGGAAATTGACAGTTGGAAAATTAGACCTCACCGCGATGCGAGCTTATCATGGTGGTCCACTGGAATTTGATGAATGGTAATTTAACCCTCACCGCAATGCGGTGTTTTCCCGGATGACGTATTGCTTTACTAAAATTCCATAACTTTTCAATCGAGTATAGAATTTGGGCGAAATTTGTTATCGATGGAAAGCTTATTATCTACACAATTGAGGGCCTAAATCTAGAAAATTTCACATGTAACAAAAGTTATTCATTTTTTAAACTAACCCTTGACATTTCAGAGGCTAAATTGAGCTAGGAAAAGTATGAGGTATTACAATACCTCTCCCTTGGGAACATTCATCCTCGAATGTGGCTAGTTAAGCTGAAAATACTGAGGGATCTCAGGCTATAAGCTATCATGCACAACCAAAATAAATTGAATGGTTGAATCGAAAACATATTGAGCTACTAAACTGATCTGCGAGTGCATAAGTTTACATGAAAATAGCTACATGTATGAATCTGAGATTGGAAAAGAACTGAATGAAGGAAGACTATTACCTTTGGCTGAATCTGAGTTCATGGAAAAGAGATGAGTATACTTGGTACGCATGTCTGCTTCTGCTTCCAAAGTAGCACCTCAACAGACTGATTTCGCCACAGAACTTTGACCAATGGAACTTCTTTGTTCCTTAGTCTACGGATCTAATGATCAAAAATCTCTACTAGAACTTCTTCATATGAAAGGCTATTCTGAATATTTATACTTTCTAGAGAAACTATAACGGCTAAATCGTCCATGCACTTCTTCAACAAGGACACATGGAATACTGGATGAACTGAGGATAAATCTGCAGGTAGCTCAAGCTCATACGCCACCTTCCCAACACGACTCAAAATCTTGAAGGGACATACATATCGGGGACTAAGCTTTCCCTCTTTTGACAAATCTGTTTACCCCTTTTATGGGTGAAACTTTTAGATGCAAAAGATCATTAACCTCGAACTCAAGATCTTTTCTTTTTATGTCTACATAAGATTTCTGACGACTCTGAGCTACTTTCAATATCCCTTGGATCAACTGAACTTTCTCCATAGCCTCAAACACCATGTCTGGCCCAATCAAAGCGGCCTCTCCCACTTCGAACCAACCGACTGAGAATTTACATCTCTGCCCATAGAGAGTTTCAAACAGAGCCATCTGAATACTAGCATGATAACTGTTATTATAGGCAAACTCAATCAATGGCAAATGCTCATTCCAACTACCTTTGAAATCAAGTACACATGCCCTCAACATATCCTCTAGAGTCTGAATGGTCCTTTCTGCCTGACCATCTGTCTGTGGATGAAAAGTTGAACTAAGGTGAACCTGGGTACCAAGACCCTTCTGAAAGGCTCTCCAAAAATAAGAGGTAAACTAAGTACCCCTATCTGAGATGATGCATAAAAGAACTTCATGCGATCTGACTAACTCTCTGATATATAGCTTAGCATAGCCTTCAGCTGTGTATGACATGTGAACTGGCAAGAAATGTGCTGACTTATTCAATCTGTCTACTATTACCCAAATCGAATTATGCTGACGATGCAAATGGGGCGAGTAGCAGTCCAACCGATTATGTTGTATAGAGCGGAGTGTTGGCCAATTAAGAACTCTCACATCCAAAAGTTGAAGGTGGTGGAGATGAGGATGTTATGATGGATGTGTGGCCATACTAGAAAAGATAGGATGAGGAATGGGATTATTCGGGAGAAGGTGGGAGTTGCTTCTGTGGAGGACAAAATGCGAGAAGTGAGGTTACATTGGTTCGAATACGTGATGAGGAGGGGTTTTGATGTGCCAGTGCGGAGGTGTGAGACCTTGGCTATGGATGGTTTTAGGTGAGGTAGAGGTAGGCCGATGAAATATTGGAGGGAGGTGATTATACATGATAAGGAACAGTTACAGCTTATAAAGGACATGACCTTTGATAGAAAGGTGTGAAGGATGCGAATTAGGGTAGAGGGTTAGGGGGTGGGAGTGTATCGGTAACAGTAGGGGAGCGTCTACTGTGAGCGTTCCTTTGTGTCTGAAGTTTCTTGTTCATGGGGTTGTGTGATGTCTATGGTTTCAATTATATTGTTTTTAGTATTATCTTGTGGCTAGCGGCGTTGGTGTATTTTGCTTACTATACTAGTTTATATGCATTTATGTTTTGTGTTTGTTATTCTGTTATCGGTCCTAAGCCGGGGGTCTATCGAAAATAGTCTCTCTACTTCACATGAGGTAGTGGTATGGTATGGTACACTCTACCCTCCCCAGACCCCACTATGTGGGAAAACACTGGGTATATTGTTGTTGTTGTTGTTATTATTATTATACAAATCGTGTAAATTGAAAATACACATCTAATAATTTTATTTTGAAAATTTTAAATTTATTTAAAGTTGGATAACTATAAAGGAGATAAAAAGAAGCAAATATTTGGAAGCTAAACAACTAAAATTCAAATGAAGTCAAAAAAAGAAGAAGCTAAAAACGTGTATTTTATTGTTACAAATAAGGAGTGTTTTTATTTCCCGTAAAATCTTGTAGTGGTTAAGGAGTTTAGTTATTTTTTCCTTTTTAATTACTTTTTATCTTTCTGTCTGTTTTTACTTTTTTTCTTTTTAAAGGTTAAAATTAAAAAACATGCAAAAATGGCATAGATAGCTATTCTTGTTTCTAATAAATGCAATATTTTTCAATCAAAAATTCAAATAATTTATTTTATAATTTAAATATTTTTTTATGATATTATCCCATTGTTTTACTAATTTAGAATGCATATAAATATTTAATTTACATTCAAATTTAAAAAGAATCTTTATCATTCAACTTAAAAATATACTAAAATTTTTACATAAGATAAATATTTGAAATCAATGAGATAATAATATTATTATTATTATTATTATTATTATTATTATTATTATTATTATTATTATTATTATTATTATTATTATTATTATTATTATTATTATTATTATTATTACTACTACTACTACCACTGCTACTAACATTGTTTAGTAAGATTGCACGTTTAGGATTAATAGACACTATCAGTACTACGTATTACTATTGCTATTGCTACTATTTTAAAACATTTAAATTTTATTAAAAGAGATAAGTTTAGAATAGTAAAAATCTATTAGAACTCTTCAATTGTAAATTTAAAACTATTCTTATTATTGCTATTATTATTATTATATTACTATTATTATGTACTACTACCATTACTATTGTTTATTTATTTATTTATATAATAATAATTATTATTTTACTATTGTTTTTTAATATCTTGCTACTTGGCTTCTTGTCTTGCTTTTAGTTTTGTTTTTTTATACATATATATAGATATAGATTATTATTATTTTAATAATACTTTTATATTTCAATAATATGGTAAATAAATTATATTTAAATATATTTTATAGCATCTATATTTTAAAAGAGATAAGTTTGGAATAGTAAAAGTCTATTGGAACTCTTCAATTATGGATTTGTAATATTAAGATAATGAAATTTCTTTTTTTTTTCTTTTAAAAAGGGATATTATATTTCAAATTCAAAATTCTAAAATTTGTTAGTCTTAATCTTAGAAAGATAAGATTCTAAAATGTCATGATTGTCTTATAGTTTACATATTTTGAATTAGCAAAAAAATATATTTGAAATTAATGATACCAATTAGGAGTTTTCGATAATAAAAATAAATGAAATAAAAAAATATTTTAAGTTAATGATGTTGATTCTAAAATATTAGTATCAACTCATTTTAAACTTTCCATATGTTTTACCCTTTTTGTTCTCTTTTATCCTTTTTCATTAAAAAAATAAATTAATTTGTTTTAGGTTTTATATAATTCTTATTCTTATTCTAATAATAATAATAATAATAATAATAATAATAATAATAATAATATCCTACTTAGTGCTACTTCTTATACTAACTATATTACTACATATCCTACATAGTTCTACTATTACTAACTATTATTATTATTTTAATAAAATTTTTATCTTTTATTAATATGTAAATAAATTATATTTGAATATATTTTATAGCATTTATATTTTAGAAGAGATAAGTTTCAAATAGTAAAAGTCTATTAGAACTCTTCAATTAGGATTTATATTTTAAGATAATAATTTTTTTTAAAAAAAGGGATAATGTATTTATAATTCCAATACTTAATATTTCAATTCAAAAATTTTATTACAATATTTTAAAACTTTTTCCTAAAAACTGTCACGTCACTATTTTAATATCTTTCTACTTGGTATCTTGTATTGTTTTAGTTTTGCTTTTATCTATATAAATAACTTCTTGAATTGTCTTTGCTTAAATTTTATTTTTAGAAAAAAGGAATGCGATTCCTATTTGAATTTTACCTTTTATAAACAAAGACTTTAAAGAAATCTCTATTCATATATTTTAGGACTTCTTAAAATAATATAAAAATAATTAATTATATAATAATTGAAGAAAATAAGTGAAAAATAATTTTATCTATTGTAAAGACTTCTAATGAAGAGCCAAAATTTTATTTTTAGAAAAAAGGAATACGATTCCTATTTGAATTTTACCTTTTATAAACAAAGACTTTAAAGAAATCTCTATTCATATATTTTAGGACTTCTTAAAATATTATAAAAATAATTAATTATATAATAATTGAAGAAAATAAGTGAAAAGATAATTTTATCTATTGTAAAGACTTCTAATGAAGAGCCACAAATCATATTTATGAGTGTCTTCACACTTTTGATATATACTAGTCTTGTGTACGTGCTTGGCACGTGTGTCTTGCATTGATCAAATTAAAAAATATACATAAGAACAGATAATTAAAAAGTATCACCTAACATTATAACGCATGTTATATCTATTTAAATCATATAAATAAATATTGTATTTCAAATATCATTATTGTTCATTGAGTGTAATCTTTTTCACAAACGAAAGAAACATATTTTAGGACGCCTTAAATTTTTTCCTTTGTATATTCATTATTTTTTTAATTGATCAACATCTTAAAAATTCAAAATTAACAAACTCAAATCAAGATAGGAAAACTAAACCTAACTGTTATCAAATCCCATAGCCCTATCCCTTTTGATTTTTTATTTAGTTTTCGATACCGACATTGGAGCTCGATTAATTTGGATTTGCGCCGGATAGGTCCCATAAGGGAGAAACACACCATACCAAGGATTTATTTTTTCATATTCAAAACTCAAATTAGAAACATCTGATTAAAGGAGGAGTAACTTCATCCACTGCACTACATCCTTTGGTGGTTGCAATCCTATCCATATACCTCTTTATTCTCTTTACTTACAATTTTATTAGATTTTAAAAAGTAGAAAGAAAATTAATGAGGTCTCCCAACAAAAAATTTAGGTGTTATTTTTGAAAGCTTAAATCCTATTAAATTCTTATACCTTCTACATTGGCCAAGGTCAAAATATCATTGAACTCTATTGGCCTTTTGACTTTTGTTTTTTGGTTTCTTTTATTTGTTTGTAACATTATTGAATTTTTATTTCCTTCATGATGGATCTACAACTAACTCTATTTTTTGGAGAACAATATCCAAATTCGACCCTAACAAAAAATCTCTTAGAAAGAGGAAAAAAACTAAAACACAAAACCACGTTAATTTATAGGTTCATAATTCAAATAAAGCTCTGCATATCAAGATCCAAGACTTTATAAGCTTATATTTCAAATTCAACAATAAGTATTAGCTAAAGATTCAACTATAACAATAAGGAATAATATATCAAAATATAGTTAAATAACATCATTAAAACTAAGTCACAATCAAACAAAGAGAAAAAAAGAAAAGATATATATACCTTTGATCTTTTGACTACTCCATTCGGCGGCAACATACTTATTTCGTTTAATTTTTTGATTCAAAATTTTCAAGTGCAAGAGAAACACGAGAAATTATCAAAAGGAAAGAATTCATTTGCAATTGTTAATTATATAATCTTTAAAGTCATGAACTAAAATAAATAAAAAGGTTTGAATCAAAACTAAACTAAGAAAAAAAAGTGAAGTAGAAGAAATTTTGATCCAAAATATCACTTAAAAAGAATTCTAGAACTTTTTTTTTATATATAAAGCAAAATTCTAATTGATTTAGAATTGTTAAATACTATGATTTTTTTTAACCATATATTTTATGACTTATTTAAACCTTTTCTATTTTCTTATCAATTAGTGGGAAATCTTCATATTAAATTTTTCATACGTTAATTTTTGTTTTCTTTTTCAAATTCTTTTAGTTAAATATACTTAGGTGTTCAACACTTATTTGTCATATAAAATCTAACCAAAATAAGCATTACTACATAGATATTTATTAGGTCATCCTATGCATATGAAACCCAAACCAAAACAAATTTGTACTACTATCTTTTCCTCCAATTCAATATCAGGACTTTAATAATATAAAAGAAAATTTTGTAGTTGCTATTTAATGTCCTTAATATTAAAAATATAGTAAAAAGACGATTTTGTCTATTGTAAAAAATTTTAATGAAGGTAAAAAATTCAATTCACTTTTGTAAGGGTCTTCACACTTTTAATAGATTATAGATATAGATTATAGACATATAGATAATAATAATAATAATATAATATAATATATATTAATAGACATATAGATAATAATAATAATATAATATATATTAATAACAATAATAATTGATAGGACGGATAATAATATAATAATAGATATATAAAAATAATAATAAAGAGACAGTAATAATAATAATAATAATAATAATAATAATAATAATAATAATAATATAGATGGATAGATAATAATATTATAAGACAGATGAATAATAATAATAAAACGTATACATAATATATAAACAAAGCAAATAATTAATAAACAAGTTTTAGTATATGTTATAAGCAAAGTAAATAAACAAGTTAAGCAAAGTAATATAAACAAGTAATTAAAGCAGTTAAGTATTTATGAGAAAATAAAGCAGAGTTAATGTGGATGTGTTTTTTATATGGTGTAAAATCCGACTTAGTACTTCCTCCTTCGTTGTCCTTAGTCCAGTATAAGTGTCCAAGTCATAAAGATCAAAGTATATTTTCTCCCAAAAAATATTTTTCCATTTTTTGATTTTCTTCTTCTTAATTTATATCATGTTTATCTCTTTCTCTTTAGTTTTAGGTATTTTAGCAATATCTTCTTTAATCACACCCCGGGAGAATAACAACAGTCCTTTTTTAATCTTCTGTAGACTTTTCAAATTCCTAGGAATTTACAGATTAATCCATCGTTATTGCTAAAACACTGAGAGAATAACCATATACTGGGAGAATATTTATAAGTAATTTACTAATTTTACAAGGCCAGAAAACTGGTGGTGAACCATCGGCGATCTAGATCTTATAATATTAAGGACACATCTACTAATAATTAATTATGTACTAATAAGTAATGAATTTTACAAGATCGAAGAACTGGCGGTAAACCACCGGCGATCCAGATCTTATACTATTAAAAACACAACTAAAATAAAATATGAACTTGATTAATTCAAACATAATTTACAAACTTGGGAGAAAAATATAAAGATCTATGTAACGACTACTTACATGTCTTAAGGAATAAGTGAGGTTTCTCTTTCGGAAGTCCCCTGAAAATTTGACAGCTACCGGAAATGAACAACTAAGAAACTAATATAGACTTTTTACTTTCTCTTTTTTTTTATGAACTAACTTACAAACTTTGAAAACTAAGAACTTTATGAAAAACTAAGAACTTTCTCACTATTGATTTTTTCTCTCTGGCTACTTATGTTTAAGTCTTCCAAAAGGGGGTATTTATAGGCATTTGTGGACTTCAAATATACTTTATGGATTTTAAATTCTTTTATATTTGATGAGACTTTAGCAAGACTTTTGGCAACTTGGGTGGGGCCCACGATCATATGGCTATGTCTTTACTTTATCCGTCTATTTATTTATTTGTTACATCATTGCATATGTCGGTAATATCATCATTGCTTTCGTATCCAGATTGTGTAATGCTTCTGAATCAAACTCCATTCTGGAATCTTCATCAGCATTTGGGTCTTGTGCAAATTGATCCATGGCTGAGTTGTATTCTTGTTCATACTCGTCACTGTTTCCGTCTAATAGTCCAGTCTTGTTCCTGTTCTGGGTGATCTTGTATCTTCTCTTGGAATTAAGAAAATTCTGGATCTTGGCTCTGGTGGTTCTGGATTCATTGCTATTTCTTTGGGTAGTTGTTCTGCTAACAATTTTTTTACAGAGTCTACTACAATTTTTTTTCTATATTTCTTGTTTCATTTTTATTTTTTCTCAAGAAGAAACCTTTCTTAGTCTGAGAAGGACTTCTTTCGTCTGTGGTCTAAGTACCTGTGTTCTTGAAACTGGCTGGGAGAATTCTTCCTACACCTTTTGGCAAAGTGTCAGTCGTCAACAGATTTGATAAGTCTTTACCAGCCACCGTTTGAGCTGGACTAGCTGTATCATTACCTGATATAGTAGGTCTTTCTACATTCATTGGGAAATGCACACTCATTAACGGATTTGACAAGTCTTTACCAGCTACCGTTTGAGCTGGACTAGCTGTATGTTTACCCGATACAATGGATTTTTTCATTTTTGAAGAAGATGGAAAATTCTTTAGAATTTTTTGAGTCTCATAAATTGGCTGAGTCTGTTGTGAAAGTTCAAAATGAAGATTTTTTATATGGTCTTGTAAAATACTTATATGTTCTAACATTTGTCCTTTTTCATTTACTAGGTTTTCATTATCTTGTCTTAAAACCTCATTGGGGTGATTTAGTCTATTTAAAGCTTCAGTCATAGAGGAACAAGGATCACAAAATATAATTTTGTCTGTGTCTTTTTTAATATTATATTGAGAAATTTTTTGCGTTTCTGGTCTTAAAGCTGGGGTAATAAAATAATTTAGCCCTAAATTTATACGGGCATAATCTAAAGCCTCTGTTAAATCATCAAAGACTTTATAGAGAGGGGTTGTATAGTCTTTTACAGAATTCATTACCTCTGTCCATGTCTGAAATACTTGTGTCTTTCCCCTAAGAACAACATAAAATTTAAATTTGTTAGTGCTATTTTTCTCAGTAAAATAATAACTTAAAGTATTCAGGACTGAAATAAAGTATCTAATGTCTGTTGGTGTCTTATTGTAGAAGATCCATAAATTGTCGATTAGACAAATCTGTTGTTTGTCCACCCTTACATCTAGTTTCAATTTGAAAGTCAGATTGGATGGCTCATAACTAGCTAAATTATGAGGTTCGAAGATCTGTCTTTCTAATTTTGGATGTTCCAACATTGTTAGTGGCCTGTAACGAGTGTTTCTTTGTAGTTTGTTTAAGTAGTCTTGAGAAGATGCGGCCTCCGCCTTTCCTTTGTTTTTGCCTGTATACATACTGAAACAAAAATTGTTAGTTGTCTTCTTTTATTAGTCTACTTAGCTGATCTGCTAGGTTATTATCTTTACCTTTAATATGTTCTAGAACAATATTATAAATTACAGTGGCATCTAGGAAATTTAGCCACCTCCTTTTACTACTATTCTTCTCTTTTATTTTCTGATAGATTTTACTATGGCCTCGCAGTCTGTTCTTACAAGTATTTCTGGTTTATTTAATATATAAAGTTTAAAACTATTCAAAGCGTAAATTATTACTAGTGTCTCAGCATCTATGCTATTTAATTTACCCTTTTCTTTATATTTTCCACTTGAATAAGCACATATTTTCTTATCATTTTTGTCACTATATTGATAACGCTCAATCTACAGCTCTCGTGGGAGTGTAAAGCGGTCGTTAGCAAATATAGAACCCAACCTGGGTTGGGTATCGATCCCACAGGGAATAGCTTGGTCAACAAGTAAGCAACGGTTACTAGACTTTTGGTGCAAGTCTCGTAAAAAGGGGGGATTGTAATGTGTAACCAAAATAATAACGTAAAATCTGAAAATAGCAAAGTAAAAAGAGAGAGATTGTTACGTTGGTTGTAAACAATGAGAATTGAAGCGTTGGGGTTATGTCCACCTTCTGAGGTATACGTCTCTATTGGCTATGAGTGTGTAGAATTCTGACATGCAATTGCTTATAGAGAATTGTATTCGATGGTAAATCCAAGCGTCTCTCGACCTAAACAAGGACTATTTCACTTTAACTCTCTCAAGCTTAAAGCGTGTCTAACGGTACGAATTCTCCAAGAGGTTAGTCCAGTTACGGCACTAGCTTTTTAATAGGAAAGGGTATCCTACTACCTTGACATTATCTCTTTTCCAGACAAATAACCTTTCTCTCGAACAAGTTAAATGTTAGACTGGCGTATTCTTGCGTTTGCAACCGCAAAGAATGTAGATTAAGATGAAGAGAATAATGATATAAGCAATATACGTGTCATGAACTCACAAACTCACAGCAATAGATAGTATCTCATTCGGCTTCCATAACCCCAACAGAGAGGTTTAGTTACCCATGAATGCGAAGGAGATCACGATTGACATTGTTATTATATCACAATATGGCGTAATGGCGTGTAGGTCAAGTGATAGGCGTGTGGCGTGTTTCCTTGGCTTGGTAACGATTCTCTTGTTGTGGAATTTAAGAATAGAAGAGTAGAATTAATGGAAAGATTAGAAGAGTTGTAATTGAGAAGTAGAATGTGTCTCTCCACTAAGGGAGGACTTGATTAAAAATCTCTAGCATGATAGGGTATTTATAATACTCCTATCCTACTCCTACTATGCTAATGAAATAAATAACCAAATCCTACTAAACTAAGGAAATACTTAACCCATTTGCACTAGGTTAATGTAACATTCTCCTAATCCAAATAAACTAATGAAATACATAACCCAATTGTACTAGGTTAATGTATCATTGTCAAAATCCAGCTTTGTGTCTGTAAGTCCCCAAAGTCTTCAGAAATGCTGTTTTAGCCCGGAACAGATTTTCCATGCAGCAGTTTTGGTCCTTAGGCGTGTAGACTTTCTTCCCTTCCTTTGTGTGCTTTCTTTTGCGTCAAGTAAGCCATAAAATGCTGTATTTTGCATCATTTATACCTGAAACTTTTCTAATCATGTTCGTTAGCTCATTTATAGGAAAAAGGATTAAAAGTGCATGAAATATATAATTTGTTCTCAAAACTAGGCTAAAACATGGGCAAAATATATTGATATAGGCGCGTAATTTCGCCTATCATCATATATTTGTTAGACTTCGCTTTTAATACTACTCCCCATCCTTGAAGGCTTCCGTCTGTCTCAACTATTAAATAATCCGTTTCTAATGGTAACATTAAGTCTGGCATGTTTTGTATCATGCTTTTATGCTGTTGGACTAATTTTATATCTTTAGTATTAAAGGTTTTTTGGCCTGTTGATCCTGTTTTAGATTATAATGGTCCTGCCACTTTACCTAAGTCTTTAATAAAAGCTGTAGCATAATTTAAAAGTCCTAAATTTTTTTGTAAATCTTTAGTCTTGTCTAATCTATCTGGCATTTCTAAGACTTTTTTAGCTATGCGTGGTTGTAATTTCATTCTACCATCCCCAATAACTACTCCTAAAAAATTAATATTATTTTTATATAATTCTATTTTCTTTCTACTTATTATTATTCCATTATCTGCAAATAATTTAAAAACTTATTGTAAATGTCCTAAATGTTCTTTCATATTATTACTAAAAACTTGAATATAATCTACATAAATCAATATAAAATTTTTATAGTCTCTAAAAATACTATCCATTTTTCTTTGAAAAATTGGAGGAGCCATTTTTAATCCGAACGGCATGACCAGCCATTCAAAATTTCGTTCTGTACATGTGAAAGCTGTCCATTCTTTACTATCTTCATGCATTTTAATCTACCAATATCCAGATTTACAATCAAATTGTAATACCCCAGAAAATTTTTCGTTGAAATTTTGTGCGTAAACGTGTTGGGTTCTATCTTCTAGAATAAATTATAAATTTTTCGTGTAGAATGTCTTAGATTATGACCCACAATTGCGTAGAGTATCGAATAAGCTTTCCAACGATATGTGGATCATCCAAAACGGACACCCGAGCGATGAGTTATGAACATTCCGATCGAACTGTGAATAGTAGTGAACAGTAAAACGTGTAGGAAAAAGTACTGAGGCCTGGCGTATTTTTTCTCCAACTTTAAACAATCATAACTCCTTATACATAATAATCTGGGTGATTTACTATATATCAACGGAAAGCTCTGCGAGTCGTCTTTCCAATGAAATTGGTTTCATCCAATTTGTCTATCGGAGCAAAAAGTTATGGTCGATCTACTTCAACCTATCAAAAGAAAATTTTTGGGTCAACTTCAAACGATCATAATTCCTAGTACACAATGATCTGGGTGAGATACTATATATCAATGGAAAGATATGAGAGTCCTCTTTCTAATGAAATTGGTTTCATCCAATTTGGATATCAGAGTAAAACGTTATGGTTGACCTACTTCAGACTATCAAAACAATCCACCAAAGGACAGATTCGAGAATTATTTAATTTTTAGGGGCGTTTTGGTCATTTTTCCTCACCCAAAATCCATCCAAACCTTATATTAAAGCCTATTAGAAGCATTATATGTTATATTTCATCAAATTTCCTCAAAAAGAAAACCCTAAGATCCTACATCCAACTTCAAGAACCTCCAAAGTTCACCATTATTTCTGCAAATTTATTCAAGATTCCAAGTTCCTAGTTCAATAACTCCAAGAACCATCATTCAAAGGCTCGATTAACATCTCAAAAACAAGTATCGATCTAAAGTTCATCATTCAAGGTACGTGGGATTTTTCAACAAGAACTCTCTTTCGTTCTTGTACCCAAAAGTAATTTTCTTTACAAAGGCATGATTTTTATTTGATTTTTACGAATTTGAAGCATGAACCCATATCTTAGGATGATTATTACAAAATCTTGATGTTTATGATTTTGAAAGATGAATTTACATGTGTGGAGATATAAAACATGAATCTTGAACGATATTTATCATGATTTTGATATTTGGGTCGTGAATCCCTATTGGAAATTGTGTTTTTTTTAGAAAGTGTGTGTTATAAGCACGTTGATGTTGAATATTTGAGATATTTTAAATGATTTGACCTTTTGGTCTTAATGGAGTTATTTTGGACTCGGGTGTGAAAGAAATCCACAACGTGGTTGATTTTGATAGATGGGAAGCATGATGGCTCCCGATGTATATTTATATATTAATGAAATTATTTTATTGTGGATTATCTTTGAAATGATCTGAGCTAAGTACGGGAGAAATTTTTAGCACCGAGTGGGAGGTATAAAGCGACCTTACTTCCCTAGAACTACGTGCCCCCGTAGGAGTGGGCCTGAGGCTGATTTATATAGTGATCACTATTTGTGTGGATTTGATATCGATAGTCCTACTTCGATGGCAAGGATAGGACGGCTCTCCCCAACATGAGTTGTACGTTAGACTCCATGTAGCTCACATGGTTAATGTCGATTATAGGATCTCCCAGTGTGTGTGTGTTTCCTTGTGTCTATGGTGAATGGTGAAGTGATTTGAAAGTGGAATTGTGAAAGTTATTCTTTCAAAAGATTTAAATGATATTTACATTATGATAATTGATATTCTTGATGAACTGAAAGTGATTGACAAATTATATGATAACTCACATGTGTTATTGTACTTATTTCATCCTCTCATGATTATGATGATTTTCTTTGGGCTATGTGAGTCTTTCATACATCCTGCATATTTCTTATAAATATTTATGAGGATGATGTTTATACAACTGCATACACCCCCATATACTCGATTCTTTTCCATGGTACTGACCCACATCTTCGGATGTGGGATGCATTTTCTCAGAATGTAGGTTCAAGTGCTCAGTTCTAGGTTTGACAGTGATTCTTTGGGCATGCTGTTCTACATTCTCTGTTGTGGTGAGTCCTCATATTCCGAGGACGTGATGTCTGATGTTGGTTTCACGGAATTGTTTACATTTGATAACTGAGTATGAGTCAGTTGGGGCATGTCTCAATGGCTCGTTGGTTTTATTGATTTTCTTAGAGGCTTTTCAGACTAGTATAGATGTTGGGAGTTGACTAATAAGTCGTATTTTGTTATCTTTCTGAAATTCTTTTATTCTTGGATGATGATTACTCTGTTGATATTTGAGGGTTATTTATGGAAACCCCGTTGATTTCTGTTGAACTGAATGAAAATGGCTCAAAGGGTTAGCTTGGGGCTACTTGTAGCCTCAAGCACCGTGTGATGCTCCGGGACCCGTTTTCCAAGGCATTACACAAATTTACTAAATACTTTTCTTCTTTGTATTCTATTTATTAATTTTGTTTTGTTTGGTAACTTATACCCATCCATTACAGTATTATCATTTAGTCTTTTGTAATTTATTACCATTCTAGCTTTTTCTCTTACTATTTCTCTATGGTTTCTTACTATAAAATCTGGTGACCTATGTATTGATGTAGATCTTCTAATTATTCCTAATTCTAATAGCTCTTTTATTTGTATTTCAAAGCCTTTAAGGTCTTTATTTGTAGCCTCTATAGATGTTGTTTTTATAGTATATTCTGGATTAATTATTTCTAATTTGCAGGTAATTTGATTGGAGTCCCAATTTTGCAAAGGTTTTTCTCCGATTATCTCTAGCTTATCTAGGATTTGTATTATTTTTTCTATGTCTTTTTGATCTTTTATTACTCCTATCTGTTGTATACCCTTCTTAAAATTGTATAATTCTGTATCCATTTCTATTAAAGTATAGTCTTTTCCTATTTCTTCTACTACTAATAAATCTTGTAATTCTTCATACATTGTTTCCTTTTTATTATCATTACATGTATAATTTTCTCCTTTATCACATTCTAGTGTCATTTCAGATTTTATTTGATCATTTGAGTTTTCGATTCTTTCTTCTGTCTTGTCTTTAAGGAAACGATATTTAGTTAGCAGGGGTTGTATCTGCACTGGTGAGTGAGTGATATTACTAGCGAATATTACCAAATTTTTCATAACAAGACATCCGCCATTATTTTGCATCATAAAATTTAATCTTAAGACAAAGTCTGCTTTTATGTTTAAATCTCTAACTAGTATTTCACTGAGTGTATATGATGGTTGGTAGAATTTTTCTCAAGTATTAATAAAACTTACATTTGCTCTTGGTATATAGTCTGTAGAGGTAGTATAGGTTCCGTCCATTTGCATGGATAGTTGTGGTTTTGACAATTTTTAATTAATTTTGATGGCAAACTCTGCTATTTAAAATGTTTTTTGTACATCCTGAATCAACTATAGCTAATGTCTGGAACTCATAGTCTTGAATTTTTATTCTTCCTAAAACTTTGACTGTACTTATCTTCTTTTCTTCATTATCTCTTTATTGTACACTCTTATCTCTAATTTTCTTAGTCTTTCTTCTAATTCTAATATTCTGTCTCTTGTTGTTCTAGTTATTAGTTCCTTGTTGTAAAATTTATTTAAATTACAGGTTGATTTTGGAGTTTCTAAGATTTCTGATGCTTTCTCTATACATTTTATGCATTCCTTGTAACATTTCCTACATTTTTCCCTTTTGTTTTTACTTGGAAACCACTTACAAAAACAACACTGATTATTGACTAATCCTTTTCCTTCCTCAAATTCATGTTCACACTCTTCTATCAAATTTACTAATCATAATAGTCTGAGTTTGTCTTTTCTAATCCTATTTTATTTATAAATTCCTCTTCTCCAGAATTTGAATAATCAGATTTATTTATTTCTTCTTCAAAGGCTTCCATACTTCTAATAGAGTATATACTTTCATTATCTGACATATATTCATCTACATTTATTAAACAAACTCAGACTATTATGATTAGTAAATTTGATAGAAGAATGTGAACATGAATTTGAGGAAGGAAAAGGATTAAACAGTAATCAGTATTGTTTTTGTAAGTGGTTAGACAAGACAGAAGAAAGAATCGAGAGCTCAAATGATCAAATAAAATCCGAAATGCCACTAGAATGTGATAAAGGAGAAAATTGTACATGTAATGATAATAAAAAGGAAACAATGTATGAAGAATTACAAGATTTATTAGTAGTAGAAGAAATAGGAAAAATCTATACATTAATAGAAATGGATACAGAATTATACAATTTTAAGAAGGGTATACAAAAGATAGGAGTAATAAAATATCAAAAAGATTTAGAAAAAATAATACAAATCCTAGATAAGCTAGAGATAATCGGAGAAAAACCCTTGCAACATTGGGACTCCAATCAAATTACCTGCAAATTAGAAATAATTAATCCAGAATATAATATAAAAACAGCATCTATAGAGGCTACAAATGAAGACCTTAAAGACTTTGAAATACAAATAAAAGAGCTATTAGAATTAGGAATAATTAGAAGATCTACATCAAGACATAGGCCAGCAGCTTTTATAGTAAGAAACCAAAGTGAAATAGTAAGAGGAAAAACTAGAATGGTAATAAATTACAAAAGACTAAATGATAATACTGTAATGGATGGGTATAAGTTACCAGACAAAACAAAATTAATAAATAGAATACAAGGAAGAAAAGTATTTAGTAAATTTGATTGTAAATCTGGATATTGGCAGATTAAAATGCATGAAGATAGTATAGAATAGACAACTTTCACATGTCCAGAAGGACATTTTGAATGACTGCTCATGTAATTCGAATTAAAAACTGCTCCTCCATTTTTTCAAAGAAAAATGGATGATATTTTTAGAGACTATAAAAATTTTGTATTGGTTTATGTAGATGATATTCTAGTTTTTAGTAATAATATGAGAGAACATTTAGGACATTTATAACAAGTTTTTAAATTATTAGTAGATAACGAAATAATAATAAGTAGAAAGAAAATGGAATTATGTAAAAATAGTATTAATTTTTTAGGAGTAGTTATTGCAGATGGTAGAATAAAATTACAACCACACATAGCTAAAAAAGTCTTAGAAATGCCAGATAGAATAGACAAGACTAAAGATTTGCAAAAAAATTTTAGGACTTTTAAATTATGCTAGAACTTTTATTAAAGACTTAGGTAAAGTAGCAGGACCATTATATTCTAAAATAGGATCAACAGGCCAAAACACCTTTAATACTGAAGACATAAAATTAGTCCAACAACTTAAAAGCATGATACAAGACATCCCAAACTTAACGTTACCATTAGAAATGAATTATTTAATAGTTGAGACAGACGGAAGCCTTCAAGGATGGGGAGCAATATTAAAAGCGAAGCCTAACAAATATAGTGACAAAAAGGATGAGAAAATATGTGCTTATTCAAGTGAAAAATATAAAGAAAAGGGTAAATTAAATAGCATAGATGCTGAGACACTAGCAATAATTTATGGTTTGAATAGTTTTAAACTTTATATATTAAATAAACCAGAAATACTAGTAAGAGCAGAATGCGAAGCCATAGTAAAATTCTATCAGAAAATAAAAGAGAAGAATAGTAGTAAAAGGAGGTGGCTAAATTTCCTAGATGCCACATCAATTTATAATATTGTTATAGAACGTATTAAAGGTAAAGATAATAACCTAGCAGATCTGCTAAGTAGACTAATAAAATAAGACAACTAACAATTTTTATTTCAGTATGTATATAGGCAAAAACAAAGAAAAGGTGGAGGCCTTATCCTCTCAAGACTACTTAAATAAATTACTAAGCAACACTCGTTACAGGCCACTAACAATGTTGGAACATCTGAAATTAGAAAGACTGATCTTCGAACCTCATAATCTATCCAGTTATGAGCCATCCAATCTGACTTTCAAATTGAAACCAGATGTAAGGGTGCACAAATGATAGATTTGCTTGATCAACAATTTATGGAACTCCTACAATAAGACACCAAAAGACATTATTAATAAAACTAGTATTTCACTAAGTGTATATGATGGTTGGTAGAATTTTTCACAAGTATTAATAAAACTTACTTTTGCTCTTGGTATATAGTCTGTATAGGTAGTATAGGTTCCATCGATTTGCATGGATATTTAAGGTTTTGACAATTTTTTAATTAATTTTGATGGTAAAATTTTACTATTTAAAATATTTTTTGTACATCCTGAATCAACTATAGCTAATGTCTGGAACCCATAGTCTTGAATTTTTATTCTTGCTAAAACTTTGACTGTACTTATCTTCTTTTCTTCAACATACCATCCCTTCAAATGGTAAATTCATTGATTTTCTATGTTTAGCTTTATTATTTTCAACAAATATATTTAATAATTCTACCTCTACTAAATCTTCGTCTTTAATTATCTCTTTACTCTACACTCTTATCTCTAATTTTCTTAGTCTTTCTTCTAATTCTAATATTTTGTCTTCTGTTGTTCTACTTATTGGTTCCTTGTTGTAAAATTTATTTAAATTATGGGTTGATTTTGGAGTTTCTAAGATTTCTGATGCTTTCTCTATATATTTTATGCATCCTTGTAACATTTCCTACATTTTCCCTTTTGTTATTAGTGGTATTGCATCAAAAAGCCGTAATAAATCTAGAACAACTAAGTATTAATAATTGGTCAAGGATTAAAAAATTTCTAAATGATTACTTTTATTATTGCACAATTAGTGAGAACCCGTTTGATCAGATTTTAGGAGCTAGATTATTTAATAAATTATCTGGGGCTCTAGGAAGAGAGATAGAAGAAAAATGATCCAATAATAAAAGACAGCTACAAGAATAATATAATATAATATAATATAATATAATATAATATAATATAATATAATATAATATAATATAATATAATATAATATAATATAATATAATATAATATAATATAATATAATATAATATAATATAATATAATATAATATAATATAATATAATATAATATAATATAATATAATATAATATAATATAATATAATATAATATAATATAATATAATATAATATAATATAATATAATATAATATAATATAATAACAATAATAATTGACAGGACGGATAATAATATAATAATAGATATATAATAATAATAAAGAGACAATAATAATAATAGTATAGACGGATAGATAATAATATTATAAGACAGATGTATAATAATAATAAAACGTATATATAATATATAAACATAGCAAATAATTAATAAACAAGTTTTAGTATATGTTATAAGCAAAGTAAATAAACAAGTTAAGCAAAGTAATATAAACAAGTAATTAAAACAGGTAAGTAGTTATGAGAAAATAAAGCAAAGTTAATGTGAATGTGTTTTTTATATGGTGTAAAATTCAGATCTTCTCCTGTTAGTAGAGTATGTACTTTGTTTACAAAATTGTATGGATTTGAGCCTAGGTCTACTAATTTTTGAAAGTCTTGTGGGAATATTGTCTTATAAGCTTCCCAAAGTGTATTAGTACTTTCTCCTAAAATTGTTTCTAAATATCTATACATAATTTCTGCATCTGGTTCTTGATTACCCTGTATATGTTGTATGTAGTCTTCTACAACTACATTTTTTTATATGTCTATTACATTATTCCATGCCTGAGGGTCATGAGCTGGTAAATTTAAATTTTTTCCTTTATTACCACCTTCTTGTAATCTAATAGGTTCTTCTATTGGCATTTTTCTTCCTCTAGGTTTTATGTCTTGTTCTGCTTGAGTTTCTGAGTTTGTTATGAATACTCTATATCTTGGTAAATTTTCTATTGTTACTAGTACTCTTTGCATACCAGTTGTTTTCTGGAAAGGGCTTGCAGTGCTTGCCGCACTTTCCATAAATTCTTTTATACTTTCGTCTATACTATAAATTGATTCTGAGTCTTCACCTTTTTGTTCCTTTTTACGTGTATAACCATAATTATCTGTTCTTAATTCATATTTTATAAAATGTTCTTTCATTGCTTCATGTTTTAAGTTTCTTAATTTACAACCTGTGCATTTAAATACGCTATTGCTATTTATTTCGTATAGGACTTCTGCTTTTATTATGGCCTCCTTTACTATATATGGTGTTGTCAAGAACTGAGAAACGAAAACCTAGGCCCTACGAACGTCTAGTAATATTAGATTCAGAATATTATTGGTCTACTAGAAATATAAAGAGAGAACTTATAAATTTATATAATACCTTACTACAACATAGGTAGTTAAGTATTAAGTTATTTGAGCTTTCTGCAAAATCGAGAGAAGAGATCTGGACGGACTTACAAGAAGTAGATAATAGATCAAGAGAAGTCAAAAATCTAATATCTTATATTAACCAAAAACTATGGGTAGATAAGATTTTGAGAAACGTGTATCCTTTTTATTTAGCTTAATGAACACACCTCATAGAAATACAAGATCATTAGAAGAAATTCAGAATAATTTGTATAGTTTATACTTAAAATATAAAAGACTAAATAATACAAAAAAAGATCCGAGAAGACTAGATAATCTAATCACCATAATATCCGGTTTAGAGTACGAATTGATAAAGCATCTTAGGTCTAGAAATAATAATAAATGAAAAGACATCCTTTTGCTAACGATATACGATTCAAATATTGGCTTTTAAATGAATAAATAAAAAAAAAGGCAAACAAAGTAGCAGAAGAAATAGTTTTGAGTAACTATCTAGACTCATTAGCAACTCTTGAAACATCACAATTAGAATTTTTCAAAGAATATTTAAGTGAAATAACATAGGATTTACATGGACTTAGAATTGACATAACATATTACAATAGAAGGATAAGTTATTTAAAGAAACGGTGTGACCTAGTAGATTTTCCTTTAGGATAAAATTAAATAAAAATATATGAAAACACATTCTTTTGTGAGACAAATACAAGGAGAATATAATTGATTATATAAAGAAATAAGTCTAAGAAACGAAATTTCGGAAAAAGAACAAATATTAATAAATCAAATAGAAATATTAGAAGTTATAGAATTATCAGAAGCCATTATATTCTCAGGCCTTATAACATTAGTAAACTGTGTAGACCGTATAAATTTGTTTAAGTGTAAATTAGAAAGTATTAGATACTGTATAGACTACAGAAATTATAGAATAAAGATCATTAAAAATCACTGTATTAGCAAAATACCTTTAGGATAAAAAATAGTAGTGTAAAAATTGATAATTTAAAGAAATTGGAATATTTAGATCTAACAATCCAAGCTGAAAAGAAATACAAACATTTAAAAGACAGTTCTCTTATTAAGTGTAATTTTAATAATGGAGAACATATAGTACATGCAGATAATCCACAGCTAAATACTATTACAGACTTTATAATAAACCTAGGAGAAAAATTTTAAAAAGAAAATACAAAAATATTAAAAACTCTAGAGATAGTAGACAACCTGCAAAACAAACAAAAGTATTTGTTAAGTAAAATATAATTAAATTTTGATTTCCTAAAGAACCAACAAGAAGAATTAGACAAAAAATTCCAAATTTTAATTAATAAAGACAAGGGTAACCTAGAAAATCCTGAAATAAAGTTAGTATTACAAGAAGTACAAAAAGAAATTAACCAAATAAGACATATAATACTCTCATGAATGATATACTACAAGATAAACTTTATCTAGCAATATTACGCACAAATTCAACCAAATCTCAAAGGATTATCAGATCATCAACCCCAAGAAAAAACAGACTCTTTAATCATAAAATAAAATAATATTATAATTTTATTACTATTAGAACTTAATAAAATCATAAAAGAAGAAAAACAAAGAGACAGTCAAGATAAAACTATAGACAAATTAATAGAGCAACTAAAAAAGATACCAATAACCCCTCAAAAAGAATTAAAAAAAGCTAAAATAACTAAACCAAAACTGTGGACCTTTTTTCAGCATCCCCAAGCAGATCAAGATCAAGTTTTACCAAAGAAAGATTAACAACAAACATGTTATCAAGAATCATAAATAGACCTAAAATGAATTCAAGACAACAACTAGAAGAAATAGTAGACGTAGACAAAGATATACAACTTTTTCAACAAAACAAATTAAAATTATTAAGTGCTAAGACTTTATACAATGAAGGAATGTTTTCAATGACACAATTATATAAACATTATAGGGAAGAGCAATTATGTGTAATTAGAAATGATAGTGCTAGTGTAAATTTAATAAGTCCAGAATCTTTAAGACAAATTAAAAAATCAAACATGAGCCTCATGCATATGAGACTCATAGTAGTAGGATTAAAAGGCCTAACTAGAAAAAATCTAGGAACTAAGGTATTAGTTACAATATGATAATAGATGATCAGACTTGAAAAGATCCATAATAGGAATAACAGAAGTAGACATGTTGACAAATGGAAGACTTTTCTATTGTAGTCCAGATTATATGATAAATTCTTTAGAATTTGGAAAATATATAAAGATAGGTATTCAGGCTAAAGGATATGAAGAAATGATAATGGAAATATTTATTAATATGTGTAGGATTTATAGAAAAACTTGCCACTAATAGTAGTATAAAATTTAATCTAAAGATAGATGATTTACTAAGTATAATGAGAAATAAAGGAATTAAAATAATGAATCCTTTAAAGATAAATCCAGAGGAATATGCAGGATTAGAATGAAATTTAGAAAATTTCAGTAAGAAAGAAATATTAAAATCCACAGATCATTTAATGTATATTAATAAGAAAGGAGACACCTCAGTAAGGTTTACAGATTATACATATACAAATGAAAGAGAAACTGAGGAAGAGATTGAAGAATGTGAGAACACTAATTTTATGAATATAGAAATAATAGAAGAAGATGGTTTTGAAATAAATAAGGCCTCATAATGTTGTGTAGTATATATGTTTTTATAAAAATCTGTATCACTTCTTTTTAATTATTTTTGTATCTGTATATTTGTACATTTTTCTTGTAATACATCCATTACATGTTGTATTCTTTTTCCTATTGACCATGGGTTATTTCGATTTTGTATTACTCCTTCTCTCTCGGACCATTTATATATATATATATATATATATATATATATATATATATACCCTAAAATTTAAATTATATTCAAAATTTTCAGCCAAATCCTAATTTCTATAGGTTCTGTGTAAAATTTGCCCAAAAATCTAGTTTTTTTGATGGATCTTTCCGTGCCTACTCACTCTACACGTTTAGTTTTTTGTTTTCTTATTTGCCTTGCCTACAACATCTAGTTTTTTTAATTATTATTATTATTATTATTATTATTATTACTACTACTATTATTATTATTATTATTGTTATTATTATTATTATTATTATTATTATTATTATTATTATGATGATGATGATGATGATGATGATGATGATGATGATGATGATGATGATGATGATGTCACCTTAATTAAAAGAAAAGTCAAAGTAGTAGCATGTTTGGCCAAAAGAATTATTTCACTTTGGTGAAAATTATTTTTGAAAAAGTGAAAATAAGTTAAACTTGTTTTCACTACTATTTCTCTCATGTCCAAACACAACACGGACACCAACTTCAACTCCAACTCTAAAAAAATATTATTTTAACGGGGCGTTATTTAGTAGGCCTCAAATTAAAAGAGTCGACTATAACCTTATTCAACTATAATGCAGATAAATAATATTGTAAAATATAATAGATAGCATAATCAAAACAAAGTCACAGTTAAAGAAAGAAAGGATAAAAAGAAAGAGATAAACCTTTGATTTTTTTTATCACTTAATTCGACGGTAACATGTGTATTTATTATTATTTTCGATCAAAAATATTTAACTGAAAAAAAATACGAGAAATTATCAAAAGGAGAGAATTCATTGCTAAGGAATAAAAATGACAACAATGGATATAAAAAAAAAGGTAAAAAAAAAAAAAAACTGAATCAAGATCAAAATTAGAAAAATAAAATAAAATAGAGGGAAATAAAAGATAACGTAAATAGAATTGTGGAAATTCTTTTAAACATAAGGTAAAATTCTAATAGATTTAAAAGTGTAAAATATTATGATTTCTTACATAGATTAAATAGCTAAACCTAAAGAAATTCTAACTAAAATTAACAACGAACAAAACTTTATCCAAAATATAATGATACGTGCACCAAGGAAAAAATAACTATGAAACTTGAGTTTTAAGGGGGAAAGAAAGGGACGTTAAGGTTATATAAACAATATTTGTTATTGAAAAAGTTCACAATTTTTTAGTGGTCTTTATGATACAATTAGAGTACTATTAGACGGATTCAAGGTAAATTTTTTTTCCTAAATTTAGGTACTTAATCAAAATAAGGAATGGTTTAATAACTAATTTTAATAAATTTTAACTTTTAAAAATTAGAAAAATAGTAAAATGATAATTTTGCCAAAAACATAATTTTTTAATGAATGACAAAAAGTTCAAATCACTTTTCAAAGGCTTTCACACTTTTAATATACTAGTTAAGAATACGTGAGTTGCACGTGTATCAAGTATTAATTAAAAATAAATATATATACAAAATAAATTCTTGTGTGTAAGTCATTTTATAAGTGTATCAAGCGTTAATTCAAAATAAACATATATACAAAATAAATTCTCGTGTGTAAGTCAGTAAGTCATTTTATTAAGTACGAAATTTTTAAAAAGATAATGTAAAATTTTGAAGATAAAAAATTAGTTAAATTAAAGAAAAACTTAGTCATTATATTTCTTTCCTACTTCTAGAAACACTTTATTTTATGAAGTGTTATTTTTATTCTCGAAATTCTATATTTTTATCAAAATTAAGGGTAATTTAGATATAAATCATTAGTATGTTAGGAGTTCTTGGTCAAAATCAGATAAACAAATTAAAATGGAGATAATATGATCTTTTAAAGTTGTCTGGAAAATTTTCCCTGTGTCTTTTAGGGTGTTATAGTTCTACTAATTAATACGGATAAGTCAACTACCTTTGATGTCTCTATGGTGAATGACTTGAATACAAAAATAAATAAATTACAGTTGAAGTCGCAATATATGAAACATTATGATTTAAATGACAAAAGTATATGTTTTTTTAATGTTGGTATATGTGTGTTGCATCAATTAATTAGTACCTCCTATATAAATATAAAAATCATCTAGCAAAACTTCATAACAAAAAAAACTATAATTAATTAATAGTATATTTTTGATATAATTTTTGAAATTTTAGACAGCCATCAATATGGTATTATAATGAGAAATAACGAGGAATTGTGGCTAACTTTAGACTTGAAAACTTTCATGCAAAGTAAAGAAAGAAATCCAAAAGCATTATAGTTCCACTCAATTTTCTAAGATTTCATTATTCTTTAATTATTATTTTCAAGTTTTTCTTTGTGTGCTATTTCCTATGAATTACATTCTATCTTTGGTGGATTAACAACAAATTTAAAGTACCTGCTTGGCTATTTCAATTTAAACTTTTTTATCCAAGAATTTTCACATTATAATTGATTTAGTTTGACCTGTCTTGATTGTCACTAATTCTAATTGAACACTCATACATCACTAATAAACTACAATAAAATAACGCATAATCGAGATTTGAGATATTAGAATAATAGCATTAAACATAAACTTTAGGCAAAAATTCGATCGAAAATTCATCCATCGTATGTATTAAGCAAAACAAATAATATATAATAATAGAATAAAAACTACAAAAAAATAATATAATAATCGAAGTATTAAAATAATAAGACTAAACCTAACCGCTACAAAGCCCAACTAAACATTCG
Source organism: Capsicum baccatum var. pendulum (assembly GCA_030864225.1). Classification (NCBI taxonomy): domain Eukaryota; kingdom Viridiplantae; phylum Streptophyta; class Magnoliopsida; order Solanales; family Solanaceae; genus Capsicum; species Capsicum baccatum. Next base: position 92,971,227 of record CM061551.1, read on the forward strand.
TCTATCACCTGAACTACAATAAAATAATATAAATAATTGAAATATCAACACAATTACTCTTCTAAAACTCTGCACATAAAATTTACATGCAGAAACTAATAGTTAATAATGCATATATATGTTCACAGAGATACACCTAATACATAATTAAAACAGATCAATCAAACTAAACATTCAACAGAAAGCAAAAGATGGGAGATTGACAATATAAAGTCAATAAAGCTTTGCATTTGCACACATACAATCATCCAAACAATAATAATGTTAATAGTAGTCGTAATATAGAACAAAAGACAAACACAATGCTAGCTTAACTATCTAATAAACCTTTACCCAAATCTGATTAAAGTACTCCATAACCGTCTATCTAAAGCCATATTCGGTAAGATGAATTAACATCATGTCCGTTCGATACAACATAACAAATCTAATCACTATTTGGTCACCTTCAACATTCAGAAATAAAAAAAACACCTACATAAAAAAAGTATGTAACTTTCAAAATAAACCTTTATAATCACATTTTCATGCAAGTATTACAATGCGTATGCAAGACAAAAAAAAGGACAGTCCGGTGTACTAAAGCTACCACTATGTGCGGTGTCCGAAAAAGAATCCCACCACAAGGGTGTATTGTACGCAACCTTACCTTACATTCCTGTCGGAGTCTATTTCCAAGGCTTGAATTCGTGACCTTTTTGTCACATGACAACAACTTTATCAGTTACTCCAAGACTCCCCTTCAGGCAAGACAAAATCACTAAGAAAAAAAGGTGTTACAAGATGATAGAAACATATATAATGGTTACCTGAAGAGAAAAAACTTTATTAATAAAGAACCCACGAGCTTCTATGTATAAACAAAGAACTGAAAATAAAATTGATAATTTGAGGGAAAAAACAAATTTTTCAAAAAAAAAAACATAAATCTTCGCAAACTAAAATTTTTCAGACATGTTTTGAAAAGATTTAGCCCTAATATGCTAGTTAAATAGGTTTGATTAAACCCATTAATAACTCAATTTGAAAGAATATTGAACTTCTCAACAAAAAAAAACTTGGATCAATTGAGTTTATCAAAACCAAAACCCACCAACGATCAACTTCAACTAACAAAAGAAATTACTTTGTTAAATTTAAATCTTTGCTTATTGATGACAAAAAGTCAAAGTGAAGATGTGTTTAATAAATAATAGTGCGCTTTGACCTGAAATCTGATACAAAGGTGGAGATCTTTTTACTATTCTCGATATGTACGCCATAAAAATCTTAAATCTAATAGGCAAGGAAATTAAATTGATACATAACTCTCAAAGTAGGTGGATGCTTACCTCAATTTTTCTTTATCCGATGATCTTCATATTAGAATTGATTTAATTTGACCTGTCTTGATTGAACCCAAGTTCAATGGAACATTCATATAGCACCAGTGTACCGCAATAAAATAATATGATAATCAATATATCAACAAAATAATTCATTAATCGAGATATCAAAATAGTACTAAAAAGACGATACCTTAATAAAGCTATTGCAAAAGAAAAAAGTGACTTTACTTACTTTTGTCTTCACTTTCTTTTTACTACAGTAAAACCAAAATTTAAGAACTCCAGCACTAAAAAAACATAAAATTTAATACTAAATCATCTATCATAGATTCAAAACAAAAAAAAGAGGAAAAAGTTAATGTACTTTTGTCTTCACTTTCTTTTGACTACAATAATACAAACAACATCAAAATTGAAAATTGAAGAAGAAATAATTTTATAAAAGAATAACTCAATTTCAAACAAAACACACATTTTTTCTACATATTTTTTCTCTCATCCGTTTTTGTTAAAAGAAAATAAACTATTCAGAAATAAATGAAAATACAACAAAAAATATCATATCATGAATGCCTACCTTTTAAATATTGATGATGGCACATGTGATGTCAAGGTAAAACCTTAGCCATTATAGCAACTTATAAGTACATATGATATCTGCGACACCAACATTAATAATAATAACAATATACGTACACGTAGAACTTACCTTTATTCTACTACTATTTCTTTTATGGATTAAAAGATTATGTCTGATAGATACTCAACTCAAAAAAAATAATAATACTAATCAAATAACAAAATTAATTTAACAAAAATAAAACGAAAATCACCGTCAAAAGAAAGCAGTTGTACGGTGTAAACTCCTTCTCATATTGTTTTCATGAGAAAACGAAGTGAAAGTCAATTTTTGAAGAATTGGTTTCTGTAATTTAGCTTATTCTTTTTCTTTTCCCTCATAGGAATCGTTGTCTTTATGAACGTGAGAAAAAGAAGTAATATAAGGGATTTTGATCGAGGTACTTAATTTAAGAAAATAATTTATAGAAAGCTACCTACCTGAAATAAAATAGGACTTTTTAAATGTAAATAACTATGTAATATAGGATTTTGCAATTTAAATTAATATTTAATATCATAAAGGGGAAAAAGACGATTTTGTTTAAAGTGAAGACTTTTAATGAAGGGTAAAAAGGGCAAACGTCAATTATAAGGGCCTTCACACTTTTAATATAATAGAGACCAGTCTAACTGCACGTGCCTTGCACGTGTAACGTTTGATAATTTAAATTAAATAATTTTATCTATTGCGGAGATTTGTCATAATGTACAAAAAGTTCAAATCAATTTTCAAAAATTCTTAACACTTAAATATAATAACGTAAACATAAACATCTATTTTAGTGTAAGCACATATATCTTTTACCACCAAAAGTTTCAAGTAATTGATGAATGTCACTTTTATGTTTGTCACGCAGCACCTCTTTTTCTTGGGTCCATTGCAATAGTAGCCTAAAGAAAATGAATTATGAAAGCAACACATGATGTAAAAGGGAAAAAGTTGATTAGTTGAAAAAAATTGATGGGTTGAATGAATAATGTACCTGAATATTGAGCCATTTTCGTGAATTTAATCGAGGAAGAGCATTACTTATTAATAGATCCAACAAAGAATACAAATTAAATCAATTAAGAACATAAATTCAACTAATAACACAAATTAAATAAATTAAAAATATAAGCAAAATTGCCAGTATGTCAATTAATATTGTGTTTAAATTATTAATAAGCAAGCAACAATCAACATACCAAAAAACGAAAATTTTTATGACAAATAAACTAAATCGAGTTGACGAAGAAATTAGCATGACTTTTTTAGAAGTTGGTAAAATGTATGTTAAAGCCTATTTTACGTGGGATAGGAATTGTTATTTGTCGATTTTTGAGTTTTTTTAACCATATTTTGCATAAAAAAGTTATGCTAAAACCAAGTTCGGAAAGAATAGAGTTTTTTTTATTATTTTATTTTTTGGGGGGGTTTCGCGTAGGGGTGGGGGGGTTTTTTAGTTACTAATTTTTTATTATTATATTATTTTTGATTTCATATTGGGAGTGATTTTTTTATTACTATTTTCTTGGTTTCACCTTGGGGGGGATTGGTTTCACGTTGGTTTTTTTTATTACTACTTTTTGAGTTTTATGTTGGGGAAGGAGTTCTTTTCTCGGTTTCTATATATGGTTAGTTTTTTTTAGATGGTGGAAAATGAATCTTATTTTCACGAGGAGAGGTTTTTGTTTCTTGGTAATATAGCCAATATTTAATATTACTAAAATAATAATAATCATAATATATATATATATATATACTAGTCTAACCGCACGTGCCTCGCACATGTAACGTTTGATTATTTAAATTAAATAATTTTATCTATTGCGGAGATTTGACATAATGTACAAAAAGTTCAAATTAATTTTCAAAAATCCTTAACACTTAAATATAATAATGTAAACATAAACATCTATTTTAGTGTAAGCGCATATATCTTTTACCACCAAAAGTTTCAAGTAATTGATGAATATCACTTTTATGTTTGTCATGTAACACCTCTTTTCCTTGGGTCCAATGTAATAGTAGCCTAAATAAAATGAATTATAAAAGCAACACATGATGTAGAAGGGAAAAAATTGATTAGTTGAAAAAAATTGAAGAGTTGAGTGAATAATGTACCTGAATATTTGAGTCGTTTCTGTGAATTTAATCGAGGAAGAGCATTACTTATTAATAGATCCAACAAAGAATACAAATTAAATCAATTAAGAACATAAATTCAACTAATAACACAAATTAAATAAATTAAAAATATAAGCAAAATTGCCGGTATGTCAATTAATATTGTGTTTAAATTATTAATATGCAAGCAACAATCAACATACCAAAAAAACGAAAAATTTTATGACAAATAAACTAAATCGAGTTGTCGAAGAAATTAGCATGACTTTTATAGAAGTTGGTAAAGGTATGTTAAAGCCTGTTTTACGTGGGATAGGAATTGTTATTTTTCGATTTTTGAGATTTTTTAACCATATTGTGCATAAAAAAAGTTATGCTAAAACCAAGTTCGGAAAGAATAGAGTTTTTTTTATTATTTTATTTTTTGGGGGGATTTCACGTAGGGGTGGGTTTTTTTTTTAGTTACTAATTTTTTATTATTTTATTATTTTAGGTTTCATGTTGGAAGTGATTTTTTTATTACTATTTTCTTGGTTTCACCTTGGGGGTGATTGGTTTCACATTGGTTTTTTTTATTACTACTTTTTGGGTTTTACATTGGGGAAGGAATTTTTTTTCGGTTTCTATATATGGTTAGTTTTTTTTGGATAAAATACATATGTTAACATGCTTAAGTACTTAATTACAAAAAATAGCAACACTTTTCCCTAATTACATTCTATAACATATGTAGCATTATTTTAAGTGGTCCTTATTTTTTTGCCAAATAAATTTTTTACTGTGATAAAATCCCTCTTTTCACCACTCCTTCTTTATCTTTTCTTAATTTAAATTTCTTTTTCCTATTTTTCTGTCATTAACCATCATTCTCTCCTCAATCTTATTGCATTTTGCACAATTCTTGCACGATCTGTGATAAGGATTTGCTTTCCATATTTTAGGTAATTATTAATCACATTTTCTATGTGAGAGTTTTATTTTTTTTCCTACTTTAATTCATCAGAAATTTAATTTTTAAGGGTTTTGTATTTTAATGGATGAACACACTGCAAAAACACCTATAAACAGTGGTACAAGGAATATGAAATTAGTGTATGATGCACCATCTTTTAGTCTTGGGTTAACTCAAGAAGATTTAGTTACTGTTGTTTCAAATCCTTTACAGTTGGGAAAATCTGGTAGATCGAAAGAGATTAGGTAGAAGTTTCGCAACGACGAAGTGAAGATGACAAAATTTTTTTAAAAAAAGGGTTGAAGAAAAATCCTTCTCCAAAGGAGCAAAAACTAAAAAAACGGTACGAGAAGAAAAGGAAATCTAAAGAAATTGAAGACGATATTGACAAAACTTATGATAAATCTGAAGAAGAAATTGAGGAAGAGGTATTTTTTTGTTTGTAAATGTATTATTATTTTGTGTTCAAGTAATTATGTATTTTCTGTTATGATGATATTTAGGGATTATGTGAAAATATATTGTTGAATTAACTACTCATGAATAGTATTTGGATATATATTTTTCTAATATAGGTGATATGTATTTTTAGTATAGTTGATATGTATTTTTAGTACAACTGAATAATTTTGACCTATATATGTTTTTAGTATAGTTGATATGCATTTTTGAGTATTTGTATTTTTCAGTGTTTGTTGTATTTTTTATATGGTCAAAATACATATGCATGTCATTTTAGTTTAACTACCATAACAGTCTATTGTCTATATGTATTTTTAGTACATTTGATATGTATTTTTCAGTGTTGGTTGCAGTTATGATTTGATCAAAATACATATGCATTTTAATCATCTAAAATATATATGCACGTTATATGTTTTTTTGTTTGATTGAATTTTGTTTACAGATTAAGAAGTGGTAGTTTTTTTGTATAGGTGATGCGGGACGAAATATTCCTTGTCAGAAAACTTCCAAGATTTGCACCGCACATATGCCCGTACATTGACAATGATATTTATGGAAGCATACGCGCAATTTTAAACAAGGAACAGTTTAAAAACTTTTGTGAGAATAACATTTTTGGTTATTTTATGAAGAAGAAGCAGTGTGTAGTGCAAGCACAGTTGTGCAAATGTGTTATGACGCTTGAGGTGAAGGGTAGTTCTTCTTCTGGGATTATGATCTGTGCTAATGACACCTCTCTTAGTTTTACTCCCATGGAATTTGCTATCATAACTGGATCGAATTGTGTGTCTAATAGTTATGACTTTATTTTTTATGAGGGTGTACCGAATAGGATGATTGAAAAGTATTTCAATGGGGCAGAAATTATACAGAAAAGACAACTATTTCTAGCATTCATGGAGAAAGTATGGGGAGAGAACAATGATAAGGATGCTGAGAAATTTGCAATTTTGTATTTCCCACATTCATTTGTGTTGTCTAACATTGACACTGTTGTTATACCCCGTCTTCATTTTGAGTTGGTAGATAGTGGTAGATATAAGGATTTTTCATGGGGTTCTTTATCTTTTGAAAATCTGGCTAGAAGTTTGAACAACCGGCTGAAAGCTGGGGGCAAATTTTATTTGATTCAGGGAATGCCACTGGCTATTCAAGTGTGGCTATATGAGTGTTGTTCAAATGTTCCACCAAAGATTGCATTGAAGGTTGAGAATCGGATTCCCCGATTATTAAATTGGAAGACGATTGCACCTCGTCCACGGTATGGGTTTTTGATGAATGCTATGTTCAAGGACAATGGCAAGGTTTGTTGTGAACATATATATATATATGCATTGATATGCATTGTATTGTATTGTCTACATATATTCTTTTTCATTTTCAATTGTTTAACATATTCTTTAACATATTATTTAACATATCCGTAGGTTGTATTAAGAACATAGAGCCAACTGAAATGGAACTGGTAAAGCTTGAAATACCACAGAAGGATGGAACTGAAGATGAACGTTCAGTTAATTCTGACGATGACTTCCAGGATCCACCACCAAAGAAGATCAACGAACGTTCAAAGAAGAAACAGAAGGTGGATTCATCAACCCCAATAGCGAAGAAACCTTCAGGGAAAAAGTAAGTCAATATTGTTGACGCACATACCCAAATGAGGACTCCACCTCATCGTGCTGCCAAGGCTGCTGTAATAAAGACACCAATATTCAAGCCAATTCCAACACGACAGGATTCTTCTTCATAAACAAAGGAAGGAAATCAAACAGCTAGGGTTATTTTTCCTCAGGTACAGTCAAAGGCAGATAGTCATGTAGAGGAAGTGACCGTATTAAAGCGTGAGAGTCATGCTGAGAAAGAAACATTTATTTCTAAGAATATTTTTGATGCATTCCGCGAAGAGGTAATTTTTTTTTGTCAAATGTTTGTTTTACATTTAAAAATATGTGTTTACTAAATTTGTATGAATACAGGTTCGTCAAGAGTTTAAAGGAGTTCGTGAAGAGTTTACTCAAATTCGTTAATTAGTGAAGAAAAAGTTCAAAAAAATGATCAAAGTAATTGAACATAGCAAGGTAAAAGTTTATTATTATATAATATCCACAGTATTAAAAAATACATATGCAGAGTATATGAAAAAATATATATGCAGTATATTGCTAAAAATACATATGAAGTTTATACAAAAAATACATATGATTTGATATAACAAAAATACATATGAAATGTAATACAAAATACATATGCATTGTGTCAAGAAATGTATTTTAATAAATACATATCCAGAGTTTGTAAAAAAAATACATATGCAGTATATTGCTAAAAATACATATGTAGTTTATTCAAAAGATATAAAAAAAAAATACATATGAAATGTAATACAAAATACATATGCATTGTGTCAAGAAATGTATTTTGATAAATACATATCTAGAGTTTGTAAAAAAAATACATATGCAGTATATTGCTAAAAATACATATGTAGTTTATTCAAAAAATACATATGAGTTGATTTTCAAAAAGTACATATGAAATGTATTACAAAATGCATATGCAGTATGTCAAGAAATATATTTTTCAACACTATGTATTTTTAGTGGGTTGGTATATACATATTAAGTGAAATCAAATAATAGTAGTTTATTTAAATTATACTTGTGGCAACAACTTGAAGATACAGAGGTTGAAGCACAACAGATGGATTATGCTGGTGTCGAAACATCACCACAACAATTCAGTCCTACTGTTAATCAAAATTTGGATGAGAATCAGGATGGTAATGCTGAATGGAAAATCTGTCCCGGGCTAAAACAGCATTTCTGAAGACTTTGGGGACTTACAGACACAAAGCTGGATTTTGACAATGATACATTAACCTAGTACAATTGGGTTATGTATTTCATTAGTTTATTTGGATTAGGAGAATGTTACATTAACCTAGTACAAATGGGTTAAGTATTTCCTTAGTTTAGTAGGATTTGGTTATTTATTTCATTAGCATAGTAGGAGTAGGATAGGAGTATTATAAATACCCTATCATGCTAGAGATTTTAATCAAGTCCTCCCTTAGTGGAGGCAACTCCTCCCTTCATTCAAGAAATTCATTCTTAAACTATTAATTTTCTTCCATCTCTCTCATCTTCCACCACAAACACTTCTAATCTATTCTTCTATTCATCTATTCCACAACAAGAGAATCGTTACTTGCTACGGAATCACCAAAACCACATGCCAAACACCTACTATTCACGCCATCCACCATGCAAAACGTGATATCCTTCGCATTCATGGGTAACTAAACCTCTTAGTTGGGGTTATGGAAGCCGAATGAGTTACTATCTATTGCTATGAGCTTGTGAGTTCAAGACACGTATATTGCTTATATCATTATTCTCTTCATCTTAAATCTACATTCTTTGCGGTTACAAACACAAGAACACGCCATTCTAACATCTAACCTGTTAGAGAGAAAGGTTACTTGTCTAGAAAAGAAGACGCATAGAATAACGCCAGTCTAACATTTAACTTGTTCGAGAGAAAGGTTATTTGTCTGGAAAAGAGATAATGTCAAGGTAGTAGGAAACCCTTTCCTATTAAAAAGCTAGTGCCATAACTGGACTAACCTCTTGGAGAATTTGTACGGCTAGACACACTTTAAGCTCGAGAGAGTTAAAGTGAAATAGTCCTTGTTTAGGTCGAGAGACGCTTGGATTTACCATCGACTACAATTCTCTATAAGCAATTGCATGTCAAGACTTTACACACTCATAGCCAATAGAGACGTATACCTCAGAAGGTGGACATAACCCCAACGCTTCAATTCTCATTGTTTACAACTCACGTAACATTCTTTCTTTTTATTTTCAGCTTTTATTTTGATACTTTATTTAATTACTTGCACGACAAGAATCCCCCTCTTACGAGACTTGCACTAAAAGTTTAGTAATTTTACTTACTTGTTGGCCAAGCTATTCCCTGTGGGATCGATACCCAACCCAGGTTGGGTTCTATATTTGCTAACGACCGCTTTACACTCCTACGAGAGCTGTAGATTGAGCGTTATCAAAAATTGGCGCCGTTGCCGGGGAATACTAGTGTCAATCAAGTTCGTGATAATTACTAGACCCTTTGGTCAAAGATTCTCGTACTTTTACTTTTAGTTGTTGTTTTTGTTTTTTTTTAGGTTTATTCAGTGCATCAATGGAGGCACAACGTGAAATTGAAAGGATGGCTGCTCAAGTGCATCAACAAAATATTGATAACCGTAGGCGAGCAACAAATCTTGACGATGAGGATCTGGGCGATGAAGAGCTATTAAACCCACAGCATACTGCTGAGATGGCGACACCAGCAAACAGAAGAGATCGTCAAGCAAGATATAGGCCCGAACGCCGAGCTGTGCATATACCGTTTGATGATGATGAGGATGATCTTGATGGACCTGGTGCCACCGGAGCTATTATTCTTCCGCCATTGGCACCCGGAGCAAAGTTTAATATCACTAGCGCCATGATTCAGCTTTTGCAACTCAAGGGATTATTTGGTGGACTAGCAGGCGATGATCCGAACATGCATCTGATCAACTTTATTTCTACATGCAAGTCATTCGACAATCCTGGAGTTGGACAGAATGCAATTCGATTACGTCTATTTCCATTGTCTCTGTCTGGGGAGGCAACTATGTGGTTGAATGGGCTGACTCCTGATTCTATTACTCATTGGAGGCAATTGAAAGACGCTTTCCTAGAAAGATTCTTTCCGCCATCCAAAAAAGCAAAATTGAGAGATGAAATCAGCAACTTTCGTCAGCTTTCCTCTGAAGCTCTCCACGAAACATGGGAGAGGTTCAAGACGAAGCTAATGCGATGCCCAAACCATCATATGACCAATGTCCACTTGATGGAGATATTATACAGAGCTTTGAATTCGGTGACTAAGCCAGTGGTTGATAATGCGGCAGGTGGATCATTTATGAACCTCACCTTTGTGCAGGCAAGCAATATGCTAGATCGGATGACGAAGCAAAGTAGAGCTTGGCATACCAGGGATTCTGAGGTAGCAAGCTCTACTGTATCTTTTGGCATGACTGCAGAGCAGAGGCGAAGACAAGAAGATCGTGACCAAGACATGGCTCACATGAAAATGCAGATGGATCCGCTTACCAAGCACTTATTATCAGGGAAGACCGAAAAAGTGAAAGCTGTAGCGCTAAAAGGAAGAGACGAGTCTGATTCTAAAGAGGAGGCCAACTACTTGAACAATCAGAGGGGTTTCCGTGGGAATGCCCAAGGAAACCAAGGTCGGAACTATTATGATAAATCTGGAAACAAAGACCAAGGTAGTTGGAAGAAATATAATGAAAAGAGTGGTTTGTACGTTCCCCCTGGTAGACGTGATACCACCACATCTAATTCTGGGAGTATGAAAGACATGATGGCTAAGTTATTGAAAGGAGTGGAAGCAACGAGCGCAGGAGTTAAGGAGGTGATTGATGATTTGTCCTCCATGAAGCAACTAGTTGATTCTCATTCCACTTCTATCAAGCAAATAGAGCAGCAATTGAGCCAACTTTCAGCAGCATTTAATCAAAGAAAGGCTGGCACCTTACCAAGCGATACTGTGCAGAACCCAAAAAATGATGGGTCATGCATGGCCATCACTACCAGAAGTGGTAAGGTGCTGGAAACTTCAGCAAAAGGCAAGCAAGTGGTTGACGAAGTGGTACGGTTTGATATATGCAAAACAATGAAGCAGCCCAGCGATATGAATGAGTCATCTGTAGCTGATGTTCATTATGAGGATACGAAAGCATTATCTATAGAGAAACAACCTACTGTTGAGCCATTGTCTGCTGCGCCACTAAATGTTGAGCATGAGGATAATGAAGATTATGAAGAACTTATGGGTGATCTAACAGAAATAGAGTCTTATACTCCTAAGAAAACGGATTGTGATCTCAAGAATCAACCAACAGCGAAGACTCACTTTGACGATCCACCAATGCTAGAATCGCAAGAGCTCCCCGATTATCTAAGGTATGTGTTCTTGGAAAGTAGAAATATACTTCCAGAGAGAGCAGATGATTTAAGTGAACAGCACGTAGAAGCTCTCATCTCTGCTCTGAGGAGATACAAGAGAGCTATGGGTTGGACTATTGATGATATAATTGGTGACTCTCCGGAGAAACGTATGAGCCAGCTCGAAAAAGATCGCATGCCCACAGGTAAGCCTCATTGTCGTCTAAATCCTTTCAGAAAACGATCCACCATTTACCTCGACGAAGTCTAAGTACTCGAGGTAACTATGTCGAGCCACGACAATAAAAAAGGCGCTAGATGGGAGGCAACCCATCGTTTTATCATTTTATTGTTTTATCGTTTTATCGTTTCGTTGTTTTAGTTTTTTTTCTTTTTGATAAATGAAAATCCAAAAATAAGAGTCGTGCCACGACCAAAACTAAGGCGCTTGGTGGGAGGCAACCCATCGTACTAATCGTTTTCATTGTGTTTTGAGCAAATATAGGTGCAAGAAGTATGCAACGAGGAGATTGATTTCAATTGACGATTTGGTCGCATTGTATGGTAAAGTCGGTAAGTTAGGAATGGTGATGCATAAGGCTATGAATTGAGCCTTTCTCACGTCATAATGGGCTTCGAGGAAGGCTAGGCCTTGGTATAAATAGGCCACGAACGATGCACAACCTATTCTATAGCCTAAAGACTCGGAATCTAGTGTGCTATACACAATGCGCCGCCTATTCCTAGGTGTGCTTTTGACTATGCGCCGCCTATGCTATGGCATTTGAGATACTGAGACCAAATGCCATAGACTATGCGGCGCATATGTCTAGAAATGCCATAGGATATGCGGCGCATATGTCCCATTATGCCATGGACAATGCGCCGCATATGTAAGTGATATGCCGAGGGATATGCGCCGCATATGTTGTGATTTTGTCCCCAAATCCGATTGTAAATGGGTCATAACACGACCCATACTCCTCCTATATAAAGGGGACTTGTTTTTATGTCACAAACACATTAGAAGCAACCCTAAAGGCGCCGCATATCATCCCAAATCCTCTCAAATTTTTCTTCCTTTGTTCTTCCAATCCACAACAACTTCTCCACAATCTTCAAAGCAAGTAAGTGCTCTCTTATTCTTCATCTATTTATCGTAAGTACTATGTTGCTATGCTTATTATAATTTGCTAAATCATAAGAAATTGGTGGTGATGTTCATATAATTGGATAATTGTTGCAAAATCGTGTGATTGAATGTATACGTATGGAATTCTTGACTTGTTTCCGACTTGAATTTTGTTTCAATGGCATTGTTATGATACTTGCTGAACATATGTGACTATGAATATTACTTGAGAGTGTGGTTTGAATGCTTGCATGATTAACCATCCCGGCCATCGGGATAAGGTTATAGTGACTATCGACTTAGGAGGTGGTGTTTGTTGTTCGAATAACAATTCCATGTGGTAACCCCTATGTTGTAGTGTTGCTATATGCACCATGAAAGTCGTCCAAATGGCTGCACATAAGTGATGTAATGCTGATTTTCTTGTCGGAATACAATCCTAAGACGTATGTCGACGAAGTCTGAGTACTCGACCACTTTCACTTCACTAATTTGTGCTAACAAGATTAAGTGTGGGGTGGTACCCCTAGTCCTTGCATGTAGATTGTATAAAGTGAGATTGTACTGCAACTAACATTATCTCTAGTCTCAGGTACAATGGCACCCAAAGCAAAGCAAGGCAAGGAGAAGGCTACCACGACCCGAAAGGATAAAAAGAGAAGCCGAAAAGACCAAGGAGAATCATCTTCAGCACACCTACCACGCAGAATGTTCAGAATCAAATGGGTTCTTGAGGAAGAAGCCAAGGCATGGTACAACAGCAATAAAGAAAAGAAATATGTGCACGTCGACTTAATCAACAAGGAGACCTTAGCAAAGAAGGAGCCGCAAATGTTGGCTAAAATTATGGCTTTGAAGCTGGATTTCATCTTCCGTGACATGGGAGAGTGCAATCTTGACTTGACAAGAGAGTTTTATGCCAACTGGTCGCCAAACACAACAGGCAACGAAGTCAAAATTCGGGGCCAAGTGTTACAGCTTACAGCAGATTGGATCAACTCGTTTCTAGGCCTACCTTCGGTTGACACTGCACCATACAAAGAGCTGTACAGCAGGCCTCCTTACAGAGCAATAAGACACATGCTTTGTGGAAGCAGATCAATGGCAAGATGGGGCAGACATAAGGAAACATGCCGTCATAACACATTCCCCTATGCTCCACTAAATAGGGAAGCAAGAATCTGGATGCGCATTGTCAACTCATGCCTTATTCCTGGGACGCAATACACCAAGATATCGAGAGATAGAGTGTGTTTGGTTTATGCGTTGATGACGAATGTCCCTATCAACTTTGGGGCAATCATTCGATCTACCATGAGAAAAGCCAGACTCCACCGAAGGTCCCATTTCACATTCGGCAATTTGTTGACAGCAATGTTGCGGAAGGAGGATATAGAAGAGGAACCAGCTGACCACAAACTCCCACATAACCCAAAGAAGGTTGACCTCACCAAGGTCAAAGATGCTGAAACAACGCATGGAGTCAACCTTACCACTGCGGAGAGACATGCTCATGACGAGAGTTTCTTCCGTCATCTCTATGGCATGACGAGATTCACTATGATGAGTGGTGGACATATTCCAACTGCTGAAAAGCTCCAACAGCTGGACCACGACTACCCAATAAATAGGCATGCCCGGGAGATGTGTGGAGTGGGCGTATATTTTGAGGAACCTCTTGATGATGACGTGCCAACTGATGATGATAGACGATTGCCTGATTCTGATGCTGAGGAGAACTCTGACGATGACTCTTACGATGATTCTGACGAAGGGGGTATGACCCCCGACATTGAGGAGGAGTCCGATTAATCAAGTTCTTCGACTTTAATTTCCACTGAGGGCAGTGTCTAGTCTAAGTGTGGGGTGTTGGCAGAATCTGCATGCTATACTTCTTTGTTTGCACCTATGTTTGTATGTTTGCTTGTTTTACTGTTTTTTTTTTCATTTGACGTTTTTTTAGTTTTTAGGAGTAAAAATTTTTTCTAGCTACACATGAAATTATTTTGATAGGCAGCATGAAAATAGAACAAGAGTATGTGCTACAATGTGACTATTGAGACATTTAGGCTCTAGTTGTGACTCATTATGTGATATTGTGTGATTCAATTCCTTCACTTGTTGGGTCAAGAGTCTATATTACTTCCAATCAAGTCGACCATGTGCCTTGTGTGTGTGAGATAATAGTATATTCTATGTATGTGGCTGATGCTAGAACTTGCCTGGTATGTATGCAAAGCGAAAATAAGGAATGTAAGTTTAGGATATGATTTAGGCATTTCTTTGGCAACCTATACATGTTTACCTTCAGTTTTTCCTACCCATGAAAATCATCCTAGTTAAACCCTTTTGAGCCTTTAGCCTATTTCTTTGACAACCTTGTATGTAAGCCTAATCCATTTTTTTTAAGACCGTAATTTGATCCAAATTCCTAAGTGCTTTAAAGTGAAAAAGTCATGTGACAACATAAGAGGAAATTGGTTGAGTATGATGCTTTAAATTGTAATGGTGCTTGAATGTGTTATGAAAAAGAAAGTGCTATCATAAGAGGTATGTTGTGAAAAGAAAAAGGAAAAGAAAGCTGAAAAGTGAGTTGTGCTTAAAATTGAAAAACTAAAGATGAGAACAAGGGTGGAAGAATAAAATAAAGAAAGGTTGAAAGAAAAAAGTGTCAATGATACAATGTGATGTATTAAAGTGCTTAGGAACTTAGTCACTATTTCTGGCCAAAATAGCTGATCCTACCCGTCCCTTAGCCAGCATTACAACCATCAAAAGACCTACTTGATCCTAAACTTAGCATTCTGACATTTAGTAGAGTACTACATTAAGGGCAAGCCTATGGTCATCAGTTGCTACATATGAATTCTTTGCGAGAGTGAGAGCAAGGATATGTTGATACCCATGTTTGAAAAATATGCTATACTTGTGAGTGATTATGGGTACTATATTGTGAGACACACATGGTTGATGAGCTTTGGATAGTTGTATATGATTCTATGTACCTTAATGTTTGCATGCGATTTGATCACCATCACTAGTCTACGCTAGAGGTTAAACTGTTTCTACTTATAATCGGAAAACTACTCTTTGTTGATAATTTTTGTGCTTGTCTTGAAGAATGTTTTGTGTTGTTGCTGTAAAAACCCTAAGTTGATGCTAAGAAGGACATGATATTTTGTTCGAGGACGAACAAAGCTGCAAGTATGGGGTGTTGATGATAGGCGAAATTACGCGCCTATATCAATATATTTTGCCCATATTTTAGCCTAGTTTTGAGAACAAATTATATATTTCATGCACTTTTAGTCCTTTTTCCTATAAATGAGCTAACAAACATGATTAGTAAAGTTTCAGGTATAAATGATGCAAAATTCAGCATTTTATGGCTTACTTGACGCAAAAGAAAGCTCACGAAGGAAGGAAAGGGAGTTTACACGCCTAAGGACCAAAACTGCTGCATGGAAACTCTGTCCCGGGCTAAAACAGCATTTCTGAAGACTCTGGGGACCTGAACCAAAACTGCTGGATGAAAAATCTGTCCCGGGCTAAAACAGCATTTCTGAAGACTTTGGGGACTTACAGACACAAAGCTGGATTTTGACAATGATACATTAACCTAGTACAATTGGGTTATGTATTCATTAGTTTATTTGGATTAGGAGAATGTTACATTAACCTAGTACAAATGGGTTAAGTATTTCCTTAGTTTAGTAGGATTTGGTTATTTATTTCATTAGCATAGTAGGAGTAGGATA
Organism: Capsicum baccatum var. pendulum; assembly: GCA_030864225.1. Taxonomy (NCBI): domain Eukaryota; kingdom Viridiplantae; phylum Streptophyta; class Magnoliopsida; order Solanales; family Solanaceae; genus Capsicum; species Capsicum baccatum. Next base: position 92,987,616 of record CM061551.1, read on the forward strand.
GGAGTATTATAAATACCCTATCATGCTAGAGATTTTAATCAAGTCCTCCCTTAGTGGAGGCAACTCCTCCCTTCATTCAAGAAATTCATTCTTAAACTATTAATTTTCTTCCATCTCTCTCATCTTCCACCACAAACACTTCTAATCTATTCTTCTATTCATCTATTCCACAACAAGAGAATCGTTACTTGCTACGGAATCACCAAAACCACACGCCAAACACCTACTATTCACGCTATCCACCATGCAAAACGTGATATCCTTCGCATTCATGGGTAACTAAACCTCTTAGTTGGGGTTATGGAAGCCGAATGAGTTACTATCTATTGCTATGAGCTTGTGAGTTCAAGACACGTATATTGCTTATATCATTATTCTCTTCATCTTAAATCTACATTCTTTGCGGTTACAAACACAAGAACACGCCATTCTAACATCTAACCTGTTCGAGAGAAAGGTTACTTGTCTAGAAAAGAAGACGCATAGAATAACGCCAGTCTAACATTTAACTTGTTCGAGAGAAAGGTTATTTGTCTGGAAAAGAGATAATGTCAAGGTAGTAGGACACCCTTTCCTATTAAAAAGCTAGTGCCGTAACTGGACAAACCTCTTGGAGAATTTGTACCGCTAGACACACTTTAAGCTCGAGAGAGTTAAAGTGAAATAGTCCTTGTTTAGGTCGAGAGACGCTTGGATTTACCATCGACTACAATTCTCTATAAGCAATTGCATGTCAAGACTTTACATACTCATAGCCAATAGAGACGTATACCTCAGAAGGTGGACATAACCCCAACGCTTCAATTCTCATTGTTTACAACTCATGTAACATTCTTTCTTTTTATTTTCAGCTTTTATTTTGATACTTTATTTAATTACTTGCACGACAAGAATCCCCCTCTTACGAGACTTGCACTAAAAGTTTAGTAATTTTACTTACTTGTTGGCCAAGCTATTCCCTGTGGGATCGATACCCAACCCAGGTTGGGTTCTATATTTGCTAACGACCGCTTTACACTCCTACGAGAGATGTAGATTGAGCGTTATCAAAAATTGGCGCCGTTGCCGGGGAATACTAGTGTCAATCAAGTTCGTGATAATTACTAGACCCTTTGGTCAAAGATTCTCGTACTTTTACTTTTAGTTGTTGTTTTTGTTTTTTTTTAGGTTTATTCAGTGCATCAATGGAGGCACAACGTGAAATTGAAAGGATGGCTGCTCAAGTGCATCAACAAAATATTGATAACCGTAGGCGAGCAACAAATCTTGACGATGAGGATCTGGGCGATGAAGAGCTATTAAACCCACAGCATACTGCTGAGATGGCGACACCAGCAAACAGAAGAGATCGTCAAGCAAGATATAGGCCCGAACGCCGAGCTGTGCATATACCGTTTGATGATGATGAGGATGATCTTGATGGACCTGGTGCCATCGGAGCTATTATTCTTCCGCCATTGGCACCCGGAGCAAAGTTTAATATCACTAGCGCCATGATTCAGCTTTTGCAACTCAAGGGATTATTTGGTGGACTAGCAGGCGATGATCCGAACATGCATCTGATCAACTTTATTTCTACATGCAAGTCATTCGACAATCCTGGAGTTGGACAGAATGCAATTCGATTACGTCTATTTCCATTGTCTCTGTCTGGGGAGGCAACTATGTGGTTGAATGGGCTGACTCCTGATTCTATTACTCATTGGAGGCAATTGAAAGACGCTTTCCTAGAAAGATTCTTTCCGCCATCCAAAAAAGCACAATTGAGAGATGAAATCAGCAACTTTCGTCAGCTTTCCTCTGAAGCTCTCCACGAAACATGGGAGAGGTTCAAGACGAAGCTAATGCGATGCCCAAACCATCATATGACCAATGTCCACTTGATGGAGATATTATACAGAGCTTTGAATTCGGTGACTAAGCCAGTGGTTGATAATGCGGCAGGTGGATCATTTATGAACCTCACCTTTGTGCAGGCAAGCAATATGCTAGATCGGATGACGAAGCAAAGTAGAGCTTGGCATACCAGGGATTCTGAGGTAGCAAGCTCTACTGTATCTTTTGGCATGACTGCAGAGCAGAGGCGAAGACAAGAAGATCGTGACCAAGACATGGCTCACATGAAAATGCAGATGGATCCGCTTACCAAGCACTTATTATCAGGGAAGACCGAAAAAGTGAAAGCTGTAGCGCTAAAAGGAAGAGACGAGTCTGATTCTAAAGAGGAGGCCAACTACTTGAACAATCAGAGGGGTTTCCGTGGGAATGCCCAAGGAAACCAAGGTCGGAACTATTATGATAAATCTGGAAACAAAGACCAAGGTAGTTGGAAGAAATATAATGAAAAGAGTGGTTTGTACGTTCCCCCTGGTAGACGTGATACCACCACATCTAATTCTGGGAGTATGAAAGACATGATGGCTAAGTTATTGAAAGGAGTGGAAGCAACGAGCGCAGGAGTTAAGGAGGTGATTGATGATTTGTCCTCCATGAAGCAACTAGTTGATTCTCATTCCACTTCTATCAAGCAAATAGAGCAGCAATTGAGCCAACTTTCAGCAGCATTTAATCAAAGAAAGGCTGGCACCTTACCAAGCGATACTGTGCAGAACCCAAAAAATGATGGGTCATGCATGGCCATCACTACCAGAAGTGGTAAGGTGCTGGAAACTTCAGCAAAAGGCAAGCAAGTGGTTGACGAAGTGGTACGGTTTGATATATGCAAAACAATGAAGCAGCCCAGCGATATGAATGAGTCATCTGTAGCTGATGTTCATTATGAGGATACGAAAGCATTATCTATAGAGAAACAACCTACTGTTGAGCCATTGTCTGCTGCGCCACTAAATGTTGAGCATGAGGATAATGAAGATTATGAAGAACTTATGGGTGATCTAACAGAAATAGAGTCTTATACTCCTAAGAAAACGGATTGTGATCTCAAGAATCAACCAACAGCGAAGACTCACTTTGACGATCCACCAATGCTAGAATCGCAAGAGCTCCCCGATTATCTAAGGTATGTGTTCTTGGAAAGTAGAAATATACTTCCAGAGAGAGCAGATGATTTAAGTGAACAGCACGTAGAAGCTCTCATCTCTGCTCTGAGGAGATACAAGAGAGCTATGGGTTGGACTATTGATGATATAATTGGTGACTCTCCGGAGAAACGTATGAGCCAGCTCGAAAAAGATCGCATGCCCACAGGTAAGCCTCATTGTCGTCTAAATCCTTTCAGAAAACGATCCACCATTTACCTCGACGAAGTCTAAGTACTCGAGGTAACTATGTCGAGCCACGACAATAAATAAGGCGCTAGATGGGAGGCAACCCATCGTTTTATCGTTTTATCGTTTATCGTTTTGTCTTTCTTTCATTCTAGTACTTGTTTTTGCTTTTGATAAATGAAAATCCAAAAATAAGAGTCGTGCCACGACCAAAACTAAGGCGCTTGGTGGGAGGCAACCCATCGTACTAATCGTTTTCATTTGGTTTTGAGCAAAAATAGGTGCAAGAAGTATGCAACGAGGAGATTGATTTTAATTGACGATATGGTCGCATTGTATGGTAAAGTCGGTAAGTTAGGAATGGTGATGCATAATGCTATGAATTGAGCCTTTCTCACGTCATAATAGGCCTCGAGAAAGGCTAGGCCTTGGTAAAAATAGGCCACGAACGATGCACAACCTATTCTATAGCCTAAGGACTCGGAATCTAGTGTGCTATACACTATGCGCCGCCTATTCCTAGGTGTGCTTTTGCCTATGCGCCGCCTATGCTATGGCATTTGAGATACTGAGACCAAATGCCATAGACTATGCGGCGCATATGTCTAGAAATGCCATAGACTATGCGGCGCATATGTCCCATTATGCCATGGACAATGCGCCGCATATGTCATTGGTATGCCAAGAGATATGCGCCGCATATGTGGTGATTTTGTCCCCAAATCCGATTGTAAATGGGTCATAACCCGACCCATACTCTTCCTATATAAAGGGGACATAGTTTTACAACACAACCACATTAGAAAACACCCTAAAGGCGCCACATAACCTTCCAAATCTTCTCAAAATTTTCTTCTTTTGCTCTTCTAATTCACAACACCGTCTCCACAAGCTTCAAGCAAGTAAGTACTCTCTTATTCTTCATTTATTTATCATAAGTACTACGTTGCTATGCTTATTATAAATTGCTAAATCATATAAGATTGTTGGTGATGTTCATGTGTTTGAATTGTTGTTACATAATCATGTGAGTAAACATATACGTAGGGAATTCTTGACTTATTTCCGACTTGAATTTGGTTTCAATAGCATTGTTATGATATTTGCTGAATTGGTATGGCTATGAATATTGCTTAAGAGTGTTGTTTGGATGCTTACATGTTAGACTATCCCGGCCATCGGGATAAGATTATAGTGCCTATCGACTTAGGAGGTTGTGCTTGTTGTAAGAATAACGATTCCAGGTGGTAACCCCTATGTCGTAGTGTTGCTATATCTACCATGAAAGTAGTCCAATGGCTGCAAATAAGTGATACAATGCTGATTTTCTTGTTGGAATACAATCCTAAAACGTATGTCGACGAAATCTGAGTAAATCGACTACGTTCACCTCGTTGATTTGTGCAACAAAACTAAGTGTGGGGTGGTACCCCTAGTACTTGCATATAGATTGTATCAAGTGAGATTGTGCTGCAACTAACATTACTTCTAGTCCCAGGTACAATGGCACCTAAAGCGAGACAAGGCAAGGAGAAGGCTACCACCTCCCTAAAGGGCAAAAAAAAAAAAGAGAAGTTGCAAGGACCAAGGAGAACCCTCCTCACAGCAAATACCTCAACTCACGCTTGGAATTAAGTGGCATACTTATGAGGAACGTCTGAGGATAACAACTCTGATGAGGATTCCAATGCAAAGGGGTATGACCCCAGACATAGAGGAGGAGTCCGACTGACCAGGTTCCTCGTATTTATTTTCCACTGAGGACAGTGTCCCGTCTAAGTGTGGGGTGGCATTGCATGCTATACTTCTCTGTTTGCACCAATGTTTGTTTGTTTACTTTGTTTATTTGAGTTCGTTTTTTTTTTTTTCCGTTTGACATTTTTTTAGTTTTTTTTAGGAGTAAAATCTTTCTAGCTTTGCATGAAATTATTTTGATAGGCAGCATGAGATTATAACAAGAGTATGTATTACAATTGTGACTATTGAGACGTTTAGGCTCTAGTTGTGACTCATTATGTGATATTGTGTGATTCAATTCCTTCACTTGTTGGGTCAAGAGTCTATATTACTTCCAATCAAGTCGACCATGTGCCTTGTGTGTGTGAGATAATAGTATATTCTATGTATGTGGCTGATGCTAGAACTTGCCTGGTATGTATGCAAAGCGAAAATAAGGAATGTAAGTTTAGGATATGATTTAGGCATTTCTTTGGCAACCTATACATGTTTACCTTCAGTTTTTCCTACCCATGAAAATCATCCTAGTTAAACCCTTTTGAGCCTTTAGCCTATTTCTTTGACAACCTTGTATGTAAGCCTAATCCATTTTTTTTAAGACCGTAATTTGATCCAAATTCCTAAGTGCTTTAAAGTGAAAAAGTCATGTGACAACATAAGAGGAAATTGGTTGAGTATGATGCTTTAAATTGTAATGGTGCTTGAATGTGTTATGAAAAAGAAAGTGCTATCATAAGAGGTATGTTGTGAAAAGAAAAAGGAAAAGAAAGCTGAAAAGTGAGTTGTGCTTAAAATTGAAAAACAAAAGATGAGAACAAGGGTGGAAGAATAAAATAAAGAAAGGTTGAAAGAAAAAAGTGTCAATGATACAATGTGATGTATTAAAGTGCTTAGGAACTTAGTCACTATTTCTGGCCAAAATAGCTGATCCTACCCGTCCCTTAGCCTACATTACAACCATCAAAAGACCTACTTGATCCTAAGCTTAGCATTCTGACATTTAGTAGAGTACTACATTAAGGGCAAGCCTATGGTCATCAGTTGCTACATATGAATTCTTTGCGAGAGTGAGAGCAAGGATATGTTGATACCCATGTTTGAAAAATATGCTATACTTGTGAGTGATTATGGGTACTATATTGTGAGACACACATGGTTGATGAGCTTTGGATAGTTGTATATGATTCTATGTACCTTAATGTTTGCATGCGATTTGATCACCATCACTAGTCTACGCTAGAGGTTAAACTGTTTCTACTTATAATCGGAAAACTACTCTTTGTTGATAATTTTTGTGCTTGTCTTGAAGAATGTTTTGTGTTGTTGCTGTAAAAACCCTAAGTTGATGCTAAGAAGGACATGATATTTTGTTCGAGGACGAACAAAGCTGCAAGTGTGGGGTGTTGATGATAGGCGAAATTACGCGCCTATATCAATATATTTTGCCCATATTTTAGCCTAGTTTTGAGAACAAATTATATATTTCATGCACTTTTAGTCCTTTTCCTATAAATGAGCTAACGAACATGATTAGTAAAGTTTCAGGTATAAATGATGCAAAATACAGCATTTTATGGCTTACTTGACGCAAAAGAAAGCTCACGAAGGAAGGAAAGGGACTTTACACGCCTAAGGACCAAAACTGCTGGATGGAAAATCTGTCCCGGGCTAAAACAGCATTTCTGAAGACTTTGGGGACTTACAGACACAAAGCTGGATTTTGACAATGATACATTAACCTAGTACAATTGGGTTATGTATTTCATTAGTTTATTTGGATTAGGAGAATGTTACATTAACCTAGTACAAATGGGTTAAGTATTTCCTTAGTTTAGTAGGATTTGGTTATTTATTTCATTAGCATAGTAGGAGTAGGATAGGAGTATTATAAATACCCTATCATGCTAGAGATTTTAATCAAGTCCTCCCTTAGTGGAGGCAACTCCTCCCTTCATTCAAGAAATTCATTCTTAAACTATTAATTTTCTTCCATCTCTCTCATCTTCCACCACAAACACTTCTAATCTATTCTTCTATTCATCTATTCCACAACAAGAGAATCGTTACTTGCTACGGAATCACCAAAACCACACGCCAAACACCTACTATTCACGCCATCCACCATGCAAAACGTGATATCCTTCGCATTCATGGGTAACTAAACCTCTTAGTTGGGGTTATGGAAGCCGAATGAGTTACTATCTATTGCTATGAGCTTGTGAGTTCAAGACACGTATATTGCTTATATCATTATTCTCTTCATCTTAAATCTACATTCTTTGCGGTTACAAACACAAGAACACGCCATTCTAACATCTAACCTGTTCGAGAGAAAGGTTACTTGTCTAGAAAAGAAGACGCATAGAATAACGCCAGTCTAACATTTAACTTGTTCGAGAGAAAGGTTATTTGTCTGGAAAAGAGATAATGTCAAGGTAGTAGGACACCCTTTCCTATTAAAAAGCTAGTGCCGTAACTGGACTAACCTCTTGGAGAATTTGTACCGCTAGACACACTTTAAGCTCGAGAGAGTTAAAGTGAAATAGTCCTTGTTTAGGTCGAGAGACGCTTGGATTTACCATCGACTACAATTCTCTATAAGCAATTGCATGTCAAGACTTTACATACTCATAGCCAATAGAGACGTATACCTCAGAAGGTGGACATAACCCCAACGCTTCAATTCTCATTGTTTACAACTCACGTAACATTCTTTCTTTTTATTTTCAGCTTTTATTTTGATACTTTATTTAATTACTTGCACGACAAGAATCCCCCTCTTACGAGACTTGCACTAAAAGTTTAGTAATTTTACTTACTTGTTGGCCAAGCTATTCCCTGTGGGATCGATACCCAACCCAGGTTGGGTTCTATATTTGCTAACGACCGCTTTACACTCCTACGAGAGCTGTAGATTGAGCGTTATCAAAAATTGGCGCCGTTGCCGGGGAATACTAGTGTCAATCAAGTTCGTGATAATTACTAGACCCTTTGGTCAAAGATTCTCGTACTTTTACTTTTAGTTGTTGTTTTTGTTTTTTTTTAGGTTTATTCAGTGCATCAATGGAGGCACAACGTGAAATTGAAAGGATGGCTGCTCAAGTGCATCAACAAAATATTGATAACCGTAGGCGAGCAACAAATCTTGACGATGAGGATCTGGGCGATGAAGAGCTATTAAACCCACAGCATACTGCTGAGATGGCGACACCAGCAAACAGAAGAGATCGTCAAGCAAGATATAGGCCCGAACGCCGAGCTGTGCATATACCGTTTGATGATGATGAGGATGATCTTGATGGACCTGGTGCCACCGGAGCTATTATTCTTCCGCCATTGGCACCCGGAGCAAAGTTTAATATCACTAGCGCCATGATTCAGCTTTTGCAACTCAAGGGATTATTTGGTGGACTAGCAGGCGATGATCCGAACATGCATCTGATCAACTTTATTTCTACATGCAAGTCATTCGACAATCCTGGAGTTGGACAGAATGCAATTCGATTACGTCTATTTCCATTGTCTCTGTCTGGGGAGGCAACTATGTGGTTGAATGGGCTGACTCCTGATTCTATTACTCATTGGAGGCAATTGAAAGACGCTTTCCTAGAAAGATTCTTTCCGCCATCCAAAAAAGCACAATTGAGAGATGAAATCAGCAACTTTCGTCAGCTTTCCTCTGAAGCTCTCCACGAAACATGGGAGAGGTTCAAGACGAAGCTAATGCGATGCCCAAACCATCATATGACCAATGTCCACTTGATGGAGATATTATACAGAGCTTTGAATTCGGTGACTAAGCCAGTGGTTGATAATGCGGCAGGTGGATCATTTATGAACCTCACCTTTGTGCAGGCAAGCAATATGCTAGATCGGATGACGAAGCAAAGTAGAGCTTGGCATACCAGGGATTCTGAGGTAGCAAGCTCTACTGTATCTTTTGGCATGACTGCAGAGCAGAGGCGAAGACAAGAAGATCGTGACCAAGACATGGCTCACATGAAAATGCAGATGGATCCGCTTACCAAGCACTTATTATCAGGGAAGACCGAAAAAGTGAAAGCTGTAGCGCTAAAAGGAAGAGACGAGTCTGATTCTAAAGAGGAGGCCAACTACTTGAACAATCAGAGGGGTTTCCGTGGGAATGCCCAAGGAAACCAAGGTCGGAACTATTATGATAAATCTGGAAACAAAGACCAAGTTAGTTGGAAGAAATATAATGAAAAGAGTGGTTTGTACGTTCCCCCTGGTAGACGTGATACCACCACATCTAATTCTGGGAGTATGAAAGACATGATGGCTAAGTTATTGAAAGGAGTGGAAGCAACGAGCGCAGGAGTTAAGGAGGTGATTGATGATTTGTCCTCCATGAAGCAACTAGTTGATTCTCATTCCACTTCTATCAAGCAAATAGAGCAGCAATTGAGCCAACTTTCAGCAGCATTTAATCAAAGAAAGGCTGGCACCTTACCAAGCGATACTGTGCAGAACCCAAAAAATGATGGGTCATGCATGGCCATCACTACCAGAAGTGGTAAGGTGCTGGAAACTTCAGCAAAAGGCAAGCAAGTGGTTGACGAAGTGGTACGGTTTGATATATGCAAAACAATGAAGCAGCCCAGCGATATGAATGAGTCATCTGTAGCTGATGTTCATTATGAGGATACGAAAGCATTATCTATAGAGAAACAACCTACTGTTGAGCCATTGTCTGCTGCGCCACTAAATGTTGAGCATGAGGATAATGAAGATTATGAAGAACTTATGGGTGATCTAACAGAAATAGAGTCTTATACTCCTAAGAAAACGGATTGTGATCTCAAGAATCAACCAACAGCGAAGACTCACTTTGACGATCCACCAATGCTAGAATCGCAAGAGCTCCCCGATTATCTAAGGTATGTGTTCTTGGAAAGTAGAAATATACTTCCAGAGAGAGCAGATGATTTAAGTGAACAGCACGTAGAAGCTCTCATCTCTGCTCTGAGGAGATACAAGAGAGCTATGGGTTGGACTATTGATGATATAATTGGTGACTCTCCGGAGAAACGTATGAGCCAGCTCGAAAAAGATCGCATGCCCACAGGTAAGCCTCATTGTCGTCTAAATCCTTTCAGAAAACGATCCACCATTTACCTCGACGAAGTCTAAGTACTCGAGGTAACTATGTCGAGCCACGACAATAAATAAGGCGCTAGATGGGAGGCAACCCATCGTTTTATCGTTTTATCGTTTATCGTTTTGTCTTTCTTTCATTCTAGTACTTGTTTTTGCTTTTGATAAATGAAAATCCAAAAATAAGAGTCGTGCCACGACCAAAACTAAGGCGCTTGGTGGGAGGCAACCCATCGTACTAATCGTTTTCATTTGGTTTTAAGCAAAAATAGGTGCAAGAAGTATGCAACGAGGAGATTGATTTTAATTGACGATATGGTCGCATTGTATGGTAAATTCGGTAAGTTAGGAATGGTGATGCATAATGCTATGAATTGAGCCTTTCTCACGTCATAATAGGCCTCGAGAAAGGCTAGGCCTTGGTAAAAATAGGCCACGAACGATGCACAACCTATTCTATAGCCTAAGGACTCGGAATCTAGTGTGCTATACACTATGCGCCGCCTATTCCTAGGTGTGCTTTTGCCTATGCGCCGCCTATGCTATGGCATTTGAGATACTGAGACCAAATGCCATAGACTATGCGGCGCATATGTCTAGAAATGCCATAGACTATGCGGCGCATATGTCCCATTATGCCATGGACAATGCGCCGCATATGTCATTGGTATGCCAAGAGATATGCGCCGCATATGTGGTGATTTTGTCCCCAAATCCGATTGTAAATGGGTCATAACCCGACCCATACTCTTCCTATATAAAGGGGACATAGTTTTACAACACAACCACATTAGAAAACACCCTAAAGGCGCCACATAACCTTCCAAATCTTCTCAAAATTTTCTTCTTTTGCTCTTCTAATTCACAACACCGTCTCCACAAGCTTCAAGCAAGTAAGTACTCTCTTATTCTTCATTTATTTATCATAAGTACTACGTTGCTATGCTTATTATAAATTGCTAAATCATATAAGATTGTTGGTGATGTTCATGTGTTTGAATTGTTGTTACATAATCATGTGAGTAAACATATACGTAGGGAATTCTTGACTTATTTCCGACTTGAATTTGGTTTCAATAGCATTGTTATTATATTTGCTGAATTGGTATGGCTATGAATATTGCTTAAGAGTGTTGTTTGGATGCTTACATGTTAGACTATCCCGGCCATCGGGATAAGATTATAGTGCCTATCGACTTAGGAGGTTGTGCTTGTTGTAAGAATAACGATTCCAGGTGGTAACCCCTATGTCGTAGTGTTGCTATATCTACCATGAAAGTAGTCCAATGGCTGCAAATAAGTGATACAATGCTGATTTTCTTGTTGGAATACAATCCTAAAACGTATGTCGGCAAAATCTGAGTAAATCGACTACGTTCACCTCGTTGATTTGTGCAACAAAACTAAGTGTGGGGTGGTACCCCTAGTACTTGCATATAGATTGTATCAAGTGAGATTGTGCTGCAACTAACATTACTTCTAGTCCCAGGTACAATGGCACCTAAAGCGAGACAAGGCAAGGAGAAGGCTACCACCTCCCTAAAGGGCAAAAAAAAAAAAGAGAAGTCGCAAGGACCAAGGAGAACCCTCCTCACAGCAAATACCTCAACTCACGCTTGGAATTAAGTGGCATACTTATGAGGAACGTCTGAGGATAACAACTCTGATGAGGATTCCAATGCAAAGGGGTATGACCCCAGACATAGAGGAGGAGTCCGACTGACCAGGTTCCTCGTATTTATTTTCTACTGAGGACAGTGTCCCGTCTAAGTGTGGGGTGGCATTGCATGCTATACTTCTCTGTTTGCACCAATGTTTGTTTGTTTACTTTGTTTATTTGAGTTCGTTTTTTTTTTTTTTCCGTTTGACATTTTTTTAGTTTTTTTTAGGAGTAAAATCTTTCTAGCTTTGCATGAAATTATTTTGATAGGCAGCATGAGATTATAACAAGAGTATGTATTACAATTGTGACTATTGAGACGTTTAGGCTCTAGTTGTGACTCATTATGTGATATTGTGTGATTCAATTCCTTCACTTGTTGGGTCAAGAGTCTATATTACTTCCAATCAAGTCGACCATGTGCCTTGTGTGTGTGAGATAATAGTATATTCTATGTATGTGGCTGATGCTAGAACTTGCCTGGTATGTATGCAAAGCGAAAATAAGGAATGTAAGTTTAGGATATGATTTAGGCATTTCTTTGGCAACCTATACATTTCTAAAGGCTCAAAAGGGTTTAACTAGGATGATGTCCATGGGTAGGTAAAACTAAAGGTAAACAAATATAGGTTGCCAAAAAAATGCCTAAATCATATCCTAACTTACACTCCTTATTTTCGCTTTGCATACATACCAGGCAAGTTCTAGCATCAGCCACACACATAGAATATACTATTATCTCACACACACAAGGCACATGGTCGACTTGATTGGAAGTAATATAGACTCTTGACCCAACAAGTGAAGGAATTGAATCACACAATATCACATAATGAGTCACAACTAGAGCCTAAACGTCTCAATAGTCATAATTGTAGCACATACTCTTGTTATAATCTCATGCTGCTTATTAGAATAATCTCATGCAAAGCTAAGTTAAAAAAAAAATTTACTACTAAAAAAAATCTTAACTTAAAAAATGAAACAAAATTAAAACAAAAGCAAACAAACATAGATGCGAGTAGAGAAGTATAGCATGCAATACCACCACCCCACACTTAGTCGGTACACTGTCCTCAGTGGAAAATAAATAAGAAGAACCTGGTTAGTCGGACTCATCCTCTATGTTTGGGGTCATACCCCTTGCATTGGAATCATCATCAAAGTCGTCATCCTTAGAAGTTCCTCATAAGTATCCCACTTAATTCCAAGCGTGAGTCGAGGTGTTTGCAGCGAGGAGGGTTCTCCTTGCTCCTTGCGGCCTCTTTTCTTGCCCTTTTGGGAAGTGGTAGCCTTCTCCTTGCCTTGTCTCTCTTTAGGTGCCATTGTACCTGAGACTTGAAATAGTGCTAATGGTAGTACAATCCCAATAGAGACAATCTATACACAAGCAGTAGGGGTACCACCCCACACTTAGTTTGTTGCTACAAATTAGTGAAGTGAGAGTGGTCGATTACTTAGACTTCATCGACATGCGTTTTAGGAGCTATATTCCAACAAGAAAATCAGAGATATATCACTTCTTGCAACCTTTGCAATACTTTCATGTTAGGTATAACAAGACTACTACATAGGGATTACATCATGGTATCGTTTCTATCAATAAACTCAACCTCCTATGTCGGTAGGCAGTTATAAGTCTTATTCCGATGAACGGGATGTTCTAACATGTAAGTATTCAAGTGACAAGATTATGCAATATTCATTACTATAGCAATTCCACAAGTAGTATAACAATGCATCAAAATCAAATTCAAGTCGGAAACAGGTTAAGAGCATCCTAACGTACATGTTCACTCACTTGGTTGTGTATCAATAATTCAAACACATGACTATCACCAATGTTTCTTCAAGATTTATCAATTCATAATAGGTGTAGTAATGTAGTACTTACAAAGTATAAATGAAGAACAAAGTAGTACTTACTTGGTTGAAGCCTTTGGATGATGTTCTTGTGAAGAAAAAGAGCAAAAGGAAACTTTTTGATACGTTTTGGACACTATAGGTGGTGCATAAGCTAGGTTTCCAATGTGTTTTTGGTTCAAGATTAAGTCTCATATTTATAAGAAAAGGTTGGGTTGAGTTTTGACCCATTAAAATCGGATTTAGAGACCAAAAGTGACCATCGGCGGTGCCTAATGCTTTGCCTAGTTGAGCAGAATGCCATAGCATATGCCATGCATTTATTTAAGAATGCCATAGCATATGCGGCGCATTGTCTATGGCATTTAGGGACATATGCACCGCATAGTCTATGGCATATGAGATCCTGAGACCTAATGCCATAGCATAGGCGGCGCATAGTCAAAAGCACACTTAGGAATGGGCGGCGCATAGTGTATAGCACACTAGATTCCGAGACCTTAGGCTATAGGATAGTTTTTCCATTGTTCGTGGCCTATTTTTACCTAGGCCTAGCCTTCCTCGATGCCTTTTTAAGCGTGAGTAATGCTCAATCCATACCCTTATGCATCCTTATACCTAACTTACCACCTTTACCATACAATGCGTCCAAATCGCCAATTGAGATCAATCTCCTCGTTGAATACCTCTTGCACCTATTTTTGCTCAAAACCGAATGAAAACGATTAGTACGATGGGTTGCCTCCCACCAAGCGCCTTAGTTTTGGTCGTGGCACGACTCTTATTTTTGGATTTTCATTAATTAAAAACAAAACAAGTACTAGAATGAAAGAAAACGAAAAACAAAAAACGATAAAACGATAAAACGATGGGCTGCCTCCCATCTAGTGCCTTATTTATTGTCGTGACTTGACGTAGTTACCTCTAGTACTTAGACTTCGTCGAGGCAAGTGATGGATCATTTTCTGAAAGGATTTAGACGACAGTGAGGCTTACCTGTGGGCATGTGATCTTTTTCGAGATAGCTCCTACGTTTCTCCGGAGAGTCACCAATTATATCATCAATAGTCCAACCCATAGCTCTCTTGTACCTCATCAGAGCAGAGATGAGAGCCTCCACGTGCTTTTCACTTAAATCATCCACCACACTTATCGGAAGTATACTTACACTTTCCAAGAACACATACCTTAGATAATTGGGAAGCTCTTGCGATTCTAGCATTGGTGGCTCATCAATGGGAGTCTTCGCTGTTGGTTGATTCTTGAGATCACAATCTGGTTGCTTAGGAGTATAAGGCTCTATTTCTGTTAGAGCACTCATAAGTTCTTCATAACCTTTATTATCTTCATGCTCAACTTTCAGTGGCACAGCAGACAATAGCTCAACAGTAGACTGTTTCTCTATAGATAATTCTTTCGTATCCTCATGATGAACATATAACTCATTTATATCGCTGGGCTGCTTCATCGTTTTGCATATATCAAACCGTACCACTTCGTCATTAATTCGAAACAAAAGCTCATTATCTTTCATGTCAATAAGCACACTTCCAGTTGCAAGGAAGGGACGTCCCAAGATGATGGGAACTTCAGAATCCTCCTTACAATCCATAATAACGAAGTCTGCAGGAAATATGAATGAAGAAACCTTCACCAACACATCATTCAAGATACCCACAGGTCGTTTTATCGATCTATCAGCCATCACGAGCCTCATATTGGTTGGTGTAGGGTCTCCCAACCCCAACTTTCTGTAGATAGATAGTGGCATCAAATTGATGCTAGCTCCCAAATCGCACAATGCCTTAGCAAAATCCAATGATCCAATTGTGCAAGGAATAGTGAAAGCTCCAGGATCTGCCTTCTTTTGAACTAGCGATCTTGTAGCGATTGCACTACAATGATGAACATTATCCGCTAAGTCATAACTTGCTGCCCGCTTCTTTGTCAAGATATCCTTCATAAATTTCGCATACCCAGGCATTTGTTCAAGTGCCTCCACCAATGGAACATTAATGGTGAGCTGCTTTAACATATTCATGAATTTGCTGAACTTTGTGTCATCCGCCACCTTCTTTAATCTTTGTGGAAAAGGTGGTGGTGGGTATGGAAGTGTTCTTTCTATGTCTTTCTTCCCCTGTTGCTTCCGTTTATCATTCTTTTCAGGCTGCTAGTCTCTAGGTAAAACATTCTTGACGTTTGAAGTAATTGTTGCGGCTTCTTCTCTTGTAACGTCACTAGGTGTGGCGTCAATGTCTGCTGCTATGTCAACCACTTGCTTGCCTTTTGCTGAAGTTTCCAGCACCTTACCACTTATGGTAGTGATGGCCATGCATGACGCATCATTCCTTGGGTTTTGCACAGTATCGCTAGGTAAGGTGCCGACTTTTCTTTGGTTGAGTGCTGCTGAAAGTTGACTGAATTGCTGCTCTAGTTGTCTTATTGCAATGGAATGTGAGTTAACCAACTGATTCATTGAAGACAAATCATTCTTCACCTCAGTTACGCCCATATTGGTTGCCTCCACTCCTTTCAGCAGCTTGGCCATCATATCTTCCATAGACATCTTTTCAGAACCAGACGCCTCAGCCTCATAATTTCTAGGAGGAATATACACACCACTCCTCTCTGAATTATTCTTCCAACTACCATGATCACGGTCCTTGTATCCAGATTCATTATAATAGTTCCGACCTTGGTTTCCTTGGGCATTGCCTCGGAAACCCCCTTGATTGTTCAAGTAGTCGGCCTCCTCTTCAGAATCAGATTCGTCTCTTCCTTTTAGCGCTACAGCTTTCACTTTTTCGGTCTTCCCTGATAATAAGTGTTTGGTAAGAAGATCCATCTGCATTTTCATGTGAGCCATCTCTTGGTCACGATCCTCTTGTCTTCGCCTCTGCTCTGCAGTCATGCCAAAAGATAAAGTGGGGCTTGCTACCTCAGAATCCCTGGTATGCCAAGCTCTACTTTGCTTTGTCATCCGATCTAGCATATGGCTTGCCTGCCCAAAGGTGAGGTTCATAAAAGATCCTCCAGCCGCATTATCAACCACTGGCTTAGTCACCGAATTAAAAGCTCTGTATAATATCTCCATCAAGTGGACATTGGTCATATGATGGTTTGGGCATCGCATTAGCTTCGTCTTGAACCTCTCCCATGTTTCGTGGAGAGCTTCAGAGGGAAGCTGACGAAAGTTGCTGATTTCATCTCTCAATTGTGCTTTTTTGGATGGCGGAAAGAATCTTTCTAGGAAAGCGTCTTTCAATTGCCTCCAATGAGTAATAGAATCAGGAGTCAGCCCATTCAACCATAGAGTTGCCTCCCCAGACAGAGACAATGAAAATAAGCGTAGTCGAATTGCATTCTGTCCAACGCCAGGATTGTCGAATGACTTGCATGTAGAAATAAAGTTGATCAGATGCATATTCGAATCATCGCCTGCTAGTCCACCAAATAATCCCTTGAGTTGCAAAAGCTGAATCATGGCGCTAGTGATATTGAACTTTGCTCCCGGTGCTAAAGGAGGAAGAATAATAGCTCCTGTGGAACCAGCTTCGTCAAGATCATCTTCATCATCATCGAACAGCATTGGTACAGTTCGACGTTCAGGCCTATATCTTGCTTGACGATCTCTCCTCTGCATGGGTTCCGCCATCTCAGCATTATGCCGTGGGTTTAGTAGCTCTTCATCGCCTAGATCCTCATCGTCAGGATTTGTTGCTCGCCTACGGTTATCAATATTCTGTTGATGCACTTGAGCAGACATCCTTTCAATTTCACGTTGTGCCTCCATTGATGCACTGAATAAACCTAAATAAAACAAAAACAACAACTAAAAGTAAAAGTACGAGAATCTTTGACCAAAGGGTCTAGTAATTATCACGAACTTGATTGACACTCGTATTCCCCGGCAACGGCGCCAATTTTTGATAACGCTCAATCTACAGCTCTCGTAGGAGTGTAAAGCGGTCGTTAGCAAATATAGAACCCAACCTGGGTTGGGTATCGATCCCACAGGGAATAGCTTGTCCAACAAGTAAGTAAAATTACTAAACTTTTAGTGCAAGTCTCGTAAGAGGGAGATTCTTGTCGTGCAAGTAATTAAATAAAGTATCAAAATAAAAGCTGAAAATAAAAAGAAAGAATGTTACGTGAGTTGTAAACAATGAGAATTGAAGCGTTGGGGTTATATCCACCTTCTGAGGTATACGTCTCTATTGGCTATGAGTGTGTAGAGTCTTGACATGTAATTGTTTATAGAGAATTGTAGTCGATGGTAAATCCAAGCGTCTCTCGACCTAAACAAGGACTATTTCACTTTAACTCTCTCGAGCTTAAAGCGTGTCTAACGGTACGAATTCTCCAAGAGGTTAGTCCAGTTACGGCACTAGCTTTTTAATAGGAAAGGGTGTCCTACTACCTTGACATTATCTCTTTTCCAGACAAATAACCTTTCTCTCGAACAAGTTAAATGTTAGACTGGCGTTATTCTATGCGTCTTCTTTTCTAGACAAGTAACCTTTCTCTCGAACAGGTTAGATGTTAGAATGGCGTGTTCTTGTGTTTGTAACCGCAAAGAATGTAGATTTAAGATGAAGAGAATAATGATATAAGCAATATACGTGTCTTGAACTCACAAGCTCATAACAATAGATAGTAACTCATTCGGCTTCCATAACCCCAACTAAGAGGTTTAGTTACCCATGAATGCGAAGGATATCACGTTTTGCATGGTGGATGGCGTGAATAGTAGGTGTTTGGCGTGTGGTTTTGGTGATTCCGTAGCAAGTAACGATTCTCTTGTTGTGGAATAGATGAATAGAAGAATAGATTAGAAGTGTTTGTGGTGGAAGATGAGAGAGATGGAAGAAAATTAATAGTTTAAGAATGAATTTCTTGAATGAAGGGAGGAGTTGCCTCCACTAAGGGAGGACTTTATTAAAATCTCTAGCATGATAGGGTATTTATAATACTCCTATCCTACTCCTACTATGCTAATGAAATAAATAACCAAATCCTACTAAACTAAGGAAATACTTAACCCATTTGTACCAGGTTAATGTAACATTCTCCTAATCCAAATAAACTAATGAAATACATAACCCAATTGTACTAGGTTAATGTATCATTGTCAAAATCCAGCTTTGTGTCTGTAAGTCCCCAAAGTCTTCAGAAATGCTGTTTTAGCCCGGGACAGATTTTTCATGCAGCAGTTTTGGTCCAGGTCCCCAGAGTCTTCAGCAATGTTGTTTTAGCCCGGGACAGAGTTTCCATGCAACAGTTTTGGTCCTTAGGCGTGTAAACTCCCTTTCCTTCCTTCGTGAGCTTTCTTTTGCGTCAAGTAAGCCATAAAATGCTGAATTTTGCATCATTCATACCTGAAACTTTACTAATCATGTTCGTTAGCTCATTTATAGGAAAAAGGACTAAAAGTGCATGAAATATATAATTTGTTCTCAAAACTAGGCTAAAATATGGGCAAAATATATTGATATAGGCGCGTAAATTCGCCTATCATCAGTACAAAGGTAAAAAAATAACTAAAATATGATTATTCTTTTGAGTGCACAAATGTAATTACTTTTTTTGTGTAGTTATATGTTATTTTATATATAGTCCTGCATAAACATATACAAATGAATTTTTGTTTGAAATTGGTTTAATTTTTTTTGCTTGTTTACAAGGGGTGCACTGATTTGTATCCAGATAAAACAAACATTGAAATTGATTCTCAACATTTAATCCCTGATGAGCTTCTCCAAAGTATAAATTTGGATTATAATTTTTCTGAGAAGATTGTTCATCACGATGATCGAGTATGTATAATGAATTGAACTTCAGTTTATGTGATGTACAAATCATAACAATCCATAAGACAATTATATATTTTTTTCATTTCTATTGCAGATCACTGATGAAAAATTGGATAATACAAATTTGTCTGATTCGCAGTTTACAATCCCAGATGAGTTGTTACCAAGTCTTAATACATATCGAAGAGAAAGCATCATGAGACATCCATTGAAAACTTCTGAAGAAGAACAAATCGATGAACATTTTAATGATAAAAAGTCTGAATCTGTTGTTCAAGATCATTGTCAGGTATGTATTATAAATATATCTGAGGTTATGTGGGTTATTTTTGACATAAAAAAATAATCTGTTTTTCATTTTTGAAGGAAAACAAAGAGAACGTTGGATCAAGCTCTAAAGCAGACATGCACGGAGAGGTTGATCTTGGTATGGAGGAGCAGATTATGAAAACTCCTAAAATACAAGAATTAACCACTGATGAACAAAGGGATGAAACAGTTTTGCCTGATTCACAAGACATAATCCCTGATGACTTGCTTCCTAATTTGAATGTATACAGTAGTAAAAACATCATTGTTCATCCCTCTGCTAATCGTGAACTTCAAACTCCTATTCCTAAGTTAAGGATTAGGAGACCATCCAAATTCAAAGAGTCACCTTACACGATGAAATTTGGTTCAGCTGCCGGTAAGTACAATTAGTTATATATTTAGTTTACAATGTAACATGTTATGTAAATACTTTTTAATAATTATCTTTTTGTATTACGTAACTATATAGAGAGCTCAGAAGGGCACATACGTATATTTCCACAGAAACATCCATTTATTTATCATCCGATTGATGAGATTGTGGATACAAAGATTGTCAACAAGTTCATAGATTGGATTTCTGAAGACCTTCACAAAGTTCATGCTAAAAGGTATTTCTATTGAACTGTTTTAAGTTTTTTTTTTTTTAAATTACATTATGTTCTCATGATTTAACATATATTGATTAACAAAAAAAATAGGAAGGAAAATGCAGATCATTACAAAAGGGGGAAATCAACCATTCCAATGATGCATTTCAGAATTGAGACTGTTGAAGATAAAAACTGGTTCTACAAAATAGGGTTTCCTGATCAGTCATGGACCGACTTGGTTAGTATATTTTTTTTACAATATTTTTCTATATTTATAACACTAATTAAACTACATATTTTGGTAGTAAATACATATACAAGTGTAAATAAGTATTTTTCTATGTAATTTTTTATTATATAAGAAAGGATGTGATGCACTTTAACTTACATATGTATTTTTATATTACATACACATGCTAAATTTAGTATACAAATAATTTGAATTATCTAAAATTTGTGTTCTTACTTACTGCAGCATATTGATGTTTGCTTCTACTACTTGAGGAAGAAGTTGAAGTATGACCCCAACAGGTCTTACAAATTCAGCACAGTAGACTGCAACTTTATGAACATAATTAGATCTATTCATGATGTTTATTCTGCGGATGCTGAAAACCTTACGGCAGGAGGACATGTGGCCCATCTTAATGAATACATAAATGAGTTTCGTCTGCATGCTGCTATGCCATGGCATACAGTGGAAGACATTTATATTCCAGTAAATATAAAGGAAAAATATCATTGGGTGCTAGCAATTTTATCTTTCTCAGAGAGGAGCATATTCCTATATGATTCATATGAATCATATGATCATTATTCGATTGTTCTTGATGCCATTGAGAAATTAGTTGCGGTTATCCCATTGTGTCTCAAACATTGTGATTTCTACATTAAGAAAGGAATTCATGTTGAAAATCATCCAAGATACAAAGACAAAGACTCCTCAGATAATTTTGATGTGTTATTTCAAGAGAGTTTGCCTCAACAACCGAGCGGAAGCTTGTAAGTTATTTAATTTACATCTAACAAAATTGTATGTTTGTAAAATATATATTAAAGCACATATGCGTTCCTTTATATTGTTTTTGTAGGTATTGTGGTGTCTATATGGTTACATATGCAGAGTGTCTTTCTTATGGTCACAAAATTCTTGCGAATGAGTTCGACCCCAATGCACTCCATACAAGATATGCTGCACTTTTATGGGATTATGGGACCAGAAAGCAAGGCATAAATGCTCATAGTGATGTCGAAGCACCTTTGAGGCCTCCAAGACAAAGTAGAATAACTAGTGTAACTGAAATTTTTGATGTATGATTTATGATGGATTGATTACTTTATATAGTTTAGACGCTAGTTTGTGGATGTAGGTACTGATTATACAAACTAATTTTGATGTTTTGAAGTGGTTCTAATTGTAGGTTATAATAGTACTAATTCAAGTTTAATACGAGTCCTTTATGCTGTTCTTCATTTTACTGTGTGATTTTGTTAAAAAAAAAACATATGTATTGTTCATTTTATGCTTAAAATACATATGCAGGAATTTTTATGCCTAAAAAATACATATGTATTATTTTTAGATGAGGAAAATACATATGCAATGTTATGCCTAAGCATTTCAAAAATATATCTGAAATTTTTAGTTCAAAAACGCCAATGTTATGTTAAAATACATATGAAATGTTAGAAAATACATATGCAGTGTTCATATTTTGCTAAAAAAAATATGTAAGCATTATAAATAAAATTTAGCATAAAAATACATATGCAGTGTTAATAATAAGTTTTTCTAAAATACATATTGTTCATAACTAATATTTATTTTGATATGCGTCCAATTAATATGATTATAAATGAAAACTGGAATTAAAGATAATTTTGAACTTTTAATACAATTTTGTAATTTATGGTGAGATTTTATTTTACATAAATACATATGCAGTGTTAATATTTTTTATTAAAAATACATATGTGTTATACATTTAAATATATTTTTATCATATAAACACATATGCTGCGCTAAGATTTTGAAATTCAAATATAGATTTACAGAATATGGCATATCTGGATAAATCAATTAACAATTACGAACCAAATAAGTGTTTGGTTAATCAAAGTTACCAACTTTAACCTAAAAAATATATTCAATGCTAAAAATACATATGAACTGCACATTCAAAATACATATACAATGTTCAGATCTTTCAACATATACATATGCATAATTCAGATTTAACTGTGTTCACTTGTCAAATGATGATTAAAAAAATAGTTCAAGTTTATAAAAAATGAAAATAAAATTTTAAGCAATAATAAGGAAAGAGAAATGTTTCATTTTCGATATTTCCTACAGGGACACCTATTGTGACCCTTAGCCCCACAACCACCACATGAGTTGATGTTCTTATTTTCAAACATATCCCGACCTACTTTTCTACGATCCTTCTTCACAAGTCTTCCTGGAGGTCTTTTGTATTTTGGAGGCAATACTATTTCACCAAGTACGCTCTCTGAAATTAGCTAGTCATCTTTGTGTGGCAACGGGTAGATGGGAACATCATATGTTTTCAAAACAGTTTTTTGTTTAAACAAATCACAACAGTATGGCCCCTTCTCAAAATTCTTCTTCTCCAACATCAGTATGGCCCCTTCTCAAAATTCTTCTTCTCCAACATCGCACAACCATGTGCACATGGTATTTGATCTAGTTTAAATGCATTACATGAACATTTTTTTCTTTGAGGCAAACAATGTAGTGTTTTTGTTTGTCGTGTATCGTATACACATGTTCTGTGGATGGTACAACCTGATACAAAAATAAAAAGTTTAATGATATGCTACAAAAATATGAAATTCATATTTATACGATATGTTTAAGCACACCAGCATTTTTTAAGAAAAAATACATATACAGAGTAAAAATACATATGCAGAGTACATAATATTTTTCTTACTTAACTTTTTAGTTTTTTTCTAAATGTTTCCATTCATTTAGCACTTAATGGAAGTTATTCTATTAATTATTTTTTTCAAAAGTATAAATTCCAAAAATGTAAAAGGTCATACCATCATATGAGTACACAAAGCCTCGTTCTCTTTGAGTATGTCATAAAACTTTTCAATGAGTGGTGTGAAGGTATATGTAGCCTGTTGCCTATTTTCGCAGTTTCATTTTGCAAACAATAATCGAACCTCCTCAAGAAAGTCATAAATTGGCAGTTCTCTAGCTAATACAAGTACTCCATTTATTGACTCCGCAATGTTTGAAGTCAAAGTCCACCCTCGGTTAATTGTTGCATAGGACCTACCCCACTTTTTGTAACCAGCCAATTCCAAATAATTCTTCACCCTAATATCAACTACCTCAACTTTTTCCATTAACATTTGGAATTCTGACTTTGAATATGATTTGGCCATTGTATAAAAGATCTCAGACAATGCATCGTGTGAATTTTTGTAAAGTTTTTTAACATTCCCCCATAGATGCCACATACATGCATAATGTGGAACATCATTGTACACATCGCTAATAGCCTTTATGATGCTTGGATTCCTATTAGAAACAACACACATGTTTTGTCTTTTTCCGTACTCTTCCTTTAGATTCTGAAAGAACCACGTCCTTGATGCATCATTTTCAGAATCAATCACACCATATGTCAGAGGGAATATATGACCTGTATATACAAAATAATTATGCGCAGTAAAATAAAAATACATATAGGAACTGCATATGTATTTATTATATATACAGGTAATTAAAACTGTATATTTTACCAAATAAATGGTATCAATTACATATAATAAAATTTAGACACACATAACTATACAACATAATCATTTTTAAAGATTTTAATTCATGAAACTTTGAAATTCTAGGTAATTTTATACAAATATGTATATATCTAGTGGAGATATGTATTTTCAGGTGATACGCAGAAATACAAAAACATACAACAAGTTTTACGATATAATTATTACAAATTCATACTAACCTGCTCCATCCATTGTACATGCTGTTACAAATGCCCCAGTATACATTCCTCTTAGATGACTAGCATCAACAACTACGACCGGTCTACAATGATCGAATCCCTTAATGAATGCATTTAAAGCGATAAATACATACAAGAACTCATTCTCATCTGTCTTCTTCATTCTTATATGTGACTCTGGATAGGTAGTATTCAGTACATATAAGTCTGATGGCAGTTTCCCATAAGATGTTGATGGCTTACCCCTCAACTCTTCTAACGCTCTTTCTTTTGCCCTCCAACATAAAGTGTATGTCAAATCCATGTCAAAATCTTCCTTTATGTCATTTTTAATTTTTGTTGCATTGTATTTTCTTTTGTGGTTCTTGAATTTTTGTTTAACAATACCACCTATCAACATACTAGTAGCATGTACCTTTGGATAGATCTTGTCCTTCACCGGACATGTATGTTGAGATCTGAATTCTCTTATTCTAAACATTTCAATTTCTGTCATTCCTGATGCACGCATTACAAACTCACATTTTCTTGATTTTTAAAACAACGTATGCCTGTATCCCACATAATTTAGTATTTTGAAAATACATATCCAAACTAATATTAAACAACAATAGAGTGATATAGAATGCACGTACGTTTTCTTACTTGACCTTTTACTTCGCGTTTGAAACTTCTCCCTAATTGAATAGTCCTTCATGACTGACTTAAAATTTTTTTTTCTCAAGTAAACCTGGTCTTCCTCAACATGTTTGTGATGTGGATCTGAGATAATCAACTCCACATTATCCATTTCAAATACATCTAATGCTTGTGTATCTTCACAAACCACCAAAGCTCCTTTATTTGTTGTATTTATCAGTGTTTGAATGTTGTCACAGTTGGTTATTGTTTCAGCAACACACATAGAAGAACTAGCCACGTTGATCCCTACAACTTTCTCCAAAATGCTTACATATAAAGCAAGACAATTCATGTCTTGTATCTTCTTTTTCTGAAATATAAACACCTTTAAACCCATATTATTATGTATTTCTATCTGCCCTGCATTAACAATAATTTGATATTCCACTAAAATACGTTTCCTCGTTAAATCCACACTTAAGTGAGATTCCAATTCATTGTGCAGCTCAATAAATGTTGTTGATGTGCTCAACAGTATAACATCAGTGATATATTTTTCATAATTTTTTTCATACGTCCACCGACCAGAGTGCTTCACAAGCACTGATATGCTTCCCATTTCCACTTGATTTAACCAAAAAGTAAAAAAATATAAACATGTTGTCAAATTATAACTTGTTAAAACAAACACTTTTCAGCTTTAACTGCAAACAAACTTACACAACCAACATCTCCATTCAAAAAAAAAAATGTAAACAAAATTTGTTTAACATAAAATCAAAACACAAAAAAAAACTATTAAACCAAATACAGAAACTACTGAATCGAATCGATCCGAAGAAAAACTTGCATAAAGTATATTATTAGCAAAAACAGTTATACTATCAAATTCCGACAAGAAAACCAAAAAATATATATGCAGTGTTAACATTAAGCTGTTCAAAAATACATATGCAGTGTTAACATTAAACATATCAAAAAATACATATGGAACATACCTAAATTAAATTTTGAACTGCGTGAATAGAATTTCATCACATTCAGCAACTCAATTCTATCATCCATTGAGCAATGATTTTCATAAAATAATTGAATCAAATTCAACTCAAAATTTGTTTAACTTATTTTCATAATCGATTATACAAAACTCTGAAAATATACTACAAAGCTTCACAATTTTATCAATTGTTAAATCGATCAAAATAACAACAACCAATACTAAAATAAATAGTCGATCAATGAAATCTAAAAAACTAAAACAACTAATAAACTAAATTTTTGCAACGAAAAATTTCAATTTTGAAGGTTTTTGTTATATTTGTTGAATTTCCTCCTGCTTTGATTAAAAATCGAAACTAAATAGGAGCATCAGTAATGGCTGAAACAAAAAATCCAACTAGAAATACTTAATGATTACGTACCTTAAACAACAATAACAGATGAATTTTCAACTGATAGTTGAATTCGAACAATTTGAACTGATGAATCTATAATTGGATTTGATTCAAAGAAATTAATGCTTCATTTTGAAACTGATGTTGAATTCGAAGAAGATACTGTAGAATTTCATATGAACAACAACAATGGTTGAACATAAAAACACGGTTGAATTAGATGAAGTTTCTCATAAAAATGAAAAGCAGATTTTTATTTTTTTTCTCAGATAAACTCGTTAATTTTGAAAACTGAAATTTAAAATTTGATCAATGATGTTAAGCTGAAACGGAAGTCGCGTGATTGAGTTATTTTAACGGAAAAGGAATCTACAAAATTAATTAATTGGTAATTATACAATATTTACCTCAACAAATTTCAATTATTTAACGGAGGTAAAATTAGTTGTATATGTATTTTTATAGTATCAGTTTTTAAAAATACGTAATACAAGTTGCTACAAAATGTAATTATGAAACTGTTGCTACAAAATTAATAATTAGGGCCTCAAGTATGTCATTTCTGAATTTTGCCCTAGGTTTTTTTAGATGGGGAAAGGAATCCTATTTTCATGAGGAGATATTTTTCTTTTCTTGGTAATATAGCCAATACTTAATATTATTAAAATAATAATTAAAAAAAAAGTAAAAAGATGATTTTGTCTAAAGCAGAGTCTTTTAGTGAAGGGCAAAAAGTTCAAACAATAATTTTAAGGCCCTTCACACTTTTAATATATTATAAATTATAGATATAGATTATAGATGTATAATAATTCAACTCATTTTTATTCATTGATTTAAGATTAAAGGGGTTTATTGTATCCTTCAAAATGTGAAGAGGGTATTATTTTTCAAATCCAAAATTTTAAAGGGGTAGAAAGAAGTTATTTATGACAAATTTGATTGAGTGATTTTATTAAAGAAAAAACTTAAATTAAATAACCTTGTTGATACAAACCAAAGTTCAATGACTTTGTTACATAATTTCTCATAATTAGGGGATTTTTAAGATATTAAGTCAAAGTGATGAGAAATTAAGAGGAAAAAAGTTAATTCGCACTATTTTAGGTCATTCAACATAACTCAGCTAACTGATTTTACTTACCCAACTAGTGCAACATCTTTTGTGTGGGTGAAGGAAAGGTCCAATGACAAAGGTAAAATAAAATTCTTGATTCAACTTATATCAGTACATTTGGTCAAGTTTTAATATGGTCAAAAAAGAAAAAAAACAGATTCAAGATGGTAAATCTAGTATTATTTTTACTTGGAAATTGGAATCCCTTGTACTTAATAAGACCTTCAATACGATCCACGAGAAAGATATCATCTTCACTCATCCTTATCAATGGTAAAGTAAGTGTCAGATACATATTTGTAGTAACCTAAGAATTTTCACATTAAAAAGTTAAGTTCCACATCTACAAATACCTACTATAACAAAAGGTTATTTTAAGGAAAAAAATTGTTAGTGGCTTTTGGCACATATTTCTCCTGGTCTGTTTTTGGGATGAGATATATCGATATCAAGATCAAAGAACTCTACCCCCAAATTAGGTGGAATAAAATCAACGAAATTTCTTTTAGCAATATGATGGTTGCTACAATAGTAATGCAACTATGCTCATTCATCCCATATGCCTAATAGTTGCATAAAACATAACAAAATTTGTCAAAAATAAGTTTTTGAGCTGAATAATACATTGAAATCATAAAGAAGGAGAGAAATTTAAGTGATGAAAATTAAAAAATATATGTATTAATAGAGATCAAAGAATAAAATTATGTGCACCTGATGTGCAACTGTAAAATATCACATTAATGATAAGAAATCAAAGATGTCCTTTATGTCTCAATTCGTTAAGTAGAAGAGTACTCTTAAGAGATGTTTGAACCAATAAATCCCTTGCTTGAATCAGGTGCCTGATGTCCCAACCAACCCAGAATTTTAAATCCTGTTTACTCTACCTAGAACTGAAACAATTTTACATTGTTTACTTCTGAAACAATTTTACATTGTTTACTTCTACCTTGAACTGAAACAATTTTACATAAACAAACCCAGGGTCTTCACAGTGCAGAACAAAAACTTGATATGCATAGGCTCTTCTTTTAACTTGAAATGCATAGGACCTTTAGAAAACTTGATACGCATAAAATTTCTTTTATAGACGTGTCTTCTAACCTAAGTAGGTTTCAAGTTAGATTTAAAAACTTGATATGCATAGGACCTTTAAATTGTAGTTTATTATTTTCCAAAAATAACGTTTTTTCTATTCTAATAGAGTTTTTTTTCTTACTGAATCTTCGAGTTTTTCTAATTGAGCAAAAAATTTGATTAATTTTCCTTCCTATATATTTTAGGAGTCTATTTAATATTATAAAAATAATTAAATAATAATTTAAGAAAATAGTAAAGGACAGTTTTGTCTATTACGGATTTTTTTTAATAAAGAGCAAAAAGTTCAAATCACTTTTCGGCTTCACACTTTTAATATATTATATATTATAATATATATATATATTATTATTATTATTATAAATTATAAATATAAATTATAGATATAAATGTTCTAGTCCATGTAAAATTTGTATGACCGTGGAGCGTGGAGACTCCAACTGAAACTCAATTCCAAACTTTCCTCCACATTTAGAGTTCATGCCAAAATTAAATTACTTAAATATCTACATTTCCTATGCTATATGAAACAGTTATGTATTCTTTTTACTTCTTTTGCGAAAAGTATGTTAATAATAAATGGAGTTCTAACATTACTTGGACATTTTCGTATACATCCAGAAATATTCTATAATAACTTTCCTTCTAATTTATTTGCAGGGAAGAACAATTAAGAAACAATCTCAGTTTTAACAACATTATATTTGTTCTCAATTTTTATGGTAATATTATTAATAAAAGACATTAATTATCTTTCTATAATTTAGACTTCTTATATATTGTAGATTTTACATTTTCTTATTTATTTATTGAGAAAAAAAAAACGATTTTGTCTATTGCGGAGTTTTATAATGAAGGACAAAAAGTTCAAACAATATTTTTAAGGCTCTTCACACTTTTAATATATTAGAGATTATAGATATAAATATTGATAGTCCATGCCCTCCAGCGGATATAAAGTGGGTTATTTGCATTTTCAGCCAGTGATTCATCCTTTTGCATGATTTCTATTTTATGGCTATATATCGTACCCTCTAGCTGATATAGAGTTGGTTTCTTGAGTTTTCAGTCGATGGTTATCCCTGTGGAGATTTTTGTTCTTCAAATATATCTCGACTGTGGCTTGGTATGATTTATCTTGGATATGTCATATTTGGATACTAAAGTCGATTTGAATGGTTGGTAATGATATAGGGTTATTGGTTCAATTTTGACTTGAAGACTTGGAATGGCGATTTGGAAGTTATGATAACCTTGGAGTATGAATGCCTACCTGTCTTAAGGTTTGGTTTGGGTAGTTGAAATCGAGCGATTCAGCCTTGGTATTGAGATTTTATCTTGGTGTTATAGAGCTTGCGTACAACTTTCGTTTGGGACTTGTTTCAGTTCATATTTTATTTATAGGATGGTTGAGCCTACTCCGTGGTTGATTATTGGGTCTTCTCGACTTCGGATGGATTATAGTTGAGAAGTGTTCAAATGATAACGCACAGACCTGATATTGCTTCTTTTATCTTTGACCTTGAGTTTCAATTTGCTTTGGAAATTTTGGCTAATATCTTGGTGGGAGTAATATACACGAGTTGAATTCAATATGGCTTTATTCTCATGAATGGGAAATCCTGGAGCAGAATATTCAGTAATGAGTAGTTATGTCTTGATCCTTAGGGATTTCAATTTGATTTTCATCCAGACTGATTACAGTATTGACATAGATTGCATTCCTTGATTATCTCCATTTGTGTGCCCAGATAGCTCCTTATAAGCTTAGTGTCATGGTTTCCATATGGAGTTTCAGCGGATTAGCTTCAGTTCTTTGAGTTCTCTATGATAAGATTGTGTGGACGAGATTCAAGTTTTTTTTCTCCTAGTTTGGCCAGGATAGCTGGTGTAAGATAGTAAAGAAAGGTTATATTTGGATTTGGAGTCGGTGGTATGAGTCATGTATTGGGATTGCTTTTTGTTTAGATAAACTTGGTTGGATTATGCTTCTATCGAGATGGTATCGGTATATTGTGGTTCAGTTTATATGCATCAGCCTGTTCGGTTCAGTTGGAGTCCAGTTAGTGTTTGAAGTTAAGTGTTGACTGTTTGGAAGTGAAATGAGAGTGCTGGTTGAAAAACGGATACCTGTGGCAAAATTTCTTATAAGCATTTTCTCTTCATTGAGGTTATCTAGGAAGTCATGCTCGGATCATGCGATCCTAATACCTCATCCTTTCAAGATTTTGAGATTCTTTTAATCCGTTAACTTTCGGGGATAAAAGTCCTTTTAGTAGTGGATATTGTAATGGCCCTTCCTGTCATTTTTCATATTTTCACTTATCTTCACAGTTAGGGCTTCTCAATATCTGCCATAAGTCATTTATGACTTGTTGGGATCGAGGTTCGATTATTGGGCAGTTCGTTTGATCTTTACAATTAATTCCCTATTTTGAAGTCTTCGCTAGTTTCAAATGGCCACCAGGCAAAAACTTCAATAAATAATCTCGGATGCAAATTCTAACTGTTCCAACAGATCCAGAATATCAATTTTAGGCTAGGTAGACCTTTGGTTTGGGTCCCAATTCACCTGAGCTCATTTTGACCTATTGGTCAGAAAGTGGAAAAATTGGGAATATGGGTGTGGGATCCACATTTGGTCATAATTACCTCGAATGGAAAATCCGACTTCTCCATTACATCTGGAACATAAATTTTAGGTTAGGGGGACCCTTGGTTCAGGTCTCAAGGCTCCCAGACTTATTTTAGGTTATTGAGCGGATTTTATGAAAAATGAAATTATAGGTGTAGGCCCTATTTTTTATTGAAACAATCTAGGATGAAAGTTTTGATGATTCCAATGGATTTAAAATGTGGTTTACACTCAAATTTCAATATTGAATCATGTTATTTGGGTTCCGAATGAGTTCCGAGGGTCAAAAATAAGTTTTTAACTTTATTGTCAGAGGGATATTGCATCTCTTCGTCGGGGCTGGGGGTGGGTCTATAAATTTGGGTATTTTTCCTTCATCTTTGTGAGCTTACAATCCTAAATGGGTATGATAACTAAAAATTGAGTTCTATGGGTGCCTTAGGAGCTTGATTATCATCTATTATCACGATTATCATCCGAAATAAGGTAAGATTTCATGACTTTATTGATGAATTTCTTAGTTCTTGACCCAAATGTCACAATCACTTAGGGATTGATTTTATCCAAAAATTAGCTTTGTTTACACTCATTTCTTGAGGGTTATGATTCCTTAATTATGTGTGAGTGTTAGGTTAGCGTCGGAAATGCGTTTTCGTAAGTGGGACCCACTTGGGATTTTTGGTATCGTTTTTGGACCCAAAGCACAATAGTGAAATATGTGTATCGTTAGACTTAAATTGATGATTAGATTATATTTTTGACAGCATAATGACATTTTGGGTATTGTGAAGTGAAGACGATCATGTGGTAAATGATGTAAGGTTTTGCAGTTCGGCTTTGAGGTAGGCTTCTACCCACTCTTTTTCGAAGATGATGTGTGTTATGTATGACATGTGAATATGAATGTTAGGCTTGATTATGAATAAAATAATTCAGTATTGATTA
Source organism: Capsicum baccatum var. pendulum (assembly GCA_030864225.1). NCBI lineage: Eukaryota > Viridiplantae > Streptophyta > Magnoliopsida > Solanales > Solanaceae > Capsicum > Capsicum baccatum. The sequence continues at coordinate 93,019,747 of CM061551.1, forward strand.
TTGATGTTTGGGAATTAGATGATGGTTTTGGACCTATTAAGTGAAATATTTATGACCCTTTTATAACTCTATTGTCTTTTTTCTAGATTAAGCTAATTTTTAGCATGGATATGATAGTATGCTAGGTGTGGGATATGGTTTATGTGGTGGAATCATGGTTAGTATGCTTAACCTTAGTTTGGATATTCTAGTGATCTTGAAACTATAATTTGGATAGTGTTGGCTTAAATGTCCATGTTTCTAGGCGAAATTCATATCTTAGGATTGATTATGGATTACCTGAAATCTAGAAATTGAAACAGATACGTTAGCCTAGTTTTGGAAATAGTTTGCCTAATTATGAAAATTGAGGATTAGAAGTGGGATCTTGACTACATTATCGTTAATTCTATGTGTAGCTATGGATTATGCTATTAATTAAGTCCATGACTATTATCATTTAAATCATTGACTAGACTACTATTTCGGGCTATGGACTATGATATTACTAATTTTATATTTTACCTACTAACCAAACTAGTGATTAGGCTAGAAATCCCTCTTGTTGCTAATATTATGAGTCATGATACTAAGGGCTCTGAAAGGAATATTTATTGACTGCAGGAGAAGCTATGCTACTAACCATGTTGAATTCGATGATGCATTATAATATTCATATTATATGCATTCATATATCTGTGGAAAAATTGTCCTTGATGACGAATGATGGGTTATGAAGATATGCTCTTCCTCGCTGCTCTTTTAGTTTAGTCCTCGTTGGGCTTGTCATTTACTTTATCTCTCGCGGAGCTTGTCATTTACTTTAATCCTCGTTCGGCTTGTCATTTACTTTAGCCCTCGTGGGGCTCGCATTTACTTTAGCCCTTGTAGTAATTATATTTTATTATTGGGCCTAAGGTTGTGAGTGCGGTGTTGTGAGTTTTTCGGATATCTTATTAGGCCGAAGGCCGTGTGATGATATTTGTTGGATATCCGAGAAGTACTTATCCTTGTAAAGGATACGGTTGTAGAATATGGATACATATATGTTTATGTTGCTTATGATTTCATTTACTGAATACTGGTGATGACATTCATAGATATGGTAAATTCATGATTATTATATCAGTATTGATGTGATCCTAGCTAAAATACGACCTTAACACTATTGTTCCTAAATAATGGTTAAAATCCACTTTTCACCGTAATAATGTATTTCTTTACTATAATAATTGCCTACTAAATGAAATATTTATACGAATAAAAGAGGTTAATAATATTATTTAAATATTTGACTGAGATAGATTTTGGTCCATGAATTGACACTATTATTTACTCCGTTCGTAAGATATTTAATCCTTTCTACATTTTTATAATGATTTAGTCTCGAAGATCATTCCGGCCAACAGACTTATGTATTTACACTCTTTTAGCCACGACTTGAGTTTGTGCACCTATTATATATATCTATATACATGTATTGATGGTTATGATAATATTGATACCCCACAAGGCTTGAGGATACTGTTATGATGATGTTGATACCCAACAAGATCGAAGGATACTGTGATGATGATATTGATACCCGACAAGGTCGGAGGATACTGTTATGATAATATTGATACCCGGAAAGGCCGGAGGGCACTGTGATGATGATATTGATACTCCGCAAGGCCAGAAGATATTCTTATGATGATATTAATACCCGACAGGACCGAAGAATACTGTGATGATGATATGATACCCAACAAGGCTGGAGAATGTTGTGATGATGATATATATACCCGATTCAAGTTCGGAGGATGGTTGTGATATTGATTGTGTACCTTGGATTTATTTTTGCATGTGCATCGTCTATCACCAGTATGCACCTATGTCTATCATCCAGTATGGGACGGTTGCATAGATACGGTTGATGACTATGCCTTGTGTTGTTATGTGTTGATTGAGCCTTCTGAGCCTAGGGTGGTGAGGGGAAACACATAGGCTCGGTTAGGTATTTGGTTTTCCGAAATAGCCTGTTACTTGCGTTGACATTGATATGGTTATTGTCATTGTTATGATCATTATTATGGCTAGTTTATGACAGATTGATTATTGATTCGGTATCGAGATTTGAGGAATATTTTCGACCTTTTCTATCTTACGATTTCATTATTATACATGATTATTTCATGTCTAGCCATGTGGATTAGAATCCCTGAGCATGATAGTATTAAATCCTGATAGGATTATAATAAGTCCTTAAAATGAAGATATAATGATATAGGTTGTGCTTTGAGATGACCTTCTCTCTCTCTATATATATATATATGTAGCTATGGTATTACCGTATATGCTTTTCTTTATTTGTTCAGATTGTATATTTATTATTTGGCCTTGTATATTATTATATATTCTTCTTCCGCTCTTTATTCATATATTGGCTAGAGATATATGATATAGTGTTAAGACTCCCAAGTATGGCTGGAATAAGATAGTGCACCCTTATTACTTACATAGCCTTATTATGTTGGTCTATTGGATATGAACAAGATAGTTGTTCCTTACTATCTCATTGGCTTGTTATATAATTTCTGGACTCTTGGGTTTAATTTTCATTCTATTTATATGTTGTATATATCTGCTTTATCTTTGGAGCTAAGTTGGTAGTTTCCTACTGAGTACTATTCGTTTGATACTCGTACTACACTTTTGCAGTCTGCAAATCATAGTACGGGTTATCGCCATTGATGTGTACGTCGTGTGGAGCAGCCATGGTTCATAGATACAAAGTGAGATCCCGACATTCGGAGTATTTCTCTCCCCTCTCTTGTGTATAGACTATGTTGGGTTCGAAATCGAGAGGGCGTCATGTAGAAGCTCATAGTTCGTAAACCATTGAGATGATAAAGCAAATGACAAATTAAACTATAATAAAAAAACATATTATTGATATTATTTGGCCGATTGACCTACACATGAAAAGTAATATTAAAGAAAACATAGATTGTTGGAAGAAAATCTCTCCCGAAATAAAGACTCTCTAATGACTACATTGTGGCTGCTATTGTGTTATGATATGAGAAGAGGGGTTTTCTATGTATAGAGTTCAAAAACCTTTCCTCCAAAAAAGAGGTTAGCCAAATATGAAAAAGTTTTATATTTTTCTTTTAGTAAAAGTCAAAGTAATTATGGTATTACTTTTATTTTCCTTCTAAGAAAAGTAAAACTTAAATTTGGTAAGAAAATCAGGGAAAAACTCCTAATAGACTAGTGTCTATGTTATATTTAAAGATAAGTTATATTAGTGTAATCCATTTTATCTATTCCACTTTTGTACTCTTATTATATAAGCTCTTGTATTGATACCACTAAGTTTTGGGATTTATTCATGTATTTAAAATTTTGTTATATTTATTCGGCATTCTTCCTTATTCTATTTGGTAGTCCGTTACTAGCCATTCCGGACTACGGGTTGGGCTTGCCTATAGGTGGGTTATAGTGGCGCCATCATGACCTAAGAAATTTGATAGTGACAAATTCACATAAAGATTTCATGTTTAGTGTAAAATTTAAAGGATACATAAGTTTTCGATCAACATATACAAACTAAACATTTAAGCAAAGTAATAAATTAATTTTTTAATGTGTATTTTAATGGTGACTTTCAGTCTAAGTACATTAGATAAATAAATGGAATTCATATAAAAAAAGAGAAACAACTTGATTTGTATAATAAAGTTAATAAACATAACTTCGATTACAAAACAATTCAAAGAAAAAAATCCTCCCACAAATCTTTGAGATGCCGTATATACACCCGAAAAGATTGGCTACGCCAAACCTCGCGATAAACGTTAATTAGTCGCATGCTCAAAGATCACGGAGAAAGTCTGCTAAAATAGCTAAAGCTCTTCAATATGTGATTTCAACATAATTTTTCAGTTCTACATGGTTTAATTCAAAAAGTTGAATAAAATTAGCAATTGAATTACTAGGGATATCTTAAAAGACTTGAACTCTTTTAGTTTTTTCTTTCTTTTCCGTTATATAGCCCTCTTATTTCATAACAGATTTTGTATCACTCTTGAAACACCATTCTGTACGATCTCACAACCACGAACGCATGTCCTTTGATGACATCCCCTGCCACTTTATCTCTTTACTGGACACCTAGAGCTTCCACTTAGAATGATTTGAGTTTTTTTCCTGTTCAGCCATATCTTTGAAGTAGGAAAAAAGAAACAATAAAAATGATTGAACCATTCAATTTGACAACTTATGCCACAATTATTTTCTTAAAGGTAAAAAAAATTGTCTAAAGATTATAAGAACTAACAAGAAAATAAAATAACAAAGGAAAATATACTGAGAAAAGAGATCATTTCCCCCCCGAACTTGTCCGCTCAACTTACTTTAGCACTTAAACTTCACTTTCATTTATTTACCCCCTTAACATCTTTAAAGTATTTTATTTTCACCCCTCAAGCTGACATGGAATTTAAAAAAAAAGTGTGTTTTTTTATTTTAAACTGATATGGCCCCACTTTTTAATATATATATATATATATAACTTTTTTTTATAAAAAACCACCTCTTCATACCCCCCACCCCTATTTCTTCATCTTCTTCATATCTCCCACCCCCATTTCCCATCTTCTTCTTCTACCCCCACTCCCACCATAATTTTTCCTCTCCAAACCCACCACTACCAGCCCCCCATCTCCTTCAAACATTCCAATTTCTCCACCATCAACTATCAACTGTAACACTCTGAGTCTGGTACCCAAAACGCTACACGGTGTCCGTGACCCTGAAGGACCACAAGCTAACCCATGACTGATATTTATAACTGAGCACTATATGATATACCGTATAAATGTGGAATATAAGTTGTAAGGCAGTAAGGTTCAAAATTGTAACATGTCTGATAAAACATTATCTGAACGAGGTATAGAAATACCCAAAACTAAAATAAACTGTCTGAACGTACTGTAGTCTAAAAGCCTTTAAACTATATACAAACTGTGGAGTTGATGGGACATGTCCCTAGCTAACTCCGAACTACTGAAATAAACTAAGTACTGAAGGAATAAAATAATCAAATAATAACATCCTCGAATGATTAGGAGTCACTGCTGACTCTAACTGCTGAAATTGGAATGTTACTAATGCTCTGGAGCTTGTGCTTCTGAACCTATGGTATAAAAACACCATAGTGCAAATATGTCAGTATGATTAAATGTACTGGTATGCAAGTGAGGTAGGCTGAATGCAAAGGGTTCATATGCATGAACAATACTAACTAAATATATAACATGAATGTGAGAATACATGCATGGATAAGTAACTGAAACTGAATACGTGGTAATACTGACTACTGAGTCTGAATACTGATAACATGCACTACTGATAACTGAGATAACTGATACTGAGAGACTATATCTGACAGTCTATATCCTGAAGAAATTAGCTGAATTTCATACTGTACTGAGTAACTGTATCTGATAGTCCTGATATCTGAAGAACTATTTGAGTTCTATTACTGCGGCTGAGTGATTGTATCTGACAGTCCTGATTCTATAACTGAAACTGTGGGGGGAATTCATCTAACTGACTTTCCCCTAATAAGCTATTATAGCTGAGTTGGGGTCCAATCTGTAACCCCAATTGGAAGGGTGTCAATACCGCGCCATTGGTAAGGACAAACTGTGAGTGACCCTCATCTGACAGTGTCCCTAAAGGAGAATGGTGAGACCCTCATCTGACAGTGTTAATCCACCTCATCAACCCTCAACTAATAGTGTTGATGTCTTAACCTATGCTGGCTACATAGTTCTGGAATGCAAGGATTGCTTCTAAGAATCACACCCTCTGCTGACAGTGTGTGTTCCTATCCTTGGATTCACTCAGTGTTGAATCCTACTCTCATCTGAATAGACACTGAACTGGACTGGACTGATCTGTTACTGATTGTACTGATTTACTGGACTGAACATAGTTTACAGGATTTTGTTGACTGATAAAATACTACTGAGATCTGATAACTGACTGATATTTCTGAGTACTGAGATTACTAGATTACTGAGATTATTGAGATTACTGAGATTACTGAGTACTGGATGATACTGAATTTACTGGGTTTTCCTGAGTCATGTGACTGACTAAATTTTACTGAGCGTGGCTTGACTGAGAGTATCATGAAAACTGACACTGGCTCTAGGCACATAGAAAAATTTTCTAGTACAAGTACCCCCAAGACTCAATAGAAGAAAACTGACAAGGCATGACATTCTTGAATACACGACCAACATAAACAATCCATAATATAATAAGTTGGGGATTTCATGAAGTACATGGTTATGATAATCTTGTACATGGTAGGAATGCATATACTCAATGTCATAATTTCATACTCTAACATCATAAGCATTCCAACAAACATCTAAATTGCACATCAATAGCATGGGAGTCATTTGAACATAAGGGTAAAACATGAATACTTCACTTAAGTTACAATTGAGTCATATTATATAATTTCTAGTCTCTTAGGCATTTTGTCAAACATTTAGGGTGCATGACTTAGGGCATGGCATAATTATCAAATTAACATATCATAACAAACTAAAATTCAGGATTTTCAACTCACATGCTAACATGTTTTCATAGAAACACATACAGATTCCAACTTGGAAATCATACAACAACAACAACATTAACATAATCAACACATAGCATGAATATCATAATTCATAGTTTAAAACTTGATTCTTGGGCTTCATGGATGAAAGGAATCCATGAATGAACACTATGCATACCTGAGAAAGAAAACTTTGAAGGTTCTTGGAGTTCTTGGATAGATTTCATGAGACTGACCTTGATTCTCAAGGTCTAGGATTTTATTTTCTTGAGAGAGAATACTCTTGATATTGGGTAAAAAATGAATAATAAGTAGCTAAGGATGTTTTTAGGGCTTAAATCCCACATCTGGGTGGAATAAAATCATGGAAAAGGACCCATTTAACCCTGGATGCGTCTTTTAATTTTTGTGAAAATTTTTCGATCTGGACCCCTGGCGCAACACAGCAATATCGCACCGTGTCTCTGGAAAGTGACAACTGGAAAATTATATGGTGGCGCGATGCGGTACAATCACATTGCCACCTTGGATGTGACCTGGAATCTCACCACGACGCGGTGGTATCGCATTGGAACACTGGAAAAGGACAATTGTGAACTGGGCCTTTGGCGCAACGCTCCACTATCGTGGATAAACACTGGAAATTGACAATTTTCATTTAAGCTGGCTCTGCAATGCGCTGATGGCTCAGGTGATACACTGTCTCACTAAAAAGACTAACTCTTTGCCCGGGCATCGGATTTGGGCGAATTTGGTATCGATGGAAAGCTTATTGAATTTTCCACACAACAAAACTTGAAAATCTTTAAAATTCCACATATATAAAAGTGTATTCATCTTTAAAGCATGTCTGGACATCTTCGAGATGAATTTAAGCTAGGTAGAAGTACGAGGTATTACACCAACCCCACCCCCCTCCCCTCCAAACCTCCAATTTCTTATCCTTCAATTACCAAATCCTTTACTACGCCTAAACCCCTTGACTTAAGATCATTAGAAAGGAATGAAATAGAATTTCTAAAATTTAAAGTTATCTTCATGAATTTGAAAATTTGAAATAAAATTGAAATTGAAGAAAAATTATTAGTGGCGATGTTAATGGTGGTGGTGGTGGTGTTAATGGTGTGCGTATATTCTTTTGTGGGTTTGTTTTAATAGATTTTCAGTGAGTTTTGCTGGAATATGTTGGAATGAAGAGTTTTGAATTGGAACGTGGTGATTGTAACACCCCAAAAAATGGGTCACGGAGCGTTACACGGTGCGTGAGGCTACGAGTAGCCCTAAGCTAACCCTTTGAGCCATTTTCATTCAGTTCAACACAAATCAATGGGGTTTCCATAAATAACCCTCAAATATCAACAGAGTAATCATCATCCAAGAATAAAAGAATTTCAGAAAGATAACAAAATACGACTTATTAGTCAACTCCCTACATCTATACTAGTCTGACAAGCCTCTAAGAAAATCAATAAAACCAGCGAGCCATTGAGACATGCCCCAACTGACTCATACTCAGTTATCAAATGTAAACAATTTCGTAAAACCAACATCAGACGTCACATCCTCGGAACATGAGGACTCACCACAATAGAGGATGTAGAACAGCGTGCTCGAAGAATCACTGTCGAACCTGGAACTGAGAACCTGAACCTACATTCCGAGAAAATGCAGCCCACATCCGAAGATGTGGGTCAGTACCATGGAAAGGACTCGAGTATAAGGAGGTGTATGCAATTGTATAAACATCATCATCATAAATATTTATAAGAAATATGCAGGATGTATGAAAGACTCACGTAGTCCGAAGAAAATCATCATAATCATTAGAGGATGAAATAAGTACAATAACACATGTGAGTCATCATATAATTTGTCAATCACTTTCAATTCATCAAGAATATCAATTCTCATAATGTAAATATCATTTAAATCTTTCGAAAGAATAACTTTCACAATTCCACTTTCAAATCACTTCACCATTCACCATAGACACAAGGAAACACACACACACTGGAAGATCCTATAACTGACATAAACCATGTGAGCTACATGGAGTCCAACGTACAACCCATGTTGGGGAGATTCGTCCTATCCTTGCCATCGGAGTAGGACTATCGATATCAAATCCACACAAACTAGTGATCACTATATAAATAGCCTCAGGCTCACTCCTACGAGGGCACGTAGTTCTAGGGAATTACGGTCGCTTTATACCTCCCACTCGGTGCTAAAGATTTCTACCAGACTTAGCTCAGATCATTTCAAAGACAATCCACAACAAAATAATTTTAGTAATATATAAATATACATCTGGAGCAATCATGCTTCCTATCTATCAAAATCAACCACGTTGTGGATATCTTTTACACACGAGTTCAAAACAACTCCATTAAGACCAAAAGGTCATATCACTCAAAATATCTCAAATATTCAACATCAATGTGCTTATAACACACACTTTCTCAAAAAAAAATACAATTTTCAATCGGGATTCATGATCCAAATATCAAAATCATGATAAATATCGTTCAAGATTCATGCTTTATATCTCCACACATGTAAATTCATATTTCAAAATCATAAACAACAAGATTTCATAATAATCATCATAAGATATCGGTTCATGCTTCAAATTCGTGAAAATCAAATAAAAATCATGCCTTTGTAAAGAAAATTACTTTTGGGCACAAGAACGAAAGAGAGTTCTTGTTGAAAAACCCCACATACCTTGAATGATGAACTTTAGATCAATACTCATTTTTGAGATGTTAATCGTGCCTTTGAATGATGGTTCTTGGAGTTCTTGACATAGGAACTTGGAATCTTGAATAAATTTACAGAATTAATGGTGAACTTTGGAGGTTCTTGAAGTTGGATGTAGGAGCTTAGGATTTTTTTTTAGGGAATTTGATGAAATATAACATATAATGATTCTAATAGGCTTTTTGATAAAGGGTTTGGACAGATTTTGGGTGAGGGAGAATGACCAAAACGCCCCTAAAAATTAAAATAATTCTCAAATCTGTCCTTTGGTGGACTATTTTGATAGTCTGAGGTAGATCAACCATAACTTTTTACTTCGATATTCAAATTAGATGAAACTAATTTTATTAGAAAGAGGACTATCATATATTTCCATTGATATATAATATATCACCCAGATCATTGTGTACAAGGAGTTATGATAGTTTGAAGTTGACCCAAAAATTTGCTTTTGGTAGGCTGAAGTAGATCGACCATAGCTTTTTGCTCCGCTAGACAAATTGGATGAAACCAATTTCATTGGAAAGAGGACTCGCAGAACTTTTCTTTGATATATAGTAGATCACTCAGATCATTATGTACAAGGAGTTATGATCGTTTAAAGTTGGAGAAAAAATACGCCACGCCTCAGTGCTTTTTCCTACACGTTTTACTGTTCACTACTATTCACGGTTCGATCGGAAGGTTCATAACTCGTCGCTCGGGTGTCCGTTTTGGATGAACCACATATCGTTGGAAAGATTATTCGATACTCTACGTAATGGTGGGTCATATTATAAGACATTCCACACAAAAATTTTATAATTCATTCTAGAAGATAGAAATCAACACGTTTACGCATAAAATCTCAACGAAAAATTTCCTGGGGTATTACATCATCCCCCTTTTGGAAACATTCATCCTCGAATGACGCTAGATATACCAAGATTAGATAGGGAATAGAGAATACAACTGAAACCATTCGTTAGACTCATCACCACATTATTTCTCATTCCGAATGCAACATAGAATGCATAAATTCAAGAAACTACAGCTGGACACATAATAAATGACAGCTGAACTGCTGCAACTTTTATTAAAAGTGCATGATTTAGGAAAGAACGATACCTTTGGCTTGATCGAAGTTCGCATAAAATAGGTGCGGGTACTTGGATCGCATATCCGCCTCAGCTTCCCAAGTTGCACCCTCAACAGATTGGTTTCGCCACAACACCTTGACCAAGGGAACTTCTTTGTTCCTTGGTCTTCAGACACTGAAATCAAGAATCTCAACAGGAATCTCATCAAAAGAAAGATTTTCTTGAATGTCAGCACTCACAGAGGAATCCACTACCACAACATCGCTAATATGCTTTCTAAGCATGGAGACATGGAATATTAGATGAACAGAGGACAACTCAAAAGGCAACTCGACCTCATAAGCTTCCTTACCAACATGGCTAAGAATTTTGTAAGTACCAACATAACGGGGACTAAGCTTTCCCTTCTTTCCGAATCTCTTCACCCCCCTCATGGGTGAAATTTTCAGATACACTAGGTAACCAACTTCAAAGTCAAGGTCTCTCCTTCTAACATCCGCATATGACTTCTGACGACTCTGCGCAGTTTTCAACCTTTCCCTAATTAACTTAACTTTTTCCATAGCCTCAAATACCAAATCGGGACCACTCACAGCTGCTTCACCCAACTTGAACCAACCTATGGTTGATCTATACTTCCTCCCATATAAGGCATCAAACGAAGCCATGCCAATACTAGAGTGGAAACTGTGATTGTAAGCAAACTCTATAACGGTAAGTTATCATCCCAACTTTTCGTAAAGTCAAGTGCACAAGCTCTCAACATGTCCTCTAAGGTCTGCATGGTTCGCTCAGCCTGACCATCGGTCTGCGGATGAAAAACAGAACTCAAAAGCACTTGTGTACCAATACCCTTTTGAAAAGCTTTCTAAAATTACGAAGTGAACTGAGTACCCCTATCCGAAATGATAGACAAGAGAACTCCATACAGTCTGATTAGCTCTCAGATATACAATCTAGCAAAATTATTAGCAGTATATAAAGTATGAACAGGCAAGAAATGAGCAGACTTAGTCAACCTATCAACCACAACCCAAATGGAATCATGATGGCATCGGGAAGGAGGTAAACCAATTACGAAGTCCATATTTATCTCTTCCCACTTCCAGGTGGGAATACTAAACTCTTGCATCATACCACCAGGTCTTTGGTGTTCAACCTTAACCTGTTGGCATGTTGCACACTTAGCTACAAACGCTGCTATATATTTCTTTATGCCACTCCACCAATAGATTTCCCGCAAGTCTCGTTACATCTTGGTGGCACTAGGATAAATAGAATATCGCGCCCCATGCACTTCAGCCATAATCCTCTGTCTCAGATCATCAACATTCGGGACATACAATCTACCCTGTAATCTCAACACACCATCTCCCCCTTGGGACAAAACCTCTACTTTTTGGTCCTTGACTTACTCCTTCAGTCTGACCAAACTAGCATCTAAGTATTGTTTTTCCTTCACTTCCGAAACCAAGGAGGATTCGAAACTACTCTGAACCCCTATACTACCTTCAGCAGAGTCAAACAACCTAACCCCCAATCTATCCAAACGATGTACATCACGAGCCAAATATTTCTTACCTTCTACCACATGCGAAACACTATCCATGGACACTCTACTTAAGGCATCATCCACAACATTAGCCTTGGCCAGATGGTACAACACACTCATATCATAGTCCTTTAACAATTCTAACCGTCGTCTCTGCCTAAGATTCAATTCTCTCTAGGTAAACATATACTGTAGACTCTTATGATCAGTGAAAACATCAACATAGACACCATACAAATAGTGTCTCCAGATTTTCAAAGCAAACACAATAGCAGCCAACTCAAGGTCATAGGTGGGGTAATTTTTCTCATGGGGTTTCAACTGTCTAGAAGCATAAGCTATCACCTTACCCTTCTGCATCAATACGTAACCCAACCCAACTCTCGAAGCATCACAGTACACCACAAAACCATCAACACCATCAGGCAAAGTCAAAATAGGGGCTGAAGTGAGTCGAGTCTTCAACTCTTGAAAACTCTTCTCTCAAGATTCGGACCATAAGAAGTTCACTTTCTTTTGGGTCAACCAAGTCATAGGAGACGCTATAGAGGAGAAACCCTCAACAAATGGCGGTAATAGTCAGCTAAACCCAAGAAAATTCGAATATCATTCGGAGAAATAGGTCTAGGCCAATTTCTAACAGCTTCGGTCTTTTGGGGATCAACTCTAATACCCTCAGAAGAAATGATATGACCCAAAACAGCAACTGACCTTAGCCAAAACTCACACTTACTGAACTTGGCAAACAACTTATGATCTCTAAGGGTTCGCAAGACAGTTCGGAGATGATCAGAATATTCATCCTCACTACGGGAGTACACTAGTATATCATCAATTAACAATATGACAAACATATGCAGATATGGTCTGAACACTCGAATCATGAGGTCCATGAAAGTTGTTGGGGCATTAGTTAACCCGAAAGACATAACAAAAAACTCAAAATGGCCATAAAGAGTTCGAAAAGAGGTTTTCGAGATGTCACACTCCCTAACTTTGAGTTGATGATAGCCGGAACGAAGGTCTATCTTTGAGAAATAACTTGTACCTTGCAATTGGTCAAACAAATCATCTATTCTCGGAAGGGGGTACTTATTTTTTACGGTGAATTTATTTATTTAGCGGTAATCAATGCACATACATAAAGAGCCATCTTTCTTTCTCACAAACAACACAGGAGCACCCCAAGAGAAAACACTGGGCCTTATGAAACCCTTATCTAGTAGATCTTTAAGTTGCTCTTTCATCTCCTTAAGTTCTGTAGGGGCCATACGGTAAAGAGGAATAGAAATGGGCTGAGTATCGGGAAGAAGATCATTCACGAACTCTATCTCTCTATCAGGAGGTATCCCTAGGAGATCATCCGAAAAGACATCAGAAAACTCATTAACGACGTTAACAGACCTAAGAGTTAGAGTCTCAGACTTAGTGTCTTTGACTCTAACCAAATGGTAAATACACCCCTTGGAAATAAGCTTTCTAGCTTTGAGGTAAGAGATAAAATGATTCTTGGGTAACACAGAATTCCTAGACCACTCAAACACGGATGCACCCGGAAATTAAAACTTGACCACTTGGGTCCGATAATCAATAGAGGCATAAAAAGAATACAACCAGTCCATACCCAGAATCACATCAAAATCTACCCTGTCTAACTCAATCAGATCAGCCAACAAGACTCTATAAAGAATGGTAACAGGACACTTTTTATACACTTTCTGGGAAACAATTGAATCACCCACTGGGGTAGAAACTAGGGTAGGTTCAGGAATAATCTCAGGGCTCATCTTAAAATTCATAGCAATCAAAGGTGTAACATATAAGAAATTGGATCAAAGATCCAACAAAGCATACACATCAAACTGAAATATATGAAGCATACCAGCAATAACATCGGGAGAGTCCTCCTGTTCCTGGTGGGATGATAAAGCATAAAATCTATTCTGGCACTGCCTACCAGCATTGCTAGAAGAGGCGCCCTGAGCTGGGGTTGGGCGAGTCGCTGGAACTGGAGCACTAACAGTCTGAGTCTGGGTCTGAAAGCGATAGAAACGACGCCCTTGTCCATCCTGTGGACAATCTCTAACTCTGTGACCCATGTCACCACACCAAAAACAACCCCTCTTCTTACCCCAACACTCACCCAAATGAGCCCTACCATACTTAGGACATAGGGGACAATTTGGCTTACTGCCAGCAATGTACTGGAACCTGGATGCATATGACCTGCTACCTTGCTCTTGCCTACCTCTAGGCATGGGAGCACTAGCAGATGACGGTGCTAGCATAGACGAATGATCCTAATACTGAGGGCGACTCCCTCCCTGTGATCTAGTCTGACCCTGTCTGTGCTGCTCGGACCTAGCTTTCTTATTCCCTTTCATTCTATCTCTCACCTTAATCTTATCTGCCTCAGTCTGTTGGGCATGAGTCATTAACCTAGAAAGATTCATCTTATTATTCAGCATAGCAGACCTACACTCTTTAACCACATAACTAGACACTCCAGTCACAAACTTACTCATACTAGCCCGATTATCAGCCACTAAGTTAGGAGCATACGTGTCCAACTGATTGAACTTTAGACAGTACTCCCTAACAGTCATAGAGCCCTGTCGTAGGTTCATAAACTCTTCCACCTTCACCTTCCTCATCTCTAAAGGGAAAAACTTATCCAGGAATGCATCCTAGAACTCTTGCCAAGTTGTAGGGACAACTTCCTCACCTCTACCTTTCCTCCAAGCAATAACCCAGTCATAAGAAAGGTCTCTCAACTTATACACTGCCAACTCCACACTATATTCCTCAGATACATACATCAACTGAGTAATCTTCTGCACCTCCACTAAAAACAACCGTGGATCCTCATCAGACTTAGATCCGCAGAATTCTAGAGGATTCATTCACATGAAGTCACGGATCCTAGCAGCAGCTGAATTACCTCCCTGCTGCTGTGGAGTCGAGGCCGGGTTGGCCTAAACATTTGCAGTAACAGCTTGGGCCAGCGCCTGAAAGGCTACTCGAAATTCAGTATG
This sequence comes from Capsicum baccatum var. pendulum, assembly GCA_030864225.1. Taxonomy (NCBI): domain Eukaryota; kingdom Viridiplantae; phylum Streptophyta; class Magnoliopsida; order Solanales; family Solanaceae; genus Capsicum; species Capsicum baccatum. The sequence continues at coordinate 93,034,777 of CM061551.1, forward strand.
AGTCACGTTTTCATTCAATGGGTCAGCGGGTTGAGGTTTCTGACCATCATTATTTCTTCTTGTTCGATATAGAGGCATATTTCTAAAAGAGGAGAGCATGAATCAATAGCATAGAGAGACACTTTAAGCACGATAGACTTCTAAAAGAAAGAATCACACTTTTTTCCTAAAATATCTTGTAGCCTTTTGCTCATAGATGTGGCGCGCTACACACCAATGATCAAGAATCTACTTAACGTGGCTTGTCAGACTCCCTAGGACACCTTAAAACCTTAGGCTCTGATACTAAGTTTGTAATGCCATGGAAAAATGGATCCCGGAGCGTTACATGGTGCTTGAGGCTACGAGTAGCCTTAAGCTAACCCTTTGAGCCATTTTCATTCAGTTCAACACAAATCAATGGGGTTTCCATAAATAACCCTGACATATCAACAGAGCAATCATCATCCAAGAATAAAAGAATTTTAGAAAGATAACAAAATACGACTTATTAGTCAACTCCCAACATCTATACTAGTCTGACAAGCCTCGAAGAAAATCAATAAAATCAGCAAGCCATTGAGACATGCCCCAACTAACTCATACTCAGTTATCAAATGTAAATAATTCCGTGAAACCAATATCAGACATCACGTTCTCGGAACATGAGGACTCACCACAACAGAGGATATAGAACAGCGTGCTCAAAGAATCACTGTCGAACCTGAAACTGAGCACCTAAACCTATATTCCAAGAAAATGCAGCCCACATCCGAAGATGTGGATCAGTACCATAGCAAGGAACCGAGTATATGGGGGTGTATGCAATTGTATAAACATCATCATCATAAATATTTATAAAAAATATGCAGGATGTATGAAAGACTCACATAGTCTAAAGAAAATCATCATAATCATGAGAGGATGATATAGGTACAATAACATATGTGAGTCATCATATAATTTGTTAATCACTTTCAATTCATCAAGAATATCAATTCTCATAATGTAAATATCATTTAAATCTTTCAAAAGAATAACTTTCACAATTCCACTTTCAAATCACTTCACCATTCACCATAGACACAAGGAAACACACACACTCTGGAAGATCCTATAACCGACATAAACCATGTGAGCTACATGGAGTCCAACGTACAACACACATTGGGGAGAATCGTCCTATCCTTGCCATTGGAGTAGGACTATCGATATCAAATCTACACAAACTAGTGATCACTATATAAATCATCCTCAGGCTCACTCCTACGAGGGCACGTAGTTCTAGGGAAGTAAGGTCGCTTTATACCTTCCACTCGGTGCTAAAGATTTCTCCCGGACTTAGTTCAGATCATTTCAAAGACAATCCACAATAAAACAATTTCAGTAATATATAAATATACATCGGGAGTCATCATGCTTCTCATTTATCAAAATCAACCACGTTGTGGATATCTTTCACACTCGAGTTCAAAACAACTCCATTAAGACCAAAAGGTCAAATCATTCAAAATATCTCAAATATTCAACATCAACGTGCTTATAACACATACTTTCTAAAAAAACACAATTTCCAATGGGGATTCACGATCCAAATATCAAAATCATGATAAATATCATTCAAGATTCATGCTTTATATCTCTACATATGTAAATTCATCTTTCAAAATCATAAACATCAAGAATTCATAATAATCATCATAAGATATGGGTTCATGCTTCAAATTTGTAAAAATCAAATAAAAATTATGCCTTTGTAAAGAAAATTACTTTTGGGCACAAGAACGAAAGAGAGTTCTTGTTGAAAAACCCCACATACCTTGAATGATGAACTTTAGATCGATACTCATTTTTGAGATGTTAATCGTGCCTTTGAATGATGGTTCTTGGAGTTCTTGAACTAGGAACTTGGAATCTTGAATAAATTTGCAGAATTAATGGTGAACTTTGGAGGTTCTTGAAGTTGGATGTAGGAGCTTAGGGTTTTTTTTGAGGGAATTTGATGAAATATAACATATAATGCTTCTAATAGGCTTTAATATAGGGTTTGGACAAATTTTGGGTGAGGGAGAATGACCAAAACGCCCCTAAAAATCAAAAAATATCTCGAATCTGTCCTTTGGTGGACTGTTTTGATAGTCTGAAGTAGATTAACCATAACTTTATACTCCGATATTCAAATTGGATGAGACTAATTTCATTAGAAAGAGGACTCTCATATATTTCCATTGATATATAGTATCGCACCCAGATCATTGTGTATGAGGATTTATGATCGTTTTAAGTTGATCCAAAAATTCAGTTTTGATAGGCTGAAGTAGATCGACCATAACTTTTTGCTTCGATAGGCAAATTGGATGAAACCAATTTCATTGGAAAGAGGACTCGCAGAACTTTTCTTTGATATATAGTAGATCACTCAGATCATTATGTACAAGGAGTTATGATCATTTAAAGTTGGAGAAAAAATACGCTAGGCCTCAGTACTTTTTCCTGCACATTTTACTGTTCACTACTATTCACAGTTCGATCGGAATGTTCATAACTCGTCGCTTGGGTGTCCTTTTTGGATGATCCATTTATCGTTGGAAATCTTATTCGATACTCTACGCAATGGTGGGTGATAATCTAAGACATTCCACACGAAAAATTTATAATTCATTATAGAAGATAGAACCCAACACGTTTACGCACAAATTTCAATGAAAAATTTATCGGGGTATTACAGTGATGCTATTGCATAGTTATTTCTTGAATTGGTGTTTTGATGAAGGAATAATTGGTGTTTTCTTTTTTCTTAATGGAAAACAACAATGGCTATTGGTAATATGCTTTAAGTTTGATGAACATAGAAAATAGAGGAGAGGAGAAAGGTGGGGTGGTTTGTAGAAGATAGAAAGGAGGAGGGGGCTGCATTGCAGGGTAGGGGCAGGATGGGCGGGGTGGATGGGGTGTGTGAAGAAGAGAGAAAATGGGGGTGGGGGTGCCTTTTTTATTTTATATATATATATTATATATATATATATATAAATAAATAAATAAAATAGTAAATATATATTTTTTATTTATTAAAAAAAATATATAAAAATAATGTGTGGCTGATTAATTTTTTTAAAAAAAAATCAAACTTCTTACGTGGTAATGACGTGGCTCTGACATGGCATTGACGTGGCGTTGATGTGTAGATGAGTGTAACACACTCTCCGTTGTGAGAGTGGTATTCAGTTTTGGGAGGTGTTAATACACTTTAAAGATGTTAAGGGGAGTAAATAAACAGAAGTTAAGTTTAAGTGCTAAAGTAAGTTGAGCAGACAAGTTCGGAGGGAGAAGTTCTGCACTCCTTAAATCAAGAGTATCTTTTTTATTTGTCTATAAATGAAAAAAGTAAAGATATTTGTAGACTATATCATTTCTCTAGCCTAGAAATAAATAGAACAACGTACACGTTTTTTCGATTAGTGTTACTAGATTTTTTCATAGAGTAACTTCATTTTTTAAAAGAACAGAAAAGGAGAAAAAATACCCCTGAACTATCTAAAATGGATTAAAAATACCCTTCACTAATTTTGACTTAAAAATACCTCTCCATCAAATATTTAGCTAAAAAATGCCCTTCCTCTAACAAACTTCCATCAAGCATGTCACTTGTATAAAAAAGGTCACCTGGACAATCTACATCATCGTTTATGTGCAAAATCTCTTTATAAAATTTCTCAATTCATCAGCATAATTTACCACCCAACTCAATCTAATAGAAAAATACCCGATCCAAGAGGCAAAACTATTAGATGGGTATATCATCAACAACCTTCATTTCATAAAAGCTCCAAAAGATTGATGCATCTAAGATTCTTCTGAAAAATTGATCCAAGATTCTCTTGAAACAGGTGAAGCAGCGGCTTGAGATTTTGATATTTAAAGTCTCGCTATTAGGTTCGTGAGTATGAGCTTCATTTGTGAGTTCTTTCTTTCCCCTTTTGAAATTTTGCTATTGGGTAAGATAGAAAATTTTTAAAGTTAGGATTTAAAATCTCAAAATTTTGCATGATTTGCTAATAGCAAAACTTTGAAATCTTGCATGCAATGGTAATATTATTTTGACATTTTAAATTTGGGCATGGGATAGTTAGGATTTTGAATTCTTTTAAAATCTTTGTCATGTATATTGTAGTCCTATTTGATCATGTTAAATTAAGTAGTATTTATGCGAGTTTAAGTCAGACTAATTCAGACATGAAGATAAGTTAGGATTTGTTTATTCTTTTGAGAATTTTTGTATATTATGGTCCTGAATTTTTTTTATTCTATTATTTGTGATTCTAAATTTTTTTTTGCCCTAAAAAATTTATCGTTTATATTTTTCATATTTAATTACATGTGTATTATATTATATTATTCAAATTTGATTTGTGTGATTCCAATGTCCTTTTTTATTGTTTATTATTGTGTTGTTTGTTGAGAGCTTCCTTTTCTCTAATTTGTAAGTGAAAAAAACATGCCGCTCCTCTATATTTTATTTTATTTTAATATAAATTTTTCAAAAATATTTATTTTATTGATGTTAAATTATATGTATTTGTTTTTTTATTATCCAAATCTGATTATAAATGTATTGTATGAAAATTGAATTGTGTGATCCCATATCATTTTTTCATTGTTTATTTTTGTGTTGCTAGTTGAAAGCTCCATTTCATCTATTTTTAAGTATAAAAATTATGCGGCCCTCTATGTGGTTCTCTATGTTTTCTTTTTTTTAAGTCCTTAAATTGATAAAGCAGAAATTCACCAGTAACCTCTTCCTTAATGATAACTGGTATATAAATCTGAAATGTTTACTTTTATGATGTGACACTCAGATATGATTTTATGTGTTTATTTTTAAAAAAATTAAATATGAAAGATTTGTTTGTCGACCTTATGGTACACTATGGATGTAAATGGATAAAAACTCTCAACTAATATATGAAGAGAAATATATTGCTACTAGGAGAGACATTCCTTTTGATATGATAGATTACTATAGGATAGAAGATGAACATATAAAAAATTTAGGATTTATAGCTCTAAAATAACTACTTGTGAAAGTTTTATGTAGGAAATATTTCTGGGTTGAAGGATTTGAAGGCTTTAAGTTACTCCTATCATTATTAAATGCACAATTTAAGGTTATTTACTTTTTTGTTGTTGATAATTTTGAATAATCTATTACGCTCTAACTTTAATTCACCAGATTGAAGAACACTTTATTGAGTATGAATATGAAACTGATGCTGAGTCAGAAACTGATTCTAATGATAATAGTGAGTCAAATGATGAAAAGTATAACTTTGAGAATTTAGAAGTCAAGAAGATGCAAAAGAAGAGGAAAGTGAAAAAGAAACGTGATCATTACAAAGAACTTCATCTTTTAATGACTTTTAAGGACAAGAAAAAGGCTAAAAAGGTTGTGGATTTATATGCCTTGCAAATAAGAAACCACTTAGAATGAAGCAAAGTGACAAAATAAAAATTGAGGTATATATGTGAGGATGACTATCTATTTGTCATTTTAGTTTCACTAAATGATAATGGTCCATAATTTAAGGTTAAAACTTTAATTGAAAAACACACTTTTGAGGGTGCATTTACAGATCCTAGAGCCACCACAACTTCCTTATCATAATATTTCAAGGGTAAAATTCAGAATAATCCCAAGTTTAAGATAAAAAATATGAGACAAGACTTGAATGATCAATTTAATTTAATGCTAATCCCTCAATGTTGAAAAGAGCTAAAAGGATGGTACTTCAAAAAATGAAAGATAGTTTTTAGATGAATACAACAAGTTAGATTCTTATGCAAATGAGATAAGGTTGAGCAATATGAAAAATGATGTAGTGATAAATTTATCAAAAAATATATTGGAACAAGCTAAAAGAAAATTTTCTAGAATGTACATGTACTTCAATGTACTAAAATTGGGATGGAAAAAAGGATTGATACCCTTCATTGGCTTGGATGAAACGTTTTTCAAAAGTCATTTCAAGGAACAACTATTTGTATCTGCAACACCCCAAAGTTTTGGTCCTTTAAAAATTTTTAAAATTTTATCCTCACTGACCAGACTATGACTCCTTCCTACGAGTCATAGGACCCTAATCGTAGCCAGACCAATGTATGTATGGTTGAGTTCCCTATCCTTATTATGAGTGGCTCCCAATGAGTCATAAAGACTCTATACAAATCTCATAGTACAAGTCGTAGGGTGACAATGTGAGACACAAATAGTTCTGTATTGGATACGACTTGGACCCTACAAGTCGTTGTGTCTCAATACTATTTGTATGGTATGTGTCATAAGGTCAACAATATGTATGTCGCATGATACTGTTTTGAATATGAGTCGTGTTAACGAGTCATAAGGTGTCTCAATGAGTCGTTGTGAGACTCGTAACAACTGGTGATAATTTTCAGCAATTAAATTGAGGGTACTTTGGATATTTCTCTCTCTAACGACTTATAGCCCACGTCCATAAAATACCTTTGGAGCATTATTTTAACACTTCAACAAATCAAAATTTTTTTTACTCTCTTAAATTCTTTCAAGCAAAACAAGATAGGGTTTCTTCAAGGTTGAGCATCTAGGGGTCAATTCAAGGTTTCTTCTCCATAATTGAGAATCCTTCAGGTATATTTCTCTTATCTATCTATTATTGTATAAAATCATATGTTTTAAATAGTTATTCATGAGGTTTTGATGTTGGTTTTGGAACATGGGTTGAGGGTTTTAAATGTTTGTTATTGAACAATATTTTTCATGGTTTACATATGATTGTTCATGCTTTATTCATGATGTTGAACTTATGTGGTGCATGGGTATGGCGAATAAACTAGTGGATTGTGATTTCACCTAATTTATGAATATTGACCATCAGAGTGATAATGACCTCAACCTCATCTTGTGAAATTGGTTTTGAATATGAAAAGTATGCACATTAAACTATTCTTGAACTATTGCATAATATGAAAAGCTAACAAAGCTTAATGATTTTGAATCGAATCATGAGGGGTTGGGTAAATCCCTAAGCTAATGTATAATTGAACCAAGGGGGTTGTGAATTCCCCCAAGTAATGATAATTGGTTTGGCATATTGATGTTACCTTGCAGGTGTAGTTGGTATGATGATATCAACATTGTATGCCAAAATGTGTAATATGGTTCTATGAATAAAAATGTGTGATAATTGTTTTAATGGGTCTTAAAACAGGGTTGTGTAGTTGTGTTATGAAAGCGGAGGTTTCGAGGGACCAACATCAAAAATCGTACTAGCCAGTGCGGGGGTCTAAATGACCGAGAGGTTTGAGTCCCTTATCCATGAGTTACATGCTAGATCTTAACCTACTAACCTTCTTCGGACATTGTATCTCCACACAATGCAAGCACCAGAGGTGCTTTTACTTTTCCTACACAGAGTTAGGTTTATCAACTCAATTCATCGGTCGTTGGTGGTGAAGTCATGAGCTTCTATTCTCCGAAAGGCTTGGTTATTTCATCAATTTCCCTTTTATATAATAGAATTAAAGATTTCAGATTATCATTATCATTAACATTATTATTATTATTATTGTCAGGGTCAGAGACATGTCCAGACTTAGATCGGTTTTTTATTTTGTTAGAGGATTTATGGATATTGCTGTAGTTGGGTATTGTTGGTTGAAATTTCATAGACTTTGACTTTTATCTATTTTGTCTTATTATATGTTCAAAATTCAGCCGTCGTTAAGTGTATTATGTTTCCATTAGCTACGAAAAAAAGAGGTAGTCTCTAGTCCTCGGTGGACTTGAGATACCCATCACGGCCAGACCCTGGTTCGAGTTGTGACAAAGTTGGTATCAGAGCCTAGGTTTGGTATCTTTTGGTATTCACAAAGTCGTGTCACGTAAAGTCTTTTTAAGGGTGTGTTGTGCGCCACACTTATAAGGGGGAGTCTACGAGGCATTTAGGAATGTTTCCCTTTCTTGTGATCTACTTTCATGCTGTAGAGTCTAGGGTGTGGTAATCTCCTCTAATTCCCATTTGTTTTCTTTTTAGATCATGCCTCCTAAAAGATCGGATGCTCGTAGAAACTCCTCTATCCTGCTTGAGGACAATGTGGATGGGGCTCATCCTACTTAAGAGTTTAGACCCAGTCTAGGGTCGCTGCTTATGATTACCCCAATGGAGTTCCAAAGGTCCTCATGATCCTTCTTCTACTGGTAACACTCCTGCTCAGATACTTATAGGGGATATTACCAATGCTGAGTTTCGCCATTCCATTCATCTGTTGACCCAGTTAGTGACGTCTCAGTCATAATAGTCAGATCCTATTAGTGCTGTTGTGATTTCTTCTGGGGCCACTAAAGTTTTCCAGTTTATGAGGCTGAATCCTTCTACCTTTGATGGCTCTAAGGTTTAGGAAGATCCTTAAGGGTTCATAGATGAGATAGAGAAGATTCTTTATATAAGGTATGTTTCTGACTTTGAGGGTTTGGAATTCGATGTATACCAACTAAAGGATATGGCATATTAGTGGTATAAGAAGTAGGGTCAGTCTAGTTGCGGAGTTGGCATTATGGAAGTATTTCTTAAGTGTTTTTCTTGATCACTTCCTTCCTCAAGAGTTGCGAAAGTCAAAGGCTGATGATCTTATGAACTTGAAGCAAGGGAAAATGACTGGGAAATAGTATACCCTAAAATTTCACCAGTTGTCCCGTTATGCTCCGGAGTTGGTATTTTCTATGAGGACTCAAATAAGAAAATTTTCTTTCAGATTGTCCCATGATTTGGTGTTTGAATACAAGGCCACCCTATTGAACGGTGATATAGATATATCTAGGCTTGTGGTCTATATGCAGCAGGTCAAAGATGAGAAGAAGAAACAAGCCAAAATATGATAGAGGTAAAATAAGAGATCCTAATTTTCTGAGCAGGGTGGTGGCCTACAGAATAGTGGTAAGGATGGCAGGCAGTGGTCTAAGAAGAAGTGGGGGAATTCTGGTTCTTATTCTATGGCTAATGCTCTTTATCTGCAGTCGTCCGATAATCGCCGCTTTTAGAATAACAATGGATTTAGTGGATTTAAGGCACAAGATGACCAATCTCAGGCCAGTGTGGCCCAGTCAGCTCCATCCAATCCCCCTAATCATTTTTGCAGTCAGGTACATCATGGTATTTGTGACCAAAGAAGGAATTGGTGTTTTAGTTGTGGCCAGATTGGTCACATACAGTGGGATTATCCTTCTAAGGTTGCTTCTGGAGCAAATAAGGTTTCTGTTAGTTCTTTTTCAGCCCATGTACCAAAGGGTGCCACTTCTGGTTCTGGCATTGGTTGAATTGCCTTTAGGATCTAGCCATCCATCCGGATTTTGAGGCATCTCCCAATGTTGTTACTGTTACTCTCAAACTTTTCTCTTGTGATGTATATTGTCTACTTGATTTCGGGTCTCCTCTTTCTTATATGACCCCATATATGGCCATTCATTTTGGTTTTGATATTGAGTGTATTTTGAATGCCTTTTCTGTGTCTACCTCAATTGGTGACTCTATCATGGCTCGAAGAGTCTATAGGGGTTGTGTGGTATCTATCTGTGGCAGAGAAATGTTAGAGGATCTGATAGAGTTGGACATGTTAGATTTTGATATGATTTTGGAGATGGATTGGTTATATTCGTGCTATACGTCTCTTGATTGTCGGACCTTAAGGGTTAGTTTCGAATTTCCTAATGAGCCAGTGATTGAGTCAGAAATTATTTCCCTAGTGCCTAAGGGAAGGTTTATTTGTCATCTTAGAGCTTGGAAATAAATTTTCAAGGGGTGTCTATACCATTTTGTCCATGTTAAGGATTCTAGATTCGAAGGTCCCTTATTGCAATTTGCCCCAGTGGTTTGTGAGTTTCCTGAGGTATTTCCTGATGATCTTTCTGGTGTTCCTCCCGATAGGGAAATTGATTTTGGGATTGATCTTTTTCCAGACACTCGTCCTATTCTATCCATCCCTCCTTACAAAATGGCTCCAATTGAGTTGAAAGAACTTAAAGAGCAGTTAAAAGATATTCTAGATAAGGGTTTTATCTGCCCTAGTGTTTCTCCTTGGAATGCTCTGATTCTCTTCATGTGTAAAAAGGATGAGTCCTTTCGGATGTGTATCGATTACTGCCAACTCAATAAGGTGACTATGAAGAATAAGTATCCGCTTCCTACGATTGATGATCTCTTTGATCGGCTTCAGGGTGCTAAGTACTTTTCCAAGATTGATCTTCAATCGGTTACCACCAGTTGAAGATTAGGGAGGTGGATATCCCTATGATTGCCTTTTGAACTTGGTATTGTCATTTTGAGTTTTTAGTAATGTCATTTCATTTGACCAATGCCCTGATGATATTTATGGACCGCATGAATTGCGTATTCTGTCAATTCATTGATTTATTTATAATGTGTTTATTGATGATATTTTGGTGTATTCCAAGAGTGAGGTGTATCATTTCGATCACCTCTGCCTTGTGTTGCAAACCTTAAAAGATCAACGATTGTATGTAAAGTTTTCAAAGTGTGAGTTTTGGTTGAATGTTGTTACCTATCTGGGTCATGCTGTTTCTATTAAGGGTATCATGGTGGATCTATAGAATGTTGCGGTATTTAAGAAGTGGCCTAGCACCATGACTCCAACTGATATTCAGAACTTCTTAGGTTTAGCTAGTTATTATAGAAGGTTTGTGGAAAGTTTCTCTTCTATTGCTGCCCCATTGACTAAGTTGACTTAGAAGAAGGTGAAGTTCATATGGTTAGATGCTTGTGAAGGAAGTTTTCAGAAGTTGAAAGATAAGTTAACTTCAGCTCCTTTTGACCTTACACAAGGGTACCGAGGGTTTTTTTGTTTATTGTGATGCGTCCCGGGTAGAACTGGATTGCATGATGATGCAACATGGTAAGGTGGTTGCATATGCTTCTAGGTAGTTGAAGGTACACAAGAAGAACTATCCGAAGTATGATTTGGAATTGTTAGTTGTGGTCTTTGATTTGAAGATTTGGTGTCTCTATTTGTATGGAGTGGATGTTGACATCTTCTCGCACCATAAGAGTTTTCAGTATGTGTTTACCCAGAAGGGGTTGAATCTCAGGCAAAGAAGATAGCCTGAGTTACTCAAAGACTATGGCATGAGTCTTCATTTTCATCCAGGTAAAGCTAACATGGTTATTGATCTCGTAGCAGGTTATTTATGGGAAGCTTATCTCATGTGGATGAGGATAAACGAGAATTGATAAAAGATATTCACTTTTTGGAAAATCTTGGAGTTCATCTCTTGGACTATGATGATGGTGCTGTGATTGTGCAAGAGGTTGCGAAGTCATCTCTTGGTACTGAGGTGAAGGAGAAACAGATCTTGGACATTGTCTAGATGCAGATCAAGGATAATGTGGGTCACTAGAAGATGATGGCTTTTTAGATTGGTGGTGATGGTATCTTGAGGTACCAAAGTAGATTATATGTTCTAGATATTGATGGGCTTTGAGAAAGGATCTTGGCTGAAGCTCATGAGTTGAGGTACACCGTTCATCCTGGTTCTACAAAGATGTATCATAACTTAAGAAATATTTATTGGTGGAATAACATAAAGAAGGATGTGGCCAATTTTTTGGCTAAGTGGATGGTGTGACAACAAGTGAAGGTTGAGCACTCGAGGCCTAGTGGTTTTTCTCATGATATCAAATTGCACGAGAGGAAATGAGAAGTGATTAATATGGATTTTTCTACGGGTCTTCCGCGATCTAGCCATCAATTTGATTCTATTTGGGTCATTATGGATAGGATGACTAAGTCTGCTCACTTTTTGCCAGTGAAGATGATTTTTTTGGTAGAGGATTACACTAAGCTTTTCATTGAGGATATTCTAAAGTTGCATGGTGCTCTATTTGCTTCTTATCTGATCGAGGTACTCAGTTCTCATCTCACTTATGGCATTTCTTTCAGAGAGGTTTGGGGACTAAGGTGAACCTTAGCACCGCTTTCCACCCGCAGACAAATGGACAAACGGAGAGGACGATTCAGACTTTGGAGGATTTTCTAAGGTCTTATGTGATCAATTTCGGTGGTAGTTGAGTCGACCATTTACCTCTCATTGAGTTTACATACAATAATAGCTATCACTCGAGTAGTGGGATGGATCTTTTGAGGCTTTGTATGGTAGGAGATGTATGTCTCTTATTGGGTAGTTTGAAGTTGGAGAGAATAAGTTGCATGGTCCCGACATGTTTAACCAAGCTATGGAGAAGGTAAAGGTTATTTGGGATAGGCTTAAGGCCACCCAAAGTAGCCAAAAGTCCTATGCGAATGTAAGGCGAAGGGAGTTGGAGTTAGATATGGATTACTTAGTATTTTTGCAGGTGTCTCCCATGAAGGGAGTGATACATTTCGGAAAGAAGGGAAGCTTAGTGACATAACCCAAATCAAGGCCTGGTCGTTTTGGGCATCTCAAGTCCAACCAGGACTAGATACCACCCTCAATACCCAACCATAACCGCCCTGCACCCTATGTCAGATGAATTCCTAACATATAATAAGATAAAGCAATAATAGTTTAAAGAAATTAAATAAAGTCTATAATCATAATCCAACAACCTCTACCAATTATCCAATCAGTGCTAAGACCAATACCAAGGCTGATACCAATACTGACACCGCCTATGCCTATAGTAGTCTGACAAAGCCTATAACCAAAATCAAAGAACATCCGGTTGGGACATGCTCCCAACCATTGTCAATACCAAGATCCAAGAAATAATAACAATTGAAAGAAATCCATAGCATGAAATGGAGTCTTCTGGAGTATGGAACCTCACCACTTCAGTCTGACTCAAAGCTGTCCCCGAATCTAAGTCATTGAGAAGGAGGATTGGTAGTATGGATGATTCTTGCATCCAATGGGGATACAGCACCTGATGATGGTTATCAAAGTGAACGCTAGCATGTAATCAGGGATACAGATAAAATAATGCCATTATTCAAAACCAAATAAAATAACCATATGCAATCACACATATACATATATATCGTGTTGAGATAGGGGATCGGGTTTAGCATGCATTTAAAACCTTAACCTAACTGAGTAGCTTGACCGTCCTAAAACCACCCATGGGCTATATAGATTTAGCTCCCCCTGCTGAAAAGGCCCCAATGCATGTTAGCCCCACAACCAGAGAAAAGAACCTGAGATGACTAGTACATCTCCCAAAAATATAAAATGTGACATCATGCACACGGTCACCAAGACCACCCTCATATCGGCAAATGTGAGTTTTTGGTATCGAACCTCCTGGGAACCCCACCTTCCACAAATTTGCTACTCGACCTCCTTTAAGCCCATATTAAAACAATTTACACATTCCAACCATTTACCAAGGAGTCTTTTAGTCAATCATTAACCATTGGTATCATCATAACAAAATTCAAACATGCAAGTCTATCCTTTTTATACCATACCAAACCATTACACCGAGTTGACTCAAAGTTTCCAATTAAACAAAAAACATGGCCACCAAGGACTTTCCAAATCCATATGATATCAAACCATAACCAATTTATGTTCCATTTACCATTTATGCAATGCAAGATTCCAAGGACAATCAAACTATGTGACAAAAATCATTATCATTGGCATTTTAACAAGAAAGTTGAGGGAACATAAGTTTCAAAATCATAACCAAGTAATTTGGGGAATCCATAACACCCAAAAACCCAATTACCATCACCATGCATCCCCCAATGTTCAAAATCATATTAAAATAATGAAAACCATAATTAATTCGTGAGAAATAATATTATCACGCCCCCAGCCTAGACCGGGCGAACAAGAACCGCATAAGTATGAGTTATATGAGTGCCATATATACTGAGAGGAGGAGTTACCTTTCATAAACAATGATAAGGAGCTATGTACAAACCAATTCTATGCTATTGAACACTTATTTGACACAGACATGTGAAACGACAACCACGTACGACAACTTATCTCTATATATGAAGCTTTTAAGAGAAATTATAATTGTACTAGGGAAGGTGATTAGGAGTAGGACCCCTACATACCTAAACTATAACTAGAAATATGACTAAATAGTACTCGACTTTTATTAGCCCCAGGTAAGGGAGGAGCTCACCAACTAATTGGCTGAATACGAATAAATGCCTAGTATAGGAGTTTGCTCATCGATATACTTGATCCTGTATTTACAGAAATGCAGTGCCCTCGAATGTAGGGATGTTAGTACATATAGAATATGCACTAGTATGTAAAGCAGACAGAATAACCGTAGATGTATAAGGATGCTCAATGAATCAAATAACAAAATGAGCAACTGCGGACGACTGAATACTAGAAACTCCTATATGAAACTATTACCTATGCATTTACCTTGTTAACTTATCACATAATCACTTACCATTTATGAGTAAGTCATTATTGTAAAGGGCCTAATAATTTGCCAAAGTGACATCATGTGCCTAATTTTAATACAAATAATCATATGATGGCCTACCAAAGATATTCTATATCAAGTGTACGATATATGTTACCCAGAAACTCCTGACTATAATTTTATATGTATAACTATAATCGCGGTTTAATACAAGGTACGCCCCTCCTTGGGGGCTCATTATAAGGGTCTACCCGTAAGCCATATGTGCCAAATATTGGCTCGAGTCAGGGGCATCCCAGCTGACTCCAAATGCAAATAATTCCATAAGAGCGGATACACCACAATGTTTGGGGTCGCTCTAATGGTCAGGTCTCGATCCAGTGCATAGAATCACGTCGAGCGATATTTCAAGCCAAACCTATGTACCCTCCCCTCGTTAACTTTATCAAGTAGTGCCTTATAGGACTATTCCAGTGTATCATGTTAAATAGTATTCAGTCATTAAAGTAATACCTCTCATATTCCACTAACTTCCTTACTAGTAACGAACTATTCAAATGCTAGTTCTTATTTTATTTATAACTATATTACCATGTGATCTAATATAAAAATGCGACTATACTATGGCCATTTATTCTAAACATGTTGCATGTGATAGACATAATCTACGAATTCTAAGAATTTCTAATACATACGAATACAACCATGTGTCGTTCTATAAATACTTGACTTCATAAGAGTGAAAAATACTGCAACTCCAATAAATAGACGTATGAAGGATGGTGACAAGTAATTCAAATGGGAAGGGAGCATGAATATTGTGGCCATATTAGGCATGTAGTTATGTGCTAGACGTATAGAAGGTGAAAGATTTGTTCCTGTATATCAAGTAAACAGTATCAACTCTGCTAGGAGAAACAAATGACTATGAGTTGTGCCTTAACAGCGAAAGAGGGTTTAGCTTTACATACCTTTGATGCCTCCCTAGTTAATGGTAGGTCCACAAGTATCAAATAGTTCAACCCGTGGGAGTGTAGCCTTATTTTTGCCAACCTCTAGCTTCCACAATCTGAATCTGTTTGATAGTGTTAGTGCGGTTCACCAATTGGAGCAGCGGTGAGCTTTGTCGGTGGTTGGCTCGCAGGTGGTGGCTGAACTAGTGTAGATAGAGAAAGGTGAGAGAGGGAAAAGAGGTGATTGGATAAATCAGTGGAGGGACGAAGAGGAAAAGAGAGAAGAAAGGGCGGCGGCAGCGGTGGGGCTTTGCCAGTTGATGATTGTTGTTGCTAGCAGGAGCTATGGCAGTGACCTTAGAGAGAGAGGAGAGAAAGGAGAAAGGCGGCTGGTTTGATAAAGATGATTAGCATATTTCAACCTTTTTAGAAAAAGTATTTTTGCAGAGAAAACAAATAATAGAGTGGCCCCCACTTTCACCAAAATAATACATATATATACATATATATATCTCTAATAAAATTTCTCACTTATCCTTTTAACCCAGCAGCCATAATCATACACTATATTTACAAACGCTCATACACATATATATACACATACAATATAATTTTCTTTTAATATATGTGCCACGTAAATCTTTATAGACTAAGAGTTATATTCATCTAAAATATTAAAATAAATTTAAAAACATTTACAAAGGTTTTACAATTATTCAACCATGAACATCAAAAACCCCAACCATTATGTAAAAACCATAACAATAGTATGAAAACCAAACATTAAACACATCTCTTTGTAAAATAACAATGTGGGAGGAGTAATATGCCTTACACACCAAGGAAGACGAAGAGAAACCACTTTTGAAAGCATTAATGGATCGTCTTGAAGAAACCCTAGCCTCTTTCTTGAACAGAGAGTTTGAGATATTTTTAAGAGTGTTTGATTGAGAATAATAGGTTAATGAATTCCCAAAAGGTGTTTTATGTCGTGGTATCAAAGGGACTTAAAAGGGCAAAATGTCCAGAATGCACCCAACTTAAAACTGTAAAAATACCACAGGTGGTTATGAGTCGATCTCGTGACTCTTGACCATAACATACGACTCGTACCATTGAGTTGTCACCAATATAATGAGTTGGACACCCACACACTGTCCACCATATGACTTCTTGACTCCCACTCATGACCATACCATAAGACTCGTATGGTCTAGTCATACCCATGATAGAATCCAAAGGGATTGACACTGCACAACATACGACTTCCCATAATAACTTGTGGCCTATCCTCATGGCTCTTAGTAAGCCACTTGTACTCAAAGTCGAATCAAGTTACTAAGTTTCTGATTAAATAAAGTATCATCCTAATGACCCATCACCACACCTAACGACCTGTACCACCAAACTATAACCATAATAAAAACCCAACCATCATCACTGGACACCTTACGAGTTGGGTCACCCAACTCGTACTCACACCACATGACTCGTATGATGAGTTGTTACAGAGATAGCAAGCTTAAAGCTCAGGAAATTTCCAAGGGCCAAACCCAAGGTGTTTTAATTCTCCCCCACTTGGATCATTCGTCCTCGAATGATGGGACAAGGTAGTGCACGCATGATTTGGACTCCACACGCCTCTACTCTTACCTTTAACTAAGTTAAAAAACAAAGATACCAAGAAAATCAATCTTTTCTTTATCTATGTTAGAAAACAAAGATGTTAAGAACAACACATTCCTTACGCATAAATTTTCATAGAAGAAAACAAGAATGGATATTTAGACTTTATGTCCTCTTCAGCTTTCCATGTAGCCTCTTCAACCTTGTGGTTCCTCCATAGAACCTTTACCGAGGCCATGTCCTTGGTCTATAACTACCGAACCTGCCAAACTAAGATCTCAATCGAGATCTCCTCATAAGATAGGGAATCCAAAATACCAATATCTTTGACAGGCATAATTTGCAACGAATCATCTATACACTATCTCAACATAGAAACATGGAATACCAGGTGAATGGAGCATAAACTAGAAGGCAACTCCAACTCATACGTAACATTATCAACCCTTCTCAAAACCAAGTATGGACCAATATACTGGGGACTAAGCTTCCCCTTCTTCCTAAACCACATCACTCCCTTCTTGGGAGATACCTTCAAGAACACCCTATCCCTAACCTCAAATTCTAACTTCCTACGCCTAACATCCTCATAAGACTTTTGATGACTTTGGGTAGCCTTAAGTATATCCCAAATCACCTTCACCATCTCCATAGATTGGTGAACTAAATTCGAGCCAAACATATCCGCCTCACCAACCTCGAACTACCCACTAGGAGATCTATACCTCCTACCACACAACGTCTTTAAACGGAGCCATTCCAATGCTAGAATGGTACTTATTATTATAGGTAAACTTTATAAGAGGCAAATGCTCAACCCAACTACCTTCATAGTCAATAACGAAAGCCCAAAGCATATCCTTCAATGTCTGAATAGCTTTTTCTGCTTTCCCAACTAACTGCGGGTGAAAAGTAGTACTAATACTCACCTTGGTCCCCAAACCTTTCTAAAACAACTGCCAAAAGTAAGTTGAAAACTGCATACCATGATTTGAGATGATAGAAATAGGCACCCCATGCAAATTCGCAATCTCTTAGAGGTACAACCTTGCATAATCCTCTATCAACAAATTGGTCCTCGCGGGCAAAAAATAAGCAGACTTTGTCATCCTATCCATGATGACCTAAACCGAATCAAACTGATTCCCAGATAGAGAAAGACTGGTTACAAAATCCATTTTGATCACTTCTCATTTCCATATAGGTAGCTTGATTTCTTGATATAATCTTTCGGGCCTCATGGGCTCAACTTTCACTTGTTGTCACACCATGGACTTAGCCACAAAACTAGCCACATCTCATTTCATATTGTTCCACCAATATATCTCCTTAAGGTCATGATACATTTTCGTCAAACTAGGATGAATAATATAATGCGACTCATGCATCTCAGCTAAGATCCTCTCTCGCAAACTATCTATATCGAGAACACATAATATTTCTTGGTACCGCCAGGTACCATCACTACTAATCTTGAAGGTCGTCACCTTCTATGCACCTATCTCACCTTTAATCCTCATCAAGATGCGATCCAACATTTTTTTCTCCTTTATCTCCATACCAAGAGATGATTATGCCCCCTCATATAAAAATACACCACTATTCTCGGAGTCTAAGAGGCAAACTCCAAGGTTAGCCAAATGGTGAATATCCTTCACCAACTTTTGCTTTTCCTTTTTCCAGATAAGCTACACTCCCCACGGATAACCTGCTAAGAGCATCAACAGCCACATTAGCTTTACCTGGGTGGTAGTAAAGACTCATGTCATAATCGTTGAGCAGCTGAAGCCATCTTCTTTACCTAAGGTTCAACTTTTTTTGAGTAAACACATTTTGCATGCTCTTATGATCTGAAAAATATCCATATGCACTCCATACAAATTGTGACACCAGATTTTCAATGTGACACCACAACCAATAGCTCTACGTCACAAGTCAGATAATTCTTCTCATACACCTTCAATTGTCTAGAGGCATAAGTTATCACCTTGCCATGCTGCATCAAGATGGAACCAAGACCCACATGGGATGCATCATAATAAACCACAAATTCATCTATGCCTTCTTGAAAGGTCAAAATTGGAGCCGAAGTTAGCTTATCCTTCAGCTTTTCAAAACTACCCTCACAAGAATTCAACTACAAGAACTTCACTTTCTTTTGAGTCAGCTTAATCAACGGGGTAACTATAGTAGAAAAATTTTTCACAAACTTTCTGTAGTAACCAGCTAAACCCAAGAAGCTCCAACTATCAGTTGGAGTCATGGGTCTAGGCCACTTCTTAACCACTACAACTTTCCACGGATCCACTATGATCCCTTCATTAGAAATAACATGACCTACAAAAGTGACAGCATTCAACTAAAATTCACATTTCAAAAATTTGGCATACTACTGCTACTCCTTTAGGGTCTACAATACAGTGCGGAGGTGATCAGCATGATCCACCATACTCTTAGAGTACACCAAAATATCGTCTATGACCACAATGACCAACAAATCTAAAAAATATCAGAAGACTTTATTCATAAAATCTATGAATGTCGTTGGGGCATTAATCAACCCAAAAGACATAACCAAAAACTCAAAATGCCTATATTGAGTATGAAAGGTGGTCTTAGGATATCCACATCCCTAATTTTTAACTGATGAAACCTGGATCGAAGATCAATCTTGGAGAAATATTTATCAACCTGTAATTGATCAAACAAATCTTTTATCCTTTCCAAATCCATATGAAATCAAAACATAACTAATGCATGTTCCACTTACCATTTATACAATGCAAGATTCCTAGGATAATCAAACTATGTGACAAAAATCATTCTCAATGGCATTTTAACAAGAAAGTTGAGGGAACATAAGTTTCAAAACCATAACTAAGTAATTTGGGGAATCCATAACACCCCAAAACCCAATTACCATCACTATGCATCCCACAATATTCAAAATTATATTAAAATAAAGAAAAACCATGATTAATTTGTGAGATATATTATTCAACCATGAACATCTAAAACCCTCAACCATTATGTCAAAACCATAACAATAGTACGAAAACCAAACATTAAACACATGCTTTTTGTAAAGAAACAATGAGGGGGGAGTAACATACCTTAGACACCAAGGAGGACAAAGATAAACCACTTTTGAAAGCCTTAATAAATTGTCTTGAAGAAACCCTAGCCTCTTACTTGAATAGAGAGTTTGAGAGATTTTTAAAAGTTTTTGATTGAGAATAATAGGATGAAATACCAAAAGATATTTTATGTCTTGGTATCAAAGGGAGTTAAAAAGGGGAAATTTCCAGAATTCCCCCAGCTTAAAATGGTAAACATACCGCAGATGGTTATGAGTCGATCCCGTGACTTGTGACCACAATATATGACTCACACCATTGAGTCACCACTAATACACTGAGTTAGACACCCACAAACTGTCTAGTATATGACTCCTTAACCCCCACTCTTAACCAGACCATACGACTCGTCTGGTCCAGTCGTACCCAAGATAGAATCCAAAGGGATTAACACTGGACAACATATGACTTCCTATAATGACTTGTGACATATACTTATAGCTCTTCGTGAGCCACTCATATGTAGATCTAAGTTAACTTACTTAGTTTATGATTAAATGAAGGATCTTCCTAATGACCCATCACCATACCTAATGCCCCATACCACCAAATCGTAACCACAACAGAAACCCAACCACCATCACCGGACACCCTATAATTTGGGTCACCTGACCTATACTCACACCATACTACTCATATTATGAGTCATTACAAAGAAAGTAAGCTCAAAGCTCAAGAAATTTCCAAGGGCAAAACACAGGGTGTTTCACTTAGTCCTTGTTATGTTGGTCCATATCGTATTTTGATACGAATAGGCTAAGTGGATTATGAGTTGGATTTTCCTTCAAGTTTGGGTTCTATTCATTTGGTATTCCATGTTTTTATGTTTAAAAAGTGCATAAGTGATCCTTCCTTGGTTGTTATTTTGGAGAGTGTGGGTATCTCAGATTCCTCATCATATGAGAAAGTCTTGATTAAGATATTGGATTGGCAAGTCCATCGATTACTATCAAAGGATGTGGCTTCAGTAAAGGTTCTATGGAGAAACCAAAGGCATGAAAAATCTACTTGGGAAGCCTAGGAGAACATGAAGTCCAAATACCCATTCTTGTTTCCCGCTTCGAATAATCGTTAATGAGGTATTTGTATTCCTTAATATCTTTGTTATCTGTCTTTGTTAAAGGTAAGTGTAGTTGTGTTTGAATTCAAATAGTTCTAATAAATGTCTTTCCCTATTATTCAAGGACGAATGATCCTAAGGGGGGAGTATGCAACACCCCGAATTTTTTATCCTTGAAAATTTTCTAAAATTTTATCCTCATTGCCCAGACTATGACTCTTTCCTATGAGTCGTAGGAAGTCATAATGAGTCATAGGACCCTAAATTTAGCCTAACCAGTGTGTGTATGACTGAGTTCCCTATCCTAATTATAAGTGGGTCCTAATGAGTCATAAAGACTATATACGAATTGCATAGTGCAAATCATAGAGTGACTATTGTGAGGCCCAAATGGTTTTGTCTTGGATATGCCTTGGACCCTACGAGACGTATGGTGTGAGTCACATGGTCAATAGTATGTGTGCCTCATGATATTCTTTTGACAACAGCTCATGGTAATGAGTCGTAAGGTGTCTCAATGAGTCATCATGAGACTCGTAACGACTAGTGATAATTTTCAACTTTTAAGTTGAGGGAACTTTGGATATTTTCCTCTTTATCCACTTAGACCCCACGTCCATAAAACACATTTGACGCATTATTTTAACACATAAACAAATAAAAAACCCTCTTTACTCTCTCAAATTCTTTGAAGCGAATCAAGCTAGGGTTTTTTCAAGGTTAAGCATCTAGGGGTCAATTCAAAGTTTCTTCTCTATAATTGGGAATCCTTCAGGCATGTTACCCTTCCCCACCTATTAGTTTGTAAAATCATATGTTTTAAATAGTTATTCATAAGGTTTTGATGTTATTTTTGGAACATGGGTTGAGGCAGTTGAATGTCTGTTTTTGAACAATATTTTCAATAGTTTACATATGATTGTTCATTCTTTATTCATGGTTTTGAACTTGTGGGGTGCATGGGTATGGCGAATAAACTAGGGAATTGTGATTTCCCCCAATTTGTAAATATTAACCATTGAAGTGATAATGACCTTAATCCCATATTGTGAAATTAGTTTTGAATATGAAAAGTATGCTCATTGTACTATTCTTGAACTATTTAATAATGTGAAATGCTAATGAAGCATAATGATTTTGAATTGAACCATGTGGGTTGGGTAAATCCCCAAGCTAATGTATAATTAAATCAAGGGGGTTGTCAATTCCCCTAAGTGATGATAATTAGTTTGGCGGTTGATGTAACCTTACAAGTGTAGTTGGTATGACGATACTAATAGTGTATTATGGTTCGATGAATGAGAATGTATGATAAATATTTTAATGGAGCTTAGAGGGTTGTGTAGTTGTGCTGTGAAAGTAAAGGCCCTGAGGGACCAACACCAAAAATCGCGTTAGTCGATGTGGGGGTCTAAATGATCGGGAGGTTCGAGTCCCTCTTATTATTATTATATGATTGGGAGGTTCGAGTCCCTCTTATTATTATTACAAGATTGAGAGTTTCAAGTCCCCCATATTATTATTATATGATTAGGAGGTTCGAGTCCCCCATATTATATAAATTGGTGCTTAATTCACTATTAATTTATGTAGGGAGGTTCGAGTCCCCCATCCGGCAAATGACATATGTTATCCTCTAGTTTGTATGGCTAAATGTACTGGGGCCCTTTCAGCTGGGGAAGAGTTGGGCCCATATATCCTGTGGATACCATGATTATGATGGTTATGCTATACAATCCAGGTTAAGATTTTGAAATTTCATGCTAAGCCTTATTCCCTATTCGGGTACGTGATATATATATATAGATAGATGTATGCATTTGCATTTGATGATGTGCATTGGATTGGCTGGTTTTAAATAATTACTCATGGCAATATTTTATCTCTTATCCCTGAGTTACATACAGTGCTCAAACCACTAACCGTCTCCGGACATTCTATCCCCATGTGATGCAGGAATCAATGATACTTTTACTTTTCATGCATAGAGTTAGGTGTATCGGCTCGGTTCTTCGGTTGTCAGTGATGAAGTGGTGAGCTTCCATTCTCCAAAAGACTTGGTCATTTCATCAATTTCCCTTTTATAGACTAGAATTAAAGAGTTCTCATTATAATTAACATTGTCATTGTCATTGTAATTGTCAAGGTCGGGGGCATGTCGCGCCCCATTTTTCTCATAAAAAGAAAAATTCGATGTGACAACTCTTATTGGTATTGTTTGAAGGAGAGAGTGTGAAGAGTCGCCACCTAACGAATTAAGATGCATTAGGGCACCGGTCTAGGCTACTACGAACCTATTTTATTATTTTATCATAGTTCACCAGAAATTCGAGTAAGGGTTTAAATTACCTCGAAAGGAAGGTGTTAGGCACCCTTCGAGGTCCACAAAGATGGTTCCCGGTCGAATTTATACTTTATGTGGGAATTCTATGTGATAAACAAAGGTCACTTATTTTTATTTAATTAAATGTTACTAAGTGATGAAAATAATATAGAAAATTTTAAACTATAGCACATATCATACATAGAATAAAATATACAAGAGATATGAGACTGACCTTTTGCGACATGTAAATAATAATTAAATAATACCATAATTTATGTATTTGTCATCTTCCTTGGATTACAGACTCTGGTGCAATTCTTTGCTTTGTCGTATATCCACTAAAGAAAATATTCAAGATTAAATCAAAATAATAATAAACTGCAAGTATCAAGCGACGTGTTAGTAAGATGTGCAACCTTAATTTGGTGGTAAATTTAATATAAAAATAAATAAACTGACAACATGTAAAGTTAAAATTAAGAGAGAAGAGAGAGAGTGGGATCAGGTATGATGAGGCTAAAGTGGGCCCAATGCGATGTGACTCCCTCTATTCTCATTTTTATATCGACTATCTTAAATGATTTAAGACAGAACGCAAGAGATTCTTAAAGAAAAATATTTAAGAGACCAAGTAAAATATTTTAGCATGTAAAAGTCATGTAAAATAAAAAATATGTAAGTATAATATATAAATTGTATCAAAGAGTGTTACCATAGTAGTATGAGTTGTCAAGTCTTTGAGACGTTTAAAATAGTGACACATGAAATAAGAAAAGAAGGGAGTAACGAGATGCTATATATTTTAATAAAGCTATATGTGCTTCATATGAGAAGCCAGCTATCGTCTGTCCTTTTGTCATCATTTTCTAAAACGTACCTGACCCCCATTGGGGTGACAACTCTATTTGAGCTTTCTTCATGTGTCAACTTGTGGTTGAATTCTAAGTGATGTTATTTCGTGGTGATGTACATGCATATAGAAATATTCAAAGGGAGTGAGAGTCTGTCTGTTCTTAAAGTTTATCTATTTATATAAAATTAGACAATACAATAATTAAGAGTTTTAATCAATGTAAACGCAGAGAAATGAAAGTGTCATAAAAATTAGAGTTTTCAATTTTTTCTTTTTACTAGGAAATGAATTTTAAACTAAACTCCATGCAAATCTAGAGTTATCATAAGGTAAATATGACACAAGCAGTATTAAAATACTACTCATTCTAAATATTGAATTAGCCCTAATCAAAATTAAAATAAAAAATGAAAGAAACCTTGTCATGCTAACATACATTACTTAAAACAAACCAACGAAATAAGAGACACCACTCAAAGCATTTGAAAAAGGAGAAGTAAGAAAAGAGGTAAAGAGAGTAAGTAGCGAAAGTGATTTAAAAACACACACTGCAATATGCATGTAATGACAATCATATTCAATTTTAAGATTTTTTTTATAACTCAACAATCTTTTTTAAGAGAAAATTGTCTACTCTTATTGCAATTAACTGAAATACACCTAAACTCACATCATATGAGGCCCTTTAACTAGGGGGTTTGGGCCACAGGTGACAAAAGAGTTTTAAAATAAGGTGTAGGTGACACAATTCTTAATTATTAGTTGGAGGTGACAATTACTTTATTATGGATTAAGAAAGTTGAGGAAGTCTGAAAATAACCCACAAATTTTTAAATTTATATTTTGATCCCAATATCTACCAAAAATAACGGGAAATGGTGGGAAAAAAAAGGCGTCTTTCTCTCTCTTCTCATCCATAGTTGTTTTCTCTCTCTTAGCAATTTTTGTTGTTCATTATTTCTGCTACTTTATTCATCATCTTCTGCTTCATTATCATCATCTTCTACTTCATTATCATCTTCATCTTCTTCTTGTTGACCATTTGTTGTTGTTGTTGTTGGTACAGCGGTACTGCTGCGACCTGACCAATTTCTTAGGTCAAATTTTATTTACTACATCACTTTCCACTTTGGCATTACTTCATAGGTGACTTTGGTAAGTAAAATTATGATTTTTATTCGTATTTGTCATCTGGGTACACTTCTGTTTTTCTAATAATGGATAGAACCCCGATAATGAATCCAGCGTAAGTGCCCACAATTTAAACAGATCAATCATCTGGTGTATCAAATGAGTAATCTGTTGCATCAGAAGATTTATCTGTTGCATCAGACTATTTATCTGTTGCATAGGAATACTTATCTGTTGCATCAGACGTTATCCATTGCATCAGAAGTATTATCTATTATATCAGGATGTTTATCTGTTGCACCAGACTAATTATCTGTTGCAACGAATGATTAATCTGTTTGGAACAACATAAATCAGCCCCTGCCACAAACCCAACAGATAACCAATATGTTTCAACTCTTGCTATTGCTACTGGATTCAAAATTATTCCTTACGTCCAATTACCCATCCCAAATTCCTAATTCGATTTCTCATTTTACTTGTCTTTTTCATTAATCAAGAAAAGATTAAAAAAAATCCACGTTTTACCCTTTGCATTAATCACTTTTTCTTCAAATTAAAATAGAAACATTATTTAATAGGGGAACTATACGCCAACCGACGTTAAAATCTTTCTTCTCTTATGAAATTTTGATTGAATAGAAAACAATGGTTATTTCAAACACGTCTACCGTCCCATCAATTGATCAGTGGGCTATGGTAAACTAATCATATTATTAATTATTTTTCTTAATCAATGTGGCATCTCAATTTGGGACAGGTAATTTGAGATGGAGGGAGTACAAACTAATACGTCAGAGCCAAGCAACAAACTAGTTATCTATTAAAACAGACTATTTATCTGTTGCATCAGACTTCTTATCTGCTGCAACTTGAGTAATCTGTTTTGAAAAACACATCAACCCCTGCCACAAACCCAACAGATAAATCTTGATATTGCTACTGGATTCTAAATTATTCTTTTTTACGTCGAATCATCGACATGTTTGCTGAGAAGATAATAGACAAAATAAAAATTAAATATGGGTTAAAACGTCAAAGATCAAACATAATTTTTTTATTAAACAAAAACAAATAAAAAGACATATAATAGACTAAAAGAAAAATAATAATCTAATTATTATTATTATTATCATCATCATTGTCAGCCGGCCAATCTTCAATCGGAAGTAGCAAGGTCCTCCTAAGCCTGCGTATCTCGTGGAGCATTCTTGCTCTAACTCCACTCAATTCCCATTGCAGGTCGCAAACTTGATTTTGAAGTTCATTCACGGCGTCTTACAAAAAAGCAACGTCCCACACTGGGTCAGCCATAATCTTCTAGAGTGTAATATGAAAGACGAGATGCAATAAATAAATAGAGTGTAGTTGAATGAACGATTGAGTAAGGAGGGACCTATTTATAGAGGATTGAATTTGAATGAGAGGCAAAAGGGTGTGAATATTCACCTCCATTCATTAATTATATTTTTTATTAAATTAAGAAAATAAATATTGTGATATAAGTCATGACTTTTCAGATTATTATTATTATTAGTTAGTTCTTTGGAAGAACCGTTTTTATTGAGTTGTGGCAACATATTCTATATCTGTTACATCAGATAACACATTTGTGACAACAGATATATTATCTATTGCAATAAATATAAAATATGTTTCATCAGATAATTTATCTGTTACAACAAATAATCTAATTGTTCACCTTCATTTATTAATATTAATGTGAAAAGTAATGACTTAATTAAATTAAGAGATATTGTGATAAGTCATGACTTTTCAGATTATTATTATTAATTATTTCGTTCCAAGATCCATTTTTATTGAGTAGTAACGACAAATTCGATATTGGTTACATCAGATAAATCATTTGTGACAACAGATATATCATCTGTTGCAACAATAGTGAACCTGTTAAATCAGATAATATATTTGTCCCAACATATAATCTACTTTTTTTAAAAAAAAAAACTATCATCATATCATTAATTCAAATTTGCTTACTTTTTTATTTTATACATAAAAAAAACACCTTTTCAAATTCCTTAATAAAATAATAACCATTTTATTATATAATAAATAATTTTAAAAATAAATTCAAAAATAAAAATGGTAAAAAGTCACGATCAGTTATTAAAATTAAATAACCGTTCTTTTACGGTTATAAATTGTGTTTATCATTTATTTCCTTATTATTTATTTATGAAATATTTTTCATATTGAATAATCGGAAAGTCATGTCTTTATTTTTTCACCTTCTCAATAACAACAATAACCCTTTTTATTAATAACCATCAGGTGCAACATATGATCGATCTATCATAGCAGATTAATCTCTGTTGACACAAATTGCTCAATCCCTACCACCAACCGTCGACATGTTGAGAACAAGGAATAAACAGAATGATCATTAAATACTAAATACAAATTAAAAATTCAAAGTCGACAACAAAATGAAATGAATGATCATAGATTTTTGAATCCCTTGGGTA
The DNA here is from genome assembly GCA_030864225.1 of Capsicum baccatum var. pendulum. Classification (NCBI taxonomy): domain Eukaryota; kingdom Viridiplantae; phylum Streptophyta; class Magnoliopsida; order Solanales; family Solanaceae; genus Capsicum; species Capsicum baccatum. The sequence continues at coordinate 93,062,760 of CM061551.1, forward strand.
GATCCAATATACGAAAGGAGGAAAATACATGAGCTAAAATAAAAAAATATTACCTAATTATTATTACTACTATTATTATTTTTGTCAATTGGACATTTTTCATCCGGCAGCCTGGCTCCGAAGTCAGCCAAATCTCTCTGGAGTTCATCAAACTACCTTTAAAGTTCATGCAAGGACTCGATATGAATATTCTTGTACGAATCTGGATCATCTATATTTGTAAGGAGGGACCTATTTATAAATTATTGTATCTCGGAAAGAAAAGAAAATTACTTTAAAATAAATCTAACAGATCAGAAATCTATTGCAAAATATATTCTTTCTATTAGATAACTTATAAACAACATACTGTCAATCTTTTGCAACAGATGTATATATCTGTTTGATTTCTGCAACATGTTGATCAACTATTGTAACAGATGTCTTCAATTGTTTGACAATATAACAAATATGTCATCTGATGCAACTAGCTAGTCATCTATTTATTTAATTTAAGCCATAGAGTTAAGTATGTATTACTGATAAGATCACCGTGACAACACACACAAAGTACAATGTTTTTGTGAATTCAATTTTTAACCAATTAGGCATTGATCATTCAAACAAGATCCTGCATTGTACCGTTAAGTTTGATGGGATCGAAATTGATAAGGCTAAGGACCTCATGAAGATGGTGAAGATACCCTGTTACGAATTACTGACGATTGCTGCTCGTGTTTATGTGTGTCATGTTTTGAGAAGGGATCAATATTTGTCGTCACTGCAGAGAACCAATAGCGATTGGACTTAAATTTAAGTGTGCATTGGACCCTTAGAGGGCCCTCGAAGCCTCGCACTGCATCAAACAAGAATGGAAAACCAATAGAAATTCCCCTGGCGAAAATTTATATGGTTGGGTTGCTCGCTCGGGGTAATGATTATATGACAGAAGGTACGGTAGGAGAATTTTTTTGAGCGAAAATGGTTGGCTAATGGAAGACTATATCATCTGATAGATAATTAAAGAAGAGACATAGGGTAAAAAGTAACTTCTAACGAATCTGGCCGATGGAATTATCTAAACAAATGCAAAATCTGAATCAAGTGCAAATATGAAAGTGTATCCGGTAATGTAATTTCGTTTGTTGTCTCTTTGAAAGAAAAATAATGTAGATAGACACTTTGCTAGGGAGCTACGTGGTCAGAATTATCACCTAGGTAGAAAATAGGAGAAGACCAACAAAGCATCCTCATGGGCATCAAGGGTTGAAATGATGTTCAACAAGTCTAGAAAACTTACTCTAACAACAACTGCAGTTAAAAAAGGAAATTAAGCAAAAGCAGCAATTTCTGAATTTTAAATTTTATCCCATGCCTTTTTGTTTGTGTTTTCGATCAGGTCCACTGTCGTTGACCTGTCGGAACCACAAACGAGATGGAAAGAAAAATAGAGTATCATTACTTCCTTAGCAATATGGATTAATTGATTGTGTTTTCTTGTCTTAGCATGCTTTCAACATTCCTTGGAGAAGATCAAATACTTGCTATAGTATGTGAACCCCGATAATTTTCAAGCTTGCCTACAGCTTGCTGATTCTATATTTAAGATGGTCATTTCCATCTTTGAAGTTGGTACGGAGTTCCTCATCTCTTGTAAGATCGATCAGAAACACTACCTTCAAAGTTGTGGCATTCTAGAAAACCTTCAGAACATTTTCTTTGGGAGCCTTAAAGGCTACATGAAGGGTCATTTTATTTGTTTTAGGTTAAAATATATTGATGCATATTGAAGATATGGTCCCAACAGTTGAACAACACACTTTTATCGAGCATTGCTCCATTTTCCTTGCTCAACCAATTTGATAAATTAGTAAGTCTGGAGTTACATAGTGTGTGATCTAAACCGACTCTACCAAGCCTATCAAATATTACGTAACTCCGAGCTTATTACCCTATCATCCTTTCTACTGATCACTCTTCTCCAATATAGATGACAAGATATCTGCAATGCAAAAGTCTACACCATCTCCAGACATGCTTACTTGGGAGCAATAAACAAATATCTTCACATTAATTGCTCCCAGGCAAGCATGTCTGGCGACGGTGTAGACTTTTGCATAGCAGATATCTTATCATCCATATTGGAGAATAGCAATCAGCAGAAAGGTTGAGAGATTGAGCTCGTTCGATTTGTGTACTAACTTGATCATATTTTTTTAATAGGATAATGAGCTTGGAGTTATGTAACATTTGATAGACTTGGTAGAGCCAATTTAGATCACACGCTATGTAACTCCAAGCTTACTAATTTTTCAAATTAATTGAGCAAGATACATTGATCAATGTGCGATAAAAGTGTGTTGTTCAACTATTGGGACCATATCTTCAACATGCATCAACACATTTTAACCTAAAACAAACACGGTCATCCTCTATGTATCCTTTAAGGCTTCTAAAGAAAGTGTCCTGAAGAGCTTCCAGAATGCCACAACTTTGAAGGTAGTATTCCTGATCAAGCTCACAAGAGATGAGGAACTCCTTACCAACTTCGAAGATCGCAACAACCAGCTTGAATATAGAATCAGCAAGCTGGAGGCAAGCTTGAAAATTATTGGGATTCACATACAACAGCAAGCATCTGATCTTCTCCAAAGAATGTTGAAAGCATGCTAATGCAAGAAAACACAATCAATTATAATCATATTTCTAAGGAAGCAATGATACTCAATTTGCCTTTCAATCTCGTTTGTGGTTCCGATCAGGTCAACGGCGGTGGACCTAATCGGAAACACAAACAAGAAGGCATGGGATGAAATTTAAAATTCAAAAATTGCCGCCTTCGCTTAGATTTCTTATTTTGACTGCAGTTGTTGTTGGCGTAAGTTTTCTAGACTTGTTGTACATCATTTCAACCCTCGATGCCTGTGAGGCTGCTTTATTGATCTTCTCTTATTTTATATCTAGGTGATAATCCCGACCACACAGCTCCCTAGCAAAGTGTCCATCTGCATTATTTTTCTTTCAGAGAGACACCAGATGAAATTATATTAAGGAATACACTTTTAGATTTTTACTTGATTCAGATTTCGCATCTATTAAGATAATTCCATCGGCCAGAATTGCTAGAAGTTACTTTCTACCCAATGTCTCTTCTTCAATTAGCTCTCAGATGATATAGTTTTCCATCAACCACCTATTTTTCCTTGAAGGCATTCTCCTACCGCACCTTCTGGCGTATAATCATCACCCCGAGCGAGCAACCCAACCATATAAATTTGGGCTAGGGCAATAACTATATTGGTTTTCCATTTTTATTAGATATAGTGCTAAACTTCGAAGGCCCTCTAAGGGTCCAATTCACCCTAAAAGTTAGTTCAGTCGCTATTGAATCTCTTTACAATAAAACCAAAACTAGATCCCTTCACAATGCTTGACAAATAAACATGAGCAAAAACCGACATTAAATCTTAACAGGGTATCAGAACAATTTTTATGGTCCCTCAGCCTTATCAGTTCAGACCTACCAAACTTAACTGTAAAATTACAGACATCTTATTCGAACGATCTATGACTAATTAGTAAAAACAGCATTCTCAAAATCAGTGCACTCTATGTGTGTTTCCACGGTAACATTATTAGTAATACATATCTCTCACATATGAAGTGGTTCCATCTGCAAGAAGTTTATTCCTCTTAACCCATCTTTACCACAGCCTCTTGTGATGGTCTAAAAAAAGTCGATCAACTGTCAGTTCCTTATATCTACAAAAAAGAGGAAGAAAATCGATGTCCCAAAAAAAATATTATCCATCTGTTGCATCAGATGTGCAGTTTTTTGCAAAAGATGTGGAGTATGTTACAACAGATGTGGAATTTGATGGAATACATTAAACCAGCTTTTTTGGTGGTTTGATTTGTTTCAATAGTTTCTCCATTTGTTGCAACATCAACAACAAAGAAAAAACAATATTTATTCCAACAACATCATCAACAACAAAGAAGCAACATCCTTTGTTCCAGAACCATCAACAACACCACACCACAAGTTCCAATAATTCCAACCCCACTAACAACATCAATAACTGCATCAATAATAAAGAAACAAACAAAATACATATAAAAAAATGATATTGCCAACAAGGCTTTTAAACTTCTCCCAATAGATGACGTTTTTTGTATATTGTAATAAAATTCTTGGTTTATTTATTCAACACTTAAAAGTTTCTTCAAATCTTTTTAATAAATATGATATGGGTAAATATTAATTAAATAAAAAAATAGATGTAAATAACTTGCGAAGAAAAAGATGAGAATGAAAGAGCAATAATGAATCATACCTTAATATCAAAAAGGGGATCAAAACAACAATTTCAGTCGAGGAAAGATATGGATTGGTTTAGATCTGAAAGGATCTTAATGAGAACAGAAGAGAAAAGAGACAAAAAGGATGTGACCCTAAAGAGGAGAGAAAGAAAAAGTTGATGAGAGTTTAATAAAATAAACTGCAGCTGAAGGAAGAGATAGGATAATTTCTATAGACGTATTGTGTACATAGACGTGGGGGTTTTCAATATTCATTAATTAATATTCATTAATTTCATTAATAATTTGAGGGGCACAAGGAAGACTAAGACTAGTGACATTGAAAAGACAAGACAAGACTGCTCAATGAACTCACTTTTAAGATATCCAAGAAATATTTTTTACCGCCTTTAGTAGTAAGTGCTACTACTTGATATTATCTACTCGGACCAGAAGGTTGCTTTAAAATTAAAAGTGAAAAAAAAGATTTTCAAACAGATATATCATCTGTTGCAACATATATAAATATCTGCTTAGAAATCAGAACAGCTCAGTCATCTGTTACAACAGATATCAATATCTATTTAAAAATTCCAACAGCTCAGTCATCTATGATAATAGATGAAAATATTCATTTGATAATTAATTAAATCAGATATGTCATCTGTTACAATAGATATAAATATCTATTTGAAAATTTCCAACAGCTCAGTCATCTATCACAACAGATACAAATATCTATTTGATAATTAAATTACATATGTCATCTGTTGCAACAGATATGAATTTTGTTTGAAAAGTTTCAACAACTTAGTCATTTATTGGAACAGATTTTATTGAAATTGATTTAGGTGGAACTAGGGACGAATGAATGAGATCGCAGGGTCAACTACAAATCCAATCGAGTCTTTGCAATTGCATGGCGTTGGTATTGCGTTCATTCCAACTCGAGTCATCGATCAAACACTCTGAGTTGAAATGAGTTCTCTTCAACTCAATATTAGGATAGTGATAGTACCTAAGCTGATTTAGGTGGAACTAGGGATGAATGAATGAGCTCGCAGGTTCAATTATAAATCCAATTGAGTTTTTGCAATTGCATGGCATTGGTATTGCGTTCATCCTGACCTGAGTCGTCGATCAATCACTCTGAGTTAAAATGAGTTCTCATAAACTCAATGTTAGGATAGTGATAGAATAGGAGGGATTAGGGATGAATCAATGAGCTCGTAGGGACAACTACAAATCCAATTGAGTCTTTGCAATTGCATGGCATTGGTATTACGTTCATCCCGACCCGAGTCATCGATCGATCACTCAGAGTTGAAATGAGTTCTCATCAACTCAATTTTAGGATAGTGATAGTACCTAAGTTGATTTAGATGGAACTAGGGATGAATGAATAAGCTCGCAAGGGCAACTACAAATCCAATTAAGCTTTTGCAATTGCATGGCATTGGTATTCTGTTTATCTTCTCGACCTGAGTCATCGATCGATCACTCTGAGTTGAAATGAGTTCTCATCAAATCAATGATAGGATAGTGATAGTATAGGTGGTACTAGTAATAAATCAATGAGCTCACAGGGTCAACTAAAAATCCAATCGAGTCTTTCCAATTGCATGGCATTGGTACTGCGTTCATCCTGACCTGAGTCGTCGATCGATTACTTTGAGTTGAAATGAGTTCTCATCAACTCAATGTTTTAAAAACTATATCTTTTAAAAATTTTAAAATTAATTAAGATCAATTCGGACCAAATTAGCAATTTCAAAACTTGTCATTCTTTTCCAAAATTACAAATCAACCCATACAAATCATCTATTTGCACAAAAAACTTTTCATTTCAAATTTTAAGTTCTCTCTCTTCTATCTCTCTCTCTCTTTCGGTTTCCTCTCCCTCTCATCAATACAAATAACAACTACTCAACATATGGCTCAACCCTTTAAAATTGGTCGGTTTTCTTCCCATTTACGACTACATATAGTTGTTTTTTTGACTTCAGTCCCACTTGTATCTGTTGTTTTCTCTGTCTTCAGAGGTAACAGCATTCGAGAAGACTTATACATTTGTTATTTATTCTAAAAAATAGAGTTTTTTAGTTAATGATGAAAAAGAAGACTTTTAGTTGTATTATCTTCGAGAATGGGTTAACAATTTTGAGTTTTGATGCTAAAAAAGTAGGAAGCACCCGAGAAAACCCTAGTTTTTCTCTCAGTATTTTGTTGACTGTCGTAGTATTATTGGATGATATTTGTGGTGTTGGAGGTGGTTGGTGGTGGTGGTGTTGGTATATGTGTTTATTGGCGGTGGTGTCGGTGGTGTTGGTGTTGGTATTGGTGGAATTGGTGGAATTGGTGGTAGTATTGGTGGCATTGGTTGTGGTGATGGTGGTCCATCTGTTGCAATGGGTGAAAGATCTGTTGGGAGATATTAAATAGGTCTTCAAACAGATTTCCCATCTGTTCCAACTGATGGGTTATTCGTTGGAGTATTTTCTTGTAATGTGGCATAGAATAATTTATTGAAATTTGTACATCTGTGGCAATAGGTGGAATATTAGTTGGGATATATTAAATAGGTCTTCAAACAGATTTGGGTTTCCTATCTGTTCCAACTTATGGGTTGCCCATTGGAGTATTTTCTTTTGGTTATGTGGCATAGAATAATTTATTGAAATTTGTCTCACCTTTTTTAAGAAAATTATGCAGACATCAAATGCAATGTATTTTTGATTTTTCAATTATATGTAGTTAAAAGATGTCTCCCAAAAGAAAAGAAACTGAAAGTGGAGAAAGTGGATCAACTTCTTATCACCAAACAAAAAAGGCTAGAGTACAGATAGATTCGGAGAAACTTCCAAAACAATCTCAGTCAGGGCAAAATGAAGTCGAGGAAAGTGATAACTCCTCCTCACCAATGGGGCGTGAAATAACATCAAAATTCCAGCATGATTCTGTCAAAACCATTAATATTGACAAGTTTTGAGTTTTGATGCCGATAAATAGCCCTAAAGTACTATTTGGTGATCTTGTACTTAAATATCAGTTGGGGAAACCTTTTGACGAACTTAGGAGTATTATGAAGAAGGAAAACATAGATGGCATTTTTAAGAAGAGTTACTTTGTACACTTTCTTAAGCTGTCTGGGCCCTGCCTTCTCTATTTCCCAATGATCATGGTATATGGCCTTCTCAAGCGCAGGATCAAGTATGCGGGGGATGATGGAGATCCAAAGGAGGGCAAAAAAAATATGGATGAAGTCTGGATCAACTTCTGTGGAATGCCATTTGTTTTGGATTTAAAGAGTTTGCCATAGTGACGGGCTTGAGATGCGATCATCCAGAAGAACCTCCCATAAAGAAAACACCCCACAAAGGGTCCAACAAATACAAGGTAAAAAAGATAGGTTGTTGGGCATTGTTGGACCTAGCTACAGAGTATAGGATTTGATGGCGGATCTCAAGAATAAAGACATACCAAAGCACTACATATAATCTATTGTTGTAACTGATCGGTAATCTGTTAGAGAAAATAAAAAAAGTAGGAAGACCTGTTATATAATTTCCAGCAGATGACCTACGTGTTGTATCTCATGTTGCAATATATGTCTAAATCTGTCTGATAAAATATTTCATCTATTGCAGCAAATGTATTATCTGTTGCGATATTTGAATCTAGTACTCCATTTTAATTAACATGTTCAAAACTAAGGATTAATTGTATTCATATACAAAATAAAATAAATTGAAGCCTTCAAAAATTACACGAAATAACTCAACAAATAAATAAAATGTAAAGAAAATCATTATGGGTACAAACATCTAATCTACAAATAAATCAACAAGTTAAACCAAGGAGGATAGGTTATTACATTAACGGACTTAATCTATAAAGATCTAATCAATATGGACAAGTTGTTCTTCATCCGATGCTACGGAATTCGGTTTTGGTCGTCGTGGATCTTTAACGTTGGTTGCGTACGGCTTCTGAGCTTTCGCTTCTCTGTATTTTCAAAAAAGAGGAGCATATCTTTTGTAGAGTAATCCATCATAAAGTCCATCATTTGGTACTTGTAATCCATCGCTCAAATACTCGGCATAGACGGCAACAAAAGAACCACAATCCCTGTGTTATAAAAAATAGATAATCCATATCTTGCAGTTCATGCAAGCGTTGTGAAATTTGTGAAATGAAACTAAATCATGACACTTAAACTTACAGGCTACCAATGGTTTGTTGAGCAATTCCGTCAACATATTGTACATCAAATGGATCAGCCATTTTATCCCGGTATGCTTCAATCGTCGACCAATCAGTACGAACCTTTTGATCCAAAAAGCCACTCATATCAAGGTAAGTATGCAATATTTTGTCCAGCTCTTATATCTCAAACGACGGCCCAGAACGTCTCCTTCATGTCATCGAGTCATAAACTCGGATGCGCCTTTTTTTAGAACGATGAAAACCAACACCCAATGGATTTCATCACCACAATTGATTGGGATGTATACTTCGTCGACCAAATGTCAAGTTAAGCCAGCCGGAATGCTAAAACCTTTGATGATATTGATTAAGCATTCCTCGTTTCGGGAAACTTCTGGCTTCTGTTGACAATACTTATCATAGGGATCATTGATGTAAACTTTGTATAAACAATTACCTGTTGTGTATCTGTAATGTTCTTATGTTTGAAACTTGGCCTTCTTTCAGAGGTAGTAAAAAATAACATCGATGTGTTGTACATATTATCAAATATTTTGAATTACGTGATGAAAAATCAATACGCAGATGTAAGTAAATAAAGTATTAATTAATAGTAGTATTTATGGCATTTAAACCTCATCATTCCAGCAAGTTTGGGGCTGTGAAATCAAATAGAACCAATTCTTTATTTCAGAAAATGCAACAACAAAGTCAAACATATCAAAACCAAGACTCGATTCGTTCACTTTGTAGCGCTCGTCATTTTATTTTCTACATGTTGATTTATATGTGTTAATGTCAGGTTCTTACAACAAGAATTGTATAAACCAATAGCTATAAAATTGATTTATGTACCTGCCAGCATGATGCTTTAACAACCAATCGGCAATTCATTCTGAATAGTCGTTGATCAACTGTGTTAGTTTTTTTGGAGCCTCGTCCGAGATGTTGAACCCTTCAAATGGGTAATTCTTCCGTTCTCCCAAACTGACAGGCTCCACTTTTTCTTCATCTTTGGAAGCAGTTGATAGATTATCAACTCTGATATTATGCTCTTCGGCAGTAGCTGTGACATCCACCTAGAAAGCCAAAATTGTCAATGCTAAGTAGAGATATACAACAGATTTTTCATCTGTTGATATAGATGAGTCTTATGTTGTATCAGATAGATTATCTATTAGGACAAATTCGAACAGGTAAATCATAGAAGTATGATAATTTTGAACAGATGATCCATCTGTTGCAACATAAGACTCATCTGTTGAAACAGATAATGAATCTGATGCAACAGGTTAGATAACAGTTGCAACAGATGTAATATCTGTTTGATAATTTTCATTAGATGTATCATCTGTTGAAACAGGTATGTATCTGTTTGTTTTTTGGAATAGATGATGTACATTCACCTTCTTCAACTCATGTTGCTCTCCTGTGGCACTTGCATACTGAACATCGATGCAAGACAAAGATAGAGGCATTGCAATCTTGCTTTTTTTTATGATTGATGATGTGTTAGAAGTTTCTTTCCTTCTCCTCTTAGCTGCCTTGATCTCTAGTGGAGTGTCTGATTATGAAATCCGCTTTGATAGAATGGCACTCCTCTTAGATGTCATTTCCTTTACAGAAGCAGTTAGTGCATTAATAGCATTAATCACTCCATCATGTTTCGCCTTGCAGTCTTAATATTTGCATGAAGAACATTCGCTAGATGCAGCAAAATCTAGAGAAAAATATGTACAACCATTATGATCATAATCATAATGGCTTATTGTTTCAAAAACTGTAAGAGAAGCATCATTAGCCCCACCCTCCAAAATTATTTTTCTTGTGATGGTTGTTGCTCCAATCAATTCCATTTTTATTTCATCAACGATCTTAGGGTCCGATAAAGTTTGCACAGACCGTAAACTAAGAAAAATGGTATCTTCAACTCTCAGTTGGTCGGAACAAGCCACGGATGGACAATCTAAAATAAATTGGTACATATATTAAGAATGATGATGAAATCATTTAATCATATATTAAAATAAAAACTTGATTAGAATTGGACTTACTGGTTCCTTGGGGAGATTGAAAAGATCAAGAAATTTTACATTTTTATCAATTTTGGCCGATAACCATCTCAGAATTCTTGGACAGGAAACTTCTTCCTAGTAGTTCACTTGTTGTCTCAAATAAGGAGTGGCTTCAAATACCCAAGCCTATAACATAACGCCAATAAATAAAAAGTATTATTGAATAAAAAAATGATGAATCATATCATGATAAAGGAAATATTTACCATGAAGGCCCATGAAAAGCCATATAAGTTGACTGTTTTTGGCGTTAACGGAGTCAACAAATATTCGACAGTCATTTGAAAGCTTTCATAACCCCAAGGATAGCTGTTAAATACCTCAAGATCCTCGGAGATATTTATTAAACCGAGTCTTATGTTGTTGTTAACTTCTCTCACCCAAAGAACATTATGTACAAACCAAACCAAGCACAATGATTGCTTGTGCTTCTTTGAAAGTCCTTTACCTTTCAACGTTTCTATCAGATTTTTGTTTTTCAAGCTTGGACCAACAATGGACACTAGGTCATCACAATCACTCGACTTTCCTTTTCCTTTTTTAAGTGTGCGGGGTACATTTTTGGGGTCAGAGTAGGTATAACTTGAGAAGCAGAAGGAGGATAACATTTTAGTCCGATAAATATGACAAACTCCTTCCAATCAAAACAAATAGGCATGCCACAGTAATTTATCCACACCTCATCCAACTTATCTTTGTTTTCATACATAAACCTACGCTTGAGAAGATCATATACCATTTTCATCAGAAAATAAGCATTGTTGTCCTCCGAAAAACTAAGATATTGCCCAAAGCAGCTTTCCCTGAAATAAGAATTCAATTTTTATTCTCGAAGTATTTTTCTGAAGGCGTCGAAAGACTTTCCCATAACTAATTAACCACGAGATCACTCATTAAATCTGTGGCACCATCGTACTGCATTCTTACAGGATAACGATCAATGCTGAAGGTTTTGACCAACTCTTCAGTGGAAGGGCTATTCGTATTTGGATCATCTCTTTTAAAAGATCCCTCCTCCCCGTGTTCATTATCTTCTGCTCTTCATTGAGATAACGCTTGTAAAGCAAGCTCATAGAGTGGTGGATGTAGCTGAGTTGCTGCACTGGTTCCTTTACTTGGACTTGATTCGATTTCTTTTCTTTTGGGAGCCATGTTATCTTAAATTAATAGGAACATAACATAGATTATAATTGATTAATGCAAAACAGTAATATAACAGTTTCAACAAACAACTAATCTGTTGCACCAGGTATGTTATCTGTTGCAACATATAACCGACCTGTTGCAACGGATGAGTAATCCATGGGAACCATAAAAACAGCACTAATCTATTGCATCTGGTATTTTATCTGATGCAATATATAACCGATACGTTGCAATGGATGAGTAATCCGTTGGAAACCATAAAAACAAATCACTAATATGTTGCACCAGGTATTTTATCTGTTGCAACATATAACCGACCTATTGTAATGGATGAGTAAACCATTGGAAAGAATAAAAATGAATCACTAATCTAATGCACCAGGTATGTTATCTGTTGCAATATATATCCGACCTGTTGCAACGGATGAGTAAACTGTTGGAAAGAATAAAAATAGTCACTAATATGTTACAAAATGAAGAGTAAACCGTTGGAAAAAATAAAAACATATCACTAATCAATTATCTGTTGAATCAATATTGTTTAGATTTCTTTCAAATAGAAGAGTCGTCTGTCGCAACAGATGAATGATCTGTTAGACTGTTCACCTGTTGCATTGGATTTTCATAGTTGCATCAGATTTTCATCTGTTGCATCAGATTTGCATTTGTTGCATCATATGTTTTATCTGTTACATCAGATGTTTCATCTGTTGCAATACCATTTTTACCAAGACAAACAACAAATCAACCCAGCAACACCAACACATCACACACACACACTAAGAACATCAACTATGATCAAAAATCACTAATAAATTCGAATCAACAGTACCACAACAAGACGAAGAAATGCCAATAATTAGGATTTTATTTAGTCCACATTTTAATACTAGAAGAGTAGTTGGCTCAAGTTCCTCTGTTTCTTCATAATTTTTTACCTGTGAAAAAAAAAATGGGACGACGAAGAACTCAAAGTTATTATCGCCGAAGATTTCTTCACGTCGATTGATGGTTGAAAGTCGAAAAGGAACTCGCCCGACTATTTGTCGTTGGAGGTTGAAGGAAGAAATTTTGTAGAACTGTTGGTTGGAAGAGTGTTGAGAGAAGTTGGAGAGAGAGAAAGTGGTTGATTTGGATTGAAGAGGGGTGTGGGTTGGGTTGATTTGTATTTTTGAAAAGATTAGAAAGTTTTGAAAATATTAATCAAGTACATAATTAACTTAATCAAGTTTCCTAATGATGTTTGACCCTTTAAGTTGGTCAATGTCATCAATCATTCATTCAAGACTTAAAAGACATCTTTCCTTCAATTTTCTCCTTTAACCAACTACAAGGATATATCTCTTATTATTTTAAAAGGGCGCCTCAAAATGGCTACAAAATATTTTAATCACATAGTTCGTAAGATCCAAATCAGTACTCTATAAAACCCAAATGGATATGTTGATTGAACTACAATGGATTGAACAAAAGAATGAGGCAGCAAATAGCATGAAACATGTTTCTATAATAAAACAAAAATGGGTTAGTAAAATATAAGAAAAAAATGAATGTTTGTGAACCAAATATTTATTGCATTAATGAAGATCTTCTCAATAAGGTCTTGTATCCCAATAATAATCATTCAACTGGTTAAAATAAAATTTTCAAGTACGTCTAGACCAAAACCTTGACCGATGATCTCGATAGTGCACAACTAAACAACTCAATCTCGACGACAACCGAAGCTTTGAAAATTAACCAGGTGGAGATTAACCAACATTTTAGTAAGAAGACATAGAGCAGTGCGCCTTTGTGAAATAATGAACGGAGGAGGAGAAGAATGCTAGAGAGCGTGTGTTCGGAATTATTAGAGAGAAGTTGTGAATTGATAGGAGAGTGACGGAGAGTAAAGCCTGATTCCATAGGCTCATGGGGCAAGTATTTATTGAGATGGTATGATTTCGTTCAAATTTAAAAAATAGAGAAGTAAAAGGGACTTTAATTTCAAATCTCTCAAATATGAATGGATTGGAGTAGATTCATAGGGGAGATTGAGCAGATTTTTTGTATTTGAATTTACAACGAGAAATAAAGCTTTAATGGTAAGGAGAGGAAATCTTCAAAAAAATGAAAAAGAAAAACTAGTAAGTAGTGGAGAAAAGGTAATATATGATAAGCAAAAGGAAACAAAATATTATAAAAAGAAAATTAAAATAATGAAACAAACATGAGAAGTAATAATAAATAAAGGATGGAGGGATGTTTGGCTAATTTGCCGGTGACGAGGGTGGACAGTGTGGGTTTGAATTGCTGGAAATGGTTTAAAAATATGAAGAGGAATTGAGCTAACTATTTAGGGTAATAATAGAGCTACTAGTTAATTTAAAATGTCATGATGATTTAAGAAAATACAACTAATAAATAATAGGTCATTGAATAAAGATCCATGGCATAAGAAACAAATATTGAAGCAAATGTCACTTACCTGAACTAGAGAGAAAGAGGGGGGGAATCTTGTTATATCTAATTGCCCTTTGATTTACAAACTTATCTAGTACTAAAATTATTATGAGCATAAGATATCAACTCAAAAAATATGGAGTGAAGAAAAGGAACTAAAATATTTTCAAAAATCCTTGTATGATCTTGTAATTCTTGTATTTCCTTTTGAAAGCAAATGTTGAGATCATTGTTGCGGAAGAGGGTGAGAAAAAATATTCTAACTGTATAAACTTGGAAGCAAATTGTGCCTTGAACTATGTTACTAAAATTGAAATTGAAATATAAATAACTAATGAAACTAAATAATTTAAATAATTTGGAATGAGAAGAGAGACGTTGGTGCATATTTGAGGTAATTGGACATGGCAAATAATAATAATAGTTATAATTATTATAACGATATAACTATTATTATTATTTGCCATGTCAACAGCTGCCCCTTCGTTGCTTGAGAATGATAAAAGAATTATCGAGCAACGAAAGTTGACGTAGTAGCCAATTTTATCCGACCGACAGAATAGTTTGTTGAAATAGAAGTAACAGGAGAGTTTTTAAAAATAGTGTGGCCGGGACTTTGATTTTAAGTCGCCTACATATCTCTGATTTTATGAGAATCAGGTTGTGCGTAGTTCTAGATTTAGAAATGAACAATATTCCTAAAGATTGTTATTGATAAAGGATGGGGCATCAACAATGATATCATGGTCGATGAGATGGGAATGAATGGAATTTGAAATAATGACGTGAAGAGAGGCGTGAAAGTGAAAGGTAGATGAGTTTTAAGTTGATTTCACGCGATGGACAAATAGATGGGTGACATTTTGAAAACAGGAATAAAAATTATTTCTGTTTGTTAGTCCTTCTCTGTTACCTGCGTCTTTACATCATACTAAATAACAAAGGTTAGACATGTAAGACATAAACAATTGATAAACATAAAGTGAATATGCGAGTAAAGAAAGCATATCTGTTGTACTATTGAATCAGTTATTTGGCTTCTCGATATAACGTTGGATCAGTTGTTGGGCATCTCAATATAGCCTTTGGATCAGCTGTTAGGCTTCTCGATATGACGTTGGATCGGCTATTGCACCTCTCGATTTAGCATTGGATCAGTTGTTGGGCTTCTTGATGTGATGTTGGATCGATTGTTGGGCCTCTTGATGTAGCGTTAGATCAGCTATTGGGCTTCTCAATATGATGTTGGATTGGCTGTTGGGCCTCTCGATGTAGCATTGGATCAGCTGTTGAGCTTCTCGATATGACATTGGATCAATTGTTGGACCTCTCGATGTAGTATTGGATCAGCTGTTGGGATTCTCGATATAATGTTGGATCAACTGTTTGGGCCTCTCGATATAGCATTGGATCAGCTATTGAACTTCTCGATATGACATTGGATCGGTTATTGGACATCTCTATATAGTGTTGGATCAGTTGTTGGGCTTCTCGATATGACTTTGGATCGGCTGTTAGGCCTCTTAATGTATGTTGGATCAGTTATTGGGCTTCTTGATATGACGTTGGATCGATTGTTGAGCCTCTCGATATAGCATTGGATCAGCTATTGAGCTTCTCGATATGATGTTGGATCGACTGTTAGGCTTCGAGATGTAGCATTGGATCAGTTGTTGGACTTCTCGATATGATGTTGGATCGGTTGTTAGGCTTCTCGATGTAGCGTTGGATCAGCTGTTGGGCTTCTCAATATGACATTGGATCTATTATTGGGCCTCTCATCTATACCTGTTAGTCCTGCCACTTTTAGCTCAACTAGATAAAAATAGTTAGCACAGATAGATGTATATGTAGAAGATTAAACAATGTAGTGAAAACAACCATAACAATAATGATAAGATGAAATTCGAAAGCGTATTTGTTGCACTATTGGATCAGCTGTCAGACTTCTCGGCATGATGTTGGATTGGTTGTTGGTCCTCTCATCTATACCATAACAATAATGATAAGATAAAATTCGAAAGTGTATTTATTGTACTGTTGGATCAATTATTTGGATTCTCAACGTGATGTTGGATTAGTCGTTGGGCCTCTTGTGATGGAGTGATTCCTATCATCTGTACCTATTAATCCTATACTCAAAGAAAAATTGTGAGTTTGTAAAAAGGGAAAGGTTGATTTGTGCCTCTGCCTAGATTGAAATGTCTTTTTCTTGATGTCGTCATCTAAGAAATAGGACATGAAAAAATGTAAGGTTTCAAGAACCCAACATTGTTGATTAAGGTTCTACATGAACCCGATATTGTTGATTAAGGTTCTATAGGAACCCAAGATTGTTGATAAAGGTTCTACAGGAACCCAAGATTATTGATTGAGGTTCTACAGGAACACAATATTATTGATTAAGGTTCTACAGGAACCCAACATTGTTGAAGGTCCTACAGAAACCTCGTATTATTTAGTTAAGGTCCTTCAGAAACCCAAGATTGTTTATTAAGGTTCTACAAATACCCAATATTATGGATAAGGTTCTATAGAAACCCAATATTGTGGATAAGGTTCTACAGGAACCCAAGATTATTTATTAAGGTTCTACAGAAATCTAATATTATGGATAAAGTTCTACAGAAACCCAATATTGTGGATAAGGTTCTACATGAACCCAATATTGTGGATAAGGTTCTACAAAAACCCAATATTGTGGATAAGGTTCTACAGGAACCCTAAATTATTTATTAAGGTTCTACAGAAACCAAATATTGTGAATAAGATTCTACAGTAATCTAATATTGTGGATAAGGTACTACAGGAACCCAAGATTGTGGAATAACATAATATCAATTTCAATTTCATCAAAGTTAAAAGATAGAACAACTTAGCTCTTTTTCCTTATTCGGGATATAATCTTGGCCTCTTTGATGACATTATAGCATCATTGCTGCATTTAACACCTATTGTCTGCCCTCAAAGAAAAATCTTCAGTCAAAAAGAAATATTAATTCATACCTTGCTCGATTGACTCCTTGGTCGTTGTTTCTGCTTCATAGACTGTTAGGACTTGTACTTCATCATAGTGAAATTTTTCAGAAATTCTCAAAAATTTCTGCCCCAGTTTAGAATGAAAGACATTTTTTGCACGTCATTGATATATTGTTTACTTGTAATATTTTTGAGGTTTTCTTGAAACCTCAAAAATTCTGCACCAGTTTTGGCTTTTGGAGTCTTATATTTCTGAGCCACTCAAAGAAAAATGTTAGTCCAAGAGAAATGGTTGTCCTCTACTTGAACATCGTGACTTCAATTGTAATCTGCCTTTGTATGCTCAAGAGTTGGGTTATCAGCATGGTACTTTGGAAGTGTAAGAATTTGAAAGATAGGGAAAAGAAAATATTTTATTAGATTAAGACCAGACGCAGAGTGGGCTGCGTCCAAATGAAAGTCAGGTCAAACGTAGTTCGTGAGTAAAAAGAAAGGTAGATAAGATAGAAAATGTTATGTAGTCATAAGGTAGATAAATAGAGACTAACGAAGTCTCCCATTTTCAAGAGTGGTGAATGTTGAAGGAAATTGTTGAGAGGGTGCATGAATAATACAAGAATAAGGAGGTTCGATCTAAATAGTATTTCGCCCTGAGTGAGAGAAAAGAGGGATGTAATCTTTCTGGATATTGAGCATATTTGTCACACTGTAGATTTTCAATTGAGTCGATGTTCAAATGCTAGATAACCTTTAAATAATAAATAGTAAACTACAAAAAATAAGCATCAGCATACTCAATGCGAAAAGAGATAGTATGTCAATATGAGTCATTTTGTCAAGAAGGACTTTAGGACGAATGGGTGGACTAGAACTTAAGCTTGAAAAATGAATTGATATCATAAGATGGAAGATAGATTCGAACAAAGACTTACATACTAAATTCATACTTGATGTTGATTGAGTGAACAAGTGAATAATGATACGATATTGCAGAGATGTGCATATAATGTTTAAAGAAATTGTTTTGAATAAATGGGAGAATTGAAGATTGACAAAGTTTTGAACATTTTGAAGTATTTAGTTTGAAATATTTGAGAGTTTGAAAGATTGTGAAAAGTCATTTGAATAAAAAAATTCTAAGTTACACCCTTATGACATTACGGAAAGGTAAAAGATATAGAGAATATTATTTGATAGAAGAATTGTTGGAATGATAGCGATTGTTTCACATTTTCAAATATTAGGATGCTTTGTAAAAGAAAGGAAAAAGGAAGACCGCATCCTTATAAAGGATTGCCTACGTATCTTGTTGGAACAAGAATCAGGTCAGACGTAGTTCAAAATTTTGAGAGTTGTAGAAATTGAATAGCAAGGGGGGATGAATTGGAGAACTTTGAATAGGCCCTAAGAGTATATTGTAGGGACCAACATGACAAGAATTTTAAGAGTAACGAGCTCTAAAGTGAGGAACACTAAATGTAAAGAGTGACTAACAACAAGATAGGCACATGTCAATACATACATAGAAATGAAACACATAGCAAGTAATTATGAGTCCCTTTGAGATCATGAACTTCTTTGGACTTTGAATGAGACTAACATTCAACGCATCAAGGGTGCCAAGGCATCCTACGTTGAATGGAACGCATATTCCTTAATAAAATAAATATGTAGCCAAGATCTAAAGGACAAGAGTGGGTTTGTGACATGGTTTCCTCGAGTGGACAACTCGAGAGTGGGAAAGCTTGTGACTGTCGAAGCATCGCTGATCGACCGATCCATAAGGCATTTCTCAAAGGGTGTTTTAAGAAAGAACATCTGTGCAACCACACAATCGTTCGTAAAAGAAAATAAGAAGGGTTTTCAAGTAAAGGAAAGTATGAGCGGAATGTCAATTATATAAAGTAGTAACACATAGCACATAGCAACATACAGTAGCATGATTTAGCAATAAGGAAATAAACACTAAAACACATAACTAATAAAAGAAAAAGTAGACATAGAGAAATAACACATAAAATAAAAATGGGGTAGGGACTAACATGTATAAATTAAATCACCAATAAAAGCAAAAGTAGACATGGAGAAACATGAATAACACATAAAGAGGGGGAAAGGAAAGGGATAGACATGGAAAATAGGAAAAGACTGAATACCAATAAAGGTGAAATAAGGAGGGGCTATCATTTAACAATAACTCATGATATAAACAACTAAAGAAAAAGAGAGAAAGTAATTACGAAAAATAAGACAAACAAAGTGAAAGAATTCCACATAAAACACAAATTCGTGATGGTTAAAACCTAATGTCCCCAACAGAGTCGTCATTCTGTTGTGTTTCATTTTTCTCGCAAAAGGTGAGATTCGACGTGATCACTCTTTTTGGGATTGTTTGAAGGAGAGAGTGTGAAGAGTCGTCACCTAACAAATTAAGGTGCGTTAGGGAACCGATCTAGTCTACTACGAACCTATTTTGTTGTTTATTTTAGTTCACCAGAAATTTAGATAAGGGTTCAAATTACCTCAAAAGCAAGGCATTAGGCACCCTTAGAGGTCCACAAAGATGGTTCCCAGCCGCATTCATACTTTATGTGGGGATTCTATGTGATAAACAAAGGTCACTTATTTTTATTAACTTAAATGTTACTAAGTGATGAAAATAATAAAGAAAATTTTCAACTACAGAACATATCATACAAAGAATAAACAATACAAGAAATATGAGACTGACCTTTTGCGACATGTAAATAATAATTGAATAATATCATAATTTGTGTATTTGTCGTCTTCCTTGGATTGCAGACTCTGGTGCAATCCGTTGCTTTGTAGTATATCCACTAAAGAAAATATTCAAGCTTAAATCAAAATAATAATAAACTGCAAGTATCAAGTGACGTGTTAATAAGATGTGCCATCTTAATTTGGTGGTAAATTTAATATAAAAATAAATAAACTGACAACACATAAAGTTAAAATTAAGAGAGGAGAGAGAGAGAGTGGGATCAGGTATGATGAGGCTAAAGTGGGCCTAATGCGATGTGACTCCCTCTATTCTAATTTTTATATCGACTATCTTAAATGATTTAAGAGAGACGAAAGAGATTCTTAAAGAAAATTATTTAAGAGTACCAAGTAAAATATTTTAGCATGTAAAAGTCATGTAAAGAAAAAAATATATAAGTATAATATATAAATTGTATCAAAGAGTGTTACTATAGTAGTATGAGCTGTCAAGTCTTTGAGACGTTTAAAATAGTGACATATGAAATAAGAAAAGAAGGGAGTAACGAGATGCTTTATATTTTAATAAAGATATATGTGCTTCATATGAGAAGTCAGTTATCGCCTGTCCTTTTGTTATCATTTCTTAAAACATACCTGACCCCCGTTGGGGTGACAACTCAATTTGAGCTCTTCTTCGTGTGTCAACTCATGGTTGAATTTCAAGTGATGTTATTTCGTGGTGATGTACATGCATATAGAAATATTCAAAGGGAGTGAGAGTATGTCTATTCTTAAAGTTTATCTATTTACATAAAATTAGATGATACAATAATTAAGAGTTTTAATCAATGTAAACACAGAGAAATGGAAGTGTCATAAAAATTAGAGTTTTCAATTTTTTCTTCTTACTAGGAAATATTATAAAAACAAGTTTCATGTCATTTGTTGACTCATTCTTTTGTTCAATCCGTTGTATTTCAATCAACATATCCATTTGGGTTTTATAGAGTACTGATTTGGATCTTACGAACTATGTGATTAAAATATTGTGTAGTCATTTTGAGGCGCCCTTATAAAATAATAAGTGATATATCCTTGTAGTAAAAAGAAAAATTTGAAAACTCTAATTTTTATGACACTTTCATTTCTCTGTGTTTACATTGATTAAAACTCTTAATTATTGTATCATCTAATTTTATGTAAATAGATAAACTTTAAGAACAGACATACTCTCACTCCCTTTGAATATTTCTATATGCATGTACATCAGCACGAAATAACATCATTGAAATTCAACCACGAGTTGACGCACGAAGAAGAGCTCAAATAGAGTTGTCACCTCAATGGGAGTCAGGTACGTTTTGGGAAATGATGACAAAAGGACAGGCGATAACTGACTTCTCATATGAAGCACATATAGTTGTATTAAAATATAAAGCATCTCGTTACTCCCTTCTTTTCTTATTTCATATGTCACTATTTTAAACGTCTCAAAGACTTAACAACTCATACTACTATAGTAACACTCTTTGATACAATTTATATATTATACTTACATATTTTTTTTCTTTACATGACTTTTACATGCTAAAATATTTTACTTGGTACTCTTAAATAATTTTCTTTAAGAATCTCTTTCAGCCTGTCTTAAATCATTTAAGATAGTCAATATAAAAATTAGAGTAGGGGGAGTCACATCGCATTGGGCCTACTTTAGCCTCGTCATACCTGATCCCACTCTCTCTCTCTCCTCTCTTAATTTTAACTTTATGTGTTGTCAGTTTATTTATTTTTATATTAAATTTACCACCAAATTAAGGTGGCACATCTTATTAACACGTCGCTTGATACTTGCAGTTTATTATTATTTTGATTTAAGCTTGAATATTTTCTTTAGTGGATATACTACAAAGCAAAGGATTGCACCAGAGTCTGTAATCCAAGGAAGACGACGAACACACAAATTATGGTATTATTCAATTATTATTTACATGTCGTAAAAGGTCAATCTTATATCTCTTGTATATTTTATTCTTTCTATGATATGTGTTATAGTTGAAAATTTTCTTTATTATTTTCATCACTTAGTAACATTTAAGTTAATAAAAATAAGTGACCTTTGTTTATCACATAGAATCTCCACATAAAGTACGAATTCGGTTGGGAACCACCTTTGTAGACCTCGAAGGGTGCTTAACACCTTCCTTTCTAGGTAATTTGAACCCTTACTCAAATTTTTGTTGAACTAAGATAAAACAACAAAATAGGTTCGTAGTAGCTTAGACCGGTGCCCTAACGCACTTCAATTCGTTAGGTGGCGACTATTCACACTCTCTCCTACAAACAATCTCAAAAAGAGTGGTCACATCAAATCCCATTTTTCATGAGAAAAATGGGGTGCGACAGGGCATGTATCGACTTAACTTGATTTCTAATTTTGTTAGAGGCTTTGTGGATATTGTTGTGGTTGGGTATTGTTGGCTGACATTTCAAATACTGACTTTTATCTATTTTATCTTGTTATATGTTTAGAATTCAGTCGTCATTAAGTTTATTATATTTTCATTGACTAGGTAAAAAGGAAGTGGTCTCTAATCCTCGATGGACTTGAAATACCCATCACGGCGAGGCCCTGATTCGGGTCGTGACAGTATCTATAGGACGAAATTATGATAATGCTTCTATCCTTTGACATGAGCTGTAGTGGATAAAAAAATATCAAGGACCTTTACATGATTTCTACAACTGCTAGAAAAGTTATTGAATCTGAAAAGTGGTTAAAGTGTCACCTGACATGCAGAAGGTAATTTTATGTTATAAATTTGTATTTATTCGAATATTTTATCCACTTTTTATGTTTTTAATATAACTAAATATTTATTTGTTTTATATGATCAGGGACTGATAGGTGTAGTGAAAACTGTCCCTTTTTTAACCCATCACGGGCACTTTAAGATATTGTAATTATTTTTCTCTTTACATTTTTGGCTAATCATTCACTTTTTATGATTTATAGATATTTTGATAGGTATGTTGAGTCCAACTGAATGAAGAGATTGAAGTCAGGAAAGATGAAGATATTGCTTTGATGGCTGCTTGGGGTACTTATGAAGAAATTTTAAGGACTAGTTGAATGTACTAGGTACATAATTAGAGAAAGTTGTCAAAGACTTGTTAAACTTTAAACCAGAGAAGGCTGAACAGTGGCAGATCTAGGAAGTTTCTTCAGAGGGTTTGAAAAAATAAAAATATAAATGTGTGAATACGTCAACAAAATATAATTACAATACCACTCGACGAGGTTTCATTGCTTGAAAAGGCAAAATAATATCATCCGTTGAAATTAAGAGCATAAATAAATATCCTATATGATTAATTAGCAATAAATTTCAGAATATACGCTCTTCTAATCGTGTCACAATCATTTGGACGAAATTCTAAAATTAGAGTTCTTTCACCCGGATCAACCTTTAAAGTATTTAAGTCAAATTTTTGAGAAGAATGCAATGATACTCCTAACTTATTCTTATTTTCTTTCCTATTAGGTTGACTATGTGTGACAGAACTTGAATTTGAGATTTCAAAAAAATATCTCTTCATTACTCTTGAATAGAAAGCAACAATCGTCAAGAACCGATTTGAAATTACAAAGCTACTGAAATAGAGATACATAGTTACTTACAGTTATTGGAAAATCAACAAACAACTGATAGGATTACAAGAACAAGCGAATAATTAACTATCCGCAATGATAGCCTCACAAATCAACGAACCAGTAGAGTAGCAACCCTAAAAAATTTTGCTGAAGTTGGGAAATTTTGACGGAAATGGAAAGAGCAAAATGATTTAGGAATCAGGTATGGGCCATATTAAATTAAAAAAAAAAAAAAAATTGGAAGTGCTTTTCCTTAATTATAGCTGTAATGACAGCTATTAAAGCATATACTTAAAACTTAAGCAACCACACCTAGTGAGATTCGAACCCACGATGTCTGGGCCGAAGGAGCAACCCAAGAAGTGGACTTAGAACCACTGAGCTATCCCACAACTTTATTTCAGGTGGTTCAAATTTAATATATGTACCTAAATACTAATTTTCTACCTTATATATACAAGGTAATTTTTTGCCGAGGGGGTTCGAGTGAACCCCTGGCTACACCGTGGGTCCGCCCCTGGTGGTGTAGGGCATATATGGATACTGTTTGCAAAAAAATACATAGCAGATAATAATTTCATTATGTCTTTCAACACTTGGATATTAAAATCAAGAGGCGTGACAATCTTGAAGATTCTTGAAAAAATAAGAATTGAGATAATGAATAGGTTGAAAGAGAAGGGACTTGAGGCAAGCAAATAAAAGGATAATTTTATTTCTAAGTGCATGAAACTGTTCACTACTCATAAACAATAGTTCAATTTTGCACAGTTAATTTCAGTGCTGATATTATCTATGAAGTGGTTGAATGCGAAGGTAAATACATAGTGAACTAGGTGGAGAAAAAAAGCACTTGTAGGTCCTGATAGTTGACTGAAAGTCCTTGTCATTAAAGTTATGAAGGGTAAAAAAATGAAAGCTAGTAAAGTAAAAAAAATTATTGTATAGTAAGAAAATTTACTTGAAGTCATAAAGAACCCAGTTATTACCTACAAGAGGTGAAAAATTCTAAAATATTTTTCCAGGACATACAATGAATCCATCAAATTTGGTGAAAATTGATGGGAGATCAAAGACTAAAGGAACAAGAGAAAAATATTCAACAATTAAAAAAGGAGAAGAATGGACTCATGCAAGAAAGGAAACAAGAATGACATGTAATAAGTGTGGTTCAGTAACTCATACTGCAAGGACATGCAAGCTAATAATTTTATACGTATCTATATGAAATAATAATTTTATGAATATTTACATAAAGTAATATTATGCATTATAATTTATTTTGTTGAAGAAGAGCAAGGAGCAAAATTGAAGAGAAGAAGGGGCAGAACTGAAGAAGAAAAAGTTCAAGAAGTGATGCAAGATGTTGTGTATAATATTAATAGTTTTGCCTCTCAATCAACACAAGAATAAAAGGACCATTTCATGCCTACACTTAGATTGCCACAATAACAGTACAAACCATTTGATTCTATTAGGGAGCCTGAAAGTGATCCAGATTTGAGGCTTCAAATTGCTTTTAAAGATATTACAAGTTCGTTGATAAGACAAAACTCTCAGAATTTCATCATCTTTTGAGAGCAGATTAATAGGTTTAGAGGTAATTTTGCTGGAGTTAGTGAGTCTACAGATCTACCTTATTTACCCTCACCCTCTAAGCTTACTTAAGAAAAAAAATATGATCACTAGCAATTAGTTGAAAAATGCAAGAGAGAAGAAGCTAAAAAAGTTGAAGGCCAGAAAAATTAATAGAAAATCTCAAATTTAATATGTTGTGACTAGTGATAAGCGTTGAATGCTTTTAGTTTATTTTTGGTTAAAGTTGATGCAAAATAGTAAAGTGCATTTGTAATTCTTTGGCAGAATTTGATAGATTCAAAAGCACAAATACTTTTATTTTGGCTTGAATTTTGTGAAGCATTATTGTGCAGGTGACTTTACCTATTTTCAAATTTTTATTTACTGTTATGAATGCAAAATAATATCAGTTTTATGAATGCATATGGTAAATATTTTATGAATGCAAAAATAATAAAGTGCATCAGTTTTCAGATTTTTACGTACTATTGTGTGACTTTATTGTGTTGGCTTCTTGATTTATGATGAAGTGTGTTTATACGTGAAGTAAAGTAATTACTGATGAAGTGTATTTTCTCAGGCTATGTAGTCAAATGAAGTATTCACTATTTTTTTTTTCATTTACTGTTGTTCGCAATAAATTTTCGTCGACGTTGAAAATTAATTGCAAGCAAAAATAAAATAAACAAAAAGAATAATTTTATATAAATGAATTTTGCAGGTACAATTTTGTTATTCTCTTGATTCTTCTCTCCTAAGGTTTTCCGTGATTTGAGGGCCTTTGCAGCGTGATTCTCGAATGTAGGATGATTTGACCCTCCTAGAAATGTGTTTGGATCTCCAGAAATTGTCTGACGGTACTTCGTCTTGTCGAGTTGATCTCCAGAAAGAACTCCATTAGTCAATTCGTTGAAGAGCTATGTAGTCAATGCAGAAGCTTCCTCCAATGCTTGCAGAATATCCTTCCTTTTCTTTTCTTCCACCTAGAATGTTATGTTACTCCCCTATTTATAGTTATAGGGGTAGGCCTAGTTGTTTGTGATTGACTGAAACATGTCATTTTGCCACTTGGCGTCTTTTGATTGGTTGTTGAATTTGAATGAGATTTACACATCATTTGTACATGTGGCGACGTCTCATTGGTCTTGGATTTGACTGGGATGCCACATCACTTGATGAGTTTGAACTTCAAGGTGAGATGGACTTTGATGAGGAATACAATAGGCTTATTATTTTTTTAAGCCCAAAAAAGTTTAAACCCAATAAAATGTGGATCAAATTTAAATTTTATATGAATTTGATCCAATAAAATTATTTTATGTGTCTACAACTTTGTTGCAGTGATGTTAACTTAAGTTGCAAGAATATGGTGTAGTATGTCATATGATAACTTAAGTTGTTGGAGTGTTTGCTGGTTCAGAAATGTGAGTTGAATTAAAACATGTTATATGATAAATGATCATATTACAAGATGTTTAAAAGTTCATAGTTGCATATTTTGATGACCAAATTTTGGTGAATTTGTATAGATTAGGTGGTTTCCAGCTTGTACCATTCACATGTTTTGTCAGTGTTGAAATCACTCATTGCTTGTTCCTCTTTCTTTTCTCCTGTAATGCATTTTTGATTGTTAAATTTTTCACGAGTTTGTTAAAAGCCAAGACAACTTTGTCTTTCTATGCTTTGAAAAATCACACAAGCAGTAAGAAGTCAGAAGGGGTATTGGCATGTGAAATATGAAAATGAAAATGCCAATACCAATGCAAATGCAGCTATCATTTTCATAATTTGTCTGCCACTTAAATTAGTGCTTGAAAAAAGAATGATCATACTTTTTGGATATGGTACTTTTTACCCACTTATTTGATTTATGAAATGTTTATTCAGATGTATGTCATCTCAAACTTACTAATAGAAATTAATTATTGCAATCCTTGAAAGGTTATTGTTCTGAGAAGTTGATTTTGAGTAGGAGCCAAACATAAGTATTAATGATCTATTTGAACAATGACATCATGTGTCTATGAATTTTTTTTAACTTGTTTAGTACGGTGGATAAGAAATAATGAATAACTAATCGCCGAATTACAAGTTGTTGGAACTAGTGGTGATGGTCCTGAGTCCCACAAGGTATGAAAGATTTACTTGCTCAATGTGTTAAGCAACAAACGTATCTTTCTCATTCTATATGATATGCTTGTAACTATGTTCAATGGTGAGAGACATGAGTGTTAAGGTTGAAGTTGAAGCTTTTCCTACCTTAGAGAAGGTCGAAACTATTTCTGAAAATGTTCTATTACAAAGAGTATCTAAGAAAGCTTCACCTACAATAGAAGAAATGAATTTTTCTGGTGAATATTCTGAGAAATATTTATTTAGGATATCAACAAAGAGTGTTATTTTAGCTTTTTTACATGGACTACAGGAAAAAATATATGATGTAATGATTTTTATGTCGCTCATATTTTGAGAGTCAATTATTATTTCTCTTTCTCTAATTTAAGAAACTTCACGATAAGGAAAATGCTGGTATAACTCCCTTTTGCTTAATTAAAAGTAATAGAATTTGATCGCCGAGCTTTGCGAACATTAGCAATCCTTTCAACTAGTTTTTCTAATGAGGTTGTGAACTTGTTTGTTTGAGTACTTACTTATGATTCAGTGGTTGTAAGATTACAAACGTTAGATACTTTGCATCATATGACAATGTGTGATCATCTTAAGGTGCAAGAAGAATATCTGCACATGGTAAATCTTTGATTCGTCTAGAAGTCTTTGTTTAATTTTTTCTTGCTGAGAGACACACGAATGTGTATTATTTTGTATGCACTTCGTTCAAATATTACACCTGTACCTATTTTGCTATATTGTTGTATTTAGTCGTTTGTTTTGGACAAGTTATTCCGAAATAATAAATCTCAAAATTAGTCATACATTATAATCAAAATACAATTCCAGAAAATTAGTACAGCAAAAATAAAATACCAACCTCAGTTTCAGTAACAGCATAAGTCATTCACTTCATTACAAACACTTAACTTTATTAACAACAAATAGAAACACTTCATCTGCATTACAACCAACAAAGTGGATTCTCTCCAACATAAGTTCTAGCTTAAACACGTACGTACAATCACTTCCTGATTTCTAAAACATACAGAAAGAACGAAGCACATGACATGCAACTAACAATTATTAACTTCTTGATTTCCAAAATCAGAATTTTTGCAACTTCTTGGACTAAAATAAACTTCATTTCTTCAACCTTGTCTGATAAAACTCTAATCTCGATAATTTTTTGGAGACTAACGAAATTCAATTCTTCAACTTGTTTCCTCAACTCATCCCTTTCACCCCCTTTTATTTGATCGACTATCCTTTTCAATTTGTTTCTTTCAACTTTCATACTATCCAACTTACCTTTTAGATTCAATATGACAGTTACCGCTTTTGGTAGAAGTTATTGTTTGTCTTGTCATTTTTAATATCTTTATGAATTAATCTACATATAATATATAAATTTAGGCATCACAATACATATTAACAAGCAAATCAATCATTTTGACAAGATGATAGTACATAAATATCAAAATCAAAATTAATTTACTCCTTCTTTTGGATCACAATTGTAGAATCTTCTCCTAGCATTTGAATCAGTTCAAGCTGTCAAATTTAGAGCATTGAGTCCACAATAACATCTTCTCAAATACTGAGTATCAAGTGAATTAATTGAACCTTCTGACATTGCTACAAATTTTAGAAGCAAAGAAATTTAAGAAATGGGAGAAAAAGAACTAGGATTCTAAAGAAAGGGAAAAGCAACAATTTTAGCCAAGTAAATTGATTATCCACCCTAGGCACAATCACTCTAAAAATGAATCCATGGATGATTTTTCAGAAGAACCCTAGATTGATTGATTTTTTTGGAGCTTTTATGAAATGAGGGTTGTTGATCGATATACCCATCCAATAGTTTTGCATCTTGAATCAAGTCTTTTTCTATTGAATCGAGTCAGGTAATGGATTGGGATGATAAATTAAGGGATTTAAAAAGAAGATCTTACACATGGAAGATGATGTGGAGTGTTCGATTGTTCTTTTTATAGAGGTGGCAAGCTTGGTGGAAGCCTGTTAGAGGTAAGGCATTTTTTAGCCAAAAACTAACGAAGTATATTTTTGATCCATTTTAGATAGTTCAAGAGGTATTTTTGATATTTTTCATAGGAAATAAAGTAATTATAGTTCCAGCTGTACACTGCTTCACATAAACTAAGAGTATATATCATTTGACCAATTTTTTATAAATATACATGTTTTTTATGACACTTTCTTTAGAAATTTCTTAGAAAAATGCATCATTTTCACCCTAAACTATATCTGAAAAGTCGGATACACACTTCAACTATTAAAGCAACCCAATACACACTTGAATTACTTAAAAGTGAATTATTCTGCACCCTAAAACTGACGTGGCAAAAAATAATTAATTAAAATAAAAGATGGAGCGTGGATAATATAATTAAAAAGAAAAAAAAGTTAAAAAATTAAGATCTTCTTCCCTACCAAGTATCCTCTTCTTCACCACCACCCTATCCGCCACCCCCCACCCCCGCCTCCTTCACAAATCTTCTTCTTCACTCCTCACTTGTTGTTATCTGCTACTTCTTTTTTTTTTCCATCAATTTTTAATGGTGATTGAAACTTCTATTTTCTTGAAGAACTTTCTTCATCAATTTAATTTTTCTTCAAACTCCATTGTTGATTTTTCATTCAAACTCATCACCTTTTTCATCACTTAACTCATTACTACCAATTTTAACAACTCCTATAGCCATCAATTCATCACCTGCCACCATTAATTTCATCAATCGACCCACCACCATCAATTTCCTCATCTAATTCATCATTATTGATGTAAATACCTCAATTATTTTTTTATTGATAGAATAGTAATGTGAACAACCATTTCATTATCAATTTCATTGAGGACTATAAAGAATGGTCGATTTTAATTCATCGAAAAATTTCAGTCCGATGAATTTTATTTTCAACACTTTCATCGAATTTTTGTTGGCCAGATTTCAACTTTAAAGTTTTCCTTGTGTCATGTCTTTTCCATCACTCCAAAAATAAAATTATCCATCTCGTCAAAAAATCGATTAACAAGGAGAAAAAAGGGGTTAAAGATGGGTGACAAAGTTAGAAGAAATTGAAGAAATAGAAGGTGATGACAATTTTATCGGTGGTTTGTAAAGTTGATGGTGGTAATTAATTGATGATTTGAGTTTGGCTATGATGATAATATCTGTATCAATGGAGGTTTTGAGATTGGATATAATAAAGGCTTTGAGATTGGATATAGAAGAAAATGAAGAAGGAAAAAGTTGAAATTAAAAAGAAAAAGAAAAAAGTAGGAAAAATAATAAATTTATTATTTTTTTCGTATTATGCTGACGTAACGCTAACGTGGCAAACGCGTGTGAAATACCGCACCACATGCAAGTGGTATAATGCTTACAGGGTGTAAAAAGTATTACTTTTTTATAGTTTAGGTGTGTAATAGGTCACTAGTATAGTTTAGGTGTGGCTTCGACTTTTCTTGTATAGTTTGGGGTGGAAACGATGCCTTTTCTCAAATTTCTTTAAGGCATATCACTTTTATCTTTAACCCATAAAAGTTGACTCTTTTATCTTCCTTCATATCTTCTCAAACATATATACACAAAACAACTTCATCTTTATATTAGAACTTGTATTTTGTATTTCTTCTCTCCGCTAAAAGAAAAAAAATTCTCTCCTTCTATCATCAAAAAAATACTTAGAATTATGGAAAAATGAAAGAAATGATTTCAAATCTTTATATTCTTAAAAAAATAACTCATAAGGAATTTACGGAGTCATAGAAACACAAATTTAGTTCTGTCTTATCTCCATTTCATTTTCTCCAAAAAAAACTATGGACATATCGAAGAAAATTTACAGATCTATAAAGAAATTCGTAGCGCATCTGATTTCAAATCAGAAAATTGTGTGTTTGATTCATGTCGGATCTATATATCTCGATTTATATTCTATCTTTTTTTTCTTTCGAACGGGTGAGTGTAATCATATAAATATGCATTCAAGAATATGAAATGTCAAACTTGATCAAGGCTGAGGCAAATACATCATGATCTGATACCAATGAAAGCAAATTGGAGCAAAAACAACGGATTGTGTACCTTAAATTCGCAATGAAAGTAGTTGTATTGCTACCACACGAATCTGTCCAGTTTTTATTTGAATCACAAGGAAACAAAGTGTAGATGTTCACCAACTAAATGCTCTAACTTTTGTGTATTATGAATTTTTATTTATTTTGGGACAAATACTTTTCATAAAAAAGCAGAAAGAAAAACGTGAGAGTCCTTCTTTGCTCTCTATCTCTTCTTAAAAAGAAAATAGAAGATGGTTTCATAACTCCCATGTAACTTGAGAAAATTAGGTGGGAGGTAACTCCCAATTTAAAAATGATGACAACTTTGATCGGCTAAGGTCAAAGTTTCATTTAAATTCTGATTAAGTTAATTAGTGTGTAAAGGGTAATTTTTAAAAACTTTTTAATTTTTTAAAAAGTCCTCCAACTCCAAATTTCAAATTTTAGAATTTCTCCCCTTTTTCTTATCTTTCAATCTTTCTTCTTTTTTTTCTCTCTCTTCAAATTTCTTTCTCTCCTTCTTCTTCTTCTTATTTTTCTCTCTCTCTAAATTTTCCTCTTCTTCCATCTTCTCTTCTTCTTTTTCTTTCTCTTTTCATTTTGTTCTTCTTCCTTTTTTAATCTTCATGAACTATTTAAAAAAAAAATTGAGAAGTTTGAAAAGAAAATTTTTTGATTTCTTTTAAAAATGAATGAAGAAATAATTCAGCAAATTCAGCAACTACGAGAGTTGCTTTAGCAACTACCATAGTTGCTACAACAGTTACAGTAAATGTTGCAACAACTACTATTAGTTGTTGTGTTACAGCAATTATCGAAGTTGTTGTAGCAACTATTGAAGTTGTTGCAGCAACTATTGAAGTTGTTGCAGCAACTATCGAAGTTGTTGCAGCAACTATGACTGTTGCTGGAGCAACTTTGATAGTTGCTACAGTGACTTCAATACTTACTTAATTTCTGGAAAAAAAATGTGAATGGAGAAGGAGCCCAAAAAAATTGATATTTATGATAAAAAGGGAGGTGGTGGTGCTGGTGGTGACGCCGAATGAGAAGATGGTATTTGTTGCGGTGTTGATAGCGATGGTGGTGGCGGAGAAAGAAGAAAAATAGGCTATAGTTATGTATAGGGAGGAAATAATAGTGAATCTGAAAGAGGTGGCAATGGTAGTGATAGTGATAGCGGAGGAAGAGGAGGTGGTGGCGGTGGCGATAACAAAAAGGGTGTGGAGGAGGAGTGGTAATGGTGGTGTAGGGATCTTTGTGTAAATATGGTGTAGGGATCTTTGTGTAAATAATAAAAATTAAGGGTTTTAAAATTAGTGTTATTTACACTAATCTTAAAATTGTCAGCTCTACTCAATATTTCAGGCTTGTGTTCCTCTTTTTTAGTTTTAAAACTTTTTTGTCACCCTTAATTAATTTGTCCAGATCACAAGATGAATAAAATTAACTTTTGAAATATGCAATAGTGGGTAAATTTATTCAAAAATGATCGGACCTGGATGACTTAAGAAAGAATCTTCCCATGCAGTGTGGCATTAAAGGTGATTGTAAGATTGGAGTGGTAAGGTATAGACATATATTAATAAGGTGTCACTAGAAGAAAATGTATATATAGCTATAAAATATATCGTAGCTAAATATAAAAAGTTTTATGGCTAAATACTTTAGCCACCAATTTTTTTTCCGTAGCATTCGTAGCAAGAAGTGGCGTGATTAAAAATTTATCACAGACTTTACATAGTTTGTGGCTAAGAATAAATACTTACACCTACAAGAAAATTGTGTGGTAGCTGTGATGCTAAAAAGTTCTTGCTACAAAATATGTACGTATGGCAAACAATTTTACTCCTTTGCCACGACAAATAAAATTTGTAGCAATTTTTATATTATAGCACAATGTATTCCGTTGTGGCAAAAGACTTGATTTGCTTGTTGCGAAAATATAAAATTTGTGGCTATTCTTGTAATAATAATATTTGCATTTTGCTATGAGTTAAAAAATCTATAACTATAAAATGAAATATTTGTTACAAGTATTTTTGTACATGGCTAAGAATTCATTCTTTTTTCCACGAAATACATAAATTATAATAGTTACTTTTTAAATTTTTTATGAAAAAAAATATAAATTATATTTTTTTTATAATTATATATTATATATAGGTTTAGCCACAACTACAAAGTCTATTGCTAGAAATTGATGAATATTAGCATAAGCATTATTAATTACACGAATTTCTCTAATATGTAATTAAAATAACATAAATCTTAACAATTTCAATACTACAAACTAAAGAATTTTCCACTAGCTTTGTAGTAAGAAAAGTTACATAATGCAGCTACTAATTCATTTTTATATTTCAAAATAATTATCAAATTACATATAATTGCATTATACAATTTTGAGAACAATCACAATAAACAATTCTTTTTGTCTAGTTTGAGTTTAAAGCAACATAATCATCTCGTATCTCTCTGCTTCCATGGTCTTCAACTGCACTTTAACTTGACCAACATCCATCCTAGTTCGTCATTTATATGCTCTTAATCCATTACTCAGTCTGTCGATTATGATCAAGTATTTTAGCACCAAGAAAATCACGACCAATTAATTATATATGCAATTGTGTATATATAGATATTTTCAAGAAGAAAACATATATGTTTAGATAATTATTTACAAAAAAATTTAACAAATAAAAATAAGAAAACTGCAAACAACCAAAAAGGTATACAAATCTATAGATATTTTAAACTTTTTAAACTTGTAGATATAAATTTCAATATCACAATAATAATATATTTAATGTAATTGTATAAATAAGAGATCTCAAATTTCAATATCAATTTTAATACTCACACAGATAAATAATTACCTTTAGATTAACAAAAATATATATCCAATAAAATACTGATATTATAAAACTTATCTTATATACTTGGAGAACTTTTATATTGTAAAACCTACCAAAACAAAAAAATAATTAGCAACACAAAATCAAATCAAACAAAATTGAGATGACAATGGTGAGGGACGAAAGGGGAGGGAGGAGGGAAAGGGGAATCTAGGTGTTTTTGTTTAGTGGAAGGGGAGTAGGGTTATTTAATTAGGTTTTATAATTTTGGGGGGAGATTTTGGTTCTTCACAATTTTTTTATTTTTTGGAGGGAGATTTTTTAAATTTAATTAAATTGAAAATAAATGGGGAAGGGAGGGTAGCGGATGGGTAATTTTAGGTTGGCCAATTGTCCTTTATTTTCCTTGCCTAATATAATATGTATAATTTTTTCTTTCTTACAAATGCTATTGTAACTAACAAATGAAAGAATTATAACCAAAAAAATGAACCTAAAAAATAAAAATCATATAATGAAATTAATACTAAATATATATTTTACTTTAAGTTAATGGATAAAGTTAAATCTTATGATTATTGTTAAATTTTATGATTATTTTGAATTACAAATTTTTAGTTTGAATTAAAAATATAAAAATATATGAATTTAAAATGAGTTTTTCTATCTTAGAAGTAAAAGTAAAGTCTACGTAATCTCTATTCTTTTTAAACTCCATTTTGTGGTTGGACCCTTCTTCGGAACCTATGCATAGCGAAAGCTTTAATGTATTGAGATGTTTTTTTTACTTTATGACGATATATTGTATGTTATTTTTGTTGTTGTCTATGAATTTAAAATAATTTATATGGATTAGAATGACAAATTTAAAATCAAAAAATTAAAAATAAGATAATGTTATTAGTATCAAAAGATCTATCTAATACATTTTATATGATACCGGAGAATCAAAAAATTATTTATAGTAACAAGTGCTAATTACCATAATATTCCAAGTTTGGATATTATTTCAAGATAGAAACTTCAAAAAGAATAACAATCAATTTCTTTATAGTAACAACGTGAAATTAAATTAAGTATTATGTTATAATAGAATCATACTTTCACAATATTCGATTATTTCAATTTAAATTTAAACAAGAATACGAATTTTGAATTATTGCATTTTTTAGTTTGAATTGAAAATATAAAAATTATATGAATCTAAAATGTGTAGTATAAATTAAAATGTCAAGTTTAAAATAGAAAATTAAAAGAATGATACAAAATGTCAATATCAATTTATTTATTAGTATATGTATATTAATTATATTGACTAAGCAATCAACTTGGATATATATATATATATATATATATATATATATATATATATATATATGAAGTCTGTAGCATATTAATATAATCATTATTGTTAAATACTTAAGTATCAACTTATTATGTTATATATTATATTATATCTTGGTAAATTATCAAAGATAACTTCTCATTATTGAATAATTAATAAAGGGTAAAATACTAAATTGAAAACTTATTTAAATATTATGCAGGAAAGAATTACATAGAGAGGGATAGATAATGTAAAGTTGTTACAATTCAATTAATTTTTAAAAAAAATAAATCAAATTGTGTGTGCGTGCGTATAATTTAAAACTTAAAAGTAAGATCTTATAAAATTTAATCAAGTTGAATGATGAACACATTCAATTACATTGAATTTTTAAAAGTAATATCTTAATTGGTCATGTCCATGTCAAATAATAATTTTAAAAACACTTGTTTAGAATAAAGGTTGAATGAGAATTATTGAAGTTTTTCTAAAATTTAACATGATTAGTTAATTAATTTAAATAAACACAATAAAGTAAGTATTTATTTAATTTATATTTAAGACTCACAATTTGTAAAATTGACATAAATCGAACAACTAATACCTTCAATCACATTTGAGTGATACATAAATTATTTTGATGAAATATGTTTGAGTCAAATAACAATTTTGAAAGCACTGATCAAGATAAAGTTATTTCAGTGAGACTTAGAGAAGTTATATTTAAGTTCGACATAATTAGTTCAGCAAAATTAATTAGATATAATCACCTATTTTTTGCTATTATAGTTAAAATTCACAAGTAGACATGTAGTATTGAATCAGATTGAACAATTAACACCTCCAGTTACACTAAATTAGAATTGCCATAACATATTTCAGTTCCTGAATAAAAATGAATTGTGAGCTACAAAAATTTATAAAAATATTAATTTGTGGCTAAATCATTTCTTCACGATAAAAAAATTATAGCCAGTATTAAGCTAACTATTATCACAACTTTTTAGTACTCAATGCTAAATACTTCCTCCATTTCATTTTACTCGTCTCAATTTGACATTGCACATTAATTAAAAAAATAATTAATAACATGGCTACTTTACCATAGTACACCCATCAAATGATGTTTACATTTTAATTTGGAGAAAAAAAAAATTAATACTAAGGGTAAAAAAGAAAAAAAAAATATCTTGCCGTGATTAATGAAAAATGACAAGTAAAATGAGAAATTAAATTAGAAACTTTGGGACGAGTAAAATGGAACGGAGGAAGTATTTATTAGCTATAATATTTTATTTTAAATAATTTTTTTATGACTAAAAAATCACTATTGCTACGACAAGTTTCAACACATGACAACAATTAATAATTAGCTACAAAATTTTCTTGTATCAAAAACTCTATAGCTATATGATTTAGCTATTGCAATATTTTTTTATAACTTCAAG
Organism: Capsicum baccatum var. pendulum; assembly: GCA_030864225.1. Lineage (NCBI taxonomy): Eukaryota > Viridiplantae > Streptophyta > Magnoliopsida > Solanales > Solanaceae > Capsicum > Capsicum baccatum. Next base: position 93,099,675 of record CM061551.1, read on the forward strand.
CAAAAATATCTATTTAGCTACAACATTTTATTTTAAATAATTCATTGTGGCTAAAAGATTACTATCACTACAATAATTTTCTTAAAAAATAATAATTAACTATGAAATTAGACTATTACAAAAAGATATGAAAATATTATTTAATTATTACAACAATTTTCTTATAACTTGAATTAAAAAAAATTATTTAGCTACAGTATTTTATTTCAAATAGTTTGTTGTGGCTAATAAGTTACTATTACTACAATAAATTTTAACTCATGGCAAAAACTAATTGTTAGTAACGAAATTCTATTATAGTAAAAAAGATGTGGTTATATCATTTAACTATTGCCATAATTTTTTATTGCTTGAAGCAAACAAAGATATTTAGCCACAATATTTTATTTCAAATAGTTTATTGTGGCTAAAAGGTTACTCTTGCTACAATAACTTTTATCGCGTGGCAAAATCATATGATTTGCTATAAATTTTTACTGTAGCAAAAAAGTTGTAGCTATATAGGCAGTTATTGTTTCGATTGTTAGTAATTGTAGCAAAAGTGGGTAATTAGCTTTGTCAGTTTGATTGTCATGGCTAAGAAATTTTACGAATTTGTAAATAGCTACGAAATTCAAAATTTTGTGGCTCTTACTAAGTAATAGCTACGATTTTCAAATTCATAGCTTAGATATCGTAGCTATAGATGCATTGTTTTATAGTGTGTGCTTTGGTGGAGAGTTGTATTAATATCTATAATCTATAATCTATATTTATATCTATATCTACAATCTATAATCTATAATATATTAAATGTGTGAATGGTCTTAGAAATATTGTTTGAACTTTTGTCTTTCATTAAAAGTGATCATCTTTTCACTATTTTTTTCTAATATTTAAGAGTTAAAAATTAATTAAATATATTTATGGTAAAACATTTTCTTATTAGAACTCATCAGGATTTCACTAATTTTTTCCTAATTTAAGAGTTGAAATTTATTAAATATATTTATGGTAAAAACTTTTTCTTATTAGAAGTCATCAAAATTAATGACAACTAATATTTTTTCACTAGTTTAATAATTCTAAATCAGCTAAATTTAATTGTAAGAAGATTTGAAAAATCTAGAAATAAATATAGAACCGTTAGAATAAGAAAAATTAAAGAAGTATTAGATTTTTTTAAAATTTTAAATACGTAATAAAACTGTAATCAATGATTTTGCAAAAAATCTGACTTTTAAAATAAGAAAAGATTTTAAATATATATATAGAAAAATCGTAACACAAATATGGTTCAAATTAATGTGTCTCTCTTAGCTTGTGGCAACAAGGGAAAGCGGAACTATATGACAAATGTAAAAGCGATGATTCATCAATCACTTGAAATTTGTGGTGGTAAAATATATATGTGCATATCTTTATGTTTATATTATTACATTAAAGTGTGAAAGATTTTTGAAAAGTAATTTGAACTTTTACACATTATTAAAAATCTGTGCAATAAACAAAATTATTTAATTTTAAATAATCAAACATTACACGTGCGAGATACGTTCGGATTAAACTAGTACTATCTAAAAATGTATACTACGTGACCAATAGGCATGAAACAACATTTCCCATGAGACCCGTAATATATGTCCCTAACTTTAGGTTGGATAAAGAGATTACGTTGGCAGTTACTTAGGTTTCTTTCCCAAATATGTTGCCCACATATTATGTGGAGGAGTTTTGTTTCTTTGGCTTCAGCTGTAAGCCACTTCATCTAGATAAAGTCACTATACATAAAACTAGGTCAAATTGCGTCAAAGTGAAAGTTCAAGTGAATTCTGCATATTTGCTTAAAATCATACGTATGATCATAGTAGATGAATCCACTGGAGCAAAACGTATGACTAATGTGAGGATATAATATGATGCTCTATCTAAAATTCTAAATATTGAAAAAAACGCAAGTCACAAGGTCATAATGAAGAAGGGTGCAGGAAATTACAGCCCAACTTGAGAAATTATTACAACGAAGATGAAGAAGAAAAAGTTTCTAAGGTAACTGAAAATATAAATACCAATATTGCAGCTGCTCCATCTCATGCAGGCGCTAATCTGTATCCTCCAAAACTCTCTCAAGTGGCAAAGTGATTGGTGATTTGGATGCATCGAGGTTGAGGGTTCGACCTTGGGTATGGAGAAAACTTTGTTGGGAGCGTTGCCACCTTAATGGTCCCTGCAACGTGCGATTCAGATTAGTCGAGGCTCCAATGGGGCACCGAACACCAAATGGAAAACCAAAAAAAATAAAAAAATTGTAGAGATTAAAGAAAAACTGTGAATGAAAAGAAGAGGGTTAACAATTCTTTAAATAACAAAAGAAAAAATGTTCACAACCAACAAGTTTGAATCTGTACAGGATGGGACAAGAGGATTGAAGAGGAAATCATAAAAAAATAATCAAAGGATGATAACAAGATCTATTCTGAGAAGCAACAGAAGAGTAGCACTAAAAGTTGGATCTTAAAAGTTGTTCATAGTCTCAGATGGGGTGACAGAGTTGAGAATGAGATGATAAAGAAAGAGTTGCAAGAGTTTATACAACAGTTGAAATATGATATCATGCAGATTAATACACATAAAAGAGGAAGCGGGATAAGGAATGAAGTAAGTAATCAACGCCAGCACAAAGAAATAGCAGGGTTCCAAGTTCAACCTGATATAGTATATTCTCAAAGATAAAAAATATAGACTTATTTCAGGAATAAGAATAAGGTTGATGGAGACAGAAAGAATGCAGACACACTATCAAATAGGAGGAGTTCGCACATTCAAATCTGAATGTAGACAAGTTACTAGAGGCCAAGAGCAAAAGAAGTCAGCAACAACACTACAATAAGACAACGGAAGTAGAATATGAGGAGAAAGCAACAAATTCACATTTAACAGAAGTACAAGCAAACCTGTAATTACAAAAAAATAGATCATGAAAAAGGAAGCGAGAAGTAACAAGAGATCAGAGCATGAAGATAACAGATCATCATCTGTATTATCTAAAGCTACATACCATGATTTTTTGCAGATAGATAATCCAGGGGTTGATGGATGATAACATGATGCCTAAGACACAACATTTGACAGATGTCTTTCATAATATGAAGTTAAGTCTAGGTGTGTTACAGGAGCAAGTTTTGATAGTCGGTAAGCCAGAGTCACATAATAAAATTTTACATGATTTAGTGTCACATAATGTTTTGGAAGAAATAGATACTGGCAACATAAATAATAAGGTGATAGATGGAGATACACCAGCATAAAAATATAATGAAGTTGATAAGATGCAACAAGCCTTAAAAGAGGCAGATTTATCACCAACAATACAATAAAAAGGTAAGAAACCAAGGGATAACATAGACAATAGTAGGCCCATAGCAGGGTGCCTAAAAGAGGTGTAAAAGTCAATTTCAAAGGAGTTGCAAAGCTCTGTATGAAAACTTTTCAAGATAATTCTCAAATTTAAAGATACAAATGGAGGTTAGGTATAAAGTTTGCTAACTACAATCAAAATGATAAAAGTTGAATTGTTGTTCAAGAAGATATCCAGGTTACGGTTAAATTTAATCAATCATGGTCCACTCAACTTAAATTTTTGAATGGGAGGACTCCTGTTACTACTGCAGTCTATGCAAAGAGTGATGTTTAGGAAAGGAGGAGTTTGTGGAATGATAACTATACGATGGTGAATTCATTTTCGGGTCTTGTACACACCGTCCGTCACACTATGGGATGATGGTCGATGCACAATCGCAATGATCCGTCATGCTTCTTTTGGGGGCAAGTGAGAGTACTAGATCGAATACTTACTCAATCTCGATGATTGTTTATTCATAGGCTATTATGAGTTTTTCTGATAGTGGGTCACATGTATAGGATCAATTGGGGTATTGGTCACGGACTAATTTTGTATCCAATTGTATAAAGGCGGGCGCAGGTCTATGAGTAGGAGAAACTATCAGGCCCAACGAGCAGTCTGCAGAGCTGTATTCCTACTCGTCTGATCTATGTACATCACTCTCAGTGTGATGGAGAACACGTTGTGCTCTAAGCTAAGTTGCCTTGTAGACAGAGTAACTATAAAAAGTGTGTCGTGCTTGATTCTTATGATAAGTGTCAAGTAGAAATGTAGTGATGTATTCAGTTGAAGCATCCTAACAAACCTGTAGACTTAAACCTTGTTCCTACATGAAATGATTATTTTGATCACGCACTCGCTATTTATGAGTCGTTGTAACACCCTGGTTTTTGACCCTTAAAAAATTTCTTGATTTTGAGCTCACTGGATATCATATGACTTATGGGTACTAGTAGTATGATATGGTAAGGTTTAGGGTCCCTCCTATCGAATGATAATCAACATAGTTGGGTTGCATTATGTCCAAGGTATAAATAGGCAACTTACTTCTCGTATATTAGGGTAGAGGTGCACATGGCGAAGTCATATGATGCCCTAAACTTAGCCTAGTAAATTTTGTCTAGGGTACGGGTTAGGGGTACTTCTCGTATATTAGGATACAAGTTAGCCCTAGGTGGTAGTGTGTTGGTCAGTACGGAGTTCTAAGATGGTGCTAGGGAACGAGATAAGGGTACCACTCGTACCCTAGGGTATGGTTTAAGGGGTGTGGTCGTACCTTTCAGCGGTCAAGTTTTCAGCTTTTAAGTTAAGGGTATTCCAGGCATTTACCACCCAAAAACCCGTAAGTTCCCACATTTTATAACACTTATGTCCCTCATAACTCACTTGGAAAGGTCAAAACACTCTCAAAATCCTCTCTAAACTCTCTTTTGAGAATTGGGCTGGGGTTTATTCAAGGTGCTCATCTAGAGGCTTAAAGATCAAAATCTCTATGAATCTTCATAAATAAGGCATGTTACTCCTCCCTCATTGTTATTTCAACTAAAGGAATGTTTTATGAATGGTTTTCATGTCATAATTATGATATGGTTTTGGGTTTTGAATTATATGTTGGGGGTTTTGGTGTCAATGGTTGAATTATGTTTTCCCAGTTTTTTACTTATGTTTTTCATAATATAATGGTGGTTTGAACATGTGGGTGCATAGGAATGGTCAATTGGTACTTGGTTTTGGTTTAGAAAACTATATGCCCTTAACATATTTGATAAAATGCCTATGAGGATGCTTTTATTACATAGTTGGACTTTCATTGAAAATATTGCATGGTATAATATGGTAATGGAACCTAAAATTGTTAAATGGTTTTAATAGCTAAATTTTAAGGCCTTGGTGTCCATGTTTTTTATTAAAAACCTTGTGGGGTACATGAGAATCCCCTAAGTGAATATAATAATGGAACCTACAACGTCCATAAAATCCCCTAGGTGATTGGCTAAGGACATTGCTTGCAAGCTATAGTCGGTATGACAATACCACTTCTTATAGCCTTGGTTAATAATACATCGATTTGATGGTTTGGTTCTGTTCTAACAATTTTAATTGGGCAATAATGGCAGGTTGTGATAGCTAGCCGTGAAAGTGTGAGTCTAATGGACTGACACTGGAAACTTATGTTTGCCGAAATAAGGATTGGTCATGGCGACTATATACTTGTGGGTCACACGAGAATCCCCAAAGTTATACTTGTATATACGTATCATAGAGGGTGAAGGGTGCATGGGAATCTCTGCCCCTATGATATCTCCACTACGTGTGGCTACATGCACTGGGGCTCATTCAGGGAGTAACACTGGACCCATATATCCCGTGGGTGGTTCTAGAACGGTTAAGCTACACAAATCCAGGTTAATGATTTTAAATACATGTTAAACACGGTTTTCTCTCCCAACATGGATTTGATTTTATATATATATATATATGGATTTTATATATATATATAGATAGATAGATTTATATATATATGGATATAAATGCATATGTTTATTTACTTGGTTTTAAATGTTGGCATTATTTCATCCTTATCCTGAGTACATGCTAGCGTTCAACCGCTAACCCTTCTTCGGGCGCTGTATCCACACGCGATGCAGGAACCAGCCAACTACTCCTTCTGCTTATTGATCGGACTCGAGGACAGTCGGTGTTGGATTGAAGTGGGGAGCTTTCATACTCTGGAAGACTCCATTTCATGTCATGGATTTCCTTACATACTTTTGACATTTTCATTGACTTTGGTTCTTGGCTATGGTCGGGGGCATATCCCAACTAGATATTCTTTGGTTTGGTTTAAAGGCTTTGTATGGAGAATTGTGGACTTGGGTGTTGAATAATTTGATATATATATATATATATATATATATATATATATATAGGGTTATTATTTTGATTTGGTTGGTTATTAAATGGTTTGACTTAGTCGGGTTTGTTTAGGAGGTAGACCTACCCTAGGGTCATTATATCTTCAAATACGCCATCTTGTTATATGTTCAAAATTCATCCGATTTAAGGTCTGTGTTGGTTGGTTGGATTGGGCATCAGGGGTAGTTTCCGGTCCTGGTTGGACTTGAGATGCCCATTACGGTAAGACCCTGGTTTGAGTCATGTCAAATTGGTATCAGAGCCTACGTTTCGGTGTCATGGGATGTCCACAAAGACATGTTGAGTAGAGTCTTACTTATGGGTGTGTTTTGCACCACACTTATAATCAAGAGGCTACGAGGCATTTAGGAATGTCTCACTTTCTTGTTGTTCTATTTTCGGGTTATAGAGTCTAAGGTCTTGAACTCTTTCCTAAATCTTCTTTTGTTCACCTTTCGATCATGCCCTCCCGACGATCTAAAGTTTGTGGGAACTTACCTGTGCTACTCGAGGATAACGTAGATAGGTCTCGTCTAACTTATAAGGTACAGACCCGATCAAGGGTCCTAGTTTCTGATTTTCCCCATGTAGTTCTATCGATCTCCACTGACCTTACTTTGGAAGGTGACACTCATTCTTAGTTACCTCAAAGAGAGGTTACCAGTGCTGATTTTTGATGTTCTATTCATCTATTCACCCAAATAGTGGCATCTGTGTCACGCCAGTCCGATCCTATTGGTACGGGGAAGAAAAAGGCAAAGTCAAGAAATAGGCAGAGCAGGCAGTCTCGATATTCTGACTCGGGGGGTGAAGTTAGGGAATTAGTGGTAGAGATGGTGGACAGTGGTATGGGCAAGAAAATTTGGGATGTTACTATCTGGTCGTCAATGTCTGTTATCCTCAGCTTCTGATGGATGTCATTTCTGGGTTGGTAGAGCTCGGTCGGCCCCATCCTACCCTCCTTGCCAATTTTGTGGTCGATTGTACCACAATTATTGTGAGGAATGGAGGAATTGGTGTTTTAGTTGTGGTCAGTTGAGTCATATATAGCGGGAGTGTCCTATAAGGATTTCCGCTGGGGAAAATAGGATACCAATTACTACTTCTCTAGCTCATGCACCGAGAGATGCTGCTTTTGGTTTTGGTATTGGTCGGGATCGTCTCAATGCCCACACTATGCTTCAAGAGTCTGGGCATCTCTTGATGCTGACACTGGTATGTTGAAGAATCTCTTCTCTTTACGTGTATTGTTTATTAATTCGAGGTCCACTCTCCTTTATGTGACCCAATTTATGACTGCGTATTTTGGTTTTGGTCCCAAGGTTATTTTGGACTCTTTTTCTATTTCTACCCCGGTAGGTGACTTTGTGATAACTAAAAGAGTCTATAGGGGCTATGGTATCTATTGGTAGTAAGGATACTTTAGTGGTTTTGTTTGAATCGGATATAGTAGATTTCAATGCATTCAAGGGATGGATTAGTTGTACTCGTGTTATGCGTCCTTAGATTGTCGAGCCCATACAGTTGTCTTTAAGTTACCTGGTGAGCCGGTTATTAAATAGGAGAATGGTTCCCAATCCCCTAAGGAGAAGTTTACATCGTATCTTAGAGATCGGAGACTAATCTCCAAAGGGGTGTCTCTATTATTATCTGGTCTGGGTTAAAGATTCTAACTCGAAAGTTCCTTCTTTACATTCAGTTTCGGTGGTGAATGATTTTATTGAGGTCCTTCCCGATGACCCTCTTGTTTTCCTTCTAATGGGGAGATTGAGTTTGGGATTGATCTTATTTCGGACACTCGTCCAATTTCTATTCCTTCTCTATAGAATGGCTCCAATTGAGTTAAAAGAGCTTAAGGAGCAGTTAAAGGATCTCTTAGATAAGGGTTTCATCCATTTTAGTGTTTCTCCATGGGGTGCTTTCGTTCTTTTATGCATAAGGAGGATGATTTTCCCTAGGAATATATGGGTTGTCGGTTGGTGAATAAGGACTTTAGGGTGTCCTCCTTGTAGGGTAGACCATATATGTATATTTTTATACGAGATACTTTGTTAGTAGTGCTGGATAGTTGATAGACACTAAGTGTGAATCTTAGATATTGATGTTGATGAAGGGAGTATGACGCTTCAAAGATAGCAATGCAAGATTTGTGGAGATAGATTGGTTGGTTAGCTTGGTGGGGTGTGTAGAAAAAATGAGATTGATTAACTTCAGGGATACAAGAGTGGGAAGGTTGCGACATATAGGTTGGAGGTTCAAGTTGAACAGATGGGCTGGAAGCTAAGTCAATAGATGGGTTAGGGCATGGAATCTACAAGACCATGCAGAACTCTAGGTAGCATTTGGATGGATGAGGTTTTCGGTATAAGATAACCAAGCATACCTAGTGTATGCCTTTGGTGATACCCATTAGAGGGGAGTATTACGCTCACATATGTAATAAGATGAAGTTCGAGGGTTAATCTTAATTTTTCCTCTAGCGGTGTACTTCAAAGAAAGGTCGGGATGAATTTACTCCCATTTTAGCAATTTCTTTTCCCTCCTATCTCGGTTAGGAGGAAACCTTACTAGTGTTGCACGCATTTTAATATCGTCTATTCCTAAGGTTCACATTCAGCATTTGCCTTGTTCCTTGGATATAAATCTTGACATTACGATACATTACCTATGAAATATGCAGTCGTGTTTTTTTTGGTGTCTAGTCCTAAGGACTCCTACTATGGTGTGTTATGTCGGGATGATTCTTCATTTATGACCTAGGTGGTTGCTATGAAGTACCTTGTGTCTATTGTACCGTGTCTTATTTTGGGGGTCTAGCCTTGAGTAGCATGAGTAATTCTCATACTTTAGTTCCTCAATGACCCTTCTTGTGTTAGGGTGATAGCAGCTGTGGAAGCACAGTGATGTTTTGAAATGAGAGAAAGTAGAAGTTCCTTGTGGGAGAAATTCTTAGGTGACTACTTCAACCAAGGTTATGGAAAAGAAGGGAAGGGTGAGGTAAGGTTATTGACCTGATGAATAGTTAGGAGAGGAGTAGGTGGTGAAGTGTCTTTATGAAAATGATAGAGGTTGCCAAATCTTTGGAAGGATAGGTAGTACCGCGAGAGTAAAAGAGGTAGGCTCGAATGTTGTGATGGATAGATATACCAAATAGTTGTGTTGGGTACTAGAGAATCTTGATGGGGCATGATGTTTTGCTGCAGTGATTGGACGGAGTAGTATTTTGGATAGATGTAAGGGATAGAGCCTTGTGGCCTAAGTTAACTCATTTTAGCTCTGAATAGCTTAAGCAGGGAAGTAGTGTATAACTAGACTCAGGCTCTCGTAGTTTTAAATGCATGCTAAATCCGGTTTTCTCTTCTGGCATGGATTTTATATATATATATATGTATGTATATATATGTATGAATGTGAATGCATATGCTTATTTACTTGGTTTTAAATATTGGCATTATTTTATCCTTATTCTGAGTCCAAGCTAGCATTCTACCTCTAACCTATCTTTGGATGTTGTATCCCCACGCGATGCAGGAACCGGCAAAACTACTACTCCTGCTTATTGATTGGACTCGGGGACAGTCGGTGTTGGATTGAAGTGGTGAGCTTTCATACTCCGTAAGGTTCCATTTCATGTCTTGAATTTCCTTACATACTTTTGACATTTTCATAGACTTTAGTTCTTGACTATGGTGGGGGGCATGTCCCAACTAGATATTCTTTGATTTGGTTTAGAGGCTTTGTGTGGACAACTGTGGACTTAGATATGGAATAATTATGATATATATATATATATATTGGGTTATTGTTTTTGTTTGGTTGGTTATTGGACGGATCGACTTGATTGGGTTGGTCGAGGAGGTAGGCCTATCCCAGATTCATTATATCTTCAAATACGTCATCTTGTTATATGTTCGAAATTCATCCAACTCAGGGTGTGTGTTGGTTGGTTAGATTCGGCATGGGAGGTGGTCTCCGATTCTGGTTGGACTTGAGATGCCCATTACGATAAGGCCCTAATTTGGGTCATGTCAGTGACAATATGAATATACCTTGAGTGATTGGTGAAGACTTTAATGTTATTCTAAATAAAGTAGAAAAAATTGATGGTTTACCAGTTTACCCATAAGAATATAAAAAATTTATTTGTTGTGTAAATCTTGTGATTTATCTGATATCAAATTTAAAGAAAGTCTTTTTACTTGGTGAAATGAAAGAGTTACTGAAGGTTGTATTTTTAAGAGACTGAACAGGATTCTTATTATTCAAGAATGGTTGGATTTCTTTATTAATGTGGTGATTGAATACATAGCAAGAACAAGGCCTGATCATGTCCTCATATTGTTACAATATGGAGTTCAAGATGTTCATGCTATAAAACCTTTCAAGTTTTTGAAATTCTAGACTGAAGCTGAAAACTTTCAGAATATGGTAAAGGCTAGTTGGAGATCTCTGGGGCAAAGGATAATTTTATAAGTCTGAAGCGATAAATGAAAAACACAAAAATGAATCGATCTAAATGGAGTAAAAAAAATTTGGTGACATGTTTAAACAACTAATTATCAGAGCAAAAAATGTGAATAAAAAAAAGACTTTTTTTGAAGAATTTTCAACTCATGATAATAGGATGGTACTTCAACGAGTACAAACTGAATTGAAGAAGTACTTACATTATAAAGAAAACAGATATTCAGTGATTAACTGAAGGGGATAAAAATACTAAGCTTTTTCACAACTTAGTAAATGGGAGAAGAAAGAGATTGTCCATCAATAGAATTAAAAAAATGGTGTTAGATGGACTGAAGGACTGGAGAAAGTGACTGCTAAAGCAATTAAGTTTTTTCAGAATCAATTCTCTATTGAGACACACAATGTAGATTTATCTATGATCAAAGAGATCCATACATTGTTACAGAGACAGATAATCAGATGTTGAATGTTATGCCTATAGAGGAGAAAATCAAAAGAGTAGTTTTTGAATTGAATGGTGATAGTAGTAGTGGACTTGATGGTTTCACAGATAAATTCTATCAATTTTGTTGGAGTACAGTTGGGAAAGATATTATAAAAGTGGTTAAGTGTTTTTTTGAAAGTTCTATTTTGCTTAAATCAATTAATCATACTAACTTGATCTTATTGCCCAAAAAGAGAATGTTCTTACTTTCTCTGATCTAAGACCAATTAATTTGAATAATTCTTTAGACAAAGTTATTTTCAACTTGGTTCATGATAACTTGAAGGAGATTTTGCCTAGATTCATTTCACCAAATCAATCAGGTTTTGTGAACGGCAGAATATTTCTGAGAATGTGTTGCTTGCCTAAGAGATAATTTGTTACACAAGGGAAAGAAAAAAATCTATCAATATAGTTATTAAGCTAGATACGGCAAAGGTTTAAGATTAGAGTAGATTGAAAATTTCTAATCAAAGTATTGAAGGTTATGAATTTTAACACACTACTGAAGGATAAGATTTGAAAATTGATAGTCAACAATTGATATTCAGTGCTTATTAATGGTCAGACATATGACTTTTTTTCACTCAATTAGAGAGGTGAAGTAAGGAGATTCATTATCTCTTGTCTTAGTCTTTCTTGTTGCCGAGTTACTTTCAATATCTTCAAATACATTATTTTTCAATGAGAGATTTAAAAATTTTGAGATGTCTAAATGGAGTGATAGTATTATCATCTAGCTTATGTTGATGATACTATTATCTTTTGTTCTGTTGATCATAAATTTCTGAAATTTAGTTATAAATACTCTAACTAAGTATGAAATGCAATCTAATCAAGAGATAAACAAAGGAAAAAAAAAAATTCCATAAAACAGCTTGTACAATTGTGCAAATGATTGAGGAAGTATTGATTTCATTAAAAGAAAAGTTTTCTATAATTTATCTTTAATGTCCAATTGGACATATAAAGAAAATGAAAATTCACTTTGCAGAATTAGTTTAAAAAGTATAAAATAACCTTTAGACTTGAAAGGGCAAACTGTTATCTTTTGAAGGTAAATATATATTTATTAATAATATTTTACAAAGCATTCTCATTTATTTATTATCTGTTGTTGTTCCTCCTATGTTATACATGACTTGCATAGAAGTTTTACAAGATTTTTGTCAAACTTTAAATAGAAAGGGAGAAATAGACATTGGGTAGCCTGATCTGAGGTCTGCTTTTCAAGAAGTGGAGGAGTTTCGGGATTTAGATTATTATTTAATATTTCTAAAGCTCTGTTTACTAAATTATGGTAGAACCTCAGGACAAAAAAATTTCTTTTGGCTAATTTCATGTGAATTAAATACTGCAAGAGACATAGGCCTAAGTAGTATAATGGAGAGGAGGATCTCAAACCTAAAAATATATGATAGAAATAAATAAAAAAATTCTCAAAAAATTTGGTGGGAATCAAAAAGAGAAAGCGCTAGCACTTGGGATGATAATTGGACTCAACTAGAGACTTTTCATTTTATGTTACCTGTTACAAATGAAATGCAAGATGATTTTGGAAAAGTCAATCAGCTAATGTCAAATTTCAGGTGGAATGAGCCTTTGTTGCAACAATTAATGCCTAATGAGATTTATTCTCATATAGTTAATAACCTGAATGTCATCCCTGACTCAGACAATTGGGATAAAGCATGATCAACTCAGCCAAGTTCTGAAAAGTTCACAGTGGCAAGTGCTTGAAACTTAGTGAAGAAAGAAAGAAGGAAACAAAAGATTTATTTTAATAGTTGAATTAAATGGTTACCGTTTAAGATAGAATTTCTAATATGAAGGGTGTGCAAAAGGAGAATTCATATAAGAGAGGTTTTAATACAAAGGGAGAAGGTTGTTTGTTGTTGTTGTGAACCTGTGGTAGTGAAAATTAAAAAAATTTAGCACCTTTTCAATGACTATCCGAACACAAAAAAAGTATTGTGTAGTCTTGTAAATAAAACTGGGATAAATGGCCCTTTTGTACAACTGAAAAGCACCATTCTTAAATGGTTGCAGGTATCGCGCCCTATTTTGAACCGGTGAAAAAAGCACACATGTGATGGCGTTTATGACTCTCGGGTTTTGAAAATCATATTTTAGAGTCGTCACCTAATATTTTGGAAAAATTAGGAAAAATCATTTTTATGTAGAAAAACTCTGTCTTGGTCTTTCGAAAACATTTTGAGATTCTAAGTAAGGATTTTAGTTATTCGAAAGGAAGGTGTTAGGCACCCCTTAGAGCCTATCCGAAGATATTATGTTTCAATATTTTAAAACAAAGATATAAACAAAGATATATTACAGTAATATTCTTTAATAAATAATAATTTTTTAGTATATCAGTTTTGTAAAACCGACTCAGTACTCCCTCTTTCCCCCTATTTCTTCATATTTATCATTCTTATAGTTTATATTTTCCCCAGAGTTTTTTATGTTTTATTTTTATTTTTATTTTTATTTTATCCTGTTCATCTCTTCCTCTTAATCTATGCTCTTAACATCTTACTTCTTTAACCACACCCCAGAAACTTTAGTCTGGCAGCTAACACTCGTCCTTTGTCTATTTTGCAGACCTGTTGGACTATCGAGGCCAGAATTCTTATGAATTTACAGGTTAATCCATCGTTGTTATTAAGAAATTAAGAGGCTAACCATATACTAAGGGTAAGAATTTTACAGAAAATTTAATTTACATGATGTACAAAAAATATCTTAAATAACTTTAAACATGGACATAAGAACATAAATATAAATATTTTTTATTTTCAAAAATATGTAAATAAGAACTTACATGAAGTAACTAGGAGAGAGGTTTCCCTCTCGGGAACCCCCTTAAGATCGAATAGAAAACTTGGAGCTTTTATTTAAACACACTGATACAAAAGTTTATACAAAAAAGACTGACTTGGATAGGTTTGTTGGGAGGAAGGGTTTACACATTTCAGGTATGTTTTGAGGTTGGTTGATTTCACTATGTCTTCCTTCTACAAAATATACGCCTTTTATAGGCAAAATCTAGATAAAGCAGTGGTTCTAAAGATTACTACGTGGCTCAGACATATGTGGCCGACACTAAAAGATAAGATATAAGAAAGAATCTTAATAATGCAAGACGAGTACTCATTGGGCCCCATCGTCACATGCATTATTAATTTTTCTTCCAGACTTATTTTGACGCGTTCTTCAACAGTTTTTCTTTCTTTTGGAAAGTAGTGATAAAGGAAGAACTCTGACACTGATTTAACTATTACAAGGCATAAAATGGGCATCCCCACCTGACTATACTATCTAATAATACAAATTGTTAGTTGTCTTTACTATGTATCTAAGTTGTGCAGGGCAATTGAGTCGAAGCTCATTCCTGAGTCATCGTCTTCGTATGGATCCTGAGCATCTTGGAAATGTGCAAGATGAATTGCAATACTATCATCTTCATCTGATCTTGAAGAATTATTGTCTGTATTATTTATTTCTGGAACAGTTCTGTCTGAATTGGTAGTGGGTTGTCCATCTGGTTGTCCATTCATATGTTTATCTTGTGTCTGGTTGTTAAAAAATTTGTCTAAAGTCTGTTTGATTATAGTCTCTATTGTTTCATTTTTCCTTTTAGATATTAAAGTCTTTTTTAAAATCTTATTACCTGATTTTTCTAACTTATGTTTTGATGAAGAACATCTTTTATCTTCACTTTTTGGCAAAGTGACAGTCATTAACGGTTTTGATTTGTCTTTACCGATCACCGTTTGAACCGGACTAGCTGTACCAACATCCGGTACAGTGGATTTCTGAGCATTTAGTGGGAAATGCACACCCTTCTCATCCATTTTTTGAGGAGATGGAAAACTCTGTGTCTGAGTCTGTGTTTTTGCATCTGTCTTGCTTACATTTGTCTGATGGTTGAGTCTTGCTTCTAATATTTGTACCTTCTTTATTAATCTAGTGTTTTCCATGAGGAGTGATTCTTTCTAAGCATTTAGCTTCTTGAAATTCTCCGTCATAGAAGAACAATGGTTGCAGAAAATAATCTTTTTCGTCTCTTTTTGTAAATTATACTGAGGTATTTGATCTGGGTTCTGTCTGAGTGATGGTGATATATAATAGTTTGGTCCTAAATATCCTTTAGCATGATTTGTGGCTTCGGTAAAATCATTAAAACCTTTGAATAGAGGGGTTTTAAAACCTTGTATTGAATCTAACACTTCTAACCATGTTTGAAAAATTCCGTTAGTCTTTCCATAAATGACTACATAATATTTAAACTTAGGCCTACTTTTTTCTACCATGTAATGGCATAAAGAATTCATGGATGCCATAAAATGATTACGATTTTGTCTATTATAAGATATCCAAAGATTGTCTACTAAACACTTTTGGGGTCTATCTAGAATGTAGTCTGGTCTTATTCTAAATGATATGTTACTCTCAGGGTAAGCAATTAAGTTAAATGGTCCGAAGTGAATTCTTTCCATTGTTTCTAAAGATTCTAGTGGTCTAAAATTTAAATTACCTAACATTGTCTGTTGATATGAATCTGAAGACGAAGCTACGCCCTTGCCTTTATCTGCAGGAGGTTGTCCTACTGGTCTCATGCTGAAAACAAATGAGTCGGATTAAACTTATTTATTTATTCCCCTATGTAATCTACTTAACTGGTCTGCTAATTTGTTTTCTTTACCTTTTATATGTTCAAATACGATATTCTTATAAACAGATATGGTGTCTGTAAAATTTAGCCATCTTCTTCTGCAACTAGTTTTGTCATTTATTTTTTGATGAAATTTAACTATAGTTTCACAATCTGTTCTAACTAAAATTTCCTCTTTATTTAGAATATATAACTTAAAACTATTTAACCCATATATTATAGCTAATACTTCTAGGTCTATAGCACTCATGTTTCCTTTTTCTTTATATGCCCCACTCTGATAACCACATATTTGTTCTTCATTTTTATTACTGTATTTATTAAGTCGTGCTTTTAAAATAGCTCTCTATCCTAAATCACTTCCGTCTGTTTGAATGATTAGATAATTTGATTCTAATGGAATTTTTAGGTCTGAAATATTTTTAATTTTTTCTTTTATTTTTTGGATTAATTTAATGTCTTCTATATTGAAGTTTTTCTGCCCTTACTACCGGTCTTTGCGTGTAATGGTCCTGTTATTTTTCCTAAGTCTTGAATAAAATTTCTTGCATAATTTACTAATCCAAAAAAAATTTATAAATCTTTTGTCCTTTCTAATTTATCTGGCATTTCTAATACTTTCTTTGCAATGTATGGTTGAAGTTTTACCTTTCCATTTCCTAAAGTTATTCCTAGAAAATTAATATAGGTCTTACATAATTTCATTTTCTTTTTACTTATTATTATCCCATGTTTAACAAATAATCTAAAAATTATTTGTAAGTGTCATAAGTGTTCTTGTATATTTTGACTGAACACCAAAATATCATCTACATATACTAATATAAAATGTTTATACTCTCCAAATATATTATCCATCTTTCGTTGAAAAATGAATGGAGCTGTCTTTAAACCAAACGGCATAACTAACCATTCAAAATGTCCACCTGGACATGTGAATGCAGTCCATTCTATGCTGTCTGGGTGCATTTTGACTTGCCAGTATTCAGACTTACAGTCAAATTTACTATATACCTTTTTATTTTGAATTCTATTTATTAACTCACTTTTATCTAGTAGCTTATATGCATCTGTTCTAGTGTTATCATTTAATCTTTTATAGTTAATTACCATATGAGCTTTACCTCTTATTTGTTCACTATGATTTCTTACCATAAAGGCGATCGATCTATGTCTAGAGGTAGATCTTCTTATTACTTCTAATTGTAAAAGCTCCTTTATTTTTATATCAAATTCTTTAGTATCTTCATTATTTGCTTCTATAGGTGTTGTTTTTATAGTGTATTCTGAATTAATTATATCTAATTTACACATTATCTTGTTAGCATCCCAATGGGCTAACGGTCTTTCTCCTATTATTTTCATTTTATCTAGTATAGATATTATATTTTCTAAATCTTTTGGACTGTTTATTATTCCTATTTTGTTCATTCCTTTTCTAAAATTATAAAACTGGGTTTCTATACTTATTAGGGTATAATCCTTTTCTATATCTGTTAAGCATTCTTGTCCTTCTGCATTAAACAGAGTATAATTTCTAACTTCTTCTAGGTTTTCTTTTACATTTTTGTTTTCTTTTAATAGGTTGTTGCTTTGGCATTGATTATTTTGGCAATCGTCGCAACATGGTTCTGAAAGCAAACTCGTTTTATGTGTGTTTAGTGTTCTGTATACTGTTGGTAATGTTACTATTTGTACTGGTGTATAAGTTAAGTTTTTAAAAAGCATTATTCCATCTCTTGTTAAGAGACATCCTCCTTTATTCTGGATACAAAATCGTAGTCCGATAACAAAATCTGATCCTATGTTTAAATCTCTTGCTAATATTTTATTAACATTGTAAATTGAGTTATAGAATTTATTGCATGTATTTAAAAAACTTATTTGTGCTTTTTCTATGTAATAATTGTAAATATTTTATGATCCATCCATTTGGGTGGCTGTTATAGGTCTTTCAAGTACTTTTAGTAAATGTTCCGGTACTATTTCTTTATTGATTAAATAGCTAGTACATCCGAGATCTACTAATGCTAAAGTTTCTATCTCCACATCTTTTATTTTAATTTTTACTAATACTTTTATGGTAGAGAATTCTTTATCTTCGTTGCATATTAGACTAGTGTCATTATCTTCCAGATTCATAAGTTCTGCCTCCAATTTTTCTAAATGTATAGCTTCTTGTGTATCTTTTTCCTCTGTGGCGATTTTGGTTTTTCCTTTTTCTAGGATGGTTAATCTTTGTTCTAAATCATTTACTCGGGTTTCTAAAGTAGATACTCTTAAATTTAGGATTTGATTATTTGTATATTTTTGTCCGTTATTTATTTCTGATTCTATTTTTATTTTTAAAGTGTTTTCTATACAATTTATACACGCTTCTAAGTAACATTTTTTGCATTTAGCTCTGTTGTCTTTACTTGGATACCAATTGCATATACGACATCTATTACTGTCTAAACCTTTGTTTCTTTGGAATTCATGTATACATTCTTGAGTAACATTCATTAAATTATTGATTACCAGATTGTTTAAGTCTAGATCCTCTATCTCTTGTCCTACCTCATTAACTAAGTTATCTTCTTCTAATTCTGAAGAATCAGATTTTGGATTATCTTTATCATTTAGATCAATACTTATTATTGAGTATATACTTTCTGTATCTGACATGTATTCGTCTACATTTAATAAAGTTTCTTGAAAATCCTCTATTACTTGAGAATTTCTAGTTCTATTATTATTTCTTTTAGGACATACATTAGCTAAATGGTCTATGCTTCCACAAGTATAGCATTCTAATTTATTTTTATAGTTTCTATCATTTCTATATTTCCTAACATATCTATCTCTATTTAACCACGGTTTTTTAGCTTTTGATTTTCTTAAGAAGTATTGTTTACGACTATATGGTTTTTGATTATGTTTCTTCTTATATTTTCTATATTGTTTCTGATCATAATTCTGGGTTGTGTATATAACAGATTTACAGAAATTCATTTCATTTCTTTTTAATTGTTTTTGTATTTGTATGTTTGTACATTTTTCTGTTAGTATATCCATTATATGTTGTGTTTTATGCCCTATTGTCCATTTTAGATTTGGGTTGGCTGCTACACCATCTCTTTTATACCATCTATCTTTTATTTCTCTTCCTAAAGCTTCAGGTAATTTATTGAATAATTTTTTGCCTAATTCTTCATTAAAAGTGTTTCCGCTGACAGTGCAATAATAAAAATAGTCTTGTAGGAATTTCTTTATATATACCCAATGTGAAATACTTAATTGTTCTAGTTTGATTAATGCTTCTTTTTGTAGTGCTAATAATCCACTATTTGGATCTTTTCCAGTTAATAACATATGCATTTTGTTTGTGAAATTACAGGGGTTTGGTCTCATACTTAATAAAACCTGGAAATCATATGGGCAATTTGTCTTAAAACTTTCTCATGTGACTTTTGCAGATTCCCCCAAAAAGGTTTTCAAATATTTATACATTGTTTCCTTATCTGTTTCTGTATAATGTCTTAAGTAATCTGCTGCTACTATTTCTTTCCATAAATCTATCACTGTATCCCACATTTGTGGGTCGTGTGCTGCTATATTTAGAATTTTACCTTTACTACCTCCTTCTTGTAGTTTAATTGATTCTTCTATTGGCATTATCTTACCTGCTGGTTTTATATTATCTCCTCTAAGTTCTGTATTTGGGTTTATCCTAATTGTTGGTCTTCTAGGTACATTGCCTGTACTATAATCTATTGGTTGGGGATTAGGATTTGTTTGTTGAAATGGGCTAGCACTTGAAGAGCTAGTCGATTCTAATTCTGCGAGTTCTTTATAACTTATTGTGAAACTTAATACAGAAATGTGTCCTCATCTTTTTTTTTCAAGGAATAGTTTGTTATTTCTATATCCTAAATTATCACTTCTCTCTAAACAGTTTTTAAAATGTTCTATACATTCTTCTATTTTCATTTCGTCCTTTTGACATCCTTTACATTTAAAAGTTATATATTTATATTCTTCTGCTAAATTTTCAGCTTTTTCTATGACCATGTCTACTTCATATCCTTCTTGTAGAACTTCTATATTCATAAACTCGCTTTCTGTTTCTATATTACTCTCTATTTCGTCATCGTCTAAATTTCTTTTGGTTGTGTAATTATAATCTGTAAATCTGACTGAAGTTTCTCCTTTACTTGTAATATATAATAGATGAGAGTCTGGTGTAAGAATTTTTGGTTTAGTAAATTTGTTTAAATTCCATTCTAAACCTGCATATATTTCTGGGTCTATTTTTATTGGTTTTATTAAACTTATGCCCTTATTTCCCATTATTTCTACTACATCATTTACTTTTAGTTTAAATTTAGTATTACTACTTAAAGTTAATTTTTCAATAAACCCTATGCACATTAATAAATTATTTTCACTATTCATTTCTTCGTACCCTTTAGTTTGGATTCCTATTATAATATTTTTTCCAAATTCTTTCAAGTTCATTAAGAAATCTGGACTTATATAGAATATTCCTCCATTATTTATCATATCTACTTCAGTTAATCCTATTATTGATTTTTTAATGTCTGGCCATCTATCATCATATATTGTTATTAATACTTTGGATCCTAGATTTTTTCTAATTAGACCTTTTATTCCTATAACAATTAAACCCATATGCATCAGTATCATTTTATTATTTTTTATATGTCTTAAAGAGTTAGCATTTACTAAATCTAGTATTTTAAAATCTTCTCCTATAGTTGATATTTGTTCTTCTCTATAATGTTTATATAGCTGATTATCTGTAGAAAAATATCCTGCATTATATAATGTTTTAGGATTTAATAATTTTAATTGATGTTGTTGAAAAATTTGTAAATCTTTATCTACATCTATTATTTCGTTAAGTTCTTGGTTCTGCTCCATATTAGGTTGTCTTCGGCATATTCTGGATAATATATTATTATTTTCTATTTTATTCTCCGAAAAACTTATTCTTTGTCTTTCTTCTCCTTGTCTTTCATTGTTTTCAATGGTTCTCCGTCTATTTGATAGAAAGTCCATTTTTGTGGTTTTCTTATTATATTTTTTCTTTTTTTTTTAGGAGTTAATTCAATTCTTTTTAACTGGTTAATAAGTTCTTCTATTTCAAAGTTATTTTTTAGTGGCTCTTGATCTTCTTTATTTTTTATTAGGATGTCTATCTTCTTATGTAGTTCGGGTAATTCCGGTTCTTCCTGAAAAAGTTTTTGAGTTTCTTTGCCTTTTATTAAAATGTCTATCTTTTTACGTAAGTCTAATAATAACTCTATTATGGTATTGTTTTGTTTTAATAAAATTTTATCTGTTATGCTTGAAGGTATATACTTTGATAATCCTTCTGGTTCGCTATGATAACTTCTTGATTTTTCTAGTGTTTTACTATAATTTATATCTTCTTCACTCATGAAAATAATATTTCTTCTAATCTTTTTGTTATTTCTTGCAAATCTTTGATTTCTGTTGTTATATTTTCTACTTGTTCTATAAGTTTAGATATTAATTGAGTAGTTTTTACTTCTAATTCTTTAGGTCTTTCTATTATAGTTTTTATTAGCTTTTCAATTTCTAATTTTGTAGGTATTTTTTCTAAATTAAATTTGTGATTTAAATACTGCATTTTTCTGTCTATTTCTATTTCTTGAGACTTTAAATAATCTAAATTTTGTTCTATCTTATCTATTGTCTTTTTATGTTTATTCTGAGTAACTTCTATCTCTTCTAAAATTCTTATTATACTATTATCTTTTTCCTGAATTTTTTCGCTTGAATTTATTAAAAAGTCTATTATTGTATTATATTGTTTATCTTTTGAATGTAAAATATGTTCACCCTGATTGAAATTACACCTTATAGTGGAGCTATCTTTTAACACTCTATATTTCTTTTCTGGTTGAAATCTAAGATCTAAGTAATCGAAGCGTTTTAAAGAAGCTATCTTGTTATCCTAAGTGATTTAAATTAAGGTATTTTTTGCTTAACTTATTTTGATAGTTCAATCTACTATTAGTATAGGTTATATCTAATTCTACTTCTTGTATATTTTCTATCAGCCTAGATTGTTCACTAATTAATGTTTTTTTATAATATTTGGAGGTTATGGTAATTATTTCGTCTGTTTCTTTAAAGTTTAGAATATCTATTTCTAGGTTTCTTATTTCTTTATTTAACAACTCTAATCTTTCTACAAATTGTTTCCGAATTTTTACAAGTTAATGTTTATAAGTAAATTTTCTATAATATTGACGTTGTATTTCTCGAATATACTCAATATATCTTATAAGCATTTATTATCCTAATTGATAAGATTTTCTACTAATACGTTCCTTAAGCCACTTTATTCCTGAAGTATTATTTTCTAAATCTCTCTCACAACCTTGTATTTTCCAATTTAATGCGTTTACTAAATTTTTACAAACTTGTCTAGATGTCTTCTAATAACCTTTTCCTACTTTCTTCTAAATTATGTTTTCTAGCTATTATATTACTTCTTTTTCTGATTTCTCTATATAAATAGAAATAGCTACACCTTATGTCTTGGAAAGATCTATGTCTTTTCATACAGAGTTTATAAACTTTTGCGAGTTAATAGGTAATGTTCTCAAAACCTTCTCGCTCTGATACCAAAACAAAGATATATTTCAATAAAACAAAGATATATTTCAATAATATTATGTTTCAATATTTTAAAACAAAGATATAAACAAAGATATATTTTAGTAATATTCTTTAATAAATAATAATTTTTTAGTATATCAGTTTTGTAAAATGAGTACCCGACTTGCATTATTAAGATTCTTTCTTATCTCTTATCTTTTAGTGTCGGCCACATATGTCTGGGCCACGTAGTAATCTTTAGAACCACTGCTTTACAATTAGAAGTAATAAGAAGATCTACCTCTAGACATAGATCGACCGCCTTTATAGTAAGAAATCCTAGTGAACAAATAAAAGGTAAAGCTCGTATGGTAATTAACTATAAAAGATTAAATATGTATAAAAGATGAGTAGTATTTTTTAAATGTATTTAAAAAGCATTGAGTTGATGGTTATGTAGGAAAACATGTTTTGATTATGTAAGAAAGCATGTTTATAAATATATGACGCTAATGTGAATAAAGGTAAATATACTTTTAAAGTGTGTAATAACTTATTAAAATTATCATAATTATATGTATATATGGAAAAAAAATTATGAAGATTCATTTGACTTGCGAGGCTTTAATAGATTGAAATTAAGTAAAAATAAACGTAATAGTGTGTGATGGAGCTTTACTAAATATGGGCCATAGTAACAACAAAAAATAATGTCAATAGTAGTTATGGTAAAGTAGTGATAATAAAAATAACAATGATAATTGTAAGGTATACCTTGCATGCAGTAGGGTAAGTACATGTATATACCTTGTATTTTGGAGAGATTCAAACTTTGAGAGCTTAAAAAATTAGTGTCAAGAAAACATATAAAGATAAAGTAAAACGTTAGGACTATTAAGCTAAAATTGATAAATAGATTTCTTTCTTTTTCAAAAATATGGACTTAGTTATTTGTCCTCATCCCATGATAGTATTAAAATTCTCATTCATTCTAAAGGATTGTTACGTTTATTTTATTAAGAGAAAAAAAATACTTCATATCAAATAATTAGTAAAAAATAATTAGTTGAAAATTAAAATTGTCAAAGTCCCTCTTTTTACTTAAGAAAACGTTCATTTAACTAGTCTAGTGTTAATTGCGAAAAGTGAACGCATTAATTTATTCCGAAAGGAATTCACAAATTTCAAAGCAATGCATCACAACAAGTGACTAATAAAGTTCCAATAATAATACCATTCCAAGTTTCAAGAGAATAACATTGCGCAAATATTAAATAAAGGGAAAGGAATAAGAGATACTTCCTCCGTTTCACGATAAGTTAATTATTAGATTTTGACCCTCTTCAAAAGCAAAGATAATGATACATCACTCTCAATGCACATTTAATAAATAGAGTCGTCAATATAGGTCAAGGATTGGTAGATCAGCCCGGTCCGGCCTGTAATTTGATGGGCGGACTTCAATTTTTGCAGCCCATTTAAAAACAAGACTTTTTAGCTCGACCTGAATAAGCCCATGGCCCGTACGACTTGAGGAATGTGGATTGGACTAACCCGTGGGTCGGTCCGTCAGTCAAATAATAAATAATTTAAAAATAAAATAAAATACTAAAATATAATAAAAGAGTTAAAAAACAATCAAGTCCAATAATAACCATTGACCGATTCCATTAACAAAGAAATTGGAAATTGAAAAGTTTCCTACTTTCCTATCTAATAAATAATTAAATAATTAAATATCCAGCACTAAAACATAAAGAGTACATTGTACTCTTCACTATCCTAATTTCCCTAGTTCAGCTAGCCGCCTCCTCTTCACTATATCTCCCTCAACGCGCCATCAGCTTTCAACTGTGATGTTTCTGATTGAGTAGTGCCATCTCTTCGTTTTCTTCCTACTTTGGGTGATTCGAGCTCTGGCTCCCTTTTGATTAACAAACATTAATACTACGTGTTATTGTGTGATAACTATTTATGTTTATTAACAGTGTAAAATTAAATTATAAAATATTATTTTTTAAAAAAGTTAACTGGCCCGTGAGGCCCGCAGTCCAGAGGGTAATAGCGTGGGCTTGGTGTTTTTTGACCCGTCATTTAAATGGGCCATCCCGGCCTGACCCCGTGACTCGTCAAACTCAAAGCCCGTATGGGCAGGGCCAACCCGTATTGACAGCTCTATTAATGAAGGGTAAATTTGAAAAAAATTCCAACATCTACCTTGAATTGTGAACCACTCACTTATTTTGAAACATAAAAAATGCTCCAACAATTAATTTACTATGAAACGGAGGGAGTACCAGACGCCTAATGGAGCTTAAGTTTAAATAATCCAAAGCTCTGCGATCCTAGTGGCGTTCGACCCGATGTTGGGTTGAAATGGAGTTCTGTCAAAACTCCCACTACCGAATTGACATATATAAAAAAAAAAAAAAAAAAAAGATAAGGATTAGCAACTAAATAAAGTATACGTGCAGGGTATGGAGTAAAGGGGCGAAGTGTATTTCAAAGTGCGGACGAGTATGGTATGATGCTCTGAACAGTCCCATATTTTTACTAAAGGAAAACATGAGTATGATCAAACCCCAAACAAACGTTAGAATATCCAAGGATAAAAACTCTTTGATTCCTAATTGGACTTTAAACAAATTGTTCTCATTGAAATCAACAAGATAAGTTGATCGTTATTTTGTCCACTTACGTTAACTCTCTTCTATATCTTTTTAATAGCAACCACAATGTGGACAAATCTTACTAAATTTCCTATTGTGTTGATAAATCTTCGGATCTATATTATATTCAACTTTTGCAAACTCATTTAAAGAAAATTAAAGGAATAATATCTTGACCACCAAACACCCAATTAGCACTAAAATAATACAATAAAATATACTGATTGTACTTTTGATGAGAGAAAAGTTATATCATGTGAGCAAAAGTACTAATATAATAATTTACTTGGCCGTTTTCAATTATGGCCTCCGTTCCACAACAAGTTAATTATTAAATTTTGATACACATGTTAAAAAAAAAAAGTAAATACATAAATTTATCATATTTTTTATTTTTACCCTCTTCAGAAAGCAAAAACACATGATACATCACCCCCAATGCATATTTAATGAAGGGTAAATTTAGAAAAAAATTTCAATATTTATTTGAATTATGAACCATTCACTTATTTTGAAACACTAAAATTGCTCCAACAATTCACTTATTATGGCTTAGAATTATTGAAAAAACAACCAGCCACTAACTAAAATGTTAGGCTTCTTTTATCTAATCTAATCTAAACCCGGACTCGAGAAGTGCAATGGCGTCCATAAAAGAATCACTTGTAGATGTAACAAAAAGTAGGAGAACGTGAAATCTCCTAAGTCTTTTTACCAAAGAAATCAATTGTACAAATACCATACTTTGGCACAAGAAAACACCAAATTGTATATTGCAGACACAAAACCTTGCACTTCTTATGACCATATAGATGTGAAGATAATTACAAAGAACAAAAGTAAGGAAATTCATGTATCAAATTCGAAGCAAAAATTTAGATCTACCAAGTCTCTTTGCTAAATTCGAGATCAAAGCATTTTTTTTTTGTTTTTTGCAACTATTCCCAAGTGATTGGCATGAAGCTACCATGGAACACATTCCAGAGAAGTTCTTCACCGCTCATCCCGTCATTGGGAGATAGAGCAAATATCGTAAACAATTGGTCAAACACTTTGGATAACGGATAAACAAAGAACATACAACGTGGTGAGGTACAATAATAATAACATACTCAGTGTATTCCCACCTACTGGAGTCTGGGGAGGATAGAGTATACATAGATCATACCACTAACTTGAAAAATAGAGAAAAAATAAAGACTTTATTTTCGATAGACCCTACTTAAAATCAATAACAATATAATAAATATAAAAAGTAAGGACACATAAACTAGTATAATACATACAATAAACAAACAATATAATGCAACCTTTTGTACATTTCAACAACTTACACTTTAATATAGACACAAAAAAGAAAAAAAAATAACAAACCCACAAATTTGAACACGAAAAAGCTATGTACATAGATAAAACCCCATTCACGAATTAGATTCAGGGACAAAACGACATCACCACCAAGCTTGAAAACTAAGGACCAACCTTTCATCTACAGACCCACTATCCAGAATTAACAACCACAACATAATCTTAATCAAAGTTCATGTGTGAAGCCTTTCATCCAGAGTCAACAGCAACAACAAAATCCAGCAACAGAAACAGCATAATCCGAACAGTAAAACAAAACGAGATGAAGAAAAGTGAAGCGAAAAGAGGGAGTTCGCACCTTTTTCGGGGCAGCAATACTGAGGCTCAACGTCAAGGATTATTCCGGCCGCTAAACTCAACTATAGAACTTCGGCTTGGACAAAAATCGGACAAAAAAACAGTAAAGTTGCGATTTCTTCGGCGAACTTACTTCACTCGATCTTCTCTCTGTTTTTCCGCTTCTTTCCCACCGATCTCGAGCCTTATTTTCTCTCCCTTTCCCCGGTCCTGGCTTTCTTTTTTTCGATTGTTTCACTCGTTTTTTACCTTTGTGACTTCTTTTTTTCCGACCTCCAAGCCCATTCCTTTGAGTGGTAAAATAGTCAATATTTATAGCCAAATTCGGACTTCAAAGTCCGGATTTGAAATCAAAAACTTTGCTAGAGCCAACGAATAGAAAATAGGGAAAACCCAATTCAAAAAACTCTAAAAAGGGGCATTTCTCAAGCTTTAACGGAGGATTTACAATCGAATCGAGTTGTTGCACCAATTTGGGGTCTGTTTATTTTCTGATTTTTTATTTTCTGGGTTGATGGATGATGAAAAGAGGAGATTCTGTTGCAGAACAATTAACAAGCGGTAATTGGACAGCGTTTCAGTGGAATAATAGCCAGGTAAATTGTAGAAATTAAACTAAGCTAGACTGAGAACTAAGCTAAGAATTAATTACGGCTAAGATATTTTTCATATATGATAGTAAAAATGAAAATGACTCATTACAATTTATAGTATTTCAACTCTAGCTAACTCATCCTAATCAAGTCTGAAATTGTACTATCTTTGCAGGAATGTTCCTTGGACTACAAAGGGACCCTTAAACAATTGTGGATTCCTAATATGTATTTAAATTAAATTAGGGACCCAAAATAAAAAAAGAACTTAATCATAAATAGAAACTACAGTTACTTAACAGATTTTACAACTAGGTACAACAATGCAAGCTAAGGATACTACTCTCTTCAGCCACGATTTTTCTGTTCTTTAGCTGGTGACAACTTCATCTGCATTATTTTTCGTTCCTTCGAAACTTCCTTGTCCTTAAGGAAGAATGATGGAAATCTGATCTTCATCACTTGATAATCTTCCCATGTGGCATGCTCCTTGGTCATGTTTTTCCAGTGAATCAAAAGTTGAGGGATGGCCTTGTTTCCTCTCTTTATCATCTTTTTTTCTAGTATATTTTTCGGTTCCTCACAGTAAGGACTAGCTGGATCAACAATTGGGGTGTGAGTGAAGTGGCTAGGGACCTTATGACAAGGTTTTAGCTGAGAAACATGAAAGGTGGGGCGGATTGACACTTGAGGGGGTAAAGATAATTTGTAGGCCACTTACCCCACCCTTTGAATGATCTGGTAAGGTCCATAAAACTTGGATGATAGTTTGGTGAAAGCCTGATTAGAGAGGGCGGCTTGTCTGTATGGTTGTATTTTGAGTTACACCCAATCTCTTACTTCCAGTTGTCTATCACTTCTTTCTTTGTTAGCTAAGGACTGCATCCTTTGTTGTGCCTTTCCCAAATGATATTGGAGCATCTGAGATTTGAGTTCCCTGGTAATTAAGCTTCTATCCACCTCTTCATCTATAACTTCTTCTGCGATGTAAGGGAGATGAAGTAGTGGTGGTTGATCATATAAGGCCTCATAAGGGTGGTCTGGATAGCTGAATGAAATGTGGTGTTGTACCACCACTCTACCATAGGTAAGTAGAGGGACCAATTCGATTGATTATCAGAACAAAAACATCTTAAATATGTCTCTAAGGTTCTGTTGAGCACCTTTGTTTAGCCATCAGATTGAGGGTGGTACGCAGTTAAAGTACTCAAGGTTACTCCATGTGCTGAGAACAACTCTTGCCAAAACCTGCTAAGAAAAATGGGGTCCCTATCACTGACTATATTCTCAGGCATGCCATGTAGTTTAAAAACTTGATCAAGGAAAACTTGAGCTACAGCGACAGCTGTGTAGGGATGACTGAGGGCTATGAAGTGGCCGCTTTTGGTCAATCTATCTACCACTACCATGATGGTATTCTTACCCTTAGACTTTGGCAACCCATCAATAAAGTCCATGCTAATGTTGGACCATGCAAAAGTAGGGATTGCCAAGGGTTGTAGAAAGCCAGGTGATGCTGCAGCATCATATTTACTCCTTTGGCATAGGGAACAACTCCTGACATAATTGTTAACATCCTCTATTAATTTTTTCCAATAGAATATGTGTTACAGCCTCCTGTAAGTATTTTCCATTCCAGAATGACCACCATTAGGAGCATCATGCCACAACTGCATAATGTCATGCCTGAGTTGCTTATCCTTCCCTATCACTAACTTTTCATATCGCCTGAGTTACTGGTTATAGTAGGTGAACCCCTTCTGACCTTCATCCTGGTCTATCAGTTTTTGGATCAGTTTCTTGAGTTGTTCATCCTCATCCCAACTTGCCTTGATCCTCTGGAAGAGATTGGTTCCCACAGGGATTACTGATAATAGAAATAAGTAAGCAGCTGGCACTCTTGAGAGGGAATCAACAGCTTTATTCTATCCTCCTTTCTTGTATTTAATCTGAAAATCAAATTGCATAAGATTTGCTATCCACTTCATCTGAGTACCAGTATGAAGCTTTTGATTAAGTAAAAAATTAAGAGCCTTTTGATCTGTCCTTACAACAAACTGTCTTCCCAACAAGTATTATGACCATTTGGTTACTGCCAAAACCAGAGCCAAGAGCTCTTTGTCATAAACAGATAGAACCTAATGTCTTAATGATAACCCCTTGCTCAGGTATGCTAGATGATGCCCTTCCTGCATCAATACTGCACCTATACCAATGTCATATGCATCAGTTTCTACCACAAATTGGAGTGTACTACTAGGCAAGCTGGTACAGGTGCATGAGTTACAGCTTCCTTAAGTTGATTGAAAGTCTGTGTAGCCTTATCACTCCAAATGAACCCTTCTTTTTTTATAAGTTTAGTAAGAGGCTTGCTTATCCAACCATACCTCCTAATGAACCTCCTGTAATAGCCAGCTAGACCAAAGAATCCTCTTAGTTCCTTAACAGATTTAGGAGCAGGCCACTTTTGCACAGCTTCAATCTTCTTAGGGTTAGTGGCTACACCTTCTGCAGAGATGAAATACTCTAAGTATTCCACCCTGGTAGCACCAAAAGAACATTTTCCCTTCCTAACAAAAAGCTGATGTTTGATGAGCAGGTCAAACATAATTCTCAGGTGCTGCAAATGCTCTTCCATGTTTCTACTGTAAACAAGAATGTCATCAAAGAAAACTAGGATGAATTTCCTAAGGTATACTTTGAAAACATAATTCATGAGACCTTGGAAGCTTGAGGGGGCATTAGTGAGGCCAAAAGGCATCACTAAGTACTCATAGTGACCAGAATGTGTCCTGAAAGTAGTTTTCTGCATGTCTTCTCGATCCATCCTTATCTGATGGTAGCCCGACCTCAAGTCAAGCTTAGTGTACACCTTAGAACCCCCCAACTCATCCAACAGTTCCTCAACAATAGGCATAGGGAACTTATCCTTGATAGTGATCTTATTTAGGGCTCTATAATCCACACACAGCCTCCAAGAGCCATCCTTCTTACCTACTAGCACCACTGGTGAGGCATAAAGGCTAAAACTAGGTTGTACTATGCCTTGATCCAACATCTCTTGTACCAACTTTTCAATTATGTCCTTCTGTCTTGATGAATACCTGTAGGGTCTAGTGTTTACAAGGATTGTTGCCCCTTTGTAGTGGAATCCTGTGATCAAATATGGCCCTTGATGGAGGGAGTTGTTGAGGGTGTCCAAACGACATGTGAAATTCCTCGATCAAGGTCACAATTTTAGGGTGGATATCCACTGATTCTTTTTCAGTGAGGGATTCTACTGGTAAAACCTTGATCATGAACAAATGACCACTATTGTGAGTCATCTTGTCCAACCCCCTTGCATCCACTATCTTGGTGCTTTCCTTGACTCCTTGTAATTGTACCTTCTGGTCTTGATACATAAAGGATAGTGTAAGTTTCTGGAAATTGAGCTGAAGATCACCTAATGGCAACAACCACTGCACGCCTAAAATCATATCACAAGACCTCAAGGGAAAAAGTAGGAAGCTGTCAACAAAAGTAGTTCCTTGCATCATCCATCTGAACCCTCTACACATCTCATTGGTTTGCCTGTTTCCCCTATCAGCAACATTGATAGACTGAGGTTTCATTGATATCACTTCCAACCCCAACTGTCTATCAACTTCAACATCTATAAAATTATGAGTACTTCTTGGGTCAACTAAGATATTGAGAGGTTTCTTCTCACTGTACCCTTTCACTCTTAGTGTGTGAAATCTAGGAAGTCCATTCAAGGCATGAATAGATATTTCACATTTCTCCTCCACTTTTTCTACCTCTATCTCAGCCACACCTGGTTCTTCAGGCCGTGCTTCTTCTTCCTGTACCTCCCCATCATCCATTTTCAACAAATAAAGTTGCTTAGAGGTGCTGCACTTGTGGCCAGAGACAAACTTTTCCTCACAAAAGAAGCAAAGTCCCTTTTGTATCTTCTCACTCATCTCAGCTGGAGTAAGTCTCTTAGTATTGCTTTTATTAAGATCCATAATGCTATCCCTTTTTGGTGGTTGATAATCTTTTCTATAGGTTTCACCCCTGTGACTAGTCCCAAGAGATGACCCCTTACTCTGACTAGTACCCCCACTATACATTGTAGACCTGGTCAATTTGAGTTGAGCATTAACTTGTAATTCAGTGTTCCTAGATAATTGATAGTCTTGGGAAGGGAATGGGGTCTGTGATTCTTGACAGCAAACCCAATCTCTTGTTTCAACCCAGTGATATTGGCACTAATAGCATACTCAGGAGGTAGAGTCAACCTAGTCATGATTCTATCAAACTCCTTCTGATACTCTTTTACCGATCTAGTTTGCTTTACTAATTTCAACTCAGCCATGGGGTCTGAGTACTCAACCCCAAATCTATCCATCAAGGCATAAACATATTCTTCCCATGAAGGAGGAGGTAGATGAGCCCTACTCCTCACATAAGCCAAATACCACTCAATGGCCATATCATCAAAATGGATAGATGCTACTTTAACTCTTAAATTATAATCTACCTCATCCAAGGAAAAAAATTGCTCTACCTTGCAAAGCAAAGTTCTCAGCTGAGTACCACTTGATGCAAGATCCAACAACAACAACAAGAGTCTCGGATTCCAACTCAACAACACCACAACAACAAGTTTTAAGTCTCGGTTTTTAGATTACAACACAAGAGATAGTCTTCGGTTTTGAGGCACAATCCGAGAACAACAAGAGCACAATAATGCTAGGGAATCGAAACAAGCCCCACACGGCTTCCCTAGACTTCAAGATAAGAAAGATAAACAACACAACAACAACAACAAGATAATGAAGATAAACAACTTGACATACAATATTCAAGAAACTAAGAACCCTAACACATGAGAGGACCCTAAGCCTAATGAATATTAACACCAAGCTCTTACAAAGACCAAAAGGCACTCAAACTACCTTAAAACCTTTGTTTCTAGCCAAAGAGACAACACAAGGATTCCTCTCCTTGTGAGATCTAGAACCGGCTTCTTGGAGAAGAAGATGGAAGATATTTTGGTGATTTTAGGTTACAATTTCAGCATTCAAAATAAAACTAATGGATATCTCACTATCACCTTCTATTTATACTACAACAAAAATGAGCAAAAGACCAAGACCCCCTTCCTTTGTTGTGGCCTCCTTGAAGACTTAAGTTATTACACTTTAGGCCCCCTCTTCACACATAAGGACGTTGAGACCCTTGGTTGGTTCGGCCAACAACTCACACACGGCCATTTGCATGAACAAGGCTTGGAGTGTTTGTAACTCCCGCGCTTGGCTTCGTGTGAAAGGTCGTGTACACGTAGGGGTAGTCATAACCGTATCATCCTCTCCATCTTGAGAGGAATTTGACCTCAAATTCGGCACTTGATCATCTTCAACCGCATCCACGAGGGTGAGATCTCCGACGTTGAAGGTGTTGTGCACTTGATATTCCGGTGGTAGGTCAATCTTGTAGGCGTTGTCATTGATCCTCTCGAGAACTTGGAAGGGACCATCGCCTCTTGGCAGCAACTTGGACTTCCTTTGAGCTGGAAACCTATCCTTTCGAAGGTGTACCCACACCCAATCTCCGGGTTCAAGCACTAGCTTCCTTCTCCCTTTGTTTGCCCGTTTTGCAACCTCTTGATTCTTCTTTTCAAGCTTGATCCGCACTGCCTCATGCATCTTTTTCATGGCCTCGGCTCTTTTAGTTCCATCTAAGCTGGTCATAAGATCACTAGACAAAGGAGTGAGATCTAAAGGGGTAAGGGGATTTAGGCCGTAAACACATTCAAAGGGAGTCATTCCCGTACTCGAATGTATCACCCGATTGTAGGCAAATTCCACCAAGGGTAGGTGTTCTTCCCATGAAGCCAATTTACCTTTAACCATAGAGCGTAACATAGACCCTAAGGTCCTATTTACTACCTCCGTTTGGCCATCGGTTTGTGGGTGGCAAGACGTGGAGAAAAGTAACTTCGTGCCAAGCCTACCCCACAT
Source organism: Capsicum baccatum var. pendulum (assembly GCA_030864225.1). NCBI lineage: Eukaryota > Viridiplantae > Streptophyta > Magnoliopsida > Solanales > Solanaceae > Capsicum > Capsicum baccatum. Next base: position 93,133,173 of record CM061551.1, read on the forward strand.
GGACTTCCAAAAGAGGCTTAGGAACTTGGAGTCCCTATCACTCACAATGGTCCTCGGTACTCCGTGAAGCTTTACGACATGCTCAACAAATAATGAAGCTACACTAGGAGCGTCCTCGGTTTTAGCACATGGAATAAAATGAGCCATCTTGGAGAATCTATCAACAACGACAAAAATACTATCTCGACCCTTTCTAGTCCGTGGCAGTCCCAAGACGAAATCCATCGATATGTCCAGCCACGGTCTAAGGGGAGTAGGGAGTGGGGTGTATAACCCTTGTGGTTGGAGGCGAGATTTTGCACTCCGGCAGGCCACGCATTGACTACAAATTTTAACGACATCCTTGCGCATTTTGGGCCAATAGAATTTTTCCTCTAGGATGCCGAGGGTCTTGTCTACCCCAAAGTGACCCATGAGGCCCCCGTCATGGGCCTCTCTCACGAATAATTCCCTCCAAGAACTGGTCGGGACACACAACCTCCTCCCCTTGAACAAATAGCCATCAAACCGAGAGTAGGGGGAGTGGGTACTTTCCTTGAGCCAACGGTCCCTTCCCCACTCTTCGCATTCCCTAAAAATAGGAGCAAAGATAGGATCCTCGGGGTATAACATCCGCAAGCTCTCAAAACCTATTAACTTCGAAGACAAGGTAGCAACAAGCACATGCTTTCGGGACAATGCATCGGCAACAACATTTTCTTTCCCCTTTTTGTAATGAATTACATAAGGGAAAGTTTCGATGAACTCAATCCACTTAGCATGACGCCTACTCAACTTGTCTTGGCTTTTAAGGTGTTTCAACGATTCATGATCCGTTCGTATCACAAACTCCTTAGGCCACAAATAGTGTTGCCAATTTCCCAAAGCTCTAACAAGGGCGTACAACTCCAAATCGTAAGTCGAATAATTAAGAGTTGCTCCTTTGAGCTTTTCACTGAAATAGGCAACGGGCTTACCTTCTTGCATCAAAACAGCCCCGATGCCGACCTTACTAGCATCACATTCTACCTCAAACATTTTATCAAAATCGGGTAATTGCAATAAAGGCGCCGAGACGAGCATAGCTTTCAAGGCCTCGAAAGCCTTAGCTTGCTCTTCCCCCCATTTGAAGGGTCCGTCCTTTCTAATTACCTCGGTTAAGGGGGCTGCTATGGAACTAAATCCCTTGACAAACCTCCTATAAAAGCTTGCCAACCCGTGGAAACTCCGGATTTCTCCAATAGTTTTAGGGGTCGGCCAACTTCGTATAGAGTCTATCTTGGAGTCGTCCACTTCCACGCCCTTTGAGCTAACAACAAAACCCAAGAACACAACTTTATCAACACCAAAAGAGCACTTTTCCATGTTGGCATACAACTTCTCCTTTCGGAGCACATCAAACACACATCTTAAATGCATTGTATGGTCATCAATAGATTTACTATATACCAACACATCATCAAAGTAAACTACCACAAACTTTCCAATAAATGGCTTCATCACATGATTCATTAGCCGCATGAAAGTACTAGGAGCATTTGTTAGGCCGAATGGCATAACCATCCATTCATAGAGACCAAATTTAGTCTTGAAGGCGGTTTTCCATTCATCACCGGGTTGCATTCTTATTTGGTGATAGCCACTCCTTAGATCAATCTTGGAAAACAAACACGAACCATTCAATTCATCCGACATATCATCTAACCTAGGGATAGGGTGACGATATTTTACCGTAATTTTGTTGATGGCTCGGCAGTCCACACACATACGCCATGTTCCATCCTTCTTAGGCACTAGTAGCATCGGAACCGCGCACGGACTCATGCTCTCCTTGATGTAACCTTTGTTGAGGAGTTCCTCAACTTGGTGTTGCAATTCTTTGGTATCCGTAGGATTGCTCCTGTAGGCCGGCTTATTTGGCAACTGTGAGCCCGGCACAAAGTCAATTTGATGCTCGATTCCCCGAAGTGGGGGCAATCCTTGCGGAAGTTCTTTAGGAAACACATCCTCATAATCCTGCAACACATGAGAAATCAAAGGGGAAATACAAGGATTAGCGGGGTTAGTGTTAAAGCAATGGGCCAAGAGTAGCATAGGCTTGTTCTCATCATAGTCCATGAAAAGTTCTTTCCTCCTAGCCAACATCACTACGTTTTCCCTTTCCCTCGGCGTTGAGATAGCCTCGGATGTGCCTACCTTCTCACCTACGGCTTCCCTTCCCTTTTCTCCCTTCTCGGGTTCTCCCCCTTTCCCTTTCAATTCTCTCATCTTTTGGTACCACGCATTCACTTGGGAGGGTGCAAGAGGGTGAAGTGTGACCCTTCGGCCATCCTTCTCAAGTGTGTACCGGTTGGTCCGTCCATCGTGTTTAGTAGACCTATCATATTGCCACGGTCTACCCAACAACAAATGACATGCTTGCATCGAAATCACGTCACAACGTACTTCGTCGTGGTAGTTGCCCACCTTAAATCGGATCACACATTGCCGTGTGACCTTCAACTCACCACAATCATTCAACCATTGTAGTTTGTATGGACTAGTGTGAGGTGTAGTCGGTAGTTTCAGAAAATTCACCATAGCATGGCTTGCAACATTGGTACAACTACCACTATCAATTACCAAGGTGCACACACTCTCCTTTACAAGGCACTTAGTATGGAATAGATTTTCCCTTTGGCTCGGGTCATCTACCGCCTTACTAATCATAACGCGCCTAACTACAAAGTTCGGAACCACACATTCCCCTTCTTGAGGATAGACATCTTCACCATCATCGACCCCTTCCTCATTCGGTTCATGTTCGGCTTCCTCTCCATCTTGAGGCTCGGCCTCAATCTCCCCCCTTTCGGACACCACCTCCTCACCAAGGTAGTATACTTTCCCTTCCCGTAAGATCACATTACGCCGGTTCGGACATTCATTCGCCTTATGCCCCCAACCTTGGCATTTGAAACATTGGAACCCCTTCGGGTTGGGGTATTTGTGAGCTTCCGGTTTAGGAGGAAACTTAGGAACCGTCTTGGGTTCGGGCAGCTTCATAGGACCGGGTTGGTCCTTGTTTTTGGTCCAACCCGAGGGGTTTTGGACCCTTGGCTTGAAAGTTGACCTCTCCTTAAGTTCCCGTTCAATCTCTAGGGCCGCTTGGAATATGCCGTCAATAGTTTCAAACCGATGAAGGGTCAAGTGCGTGGAAATCTCTTTGTTCAATCCACACTTGAACCGAATGATGTCATGGCTGATTTGTTCTCCCCGGTGATCAAGTTTCAACATGAGTTGTTGGAACTCATCAAAGTAGGCCATCACACTTTTGCTTCCTTGCCGTAGGCCATATAACCTAGCAAGCAATTCATGTCGATACCTCTCGGGAAGGTATCGTTGCCTCATCAAATACCTTAGCCGAAACCAAGGTGGTGGCTGCCCTTCAATCAATTCATTACCAAACCGTTTCACATACTCCCACCAAGTGTTAGCATAGCCCTCAAGGTGAGCTATAGCATAGCAACTCTTCTTTTCTTCCGAGATGTCATTAACTTGGAAAACCTTGTCACAAGCCGATTCCCAAGTTAAGTAAGCCTCGGGGTCACTTTCACCCTTAAAGATAGGTAGGCTCAACTTGATGGTGTTGATGCCTACGTCTCTCTCTTGGTGTCGGTTTCCCCTATCTCCATACCCACGGTATCGTCTCGGTTCCCCCCGGCCCCCTCTCAACTCCTCCTCCCTCATATAAGCATCATCATAGGCTCCCTCACCATCATACTCCTCTCTACCGTACCCATCAAAGTGGGCTGTTCGGCCTTGGCCATTTTGAGTCGTAGGGATTGGAATTTGTGGCCTTTGGTTTAGTGGAGCTTGGAAAGGAGGGTTCGGATTTAGTGGTGGAGTTTGGCGTCCAAATCCCTCTTGCGGAATTGGAGGCGTTTGGAAATGTAGTGGTCTAGTGGAGTCTCGGTTTGGAGGGAAAGTGGTAGATTGGTTGGTAGTATTTTGTGGAGCTTGAGGTGCGTTTAACATTTGGTGGACCATTTCGGGAGTGATGGTTGCGGAGGATGTCCGATCATGGCCATTGGTAGAGACATGGAGAGGAGTCGATGGTCGAGAGTTCCTTTGACTCTCCACTTGATCTAACCTCCCACTAATAGTCGAGACTTCCCCCCTTATGGCTGCCAAATCCCCCCTCACGGCCCCAAATTCCGAGTTCATTCTTTCAAGTGTCCGAGTAACGGCCTCAAGAGTGGCCTTCATTGAATCAAGTGCACTAGTATCCGGATTGTGAGATGTTGTTCCTTCCATCGTCAAGGTATTAGCCGTTTAGTCACCACAAGTTCGGGTCTCACAAGTGTTGTATAATTGGCTAGTAACCGTGAGATTTACAAGGTTTGAGTAAACTCTTGGCCGGAATGGATTCTTGTTTTAAAGACTCAAAGAATTCTTGCCGGACGAGAGCCAAAATCAGCAACTCATTCAAACGAATAAAAGGCACACAAATAATCGATGACACGAATAGACGGCTCAAGGAACTAGTTGACAACCTAGTGGAAATTACTAGTTTGTTAATTAGTTCTAAGTCCAATTAAGGGAAACCAAGAATCAACAAGTAGCAACCAAAGAATATATCCTAAGTTGAGCTTATAGTGACATGGTAACATGCATCGGCCCACACATTTCTCTTCGGGTTTGGATATATATCTATATATATATATATTTTTTTTTTTTTTGTCTTGGTTTAATATTCACACAACTTATGAGAAATTTGAAAGGTATTTTGGTGGGAAAAACTAAAATTTGAAGTCTTGATCTTCCCTTCAAACTCAAGAAAGTGGGTTAGGTTGTCAATTTCCACAAAACAAGGTTCCTTGATTTAAGGGAAGTGATTGACAAGTCTACAAATTGATAGGTGCAAGTCTTTCACAATCAACTTTACAAGTTTACCACTTGAGCACACAACAAGGTTAACACTCAATAAGAGGAACAATATGCACAAGTTCAAGAGAGGAACACTTCACAACTTCTTTAACACATAAACACAACCACCGATTTTCTTTGGTTCTTCAACAACATGCAACTTTCGGCCACCTTACAACATGCAACCCTTTAAGCTCAACCTTGGATCTAGACACCTTAGTGTTGGTGAGAAAGAAACCAACACTAGAAACTCACTACACAAGCAAAATGACAACTAGATCTAAGTATGTAACACCTTTCTCGGTTTTTCAACTTGAGTGGACAGAATTTTCAGATTTCCGAATTCTTTTTCTTGGTGTAGTTTGGTTTACACCGAGAACTACTAGCCCAAGATGGGTTATGTGAGAACACAACCGGTCTTGCTTTGATACCAAATGATGCAAGATCCAACAACAACAACAAGAGTCTCGGATTCCAACTCAACAACACCACAACAACAAGTTTTAAGTCTCGGTTTTTAGATTACAACACAAGAGATAGTCTTCGGTTTTGAGGCACAATCCGAGAACAACAAGAGCACAATAATGCTAGGGAATCGAAACAAGCCCCACACGGCTTCCCTAGACTTCAAGATAAGAAAGATAAACAACACAACAACAACAACAAGATAATGAAGATAAACAACTTGACATACAATATTCAAGAAACTAAGAACCCTAACACATGAGAGGACCCTAAGCCTAATGAATATTAACACCAAGCTCTTACAAAGACCAAAAGGCACTCAAACTACCTTAAAACCTTTGTTTCTAGCCAAAGAGACAACACAAGGATTCCTCTCCTTGTGAGATCTAGAACCGGCTTCTTGGAGAAGAAGATGGAAGATATTTTGGTGATTTTAGGTTACAATTTCAGCATTCAAAATAAAACTAATGGATATCTCACTATCACCTTCTATTTATACTACAACAAAAATGAGCAAAAGACCAAGACCCCCTTCCTTTGTTGTGGCCTCCTTGAAGACTTAAGTTATTACACTTTAGGCCCCCTCTTCACACATAAGGACGTTGAGACCCTTGGTTGGTTCGGCCAACAACTCACACACGGCCATTTGCATGAACAAGGCTTGGAGTGTTTGTAACTCCCGCGCTTGGCTTCGTGTGAAAGGTCGTGTACACGTAGGGGTAGTCATAACCGTATCACCACTGAATCTAGGGAACTCCATCTTGGTCATCCTAGACATTGTTGGACCTCCGACGTGATACTGAGCCTGAATTGGTGGACTATTGTTTCTGTCAACTCCAGATGTTCCTCCTGATGTTTGTCCAACTTGGACCGACTGTGGAACTGGTCCCATGGTTGCTGCATATTGAGGCATAGATCCCATCCCCGTGTGAACTCTAGCTGGAGAATAAGAGGGCATTGGAGGTCTTCCAGTAGAAGGAGGTAACCAAACCATGGGATTCCCTAAAGGGGTATAAACCTTACCACCTCATCTTACCCTTCAGTACTCTTACCCCGATCGAACCTTCTAGTTTCTTCTATAGATTCCTTCAACTCTACCAAAGTTTTTTCATGTTGAGCCTCCAATTGATTTTGTCTGACATTAAAGTTGACAATCTTCACCGTCATCCTTTCAAACATTGACTTAATTTCATCCATATCGATAGACATTGCTATCCCACAGAGCTCAAGAAAGTCCTCTGATACCAAATGTTGCAGAACAATTAACAAGGGGTAATGTGTAACACCCCGTATTCAAGTGCATGTATTGGCGTATTCAAGTACGTGTATTGGTCTTATTTATATGGAATTAATTTTTTATTTTATTTATACCGGAATTTGTCCGTCGATGGTTCCATACGAAGGTTATTGAATAAGCTTTCCAACAATATAAAGATTTCCAAAAATGAATAAGTTTCGGATATAATCGAGCATGTTCAAAACTATAAAACGGTGGCCGGGATATTGTGAACAGTAAATGTGCAGGAAAATTTCCTACACACAAACTACTGAGGCCTGCCAGTTTTTTGGGTTGACTTTAAACGATCATAACTCCTTGTACAAAATGAACTGTGTGAGCTACTATATATCTATGAGAAGCTCCGAGAGTCTTCTTTCCAATGCAATTGGTTTCATCCAAATCCAACATCTGAGTAAGGAGTTATACTCGTTTTACTTCAGCCTCTCAAAATAGATTTTTAGGGTCAACTTCAAACGATCATAACTCCTTGTACAGGACGAACTGGGTGGCCTACTTTATATGAAATGAAAGCCCTTTGAATTATCTTTCCAACGATACCAATTTCACTCAAATCCGATATCGGAGCAAAGAGTTATGGTCGATTTACTTTAGCCTATCAAAACAGTCCACCATGGACAGATTCGGATTTACTTAAATTTTTAAGGGAAATATGGTCATTTTTCATCACCTCATGGACGAAAATTGGTCATTATATACATATACTTAGCCTCATATCCATCATGTTATCATCCAAATATTGAAGAATAAGAAACCCTAGTCTAAGTTCAACTCCAATTATCTTGTGATTCAACCATAGAAAGTCCAAATTGATTCCGTAGTTGTGTTCACCGTCTCGAGGGCTTCGAGAAGCACCCCTTATTTGTGCCAACAGGACTTTGAAACCAAAAGGGTCATTTTATGGTAAGGATGTAAATTATGTTGGTGTTATTTATATGGATATGTATATATATATATATATATATATATATATATATGCATGTGAGCATAAGAAGTATGTTATTTGATTATTATTGAAAGATGATTGGGAAATGATGTTGGATTATTCTTGTGCATGGTTGGATTATGTTGAATTGTGAAGGGATTTGGTATTGATGATGTGGTATTGAAATGATGATTATATATATATATATATACACATAAACCTATTGTTCAAGTTGGTTTTTGAAATGTTTTGCAAATATTGGTTGTATGGAATTATGGAAGAGAATTGTGGTGTTGGGTTGCTAATACTAGATGCCAAACATTTCATTGTAGATAAGTGATTTGTAAAGGCGGAAAGTTGTGTTGAATTGGTATCCGAATCTACAACGAGGTATGTAAAGCATACTCTAACGATGTTCTTTGGCATGAAAACACCAATGTTCCATCAAGTAAGATTCCGAGGTTGTCCAAAAACATGTATTGTTCTACATTACCAACGAAGTTGTTTCCATTCTATAAAGTGTCAAATATTTCATTGATATACCAAAAGGCTCCTATTTTATTGTTGTAATATTGATGATTCTAAAAAACATTGTTGATGTACCAATGAGTCTTTATTACATCGTTATTGTATAGAAGGTCTATTACTTGATTCCTATTGATGTGTCATTGTTCCAAAGGTACTATATTGGCATGAACACTAATGTAATAATCTCAAAAGCTTTTGAACTAAATTATTGGAAAGATCTCTTATGTGTGTTACTTGATATACGTGTGGGTGGTATCCCAGGGGCATAAGCCTAGCATGGGTCGATCTCTATTTATGTGTTTATGGGTGGTATCCCAGGGGCATAAGCCTAGCATGGGTCGATCCCAGTTGATATGTACTGGGGACAGCCTAATGGTCACAGTACGGTACAGTATTGATTATTGTTAGGTGGTTGAAGGTTCGGGAGGAGGAGGTAATGGCGAATGATAATTGCAAAGAATGAAATTAACGAATGTATACCGTTCCACAAATGTGTTTGAATTCAAGAACCCAATTCAAATTAATGATAATGTACATGATCCTAAAAGTGTTTATGAAGTGTGGTTCACTTCTATTATGATTTATTCACTTGCGTCTGATTTTCTTGATTCCCCATATCACATATGATTATTTACAGCTTTACATACTCAGTACATATTTCGAACTGACGTCCCTCACGGGGGACCTGCATTTCATGTTGCAGGCACAGGTGTTTCAGCTCATTCATAGCATAGATAGGAGTCAGGTCATACAGCTATTGTTGGTGAGCTCCAATTTGCTTCGGAGCTTTCCGAGTCGGTTCCTTATGTTTTGTTATTGTACAGGAGTCATGTGTGGGCGGGGGTTTGTCCCGACCCTAGTTATGTCATGTATATCCTAGAGGCTTTGTAGACATAAGGAAGGGTAAAGTCATGGAAGTTTATATAGTGATGTTATATTTGTATATGTGGTGACCCCGACGGCCAAGTATTATATATATATATATTTGTGCATGTTGTGCTGATACAGGTAATTAGACCCTTCTATATGCAACGAAGTGCTGCCCAAATTTTTGGTGACATGTAAGTGAAAGTACAGATATTTGAATGGGTTTTTCCGGGCCTTCTCGGCTTCGGGTGCTAGTCCGGCCCGATGGAATTTTGGGGCGTGACATAATGGGACAGTGTTCCAGTGGAATAATAGCTAGGTAAATTGCAGAAATTAAACTAAGCTAGACTGAGAACTAAGCTAAGAACTAATTACAGCTAAGATATTTTTCATATATGATAGTAAAAATGGAAATGACTCATTACAATTTATAGTATTTCAACCTTAGCTGACTCATCCTAATCCTTAAGGGATAAGGTTGAAATTGTACTACCTCTGCAGGAATGTTCCTTGGACTACAAAGGGACTCTTGAACAATTGTGGTTCCTAATGTGTATTTAAATTAACTTAGGGACCCAAAAAAAAAAAAGAACTTAACCATAAATAGAAACTACAATTACTTAACAGATTTAACGGCTAGGTACGACAATGCAAGCTAAGGGTACTACTCTCTTCAGTCACGGTTTTCCTGTTCTTCAGCTGGTGACAGCTTCATCTGCATCAGATTCTTAGCATACTAGTAGCTCAGCGGTGGAAACTATGGTTGCCACAGCTATTCTGATTTGGGATAAGGAGGAGAGAGGTGAACAGGCGAAGAGGAAAGATCGGTTGTTGGCACTGTGTTTTGGGTAACGTGAAAGTGATGAAGCGATGGATCTTTTGGAAAAAAGCTTCACTCGTGCTCTGTCTTTCTTGGGAGATGAAAGATGCGTGTTATTTATTGTACTGGTTTGAAAGAAAAATTGACTAAAATTTGGACCGTCCGATTATTTGATCGGACGGTTTAGATACAATTTAAAATAAAAAATATCTAAATATATCTTAATATATATATATATATATATATATATATATATATATAAATTAAAAATTTCAGACCTTCAGATTGGAAATAAATTATCGGATCAGATTTTGTTGGATGAGAATTGGTGTGGCAGTGCGATTGACGAATATTGTATGGCGTCGATTGACGAAGTAGATATGGATATTAAACTAGTTTTTTGGCCATTTTTTAAATTTTTTGACTGAAATTTATAAATAAGAGTTGAATTTGGATAAAATAAAAAAGTATAAACTAAATAAATCTAGTAATTACATAAAATTCCTTCAGTCTCTCTCTCCCAATTTTGGGAAATATACTCATACATCTAGTCGATCCTCATACATTGCTGGAATGTATGATAAAGCTGATTAGGCTATATTTAAATGAAAGATAAATCTAATAATATCAATTTTTTTCTTAATTCACGCAATTAATTACCCAACATTTTGTGGTGTATGATTAAATATAGTAACTGAAATTTAAATTCAAAAAATATGTTAAACATCACATTAAACATATTAAACTTTCTTCTTTGTTGAATTACGTTCAGTGAAAAAAAACATCTTCTACTGTTTTCTTCAGTTCTCAGAAAAATCAATATGAACGTCCTCATATTGTTGCGACATTCAGGCTTTTGGGAGTCAAAAATTATATTTCAATCCTACAAAAGTGACGCAATTATTATTTTAAAAAGTATAACTTTCTTGAAATTGATTGCTACGATCGCGATGGAATTGAATATTAATGAAGTTCGTTAAAAAATAGAAGTAAAATACATTGTTGAGGGTAATTCTTCTCCAATTATCATAAGAAATGACAATGGAGTGAGGGTTTACATTGAGTTGAAGAAACAATTCTCGAAATTGGTTAATTTTCTTCTGTGTATATCCACTTTCGACAAATCAAATAAGGATATCGAGTTTGATAGAGAAATAAGCATTGTACTTTGTATTGAAGGTAGTGAATATGGTTTGATTGCGTTAACGATTATTGAAACGCAAAATCAGTATGCATTATACGTTTCAAAATTTGAAGTGAAGATCTTTATTACTGATTACAAGAACATCGAAATAAAATTTGATCAGCTTTATAAGGATAAGCAAACTCTGGTTGCAGTAATGGCTAGATATGCAATAGCTAATGGATTCAACACCAAAGCGAAACGATCTGACAAACAAAGGTATGAACCAAATTTTTATTTTAATTTGTTGATGGTTTAATGTATGGTTATAATTAGGGGTGTATATAGGTTGGGTTGGTTTGGTTTTTATTTTAAAAAAAAAACACGGTTTATTAAAACTATAAACCAAATCAAACCAACATAAAATTAGTTTTTTCGGTTTAGATTTTAGTCGGTTTTTTTGAGTTTTTCAATTTTTTTGGCCTTTTTTATAATCTTTAGTTTTTACAATTATATTGTGATCGAAGACTAGATCAAATATATTTTCACTCATGTGCTAATGAAAAACCATAATTATGAAAAATGAGGAGCGAAAAACTCTCTTGAAACTAAAAAGTGAGATGAAGAGTGAAAAGTTTAGGTTTTATGTTTATATTGGATTTTCGATCATTTAATTAACAATTAATGAACAAATATTACAACTTAAAGACCTAAATTTTTTGCAATATAGGGCAAAATTCAGAAATAACATACTTATCCCCTTAATTATGAGTTTCATAGCAACAAATTCATAATTAAATAATATAGCAAGTTGTATTTTTGCAAACTGTTGCTACAAAAATACAAATACATATGATTTTTACTGCCCTTATGATCGATATATATTTTGTATTTTTGCAAACTGTTGCTATAAAAATACAAATACATACAAATACATATGCTACAAAATGTAATTTGATAAAAGTGTTGTTATTTTTTGTAATTTAATACTTAAGTATGCTACTTTATGTATTTTTTCCAATATATATCTACATCTACTTTCAAATTATTGAAAATTACTAAAATTAGTTGAAAAAGTATTCAAAAGTAGATTATAATTAATATTTTATGTATAAAAAATTTAGAATTTTATATATATATATATATATATATATATATATATATATATTATGTCGGTTTGATTCGGGTTCGATTTGACTTTTTTTTGTTAACACCAAACCAAATCAAGAATGGTCGAGTTTTTTTTTCTAACGTCAAACCAATCTAACCAAACCATAAGTCATTTTTTTCTCGGTTTGATTTGATTCGTCGGTTCGGTTTGACTTGACGGTTTGGTCTGTACACCCCTAGTTATAATCTATAAAAAATTTTGAACGAATTGTTGTAATGAAGAAGCTTTCTGGCGAAGTTTATAATAATAGCAGTAACGTATAATATGAAGTTATACATTCGAACGAATGTATAATGAAATCGTAATAGGTGCAAATTAAGCATTCAACTGAAATCGTGAATTTTATATCTATATTAAAATACATTGACTATGTATTTGTATTTGATACAGCTATGTTCTGCACTGTCGTAACAATGATTGCCAATGAATCTTGAAGGCGTCTTGTATGAATCATTCAAAAAAATTGTGATTAAAAAATTTGATTCGAAACATACATGCAGTCTTAGTGATAGAGTGCTGAAAAACTTGGTTGCTACAACAGCTTTTGTGAGTGAATTTACAGCACCAAAATTAGTTAACCACAAGAGAATGAACACACCGGCGGACATAGTTGAAGAGATGAAGATCGTGTATGGAGTTGATATTAACTACATGAAGACATGGCGAGCAAAAGAGAAGGCAATTCTGATGTTTTCAATTACTGACTGTTATTACATTATACGGTCTTTATTTGTGTAAGATTGATCAAAGTTAACTATGTTTATAATCACACTTTTAATAAAGTATAAAGAAATTTAATGTGTGGAATGTGATTAAAGTTTGGGAAAGTATGTACATTTAATTATGTTATGGACATATGTATAAGTTGGTTCATACATAAATGATTTATATGTTGAACTGTTATTTCGTACATTGAGTAATAATATAAGTTGTTTAACACATAAATGATTTATATATTATACTGTTGTTTCTTACTTTACGTTCTAAAACAAAGAGTATGATGGTATGTTATACATGTAGTTTAATGTATGAAGACATGAGAAATGTATAATGTTATTATATTGAATAGGCAGTAAAATATCAAAATATGATAAAACGTACCTATGTATAATCACATGTTTAATGTATTATGCATTATGCATTATGCATTATGCATTTAATGTTTGAGCTTTAAACATCTAATGTTTTATTATTTGTTATACATTACTTATAACTGACAGTTTAAAGTATATTAGTTTCTTATACTATAGTTATAAATGACAGTTTAATGTAATATTTGCAAATTGAGATAGTATTTGTACACATTTATGTATAATGTTTAATTAAACAATGGTATTACAAACATTTGATTTTACGATGGTATTATAATTGTATTTTATATTTAACGTATAATGTAGTGTATTTAAGTTATATATAATGTATAAATAGCATTCTAACATTTGAGAAGTACCAATTCAATAGATTTTACGTCCTTGCAATACACATAATGAAAATCGTAAACATGACCCTATTAAAAAATGCTTTAACTATAAATAACTTTTTTTTAACTATAAATAACTTACGTATGTATAAGCAGTTTAAGAGATCAATAAAAACTAAAATCCAAACAAACATCAAAAACTAACTAGTGATATAATTGTTTAACATCCATTACTAAAAATAAGAATTAGATGTTTCCATACAGAATGGTTAAAAAGTTGTGCTCCTCTAAAGTAACTATGACAGTTTCATCAATCAATTGGAGATAACTATTCCTTGGACGCGAAGGATCGTCATTATCACTTGTGTATCCTTTTATTGTCTTGATTACTCCATAATTTCATAGTAAAGAGGCATAGCGTGCACATTGAGTTTGTGCGTCAAAACCACATAAACGCACTTCCAATCCTTCACTTAGAATTTCTACATATGCAGCAACAAAAATGTCACAGTTCCTATAGTGAAAAACAAATTAATTTTAACAATTCATTCAAAAGTTAATCCATGATTATACATGTAAAAAGTATATTTGCCCTATCCAATTGCACTGGGACATGTCGAGAAATATTCAAAAGATTGTATGAGCACCTTTTACATATTGTAAAGAATACCTTGCTTACTGTATAACACAACCTTATACATAAATGATAATTTCAAGATGTATAATGAAACTTCATACATAAAGTACATAATAGAAAAACACAAATTAAGGTTAACAACATTGCAACAAACTTATACATATTAAAGGTATCACAATACACATGTTCACATGTACATGTAAGTATTATACATATTATTAAGTAATCTTGCTTGATGTATAAGGAAACATTATACAAAATTATATGAGCACATTTTGCATATGGTAAAGAATACCTTGCTTACTATATAACATAACCTTATACATAATTTATACTTTCAAGATGTATAATGAAACCCCATACATAAAGAACAAAATAGAATACACAAAATAAAGGTAATAACACTACAACAAACTTATACATAATAAAGATAAAAGGATACAACATGTTCATATGTATATGTAAACCTTATACATATTATTAAGTAATCTTACTTAATGTATAAGAAAATATTATACAAAATTGTATGAGCACCTTTTACATATTGTAAAGAATACCTTGCTTACTGTATAACATAACCTTATACATAGTTGATAAACTCAACTAACACACTAGAATGACATTGCAAAGCAATTAATTTCATAAATATATACATGCAACAAACAAACTCGGAACTAATTTTGATTTGATAAAGTTGAAAAAAAATACTCAAAATTAATTAGAGTGGTGATGAAGTTAATCAATATCTTCAATTAATGTTTGAAAATTTACAAAATTGAAACCTCTCATTAACTGAACGTAATTGAATTATTCTCAAGAATTTAAAATTTAAATTGTAAGCTTGAAAACTCAACAGAATAACTTACGTGGGATTGAAAACTCAACAAAATATCTCCATCTTTCCTAACTTGATTTTGGGCGTGAAATATGGAGAGCAGTAATGGAGGAAATATCTAATTAAAGAGTTTCAATAATGGAGGAAAAATATGAATTTGGGCGTGAAAAAAGGGTTTCAATAATGGAGGAAAAATCTGATGTGTAATGAGAGAGAAAAAAAAGAGCAAAAAGTGATCTTTTTTGGATGTATAAGAGGAAGAGAGAGAAAGTAGAAAAAGAGGGGATTTCAATAATTACTTTGGAATTTATGTAATTATTTCTTCAATATGGGATTTATTGTAAAGTTACCTTTTGTATATATGTAAATTTTGTAATAAAAAATTAAAATTGAATTAATGTTGGCCCGAATACTCTTTTCCTACTGAAATTAATTTTATCAATATTTTCTACTATCCTAAAATTATTTTAGTATGCACGTATATAAATTAAAGATATAATTTATATAAGCGTTCAGGTTAATATCTTTTTCTGATTTAATATTAACAAAATATACGTGTGTGTGTATATATATATATATGTAAAAACAAGAATATAGTAAAATATATGTACATCTTATAAAATATATATTTTATATAATAAAAATGTACATATATATGGTCACAATATAGCCTGAAAAATAAAATTAGAAAGAATGTAAATGCGATTACCAAAAGATATTTTTGTGATTTTAATGCGATTATCAAAAGATATTTTTGTGATTTTAATTATATCTAATTAAAATATTTTATAATATGATAGAATAGGCAGCTTTAGTTGTGACAACAGGCATCGGAATAAAAGAAACAAAAGAAAGAGCGGATACCTTTTACTGTTAATCTCTTAACAGTGATATTAGCATCTTGTGGAGCACCTGTAATGTTGGATTATTTAAAATTAAATGATTTTACTTATTGCGGAGATTTTTAATAAAATGTAAAAGTTCAAATCACTTTTCAAAAATCTTTCACACTTTAATATAATAATGTAAGCATTAACATATACACATATATGTTTTAACACCAGAAGTTTCAAGTGGTTGATGGATTATTACTTTTGCGTTTGTCATATAGTACCTTTTCCCATATTGCCACAGGCTAAGAGAGACATATCAATTCGAACCAATTTATGTTACGGTTTTTTTAATATATATTTAAAATCTTTCATTATTTTTAAAGTCAAATATTTACAAAATCATTGATTACATTCTTATTACGGACTTAAAACTTTTTAAAATCTAATACTTTTTAATTTTTTCTTATTATAATAGTTTTATATTTATTTCTAGATTTTTCAAATCTTCTTAAAATCAAATTTAGTTGATTTGGATTTCTTAAACTAATGAAAAAAGTATCAGTTGTCATTAGTTTTGATGATCTCTAATAAAGAAAGATTTTATTATAAATATATTTAATTAATTTTTAACTCTTAAATTAGAAAATTATTGAAATGTTGATGACTTCTAATAAGGAAATGTTTTACCATAAATATATTTAATTATTTTTTAACTCTTAAATATTAGAAAAAAATAGTGAAAAGGCAATTTTCAGATTTCATTAATTTTGATGATCTTTAATTAGGAAAGATTTTACCATAAATATATTTAATTAATTTTTAAATTTTAAATTAGGAAAAAATATTAAAATTTTGATGACTTCTAATAAGGAAAGGTTTTACGATAAACATATTTAATTAATTTTTAACTCTTAAATATTAGAAAAAAATAGTGAAAGACGATTTTGTCAAAAGTAAGGACTTTTAATAAAGGACAAAAAGTTCAAACAACATTTCTAAGGTCATTCATATTTTTAATATATTATAGATAGATGTAGATTTTAACTCTTAAATATTAGAAAAAATAGTGAAAAGACGATTTTCAGTTGTCATTAATTTTGATGATCTATAATAAGGAAAGATTTTACCATAAATATATTTAATCAATAATTAATTTTTAAATTAAAAAAAATATTGAAATTGTAATGACTTCTAATAATTTCTTTTACCATAAAATATTTAATTAATTTTAAACTTTTAAATATTAGAAAAAATACTGAAAAGATAATTTTGTCTAAAGTGAGGACTTTAACAAAGGGCAAAAAATTCAACAATATTTTAAAAATCTTTCACACTTTTAATATATTATAAATAATAACCTAAAGGATGAATATATGTCACTTAACAATAACAATACATACATGAATTAAATATTACATTATATGTTTTATCTAAAAGAGATAAAAGTAATTCTTCTGTCCATTTGTTTTTACTTGTCACACTTTAACTTGATACATTCATAAAAAAAAATAAGAAAAAAGGACACAAATGGTTATTCGGCCGAAATTAATTCCACGAAAATGATCATGGAATTTAAATTCCATTTTCTAGCCATTTTAATTTGTTGGCTTGTTCTATACAGTTTCTATACATATCTTATACATATAAATATTCTATACGAAAATTATATAGTTTTGATACACAATTTATACAATAATTGTACACCTTTTTTTTACACATTTTATACAACAATTATATAATTTTTATACACTTTCAATACATTTTTATATATATTCTATACATATACATATTTGATAGAACTATACAATTTCTATACATATATCTTATATAGATACATACACTATATAACAATTATACTATTTTTATATAATTATATTTAGTTATTAATTTTAAACAATAAAAAAAATATTTTTCTATTAAAAAATTTGCAGCAAAGAAAAATGAAATTAGAAAAGGGCCGAATGGCCCAAGTTGGAAAAGGATGGTCTATTTTTGTAAGAATTATATCAGTATTGTATACGGACTGTATCAATGATATATAAACTGTGTCTAAACTACATAAGTTAAAATGACTCAAATTAGGAAATGACTATAAAGTGGAAATTAAATAGCCGACTGACTATTTTGTGGCAAAATGTCAAACACTAACCATTTATTTTAAAAATGGACAGTGGGTGTCCTTTTCCCAAAAAATAATTACTCCCTCTGTCTTGTTTTAATTGACCCTTATTGACTTGACACTCTCCTTGAGAAAATATTTAATAGAGGCTTATTTTAATAAAGTAACCCTATTAATTATGCATTGAAAATATAAATTTCAATGTTTACACTTTACATAGTCATTTAATGATAGAGATAATATTGAAAAAATACAACAAACTTCTCTTGATTTTAAAACTTGGACAACAAACAACAACATACCCAGTTCAGTCCCACCTAGTGGGGTCTGGAGAGGATAAAATATACGTAGTCCATACCACTACTTCGGAGAAGTAGAAAGACTGTTTACGATAGGCCCCCGACTTAAGACGAAAGGATAGTAAATACAGTTGTAATAAAACACAAGTCAAGATGAAATAAAATAAATACGGCATCAACAAAGCAGTATCATAAACTATCAAACCGCAAGCCCCCCTCTCCAACCCTCCTAGCTAGAGACTTTATCTTATCTGCAAAGTTCTACGACCTCTAGCAAGGTCACCCACCCGCACTAACCTTCTACTAGGATCATGTCCACAATAAGCTATAGTAGCTTCATGTCATGTCTAATCACCTCCCTCCAGTTTTCTTCGGCCTACCTCAGCCCCGCCTGAAATCATCCAAAGATAATCTCTCTCACCTTTAAACTAGGACATACATGCCCCTCCTCATCACATACCCAACCATCTCAACCGCACCTCTCTCATCTTATCCTCCATTGAGGCCACTCTCACCTTCACCCGAATAGTCTCATTCCTTATCCTATCACCCCTAGTAAGTCCACACATCCACCGCGGCATCCTCATTTCCGCTACCTTCAACTTCTGGATGTGATAGTTCTTAACTGGCCAACACTCCGCTCCATACATTAAGGCCGGCCATAGCTTAGACAACTAAAATGAAATAAATATATTTAGCAAGAGAGACAACTAATATGAAATGGAAAGAGTAATAAAATAACTATTTTATCACAATACCCTTATTAAATAATATTTACACTGTGTCTTGAAATTAATTTTGAGGCAAAGCAATCAATGCTAAGGATAAAATAGAAAAAAAAATTGTTCTCTCTTGATAGGTCAAAAATAATAAGTAAAAATAGAAATTTAATTAGAAAATTAATGACAAATAAAAATGAAGGGAGAAAGTATTTACGTATTCTAATATTTTTAGTATAAATATACGTAAAAACGACGCATGCTAAATGACCTCAATTTTTTTTTTTTCACATATGAGAACGCTGAGTGATTCTGACTTATATATTGGTTGCTAAAAAAAGACTCATATTTTATCTCCATCATGCCGTAGAGATCTTTTAGCATGGAATGTTCATTAGGCTAATTAATACTCCCCAACACATTTTTACGTGGTCACATTTTGCCTAGTCAAATTGCATCAATTTTAACTAATATTTTAAGATAGTATTTTTATCATCATATTAATATACGAATAATTACAACTTATATTATTTTTCTTAATTTCCGAACATCTAAATTTAAAATAATAAGTTAATATACTTCAATTTAGCGTCGAAGTTTAGTTAAATTGACTTTCATAAAGCAAAGAATGATAAGTAAAAATAAACGGAGGGCGTATAATCCTTCGGCCAAGGTTCCATAAAAATTAATATGATCTTTCGGCTAAGGTTCCATAAAAATTGAGTTGAACAATTTTCTGATAAATTGTTTATGCCCATCTCAATTTAATCATTAAGCACCATTTCTGCGGAGCCAGAACTAATTGCATAAAAAATCAACTTAGCTAACAATCACAAAATATTTGGTTGTTATGTAGGGAGTACAACTTAAGTAGCAAGTAGTTTCTTTTGCCGGACATCTCTTGTAGTCAACCTCTTATGACCAAGAAAATATAAGACTTTCAGAAGCATTGATCAAATTAAGGACGTCGACCAGCAGCTTTGCCACAGAGAAGAACATTTGTAGGTATGCCATATTCATTAGCTAAACTGGCTGTTGGATTATAGACCCGGAGGTAAACCTGTTGACCAAGATATTGCCTATCCCACATTGCAGACCTCAAATTCCACATTCCTTGGTTGTCCAAAGAGACAAATATCGCAGTCCAAGATTTAGGATAAACCTGCAAGAAACATTTCATGTTGAATCTTAGAAACTGCAATTCAGCTTTTCGTGAACCAATCCTACTTCACTTAAAAGGGATTTAAAACTACATACATTGACGCTATAAAAGATTTTTACAATATATGTACAGTTTAATTTGTTGTAACAGGCATGATTTGCAGGTTACGAGTCCATACTTTGCTATAGAAAGTTACATGTAGTCGACTTTTAAGTAGCCTGATAGTGTGAAACCCTTTATACTGTCATTGTATATTAGTTGGACTCTTTACTTAATGTCCTCAAAGAGTTGCATTGCCATGGAGGAAATTGAAATTACCTGAGTAGTATGTCTAGTAAGAGCATCAACAAGGTTATATCCTTTTCTGCTATCTTGTGTCCAAGTACCTGATCCGAAACTGCAGATATTAACAAGAAGAAGAGTTAGAAAACAAAGGCCTACCTCAAACTAGGTGCACTGAGAACTTTTTAATGATTAGGAGTTAGGACATACCCTACTACCCAGAAATCATAACCATCAAGATGCCAAGATTGCATTGTGTCTTCATTGTTTTGGAAAACGATTTCAATGAACTCATGGAGAGAGGATGGCAACACAGCTGTAGCTAGGTGTGGAGAACCAGCAGCTGGAGCAGTTCGAATGGAATCCAAACTGAACACCCCCGGAATGTTAAAGTGATCAGCAAGCTTCAGAGGTGTGTCAGGATTAATGTAAGAGATACCATTGACAGCGTATCTCTGCTTCCCACTGATAAGTGGTGCAGAGTTGGCAAGCAAAATTGTCCTTGGAGGAGTAATTTTTCCATAATGGAATGAACCCTGCGGATTTGGTCTAGCTGCATTTGCTGTCAGATTCCACCTTCAAAAGGAAAACAAGTTAGGTTATGGAAGAGTTATAACTATCATAGCTGTCGATACTGTATGTTCGACATCAGAAATGCTAAGCTGGTGCAACATATAATGATCTCCATTAAGGGCACTGCATCAGAAGACTCAAGTTACTTGCCTTGCAAAAATATATATTTACCTCTGAAGTGTTCTCGTGCTAGTTGCTACCCATGACATTAGTAAAATTTCCAAGATTACCCTTCACCCTAGCGATCTATGAATGTCTATTCATGGTGAATCAAATGAAAAATTTTAGGAAGTACAGGAGTAAGTGCAGTAAATGAAGCCAGGATTCTAAAACTTAAAGAGCAATGGTGTGAGGAGGCAATAGATATGCACACTGGAATATATACCTGATTGTTCTGGCTTGCATCAAAGACCACTGAAATTGATCAGCTGGACCAGCTGGCACAGGTCCAGATACGGGTGTTTGAGAATTTGAGTAGTGGAGCACTGAAGTGGTAGTAAGAACTGTCGTCGTGAACCTTGTAGAAGCAACAAGGTAGTAATCCTTCGGAGGTTGATCCAATGTGACAAGGATGGATAAAGCTTGACCAACATGGACATCAAAAGAATCGTATAAATTTTGAATGACATGAGATCCTTCAACCTCAACCAGCTTCATCTTGTGGGCCTGAATTCTGAAGTTAATGGTAGTTTTCAAACCCACATTTGAAATCCTGAACATATATGTTTTGCCTGAAATCAAAAGTAAGATCAGTGTTGCTTATGAGTTATTACTTGTAGAGGGTAAATCAGCAGCACGTTTTGATGGTGAATACCAATTCAGTAACGAACATGGGCACTAGAGAAGATTAAAATGCTGAGATAACCTTGATCGCCAGTGAAAGTTGACTGCTTTTGACCATTTATAAGGAGACCATCTGGGAAGGGAAGAGACTTCCCTGAATCCAATATTTGCCGCAATGCCTGCAAATCCCAAGGATATGAAGAAATTGAGTATCCTTACATAATTAAAAATTGTTCGAAAATGAGAGCAAAGGAAAACTTCATGTAATTTCCTTCAAGCGGTATCTTAAATATGTTTTGACATTTTCTCAAAATTCTTTAAATTGAAAACATCACATATGCATGAGAATCTTTAGATTATAGTGGAAAGGAATGTAAAGTATATTTCCTTAGATGGTCCCAAGACCCAAATATATCAAGAAAGAAGGCACTGATACATATATATCATTAGATGAAATTAGGGTCCTCAATAAGTTACTCCTAGCATGTGACTGATCAGGGGCGGAGCTAGAGAGAAAGCTACACCTATGTGACTGATTGTAGCTAAATTCAATAGAAAAGACTGCAAGAAATAGGCAGTAGACTCACCTTATGACTAGTCTGGTACCAATCACCAATAAGCAAACTGAAATCCCCAGCAGGTTTTGCATATGGAACAGGAATTACAGATCTTGCATAAACGTTAAGTACTCCAAAACCTCCAGCAGCTCTGTGCAGTTGAGTCGAAGGGAAATACGTATAGCTTCCAATCTGGTCTTTCGCTTGAAACTTGTAAGTGTAATTTGCATTTGGAGGAATAGGACAATTAGTTCCCAAAACTCCATCTTGCCAAGAGTTTTTTCTCTGTTTGATTCCGTTCCTAAAAATGATAAGCAATATTACATTTAACACTACACTTTCTAGCTCTTCCACTCAAGCAACAGAAACATCAACAGAATGCAGTCATCCTAATAAGTTGCCACAATCCAAAAGGGGAACACATTTTGAAAGAAATAAGTGGAGTAAATGACCATCTATTGTTTATTGTGTTTTAGTGATGCACTAGTTTGTTGTTATTACAATTAAGAAGCTACGTTTTCTTCACTGTCATTTTTCCTTTTTATAACTACTTAGATTTGCTGCACCTGAGCCAAGGATTTTCTGAAACAGCAGGGGTACAGTCTACATACACTCCACCTTCCCCAGAACCCATTTGTGGGATTTTACTGGGTATGTTGTTGCAAGTGCAGTAAACGAACTTGACTGCCAATAAGTAGGTTTTAAGATGTTAAAAAAAAATTCAAGCAAATGTGAACACACAAAGGGATAGATAGGAAAAGGAAACTCACCATGTCAAAAGAAGTGGCTCGTCCAACTTATTAATCAAGTTGAGGACAACATTTTCATTTGTGACAAGATCAAGCCTAGGACCAGGGAATTGACCATTGATAAGGATTACCTAACCAGTTCAAAGATCAAAACTTTCATTGAAAAAATAATAATAATTAAAATTCTTGATTAACCCATATCAAGACAAAGTGACAAAACAACATCAAACTAAACAGCCAAAAAATGAAATGCTAACCTGCTGGGGAGTACCTAATGGAGAAGCAATTCCATAAGTGGCAGTCCACGTGAAGTATCTATAAGCATCCTCTGCTTTTACAGTCCAGAATATCAAGATTCCACAAAGCATATGAAGCAAAGCTAATTTGCCCATTGGACCCCTTCTGTACTATACCTGCAAAATCCCAGTTTACATATAATGTAACAGATCTTCAAGTACAAAAGAGACCGTTCGAGCAGTGGTGAAATCAAAAATTTTGTTAAGACGTTCAAATTTTAATATATATGTGTAAAAAAATAATTTTTGGCCTATATACCTCAGAGGTTTTTCTGAATATACAGTATAATTTTTCGACACTGCACTAGAGTATGTCGTTAAGAAATACTTGAACATGGTCAGCTCAAACAAGAATGTAAGACAAAAAAATGTAGCAGCTTTAAACAGAATAAGAAAGGGACATACCAAGTTCTTGAAGTATGGCTAGCTGAGTATATCTAGTACTAAAATGTGAAAAAAAAATGAAAGAATGTATATGTATGAATCAATCACTTTTTGAGTTCTTGATAGGTTGCTTTATTCAAGCGTCTTGAAGAGTGAAGCAGTTTGAATATAAAGGAGGACATAAATAATGAATAGTTGGTAGGTAAAGGAAGGTTCAATTAGATGGTCGTGGGCCTAATGCCAACTCTCATATTCGGCGCATTCACGCGTTTTCACGTATTTATGGGATATTACCCTATTTTCAACTCCCTCCACCTCTCATTTTCTGAGCTAAAAGTAGTTCCTCCATTTGAATTTATTTCTCCAGTTTTGACTTGATAAAGTATAGTATATTTGAATTACTAGTTTCAATAGTATGAAAGTATCATTTAATTTTATGACCTTAAACAATGTAATGTCATTTACAAAGTTAAAATCAAAAAATTATAAAAAACAAGAGAAGAGACATTCTTTGAAATAGATTAAAAAAAAAAGCAAAGACAAATAAATTAAAATGGAGCGAGTAGAATAATTTAATATTTTGAATTCAAAATTTAGATATTTGTAAACTATATTAAAAAAATTCATACAAGGAATTGTATTGACATTGATTCCCATTCTTCTCTCTATCGTTTTCATTTCGTCTACTTTGCCTTTCATTTTCCAGGTGTAAACAATAAAGCGAGAAGATAATTAGATAAAGAATAATACGGGCATACAAGTTTAGCAGTGATTAGCTAGCTAGTAGAAAGATTAAAGTTGCAGAAGCCAGTGAATACCTGAGAAAATTACAAATATGATTCCTTATGTTTGGCAAGTTTAAAGTAATCCCCTAACAATTGAGCACTTTTTGTCCCTATTAAATTTCACAAATTCTGGCTATCTTGTGAAAAAACAAAATTTTAACCAGCATCAGGTTATAAATAGACCAAAACACAAGAAAAATTGCACCTTAAAAAATTATATCAAATACTAAAAATAGACTATAAATAGGAGAGCCCGCAAAAAATACTCCCTTCATCCCAAATTATCCGTCTCAAATTTCCTAATTTGATTTTTCATTTTACTTATTTTTTTTCATTAATTAAAAAAGAGAAAAAAAAAATCATGTTTTACCCTTTACATTAATTACTTTTTCTTCAATTTAAAATGTAAACATCATTTAATAATAGGGGTATTACGGTAAACTAGACATGTTATTAATTATTTTTCTTAATCAATATATCATCTCAATTTGAAATGGATAATTTGATACGGAGGAAGTATATGTTAAAATATCAGTTTCCGTTAAAAAAGAAATTTTACATTTCCATCAAATCTAAATATCTAATGAACGGAGATTATTAGATATTTGATAAAAACAAAGTGCTCACTTTTAGTAAATTTAAAAGATTAAAAGTGAGAGTACTTGTCAATTTCTTCGAATATCATTGTAGATCAATATTTTTTTTTTCCAACCATGAATTAGAATCTTGCATAAGAAGAAAGATTGAAAACATAACTTTTAGATTGTTTATTTACGGAGAATACATAAGAAAAAAATGAAATGCCAAAAGGGAGAAAGAAGATAAAACTAATTATGAGGGAGACCCATGTGATATGTTGGTTGTTATGTGTACGTATTATTGATTTGGAAAGCATGGGTCCCAATGAATGCTTTACTATTAAGATTTCATGCAAAAACGATATCCTTTAAGGACCCCATCACTTGTTTTTTTTTTTATTTTCCTTATTTTGCCTCAATTGTTTCATTTTCTGATTCTCTAATCTCTATATTTGCCCGAGTTATGCGCTTTCTCAAAAGGGGTTAAGATATGGAGAGTCAAAGTGGGGGTTGGGCCATAGGTGATAAAAGAGTTTTAAAATGAGGTGTGGGTGATATAAATCTTAATTATTAATTGGAGGTGATAATTACTTTATTATAGATTAAGAAAGTTAGGAAAGTTTGAAAATAATCCACAAGTTTTTAAATTTACATTTTGATCTCAATGTATACATAAAATAACGAAAAACGGAGGTAAAAAAGGCGTCTTTCTCTCTCTTCTAATCCATTGTTGTTTTCTCTCTCTTAGCGATTTTTGTTGTTCATTGTTTCTGTTTCTGCTGCTTTATTCATCATCTTCTGCTTCATTGTCATCATCTTCTACTTCATTATCATCTTCATCTTCTTCTTGTCGACCATTTGTTGTTGTTGTTGGTGGTGGTGGTGGTGGTGGTGCAGCGTTAATGCTGCGATCTGACCAATTTCTTAGGTCAAATTTTGTTTACTACGTCACTTTCCACTTTGGCATTACTTCATAGGTGACTTTGGTAAGTAAAACTATAATTTTTATTCATATTTGTCATCTGGGTACACTTCTGTTTTTCCAACAATGGATAGAACTCCAATCATGAAGCCAGCATAAGTGCCCACAATTTAAACAGATAAATTATCTGGTGCATCAGATGAGTAATCTGTTTCATCAGGAGATTTATCTGTTGCATCAGACTGTTTATCTGTTGCATCTGACGTATTATCTGTTGTATCGGGATGTTTATCTGTCATAGGTGACTTTGGTAAGTAAAATTATGATTTTTATTTGTATTTATCATCTGGGTACACTTCTGCTTTTCCAACAATGGATAGAACCCCGATCATGAATCCAGCATAAGTGCCCACAATTTAAATAGATCAATCATCTGGTGCATCAGATGAGTAATCTGTTGCATCAGGAGATTTATCTGTTGCATTAGACTATTTATCTGTTGCATCAGGCGTATTATCTGTTGTATCAGACGTACTATTTGTTGTATCAGGATGTTTATCTGTTTCACCAGATTAATTATCTGTTGCATCAGAATGTTTATCTGTTGCACCAGATTAATTATTTGTTGCAACGAATAATTAATCTGTTTGAAACAACACAAATCAACCCCTGCCACAAACCCAACAGATAACTAATATGTTTCAACTCTTGCTATTGCTACTGGATTCAAAATTATTCCTTACGTCTAATTACCCGTTCTAAATTTTCTAATTCAATTTCTCATTTTACTTGTCTTTTTCATTAATCAAGAAAAGATTTAAAAAAATTCATGTTTTACCCTTTGCATTAATCACTTTTTCTTCACATTAAAATGAAAACAACATTTAATAGGGAGACTATACGCCGACCGGCGTTAAAAGCTTTTTTCTCTTATGAAATTTCGATTGAATAACAAACAATGGTTATTTCAAACACGTCTACTGTCCCACCAACTGATTAGTGGGTTATGGTAAACTAGACATGTTATTAATTATTTTTCTTAATCAATGTGGCATCTCAATTTGGGATGAATAATTTGAAACTGAGGGAGTACGAATTAAAACGTTAGAGCCAAGCAAAGCAACAAACTAGTCATTTGTTGAAACAGACTATTTATCTGTTGCATCAAACTTCTTATCTATTGCAACATGAGTAATCTGTTTTGATCAACACATTAACCTCTGCCATAAACCCAACAGATAAATCTTGCTATTGCTACTGGATTCTAAATTATTTCTTTTTACGTCGAATCATCGACATGTTTGTTGAGAAAATAATAGACAAAATGAATTAAATAAAGATTAAAACGTCAAAGATCAAACATAATTCAAAAATAAAAATGGTGAAAAGTCACGATTAGTTATTAAAATTGTGGTTATAAATTGTGTTTATCATTTATTTTCTTATTATTTATTTACAAAATATTTTTCATATTGAATAATAGGAAAGTCATATCTTTTTCTTTTCACCCACTTAATAATAACAATAACTCTTTTTTAAATAACCACCAGGTGCAACATATGATCGATCTATCGTAGCAGATTAACCTCTGTAGACATAAATTGCTGATCAATCCCTACCACCAACCGTCGACATGTTGAGAACAAGGAATAAATAGAATGATTATTATTAAATACTAAATAAGAATTAAAAATTCAAAGTCGACAACAAAATGAAATGAATGTTCATAGATTTTTTAATCCCTTGGGTAGATCCGATATACAAAAGGAGGAAAATATATACATGCGCTAAAATAAAAAAACATTACCTAATTATTATTACTACTATATTATTATTGTCAATCGGACATTTTTTATCCTGCAGCCTTTTTCCGAAGTCAGCCAAATCTCTCTGGAGTTCATCAAACTGCCTTTAAAGTTCATGCAAGGACTCAATATGAATATCTTGTACGAATCTGGATCATCCATATTTGTAAGGAGTGACCTACTTATAAATTATTGTATCTCGAAAAGAAAAGAAAATTGCTTTAAAATAAATTTAACAGATGGGTAATCTGTTGTAAAATATATTCTTTCTGTTAGATAATTTACAACATACTGAAAAACTTTTGCTACAGATGTATATATCTGTTTGATTTTTGCAACGGGTTGATCAACTTTCGTAACAGATGTCTCCAATTGTTTGACAATATAAACAAATGTGTCATCTGTTGGAACTAGCTAGTCATATGTTTATTCAATTTAAGTCATAGATGGACTAGGAAGAATAAGGTGCGTGCAGATGGATCCACTATCATATGTGTGGGAGTTAAGTATGTATTACTGATAAGGTCACCGGAACAACACACACAAAGTACAATGCTTTTGTGAATACATTTTTAATCGATTAGACATTGATCATTCAAACAAGATCCTGCATTGTACCGTTAAGTTTGATGGGTTCGAAATTGATAAGTCTGAGGACCTCATGAACATGGTGCAGATACCCTGTTACGAATTACTGACGGTTGTTGCTCGTATTTTTACGTGTCAAGTTTTGAGAAAGGATCAATATTTATCGTCATTGCAGAGATTTAATAGCAATTAGACTAACTTTTAGGGTGCATTAGACCCTTAGAGGGCCTTTGAAGTTTAGCACTGCATCTAACAAGAATATAAAACCAATGTAGTTATTTCCCTGGCCAAAATTTATATGGTTGGGTTGCTCGCTCGGGGTGATGATTATATGCCAGAAGGTTCGGTAGGAGAATGCTTTCGAGGAAAAATGGGTGGTTGATGGAAGACTATATCATCTGAGAGCTAGTTGAAGAAGAGACATAGGGTAGAAAGTAACTTCTAACGAATTTGGCCGATGGAATTATCTTAACAGATGTGAAATCTGAATCAAGTGCAAATATGAAAGTGTATCTAATAATGTAATTTCGTTTGTTGTGTCTCTGAAAGAAAAATAATGCAAATGGACACTTTGCTAGGGACCTGCGTGGTCGGGACTATCCCCTAGGTAGAAAATAGAAGAAGTCTAACAAAGCAGCCTCATGGGCATCAAGGGTTGAAATGATGTTCAGCGAGTCTAGAAAACTTATGCCAACAACAACTGCAGTTAAAATAAAGAAACTAAGCGAAGGCGGCAGTTTCTGAATTTTAAATTTTATCCCATACCTTCTTGTTTGTGCTTTCGATCAGGTCCACTGCCATTGACCTGATCAGAACCATAAGCGAGATTGAAATGCAAATAGAGTATCATTACTTCCTTAGCAATATGGATTAATTGATTGTGCTTTCTTCCCTTAGCATGCTTTTAACATTCCTTGGAGAAGATCAGATGCTTGTTGTAGTATGTGAATCCCAATAATTTTCAAGCTTGCCTCTAACTTGCTGATTCTGTATTTAAGCTAGTCGTTGCCATCTTCGAAGTTGGTAAGGAGTTTCTCTTCTCTTGTGAGCTCGATCAGGAACACTGCCTTTAAATTTGTGGCATTCTAGAAGCCCTTCAGAACACTTTCTTCAGAAGACTTAAAGGATACATGGAGGGTCGTTATATTTGTTTTAGGTTAATATGTGTTGATGCACGTTGAAGAAGTGGTTCCAACAGTTGAACAACATACTTTTAACGAGTGTTTCTCCATACATCTTGCTCAACCAATTTGATAAATTAGTAAGCATGGAGTTACGTAGCATGTGATCTAAATCGGCTCTACCAAGCCTATCAAACGTTATGTAACTTCGAGCTCATTACCTTATCAAAAAAATATACCTGAGTTAGTGCACAAATTAAATAATCTCAATCTGTCAGCCTTTCTGTTGATCACTCTTCTCCAATATAGATGACAACATATCTGCTATGCAAAAGTCTTTACCATCGCCAGACATTCTTGCCTCAATTCTTCAAAAGAAATCAATTGATATCTTCAGAATAATTACTCCCAGGAAAGCATGTCTGGTGATGGTGTAGACTTTTGCATAGCAGATATCTTGTTATCTATTTTGGAGAAGAGCAATCAGCAGAAAGGCTGAGTGATTGAGCTCGTTTGATTTGTGCACTAACTCGATCATATTTTATTGATAGGGTAATGAGCTCAGAGTTACATAACGTTTGATAGGCTTGGTAGAGCCGGTTTAGATCACACGCTAAGTAACTCCATGCTTACTAATTTATCAAATTAGTTGAGCAAGATGCATTGAGCAACGCTCGATAAAAGTGTGTTGTTCAACTATTGGGATCACATCTTCAACATGCATCAACACATTTTGACCTAAAACAAACACAGCGACCCTCCATGTATCCTTTAAGGCTTCTGAAGAAAGTGTTCTGAAGGGTTTCTAGAATGTCACAACTTTTAAGGTGGTGTCCCTGATCGATCTTACAAGAGATGAGGAACTCTTGACGAACTTCAAAGACGGCAACGACTAACTTGAATACAGAATCAACAAGCTGGAGGCAAGCTTGAAAATTATCGAGATTCACATACTACAACAAGCATCTGATCTTCTCCAAGGAATGTTGAAAGCATGTTAAGGTAAGAAAACACAATCAATTATAACCATCTTTCTAAGGAAGCAATGATACTCTATTTGTCTTTCAATCTCGTTTGTGGTTCCGATAAGGTCAACGAACAATGGACCTGATAAAAAACACAAGCAAGAAGGGATGAAATGAAATTTAAAATTCAAAAATTGCTGCATTTGCTTAGATTCCTTATTTTAACTGTAGTTGTTGTTGGCGTAAGTTTTCTAGACTCGCTGAACATCATTTCAAAAATCGATACCCGTGAGGTTGCTTTGTTTGTCTTCTCCTATTTTCTACCTAGGGGATAATTCTGACCATGCAGCTCCCTAGAAAAGTGTCCATCTGCATTATTTTTCTTTCAGAGACACAACAGACGAAATTACATTACCGAATACACTTTCATATTTGAACTTATTCAGATTTTACATCTGTTAAGATAATTTCAATGGCCAGATTCGCTAGAAGTTACTTTCTACCCTATGTCTCTTCTTCAATTAGCTCTCAGATGATACAGTCTTCCATCAACCACCCATTTTCCCTCGAAGGCATTCTCCTACCTCACCTTCTGGCATATAATTATCACCCCGAGCGAGCTACCCAACCATATAAATTTTTGCCAAGGCAATAACTATATTGGTTTTCCGTTCTTGTTAGATGTAGTGCTAAGTTTTGAAGGCCCTCTAAGGGTCCAATGCACCCTAAAAGTTTGTCCAATCGCTATTAAATATCTTTACAATGACACCAAAACTAGATCCCTTTACAATGCTTGACAAATAAACATGAGCAACAACCGACATTAAATCTTAATAGGGTATCAGAACTATATTCATGGCCCCTCAGCCTTATCAGTTCGGACCTACCAATCTTAACTGTAAAATTCCAAATATCTTGTTTGAACGATCTATGACTAATCAGTAAAAACAACATTCACAAAATCAGCCTTTCTGGTGGTTTGATTTGTTCCAATAGTTTCTCCATCTGTTGCAACATCAACAACAGCATAAACATCAACAACAAAGAAACAACAATATTTATTCCATCAACATCATCAACAACAAAGAAACAACATCCTTTGTTCCAGAACCATCAACAACACCACACCACAAGTTCCAACAACGCCAATCCCACCAATAATATCAATAACTGCATCAACAATAAAGAAACAAACAAAATACATACAAAAAAAATAATACTGCCAACAAGGCTTTTAAACTTCTCCCAACATATGACTTTTTTTTGCATATTGTAATAAAAATTCTCGATTTATTTATTCAACACTTAAAAGTTCCTTCAAATTTTTTTAATAAATATGATATGGGTAAATAGTAATTAAATAAAAAAACAGATGTAAATAACTTGCAAAGAAGAAGAAGAGAATGAAAGAGTAATAATGAACCATACCTTAATATCAAAAGGGGGATCAAACTAGAAATTTCAGTCGAGGAAAGATATGGATCGATTTAGATTCGAAAAGATCTTTATGAGAAGAGAAAAGAAAAGAGAGAAAAAAGTTGTGACCCTAAAGAGGAGAGAAAAAAAAAATGAGAGTTGAATAAAATAAACTGTAGCTGAAGGAAGAGATGAGATAATTTCTATTGATGTATTGTGTACGTAGACGTGGGGGTTTTCAATATTCATTAATTAATATTAATTAATTTCATTAATAATTTGAGGGGCGACTAAGACTAGTGACATTGAAAAGACAAGACAAGACTTCTCAATGAACTCACTTTTGAGATATCCAAGAAACATTTTTACCGTATTTAGTAGTAAGTACTACTACTTGATATTACCTACTTGAACCAGAAACTTGCTTTAAAATTAAAAGAGAAAAAAAGATTTTCAAACAGATATGTCATCTGTTGCAACATATATAAATATCTGTTTAGAAATCCGAACAACTCAGTCATCTATAACAAAAGATATAAATATCTATTTAAAAATTCCAATAACTCAGTCATCTGTGACAACAGATGAAAATATATATTTGATAATTAATTAAATCAGATATGTCATCTATTACAACAGATATAAATATCTGTTTGAAAATTTCCAACAACTCAATCATCTGTCACAACAGATGTAAATGTCTATTTGATAATTAAATCAGATATGTCATCTGTTGTAACAAATATGAATACCTTATTGAAAATTTTTAATAGCTCAGTCGTTTGTTGCAACAAATTTTATTGCAATTAATTTAGGTAGAACTAGGGATGAATGAATGAGTTCGCAGGGTCAACTATAAATCCAATTGAGTCTTTGCAATTGCATGGCATTGATATTGCGTTCATCCCGACCTGAGTCATCGATCAATCACTCTGAGTTAAAGTGAGTTCTGATTAACTCAATGTTAGGATAGTGATAGTACCTAAGTTGATTTAGGTGGAACTAGGTATAAATGAATGAGCTAGTAGGGTCAACTACAAATCCAATCGAGTTTGCAATTGCATGGCATTGGTATTGCATTCATCCTAACTCGAGTCATTGATTGATCACTCTAAGTTGAAATAAGTTTTCATCAACTCAATGTTAGGATAGTGATAGTACCAAAGTTGATTTAGGTGGAACTAGGGAGGAATAAATGAGCTCGCAGGGTCAACTATAAATTCGATCGATCACTCTAAGTTGAAATGAGTTCTCATCAACTCAATGTTAGGATAGTGATAGTACCTAAGTTGATTTAGGTGGAACAGAGGAGGAATAAATGACCTCTCAGGGTCAACTATAAATTCAATCAAGTCTTTGCAATTGTATGGCATTGGTATTGCATTCATCCCGACCCGAGTCATTGGTCGATCACTCTGAATTGAAATGAGTTCTTATCAACTCAATGTTAGGATAGTGATAGTACTTATTTTTATTTAGGTGGAACTAGGAAGGAATAAACGAGCTCGCAGGTTCAACTATAAATCCAATTGAGTCATTGCAATTGCATGGCATTGGTATTGCGTTCATCCCAACCCGAGTCATCGATCGATCACTCTAAGTAGAAGTGTTCTCATTAACTCAATGTTAGAACAATGATATTACCTAAGTTTATTTAGGTGGAACTATGGATGAATGAATGATCTCTCAGGATCAATTACAAATCCAATCGAGTCTTTGCAATTGCATGGCATTGGTATTGCATTCATCCCAGCCTGAGTCGTCGATCGATAACTCTGAGTTGAAATGAGTTCTCATTAACTCAATATTAGGATAATGATAGTATCTAAGTTGATTTAGGTGGAACTAGCGATGAATGAATGAGCTCGCAGGGTCAACTACAAATCCAATCGAGTCTTTGCAATTGCATGGCATTGGTATTGCATTCATCCGACCCAAGTCGTCAATCGATCACTCTAAGTTGAAATGTTCTCATCAACTCAATGTTAGGATAGTGATAGTACCTAAGTTGATTTATGTAGAGCTAGGAATAAATGAATGAGCTCACGGGTCAACTACCAATCCAATCAAGTCTTTGAAATTGCATGGCATTGGTATTGTATTCATCCCGACCCTATTCATCGATCGATCACTCTGAGTTGAAATGAGTTCTCATAAACTCAATGTTAGGATAGTGATAGTACCTAACTTGATTTAGGTGGAAATAAGGAGGAATAAATGATCTCGCAGGGTCAACTACAAATCTAATTGAGTCTTTGCAATTGCATGGCATTGGTATTGCGTTCATCCCGACCCGAGTCGTCGATCAATCACTCTGATTTGAAATGAGTTCTCATCAACTCAATATTAGGATAGTGATAGTACCCAATTTGATATAGGTAGAACTAGGGATAAATGAATGAGCTCGCAGGGTCAACTACAAATCCAATCGAGTCTTTATAATTGCATGGTGTTGGTATTGTGTTCATCCCTACCCGAGTCATCGATCGATCACTCTGAGTTGAAATGAGTTCTCATTAACTTAATATTAGGATAGTGATAGTACCTAAGCTGATTTAGGTGAAATTAGGGATGGATGAATGAGCTCGCAGGGTCAACTACAAATCCAATCAAGTTTTTATAATTGCATGGCGTTGGTATTGCGTTCATCCTGACCCGAGTCGTCGATCGATCACTCTAAGTTGAAATGAGTTCTCATCAACTCTAATGTTAAGATAGTGCCAGTACCTAAGTTGATTTAGGTGGAACTAGGGATGAATGAATGAGCTCGCAGGGTCAACTACCAATCCAATCGTGTCTTTACAATTACATGGCATTGGTATTGCGTTCATCCCAACTCGAGTCATCGATCGATCACTCTGAGTTGAAATAAGTTCTCATCAACTCAATGTTTTAAAAACTATATCTTTTAAAAAATTTAAAATTAATTAAGATCAATTCGGACCAAATTAGCAATTTCAAAACTTATCATTCTTTTCCAAAATTACAAATCAACCCATACAAATTATCCATTTGCGCGAAAAGCTTTTCATTTAAAATTTTAAGTTCTCGCTCTTCTCTCTCTCTATCTCTCTATCTCGGGGTCTCCTCTCCCTCTCAATAATACAAACAACAACTACTCAACATATTGCTCAACCCTTCAAAAGAGGTTGATTTTCTTCTCATTTATGACTACATATAGTTATTTTTTTAGACTTTATTCCCGCTTGTATCCATCGTTTTCTCTGTCTTTGCAGGTAACAGAGTTCGAGAAGAGTTCTACATTTGTTCTTTATTCTAAAAAATAGGGCTTTTTAGTTAATGATGAAAAAAAGACTTTTAGTTGTATTATCTTCGAGAATAGGCTAACAATTTTGAGTTTTGATGCTAAAAAAGTAGGAAGCACCCGAGAAAATCCTAGTTTTTATCTCAGTGTTTTGTTAACTATCGTGGTATTATTGGATGGTGTTTATAGAGTTGTTGGTGGCTGTTGTTGGTGGTGTTGGTATTTGTGTTTTTTGGCGGTGGTATCAGTGGTCTTGGTGTTGGTATTGATGGCATTGGTGGTGGTCTTAGTGGCATTGGTGGTGGAATTGGTTGTGATGGTGGTGGTCCATCTGTTGCAATGGGTGGAACATCTGTTGGGAGATATTAAATAGGTCTTCAAACAGATTCCCCATCTGTTCCACCTGATGGGTTATCCATTGGAGTATTTTCTTGTAATGTGGCGTAGAATAATTTATTGAAATTTGTCCACCTGTTGCTACAAGTGGAATATCTGTTGGGAGATATTAAACAGGTCTTCAAATAGATTTGGGTTCCCCATCTATTCCAACTGATAGGTTGTCCGTTGGTGTATTTTTTTTGTTATGTGGTAAGAATAATTTATTGAAATTTGTCTCACCTTCTTTAAAAAAATTATGCAGACATCAAATGCAATGTATTTTTTGTTTTTCTTTTGTTTGTAGTTAAAAGATGTCTCCCAAAAGAAAAGAAACTGAAAGTGGAGAAAGTAGATCAACTTCCGATCATCAAACAAAAATGGCTAGAGTACAGATAGATTCGGAGGAACTTCCAGAACAATCTCAATCAGGGCAAAATAAAGTGGAGGAAAGTGATAACTCTTCCTCACCAATGAGGCATGAAATAATATCGAAATTCCAGCATGATTCTGTCAAAACCATTAGTATTGACAAGTTTCGAGTTGCGATGCCGATGAATAGCCCTAAAGCAGTATTTGGTGATCTTGTACTTAAATGTCAGTTGGGGAAACCTTTTGACGAACTTAGGAATATTATGAAGAAGGAAAACATAGATGGACTTTTTAAGAAGAGCTGCTTTGCACACTTTCTTGAGTTGTCTGGGCCCTTTCCTCTCCATTTCCTAATGATCATGGTATATGGCCTTCTCGAGCATAGGATCAAGTATGCGGGGGATGATGGAGGTTCGAAGGAGGGAGGAAAAAAGATGGATGAAGTCTGGATCAACTACTGTGGCATGCCGATTTGTTTTGGATTGAAAGAGTTTGCCATTGTGATAGGCTTGATATGCGATCGTCCAGACGAACCTCCCATCAAGAAACACCTCACAAAGGGTCCAACAAATGCAAGGTAAAAAAAAATGGGTTGTTGGGCATTGTTGGACCTAGCTACAAATTGGAGCATTTGATGGCGGATCTCAAGAATAAAGACATACCAAAGCACTACAGGGAGAAATTGCGCTTAGTTTGGTTTGTCCATTCCGTTTTATTGGCAAGAGACGTGAGGAAAGTCATAGAACATAATTTGTTGGCGCTTGCTAATGATTTTGGAAAATACACAATTATCTCTGGGGATACGATGGCTACCACTTGACTATCAAATAATTACTGAAAGAGCTAAATCCAAAGACGACCACATTATACGGCTTTCCTAGGGATTTTAGGGTAAAATTGATCACTATTTTTACTCATTCATTAATTTATACTGAATATACTTGTGACTTTTTTTTACTTTCTTCCTGTTTACAATTTTTAGGCTTGGTCATGTGAAGCCATTCCTCTCCTTCGAAAGCATTTTAAGTATTACCCGGATAAGGTTTCTCATCCAAGGATCCTTAGGTGGTTGGCTGCCATAGAGGGCAGCAAAAAAAATATTAACAAGGCTGTCTCTTTAACCCTCCGGATGATGCAGTATGTCTTCTTTCAACTAAAATAATTTGCCTCAAAGAAAGATATTGAAATAAATGTTCCATCTGTTGTGACGGATGGGTCGTTTGTGCAACAGATTACCCGTCAACTGTAACTGGTGCAACAGATGGGTAATCTGTTGTGACAGACGATCCATATTTTGTAACATATTAACCATATGTTTCTCTGGTCTTTGAACCCTACTCAATAGATTACCAATCTACTGCGAATTATACAACAGATGGGTAATCTGATCTAATATATTATCAATCTGTTTCAATTACAGATCAGTTGTTGCAGTAGCTAGATCATCTGTTGCATAAGTTAGCTGTGTTAACATAACTCGAGCCCCATGTAACCCAACTGACTGCAAATTATTATTATATGATTTAAATTCCTCCTGTCTTTTTTTATAGGTTGTGCATCCTTGGATCGTTCCTACCATTGATGAGCTGGGGATGACTTCTTTTCTTACTATGGGTCTTGTTGATACAAAAGAAAACCCAATGGTGGAGTTAATAAAGAAGGAATTAGATAGAAAAATATCCAAAAAAAGAGTAGTTAGGCAAGGTCAGCCTAATGTTGAAGCTCTTCACGACCAACATCAAATTGCAACAGATCCGGGTGCTTCCTCTGGGGGTGTTGCTGGTGGAGTTATTTGTGATGGTGGTAGCCATCCTGCTGCTTCTGCTGCCAGTCTTGATTATGAGCATGTTGGTGCTCAATAAAAAATAAATATATTTGAAAACACCCCTTACACAGGTCCCCCCTCTCACCCCTACACCAGTCCCTCCCATCCTTACAGTGGTCCCTCTCACCCCTTCTCACCCTTATATTCTCATTGCAAATACAAAGTGTGCAAGGACAGAGAGAACAAACTCCCTGAAAAGCTAGAGGCTATTGTTGACGCTGTCGAGGAGTTGAAATTCAGGAGGGATATCATACCATCCAACGAGGTGAGGGAGCCATTCACTCTTACAGTGGAGGTTAGGAGGAAGAGAAGAAAAATTAGACAAATTCTCTCTATTTTGAAATCAGCCAAAATTGTAACTCCCTCCGCTCCAATAGTAGTTGAAGTTCAGGGGCCTTCAAAGAAGATGGACATATTCGCGGAGCTTGGCAAGGAGAAGAAGAAGGAACTAGAAGAATTTATCAAGATGAAGGTTCAAAAAGAATACATCATGCATTCACTTTCCGCCAAAGACTTCTCGAATATGACAAATATGTACGTGTGGTACGAGGACAAGGTAAGTTTACTTTTGCCAACCTACCTTTCCAATCTACTCCATGAAGAAGAATCTATGAAGCAGATGTGTAATCTGTTGAAAAAACTTAGTATTCTATTGCAACATAATACACATCTGTTGCATAAGTTGCGTTGGATGAGTAATCTGTGAACTGATTTAGAGAACCCTCTGCATCGAATTCTTTGACTGTGTTTTTATTCCTTACAATTACTAAACTATTTAAAACTTATCTTCTTATACCACAGTATGTTGATGAAATTCTATGCCTTATGAGGGGCATGCAATTAGCGTACCCGCATGCTTATGATGCTACCGATAGGATAATGGACCTCAACTTCTACAATAATTTCAAGGATAGGTATGTTAAAATCTGTAAGACAGCTGATTTCGGTGACCCAGGATTTGATCAGTTAGTTTCTACGTTCCAATAGGATGAATAACCGATTAAATATGTTAGAGGGAAGAGGTTATATCTACACGACAAGAGCTGGACTAAGGTAAAGAGAATCCTTGCCATCATGAAAGTGGATGTCACATATTTTCTTACTATTGAGATACTACTATACGAGAGAAAGATTAAGGTTTATGACTGCAACTTACCTATCTTCAGCGAGAAGGCATTTTTAACCCACATGCAGCCACTCTTCAAGTTGTTGCCCAAGTTGTTGACGCAGAGTAAGTTGATGGATCATTTGTCGGTTGAAGGCTTGGCAAAGAAATCATGGGATTTTGAAGGTCGAAATAAGAACATCCAGCTCCTAAGAAATACAACCGGTGCAGCGTACTGGCCGTACTCACTTGCATATATTGTGTGTTTGCTGACCGACACATAAATGACCGGTGTATGCGACACCATTGTGGGAAATATGCAATAGGTCTGAGCATATGAGATACTAAATAAATGGTTAGAGCCTGTGTATAAAAAAAACATGTACAAAGACAGAGACGAACACGATAACAAATTTTTATTTCAAGTCAATTCACTTTACATGTAATGGCAATAATTTTTATGTCTGGCCAAGTTGAATTTTTATAATGTAACAGATTTTATATCTGTCGTAATAGATATAGTACCTATTGTGACAGATTGATTATCTGTTGGAAGAGGTTGGTCATCTGTTGTGTTATGCAGATATTTCCAATTTGTCTGTCGCAACAAATATACGATCTGTTGCAACATATAACTTATCTATTGTAACTAATCGGTAATCTGTTGGAGCAAATCAAAAAAGTATGAAGACCTATTATATAATTTTCAGTAGATGACCTACATGTTGCATCTCATGTTGCAATATATGTCTAAATCTATCTAATAAGATATGTCGTATGTTGCAACCGATGTATTATCTGCTGTAATATTTGAATCTAGTACTCCATTTCAATTAACATGTTCAAAACTATGGATTAATTATATTCATATACAGAATAAAATAAATCAAAGCCTTCGAAAATTACATGAAATAACTTAACAAATAAATGAAATGTAAAAACAATCATTATGGGTACAAACGATTTACTCTATAAATAAATCAACAAGTTAAACCAAGAAGGATAGGTTATTACATTGATGGACTCAAGCTATAAAGATCTAATCAATATGGACATGTTATTCTTCATCCGGTGCTACGGAATTCGACTTTGATCATCATGGATCTTTAACGTCGGTTGCGTACGACTTATGAGTTTTTGCTTCTCCGTATTTCCATAAAAGAGCAGCATATCTTTTGTGGAGTAATCCGGCATCAAGTCCATCATTTGGTACTTGTAATCCATCGCTAAAATACTCGGCATAGGCGGCAACAAAAAGACCGCAATCCCTGTGTTATAAAAAAATTGATAATCCATATCTTGCAGTTCATGCAAGCGTTGTGAAATTTGAGAAATGAAACTAAATCATGACACTTAAACTTACAGGATGCCAATGGTTTGTTGAGCAATTCTGTCAACATATTGTGCATTAAATGGATTAGCCATTTTATCCCGGTATGCTTCAATCTTCGACCAATCAGTACGAACCTTTTGGTCTAAAAAGCCACTCATATCAAGGTAAGTAGGCAATATTTTGACCAGCTTTTGTATCTTAGACGACGGCCTGGAACGTCTCCTTCGCGACATCGAGTTATAAACTCGGATGTGCCTCTTTTTTAGAACGACGACAGCCAACACCCAATGGAATTCATCACCACAATTGATTGGGATATACACTTCATCGACCAAATGCCAAGGTAAGCCATCCGGAATGCTAAAATCTTTGATGATATTGATTAAGCATTCCTCATTTCGGGAAACTTTTGGTTGTTATTGACAATATCTATCGTAGGTATTATTGATGTAAACTTTGTACAAATAATTGTCTGTTGTGTATTTGTATTGTTCTTGAGTTTGCAACTTGGCCTTCTTTCGAAGGTAGTAAAAAACGACATCGATGTGCTGCATATATTATCAAATATTTCAGATTACGTGATGAAAAAATCAATATGCAGATGCAATTAAATAACGTATTAATTAATAGTAATATGTATGGGATTTAAACCTCATCATTCCAGCAAGTTGGGGGCTGTGATATCAAATAGAACCAATTCTTCGTTTCGAAATGTGCAACAACAAATTCGAACATATCAAAACTAAGATATGATTCATTCACTTTGTAGCGCTCGTCATTTGTTCTCTACATGATGATTTATATGTGTTAATGTCAGGTTCTTACAAAAAGAATTGTATAAACCAATATCCATAAAATTGATTTATGTACCTGCCGGCATGATGCTTTAATAGCCCATCGGCAATCCATTCTGAATAGTAATTGATCAACTGTATTAGTTTTTTTGGAGCCTCGTCCGAGATTTTGAACCCTTCAAATGGGTAATTCTTTCATTCTCCCAAACTGACAGGCTCCACTTTTTCTTCATCTTTGGAAGCAGTTGATGAATTATCAACTGTGATAATGCTCTTTGGCAGTCGTTGTGACATCTACCTGGAAAGCCAGAATTGTCAATGCTAAGTAGAGATATACAATAGATTTTTCAGTTGTTGCAACAGATGAGTCTTACGTTGCATCAGATGGATTATCTGTTGGGATAAATTCAAACCGATAAATTAGAGTAGTACGATAATTTCAAAAAGATGACCCATTTATTGCAATATAAGACTCATCTATTGAAATAGATAACGTATCTGATGCAATAGGTTAGACAATAGTTGCAACAGATGTATATATCTGTTTGATAATTTTTAGCAGATGTATCATATGTTGAAATAGATATGTGCCTATTTGTTTTTTGCAACAGATGATGTACATTCACCTTCTTCAGCTCATACTGCTCTTCTGTGGCCCTTACATACTGAACATCGATGCAAAACAAAGACAGAGGCATTACAATCTTGCCTTTTTTATGATTGATGATGCCTTGGAAGTTTCTTTCCTTCTTCTCTTAGCCGCCTTGATCTCTAGTGGAGTGTCTAGATATGAAATCCTCTTTGATGAAATGACACCCCTCTTAGATGCCATTTCCTTTACAGAAGCAGTTAGTGCATTAATAGCATTAATCACTCTATCGTGTTTCGCCTTGCAGTCTTAACATTTGCATGAAGAAAATTCTCTAGATGTGGTGAAATCTGGAAAAAAATCTGTACAACCATTATGAGCATAATCGTAATGGCTTGTTGTTTCAAAAACTGTAAGAGGAGCATCATTAGCCCCACCCTCAAAAATTATTTTTCTTGTGATGGTTGTGCTCCAAACAATTCCATTTTTATTCCATCAACGACCTTAGGGTTCAATAAAATTTACACAAATCATAAAGTAAGAAAAAATGGCATCTTCAACTCTCGGTTGGTCGGAACAAGCCACGGATGGACAATTTAAAATAAATCGATACATATATTAAGAATGATAATAAAATTATTTAATCATTAATTAAAACAAAAACTTGATTAGTATTGGACTTACTGCTTCCTT
This sequence comes from Capsicum baccatum var. pendulum, assembly GCA_030864225.1. Taxonomy (NCBI): domain Eukaryota; kingdom Viridiplantae; phylum Streptophyta; class Magnoliopsida; order Solanales; family Solanaceae; genus Capsicum; species Capsicum baccatum. Next base: position 93,175,432 of record CM061551.1, read on the forward strand.
GGGGGATTGAAAAGATCAAGAAATTTTACATTTTTATCGGTTTTGGCCGACAATCATCTCAGAATTCTTGGACAGGAAATTTCTTCCTGGTAGTTCATTTGTTATCTCAAATAAGGAATGGCTTCAAATGCCCAAGCCTGTAACATAACGCCAATAAATCAAAAACATTATTGAATAAAAAATAATGAATCATATCATGATAAAAGAAATATTTACCATGAAGGCCCATGGAAAGTAATATAAGTTGACTGTTTTTGGCGTTAACGGAGTCAACAAATATTCGACAGTCATTTTGAAGCTTTCATAACCCCAAGAATAGCTGTTAAATGCCTCAAGATCCTTGGAGAGATTTATAAAACCGAGGCTTATATTGTCGTTAACGTCTCTCGCCCAAAGAACATTATGTACAAACCAAACCAAGCACAATGATTGCTTATGCTTCTTTGAAAGTCCTTTACCTTTCTACGCTTCTATCAGATTTTTATTTTTGAAGCTTGGACCAACAATGGACACCAGGTCATCACGATCACTCGACTTATTTTTTCCTTTTTAGGGTGTGCGGGTATTTTTTTTGGGGGTCAGAGTAGGTATAATTTGAGAAGGAGAAGGAGGATAACATTTTAGTCCGATAACTATAGCAAACTACTTCCAACCAAAACAAACAGGCATGCCACAGTAATTTATCCACATCTCATCAATCTTATCTTTGTTTTCATACATAAAACTGCGCTTGAGAATATCATATACCATTTTTATCTGAAAACGAGCATTGTTGTCCTCCGGTAAAATCAAGATATTGCCTAAAGCAGCTTTTCCTGAAATAAGAATCCAATTTTTATTCTCGAAATATTTTTTTGAAGGTGTCAAATGATTTTCCCATGACTGACTTAACCATGAGATCACCCGTTAAATCTGTGGCTCCATCGCACTGCATTCTCATAGGATAACAATCAATACTAAAGGTTTTGACCAACTCTTCGGCGGAAGGGCTATTAGCATTTGGATTATCTCTTTTGAAAGATTCCTCCTCCCTGTGTTTATTATCTTCTGCTCCTGATTGAGATAACTCTTGTAAAGCAAGCTCATAGAGTGGTGGATGTAGTTGAGGTGCTGCACTTGTTCCTTTACTTGGACTTGATTCGATTTCTTTTCTTTTGGGATCCATGTTATCTTAAATTAACAGGAACATAACATAGATTATAATTTATCAATGAATAACAGTAATAAATAGTTCCAACAAACAACTAATCTGTTGCACCAGGTATGTTATCTGTGCAATATATAACCGACCTATTGCAACGGATGAGTAATCCATGGGAACCATAAAAACAACACTAATCTGTTGCACCTGGTATTTTATTTGATACAACATATAACTGACCCGTTTCAACGGATGAGTAATCCTCTAAAAATCATAAAAATAAATCACTAATTTGTTGCACCAAGTATTTTATCTGTTGTAACATATAATCGACCTGTTGTAATGGATGAGTAAATCGTTGGAAAGAATAAAAATAGATCACTAATCTGTTGCACCAGGTATGTTATCTATTGCAATATATAATCGACCTATTGCAACGAATGAGTAAACAGTTGAAAAGAATAAAACAGTCCTAATCTGTTGTAAAATTAAGAGTAAATCATTGAAAATAATAAAAATATATCACTAATCAGTTAACTGTTCGATCAATATTGTTTAGATTTCTTCCAAACAGAAGAGTCGTCTGTTGCAACAGATAAATGATCTGTTAGATTGTTCACCTATTGCATCAGATTTTCATCTGTTGTATCTGATTTTCATCTGTTACATCAGATGTTTCATCTGTTGAAATACCATTTTTACCAAGACAAACGACAAATCAACCCAATAATACCAACACATCACACACACACACGCTAAGAACATCAACTGTGATAAAAAACCACCAATAAATTTGAATCAACGGTACGACAACAAGAAGAAAAAATGCCAGAAATTAGGGTTTTATTCAGTCCACATTTCAATACTAGAAGAGTAGTTGGCTCAAGTTCCTCTGTTTCTTCATAATTTTTTACCTGTGAAAAAAGAAATGGGATGACGAAGAACTCAAAGTTGTTGTCGCCGGAGAAGTCTTCACGTCGATTGACGATTGAAAGTCGAAAAGAAACTCGCCCGACTATTTGTCGCCAAAGGTTGAAGGGAGAAATTTTGCAGAACTGTTGGTTTGGAGAGAGTTGAGAGAAGCTGGAGAGAGAGATTGGTTGATTTGGATTGAAGAGGGGTGTGGGTTGGGTTGATTTGTAGTTTTGAAAAGATTAGAAAGTTTTGAAAATATTAATCAAGTCCATAATTAACTTAATCAAATTTCCTAATGATGTTTGACCCTTTAAGTTGGTCAATGTCACCAATCCTCCATTCAAGACTTAAAAGACACATTTCCTTCAATTTTCTCAAGTAAGTGAATGCATTGCCCGAGTAAGTGGATGTTGGAATGTTTTTTCAAATTTACTCTTCTTCATTAAATGTGCATTGAAAGTGATGTATTATTATTAAGATTTTGAAATTTGAAAAGGATAAAAATAGAAAAACATGATAAATTTATGTCTTTGCTTTTTTTTCTTAACATGTGTGTTAAAATCCAACAATTCACTTATTATGAAACGGAGGGAGTATAGTAGAGGAGTTCCACGTAGGGCTGGGCATATTTTGGTTTAAACCGAAAAAATAAAAAAGTCCTCAGTTCGTCAGTTTGTTTGAAATTTCAACATCGCCAATGACATTCGGCTGTCGTTTACTCTGTTTGTCACTGCCGTCGGCAGCCGCTTCCGAGTGCGGCCACTGTTGTCATGCCAATGGAGACAACTCAGCTAGGTCAATATTTATGGTTATTTCATGTGTATTGAATTAATTATATTTGGGAATGAAAAATAGGTTTGAAAAAAAAAGATTATTTTTCTAGAAAAATCACCAATTTTAAATGCTCACTACTTTAATCTTTAAAATCGAAATAAAAATCCGAAATAACCGAATCGAATTTGTAAAAATCGAATCAAACCGAAATAATTTTGGTTTGGTTATGATTTTTTTTCATCAATCCGAAAATCAAAAAACCGAACCGATATTCAACAATCAAACCGAACAAACCGAATGTCCACCCCTAGTTCTACGACATCCAAATGCTTGGGTTGAAATTCGGTGCATATATATATACTCTACTGAGGGAGTTTCACCTTAAGCGGGAAGTCGGTCTAACATAGTTGTTTAAGTTCTCTGCTTAGGTTTAAAAAGAATGACTTAATTTGATTTGGTATGGAGTTTAAGAAAAACAATTGAATTTATGGTCTTAAATTAAAAATATATCAAATGTATCAAAATGCCCTTCAATCTTGTAGTCTTAAACATGTCATATGGAAAGTTAAAATTAAAAAGTTGCTAAAAAAGGAAAGAATCATATTTTTTTAAATTGACTAAAAAGGAAAGTAACTGATTCTTTTTTAAATGGAGGGCGTATAATTTTTTATTTTTTTAAGTTTGTTATATATATAAAAAAAATATTATAAATCAAAATAATTAACAATTTAAAATATTTAAATAACATAAAAATTTTATGGACTTTTAAAATTTTATCGGTGCCACATAAACTGAGACAAAAGAAAAAGTACTGCAAATCACAATAATTAACAACCTAAAATATTTAAAAGATATATAAAAGATTTAGTTGACTTTCAAAATTGTATCGAAGCCACATAAATTGAGACTGAGGGATTAACTATATAATTTGATAATTACGTATAAATTATTATAAATCACAATAATTAATAAGTTAAAATATCTTTTAAAAAAAGTAAAAATTATGTTTGACTCTCAAAATTTTATCAGTGCAACATAAATCGTGACAGAATAAAAATTACTATAAATTACAATAATTAACAACTTAAAATATTTACAAAATATATAAATAATTTAGTTGACTCACAAAATTATATTAATGCCACATAAATTGATGTAAAGAGAGTAACATATATTATTTAAAAGTTAAAAAATGTATAATAAATTAAAATAGTTAACAACTTAAATTATCTAAAAATTATATAAGAAATATGATTGACAATCCAAACTCTATCTGCATCACGAAAATTAAAACAAATAAAATAATAAATATTGGACTCATACTAACACACTGTTTGGATGATGATTTTTCAAGGTATGGTATGGTTAACAGAATCATGTTTGTTTTGGTTGTTTCTTAAAGTGTATGATATGATATGGTTTAATTTCATGGTTTGGTAACTATTGAAATCCTCACTTTATGTAATCACCGATTTGGTGTATCCCATGATTTGCTTCTTTTTCAATTACGCCCTTATTTAATATTATATAATTTTATTTTATCATTACCCTATACTATTTAACCTCACCTCTTACCCCTCCCCCCATCCCACAAGCCAACCCTCTCTTCTCCTCCCTCCCCCCCCCCCCCTCCAAAAAAGATAATTATTTTTTTTAAAAAAAAAACTTTTTTATTATTCCACCCCTACCCTGACCCCGACCCCACCCCTTACCAAACACCCACCTTAATTTTTTTAAAAAAAATATTTTTTAATAAAATTTTAAATTTTTTTCTTAGTACCCCACCCCCACCTCCCCTTTACTCACCCACAGAAAAAATATTTTTTAATTTATTTTTTAAAATATAATTAAAAAAAAATTCTAACCTCCCACCTCTACCCCTATGCTCGATCCCATCACTCCACTGCCCCACCCCCAAATATTTTTTTTTAAATAAAAAATTCATAATTTTTTCTTATCTCACCCTTCCTTATCCTATTCGTTCTCATTGTTTTGTATTAAATGTATACAAAGATTTTTAGAAAATATTTTTCTATTTGCTTAACGAACACAAGAAATAAATAAGAAATAATTTATTTTTTTAGATTTTTTTTTTTGTATTCCATACTAAACACACTGATAGCATATACAAAAGATGCATTCAAATTTTGTATTTATCGTTGGTGGTCACGTTTCAAAACACCAAAAGGAAATGAAATTTGTTACTATAAAAAATGAATTATATTACATTTATTTTGATCTGCTCTTGTATTGATTTTGTTAAAATTTACATGAATTTAACAACTTAATGTATTTACATGAAAGACATAATGTGTGATAAATTAGCAGGAAGAAAAGTATTTTATTAACAATTATTGATGAATTTAGCATTTATAATAATTAAGGACATTTTAGTAAACTTACTAGCTACGATACAGTATCGTACAGTCAAATCAAATAATAAAATTGTTATTAAACAATAGTGAATGATACAGTCCATCTAATCATTGTATTATACTATATTGTACATTATAATACCATATCATACAATATCGTATATTATGAAATCATGGCAAATCACCATCTAAACAAAAGTGTAAGACGGACTCTTTATATCTAGTAATTATTTACTGTCGAAAAATGTATTGTTGATTTAGAGTATTTTAATATTACTATAATATTAGTGTTCTTAGTGCTGCATTGACCATCTATGTTAGTGGCAGAATGTTACAATTCCTTAAAGGTAGCATATTCTCCTAATCCGTTTGCATGCCACAATGTTGCCGCAGTATTACTCCCTTGTCAATGATGGCATTTCATGCTTTTTACTCTCATTTAGTTAGTAGATTTAGGGTGCACGATCGTGCATTTTTCTTATAAATTATGTGATTATTATTTTATTGTAATTTTTATGGTTATTAGCGTTATTAGTTTCTTGTAATTTTTGTAATTTAAAGGTCATTGATTTTTTTTCTATAACATCTTATATTCTTCTTATTCAATACAAGAATGAATTTCTCACCTATAAATAGTGATATTTTTTTTATTTATGTAATATAGATAAAAATATACAAGCGCATAAGAAGTATTATATTGTGTTTATACTAGTGTAGTGAAAGAAAGAGTTAAGACTAAGAAAATATTTCAAGTCTTTAACTATATTCACAAACAAAAGAGAATAATTATATATTGAAGGAAGGTGTACTTTTGGTGAAGCTTTGAATTCTTAGGCTAATCTAGAGTTGCTTGAGTTGTACATCATGATGGGTTGTAGTATCCTTGAGAGGATAAGTCAAGAGATATATTGTTGGATTGGTGTAGATTATGCAGCAGTGAGCTTGAATCTCCTTAAAGAGAATGAGATATCTGCATCGAAGCCAGAATTCGTTTATTCATTTTTTTGTTTCTTTTATTTCAACGATAATTATTCTAACCGTGATATATTACATCAACAATTTTAAAGAGATTCATATTTTGTTACAGTTTGAAAAATTACGAATATTAAGATAGGAGATCTTAACATTTCAACGTCACTAGTTTCTTCAAGAGATGAAAGAGAAGAGATGAAGGATAACGTATATTTATACTTGCTCAACTCAAGCAAAGGAATGATAAAAAAATATTTCTACTTCTTACGGGAAAGATAAAATAAATTATTTACCTAATATTTTTTATGAAGGTGATTGTACGTTTCATGGATATTTGATTTTATTAAATTCTCGAAATAGTAAGGGTTAATGAAATGAGAAAGAACGTCGTCATGAAAAATATGTTGTTTGCACTTTTGAGAATGAAATATTTTCTTAAAAAAAAGTGCTACAAGAACATGCATTAATCTTAGAATAAATCACGTGTTACTGGTTATATATGAGTTGATGTCTTTATTCTAACATATATGCATATTATCAAAAAGAATGAAAAAATTGAGTAGCAATTTTGACATAAAAAAATAAGTGAGATAAATTTCATTCTAGAAATGAAAAGTACCTAAATTATATGATGACCTTTTCTTGATATGTCACACTTGGTGAAAAAAAAAATGTGAAATGCATTTTGTTGATTGTATGAGTCATATAACTCCTTTTGATTAAAATATGTGAAAATGGTGTGATAATTTTTTTTTATATAAAAATTGTTAGTCCAATAAAAATAAAATATTTGACTAATGCACTTGGCTTGAAATTGTGTACGCAGTAAAAATACTTAACAAGTACAAACAAGTTAAAACAGATAAACTTGCTTGTTAAGAAAGTTGTGACTTATTTTATTAAAAAATAAATTTTGATATACTTAAAAGTGTTTTTCATGAAAAAATTTGGTGTTGTTTGTAGAAATGAGAAAAACAAATCACTATTTGCTAACTCTACTGTTGAGGTTGAACTAATTATTTTAATTTCAGCTAGTGAAAAAATGATTTGATTAATTGCTTTATTTTGAGAAACTAATTTCATTGATGAAATTTCATGTCCTTTACTCTCATTTAGTGAGTGGGTTTGGGGTGCATGAATATGCATTTTTCTTATAACTCATGCGATCATTATTTTACTATTACTTTCATGGTTATTAGTGTTATTATTGATTTCTTGTAATTTTTGTAACTTAAAGATGATTGATCTTTCCTTTATATTACCTCATATTATTCTTGTTTATTAATACAAAAATGAATTCTTCACCTACAAATAGTGGTATTTCTTTCTTTGTGTAATATAAATGAAAATAGCAAAGTGGATAAGAAGTATTATATTGTGTTTATATTAATATAGTGAAAGAGAGAATTGAGACTATGAAGTATTCTAATACTTTAACTATATTTACTATACAAAAGAGAATAATTATATGTCGAAGGAAGGTGTTCTTTGGTGGAGTTTTGAACTCGATAACTAATTCAGAGTTGCTTCTATTATATACCCGTGATGGATTATTGTATCTTAAAGGGGACAAATCAAGATATATACGATTAGATTAGTGTAAATTATACCGCGTGAACTTAAAAATCTCACGCTTATACCTCAATCTGAATATTATTTATTAATTTATTATTTATTTTATTTTCAATTATAATTATTCTAATTACGATATATTACACCGACGCATATAAATACTAAAGGTGACATAATAAATAAAGTGGCTCGTGGTGCTAGTGGTTGAAACTCACGTCTAACACACTTTGGGGATGCAAGTTCAAACTTTAAACAAAATGGGACACACCAAAATCGTGGGTGATGATTTGCTACTAGATACTGAGTTATTTTTTATTTCATTTCAAAATTAGTGGATCATTGTAAATTTTTGAATCTAACTCAAAGTTGGATTATTTTGAATTGGGAAAAGGATATGGGGTGGTCATTTTAAAAAAAAATTAATACAATTTAAAAAGGTGGATAAATGTAACCTGGCGGCTAAATTTAATTCCTTTTTTTTAGCCATTTGGCTCAATTGGGCACGTGCAGTTTATATACTCAATTGATACATTTTTATATTATATTGATACACTTTTTAAAATAGAGAAAGAAAATTCTATGCAAGCACATGCAGTCCCTATACCCAATTGGTACTCTTTTATACCACATTACTACACTTTTATATCACATTGATACACTTTTATACTACATTAATATACTTTGATACCGCATTGATACACTTTTATACTAGATTGATACACTTTTATATCACATTGATAGGTATATATATCATATAAATACACCTTTTACAGAGAAAATTTGTGCAAGCATATATAGCAATTCGTTATTCGTGAATTTGTTAACTTCACCTAAATTTTTGTGAAAATTTGTGCAAGCATATACAAAATTTATTAAACCCTACACCTTTACTGTTCAAACATTCCTTAATTTTTTTGATTAAAAAGCGAGAGATAGCAGAAAAAAATAAGTCAAGGTGCCACTATAGTGTTAACTCATATGAAAAGAGATAGAATAATTATAGGTGGACTTGTATTTCATGTTTTTATTTTCGTGATCGCATCTCAAAAAATAAATGGGTGGACAGAGTGGACTTTTTTCAAAAAAAAATAAATTAACAATATTAAAAGAAAAAAAATAGTGAAAATCAAACAAAAAAATAGGAAGAAAGAGAACGTAACATATAAAATAATTGACATTAAAAGTTAAACAATAAAAAAAAAAAAAAAAGACAAAAAAAAAGGGTTAGTAGCAACAAAAAAAAACCTAAATGGATATTTATTGGAATTGTCAAATCAATGGCTATATTAGTAAAAATAATTTGGGCGAGCTGACATTTATGTCTTTTCCCCTTTTCAATTTGAAAAAGTGTGTGTAATATGTTTTTAAATTTTATATTCATAAATTTCAAATAAAATGTTCTCTCTTACCTCCTTTACAAAAGGTATAATTAAACATAATTTGTTCAACCTCATAAATTTCAATTAAAATTTTAAAAATATATTTGGAATCCATTAGCAGACGCCCACTTGGATTATATTGGATTGGAGGACTGAATTGACACTATAATTTAATTAACTGTGTGATTATTTGAGATAATCCATGTTCTTTTGTATGTTTCTCAAAATAAAGGCTCCACAGCCGTAATTATCCCCATGACAAATACGTTGCTTGCACCGTCTATTCGTTTCTCTATATTTGTGTTGAAGAGAATATTCTTTTAGGGGTAGTTTGGTATGATGTGTTAAGAGAATCTAACATATGTATTAAATATGATATTATTTAATTTTTTGTTTGATAAAATTTTTAGTCTATATAATTAATATATGATCTTATTTTAAATCTGTCAGATGGGTTGGATTAGGTCAGTCCGACTCGGTTAACCCAATTCAAATAGGAAGTCGAACTGGTCAGATCCGGCACCGATTGGGTCCATCGGTTCTTGAGCTTCGGTTTTGAGCTGGGTCGTGTGGCATTGTCAGTTCGATGGATTGGTCCAGTTATAAAATCGGATCAAGCCCAACAGTTAGCCGGACTGGACCAGTTCAGTTAGTTTAATTTTTTTACAAAAAAAAATTATATGGGCCAACGGACCAATCAGCTGAAAAATTGGATTTGACCGTTGGAGCCCAACAGTTATATAGTCGTTGGCCTAACGGCCAAAATCAGCTTTGGACTGATTTTTAAAAAATAAATAAATTTTTTCTTATAAATACCACTCATTTTGAACCATTTTTCGTACAGCTCAAAATCTCATTCTCTCAATCTCTCTCAATTATTCTAATTAGCTCCTAAAGTGTTCAATATTATTTTTTTAATTTTACAATTACAATAGCAAATGAAAGTTTTCTAAAGTTTCTCAACTTTTGAATACTTCAAAAATTTGATATTGTCGTTTCATTTCTTACTTTCAAATTTTAATTACTGTATTATTTGTTGTGTATTAATTTTTATTATTTTGTGTATTTTGAGTATTTGTTAATTTAATTTGTAATATGAAAAAAATTTAAAAAATAGGTAAAAGTATTGGAAATTCATGCTCCGAAAGTGGTAATGGTAGTAAAAAATAAATTGATGTCGGTTCTGATGCAGACAGTTCAAGTACTAGATATATTTGTGTGCTTGTAGTACCAATTAGCGAATTCTTTGAGAATGAAATAGATGTAGATGCCCGCCATATGAATTTTTTAGAAGCTTAATAAAATTCTGGTATTGAAGAAGAGAATAAAGTAGATGCGGATGATTTAAATATAGATGATGATGCTATTGGTGATAAACCCGAAGTTAGTAATATTAATGTTAGATTTGAATTGGTTAATATTCTTCTTCGTCCCCCTGTAAGATCTCGTAGAAGAACTAGCATTGTGTGAATTTTTTTTTACGGAAGTAAAAAGAGCTACTAAGGTCCAATGCAATATTTGTTAAATGGTATATGAGCATAAGATAGAGGGTAATAAAGGGGGTACAGTTGCGTTGACGAGACAATTGAAAAATGAACACCCAATAGAGCTAGTTGCGGCAAAAGATGGTGAGATTGTTATGAGGTCAACTCAAAGTAGATTGAACCCAAGAATCGAACAATTAATTCAGAATTATAATAAAATGAAGGATCGGGGAGAATTGGCCAAAATGACAGTTATGGGTTGTTTGCATTTCTATTTTGCTTTTTCTGATGTTTTTATTCATTATATTAAAGCAATTTATAATCTTATGTTTACAGGTATTTCGAGAAGTATTTGTCAGTCTGATATTTTTATACCCCATGCACAATATGTTTATTATTTATCTGCATTATTAAAAGATATTTCATGTAGAGTTGCTCTAACTTTTGATCTTGATCGTAATGATAATAAAAATAATTATTTAATAATTACTTGTCATTATATAGATAATAGTTTTATCATGTAAAAACGCAATTTAGCATTTTATACGATGAATATCATAGACACACTGAAAAATTTATTTTTGATCTATTTCAAAAGTTGAAAATTATTATGGTATTGAAAGAAAAGTATTATGTATATCTTTTGAAAATGTATGTTGTTAAATTATTAAAAGTTGAACTTTCTCTACCATTATTCGAAATATTTCATGTTAAGTGTGTTTGTCATATATATAATTTAATCGTAAAAGATGATTTTAAATTTTTTTAGTTTTATATTGAAAAGATTAGGCTTGCGATTGGCTTTATTTAAGAGAATCATAGAAAAATTAAAATTATAGAATTTAAAAAAAAATGTGAACAAAGTGGACTTAGACCGATATTAATGCTTGAAGAAATGAACACTAGATAGAATGTTACTTATAATTTTTTAAAAACTTGCATTATTTATAAAGATTTTACTACAATGATGTTTAATCAATTTATTGGTTCTTTTTCTGAGTGTATGTTATATGATTCTGGCTGGGCTAAGATTGTTGATCTTGTTAAATTTTTGTAAAAAATTTATATAGCTACTATTGAATTTTCTGCTGCTTATTATCCTACTGTTTGTAATATTTTAACTTATTTAGCCGGCATATCTTGTTTGATTAACGAATATAAGGATAAAGAAGGTTACAAATAAGCTATTGATGCAATGATTGATAAATTTTTAAATTTATCATTCGTTTTTCCATATTTACTTGATTGATGCTATAATAAATTCATATATGAAATATAATACTATGTCCGATTTTACTTCTATTATTTATAATATTTTAGATATACAACCTGAAGAAGAACTTTCTTTGTTTACGACTATGAGTGATGCGAACAATCACATGAAAACATTATGTTATCATTATGTCGATTTACTTGATCATGCCGTACCGACACATATTACTTCTACTCCCGCTCCCTAAGCTCTCGAGGAACCATCATCTTCTAAAAAACGGGCACATAGTAGTTATCCTGATTACTCTTTTGATTTAAATGTTTGAGATAGGGTGCTGCCTTCAGTACACATAACACTTTCTCCAAAAAGCTTAAGTATTGTCTTTGACAGCCGATAAAGGATCGTAGAATAAGGATCAACACATTGGATTGGTGGAAGAATAGTGAAAGACAATATCATGTACTTTCAAGATTAGCTAGAGATATATTGAATGTTTCAGTGTCAATTATTGCATCAAAAAACGCTTTTAGTCAGGAACGACAGCAATTTGGAGACAACCAACACTCTTTAGGAGGTAATGCTATGAATGTTCTAGTTTTCCTTAGATATTGGATTAGAGCGGAACGAAAAAATCAAGAACTGGAGGTGGAGCCGACAAACGGACAAAATCTTGAGGAAATTATGACTTCAAGGGAGAACTCAACACAATCAAGTCCAATGCATGACTTTGGCCTTATTGATTTTGACACTTCTTGGGCAATTCTCATTAATATTAACATGAATGAGTTGAAAAAAATGATGTAAAATTTATAGAACCGTCAATCTTGTAACTTATAAGCTTTGAATTATTTTGCAATCAATAAAATACAAGATTCATTCACTCCTTGCATATTCTTTTTATTTGAATTGAATGTCTAATTTAGATTAAATACTTTTACTATATTACTATCAAACTTTACATAAACATAACAAACATATATACATACAATGAAAATTGAAAAACAATGTTAGCAAATATTATTTAAACTACTAGTATTGACATATAAAAAATCTATACAAATTTATCTATTAAGTAGTGTACGTTAATATTTGAATATATATTCAAGTATTATTATATTAAGTAGTATATAATGTATGTATATATATGTGTATATTTTCTTATGTACTATAGTATGTAATCTAATATAGATTGTGTGCATATTTTTAAAGTAGTATAATATGTAATGTATATATGTTTTATGTATATTGTTTAAAGTAGTATTTTAATTTTTAAATAGTATATACGCTCATATATATGTGTGTATATAGTTTCTAAAGTAGTATACGCTGCATGTATATATGTGTATATGTTTTCTAAAGTAATAATGTATATATATTGTATGTGTATTGTTTAAATTAGTATTTTAAGTAGTATTTATTGTGCGTATATATGTTGTATGTATATTATTTAAGTAGTATATATTGAATGTATACTGTTTTAAGTAGTGTATAACTATATATTGTATGTATATTTGCGTGTATATTTTTTAAAGTAGTACAATATGTAATGTATGCATGTTATATATGTTATATGTATATATATATTGTTTGAAGTAGTATTTATTGTACGTATATATGTTGTATGTATATTATTTAAGTAGTATATATTGAATGTATATTGTTTCAAGTAGTGTATAACTATATATTGTACGTATATGTAACGCCCCAAATCTGTTACCCGGAACGCTACACGGTGCTCATAATCCCTAAGGACCACAAGTTAACCCATGACTGATATATGTAACTGAACACTAAATAATAATAATAATAATAATATCGTAAATATGGAAACATGAATTGAAAGGCCATAAGGTTCAATACTAATACACAACTTAAAATATGGTATAACAATTGAAATAACTATCTGAACATGTTGTAGTCTGAAAGCCTCTAGAACTGATTGAACTGTCTGAATAAGGAGTTGATAGGACATGTCCCCAACTAACTCCAACTACTAAAATAAACTAAGTAATGAAATAATGAAGAAATGATCATGTCCTCGAAGGATGAGGACTCACTGCAGACTCTGACTGCTGAGACAGGAATGCTACTGATGCTCTGGAGCGTGTGCTTCTGAACCTATGGTATAAAACACCATAGCGTAAATGCGTCAGTACGATTGAATGTACTGGTATGCATGTGAGGTAGGCTGAATGCAATGGTTCATATGCATGTACAATACTAACTGGCTGAATAACATGGACGTGAGAATACATGTATGAATGCGTAACTGCAACTGATATCATGATAACATTGACTCATGAATTTTGATAACGTGGATTTACTGATATCTGAGTACTAATAATGGGATACAGAATGACTGAGTCCATTAATGATATGAATTACGAAGTTTACAGGTAACTGATATCCGAGGTTACTGGTACTATATTACTGATAACTAATAAATGAGTATACTAATACTGAAAAACTATCTGAGTTCTTTACTGGACTGGGTAACTATATCTAACAGTCCTGAATCTGAAGGACTATCTGAGTTTTAGACTGAACTGGATAACTGTATCTGACAGTCCTGATTTTGATAAAACTAGCTGAGTTTCGTACTGAGCGACTGTATCTGACAGTCCTGGTATCTGTAGAACTGAACTGAGTTCTATTACTGAGACTGAATTTAAAACTAAGATCGTGGGAGGTAATCATCTAACCGACATGTCTCGAAACTGAACTGGTGGGGTCCAACCTGTAACCCCAGTAGGAAGGGTGTTAGTACCGTGCCACGGGTAAAGACAAACTGTGAGTAAATCCTATCTGACAGGGAGATCTTCCGTCAATCCCTCCTAGTAGGAAAACTCAAAGGAGGTGTATAATCCCTAAACTCGTAGGGTACATCTCAACCTACGCTAGCTATGTAGTTATGAAACGCAAGGATTTCTTCTAAGGATCACACCCTCTACTGACTGACAGGCCCTCATCCTTGGGTTCACTCGGTGCTAAATCCTACTCCCATCTGAATAGACACTGAACATGATTAACTTAACTAAACTGGACTGAGTTCCTTGGGTTCCGTGACTAACGTAATACTACTGAGATTTACTGAATTATTGAGCTTTCTGAGATTACTGGGGTTACTGAGTTTTCTTGAGTCACATGACTGACTAAGTTTTATGGTTCATGGCTTGATTGACAGTATCTTGAAAATATGACATTGTCTCTACGCGCACGATTGTATTGTTGGGTACAAGTACCCCCAGGACTCGATAGCATGAAACTGACAAGGCATGCCAATCTTGAATCATGACCAACATCAACAATCCATAATACAATAAGTTAGGGATTTCATGAAGTACATGGTTATCATAATGTTGTACATGGATAGGATTGCATATAAACATGTAATACTTTCATCAACCTAATCTCATGATCATTCCATCAAACATTCATAATGCACACAATATAATGGAAGTCATCCTTGATCATAAAGGTAAAGCATACATTTATCACTTGGGTCACAATTAAGCCACAATACACAATTTCTATTCTCTTTGGTATTTTGTCTAACACCTTACGCACACCTCTTAGGGCATAGGAATAATCATCAAATTAACACATCATAACCACTAAGTTCATAGTCTTCAACTCGCATGCTTACATAGTTTCATAAAAACAAATAAAAATTCCAACTTGGAAATCATACAATCATAATCTCATGAACATAATTAACCCACAACAAAACATTCACAATACATGATTTAAATACTTGATTCTTGGGATTCATGGATGAAATGAATATATGAATGAACATTATGCATACCTTAGTTCTTGAATTTACGAAGATTGACGGAGAGATTCTTGAATTTGAGTATTGAATTTGAATCCCCAATTGAAAATCCTAACTTGTTCTTGAGAGAAACTTGAGAAAAACACTATATTTTGGGTGAAAAATAGTTGAATCATGTGTTATTGGATTTATATAGGGATGGGAAATTGACCCTTTTGCCCTCAAAGATGCGGACATTTAATGACTAAAAAATTAGGCATCGACGCAAATGTCGATGCAACGCGTCAATGGTATTGATGCATCGCGCCATGATCGCGCCAAGCCTCAGTACTTTTGGCTCTGGCAACCTGCAACAATGTTAACCAATGCCAAAGGCGATGCGGCATGCTAAGATTGCATTGGTCCACTATTTTGGGACACCAAACGTGGTCTAAACGAGGTAAAAAAAACTCAAATCTTGTTCGAAAACACCTATTGATCTCCCTAATCATGAATTAGCAAGAATACAGACCATTAAAGGACATTAAGGTCGCAAAATGAGACTGCCAACTTTCGAAGGCCAAAAATAAACTAAGTCTGGAAACTTAGCTAGAATTTTCTAAGTTTGGGACCCCCATAACAAGCATAAATGGACTGAATTAATCTTAGGATTTTGCGGGGTCTTACAATATCTCCCCCTTGGGAACATTCATCCTTGAATGAGACTGACTAAGATGGGGGAACTGATAAGCTGAAGTATATGCTGAACATGAACAACTAAAATATGAGTACATGACTGACATCACTGATTTGCTGAGATTTGATCTTAGCATGCATATCTGATGCGTGAATACATGACTGAACTGACACATGAACATATGACTGAATATGCAATGGTAGTTGATACCAAGTTTATAATGGAATCTGAACATAGAACTGAGTGAATTCATAGAAGACTGTTACCTTAAACCAAAAATACTGATGAACCCGAGATCACTAACTAGGCACGCATAAATGGGAATATATTTGAGCCTGAAACATGGTATATAAACTGAATATCATGATCTAAATTGAGCACTTTGAATACGTGGCTTGCGGCAAAGGTCAGAGTTTGAGGGTCAACTTATGAGTATCCCTTATCCCAAACTAGATTCATTACGAGGAAAGAGAGTAGCATATT
Source organism: Capsicum baccatum var. pendulum (assembly GCA_030864225.1). Lineage (NCBI taxonomy): Eukaryota > Viridiplantae > Streptophyta > Magnoliopsida > Solanales > Solanaceae > Capsicum > Capsicum baccatum. The sequence continues at coordinate 93,192,191 of CM061551.1, forward strand.
TATGTCATGAAAGTTCAGGGGATTATAATGTATCTTCCCTTTGGAACACTACGTCCCTCGAAGAATATTAGTTTTGCTAAGATACTAAGGAAAACTAGGGCAATGGACAAAGAACCTACAAACTAAATTGTGACTGAATATCTGAGATCTGAAACTAAGACATAATATATGAACTGGGTTGAACACATAACTACCTGGTTAGTCCATCTTAGAATGATCATATTTATGAGACTCCGGATAGTGCGACTAGATGGAAAGGTGGGAAACCACACCATCTGAACTTGTCTATCTGGCTGCTAAACTAAATTACTGGTTGCTTAACTAACTCATACTGGAAACTTCTACTCGACTGGAGCATTCCTATGACACTCTTTCTGTAGAGTTCTAGTGACTGAAGGGAGAAAGCGAATCTTGGCCTGATCTGAGCAGGACATCAGAATAGGAGATCGCTACATGGCTGGGATTCTTGTATTAGGAGACAAGGCCTATGAAACATCATCTAAGATAAAGTGACTAAGCCTTATGCACTGCAACTGATACTACTAAAAAGATTCACGTGGGTGCTGAGCACGAATTCATAAATATACTAACTTATCTAATTAACTGAACGACTGATAGCTAACTAATGGGTCTGTAAGGCTAAATTGTACTTAGCCTGAAAGGCTGGATGTAGACTATAAAGTATTATACATAAAAGGTAATGACTGACTGCGTAACGTGAGGTAACTGAGAATGAATAAGTGAAAAACTGTGTTACCTTAAGAACGCACGACCAAACGTCCAACATGATTAAGAAAATATTCTATAAACTGAGGTACTGAAATACCAATGACTGAATAATTAATGGCCATATGCTATGGTCGGGTAATCCTGAAAGTGAACTGAGTTTATGATCTAACTGGACTAGGACTGGGATTGAGATTGTAGCTAAGATAGTAATTGAGATTGTAATCGTAACTAAGATTATAACTGGGTCTGAATGTTGGTTCCTGATAACTGAGGGTTAGACTGGTACTGAAGTACTGAATTTTTATGGATAAATAACTGATAACTGAAGGCCATGGTTCTGTAGGACTATCTGAGTCCTTTACTGAATACTAATTACTGAATGTTGCTGTAACTGAGGGCTGAGAGATAGAACATCAACACCACGGGTTTACCGAGGGGTATAAACTGTAGATATACATGACATAGTCTAAATTTTTAACTGATCATTAAGAGCGTAGCATGAGTTATGTAGGCTGAACATACTGTAAAACATGACATGAGTAAATGAGTCATGATCTGCAGGAACTAGGTTAGGAATTTCTGAATTCATGGAACATGATTCGCAATACTGGATGAACTTGGACTCCCCATACAAAGAGCTCGAAACATACACTATTTTATGAGAAACGCACGGATATAAGTTGTATTCATGGGACTGAAACGTAAAGCACACGTAGGTATTGTGGTGACTGGAATAGGTCCTGTTATCATTCGGTCTGACCTTAAAGCTGACTGCTATGTAAAGAGTTACAAAGAAAAGAAGCTCCTGAATCTAAAGAAATGTAAACATATAAATGAGGGATTTGTAACATACCAGTGGTTGCATCAGAAGGACTTTCCTGATCCTGTTGGGACTGAAGTGCAAAGAGTATGTCTGAGCGTTGCCTACTGATAGTGCTGGAATTGACACCCTGCTGATTCGGGTGACCGGACTGAACTGAAGGATGACCGTGCTTACTTCTAGGGCCAGGACTAGGATAATCTTGGACCTTGTGACATGACTCACCACATCCAAAACACACATTACTTCCCGCTCTACACACACCTTTATGATACTTACCACACTATTCGCAAAACAGATGAGTGTGAATAATACTTGCACTATTCTGGGATTTGGAACCTGGTGCCCCATCCCTATGGTTATTTTTGAACTTTGGTACTGGGGTACTAGCTGAAGAGGGAACTGGGACTAAAAACTTTTGACTATGCTGAGAACGGTTACCACCCTGCGACCTTGGCTGAGAAAAACTATAACTACCTGTTCTGGCTCTCTTATTCTCTCTTTCCTTCTTCTTAAGTTTTTGCTCTTCAATCTATTGAGCATGGACCATAAGCCTAGATATGTCCATCTCTTTAATCAACATCGCATTCCTGTACTCCTTAACCACTCCACCTGAAACCCCAGCCATAAACTTGCTCATTCTGGATCTACTGTCTGCTACTACATGGAGAGCATACCTAGCAAACTGGGTGAACTTGAGGGATATTCTTTCACACTCATGCTACCTTATCTGAGATTGATGAACTCTAACACTTTGGCTTTTTTCTGCTCTAGGGGAAAGAATCTATCTAAGAAGGTCGTAGCAAACTCCTCCCATTCTATGGGACCTGCATCTGTACCCCTGTCTACTTTCTACTGCTTAAACCACGTATGAGCTACATCTTGTAGCTGATAGGCGGCTAACTCGGCACTCTTGCTGAAAGTCACTCCCATAATATCTGTGACTTTTTGAACCTGGTCAATGAACTCCTGTGGATCCTCTTCGGACTTAAAATTGGAGAATATGGAAGGATTCATTCGGGTGAAGTCCCAAATCCTGGTTGTAGCAGAATTAGCCACTGGGTCGGCCGGAACAGCAACTGGCCATTCATCCTAAGCTGTGACTGAATTAGCAAGAGTAGTGAATACAGTTCTGAATTCTGCATGAGAGACGTGCTCATCCAGAGGATCTACCTGGACGGGCTGAGGTGTGACTGATTCCCTGTTCCTATTTCGTTAGCCCTTTTGGGAGGCATGTTTTATAAATGAAAGAGAAGAAGGGATTATATTGAGAGTTAAATTCAAGCTTATGCTCACTGGCACGACATAAATACTGAAAGAAGGAAAACTATTCCTAAAACATTTTATAGCCTCCTGCATATAAGTGTGGTGCACAATACACCCATGTACAAAACTCTACTAGATGCGGCTTTTTAGACTTCCTAGGACACTGTTGAACTTCAGGCTCTAATACCAAGTTTGTAACGCCCCAAATCTATTACCCGAAATGCTACACGGTGCTCATAATCCCAAAGGACCACAAGATAACCCATGACTGTTATTTGTAACTAAGCACTAAATAATAATAATAATATCGTAAATGCGGAAACATGAACTGAAAGGCCATAAGGTTCAATACTAATACACAACTGAAAATATGGTATAACAATACCAAAACAATTGAAATAGCTATATGAACATGTTGAAGACTGAAAGCCTCTAGAACTGACTCAACGATCTGAATAAGGAGTTGATGGGACATGTCCCCAACTAACTCCAACTACTGAAATAAACTAAGTAATGAAATAATAAAGAAATGACCATGTCTTCGAAGGATGAGGACTCACTGTTGACTCTGGCTGCTGAGACTGGAATGCTACTGATGCTCTGGAGCACGTACTTTTGAACCTATGGCATAAAACACCATAGCGCAAATGCGTCAGTACGATTGAATATACTGGTATACATGTGAGGTAGGTTGAATGTAATGTTTTGTATGCATGAACAATTCTAACTGAATGAATAACATGGACGTGAGAATACATGTATGAATACATAACTGTAATTGAGATCGTGATAACACTGACTCATGAATTCTGATAACGTAGATTTACTGATATCTGAGTACTAACACTGGGATACTGAATGACTGAGTCCATTAATGATACAAATTACGGAGTTTATAGGTAACTAATATCTGAGGTTACTAGTACTATATTACTGATAACTGATAAATGAGTATACTGATACTGAAAAACTATATGAGTTCTTTACTGAACTGGGTAACTGTATCTAATAGTCCTGAATCTAAAAGACTATCTGAGTTCTAGACTGAACTAGATGACTGTATCTGACAGTCCTAATTCTGATGGAACTAGCTGAGTTTCGTACTGAGCTGAGCGACTGTATCTGACAGTCCTGATATTTGTAAAATTGAACTGAGTTCTATTACTGTGACTGAATCTGAAACTGAGACTATGGGAGGTAATCATCCAACCGACATACCCCGAAACTGAACTGGTAGGGTCCAACCTGTAACCCCAATAGGAAGGGTGTCAGTACCGTGCCATGAGTAAAGATAAGTTGTGAGTAAACCCTATATGACAGGTGCTCTTTCGTCAACCCCTCATAGTAGGAAAACTCAAATGAGGTGTATAATCGCTAAACTCATAGGGTACATCTCAACCTACGCTGGCTATGTAGTTCTAGAATGCAAGGATTTCTTCTAAGGATCACACCCTCTATTGATTGACAGGTGAGCCCTCATCCTTGGGTTCACTCGGTGCTGAATCCCACTCCCATCTGAATAGATACTGAACATGATTAACTGAACTGAACTGAACTGTACTGAGTTCCTTAGGTTCCTTGACTGATGAAATACTATTGAGATTTACTGAATTACTGGGATTTCTGAGATTACTGGGGTTACTGAGTTTTTCTGAGTCACATGACTGACTGAGTTTTATGATTCATGGCTTGATTGAGAGTATCTTGAAAATATAACACTGGCTCTAGGCACACAGCTATATTGTCGGGTACAAGTACCTCTAGGACTCGATAGCATAAAACTGACAAGGCATGACACTCTTGAATACATAATCAACATCAAGAATCCATAATACAATAAGTTGGAGATTTCATGAAGTACACGATTATCATAATGTTTTACATGGATAGGAATACATATAAACATGTAATACTTTCATCAACCTAATCTCATGAACATTCCATTAAACATTCATAATGCACACAAAATCATGCAGTCATCCTTGATCATAAGGGTAAAGCATGCATTTATCACTTGGGTCACAATTGAGCCATAATACACAATTTCTATTCTCTTAGTCATTTTGTCAAACATCTTACACGCATCTCTTAGGGCATAGGCATAATCATCAAATTAACACATCATAACCACTAAGTTCATAGTCTTCAACTCACATGCTTACATAGTTTCATAAAAACAAATAAAGATTCCAACTTAGGAATCATACAATCATAATCTCATGAACATAATCAACCCACAACAAAACATAATTTAAAAACTTGATTCTTGGGCTTCATGGATGAAAGGAATCCATGAATAAACACTATGCATACCTTAGTTCTTGAATTTACAAAGATTGACGCGGAGATTCTTGAATTTGAATCCCCAATTGAAAACCCTAACTCGTTCTTGAGAGGAACTTGAGAAAAACACTATATTTTGGGTGAAAAATGGTTGAATAACGTCTTATTGGGTTTATATAGGGGTGCAAAATTGACCCTTTTGCCCTCAAAGATGCGGTCATTTAATGGTTGAAAATTGGGCATCGACGCGATTGGCGACGCGATGCGTCAATGGCACCGACGCTATACTCGGCGCGTCACGCCATGATCGCGCCAAGCCTCAGTACTTTTGGCTCTGGCAACCTGCAACAATGTTAACGAACGTGATAGGTGATGCGGCGGTCCAAGTTCGCATTGGTCCACTATTTTGGGATACCAAACTTGGTCTAAACGAGGTCCGAAAAATCTAAAACTTGTTTGGAAACACCTATTGACCTCCCTGATCATGAATTAGCAAGAATACCGACCATTAAAGGACATTAAGGTCGCGAAATGAGATTGCTAACTTTCGAAGGTAAAAAATAAACTAAGTCTGGAAACTTAGCTAGAATTTTCTAAGTCTGGGACCCCCTTAACAAGCATAAATGGACTGAATTAAGCTTAGGATTTTGTGGGGTCTTACAGTATATTTGTGTGTATATTTTTTAAAGTAGTATAATATGTAATGTATATATGTTATATATTATACACACACATGTCTCATTGGCCCGTGCTAAGTTTGGGCCCAAACTACGTTAATATTTATATTTATAAAGATTTTCGTATTTTTTTGTTATTCTGCTTTTTGTTTGTTTTTGTATGATATTATATTTGCTAAAAATAGTTCAATAATTTCTCAATATTTCTAGAATATTAAATCACACATTTTTGATAATTGTTTGTCCTATTTTCTTTAGTTTGTTTCGTTTCATAAAGAATGTTTCTTTTCTTTCTTAGAAACTGCTCAAGACTACAAGATTAAAAGATATTTTGGTCCTTTCTACATATCTTTAATTTGAAATCACAAAATAAAAAATACTTGTTACTTTTTTAAATTTCATGCTAAGTCAAAATCAGATAAATAAATTTAAATAAAGGGAGTAAAAGCTTTTGTCAGTTAAAGAATAACTTTTTTAAACAAATGCATGCAGTAAAACTCTTCTCTCTTTTATTTTACTGAATTTTTTGAATTAAAGTTTTTAACAATTTAATCGAGTTTTGCCTTATGTTGATAACTTTCTTTATTTATTTTTTTCAATAAAATTTACATTGGTTAACACATGTTTTTTAATAAAAAAGTAGAAAAAATATTTGATGCTACAAAGTAGTGAATGATCACGTCAGTAAAGTTAATTTATATATAAATATCACATTAAATTAAATAATTATAAATCTAATCCAACACAATATTTTTGTAGATGTTTTTTTAATTGGTTAAAGCTTATAAAGTTACTGAAGCTTCAATTAGGGGTAAAAAGGCAGAATAGAGTTCCTTGTGAGAATTTAAAAATTAGGTATTCTCTCTTATGATTATTTTCATATAAAAGAACACTACAAAATTTTGAATCTCTCTTAATTTTTGCTTTGATTGGATAAATAGATTTTTTGTGGAATGACTATCACTTTTTTTTTCCTTATAACTCATCACCCATATAATTAACCAAATTACTAAAATAATTGAAAATTTGCAAAGTCATTAAACCTTCATTTAAAGATAAAATAAAAAAAATCAATTGAGGACTACTAAAATTGGAGATCCTCTCGTATATATAGTAGTAACACACACTCACACACACACACATATACTAGTTTAGCCGCACGTGTAACTTTTGATTATTTAAAATTAGACGATTTTATCTATTACGGAGTTTTTTAATGAAGTGTAAAAAATTCAAAGGTAAAAGTCATTGTTTCCACCCTAAACTATACCCAAAAAGTTCCAGACACACCTAAACTATTAAAGTGACCTAATACACACCTAAACTACTTAAAAGCAAATTTTTTGACCCCTAAATCTGACGTGAAAAAAATATAATTATTTAAATAAAAGAAAGCGCGTCTAAACATAAAATTAACTCAAAAAAAATTAAAAATTCCCATCTCCTACCCCCAAACCATCTTCTTCTTCATCACCCCCACCACCAAACTCCAACCCCGCCCCAAACAATACATCTTCTTCATCACCTCCACCCCAAATAACACATCTTCTTCATCACCCCTACCCCAAACTCCAACCCCACTCCCAAATAACACAATTTCTTTATACCTCATCCTCCACCTCCACTGAATCAATGTCAATTTCACCATAAACAAAACCAAATTGGATTTGCTGTTTAAACGGGCAAAACCAAGTTTTATAAAAAAAAATATAAAAAATAAAATTGAAATTCAAAGAGATATGCCATAAATTTTAAATATGTCACCCGAAAGAGATATGTCAACCAGAATCCAGCGATTAAGTTGGTACTGAGTTGAATGACATCTTGATATCAAAATATTTTCTTTTGTATCCGAACTAAGCTTAAATTGACTTGCCAGATTCCAAATTGAATTTGTTGTTTTCACTTTGCCAGCGTTCCAGCAAACTCAAACAGTGACGAATATCGGAGGATGGATCAAGGTTTTTGTAACAAGGACGTGTTCCGGTGAGTTATCGCTGGAAAAGTTAGATTAACGATCTGCTCTTCTCTCTCACACAATTGTCCATCTCTTTCTCACGTTACTCTCTTCTCAAATCTCTCCTTTTTGCTCTCAATTCTCTTCCATGTCCTTCTCCTGTGAGTGTGAGTTAACTGTTAATCCATTCATAAATGGAGGTCTGTGTGTGTGCATATGTTTAAATTTTTATAAAAAAGAAAAATTTATGAAATTAATAAATTTATTATTTTTCATATTATGCTGATGTGGCACTGGCGTAGCAGGTGCTTGCAAAATATCACATCACATGCAAGAGATAAAATGCTTTACATGGTGTGGACAAATTCACTTTTATATAGTATAGGTGTTGCGACAGGTCACTCCAATAGTTTAGGTGTGTCTTGAACTTTTCGAGTATAATTTAAGGTAGAAACGATGACTTTTCCCAAAATTCAAAACATATATTTTATTGTAAGCAAATATATATTTTACCATCAATAGTTTCAAGTGTTTAATGAATTTAATATATTGTAGATGTAGATGTTGATTTATAGACTTTTTAAATCTTCTTAAAATAAAATTTAGTTGATTTGAAATTCTTAAACTAATGAAAAGATATTAGTCGTCATTAATTTTGATGACTTCTAATAAGAAAAGGTTTATCATAAATATATTTAATTAATTTTCAACTATTAAATATTAGAAAAAATAGTATAAAGACAATTTTGTCTAAAGTAAAGACTTTTAATGAAGGACAAAAGTTCAAACGATATTTTTAAGGCCCTTCACACTTTTAATATATTATAGATATAGGTTAAGATTATAAATATAGATATAGATTATAGATATAGAAATAGATTATTGATATGCGGAAGATGGGGAGCTTCTTAATTTTTAAAATATATCTTTCTCGCACCATATATTTTAAGATCCTAAATTATTAATTCTCATAATATCCACTATCATATATTTTCTTTTAGCATATATTTTAAGATTTCTTAATTATTAATTTTTCTAATACTTCTTACCATATATTTTAGAGTTTCTAAATTATTAAAATATAATATATTATTTAATTCTGCACGTATTTTATTCAAATCAAAGTTTCAATCTTGACAGATAGTTGAACCAAAGAAAGCAAGCAACTCATAAGGAAGATGGACAACAAAGCTACTATCACTTCCCTTTTTTAAAAAATAAGAAACAAAAAATATAATTGTAATAAGCCACTTCTGATTCTCTTGCCCATCCATTTTTCCTTCAAAGACAATATGTTGTTCAAGAGAAAGAATAGAAGCACTTTCACAATTCAAAAATAACAATAATTAAAAAATAAAACATAATCTCAAATAGGGTAATTTCTTGATTTATTATTATCTACAAAAGTGATCTTTAGACATAAAATTTTAATTAAATAAAAATCAAATAAGAGTTGTTGTTACTCCTCAAACTCACATCAAGATAAATCCTTGATTATGACAAAATGCTTTACGATCTTGTGATGAAGCAATTTGTGAGTTTCTAATATTTTAGGATCAATTTTGAATGTAAATTCACCTGACTAAAAGACTCTTTGAATCTACTTTTGTGTGGCAAAAAAAAATAAAAATCAAGACTTAAGTTCGTGATTTTTATACTTCACTTCATGATTAGTACATCGGTAACTTGTCTTTCTAACACACTTACTCATGCTACAATGAAATTTCTGAAACTTTAAATTTGGCATCTTTTTCATCCACCTTCATAGAATCAAGAGAACCAGACTGCAAGACATGATACAAATTTTAATAGTAATATTGAAGATAAAGGATGTGGCTATATAAAACAAATACGTCGTTAAGTATTCTACCAAAATAATTAAACTAAGTGAAAAGTTGAAAGCTAACCTCAAATATTTTAAAAGCATCCTCTAACCCCCCCCACCCCCCACCCCCCACCCCCCACCCCCCACCCCCAAAAAAAAGGAAAAGAAAGAGAAATTAATCCATACAAATTTGATACAAAATAACGAAGAACTATTCAAACTAATGTGCATTACATGTTTATAATTTTAATTTTAAACAATATATTTAGGAGTCCTTAATATTAGGAATCATGTAACAAAAAAAATTTCATAAACTTAGAAATTCACTGAAAATCTATTTGAGGAAAAAATCAACAGTAAAATACTAAATAATATTTAATAATTTCCTGGTTATTCTACTGTATATTCTTTCCTTTTAAACCTAAGCTAATTTCCTGGTTATTCTACTGTATATTCTTTCCTTTTAAACCTAAGCTAATTAGACCTCCTTTTTAATAGGAATAGTAAAAATAGTACTAAAGTTTGTCCTAAAAACATTCTCGGCACTTAATCATTGTAATTTTTTTTTTGAAAAGAAATTTAAAAACTGAAAGGTATTCTAATTATGGTGTATAATTTAAATAAGTAAAGAATTTATATAGAAGTTTTAATCAATCTAAAACTCTTTAAATATTTAAACTAATAATTGAGGGAACGAGGTAAAAGACAATTTTGTCTACTGCGAAATCTTTTAATAAGGAATAAAAAATTTAAATCATTTTTATAAGGTTCACACATTTAATATATTAGAGATAGAGATAGAGATCTAGATAAATAAATAGATTGAATGCATATTGTTTCAAATAGTATTTCAACTAATATATATTGTATGTATGTTTGATTGTTTTCTAATGTAGTACAATGTACGTAATGTATATATGTTTTCAAGTGGTAGTATATATTGAACGTATAGTATTTCTAGTAGTATTTCAAGTTATTGTATGTGTATTTGTATATATTTTTTAATGTATTATAATATATAATGTATATAAGTTGTATGTATATTATTTCAAGTAGTATTTTAAGTCATATATGTTGAATGTATAAATGTGTTTATATTTTTTAAAGTAGTAATTGAATGTAATATATATGTGTATGTTTAGTAAAAGTCTAAAATAGTATAGTATGTAATGTATATATGTTACATGTATATTATTTAAAATATTTAGTAGCATATATGTGTGTGTATACAGTATATATTGAATATATATATTGAAAAAAGGCCAAACACATTGACATACCCCTCAACTTGACACGTACTTTTACTTTGACACCTAAACTTGACGTTGTTCATTTTAAACACTCAAATCAATCTCCAAGTATGTCGCTTTGATACCTTTTTCATATTCCCAAAATCAATCAAAGCGTGTAACGTCAAACCCCTCCAACACGTATAATTTTTATTTTCTTAAAAAAGACACTTTTAATTTTTTTTCCTCCATAATATAAAAACACCTCTCCCTCTTTTTTTTCTTTTTTCTTTCCCCTACTATTTCTCAACTTTTCAATTACTTCATACCTGAATTCTTCTTTCCCTTTTCATTTTTCAACCTTGCAATTACCCACCAAATTCATATCTGAGTTCGATAAACAACTATCACAATGTTTCAGTTTTCTTCTTTTCTCATTTATCGCAAGAACAACTACCACATTCATGTCGAAAGTCGATGAACACCCACAAAAGAATTTTCAATATCTCATCAGTTTCTTCTTTCATTTCTTTCTTTTCACGGGAAAAGCAAATCACACTCGTAAGAATTTATCTTCCTTCGTACATTCATCTCTGCTAATTTTAATGTTTGAAATTAATAAAATATATAATTTTGAACAACTATCCATTCCATATCCGATGAATATACAGAAATAACTATGGATATAAGTATGAAGTGAAAACAAAATAATGAGAACCAGTAGATCTAATTTTGAATTATAGACAAACTATCTTTCCTTTTTCTCATTCTAGAGATTTATCCTCCTTTTGTTGATTTTTTTTAATTGCACTAGCTTGAAAGAAAATTGAGATGATGCACTTAATTTTTGAGAGAGGGTGGTGTAACTCAACAATATTCTGTAAAGTTTTTCAAAAATTTATGGTGGAAGGTGGAGGAGAAAGAGTGAGGAAGAAGGAGAATTAAAGTGTAAAAAATGAAGAAAAAGAAGATATAAATAAATTGGGAAAGTGAATATTATTATTAAGTCCCAGTCAGATGTCATATCAGTAAGGTGTCAAACGGGCTGGGCCGATCCGGTTCAGTTATTTAATTTGAGTCCGGTTAACTCGGTCTGGATCAAGCCTGGTTCAGGCCCATCGATTAATTGGTCCGATTCAAAAAATTAAAAAAAAAAATAATAATAAATTTTTGGATTTTGGGCCAAACTAGCTGTTGGCCCAACGGTTATATAGCCGTTTTTGGGTCCAAACGGCTAGTTTGGGCCCATTTAGTAAAAAAAAAAAAATTTAAAAATATTTTTTAATCCCCCAAAAAAATCTATAAATATCCTACAACTTCAAATCATTTTTCACACAATTTTTCACTCTCTCAAATCTCAATTCTCAATTCTCAAATATTCAATATATTTAATTTCTTAAAGTGTTCACTTTAATTTTTTAATTTTTCGTTTACAAAGTACGAGCGAAAGTTTCTAAAGTCGCAATCTTCGGATACTTCCAAAATTTGGTATTGTCTATCCATCTCTTACGTTTAATTTTTATTTATTGTAATAATTGTTTAATATTTAATTTTATTATATTTGTGTATTTTGAATATTTTTAGTTTAATTTAATTTATATTATAGATAAATTAAAAAATCTCGCTACTAAAGGTGTTAAAAAATTTTGTCCCGAAAGCGGTAGTGGTAGTAAAAAGCGAATTACTAGCGGTAGAGGTAGTTCAAGTAGTAGATATACCCGTGTGCCTTCGCCTCCGGTACCGCTTGGTACACCTTTTGAGGAAGAAATAGGTGTAGGTGCTCACGATATGGATTATGTAGAAGCTCAGAAAAATTACGGTATAGAAGAATAAAATTAAGTAGATGCAGTTAATTTAGATGAAGATAATGAAAATATTGCTGAAACACCCGTAGTAGGAGATGCTAACGTTAGATCTGAATCAGTTAATCTCCCTTTCCGTCCTCCCAATGCCCCAAAACCTCGTAAAAGAACTAGTATTGCATGGCAATTTTTTGAACGTATATCAGATATTGAGGTGCAGTGCAATATTTGTCAACAAATATATAAGCATAGAAGTGGAGGCAAGCAAGGGGGTACGGGTACGTTAATGAGACATACAGCTGAAGATCACAAAAGAGAGTTAAATATTGCAAAAGGTGGTGGGGATGTTGGTGGGTCAACGCAAACTAGAATGGACCTAGCAACCGGTCAAGTAGCGAAAAAGTATAATAAATTAAGGGACAGGGAAGAAATAACTAAAATGGTAGTTGTGGGTTGTTTGCCTTTTAGTTTTCCTTCTTCTGATGCATTTATTCGTTATATACAAGCAATTTATAATCCTATGTTTAATGGTATTCCTAGAACTACTTGTCAGTCTGATATTTTTAGACTTCATTCACAATATTGTTTTTATTTATCAACATTGTTAAAAAATATTCAATGTAGATTGTCCCTAACTCCTGATCTTGGTCGTGCTGTAAATAAAAATGATTATTTAACCGTTACTTGTCATTGGATGGATAGTAATTTCGTGATACAAAAACGTATTCTTGCTTTTTTATATGATGAAGATCGTAAACATACTGGACAATTTATTGCTGATTCTATTGTTAAAATTGCCGGATATTATGGTATCGAAAATAAAATTTTATGTATTGCTTTTGATAATGCTTCCAACAAGACTTCTATAACAAAAATAAAATCTACGCTATCTCCGCCCTTGCCTGAAAATTTTCATATTAAGTGTGCATGTCATATATATAATTTAATTGTAAAATATGGTCTTGACTTTTTTGAGCTTTATATTAAAAAAATTTGTCTTGCCGTTGGTTTTATTCAAGAAAATAATCGTAGATCGAGAATTAGAGAATTTAAACTTAAATGTCAAGAAAATAGACTTACACCGATTTTGATGCCTGAGGAAATTAATACTAGATGAAATTCAACGTATGAATTTTTAAAAACTTGTTATAAATATAGAATTCCTATTACACTAGCTTTTAACCAACATTGCGGTTCATTTGCTGATTCTGCTGATTGCATGCTACATAATTCTGATTGGGTTGTAATTAATGATCTTGTTAAGTTTTTAGAAAATTTTTATGTAGCTACGGTTGAATTTTTCAGTGCTTACTATCCTACTGTTTGTAATATTTTGGCATATATAGCCGATATTTCTGGTTTGCTCCAACAATATAAAAATAAAGAAGGTTATAAAGAAGCTGTTGGCGCCATGTTTACGAAATTTAAAAAATATTTTTTCCCAATTCCCCCTATTTACTTGGTTGGTGCTATGCTAAATCCGTGCATGAAATATAATCATATGTGTCACTTTAGTACTCTTATTTATACTAACTTAGAAATAAATACTAACCATGATTCTGAACAAGTACAACCTGATTTGTGGACGGCTACGGCTGATGCAAAGGATTACATAGAAAAATTATATAATCACTATGCTGATTTATTTGATTCATCCGTACCTACAAATATCACTCCAACTGTCGCTCCTTATCCTCTCGAGGAGCCATCATCTTCTAAAAGGCCGGCACATAGTGGTTTTTCTGATTCGTTTTATGATTTAAATTGTTGGAACAGTGTTGATAAGAGAACTTACACATCAACTTATCGGGAAGGGCTGAAATATTATCTTCGGACGACACCAGAGGATCGCAGACGACGGATCAACACGTTGGATTGGTGGAGGAATAATGAATCACAATATCCTGTGCTTTCAAGATTAGCTAGAGATATCTTGAATGTTCCAATGTCAACCGTTGCATCAGAGAGCGTCTTCAGTCAGGGACGACAACAGCTTGGAGACAACCGACACTCATTGGGAAGCAATGCAATGAGTGTTCTAGTTTGCCTCAGAGATTGGATTAGAGCGGAAAGAAGAAACCAAGGAATGGAATCGGAGCCGAGCTAAAACTTGAAGAAATTATGACTTCACGGAAGAACTCAGCAGAATCAAGTCCAATGCATGGTTTTGCCCCCGTTGACTTCGACTATCCTATGCAAGTTCCCATTAATATTAACATGAATGAGTTGGAAAAAATGATGCATAATTTATAGATTTTTCATTCATGTAAATTATAAATTTTGGATCATTTTGCAATCAATAAAATTCCCCAAATTCATTCACTCCTTAGTCGTTTTTTTTTAATTAAACGATTTAAAATTTTAAATTGAATTTCTAGTTTTCTACTTTAAATTAAAAACTTACTTCTAATATATTATTAATTTACTACCAAATATTATTAATTTATTATATTAAGTAACATATGTTTTTTATATTTGTGCATATATCTTCTATAAAAGTGTATATTTAACGTATACATGTATATATGTTTTATAAATTAGTATATAAGTATATCTATACATATTGTAATGTATATATAATGTAGTATATTTAATAAGTAGTAGTATATATACATTGAATGGTGCATATACACGTGTATATATCTTCTATAAAAGTGTATATTTAATGTATATATGTGTATATGTTTTATAAATTAGTATATAACTATACAAATATATATTATAATGTATATACATTATAGTATATTTCATTTAAAGTATTACATATACATAGAATAGAGTGTATATATGTGAATGGATCTTCTATAGACATGTATATTTAACGTATACATGTGTATATATTTTATAAATTAGTATATAACCATACAAATATATATTGTAATGTATATATATTGTATATATCTCATTTAAAGTATTACATATACATAGAATAGAGTGTATATATGTGAATAGATCTTCTATAGACGTGTATATTTAACGTATACACTACTTTATATTTTATAAATTAGTATATATATTGTAGTATATACTTTTTTTAAAGTAGTACATATATATTGAATGGTGCGTATATATGTGTATATATCTTCTATAGACGTATATCTTTAAAATATACAAGTGTATATGTTTTATAAATTGGTATGTAACTATATATATATATATATATATATATATATATATACACATATTGTAGTATATATTTTATTTAAAGTAGTACATATATATTGAATGGTGTATATATATGTGTATATATCTTCTAAAGTAGTATATATTTAACGTATACATGTGTATATGTTTTATAAATTAGTATATATATATATATTGTAGTGTATATATATATATATATATATATATATATATATATATATATATATATATATATATATATATATATATATATATTATACTATTATAGCATATGTTTTATTTAAAGTAGTACGTACAGTCATATATAATTATATATTGAATGGTACGTATATATATTGGAGTGTATATAGTGTATATTGGATTTTTTATTTATTTTTTAAACGGGTTTGACCGGTTTTTGACCGGGTTTTGATGAGTTTGACCGGATTGGGTTAAGTGGGCCGGGTTCGGGTGGATTTTAATTTTTTTACTGTGTTGGCCCGGTCCGGTTAACGCCAAACCCGACCCGGAATCGAGGTAAAATGGGAGGGCCGATTCCGGGTTGGCCCGGCCCGACCCGTTTGACAGTCTTACATATCAGATTAAAAAAAGCCCCACACACATCTTAGGATAGTGAAAGACATGTGAGCCGTTAGTTATACACAAAGTATCAAAATGACACAGTGAAGAGCTACTTGAGGTGTCTAAAATAAACAACGCTCACTTTAGCTATTAAATTGAAAAATCGTGCCAAGTTGAGGTGTATGTCGATGTGTTTGGCCGTGAAAAAATCATAAAAATTTAAATTTGACTTTATTACTTGAAGGACTGATAACCGACCTATAATCGAAATGGGTCAGATTGACTCGATTCAAGACCGGTAAAATCGGTTATAATCTTAAATGGGCCAATCACGAGCCATTTGAAATTTTTTACCATTGGGCCCGATCCGTACCGGCTCATTAATCAGGGCGACCGGATCGAATCGGACCCGAGCCCGCTAAAAAAAATTGGATCGATATCGGATTGGACCGATCCCACCCGGTTGACATGTTTACCTTATTTTGTATTAATTATAAGGTGTATAACCATGTTATTAGTAATAGATGGCTTATTATTATATGAATAAGCATGTTAAAGATAAAACAACTCTTTTAATACACAAAATCTTTTTTTTATTTCTCATCCAATATTCAATATCCACATTGAAGTCCCTATTAATTTAGATCGCGCATTGCAGGACCCTTTCTGGGGGTGACGCACCCAACAGGATTTTATCCATACCTAAGGATCAAACTCAAGACCTCTAATTAAGGATGGAGTAGTCCTACCACTATACCATAACTCATGTTGGTTTCACAAAATCAAACAGTGGATAACAAATAAATTCAACATTACTAATACGCCTTATACTATAATATTCTACCAAACGAGCCCTTGGAGTTTGTTAGGCCAAGTTTTTTTTTTTAATATTTTGATATATATTTTTGTCAAAATTACTCTTTCAGAAAGTTCTTTTGAAAAAAAAAAATATCATTTGATGAATAATTTGAAAAATGTTTTTATTAATATTTGATAAACTGATTGTGTTTGGATAGTTTTTAAACGTCCTTTTTATTGATTGAACCTTTGGTTTGGGGGCCTTCGTCAACGTGTTGCTAAGTTTCAATCTTCGATGGGTCACCATTACTGGATTGAACTGCGAACATTTAGGTAACGGAAAATACAATGTGTCTGTTGCATATAACTTTCCTTTTCACAATATATACAAATATTTTTTCGATATCAAATTACAAAAGGTAAAGGACAATATTAAACTTAATTAAAAATTAGTGTTATTTAAATAGAAACATATCTTTTAAAAGATTGTATAAAAGACTTACTTAGGCCCTATTTGGCCATGAAAATTATATTTTTTTGGAGTTGAAGTTGAAGTTGGAGTTGGAGTTGGAGTTGGAGTTGGAGTTGTGTTTGGTTATGAATATAAATTAAAGTTGTTTTTAAAATAGAAAAGACATGTTTTGCCCCCTAAAGTTGCAACGAAAACTCACTTTGGCCATTAAACTTCACCTTTAATTATTTACCCCCTAAACAACTTCTATGTGAATTTTTTACCACCCTAAAAAAATTATACCACTCTCACTATAGAGAGTGCATCACACCCGTGCCATGTTGGAACCATGTCATAGCCACGTCGGATCTGCGTCAATGCCACATAAATAAATTATATTTTAAAAATTATATATATATAATTTTAAAATTTCCATCTTCACTGCCTTCTCCGGCAGCCACCACCATCGGACTCCGGCGAATTTAGCCTCCACTTTTCCGTCACTGCTTTGCCCGAGGTGATGGACGGCGAAGCTCCGAACTTCCAGCTACCTCCGTCGATGCTCCTCTCCTCTTCTCTTGTACTATTCCTATCGCTTTCTCTCTCTCAGATTCAGAGCCCACCACGATCAACACACTCGCGAAACAGCTCACCACCACCGTCATCGCTGGCCGGTGAAAATTTTGTCTACGCAAAACTCCAACTCGCCACCTCCCTCACCAGCGCCGTCCATTTCTCCCTCTACTCTGTCGCTGCTTTATCAATTGAGTGATGCTCACAAGATGGAGAAAATAGATTAAAAAAATTTGTATAATGGGCTATTGCTCCGTTCGTCACAAGCTGCTTCTTGTAAAATGCTTGAAGCTAAAAGGCAAAGTGGTTCTAATGTTTGGAGAACGCACATCTGATGGTTTGGTAAACCAAAAGGCAGACTATGAAATAAAAAATATTAGTTATATCTTTGAGTTTTTATTATTAATTAAATTTGATCTTGATGTACGAAAATAAAATTAATTTGTTGATTCTTTATCTTAATAGAAAAGTTTATTCGTTGAATAATTTGTGTATTTTATTCTTCTTATGGTTGTGTATTTGATTGAATATTTTTGGTTGATAGAAGTGAAAAAAGAAAAGAAATGAAGGAAGGAAAAGACATGGGTGGTGGAGTGTGAGGAAGAAGAAGCTATGAGGTGGTGGGGTGTGAGGAAGAAGGAAAAAGAAAATGGGTGAAATTTTAAAGTGGGCCCACTTAGATTTTTTTTACATCTTTTTCATTAAAACGCGCCCTATTTTATTTTATTTTGCCATATCAGCCGTTAAAGGAGCAAAATAATACATTTTAAAGTTCATAAGAGGGGTAAATAATTACAGATTAAGTTTAATGACTAAAGTAAGTTTTCGTTGCAACTTTAGGGTAGAAAACATGTCTTTTCTAAAAATTTTGTGAGAGAAGTATGAGTGAAAAAAGTAAAAACAAGTAAACTTGTCTTCATTTTTCCAAAAACAATTTCGGAATTGTATTTGAAATTTTCATGGCCAAGCGTATCTTGTTTTTACTTTTTTTCACTAAAGTGAAATAATTTTTTTTAAAAAAAAATTCATGGCCAAACGGCTACTTAAATTTTTATTTCTATTTAGTTAATAGAACTAAATCATAAAATAAAAAAATATTAAGGATTATAATTAATATAAATATACAAAAACATATCTAGTAAAATATTAGAACGTGGCGTTAGTGTAGGGTAGAATGAGACCTTACCACTACCTCTTAAAGGTAGAGAAGTTATTTTTGAAAGACCTTCAACTCAAGTAAAGCAAATAAATGTAGTAACTAAAAAAAGTGGCATAGTGAAGAAAATCGTGACAACAAATAACAAAGTAGTATGTGGAACATATGCAATAATGGACTATAATATCAATAATAAGGTGCAAACAACAGATGATATAGATATCAAAAGGCAAAAAATACCCAAGGAGGCTAATACTGCGACAAAAATGGTGCTCTTAACTACCACCAAGTCAAAGACTACATGAATAAGCTGATACTAAAATTACAACGATCAACCATCTACTAACCTTTTAACCTAATTCGGGTTCTTCTTTGTCTGTATATAAAATCATGTTTTGATAAGCTGAGTTGCGTATGTAGGGACATGCCATACAATTACCTACCTTGCATTATACTTAATTTAAAGTGACAAGCCCATTTAAATAAACTATATGTCACTCTCCTTTTATTTTCTTCGATTAATAGATAGATAATGTAGGGATCAAGCCAAATCCTGTAACACTGCGAAGGAGAAAGCTTGGATGAATGTATCAAGTGCATGTTGTTAAGAAAGTGACCTTAATAAGCCAAACTTCTGGCACGATTATTGAAAGTTTAGCCAAGCCAAACTTTAGACACATATGTCACAACTAATAAGTCAAATTTTAGATACAACTTCGATCCATTAATAGGTTTGATCTCAAACTAATATTTCAAGTAACTAGCCAGAAAAGTAGTGATTTTAAAGTGAAAGAAGTTAGAGTACGGTTGAATTGATTTATTTTAAACGTTTTTAAGATAATACTAGCATAATTTTAAAAATGCTTATAAACATTTAATTTTAATGCAGAATAATAAAAATAAATAAAAAATCATAACGATTTCTAACATTAAGTCAAAAGTCAAAATCCATGTCTAATGACTTGTATTTAAAAAAATATTTGTATATTGAACTTTAAAATGAAAATATATAGAAAAGTTAGATTGAAATTGCAAAATTAGGATTACAATGGCATTGAATGAAGGAGAAATTCAATACATTGGTTTGTCAGAATTTTCATGACTAAAATGATGAAAATACCTAGACAATGGAACACCTTTAGTGTGTAATTTTCACATTTAAAAATAGACGGTTCATTAAATATACTTACACTAAAGATGCTCTTATAATCATGAGCCTTCGGTGATTTTTTTTTTTTTTTACATTTTGAAGCAAAGCTCATTTCCTTTAATGCACCTTCAATATTTATTTTGCTATTAAAAAATATTAAAAAAATTGTCATTTTCTGAAT
This sequence comes from Capsicum baccatum var. pendulum, assembly GCA_030864225.1. Taxonomy (NCBI): domain Eukaryota; kingdom Viridiplantae; phylum Streptophyta; class Magnoliopsida; order Solanales; family Solanaceae; genus Capsicum; species Capsicum baccatum. Next base: position 93,212,793 of record CM061551.1, read on the forward strand.
TGATGGAAAAATATGAGACAACTTTTTTCACACCCTAAAGGCTCATGTCCATCAATGCACCTTCAAGCAAATTACAAAGATATTCTTAAGCAATTACAAATTTACAAATGTAGTTGTCCGAATCAAAGTCCCCAGGGAGGTGCTTGGAGGTGAGTGGAGTCCCGCAGGCATATATCAGAGCAATTAAGGATATGTATGAGGGAGCGAAAACTCAGGTGAGGACGGCGGGAGGAGACTCAGAGCATTTCACCGTCTTGCAGGGATTGCATCACGGATCTACTCTTAGCCCCTTTTTGTTTGCTATGGTGATGGACGTATTGACGCGGCGTATTCAAGGGGAGGTGCCGTGGTGTATGCTTTTTGCAGACGATATAGTTCTGATTGATGAGACTCGAGGGGGTGTGAATGACAAATTAGAGGTGTGGAGACAAACTCTTGAGTCTAAAGGGTTCAGGTTGAGCAGAGGCAAGACAGAGTATTTGGAATGCAAGTTTAATGACGTAAGGCTGGAGGACGAGGTGGTCGTGAAGCTGGAATCACAGGTGGTATGTAAAAGGGATAGTTTCAAGTATCTCGGGTCTGTGATTCAGGGGAACGGTGACATTGACGAGGATGTCTCGCACCGTATTAGGGTGGGATGGATGAAGTGGAAGCTAGCGTCGGGGGTGTTGTGTGATAAGAAGGTGCCGCCCAAGCTTAAAGGCAAATTTTACAGGGTGGTAGTCCGTCCGGCCATGTTGTATGGAGCGGAGTGTTGGCCAGTTAAGACTTCCCACATCCAAAAAATGAAGGTGGCAGAGATGCGGATGTTGCGCTGGATGTGTGGGCTGACTATGGGGGATAGAGTTCGGAATGAGACTATCAGGGAGAAGGTTGGTGTGACTCCAGTGGAGTGCAAGATGCGGGAAGTCCGATTGCGCTGGTTCGGACACGTGAAGAGGAGGGGCATGGATGCCCCAGTTCGTAAGTGTGAGAGACTAGCGTTGGATGGTTTTAGGCGGGGTAGGGGTAGGCCGAAGAAGTATTGGGGTGAGGTGATTAGGCGGGATATGGAGCAGTTGCAGCTCACCGAGGACATGACCCTAGATAGGAAGGTCTGGAGGACGCGAATTAGGGCAGAAGACTAGGGCCAGTTTGGGTCGCTAGTGTAGGGTTATACTTGTTGGGGGTAGTATTCTTGTTATGATTCCGTGCTCCTTATTTTAGTAAGAGGCTGGGTGCTTTCCTCTGTTTCTTTCTATTTATGGCTGCCGTATTTATGTTATTTATGTTATGTTATCTATGTTATGTTGTCTTGTAACCTTGTTCGGTGCTTTAATATGTATTTGCCTGGTATCTTGTGTCTTGAGCCGGGGGTCTATCGGAAACAGCCTGTCTACTTCTTTAGAGGTAGAGGTATGGACTGCGTACATCTTACCCCCCCCAGACCCCACCAGGTGGGAATACACTGGGTTTGTTGTTGTAGTTGTCCGAATCAAGAACGTGCAAATAATAGTCGTAGGCAATAACTAAAATATATTTTTATTTGTAGTTATACTACAAACTTTTTTATATTTGTTTGGTTTTAATTTATCAATTGTTGATATGAATTAAAAGATTTACTTTAATCATACTATTTGTAAGATTTTAGTATGTGTCAATAGTTTTAATAATTTTTGTTCGGTTTAAGTTAACTAAAAAGATAATTTAGGTGTGACCTTTTATTTCACCTGTATCATACCATATTATAATCCAGAAGCCCCCACATAAAATTTGAATTAAAATTTTGTAAGTTTATACTATTCTTTCATTAAAAGTGTGCGCTCTTCTTTAGAATTGTCCCTCAACAATTTCTTACAAATTCTTATCTTACTTAACAATGGCAATATATATAACAAATTCTTATACACACACACATATATATAATTTATTTGAAGTGCATTGCCGGACATGAGCCTTTAGGGTATGAAAAAATTGTATTCTATTGTCCCATCAACTTAGAAAATAATCGTCTTTTCAGACTTTTGAATAGAAAAATAAATATTGAAGGTGCATTTAAGAAAATAAGCCTTTCTTGAAAATATAAAAAATTCACTGAAGGCTCATGACTGTAAGAGACTTTCAATATAAATACACTTAACAGGTTGTCTATCTTTAAACGTGAAAATTACGCACTAAAGGTGCTTCATTGTTCATGCATTTTCACTATTTTGATAATAAAAATTTTGATAAATTCTTTTGTTGGATTTATCCCTCATTCAACACTATTTTAATTCAAAATACAAGATTGTAGGCAGGGCTCAGTAGGTTCTCAGACAGGAAAGCCCTGTCTAATTGACAGGCCCAAGTCGTCTATCGTTGAGTCCCTTGGTACATTTGGTAAAGTGAAAATTATCCTACATACATTTATTACATTAAAAATTATAAGCTATAGAAACACTTTTAGATAATTGCATTAATAACTATTTAATTGCAAGTTATAGCAATTTTTTAATATATATATATATATATATATATATATATATATATATATATTTATTTATTTATTTATTTTATTTTACAAAATTCTATATTAGAATTTATACAATAAATTTAATTTTCTTTTTATAGGATAATATTCAATTTCTCCTTAAATAGTGTGTTGATAATTATGGTAAGAGTATATTATGGTACAAGTAAATATCTTCATTTATTATTCATATATTTATCTATTCCAAAAGGCTTCACACTTTTCTGAAATACTTTATTAAAAGAAGACTTTTTTTTGGACTTAAACAGGTTTTTTCTCCATTCATACTCAAAGTACGTTTCTTCTCCAATTTCAGAATCTTACTGAAAAAATTCTACTACTACCATTGTCCTGTTCAATTTCTCTCCAATCTTATTGTCATTTTCAATCACTTGATATCATCATACCGTTGTTTTTTATTGCCACTAACTGTCAATTATTATTTTTTAGTGATTGCGGTATTTATGCGTGTCTTTACTAAATTTGTCAGTTATGATGTGTTTGATATTTCAACCAACAAGTTCAATACTTTCAACCATCGTATGAGATATAGTACGTTGCTTTGAGATTATGCTAAAAAAAGCAAGATGTTGGTGTGATCAGTAAAAGTGAGGTGACTGACAATGTTACGAACAAACTCAGTGGTCAAAGATTTTGAGAGACATTGTTACTTCAACTGTCCCTAAAAAAATAAGACATATATAGACATAAATATTGTATTTTAATGTTTAATTATTTGATGCTCATTACTGTTTGTCTTTCTAAGATTGTTTGTATGAACAAAGTTTAGTTTTTGTATTTAAGTAGTATTTATATAATGTTACACTATTTTAAGATCTATTTCGTATTTTATATCGTTGAATGAAATTAATATGAACTAAGTCGCATCAACTGGTATTAAATTTGATATCAACTACATCAAATGTAGCAATTAGTAACATTGACATGGATATTATATTTTGATTTTTATTGGTGCTCATTACTCTTTGTCTTTCTAGGATTGTTGGTATGAACAAAGTTTAGTTTTAGTATTTAATATAGTATTTATATAATATTTTTCATCTTCTTTTGCCAGAAAGCAAACACCAATATTAATCATTGTTGATACTGATTATTTTTTTATTGCAACGAAAAATTATTTGACATCAAACAAAATTTATTTTCAACAAGTACGGTGATAGTTTTTCATGTAATATCCATTACATCTACTAAAAAGGTTATGTAATATAAAACATAATTTTTCTTATTGATTATCACATTATAAAACTCATTCAATACAAATGTGACATAAGCAAAACTTCATCGATAACAATTTTAACATCAATTTGATACATTGAGAACTCAAAAAAGTATTACTTAAGTATGAAATGAGTATATAAATCGATTTCAACGCAATTTATTAAACAATTCATGGATATTGTATTGTGTACTATACTAATTTCATACTAAAAACAGTTATAAGAATACATCATTTGTATATAGAATCTTATATACCAACACACAAATTGTTTAATATTTTCGTTAATATCCACTTACATATATATTTTACTGTCACATACAATAGATATTTAACAAAAAATTCGTCAATACTATTTTTTTGATCTAAATACACCTTTACTCTCGTGTCATTGTGTATGAGCATTAGTGGGCATGCATCACTTATCAAAAATTTAATCTCAATTTGCATTGAGGTAATGTCAATCTTCATCTATTTTGATATTGCATTAACCAATCCTCTATACTTTGAATCTGCATTTTACATAATCCTATCTACATCAAAATCTCTAGGTCTCCCTGTAAACATATTACATAATTCATTCGTAGAAATTATATGAAATTTCATAATTTGAAAATATGAAAATTCATAATTTGAACATACTATATTTTATAATTTCAACATACAAAAAACATACATAAAACAATATAACAAAATAAACATTATATCCAATTTGGTTCTACTCAAAGCAATCAAAATAACATTATGAAAAACGATTAATGTATGGAACATGGTCGAATGATGTTTTTGTTATTTGATTTCGTATGCATTTGATCTATGAAATATTGATTTTGAAACAATTTTTTAAAAAATTAAAGATTAATTAACTTAAACAAATAAAATACCCTTAGTATCCTATCTTCCTCCACGCATTACAAGAAGAGAATGCAACCTATCACCACTCATTAGATTGTTTAAAGACACCGTTATATTAGAATTTATTTTTAAAAAGAAGAAAGGGAAAATTAGAAGAAAGTGAAATTTTGATTAAGGAGAATAAATTGTTGGTTGAACTATGATTTTGAAATAACACAATCGTTTGCAGATGCAGCAGTAGAAAATTACACTTATTTTAGAATATTTTCTAAAAAAAAGGAAAAAACTTTTAAGAAACCATAATTATGATGAAGTAGTAGAAATCACAAATTAAATATTTTTTTGAAGAAAAAATGTTTATATGTTAATGAAGTTGGAATAAAGTTGTTTCAGAGAGAATAAGAGATGATTAATATCTGCCAATAACTATTTTCCTTTTTTTATGAGTATAAAATATATTTTTTATATATAAAAATTGATTTTTTTATTTTTAATTATTATTATTTTTTTAATAAATAATTTTTTACTATAACTTACAAAGTTGAAAGTTTTATTATAACTTGCCATTATCGAAATGTTATTTAGATTTTTTTTTCCTTTGGTAAAAGCTGAAAAAGGCAGCGCCCAGTCGCTTTTAGAGCACGTGAATTATCCCGTTCAATGGCTCCACACAACAGAAAAGTGAGGACTAATTTGTCAATTCAGAGCAGCAAAATTGGGTAACAAAGTATTGAGCAATCCCATGTTGGCAAGTAAATAAAAGAAGTTTTCTATAATTTAAAAATTAATAATTTTTTTATTTTAAAGTAATTACTATATTTTACTTTTTGAGAGTCATATATAAGTTTTGATCTATATTTTCAGAAATTTCTATCATCTTACTGTTATGAAATAAATTGTAAATTGTTAGTACTCTTTTGTAATGTCCTATGACATATCTAAATTGTATTTTTAAAATATTAGATCAATTTAACTCTAAAAAATAATTAATTCTATAAAAATAAAACCTGGAAAAAAATATTAATGAGTTTACAATGAATAAATTAATAAAAATACTTTTATTATTCGCCGACTAATATTTTTCTAAGGAATGTGCTGATGCTGAAAATACAATTTATTAGAAACTGAGGAAGTGGTATTCATGGAAGTTGAAAAAAGTTGTTCGGGTGCACAAATTTAGGACCATAATTCCAGAAATACCCTTCTAGTTACTCGAGACCCACGTGTGGACCACTACCCCACCGAATCTATGACAATTAGCCCTTTACTCCACCTCAGCCCCAAAATTGCCATTTCATTTCATGTCCCCTCTCTCTCATCTCTTTCTAACATCCAAACCTAACTTTACCCAAAACCAGTGCAGAGCAAACCAAAAAAATGGTATTGGACTCCGAGCTCATCGCCCGGCTCCGTCAATTCCTAAGCACCTCCGACCTCACCACCACCACCACCACTGCCGTCCGGCGTAAACTTGAAGAAGACTTCGGTATTGATTTATCGGATAAGAAAGCGTTTATTCGAGAGCAAGTTGATCTTTACCTCGAAGAGGAAAATGAGAAAAATGAGGCAGAAATGGCTGCAGCAGAAGAAGTAAATGATGATGGACCGTCAGCGGAAGGGAAATCGGAAGTGAGTGATGAAGGAGGTGGAGAAGAAGAAGAAGATGCGGAGGAGGAAGAAGAAGAAGAAGAAGAAGAAGAGGAATCTGAAGCTGCTGATAAAGGAAAACGAAGAAGTTCTAAGAAAAAGTATGTCTATTTTAATGCATGTGAAAGTTAAATGTATGTTCATTCATATTTATTCTAAATTTCAGCGCTCTTGTTTAATGCCTTATTCGAATATTGTGTTATAGATTTTGTTGTATCTATTTTAAGACATATTGTTATACGCAAGAATATAGCGATTACCTCCGGTTTCTGGTGCTGTATCTACAGATTTCTTGCTTTCATTTTGATTTCACCATTTCTGGTTTAAAAATATATATATTTCTCCATTTCATTTGTTGTATCTATTTTAAGACATATTGTTATACGCAAGAATATAGCGATTACCTCCGGTTTCTGGTGCTGTATCTACAGATTTCTTGCTTTCATTTTGATTTCACCATTTCTGGTTTAAAAATATATATATTTCCCCATTTCATTCTTGTTTGTACCATTTTTACTTCACACGAACTTTAAGATAGTAAAAAAGACTTTAAAAATATGTACAATGTACCAGAAAATCTTTTAATGTTGTGGTTTTAAAATGGACTAAAAAGAAAAGTAAAACGAACAAATTAGAATAGAGGGAGTAGGTAATAGCTTAGAACAGATGTTAAGACTTTGTACATCGCCTACATAGATTAGGGAGGTTTTTGGCTAATGATACATATTTCTCCAATCTAGCACTGCCACAGTACTGTTTTAATAAAATACATTACCTTTCTGAGGGGAAAAATTTAGTACCTCGGGCTTCTTTTTCAGTCGTTTGGGTTGTCTTCTCGTCAGCTCCGCCCATGTGAGTTTGTATAGCTTGTTTCATCCCTAGATAAAGGAGAAAGCTTGCAATAAGTTGCCAACATGTGGGAAGATAATATTGAAAGCCAAGATTCCATACAAGATAGCTTGCTTCACATGATTGTTGACCTAACAGCTTCTCTGACTTTATGAAAAGGGGTTTTCAACTATGCTCCTGATGGCTTTTTTGTGAAAATAAGGCAACAACAACAACAACAAACCCAGTGTATTCCCACATAGTGAGGTCTGGGGAGGGTAAGATGTACGCAGTCCATACCTCAGGCTGTTTCCGATAGACCCCCGGCTTGAGACACGGAATTTGTGAAAATAAGGCAGAGACAATAAATCATCTCTTTCTAAATTATAGAGATGTCTTGAAATTGTGACAGATTTTCGTCAACCTAAGGGGCATTAGTTGGTCTATACCCAAGGTTTTGCTTGCTGGAATAGGGATGGAAATCAGTCGGGTCACTGGGAAAGATGGAAGATGGCCTATCTGGAAGGAGATGAACTAGAGGTGTTTTGAAGACAGCTGCTCCCTAAAGAAATTTGAAGATGAACTGTCTGGTTCTTTTCTACTTTTGGTGTAAACATGAGTATTCTCAAGAAGAAGAGGCTATTCCTAGCTTTTTAGACTACTTATGAGATCATTGGAGGCTGATAGTGTTGCTATGATCTCTGATTCTACTGAATACTGGAATACCTTTGGTGTATTCTTTTGTTAGTAATATAAGTACCTTTCTCAAGAAAACAAAAAAAAATGTATGGCGCCTTTGTAGATAGTAAGATATTAGTTATTGGTGTTGGGCCATGATTTAGTGATTGGTGTTACTACTGTTATTCTAAAAAATGATAAAAAGTAAATGCAGTATTTCTGGACGCATTGGCCTGGGAGACTATTGCTTGTTCATCCTCCTGTTTCTGGAAGGCGTTAGTGCTCGTTCTCATTCTTTCTCATTACTGCAAAAGATATATTCCCAGAAATCAGCGTAAAAATATCCTCAAGAAGTTATGCAAAACTATAACCAACCCTTGCATGTGTTAAAGCAAGGAATCTCTCTGTAAAGTGAGTGAAATAAAGATTTTACTTGGTTGTACTAGGCTAAGAAAAAAGATGATCAACTACTTGTAGGAAGAGAGAAAGCAGATGCAACCAAAGACTTAAAAGCAAACAGAAGGGAAAATCTCTGAGTGGCTGATCGGCTTGAAGAAATAGGAAGGGAAAAAGGAATACATAGGAAAGCTAGTGCAATATTAAGTCGAAGGCAAAGTGCAAAAGAAGAGGAGCAGCAATATTAAGAAAGAGCTAACAATTGACATTTACAGATCAACTAGGAAGATCTAAAGTAGACACGGACAAAATAGTGATGATATCTTACTTCCATTTCTTTTGAGTAGTCACAATCCGAAAGCTTAGGTTGATTATAGGGTCAGAATCTTCCTTTTGTGACCTGAGAGATTATATTTTTCTTTCATAACGAGTCTGGGTGCTTTCCTCTGTTTTCTTCTATTTATGGCTGCCGTATTTATGTTATGTAATCTTGTAACTTTGTTCGGTGCTTTACTATGTATTTGTGTGGTATCTTGTGGTATCTTGTGTCTTGAGCCGGGGGTCTATCGGAAACAGCCTTTCTACTTCTTTAGAGGTAGAGGTATGGACTGCGTACATCTTACCACCCCCAGACCCCACCAGGTGGGAATACACTGGGTTTGTTGTTGTTGTTGTTATTGTTCATAACCTAAGAGTTTATCTTGCTGGAACTTCAGTTAGTTTCACTGAGAGTGTGCTCTTGTTTTCTCTCTGGGAGAAGTCACTGCTATACTGCTGGGGAATTAATCATGTGTGTTTATGTGTGTAGTTTAATTCTGATGGCTGTGTGACATCTTTACCCATGTCTGGATCTGCATAAGTCTAGATGATATTTAAACTTAACAGAAAGTTTCTCATTAGAAAAAACCCTACCCGCGTAAGTCTAAGCTGGTTTATTGCTCTTTTGGTTATAAACAAATCATTTTTGTTCCATCATTACAGATAACTGATAGCTGACTAATCTCATGTATCAAACTTGTTGACCCAGAAATTTCAAACTTCAATCAGTACATTTGATTAGTTATTAATCTGAGCATGCTGAGTGGGAGAGAAAATATGAAATCTGCATGATTGTGTATGGAAAAAAATTATGTTGCTTATTTGCCTCTTACAAGGAATTGATACAAGAATAATCACAGATATGAACTTAAGAGAGTGCGTGTTGGACCCGAAACTTGGTGGATGCAAATGAAGTGCAAAGGAGCACCTAAATGGACACCAAAACCGTCCATACATAGCACTCCAAGGGCGCCTACTTGTAACCATTCATTAAAGGGCCTTTTTGGTCATTTCACCTTACTTTTGTAATAAGTCTATAAATAGACTAGTTTAGGTCTTTGTCTAGTTCTTTAGTGGATGATTATTGTATTTAGGTCTTTGTCTAGTTCTTTAGTGGATGATTATTGTAAGTCTTGAACTTTTGAAGCACCAAGTCCTCTCTGCTTGAGGCACAAACCAAAACTTGTAACTAGGATAGCATTCAAGGGTGGAATCTCTTGTGATTGCTTGTTTGTTAGAAACGTTGGTGCTTGAGTGGTGGACTCCGCTCTTGTGTCGTCGTAAAAGTTAGGTGATTGTGTGTGTAGGTGTTAAGAGTCCTAGAGTTTAATATAGTCTTTGGTTCTTAGGATTTATACCACCTTTGTCTAGCTATCTATCCTTTTGTTTGTTGTCATCTTGTAGTAGTTTGTGTCTTGTGTTGTAAGCCGTGTGGTGTTGTCTTGTTATAACATTGTCGTTGTTCTTCATTGTTCATTATATTGTGTTGTAACTTAGTTTGGTTGGCTGATTTTGGTGTCACCTACTCCTTGTTAACTTGTCAAACTCGTATTCTTGTTCTTGGCCGAAACTAGCTCTCAAAGGGTCCTCGGTTTGTGCTTGTTGAGTGGACTGTTTTGGTGTCATTTCATGAGTTCCTAGTCTCTTCCGTATCATTTGGTATCAGAGCTAAGGCTGGTTGTGTTCCTACACTACCAATCTTGGGCTCTCTAAGTCGAAAAAATAATTAAAAAAAAGAGTTGAAGTGTTCTTGTTCTTGGCCGAGTGTTCTTGATGTTGTTGTTGTTGTGTTTGGCCAAGATTTGTGTCTAGATTTGAGTGTCTTTTGTTGTCTTAGTTTGTTTCTAGTGTTGGTTCTCTTTCTCCTCAACACTTATGGAGTCTTTTCTCCTCAACACTTATTGAGTCTACCACCCAAGTTCTTGAGCAAGATTCAAGTTGTCTTGTGGTGTTAAGTGGACAGTTTTGTTGTTGTTGTTGTTGGTGTTCATCCTGTGTTCTTGTGTTGTGTTGAAGAAGTTGTTGTTTGATCTTGAAGAGAGAAAAGAAGTGTAAGACTTTGTGTTCCAAAGTAGTAAAAGAAAGAGAGACATTCAAAAAGCATACTTACCAAAAAGGAGTAACAGCACTTTTCAAGAATAGACAAAAGAGGAAAGAGACAAGGCTACTCCAAAAGGATGTTTTGCCAAAAGAGTGCAAGTTGGTAAAAAGTTGGTAGAAGAACTTTTGACTCTTGAAAAGAGAGTCTAAAATCTTGTCCACCTACACCATAGCCGAAATATCTTCCTCAAAGGTGTAGTATTGAACATCAAAGTCTTGGAACAAATTTTCTTCAACAACGTGTGTTTTGTCTTGTAGGTTTCTGTGGTATTGTTGCTTGCGGTTCAAAGACTTGAACATTGTTGGTGTGTTGATGTTGTGAATCCGAATCTTGAAGGTAATTCCTTGGCCATAATGGAAATCATCTTGGCCCTCCTTGATGCTATGTCCCGAGACATTACTAGGGCGAATGCGGGTCTTGAAAAGATTGACTCGGATGTGGTTGCTATGATTGAGAGGTTGGATCATATGGAGAGTCGAAGGAACTCTTGTGCTTATATTCCTCGACTCCGTGTTTCCTCAAGTAAGCATGACCAAAACACTTCTACCACCATTGCCCCCGAAACTTTACCTCAAATGATCAATCCTCCAAGACCACCACAAAATGCCATAAGCCAAGCTCCCAATTACCCTCAAAACCGAGACCTAAGTGTACCACCTCCCCCGCAATTTGATCAAGTCCAACAAGAAGGACTTGGAAGCCAAATTCCTCCACTAAAACCGAACCCTCCCATCCAAGAACCACTTAACCAAAGGCATCAATCTCCACCAAATCAAACTCCTCCCTTCCAAGCTCCACTTCTCCAAAACCAACTCGTCCATATAGAGGAACAAGAACATGGAAGAGAGGAACATGAAGGATATGGAGTCTATGATGAGGCTTATATGATGGAAGAAGAGTTTAGAGGAAGACATAGGGATCAAAGGGGATACCGAGGGCATGGAGGAAGAGTTGGTCCATGGGACCAACAAGGAACCCGCCACCAAGTTGAGATATGGGAATTGAAATGGATGAGATTGAAGGAAAATCTAAAGATGGAGAGGAAGCTGAGGTTCAAAATGAAGAAGTTGGCCGAGACTTGTGTTAATGAGATCCCATGTTCCTCATGTTCTTTGCGGACTGTTTTGGTGCCATCTCATGTTTTGCGGGCTGTTTTGAGTGGTTTCTTTGAAGTGGCCAATTGAGTGAGGTAAAGCCGTGAATTTGTGGGCAAATTCCTCTCAAGATGGAGAGGATGATACAAGAATAATCACGGATATTAGCTTAAGAGAGTGCGTGTTGGACCCGAGACTTGGTGGATGCAAATGAAGTGCAAAGGAGCACCTAAATGGATACCAAAACCGTCCATACATAGCACTCAAGGGCGCCTACTTGAAGCCATTCATTAAAGGGCCTTTTTGGTCATTTCACCTTACTTTTGTAATAAGTCTATAAATAGACTAGTTTAGGTCTTTAGTTCTTTAGTGGATGATTATTGTAAGTCTTGAAACTTGTAAATAGGATAGCATTCAAGGGTGGAATCTCTTGTGATTGCTTGTTTGTTAGAAACGTTGATGCTTGAGTGGCGGACTCTGCTCTTGTATCGTCGTAAGAGTTAGGTGATTGTGTGTGTAGGTGTTAAGGGTCTTAGAGTTTAATATACTCCTTGGTTCTTAGGATTTATACCACCTTTGTGTAGCTATCTATCCTTTTGTTTGTTGTCATCTTGTAGTAGTTTGTGTCTTGTGTTGTAAGCCGTGTGGTGTTGTCTTGTTATAACATTGATGTTGTTCTTCATTGCTCATTATATTGTGTTGTAACTTAGTTTGGTTGGCTGATTTAGTGTCATCTACACCTTGTTAACTTGTCAAATTCGTATTCTTGTTCTTGGCCGAAACTAGCTCTCAAAGGGTCCTCGGTTTGTGCCTTGTTGAGTGGACTGTTTTGGTGTCATTTCATGAGTTCCTAGTCTCTTCCGTATCAGGAACTCTGTATAATTGTAGTCTAGTCTATAGTGGTTGAGCTAATGGTATATTAAATCCTCTTAGGTCTGGGAAGAAGAATGAAAATGGTAAAAGGAAAGCTGGTGGATTTACCAAAGTATGTAGCCTTTCTCCGGAACTTCAGAAATTTACTGGGGAAGCAGAACTGGCAAGGACTGAGGTATCATAATTCTGCATGTTTCTCTCTCTCTCTCTCTCTCTCTCTCTCTCTCTCTCTCTCTCTCTCTCTCTCTGTTTGTCTCATCTTTGAAAGTCTCCATTGCCATGAATATTAACATGCATGAACTAAACACAAATATTCTGTGAAGGTGGTGAAGAGAATGTGGCAATATATTCGTGAAAATAATTTGCAAAACCCATCAAATAGGCGGAATATAAACTGTGATGACACATTGCGCGAGCTTTTTGGAGTGGATACCATAGACATGTTTCAAATGAACAAGGCCCTCGCAAAGCATATCTGGCCGTTGGATTCTGATGGTGGTATTGGACGCTTCTCTTCCTTATTTCTTTGTCCTTTTTCTCTTTTCTTGGTTTGCTGAATACGTTCTGACAAGCTCTACTATGAAACTTGATTCTTCCCACTTTGAAGATTCTGTACGTAATCGCTTTCACAGAGCTCCTTTTAGATAAGCTGTTACTGACTTATGTTCAGTTCTCATAAAGTCTTGCTGCAACCTTCTCAGATTAATTACATAGTTTCTGGAGAGGATGCAATCCTAGCTTTGTGTTTGTTTTGCTGACTTATTATTGTTCTGCCATGTAACTGTACTCCTTGACTGTCTAAGTCAAAATGGTTTTCTTCGAGTTTCAGAAAAGTACATGCTCTACTGGTTTTCATGTCATGTTGTGGCCATCTTATGTTTTTGTAACTGTTTTGTCTTCACTGATCATTCTGTGCAATTAACGAGCCTTCTGTGTTGCATCCCAAATCTAGCTAGTAGTCAATAATATGCGAGGAAAAAGGAATTTTAGGAGTGTAATATTATCTGGGATAAAGAACATTAAATGTTTCCTCATGTAAGCTGTTTTGTTTTAAATCCAACTTGTGGTCAGCACGTAATACAATAATACCAGTTGAAGAAATATTAGTCTTATGTATGTAATATTAGCTGATGTTGCAGCTTGTTAGTTTAGGGTTTAACAGCTAAAATCCTCTCGAATGATTAATTCATGACATGCTTGAAGTCTTGCATTTCTAATTTGTACTTTTCACCTCTCTGTGACTTATGGTTCAGTTTCCACTGTAACAACTTCTGGTTCGGTAAATTCTACTGCAAAAGGAAAAAGTTCTACAGCGAAGAAAAAGCGTCGGAAGCAAGAGGAGGATGAAGGTAATGACTTGGCTTTAATAACTATTCAGACAATGTTTTTATATTTTGCTCCCAGCTGCGAAAGTTGCTTTTACTTACTGTACTTATGCCAAAAACATGCTTTAATGTCTGAGATGTTCATTCTAGCATTCATCCCTGCAACTTCTTGTTGATTCTGCTTCATGATATTCCTTTAAAAATAGTAACGGGTTGTTATCGGTCCCTACATTGTTTTTGTTGCTAACAAATTTAGATTCATACTTAGTTCTATTCTTGTCCATACACTGTGCACAATTAGTTAACAATGTATTTGATCCCACCTTTATTTGATTAGATTCAGATGAGCCAAAGAGAAAGGAAAAGCGGAAGAACTCTGGAATTCTTGCTCCACTCCAGCTTTCTGATGCCTTGATAAAGTTCCTTGGTACTGGAGAGAGTGAATTGCCTCGATCAAATGTTGTTAAAAGAATTTGGGAATACATTAAGCAAAATGACTTGCAGGTAGACATTAATTCGTGGTATCTATTATAATTTATCTCTGCGCTGGATTAACCTCAACTTATGCCTTTTCCTTTTAGTCCAGAATTATAGAAACAAGCCTAAAGGTCAGTATAGTGTTTTTTTCTTTTTCTTTTTGATAACCAAAGAATTAATTAAAAGTCAGTATAGTGTCTTCAATATTATAATCCTTTAATTCTAGCTTTAGAAAGATTGCTTTAGCTAAGTCATTCTCAATATGGTTTGCGGTGGGTGCTCATCTCTTTTTGCCTTTAGTCACATTAAATGTAGCAGATACATACTTGAATGTTGCTTGATTTAGACAGGTGTTCAATGCTTTCATTTGCTACACAAAATAGTTTTCTTATAATGCTTAATGATATCTTCTAATACACATGAAGCCAGTATAGGTGTCTACTGTTATTACCTCAAAGGCCTGATTTTAGGAGGTACTAAGTCGGTTCCAAGTAGTTATGGAAGAAACTATGTTAATGAATTCAATTTTCGGTTAAAAACGGTTAAGAAAATGGACTGTCCAAAATCATATAAAGAGACTACTAACCATATTGTCAGCTTTCCTCCCTTAGGGTCCAAGATTGAACATTTGAATGTGATAACATAACCTAGGGGCACAACATTAGGTAACCCAACATCAAGGATGGGTCTAGCTTGATTCTATGTTATTAAATGGACCTTAGGCCAGCTCAACACAAAAGCTAGCTTATGAGGATTATGCTAGAAAATTGAATCATGTGTTGGAAGAAGAAAAGACTTTTTTGTTTGTATGATAGTATAATTTCTTAGTTCATGTATTAGAATTTGGTCCTAAGCCGGGGGTCTATCGGAAACGGCCTCTCTACTTCACCTACTTCACCTGAGGTAGTGGAAAAAAACACTCTAACCTCCCCAGACCCCACTATGTGGGAATACACTGGGTACGTTGTTGTTGTTAGTTCATGTATAAGAAAGTTAACTTAAAGGAGGCATGTATGGTCTTGTAGTATGCTATTGATAGACTAGGTACATGTTAAGAGAACATATACATACCTATGTAGTTTAACCATTTTATGTAATCAAGTTGAGTAAGTGAAGAAGAAACGTTTTATCACTCATCTTCAAGAGAATTTGAGTGATTTAAGAGTGTTCTTACTTACCGAATTGTCTAACATTTGGTTTCATAGCCACTTGTCCGGAAGGTCTAGGGTAGAATTGAAAACTCTTTGAAGATTTGAAAAAAATGAAAATTCGCACCACGATTCTGATGAAGATTTACCTACTGCCAAGAAGAAAGTCAAATCAAGTGATTACGAATTTAGAAGAAGACAAGTGGACAACTCTAAAGAAAATGAAACAGATGAAGATGATTCTTGTTCCAGACAAGAAAAAGCATGTTCTTTTGTCTAACAAAAATAATTCTAAAGAATAATCTTTGAAAGAGCTCCTAGTATAGTGGATCGTTTAAAAGACTCTTTGATGTTGCAGATCCTAAAAAGGTTTCTACATGTAATTTCGAATGATCTACCTAAGTTTTGGTTAGCAAAACTGTCTGATACTAGTACTTTTGCTGGTGGAGGTAGCCAATACCTAATGAAATAGTCGAGGCATGTGCAAGTTTGGTTGGACGCTTTTATAAAACAAAAGATGATTATAGAATCTACAAAAGGCTGAATACATCAACACCACCTTAAGTTTGCAAGTAAATTACAATTAGACATTCTAACTACAACCTATTCCAATTAGCCACCTAAATGCATACTAGACCTTTCCCATTAGACACTTCCGGTTCAAACTTGGAAAAGTTTTTGCGTAAGTTCTCAACCGGCTATTACGTAAACTAGTTGACTATTTTAAATATGTTGCCTGCCTTAATTTTACGCATTAGCCTCCAATTGGAACATGCCTGAGGTTTTATAGTTTAGGAGGCTAATGCTAAAACTAAGGGAAGGGACATATTTTTAGTGGTTGACTTTTCTACGTTATAGGTCCTCTGATAAAATGCACTAAAGTTTTTTCAAAATATAAGTGGAAATGTCTAATAGAAACATTTTATCATGTGTTCATGTGCCATTCTCAATTGGAACGGCCTGTAATTCGAGTATATGAATAAAATTTACTAGCAAGTTTAAGGGGCTGTCAATGTATTGAACCTTTGCAAAATTAGAAACAACAAAGTTACTCAGGCTCACTTGTCCTCTCCTGCAGTACTTTTTCTCATTATCTTGCCATTGGTCTATTTTTTTTTTATTAAACATCGTTATTTAATTAATTTCAGAATCTTGCTTGAGCATTGATTGTAAAATATGTCATAGTCGCATAGGTACATTCTTTGTGTTTCCTTTTGTTTCTTCTATCACCAACTTTATTTATCTGAAGAGTAGATGAGAAGACTCTCTTGATGTAGAAAAGCACCTCTTTTAGACCATTGGAATATTTTATCATGCTAGCTAACTTGTTGAAACAATTTTTATTTTCTTCAAGTCCTAGTAGTATATATTATGAAAAGCAAGAGTCCATACAGTGACTAGGAAACTTAACTTCACATCACTTGTCAAACAAAAGGAACTTAACTTCACATCTAGAAAGAACTTTAGATGAGCATGTAGAGCAGGATACAAATTTCTTATTTACGAGGAAAGAATACCAGGAATTTGGTAGTTTGTACCAATACGCAGTTAACATTTCCTTCTTAGGATTATTGAGAAAGCTAATCTTTGGTTGAGGACAAAAGTTGCATTCCCCGATTCAATTTTATGATTTATGTAATGCTTGATCAAAAAGAAAATTTTCTTGATAAAAAATGATTTATGTAATGGTCTGACTGGACAAAAGTTCGATATTAGCTAAAGTTTTCTTTCTTTATCTTGAAGGATCCATCTGACAAGAGGAAAATAATATGTGATGAGAAGTTGAAAGAACTGTTCCATGTTGATACCTTCACAGGATTCGGAGTAACAAAACTACTTACTCCACATTTTATTAAGGCAGAACGGTGATACGGTGGTTGTCATTTGGTGAAAAGCTTGATGGCTTCAGAATTTTGCTTTAAGTTTGAAGCTAGACACTAACATCTTTGTTATCTTTTCTGTTGTATATGCTTTTGGACAATACTGTACTGTGAACACTATGGGAGAAGGGGATGCTACTCTAAGTTGGTTCACAACATCTGCTCCTATGAGGGCAGGACCTCGTTTTGCTTTAACTGATCAACTTAGGTATTGTACTTTGATGAAAATTGTGAAAATATACAAGGACATATGGGGAGCAGATGTGATTGTCAACACTTCTCATCTCCAAGACATTTTCATATGGGCATTCAATACTAATTAATAGTTCTTTTTAAAGGCAACCTATTAGTTAGGACTAACACTTAGTTGGTACGCTTGCTTTAGCTACAATATGTGGTAGGAGTCTTCTTCTTTTGTTAGGATAGATGTCGACCTGCTACTATAGCTGCATCTTATTGTTTCTCTGAAAACATTGAAATGTTTATAACAGTATGTCTGAACTTTTATTGGTTCTTGTTTGTAATGCAGTTTGTTATATATGAGCTGCTTTATTAGACTTGGTACATAACTATTTTATATTTTATAGATAGGTGGTTGAGAAACTCAAACCTTTGGGACCTTTGATTGTTTTGATATACTATAATCAAATATTGGGTTGTTTCATGTAAAAATTCGAACTGCTAGAAAGAATACTTTTATTTATTTTATCTGTTTAAACTGAGAACTGACTGATACAAAACTATGAGCAGGATATATTCGCTAACCTACTCTTGCCGAGTTTACTTGAACGAGGCAAAAATTGAAGCGCCAAGTTTGTGCGAAATCTCCCTATTTTTATTGGGTCAAGTTCGTTTTTGGGGCCTTGCAAGCCTCTCTCTATTCAGAATCCGTTTCTTCTGTCATGGACTGCAGATGGTCCCATAGCACACTTTCGGTAAGAATAGAATAATAGAAGATTCAGCATGCAGAACACGACGAGTATTATAAATTCATGAATTAGAAATGTTGTACTCTTTTCTTTAACTTTTCATTTTAAACCAACCCAGTAAAATGCAATAGGGATAAAAAATGTAATCAATATTGTCTCGCTGTGACCTCTTTAATTTTTGAAACAAAACTTTTATCACTCCATCTCCGGAATGTGGGGTAATAGGAATGGAGACGAAAGAGGGTAACGAGGACATAATTGATGTATACTGTTAGTTGTGAAACATTTTTTCCTACTTTCACTAAGAAATGTCCTCATTTTAAAAAAGTTATTTCTCTAAAATAAATATTGTTCCAGATATTTTAACCTACCGAACATACAAACTTATTTTCCAATCTTACCAAACACACCGTAAAAGGATGATCAGTTCATGTTGTAGAAATGACCCCATCACGGGCAACTATTTTCACCAATTCTTCTGTCACGAAAGTTACTTCTTCCTTTTTGTACTTATTGTCACTTGTGACTGCAAATCTCTTGCAAAACATATGAGGCAATTCTTGCATTTGCTTGGTCCTTAACTGATGTCACATTCTGGAAAAATAAGCCCGGATACTTATTTCTTTTTTATTTGACAACAACGGCTGATAAAGAACCAAATCTAAGAAAGTACCACTTCCACCAATTAGCTAGGAAAGACATGAATTTACCAAATTCTAGCAATAGACCCAAGTCCATCTAAACCCATGCATGAGTGTTCACCTGAGAAGCTCAAATTTTATTCGTTAGTAATTAAAAAATACTTGCACAATTTTTTCACTCTAAATTCATTACAAACGAAGTGTATATGGCATATACTTCATTCGTTTGCTTTTGCTCGTCACAAATTTTCTAATTGAGTTTTTACTTGTCATTTTTGACATATCAAGAATTTTTTTTTCTATTTTATCCTTAGCATTAATTATTTTATCTTCAATTTAATTTCAAGGTACAATGCTAACATCATTTAATAGGGGTATTATGGTAAAGTAGCATGTTATTAATTATTTTTCTTAATAGACGTGCCATCTCGATTTGTGACGAGTAAAATCGAACGAAGGGAGTATATGGAGATACTATAAACAAGATGAGAAAATGGTCTATTTCCTCCCAACCTTTACCCAAAATCCCAACTACATACTCAACCTTTGCGGGAGCCCCATCCCGCCCCGCCTCGAGCTATTTTATAAACCAAATAATAAGACATGCGTGTTTACACGTGCTGGACCCACTCCGACCTTTTCATTTTTCTCCTAAACGAATAGGTCCCATTTTCTCTATTTTTCTCAAAATATTCTTTCTGCAAAATTTCAGACAACCTTTTCAACTTCCTCTCTCCTCTCTCTTCGCTATTTTCTCTATTCTTAGTGTGGTAATCGAAATTTAGTGATAAAAGCTTGTGGATTTCGAAGGCAAATCGTCTTATTGTTGGTTTAATTTAGTAAATGTGAGGTTTTTGTACCCTAAATTGATTTAATCTTAATTAGGATTTACTGCTAAACCCAAAAATTAAGAAGTTAATTGTGTGAAATTAAGTTGTACGTCTTACTGTCATGTTGTCCAAATGTTCAATTAACACTATATTGTGTTCGTAATTATATCTAATTAGGTTTTTTGTTAATTGTTAAAGTTGGATGATTCAAAATTATGACTTTTGTAGGATTTACTATTAATATTAAAAATTAAGATATTAATTGTGTGTAATAGCATGTGCATGTTACTATTTTGTTGTGTAGGTGTTCAATATGTACCATATTACAATAATTTTCATGGAATCAGATTTTCTTCTCGTAAGTCGCATGATGTTCTATATATGTGCGTCTTAGTATTAGGTTGTTACATTGTTCAAAGAGTAGCATATTACATTCATATTTTCATATTATGTGTTTTTCTTCATTGTTTAAGCCTTATAATGTTGGATTAAAGTCAAGTAATGCTTGATTTTTGATAATCTTGCTATGCTAGTATGTCTAGTCTAGTAATTCTTATTTGATATTTATTTTCATCAGGTAAGACATGAATAAGTTTACTTTTGGTTATTCTAAGATGGTATAACAGCAGGGTGTTAGATTAAGTAGTGGTGAACAAATTTATGACGGTGAAAAAGTCACTGATTTTTTGGATATTGATGTAGATAAGATGTCCTATTTTGAGTTAAGAGACTATATTAGAAAATTGAGATATAGCACAACCTGCACCTTTAACATAAAATCACCTAACAGTGACATTATGGTAGATATTGATAATGATATGAATATTTTAGACATGATGCGTTTCTTGGAAGATGAGGATGGCGTGAAGGTATTTATCAACCATTTGATTGATGAGCCAATTGTGGTCTCCATATTATTAGAAAATGTTAATCATGAGGATATGAAGGAATCTGGTGCATATGTTAATACTAGGCCTAACTTTAGGGTAGATGATGACCATTTAAATGTGGAGGGCCCTTTTACTTCTTTTTCAACCTTACCTCCTTTCACTACCACACCTCATTTCACTACTACAGATAGTGCAGCTACACCTAGTGCTGCTGTACCTAGTGCTGTTGTTGTTGATGATATAGATGTTGGTCTTGTTGGAAGTGATTTTTCAGAAGAAGAAGTAGGGGATTCCGATTACTCTACTGAGGATAATGTTGATTCAGAAGTATAATTAGTTGGAAATGATTGATGAGTGGCAAATTTGCCACTCATTTAAATCTAAAATCTTGTAAACTATGATAGGTTAATACATGTATGAGACTAATTCTTAATGAAATTTATTAATTTTTATTGTTTGTGATCTTGTAGAAAAATTTGATGAAAAAAGTTGAGACAAAGCTGGAAAGGAAGTAAAGTAAACAAAGTTGAAAAAAGGGTGAAAGTGAAAGTCAGGACCATGCCTCAGATATCTATCGTGACATGATAGTCTGTGATCGCGATAATTCAACAAGTCAGCAAGATTGTAACCGCGAATTGAAGCCTTGGGATTGCTGGAGTCCATACAGATGGAAGAGCTGTGATCACAAGTCAAAACACTATAATAGCTATGGTGCGATCGCGACTGATCAAGAAAATTTCAGGGACAAAATTAAAATTTCACAAAGCTCAATACCAAGATATAAAAGGCTAAATCCTCCACATTTTCAGCATTCAATTTTTCAGTTTTTGAGTTTTAGAATAATATTTTGAGTGAAAAAACAATAGTTAGTGTGTTCTCCTAAGAGAGATTTTGGCTTTTGATTGAAATTGAAGTTTGGGATTATACTTACTTTGCTTATGATGGATGAATTGAATGTCAATTTAGGTATATTTCTTTTCTTTAATTTCACGAGTAGCTAAATTTATCTCATAGGGTTATGTTTGATTAGGTGGTGAATAACGTGTGGGTGTTGATTTTTAGTCCAATTCATTAGTTAATTGTGATGGATTTTGCTTTTGCTTCATTTTTGAATTGAGAATTAGAGTGAAAACCCCAACTATCTTGGATCCCATATCATTCTTGAAAGAGGGATGTGGTGAGTAGTAATTGTGAACAACAATTTGAATTAGCTTATTTCATAGCATCATCTTAGAAATAAGATGTTACTTGAATTAACTCATTTCATGGCAGTATCTTAGAAGTAAGGATGCTAGTTGAGGTAGTTGATGGGTAGATTTGACTCACTCGCGAGGTATTCGAAAGAATCCACGAGTGAGATTTGGTGTTTTATTGAAATATTAACACCAAGACCCTAAATTTAGCCTACTCAAAACCCTTAACTAAACTTGGACTAATTGTTGATAACCCATGCATACTTCCCACCTAGGATAACACCCCAAGGTTTCTCTCAATTTGGTAATACTCTTAAATCCATAACTCTCTCAATAGTGTTTGATTATAGTGTGTTTAACATTGTTCAAACAAATCTCTTAATTTAATTTTACTTGTTATTTAATGTTACCCTACGGGTTAACGTCTCGTTAACTTTCAACACACGTAAGCTTTGAAATTTAAGTTTGCACTCCTTGTGGATTCAACTCCAACTCCAGTTGGGTAATTATATTGACAATGTCCACCTTAAATTTAAACTTGAATGTAAGTTTGAGTATTATAAAAAATAGCGCCGTTGCTGGGGAGTGAAACATAGTTTTCACTATGGTGTTGTTGTTAGTAACCTTGGGTTAATAGTAGTGTTTTAGTTTACATTATTTATTATTTTTGTCTTTTCTCAGGTGACGATCATAGCATACATGATACCATTATCCAATACAATAGTAATAGTGGCTTTTTTGATGGGCTTGGAGATATGGATCATCTCGGAGATGCGGGCCATGCTAGTGCCATTCGTATTCCACATGTGGAAGGGAATGAAGTATTTCATATCATTAGTGTGATGCTCCCTTCAGTTTTATTTGAAGGACAAGCACATGAAGATGCCAATCTACACTTGAAAAATTTCTTGATGTATGCTCTCTATTTGATATCGCCCACATTTCTCAAAAGTCAATCCGATTGCGACTTTTTCCACTCTCATTAATGGGAGAAGTGGTTCTATAGTTGTGGTCTTTAACTATGGGATTTATCACTTCTTGGGTTGAGCTCACCGATGCATTTTTTGATAGATATTTTCCTTTTTCTCAGTTGTTGAAACTAAGGGACGAGATTACAAATTTTTGCTAAATTAGTCATGAACCCTTGCACGAAGTTTGGCAATGATTCAATGATAAGTTGATGCAATGCCTAAATAACAAAGTGCCCGAGAAATTGCTTCTCTAAATTTTATATAGGGCATTGGATCAATTGAAAAAAATGGTGGTTGATAATGCGATCGGGGATTCTCTTGTCAAGCTGTCTTATGATGTTGTTGAAAATTTGCTAGAGAAAGTGATAAAACAAAATAGAGGATGGTATACGAGGGAAACTGAGGTGGCCGTGTGGTCTTTTGCGGCATCTTTTGTAAGTGGAGAGCAAGAGAAGAAGAATGAAGAAAGGGATGAAAACATGGCTAAAGTAATGACTAAACTTGACCTTCTTACTAAACATGTGATGGGTTCTCCTTCTAAGGCCGTAAATACCGTCGCTTCCAAGAGTCCTAGGTCTTATGATGATGAAAGGGGAAAGATTGATGAGGAGATTAGTTTTTTATAAAACAATTTGGGGGGGTCCCGCCCCACCTATCAAAGGCAAGGCGAGAATCAAGGTAAAAAAGATTGAGATAGAGAGAGATTGAAGGAATAAAGACTGTGATCGTGCCCGAAAATAGAGAGACAAAGAGAGAGGCTGGCTCGACCCGACCCAGGGCCTTATCGTAATGGGCATCCCAAGTCCAACCAGGACCGGGGACCACCCCCAATACCCAAACCAACCATCCAAATACATACCCTGAGTCGAATAAATTTTGACTATATAACAAGATATCATATTTACACAGACCCAGACTCTGGGATAGGTCTATAATCGTGGCCGACCCAAACAAGTCCAATCATCTGAAACCCAACCAATAACCATAATCAAACCAAAATAAAAACCAAGTTCCTATCCATAACATAACATAAAAAGATGGAACAATTATAAATCCAATTCAATGGTATTAGCCCCAATATCAATGCCAATACTAAGGTTGACACTTATATTGACCCCACCCATTCTAACACATAATAGTTCCACAAAATGCTCTAACCAAAAGAAAAACAATATTCAGTAGGGACATTCCCCCAACCATAGCCAAAAACAATATCTATAAAATAACCAAAGTATGTAAAGATATCCATGATATGAAATGGAGCCTTCCAGAATATGAAAGCTCACCACTTCAATCTAATAGTTGATCCCGAATCCGATCACTAAACAGGAGGAGTAAAATGGCCAGTTCCTGCATCGCATAGGGATATAGCCACCCGAAGATGGGTAATAGGTGAACACTAGCATGAACTCAGGATAAGGATAAAATAATGCCACTAGTAAAACCAAGTAAACCAACCATACCATGTTGGGAAAGAGAGTCAGGTTTAGTATGCCTTTAAAACCACGATCCTGGGTATGTTTAGCTTAACCCTCCTAGAATTACCCATGGGCTATATGGGTCCAGTGTAACCCCCTGAATAGGCCCCAATGTATATAGCCACACAAACAGAAGATACCATAAGAGTAGGGGATTCCTTAGTACCCTTCGCTCTCCATGATACATATGTACAGTGTACTTAGAGAATTCCTATGTACCTCATAGTATCATATATGGTCGCTATGACCAACCCTCATATCGGTAAACATGAGTTTTCAGTGTCTATCTATTAGACTCGAACCTTCAAGGTTATCTATCACACTCCGCCATTATTTTACCAAAAAACCATTACCATTCAACTAAACCTTTATTCCATTATTTTTAACCAATGCTATAAGTAGTGGTATTGTCATACCGACTGCAAACAATGTCCTTAGCCAACCTTTATACAAAGGGATTCCCATGTACCCATAGATTACACTATCAAATTAACTCGGGGTAATCCTGTGTACCCCACAAGTGTTCCATTATTATGTTTTCTTGGGGGAATCCCATGTACCCTACAAGTTGTTCATTAACACGTTTACTTGGGGGATTTCCTTATACCTCACAAGGAATTTTAATCAACCATAACCATGACCACTAAACCTTACCATTTAGATATTACAAACCATTTAAACCATTTAAAGGTCCATTACCAAACCATACCATGCAATACTTCTATTGAAAGTCCAATAATATAGTAAATGCATTATCATAGGCATTTTATCAAACATGTTGGGGGCATAGTGTTTCCAAAACCAATTCCAATTACCAATTAACCATCCCTATGTAATCACTTGTCAAAACTACCATTAAACCATGTAAAAACATAATTAAAACATAGGTAAGACACAACCAAGCATTTAATACCAAAACTCCAACATATATTTGAAAACTCCCAAACCATACAATAATCATGCCATGAAAACATTGTATAAAATATGCCTTTAGTTGGAACTAACAATGAGGAAGGAGTATATTCCTTAGATTATAAAGATGATATATGCCTTAGATTACGAATATGATGGAGAGAAATCACCCGCACAAGCCCTAAATTGATCCTTTAGATGAAACCCTAGCCTTTCTTTACCCAAGAGCCTTAGAGAGAATTAGCGAGAGTTTATAAATATTTAAGATTAGAATAATAGGGTAAATAATGTCCCATTAGTTTTATAAGTCATGGGGCCTTAAGTGGCTAAGTGGGGAAATGTCCAGATTACCCCCAAGTTAACTGCTTAAAATTCCCATCAGATGGTACGACTCTTCTATACCAGTCGTACCCTCTAATATGAATAGTACCTACCACTCGTACCCTGAGCCTCCCCCTTGGACCCAACACTGTCCACCATATGACTTACCCAACCCAAGTTGTACCTAACCATACGATCAGTACCCCTAAACTGTACCTTTGGCAAAATAGAATCAAAGGAGGTTTGATCACTGTCTTCCATATGAGTCTGTGGTACGACTCGTACCCTATCTTACAGCTCATAGTAAGCCACTCGTACTCAGATCCAACTTAAGTTACTAAGTATCAGATTAAGTGAAGGAAAAACCTAAATCATATGAACCTTCACCAACCATATGACTCGTACCAACCAAGTCATACCCATTCCAGAAACCAATCTAACCCACCAGCCATCTCTGGTTACTGTACAACCAAGGAATACGACTCGTACCCATCATATGACTGGTACCCACAAGTCGTATGTATCCCAAAATCCAAAAACCTATGAAATTTTTTATGGGTCCTAAATGATAACGCTCAATCTACAGCTCTCGTGGGAGTGTAAAGCGGTCGTTAGCAAATATAGAACCCAACCTGGGTTGGGTATCGATCCCAGAAGGAATAGCTTGGTCAACAAGTACGCAAAATTAATAGACTTTTGGTGCAAGTCTTGTAAGAAGGGGGATTGTAATAAGTAACTAAAGTAATGAAATAAAAGCTGAAAACAATAAAGTAAAAAGAGAGTATTTCGTAGGTTGTGAAACAATGAGAATTGAGGCGTTGGGGTTATGTCCACCTTCTGAGGTATACGTCTCTATTGGCTATGAGTGTGTAGAGTCTTGACATGCAATTGCTTATAGAGAATTGTAGTCGATGGTAAATCCAAGCATCTCTCGACCTAAACAAGGACTATTTCACTTTAACTCTCTCGAGCTTAAAGTGTGTCTAGCGGTACAAATTCTCCAAGAGGTTAGTCCAGTTACGGCACTAGCTTTTTAATAGGAAAGGGTGTCCTACTACCTTGACATTATCTCTTTTCCAGACAAATAACCTTTCTCTCGAACAAGTTAAATGTTAGACTGGCGTTGGTCTATGCGTCTTCTTTTCTAGACAAATAACCTTTCTCTCGAACAGGTTAGATGTTAGAATGGCGTGTTCTTGTGTTTGAACCGCAAAGGATGTAGATTTAAGATGAAGAGAATAATGATATAAGCAATATACGTGTCTTGAACTCACAAGCTCATAGCAATAGATAGTAACTCATTCGGCTTCCATAACCCCAACTAAGAGGTTTAGTTACCCATGAATGCGTAGGATATCACGTTTTGCATGGTGGATGGCGTGAATAGTAGGTGTTTGGCGTGTGGTTTTAGTGATTCCGTAGCAAGTAACGATTCTCTTGTTGTGGAATTTAAGAATAGAAGAATGAAGAATTAAGAATGTATTGTAGGAAGATGTCTTAAGTGAAGAGTTGAATGAATTGTAAGAATGTGTCTCTAAATCTCTAGCATGATAGGGTATTTATAATACTCCTATCCTACTCCTACTAAGCTAATGAAATAAATAACCAAATCCTAATATACTAATGAAATCCTTGACCCAAATGTACTAGGGTAAGGTTACAAAATTATAATCCAAATAGAATAATAAAACACATAACCTAATTGCACTAGGTTAATGTATTATGGCAAAAATCCAGCTTTGTGTCTGTAAGTCCCCAAAGTCTTCAGAATTGCTATTTTAGCCCGGGACAGATTTTCCATGCAGCAGATTTAGTCCTTTAGGCGTCCAGCTTCTTTCCACTTCGTTCGTGAGCTTTCTTTTGCGTCAAGTAAGCCATAAATTGCTGTATTTTGCATCATTTATACCTGAAACTTTCCTAATCACATTTGTTAGCTCATTTACAGGAAAAAGGACTAAAAGTGTATGAAATAGATAATTAGTTCTCAAAACTAGGCTAAAATATGGGCAAAATATATTGATATAGGCGCGTAAATTCGCCTATCATCACTAAACCCAAGGTGTTTAAGTCTCCCCCACTAGGATCATTCATCCCCGAATGATGAAAAAGGTAGTTCAAACACAAGCACAATTCATTTGCATTATCAAATATCAATCCAATCCTTAACTAAGTTAGAAAATAAATATGTGATCCAGAATACATACCTTCCGCATGAATATTTAGAGTAGAAAACAAATGCAGAGATTTGGACTCATGTTTGCTTCCACTTTCCATGTAGCCTCTTCCACCTTGTGATTCCACCATAGAAACTTAATTGAAGCCACATCCTTGGTCTATAAATGACGAAATTTTTGATCTAATATCTCAATCGGGACTTTTTCATAAGATAAAGAATCCTAGATGCCCAATTCTTCTAATGAAACCTCTGAAGAAGGATCACCAAGACACTTTCTCAACATAGATACATAAAATACTGGATGAATGGAGCTCAAACTAGAAGGCAAATCTAATTCATATGCCACATTATGTAACGCCCCAAATCTGGTACCTGGAA
This sequence comes from Capsicum baccatum var. pendulum, assembly GCA_030864225.1. Taxonomy (NCBI): domain Eukaryota; kingdom Viridiplantae; phylum Streptophyta; class Magnoliopsida; order Solanales; family Solanaceae; genus Capsicum; species Capsicum baccatum. Next base: position 93,240,857 of record CM061551.1, read on the forward strand.
TGCTATATGGTGCTCATGACCCCGAAGGACCACAAGCTAACCCATGACTGATATCTGTACCTATATACTGCATAATATACTGTATAGTGCGAAAACATGAACTGAAAGTCCATAAGGTTCAAAACTGTGACATAGGATCTAACAAATAATAACATATAGGTGGGGTATGAAATACCCAAAACAACTGAAATAACTAACTGAACATGATAGTCTGGAAAGCCTCTAACTGACTGAACGGTCTGAATAAGGAGTTTATGGGACATGTCCCCAACTAACTCTAACTAATAAATAAATTTATGAGATAATAAAGTAATGATCATGTCCTCGAAAGACGAGGACTCACTTCTAGCTCTGACTGCTGAGACTGGAATCTACTGATGCTCTGGAGCTCGTGTCTCTGAACCTATGGTATAAGACACCATAGTGTAAATACGTCAGTACTTTGAATGTACTGGTATGCATGTGAGGTAGGCTGAATGCATGGGGTTCATCTGTATGAACAATACTGGCTAACTGACTAATATGAGCATGAGATACATGCATGCATACATAGTAGCTATATCTGAAATCATGATATCATGGTTTACTGATAACTAACATGACTAATGACTAAGTTCTGATAACTGATAACATGAGTGACTGTATCTGACCATCCTGAATCTGATGGAACTGGCTGAGTTTCGTACTGTATCTGATAGTTCAGATTTTATAACATGAAATTGTGGGAAATAGTCATCTAATTGACATGCCCCAATTAACGCATTATAGCTAAATTAGGGTCCAATTTGTGCCCTGATTGGAAGGGTGTCAATACCGTGCCACTGGTAAGGACAATATGTGAGTAACCCTTGTCTAGCAGGTTACTCTAATGAGAATACTGGAAACCCTCAACTAACAGGTTAAGCCACTCATCTACCCTTAACTAACAGGTATGATGTCTTAACCTACGCTGGCTATGTAGTTTTAGAATGCAAGGATTTCTTCTAAGAATCACACCCTCTACTAGCAGGTGAGTTCCCATCCTTGGGTTCACTCGGTGCTAGTTTCTACTCTCATCTAAATAGGCTCTGAACATGATTAAATGATCTGAACATAGACTGAGTTTACTGAATTCTATTAACTGACGGAATACTACTGATATCTAACAACTGACTGAGTTCGTGAGATTACTAAGTTTACTAAATTACTGAGCTTTCCTGAGTCACATGACTGACTAAGTTCTATGGATCATGGCTTGATTGAGGATATCATGAAAACATAACACTGGCTCTAGGCATATAACTAAATTGTCAGGTACAAGTACCCCCAGGACTCAATGGAAAGAAACTGACAAAGCATGACTTTCTTGAATACATGACCAACATCGCAATCCATAATTCATTTATTGAGGTAATTCATTAAACATATGATATGCATAAACTTGTACATACAAGAGGATTGCATAATATCATACTAGTTAGGCACTTTTCCTTCGCATAGGCATTTAATCAAACACATGGTAAGCATAGTATATGTATACAACATTATACAATAAAAACATCATGATTCAACTCTAATTTCATCATCCAAGGGTTTAATCATAGGTTCACATGAATCTACACCTATACTAATCAATTACACATAAAATTGATCACCCAACATGGATTAGAATTCAATTGTTTATTATCAACATGAGCAAAAGCAAACCCAACATGAAATTCATAAAGAAATCCATTGTGTTTCATGGACGAAAAGAGTCCATGAATGAACACTATGCATACCTGGGTTGAGTTTCTTGAAGTTTTTGAACTTAAGAATTTGAATCTCTTAGTTCTTGAAGAAGATTTGGATTTTGTTCTTGGGGATTAATCTTAGAGAGAAAACTCTAATTTTGTTGTAGTAGAGGGATAATGAATTTATGAGTTTTGGTCAGATATAACTAGGTATATAAATAGGTGATAAAAGACCAAAAATCCGCTTTAGAAACGGCTTTAAAATAACTGAACGAAACATTCGACGGTGGGTACAATGGTCCGTCATGGTGTCAACGGTCCGTAGGACTGACCGTCGCACTAGGACCAGAACTAGAACTTACTGCCTTAGTTCAATGGTGGAGTGCGACAATCCGTCACTGGGTCGATGGTCCGTTGGTCCTAACCGTCGCTTCTAGGCAGAATAGGGCCTCACTATTTTCCTTGCGATGGCCTGGGCCGTCGATCCATGGCAGAAGGTTGTCACACTGCCTCACTGTGACGGTTTGTCGGCCTCACCGTCACACCTGGGCGGTTTTACTACCTTCTGTATTTCGGCCATAACTTTCTCTTTTGATGTCGTATTTTAATGAAATTGGTATCGATGGAAAGTTTATTCAATTTCCCACATGACAAAAAGTGAAAATATTAAAAATACCATATGTACAAAAGTGGATTCATCTTTCAAAGAAAGCTTCTAACATTCTTGGGACAATTTCAAGCTAGGAAAAAGTACGGGGTATTACACGTTACCAACCCTCTTCAAAATTGCATAAGGACCAACATACCGGGGATTGAGCTTCCCTTTTTTACCAAACCACATCACTTCATTCATGGAAGGTACCTTTAGGAACATATTATCCCTAACTTTGAATTCCAAGTCTCTATGCCTTACATCCACATAGTACTTTTAGCGACTTTCGGCAGCCTTAAGCCTATCCCAAATCACCTTCACTTTTTCCATAGCTTGATAAACCAAATCCAAAATGAACATATCTGCCTCACCAAGCTCAAACCACCCAATAAGATATCTACACCTCCTAAAATATAATGCCTCAAAAGGGGCCATCCCAATTCTAGAATGATAGCTATTATTGTAAGCAAACTTTACCAAAGATAGATGCTCAACCCAATTGCCATCATAATCAATCGCACATGCACAAAACATGTTCTCTAATCTATGAATAGTTTTTTCTGCTTTCCCATCCATCTGCAAATGAAAAGCAGTACTCAGACTAACCTTAGTACCCACCCTCTTCTAAAAAGAACACTAGAAGTGAGATGAAAACTACGTATCATGATCAGAGATAATCGAATCAAGGACCCTATGCAACTTTACAATCTCCTAAAGATACAACCACGTATATTCCTCAGTTGAAAAATTAGTCCATATCGAAAAGAAGTGAGCAAACTTTGTTATCCTATCCATTATAATTCAAATCAAATCAAATTAATTTCAAGAGAGAGGAAGATCGATAATGAAATTCATATTGATTACTTACCATTTCTATTCAGGCAGCTTGATTTCCTGATACAACCCTTCGGGCCTCATGTGCTCAAATTTGACTTGTTCGTACACCATGCATTTGGCTACAAAATCAGCCATATCCTTCTTTATACCTCTCCACCAATACATCTCCTTGAGATCATAATACATTTTTATCAAACTGAGATGAACAACATAGCACGATTCATGCATCTTAGCCAAAACTCTTTATCGTAAACCATCAATGTCAGGAACACATGACCTCTCTTGGTACCTCAAGGTACCATCACCTTTGATCTCAAACACCATTACCCTTTTCCCACCAACGCCACTCTTGATTTTCATCAAGATGGGATCTAGAATTACTTCTCTTTGATTTCTTCACCAAGAGACAACCAAACCACTTCCCGTACCATTACCCCACTATTATTGGAGTCCAAGAGACAAATTCCAAGATTAGCCAAGCCGTAAATATCCTTCACCAATTCCCCCTTCTCTTTATCTGTATTAGCTAAACTCCTCTTGGATAACCTGCTAAGAACATTAACAACTACGTTAGCTTTGCCTGGGTGGTAGCAAAGACTTATAGCATAGTCCTTGAGAATATTCAACCATCTTCTCTGCCTGAGGTTTAGCTCTTTCTGAGTGAACACATAATGTAGACTCTTATGATAGAAAAAAATGTCCACGTGCACTCTATACAAATAATGCCGCCATATTTTCAAAGAAAAAACTACCGTTAAAAGCTCCAAATCATGAGTAGGATAATTATTCTCATGTAACTTCAACTGCCTGGAAGAATAGGCGATCACCTTCCCATGCTGCATCAAAACATAGCCAAGGCCTACCCGGGATACATCAAATAAACCACAAACCCCTCATCACAGAAACCCCTATGCAACCTACCATACAATCGATAAGAAGGGCATGATAAGGCCGATTGATCCCCACTCACCTGAGATTGGGTACCCTGTGCCCAAAAATTATTGCCACCCTGCTGACGCCTGTCACCTAACTCTTTTGGGTAAGGAGTACTAGCTGTAAAGAAGGAACCAGAACTCCCCCACATATGTTTTGGCCACTCATTGCTATCCCACTACCTTGTTGTTGAGCGCCACCCTATTCAGATGAACTAAACTTCTTACCATACCTTTTCCTAAACTCAGCCTATTTTCTCTTTTCTTCTTCCACTTATTACATATGAACCGCCAACCTAGAAATGTCCATATTCTTGATCAGCAATGCAGTTTTACTTTCAAGGATCAAATCTCGAGACAATCCAGAAGTGAACTTTCTTATCCTTGCCATCATATCGGCCACCAATTCCAGAGCATACCTTGAAAACTGATGAAATTTCAAAGCATATTCCTCGACAGATATTTTCCCTTATCTCAGATTGAAAAATTCCTCTAACTTTACTTCCCTCAGTTTCTAAGGAAAGAAACTGTCCAGAAATGCATTAGAGAAATCATCCCTACGAAGTAGACTCCTCAACATCACCTCTCACCCTATCCCACTCCTCATACCATTGGCACGCCATATCCTTATGATGATAATCAATAAAATTCACCCATTCCACATTCGTGGCCTGTATTACCCCTTTAAATTTTCTCTATTTCAACCAAGAAACCCTGAGGATCATCCTCCACTTTCACACCAATAAAAATAGGAGGATTCATCTTCATAAACTGGCAAATCCTTTTGGACTGAATAGATGAAACACTAGATGCTTTCCGCTCAGCCTGAGCATCAACCAACTGAGTAATAACATGAAGCAATTAGCAAAATTCTGCATTAGTCACCTCACCTTGTGGAGGACTAGTAGCAACTGGTAGAACTTTAAAAATATCTGAGACTGGTCCCTTAGACCGTGTATGGATCCCCTGAGTAGTACGTGTACTATCCACATTATCCCAGTTGGGATAGAAGAGTTAACTTGCATCACAGATCACCGAGGCATGATTGTAAAAGCAAACAAACTAGGATTAAAGAAGATTCCAGGACTTAGACTCCATACTTGAAAATAGAATACTAAGAAAGTGAAACATTCCTAAATGCCTTGTAGTTTTCTTCTTATGAATGTGGTATGCTGCACACCCTTAGAAAAGACACTACTCGACATGACTTTGTGGACTCCCAATTGACCATGAACCTAGATCTGATACCAAATTGACACGACTTGACCCAAGTCCTTGTCGTAATGGGCATCCCAGTCCAACTAGGATCTGGGACTACCCCTGATACCCAAACCAACTATCCAAAAACATACCCTGATTCAAATGAATTCTGATTATATAAAAAGATAGTGTATTTGCACAAACCCAGACTCTGGGTTAGGTCTATGATTGACACCGATTGAAATAAGTCTAACCATTTAAACCCAACCAATAACCATAACAAAACCAAAATAAAAACCAAGTTCCTATCCATAAAATTACATAAAAGAATGGAACAATCATAAATCTAGTCAATGGTATCAACCCCAATACCAATGACAATACTAACGCTGACACCAATATCGATATCACCTATCCCAACCTATAGTAGTTTCATAAAAGCCTCTAACCAAATGAAAAATAATATCCGGTTGGAATATGCCCCCAACTATAGCCAAAACCAATATCCATAAGATAACAAAAGTATGTAAAGACATCCATGATATAAAATAGAGCCTTAGAGAATATGAAAGCTCACCACTTCAATCCAATAATTGATCCCTAATCTGATTACTAAGCAGGAGAAGTATTATGATCGATTCCTATATCACGTGGGGATACAGCCGTTAGAACACGAGTTAGCAGGTGAATGCTAGTATGAACTCAGGATAAGGATAAAATAATGTCACCAGAAAAACCAAGTAAACCGATCATATGCATAAAAACTATACATACATTCATACATACATATATATATATAGCCACTTTGGGAAAGAAAGCTGGGTTTAACATGCCTTTACAACTATAAACCTGGGTATGTGTATGGGTCCAGTGTAACCCCCTGAACGATCCCCGATACGTGTAACCAGATGAACTGGAGATACCATAAGAGTAGGAGATTCTCAAGTACCCTTCACTCTCCATGATACATATGTACAGTGTATGTCACGACCCAAAATAGGATCGTAACATGCGCTAAGGAGTTAGGACTCCAAAGCAAGCCTCGTTAAAATTTTACAGAAAATCGGACAGAGTTTCCCCTATTTTTGGGCCTAACAAGAAATTTTCCCTTCCTTAATTCAATAACAAAACAACTCAACAACACAACCATCACACAAACACCAACATAATTCACCATAGACCATAAAAAAACAATACGAAATCCATCTATAAAATAAGAGAAAGTCAAATACTCCACAAATCCAAAATAATAAAAGAATACTCAAGCTCTAAAGACATGACCTAGGAGAAACTAAGAGTTCTCAAGAAAAAGAAACATAATGAATAAATAAACTATAGCCCACACGAACAGTTGCGGGGCTCACCAGGAATATGCTACTCGAATCCTCTAGCTAATGCGATGCTCTCCGTCACCTGCATTCCCTACAAATAATAGTGACGAGTGAGATGCTAGCTCAGTGAGTAATAAAACTTAACTACAACCGTTTTAATGGTGATAAGTCAGAAAATATCATAAAATAAATGCTCCTTTAGAAAATTGTAACAATAAACAATATCATTGTTTCATCTAAGTAAAGTGAACCAATAGTTCAGTAATAAACTCATAAAGCATCATATCATATCAAATATTACATATTTAGGAGGTTTCCAAGAATGAATCATGTAATCAGTGTGGCATTATTCTTCATTAAGAATAACCCATAACAGTGGACCCCTCATAAAGGAGTCAAATATCATATCAGTATGCTAGTTCTACCTTCCCACTAGAGAGGGATGTAACATTTATCAGTAAATATAAGGTGCACCGGGTCTAACGATCCCGCCGTTAGCTATGGAATTCAATCAAAGTCTACTCCCATTCATAAATTCTTTGAAAATAATAGGATATTCATATGAAACATCTTTCAGAATAGAATATAACTTTAAAATTCATATCAATACTAAAACATGTAAACTTGAATAAAACATATATCAAAAAATACTTATCCCTCAAGTAAGTGAAGAATATTCACAATAGTAATATCATATCTCAAATAACCATATCAATATCATATTAAATAAAGAACTTCTCCCACGTGTAAATTTTAAAAGCATTCAATAATTATTGTTTTCATCAAAACATGGTATAAATATGCAATTTACGAAATATAAATTGTGGCAAGATTACTACTCACAGTACTCTTGTCGAAATAGCAATTTGTCACCTCGAATGATTCGTATCGCTTTCTTCTATCAAATCTATAATCACATTATATCAATATTAGGTTAATTCTATTATTTTAGACTAAATCATAATAAAATTTAGACTACCCAACCCTTAAGGTTTCATGATAACCTTCAATTTCTCAAACTTTGTATCCAAACAACATCTTATTACCCAAAATTATTATCTTTAGCAATTAAATTCCAATCCCAAAATAAATTACTTAGTCTAGAAATCATTATAAAGATGTAGGAAAGGGTTTACCTTAACCCCGAAAGAATTTCTTGATCAAACTCGCTGCTTTCCCCTTTTAAAAGAATGCAAGTTGAAATTTTTTTGTGTTTCCTGGTTGGGCAGATTACTGCCTAAATACTCCCTTTGATTTTCCTGTTAATGGGCAAAGCCCTATTTTATATATATATATATATATATATATATATATATATATATATATATATATATATATATATATGGCTTTATTATTTTCCCATTCCAAATAGAATTGTAAATGGGCCACGACCCTTTAACTCTTCTAATTCTTTTCCCCTTTCTTTATGAAAATGGGCTTTAGCCCATTTTTTTCCCTTTTAAACTAAAATTGGGGTATTACAGTGTATTTAGAGGATTCTCATATAGCTCATAGTGGCATATATGGTTGCTATTACCAACCCTCATGTCGGCCAATGTGAGTTTCCAGTGTTCGTCCATCAGTCCTGTCTTCACGGTTAGCTATCACACCCCGCTATTATTGCCCAAGTAAACCCATTACCATCCAACCAAGCCTTTATTCCATTATTATTAACCAAGACTATAAGTAGTGGTATCGTCATACCGACTATAGCTTGCAAGAAATGTCCTTATCCAACCTTTTTATGTAAAGGGATTCCCATATACCCATAGATTACATTATCAAATTAACTTTGGGGAATCCCATGTACCCCACTAGCATTCCATTATTATGTTTTCTTGGGGGAATCCCATGTACCCCTCAAGTTGTTCATTAACATGTTTACTTGGGGGATTCCCTTGTACCCCATAAGGAAGTTTAATCAACCATAACCATAATCACCAAACCTTACAATTTTGCCATTCCAAATCATTTATGGTTCCATTACCAAACTATACCATGTAATAGTTTCGTTAAAAGTCCAATAATAAAGTAAAAGTATTATCATAGGCATTTTATCAAACCTGTTGGGGGCTTAGTGTTTCCAAAATAAATTTTAATTACCAATTAACCATTCCTATGCAAACAATTGTCCAAACCACCATTAAAGCATGTAACAACATAATTAAAACATGGGGAAAACCACAACCAAGAATTTAATACAAAACCCCCAACATATATTTGAAAATCCTAAAACCATACAACAATTATGCCATGAAAACATTGTATAAAATATACCTTTAGTTGGAATTAACAAAGAGGGAGGATTACATACCTTATATTACATAGATGATAAAGGGAAATCACTCGTATAAGCCCCAAATTGATCCTCTACATGAAACCCCAGCCTTTCTTTACCCAAGAGCCTTAGAGAGAATTAGAAAGATTTCTAAGTGTCTAATATTCGGATAATAGGGTAAATGATATCTCATTAGTGTTATAAGTCATGGGGCCTTAAGTGTCTAATCACGATGCTTGAAACCACAAGTGATTCCAAGCTAACCCATGAACCGATATATTATTGAGAAACTGATTTATAATATATTAAATAGCTGGTTCTGTTGTGAGGAAATATAATCATGAAAAAAATTGGGAAAATAAAAATATAATACTCATAAAATTTACAATCTGATAAAACTGCACAGAGAACTAAAATTACATAGCTGACTCTGCTGACATCTATGTAGCCTCTACTATACTGACTATAGATAGCTAGGACATGACTCCAGCCACCACTAATCAATGAAAATGCATAATAAGGTAAAGTATATGAACAATATATGACTGAAGTCCCCAAAATAGGAGAACTCATCACCTGCTGGCTAGAAACTACAACTGTCTGATCATATCGTGTGGAATATAATTGGTATTTACATTATGAAATAATGTAGCCACACAAACATATATGAGGATCAATACTTCTGTAATGTACTGAGTAACCAGGGGTGAATGCAATAAGTAAAACTGATTTCATACGTAATCTTAAAACATGCATGCTAAGTGTAAGTTGACTTACCAAGAGACTGAAATAAACTGAAGCTAAAATATCTTAAAACATGCATAAAAAGTTTAATCTAATAAGTTAGTGAATCACTACACCTAGTTCCTTAAAACTTACATTATAATATAAGTAGAACTGAACCTGGAAACAGTAAAACATAGGTACTGTGAAAGACTGAAAGTTGTATATCTGTTATGATACTGAGATAAATCTTAAATGTGAAAGACTGAAAGTTGTAAAATTGAATATCTGAAAATTCATACACTCAGTCTAGCAAACTTGAACTGTGAATACACTAAATACTGACTGAAACTGTGGGAGCTATCATGTAACCAAAATAAACCATGTGAGCTATTATAGAGTCTAACGTCTGACCCACGTTATACAGGGATATTCTATCCTTGCCATCAGAATAGAACTTGAACTGTAGTGATCACTAAACCAATGTACTAAAAGACTAGGAAGTCAAGCCTAAACTGATGGATGACCTCTAAGAGAAAGTTAAGCCGAAATTGATAGGCGACCCCTTATAGCCTACACTGGATACATAGTTCTGGAATATAGGGACTGTTACTAACGACTCTGCCTAACTGACGGAAAAACCACCATCCCAATATTTGTTTGGTGCTAAATCCTACTCCCAACTGAAAGATACTAAATACTAACTGGTTCATGCAATGATAACTGATAAGCCCAGGTTATGGTATTCTGAAAATAACCGTGCAAACGAATTCTGGGGTAATTATGAATATATAAACTCATAAAGCTCAACATGAATATGAATACCTGAGTATACTGATAAGATTCATAGATTAACCGTCTGAATACTTGAAAAGATGAATTTATGAAAATCACATAGGTATCGGGTGTTCATAACCCATTAGCGCTGAATGATAATAAAACATAACGTTAATTTAAAATTGTAGTATTTAATTATGGTTCAAAGACCCAAAACATGGATATTTCATCAATCATGTAAGAATCATAAGCTTGGACATGGTAATATCTTAAACATGTGGAGGCAACATGGCTACATGACTAACTTCATAATTTGGGGATTTAACACATAATTAACTTGAATAAAACATGGAAAACTGAAATCCAAAGCTTAAGGAAATTAAATATTTCATGGGATCATTCATGGGCTGAATTAACTTTAAACTACCATAAAACATGAAATTCAATCTTTCTTGAACGTACAAAATGTCATAATGATAGAAAATTTATTCTTAATTGAAAGAAAAGGGTTTTTGGGCTCCATGGGTGAAAGGGGACCCATGGATGAACTCCCACATACCTTAAGCCTTTAACTTGAAAAAGAAACACCAATCTTAATGATTTATTGAAGGTTCTTGAACTTGGGGAACATGAATTCTTGATTTCTTGGGAAAAAAGGATTTGAATTCTTGTTCTTAGGGAAGGGAATGATTTTCTTGAGAGAAAAAATAGAGAAAGAGGGCAAAATTATGCCCTAACTGATGCCCAAATCGTGTTATAAATGATTTGGTTGAGGGGGGAAAATACCCAATTGCCCCTCAATCATTTAAACCAAAAATTCGTAACTGGAATGCGTATTAAAGGCTTATTGCAATGCGGTCTTATCGTAGTGGCTTACTGGTTATAACGAAAATGATCATAACTTTTCACTCGGGTAGTGGATTAAGGTGAAATTGGTATTGTTGGAAAGCTAATTCAATTATCTACAAATTGGTTGGTCTTGAGATTAAAAATTCCATATATATATATGAAAAGTTATACACATTCAAAGTTGACTCTTGTAGAATTGAATACCAAAATTTGGCCGAATCAAAGGCTCTTAGCTCAAATTTGTTCTAAGTGATTTCTATGAATATTTTTCTCCTAATAAGCACTTCACACACTAGGATAAAGATTATTACACATGCATTCAAATTATAAATCAAGAATTAGGCACAACACCCTCACCACATAGCATTCAAATTATAAATCAAGAATTGGACACAACACACTCACCGCGATGCAGTATATGCGTCAATAGGAATAGCACTGGGATGCGGCACTATCATGGTGAATTGATGGATTTGTGATCCAAACCTGACCCAATCCTCATTTAAAAAATCCAAAACTTCTTTGAGACATACTTTTTATACCCTTGAATGTGAATTACCTCAAAAACTAATGTCTTAGGGTCGGGAAGACCAAAATGAAAATCCTTGAAGTTTAGAGGTCTTGAAAATGACTAAGTCCCCAACACTTAGTGAAAATTTCAAGCCTTAAGCCCCTTAAGCATGCAACTAAAACCTGAATCGAGCTAAGAATAGTATGGGGTACTACAGTGGATAAGTGGATATATGTACAGATTACCCCTAACTTAACTTCTTAAAATTCCCATCATATGGTACGAATCTTCCATACCAGCCGTACACTCCAATACGAGTGGTACCCACCACTCGTACCTTGGGCCTTCTCCTTGGACCCAACACTGTCCACCTTATGACTTACCTAAACTATGTCATACCCAACTATATGATCAGTACCCCTAAATCGTACCCCTAACAGAATAGAAAAAAGGTTTGATCAATGTCTTTTATACGAGTCACTCGTACCCTGTCATAGGGCTCATGGCAAACCACTCGTACTCAGATCCAACTTAAGTTACTAAGTATCAAATTAAGTGAAAGAAAAACCCAAACCATATGACTTGTCACCAACCATACGACTTATACCAACCAAGTCGTACCCATTCCAGAAACCAATCCAACCCACCAACCATCACTGGTTAACTACGACCAGGGTATACCACTCGTAACCCATCATATAAATGGTACCCACAAGTCATTTGTATCCCAGAATCCAAAAATCTAGGAAATTTTCTAAGGTTACTAAACCCAAGGTATTTCAGAGGCTGTGTGTCACGAATCAAGACTACCCCCTAGTCGTAACACGGTGCTTAAGGTCACTAGTGACCCCAAGCCAACCCATGATCTTGAACAAGCTGTAAATACTAAAAGAAGGTAACAAAATACTATGCAGAAGTCATTTAAAAGTATCTGATAATCAAAACAATATCAAAGGTAGCTGAAACACATAACTGAAAAACATGTCTAACTATCTAACTGTTTGAAAGCCTTTAAACATGATGAGATATGGGACAGGTCCCCAACTAACTCTGACTAACTGAAATAACATGAAATAAAAATATTGATATGAATAACTAATAAAATAACTAGTCCTCAGCTGACGAGGACTCAACAATGCTGCAACTGAGTGGTATAAGAATGAACTAAGTACGATAAGGAAACTGATCTCTAGTTACTATATTATAAGATAATATAGCTCCAAAAATTTTATGCAATTAGCACTTTGAATATACTGGTATGCGAGATAAAAGTCAGCTGATATACATTTTTCCTGAGCATACATGCATAAACTTGAAAATCAAATGCAAGACCAAGTATAAATATATGCTATGTATCTGAATAATTGAATAAATGAATATGGAACACTTGGTTATGTAAACCTAAACTGAACATAATTTGAATACTTAACTGGAACTATGGGATCTAACTACAACCTACATACCCTAGTCTGAGAAAAATTGGGGTCTAACCTTTAACCCCAGTTAGAAAGATACTAGTACCTTGCCAAGGTACCAATACTGGCTGGCGTGGATCAACTAATCCAATATATTGAAGGACTAGGGCATCATGTCTCTACTGATGCAGGACCCTTATAACCTATGATGGAATCATAGTTCTGGAACTTAGGGACTGCTACTAACGAGTCATGCCTAATTGACAAGGGATCCGCCATCCCTGTGCTCACTCAGTGCTAAGTGTTACTCTGAAGTATAACAAAAACATAAACTGATAACTGGTATGATCAAGTCGTGGGATTCTGAGAAAAATACAATACATGTACAATATGAACTACTCAATTACATGTAAGCTGATATATGCGTGAATTCCTACATATCAGGTGTTCATAAACCATCAACACAAACTAATGCATCTGATCATAAAATTGGTAAAAACTGACCATAGAATAGGAAAATCATGAATAGTACTCAATATTCCAATAACTAATTATGATATGGACAATAGAGATTATCAAACATATGGAAACAAAATTCTCATGAGGGAATACATTTTCATAGTACATAACTAAAACAAATGAGAGAGAGCTGATAAAATGCACATTTAACTTGAAAACCCAATAAAAGGAGAAAAAGGATTTATATTTATAAATTTAGGAAATTCTTGAGAATCAATGGGTGGAAGGGACCCATTGATAAAATTCCACATACTTGAAATCAATCCATTGAAGATATCTTCTTGAAACTTGAACTTGCTTGATGAATCCTAATTGGATTTAAAGATAAAGAAATCACTGCTCTTGGTATGTGTTAAGTGGTTTCTAAAGTTATGACAGGTAGGGTAGTACTTACCCGTAATAAATAATATTTTGAAAGCTTAAATGACATGGGTTTTGTCTAGGAAGGGGTGGAAATTACCAAAGAGTCATTGTTAAAACGTACAAGAATTTGGGTTCCCAGTCATTATGACTCACGCTATGACTTGTCACGACTGGTTATGAGTTATAACCTGAGGTCCTGGGTTCTTGGGTCCTTACTGTTATGACTATGACTCCCTTCCAAATGGGTAACTACGAGTCATTAGTGTTTTGCCCCTTTTCGATTCAAAGGGTTTGGAAAACATAATTTTAACCTTTTAAACTATTCCAAAACTTTTAAAAAAATTTGAAACAATCTAAGAAATTAAAGAGTCGCCACTTGATTTTTTAGAAAATATCAAGAAGAACTAAAAATATTACTTAAAAGATTCAAAACAGAAAGAATCTTTAAAGTATAGAAATTCTGAGTAAACGGTTCCTATTAATACTCTTGGATGGTTGTTAAGGCACCAAGAGTATCTGCTAACTTGCGATTATCCGGATATTTGAAAAAGAACTTTTTTTGGCTAACTTTAAATAGGGAAATTGATTTTTGAAGAGAAAACTATTAAGGAAAATTGTCTTCAAGATTTGTGTAAAACAAATTCTGATGACTTAGCGGGGATTTTAACTATGTCTAAGAAAACTAAGAATAATTAGCATATAATGGGGAAAAGAGGAGATTCAAGGACTTAAACCATTAGACCCACATCATAAAAATTGTCCTATGCTAATTTGGGCTTTTGATCCATCTCCACCTGTTCTAATAAGTAAATGGATAAATAAATAAATAAAAATAAGGCAATAATAAAAATTGATGCTTTTCATATCTCTTAGTAACCTCATCAATGAGGTTTCACCCATTTTTTCTTCTTTCATCTTCTTGCACCCTCACGCTATATATTCAACTTCGAGTTTAAAACTTCAAACTTGACTCGAAGAGATGGACCTCATTGGCCTATTACGAATGCAAGAGGAAAGGAGTCCATTTGGACTCCAAAACAGATTCATGCAAAGGAAAAGATTAAAAAAAATAATTAATATGTATTTGAAAATTCTACATTTAATTGATAAATGATGAGATGAAAAAAAAAACATTCTCAAGCATAAAGAAATAACAGTCCATGATATCAAATCAAACCAAATTATCCAACGAAAAATAATTAACCCATATCCTAAACAATCTTACAAAAAATTGAATTTAGCAAAATATAATTAACTAGTCCTTGAAAAGAAGACATGAATCCATAAGCATAGTTGCTTAAAATTTGGACAAATAGATTAATATATATTTGCTATAAATACTATGATGAAGTCTAAGGAAAGTTTTCATCAAACAAATAAAAAATGAGAATGAGCAAAAGATGAAGAAATAACACTTCAAATATGAACTACAAGACATACTAATGCAATAATACTTTTTAATACAAAGTGGATCTATCAACATATCTATAGCTTAAAAAAAATCACTATAGCATGTGAATAACAATGGGATGTCTAAATGAATAAAAACTCTTTAAGAAGTAAACGAATAAGAAAAGTGAAGTAAGTAACATATATTAAGCATATTTGAGAGATAATATTCGAAGACAAGATAGGAGAAATAGTAAAAGAATAATTCTAAGAAAAAGTTATCAATTATGACAACTCCTATTTTAGTTCTACACTATTTCAACAAAAATTACCCTAACAACTTTTCAATATAAACAAGAGAAAATCAAAGACAATTTTGACCACGAAAATGATTAACTCACTACTTCAAATTGAGAAACAATTTCACAGACCCTTAACAATAGTACCCATTCCTTTTCGACAAAAAGGAAACAACTTTACATACTACAAACAAACATATCCACCAATAACAAATTTAAATAAAGCATGAGCATGCTATAAGACCCCGCAAAGTTTCCTCATAGTCTGAGCCTTTAGAGCGTGTCAAGTGAAGTGTAATTCCGGCCTTAAAAGATTAAAGAGTGACTTCCAAAGTAATTAGTGTTTAAACCTTGCCGAATTTTCTTAAAAATGACTTTTTATCGAGTGGAAAATTGAATTATCTTTCCAATGATACCCATTTTATCAAAATCTGACATCGGAAGAGAAAGATATGGACATTTTATAGAAAGTAGTAAAATTATCCAGGTGCGACAGAGAGGGTCGACGAACAGTCAAGCTTGCGATGGACCATTGCCCAAAACATCATAGAGGAGGAAGTGAGGCCCTGTTATAGTTGAGTGCGACGATAAGGGTCGACAGACCATCGGGATCTCGACGGACCGGCGCACCCATCATCGTAGGCGAGGCAGTGAACCAAGTTCTGGACCAGGTGCGACGGGTAGGACCGACGACCGTTAGCCCTCGATGAACCATCGCACACCCCAATCAGTAATTTTAAGTCATTCGTAAAAGGGATTTTTGGTCTTTTCCCACCCTTTTAACACTCAGATATAACCCAAAACAAAGGAGATAATTTTAGTTCCTCCAAAAACACCAAGATCTAGGTTTTTCTTCCCTAATAACAAATCCAAATTCCTTCTTAAAGAAATTCAAGAAATCACCATAAATTTTATAAATTGAGTTGTGATTCAAGGTTCCCAAGTCAAAGGCTTCAAGAACCCTCTCTCAAGAGTAAGGAGAAGAGTCTCAAACAAGTTTGTTCATCTAAGTCATAATATAAGGTATGTGGGGTTTAAACAAGGACATTTCTTTCGTCCTTGTGCCCAAAAGTTATTTTAATTATGAGAATATATGATTTTCTATGTTTTCTTATGAAATTGAAGTATGGGTTTGTACCCTTTGTTGTTATTCCTTGAGATTTTAATAGTTCCAATGTTCTAGAAATTGAAGTACATGAGTATGTTGAAATTTAAGGCAAAATGTTGAAAATTTTAGATATTTTATAGGATTTATGAACCTTTATGACATCTAGTATGCACTTTGATGAGTCTTAACTTAAGATTTGATTATGGGTCATTAATCCCTACTTAAGATTTGCAATTTCATGAACTTTTGTGCTATAAGCACCCATGAATTGAGAAATGTGTTATTATTGAGAAAGATTTGGCCTTTCAATCATAATAGAGTTGAAATCCACATTGAGTATGATTTAAAGCAAATAGAAATATATTTTGGTATTCATTATAGACCCTTGAGTTATTTTGAGGTGGATTTCCTAAGAGTTCTGAGATGAGTATGTGAGTAATATTTAGCACTGAGTTGGGTATAATTCCAAGGTCTCATACCCCAGAACTATATGCCACCGTAGGTTCGAGATTTGTGGGCCCAAGGTCGAGATAGTGATCACTAAAGATGAGGTTCTACTCCAATGTCAAGGATAGAAGAATTCTCCCCAACATGGCCAAGCCGTTGGAATCCATGTAGCTCACATAGTTTATGTCGGTTAGAAGAAACTCCCGAGTTCCAAGTGTCCCGAGTCTAAAAGAGTTCCAAGGTTCTCAAGTGTTAAAAGTTCCTAAAAGTTCTGAGTCCTTAAGTTTTAAAGAAGTATTACTCTCCACAACATAAAAGCATGAGTTTGAAAGTATTAGTTAAAGCTTCCTTTAACCTTCAAGTACTGAGAATAAGAGGAAAGTACAATTTTTTTTTTAAAGTTAAGTATAATGACTCACGAGATTTGTGTTACATGCTTCACTATTCATAATTCATGAGTTTTATATTCTAGACTTATTCAAGCCATGTGAGTCATTCCTATTTACATGCATGATTTTATTATAGAGTATTAATATTGTTTTATGTAAGTGCATACAACCCCATATACTCAGTACATTCCCAAAGTGCTGATCCACATATACGTCTGTGTGCTACATTGTCTCCTAATATAGGTTCAGGTGATCAGTCCTAGCAGTGACAGTGATCTCCGAGCATCTCATCTACATCCTTCTCCTTAGTGAGTCCTCATAATTTGAGGACCTATAATTGCAGCTTTTCTGCATTTATAGTGTTTTGAGTTTTACTTTTAGATCATTGTGAGTCAGTTGGTGTCTATCCCAATGATTCTCTAGTTTGAGTAGTAGAGACTTTGTCAGGCTAGATTGTCAGTTAAAGTTGTGTTCCAGATTACTTGTATTTTGCTATTCAGACATTGTATCCAGTTATCTCGGTGTATAGTTGACACAGTAATGCATCACTGTTTAGATTATTTATCATACAACAAGTGTTAGAAGTAGTAACAGGCTCAAAGTGTTAGCTTAGGGCTACTTGTAGCCTTAAGAACCGTGTGATGTCTCGGGATGAGATTTCAGGATTTTACATATGCATTTTAAGCAAAGGTCAAAACTTTACCCATAAAAATCAAAGAATTAAGCCAAAAGACGAAACAATAAATATTAACTATTCTTTTCAACGTAAAGGAAACAACTTCACATGCTAAAAATAAACATATACGCCAACGATGAATTTATATTGCTTTATAGTAATTTTTCTTGGTAGAAAAACGTTCATTGGTTAGTTTGGAAAGAGAGTTATTTTGAGTATTGGACTGGGCACTGGACTCTCCTTTCTGAGCGACTTTAAACTTGGAAAGTTTGTCGTTGATTTGTTCCAAAATTTTTCCCGAGAGTTTGAAGTCTTAACTGAGGTCAGGAAATTTCTCCTTTTGGAACTCGGGGATCTTAAAGATAGGATTAGAGATCGGTTTAGAGATTGATGTGCTCTTTTCCGCTTGGGGAGGTTCGAATGGAAGGTTAAAATTCTTAGTTTCTCCTATTTGTTGGGAGATAGTGTGAAGGACCTGATTAGTATAGTTGTTTTGCTCAACCTTTCTATCAAGGTCTCTATTAGTAGGATTCATAAGTGGTCTATCATGCTTCTTCTTGAAAGGTGAAGCATTGAGCACTTCATTATGATAAGGAATTTTTATTCCTTTGAGAGGAGGAGTAACAGATTCCACAACCTTGTGACTCTGCGTATACCATTTATTAATGATTACGTTAAGAGATTCGTTTTGGTTCTCTATTCTTCCAGTGAATTCGAACCAACAAAAGAATTCTATATCGCATCAGAGTCTTTTCATGTCGGCTATCCATAGTCGACCAAACTTCTTTTGTTGCTCTTTGGAATAGGTACTAGTATACCATTTCCGTTTGATAACGTCCTTTGGAAGGTACTAACGGACTTCCCGAGCTTTAAGATCTGGAATATACTCTTCATCGGATTTGATGACGAGTAAGCTAGGGTCAGTCCTAATCTTTTGACTAGGTAGGGGAGGTTCCATATCTGAGGCTGTAGGACCACCAGGCTCATAAAGTTTTTCAGGTTCATTAACCCTAGTGTGTTGTTGATAATAAACTTTTGCGACAGGACCAGAGAAGTCAACTTCTCTAATTTTTCCCTTGTCATTATTATCATTTTCATCACTTTCCTCTGGGGGTTTGGAAGTGGAAGTTCGGGTGGAGACCAACCGACGAAACGAAGAGTGCCGAGAAGAGTCAAGCTCGAGGAATTTTAAATCGATAGATCCATCGGGGTGTTGAATAACCCGTTCGATCTGAGATTTTTCTGGATATGATCGGATGGGTTGGGTGATAGCATCAAAGTGCCATTCGTTAATATGGAGAATGTCATCCCAAACTAGAGCCTTAGGAACAAAGATTGTGCTGCGATCTTTATTTGCTTCCATTAGGGTGGTGACCCCTTTAGGGCTCGTGAATCTAGCTTTTGGTGATAGAGTGGTACCCATGAGGCGATAATATACTCTGTATATGATCACTATTTCTCTGGTGTTTTCCTTACTATTCATGTTCTTTGTTTTAACGTTAAGAGTTAAAACATCCATGATGCTAGGATCATTAACGTCCACCGAGAAATTGGGGTAGCAATTAAAGTATACCGGGCCATCGGCGAGACCTTGATAGAATAGTTGAGCAAAACAACTATACTAATCAGGTCCTTCACACTATCTCCCAACAAATAGGAGAAACTAAGAATTCTATCCTTTCATTCGAACCTCCCCAAGCGGAAAAGAGCACATCAAGCTCTAAACCGATCTCTAATCCTATCTTTAAGATCCCCGAGTTCCAAAAGGAGAAATTCCCTGACCTCAGTGAAGACTTCAAACTCTCGGGAAAATTTTTGGAACAAATCAACGACAAACTTTCCAAGTTTAAAGTAGCTCAGAAAGGAGAGTCCAGTGCCCAGTCCAGTACTCAAAAGAACTCTCTTTCCAAACTAACCAATGAACATTTTTCTACCAAGAAAAATTACTATAAACGTCCTTCTCCTCCAGACGTCCAATTTGAAAAAAACCCTTACCTCTCCACCTTCAATCACGATGGAAGAGGCATAACAGAATGGAATGTTGATGGTTTGGCTGAACACCAAATCTACAACAAACTCCATGAAATGGGTGTATCTATTACAGCCTATAAAATTAGAGGAGCTTCAGATAAAGGAGCAGCTGTAGCCATAGTATCAGGATTTACTGGTATGTTAAAACATTGGTGGGACAATTATATCACGGATGATGTTAAAAACCTCATCTATGATGCCACGTCCACAGAAACCATTGTCAAAACTGAAAATGGCCATGGCGTTCTTGAGCAAGTTGCAAAAGAAGACGCTTGTGCCACACTCCTATACCATATAGCGAGACATTTCATAGGAGATCCTAAACTCTTCCAAGATAGGAGCTTAGAAATCCTCAACAATCTTCGCTGCAAAGATCTAGCAGACTTTCGGCGGTATAAAGATACCTTCCTAGTAAAGGTTATGATCCGATCAGACTGCAATAATGATTTCTGGAAAGAAAGATTTATTAGCGGTCTCCCCCCTCTGTTCGCCGATAAGGTTAGAACCAAAATTAAGGATCGATTCGAGAGGCAAATCCCTTATGGAATCCTCACCTATGGAGACTTGATAAGTTTCATTACCACCTTCGGGATAGATCTCTGCACCGACCTTAAGCTTAAGAAACAACTGAAGCAAAATAGTACTTCCAAATATGGTCTAGGAACCTTCTGTCAAGACTATGGGTTTATAGACTTATCTTCCTGCAAGAAGCATAGGAAAAAATCTTCCACGTCTAGCAAAAAGACTTCTCCTAGAAAGACAAATTACAAAAAAGAGTCTTATAAACCCCGTAGGAAGACCAAGCGTAAATCTTCCAAAACTTCCAAAGGAAAGGACATTTGTTGGACTTGTGGCAAAACAGGCCATAGAGCAAAAGATTGCAAATCTAGCAAGAAAAAGAAAATCAACCAACTTGATCTTCCTGAAGAAGCTAAAGAGAAACTATTCTCTATAATGGAAAATTCTTCCATAGCTTCAGACTCCTACTCTTCAAGCGAAGACTACAGCGATGAAGAATTCATCAACGCCACTTACGAGTCTGATTTATCTCAGTCAGGGCAAGAATGTACCTATGACGGTACCTTCTGCACCTGCTCCACCAAAACAATTAATGTCATCTCAGGACATCCCAAAGAAATCTTTTTCGAGATAATCGAACATATTCCTGATGATTAGCTAAGGAATAAGTATCTCCATGAGCTCAAAAAACTCATGCTTTCTCAGGAAGAAAGCCCTCCTAAACCGATCATCCAGCCTTTCAGCATGACGCAGGTTATGTCAAAATTTAACAAAACTGCGGAGCCTACTCTTGCAGACCTCAAAGGAGAGATCTCTACCTTAAAAGGAGAGATTAAAAATCTCAAAATCCGGCTTGACCAAGTAGAACTTAATATCCTTACGGATCAATTCTTGAAATCGGCTTCTCCTCCTGAGCAGGCGTTGCCACCCGACTCTCCAACGAGCCTCCAGATCATCCTAAATGATCATATTCAAGAGCCTAGTACGTTCCCTGGCTCCGACAGTCCTTCTATATCCAGCAAAGCTGTTGCAACCATCAAAGCCTACAACGAGCACATTGTCGTCAAAATTGTCGTTGACAAAGATATTGTTTTAAATAGAGTCGCCCTTTTTGATACAGACACAGATAGTAATTGTATTGTCAAAGGACTTATCCCCACTCGGTATCTCCAAAAGAGTACTTCTCGACTTTACTCAGCCACTGGTGAAAAAATGAAAATTCATTATCAGCTTCCTAAAGCTCATGTCTCCAACAATGGCATTTGCCTTGTTAATGACTTTGTCACCACAGAGGATATCACCGAAGATATCATTCTCGGAATACCTTTCATCAATCAAATTCGACCATACTGGAGTGATTACGATGGTATTCGCTTGACTCTTCTGGGAAATGAATTGTTCTTCCCTTTATTACGACCTCTTTCTCAAGAAGAAGGAGCCCGTATCAAAGAACAAACTATTTTTAAAATTAACAGACTTTCATCCCATATCTGTTTTCTTAAACATGAAGTTCAGCTCAAATATATTGAGCACACTCTCAAAACCCCGTAGATGGTTACGAGAATTGCCACTCTCCAAAAGAAGTTCGAACACAAAATCTGCTCTGAGTTCCCCAATGGTTTCTGGGAACGCAAAAAGCATCTCATCGAACTTCCCTATATCCTTGGCTTTGATGAACATAACATTCCTACAGAAGCTAGACCTATTCAAATGAATCAAGAAATAATGGAAATTTGCAAAAAGGAAATTAACCATCTTCTCACAAATGGGATCATTCGACCCTCTAATTCTCCATGGAGTTGCTCTGCATTTTATGTAAACAATAGTGCAGAAAAGAAACGAGGAACTCCTCGGCTTGTTATAAATTACAAGACTCTGAATGCGGTTCTAAAATGGATCCGACATCCAATCCCAAATAAAAGGGATCTCCTCAAGAGGACATTTAAAGCTAATCTTTACAGCAAATTTGATATGAAGTCAGGCTTCTGGCAAATCCAAATTGCTGAAAAGGATAAATACAAGATTGCCTTCAATGTCCCTTTTGGGCACTACGAATGGAATGTCTTACCCCTCGGGCTTAAAAATGCTCCCTCTGAATTTCAGAACATCATGAATAATATTTTCAATCCATATTCTTATATGTCAATTGTTTACATTGATGATGTGCTGATCTTTTCTGAAAACATTGATTCTCATTTTAAACATCTCAATACTTTCTTTAAGATTGTTAAACTTAATGGTTTGGTCGTCAGTGCCAAGAAAATGAAGTTGTTTCAAACTTCCATTAGATTTTTAGGTCATGATCTGCATCAGGGTAGTTATAAACCTATTTGTAGGGCCATTGAGTTCTCCTCCAAGTTTCCTAATGAAATAACAGATAAAACCCAACTTCAAAGGTTCTTAGGAAGCCTTAATTATGTTGCAGATTTCATTCCTAATATTAGACAGGTCTGTGAACCTCTGCATAAACGCCTTAAGAAAAATCTAGTTCCTTGGAGTTTGGACCAAACTAATGCAGTTCTTAAAATTAAATCTTTGGTCCAAAACCATCCATGTCTAGGTATTCCAAACCCTAAAGCTTTCATGATCGTCGAAACTGATGCTTCAGATATAGGGTACAACGGCATCCTAAAACAAAGAATAGAGGTCCACTCTCCTGAACAATTGGTTCGATTTACTTCTGGGGTATGGAATTCAGCCCAAAGAAACTACAGCACTGTGAAAAAAGAAGTTTTATCTATAGTGCTATGTATCACTAAATTCAAGATGACCTTGTTAACAAGGAATTTCTTCTTCGGGTTGATTGCAAATCGGCTAAAGAAATTTTACAAAAGGATGTAAAAAATCTGGTTTCTAAACAAATCTTTGCTAGATGGCAAGCTCTCCTATCTAACTTTGATTTTCAAATTGAATTTATTAAAGGAGAAAATAACTCCCTCCCCGATTTTCTAACAAGAGAATTTTTACAGGGTCACCATGAGACGAACAACGTTGGGGAAAGCCCCAATAAACAAAAATCAAGAAGCACTCAAAATGGCAAGACCATTTGATCCTCCTGCAGCATCTAGACCAGCAGTTACTCAAAGAACTGAACTCAAAACGGAGATACAATCTCTGCTACAAAACAGGTATTCAGCTTTAGCAGAAGCTCCCAAATTTCCCCCTCCTATGCCAACCAAATTGGTTGATTTGAAAACGGGTAAACCGTTTGACAAAGGACAAGCAACAATCTCGTCCGTTCAGACTAAACAGAGCTATGCTATGAAGGCCCCAGAGACCTTTGCTCAGGCCGTAGACCCTTCAACAGGGAAAATAACACCTCCATCCTCTCCATCTTCCTCCAGAGAAGAGTTCAAATTTATCACTACCCAAGTGATGCCCATCATTGCCTTAGACAAGGCATACGAAGGATATCCTTTGGATCAGCTAATCAAGCCGGTCTACAACAACATAAATTTCGTGGATACAGAAGATCCACTTAAAACACGCAGATATTACGAAGCCATCCTGGTGGATACTGACTCCATTGAGATTGAGCATTCCATGAATGACTGAAATCCTGAATATATTGATTATTCAAAGTTTACAATTAAGCGGGTATTAACCCCTTTTAACTGGTTCACAGATCATCTGCACACTCCCATTGCTCTATCGATGCCATATAGGCCTCAAACCTATAACTGGTATGACTACAAGTCTGCCTAGTTTAATTTCTTATTTGTTCATCCAGGACACACATGGTTTGTCAAGTATTGCCCTGCCATGGTAGATGCCATCATTCCCAGATGGTTTTACGAATGGTGAATTTATTTCAGAGGAATCAAGGAAATTCTGCCTCAGTAATTCCTTAACCGGTTTTCTGACTTCTGCTCCAAAGAAGGTTGCACTACCTTCCCTGAGCACATTCAAATGTGTAAATTGTTTATTAAAAAAGGGTATCATATATCATCTCCTGGAACTTTGCCAAAAGAGAACAACATCGTATTAAATACTTATCCAAAGAAATAAGGGTAAAAGGTTGGACTCCTATGCCAATAGCTCCAAGTACTCCTAGTAAGGAAAAACCTATAGCTGCCTCCTCCAGCTCATCGTAGAGTAAGAAAGATCTAAAAGAAAAATTGAAAAAGGCATTGGCTGATATGGAAAGCCAAGAAAATACCTACGAAGATGAATTAATTCAACTTCTTGCAGAAGCTTCTTCCACAGGAAGCAGTGACGACAATGGCGATATGCTAAACCCTACAGGGATAGCTATGGCCTACTTAGATCCCTATTACGAATAGGAAAATAACCTTTCAAAGAGATAGAGGTTTAAAGAACCGGAATTATCTCTGCAAAAGGCAGTTCACTATTCTTAGTTGGAATCTAAGGACCCCTTGCTGTCTCCAGAAGATGCCAAGAGATAGGACTGCTTTACAAAAAGCATTTTCCAGCTTTCCAAAAAGAAAGCATCTACTTTTGCTTTTCTAAAAGCACGCTAGCACTCAGCACTCAGAAGGAATCTACTTTATTAAAAGAAGATGTCAGCAATATCTGAGCCCTCCACTTGTACACCTTAGATGTATCTTCTCTGTCTATAAAAGACAATGTAATTCCTTAGAGTAGGCATCAGAAATTTCCCACCCATAGAAATTTACTCTTGCCCAATCTCTTGTATTCCCTCTCTTGTAATGTTTTCTCTAAGCTTTTAATAAAACTTATAAGTTGTTTATCTCTCTGTTTTAAATCTTGTTTTAAATCTTAACTTAAGATTTGATTATGGGTCATTAAGTCCTACTTAAGATTTGCAATTTCATGAACTTTTGTGCTATAAACACCCATGAATTGAGAAATATGTTATTATTGAGAAAGATTTGGCCTTTAAATCATAATAGAGTTGAAATCCACATTGAGTATGATTTAAAGCAAATAGAAATATATTTTGGTATTCATTATAGACCCTTGAGTTATTTTGAGGTGGATTTCCTAAGAGTTCTGAGATGAGTATGTGAGTAGTATTTAGCACTGAGTTGGGTATAATTCCAAGGTCTCATACCCCAGAACTATATGCCACCGTAGGTTCGAGATTTGTGGGCCCAAGGTCGAGATAGTGATCACTAAAGATGAGGTTCTACTCCAATGTCAAGGATAGAAGAATTCTCCCCAACATGGCCAAGCCGTTGGAATCCATGTAGCTCACATAGTTTATGTCGGTTAGAAGAAAATCCCGAGTTCCAAGTGTCCCGAGTCTAAAAGAGTTCCAAGGTTCTCAAGTGTTAAAAGTTCCTAAAAGTTCTGAGTCCTTAAGTTTTAAAGAAGTTTTACTCTCCACAAGATAAAAGCATAAGTTTGAATGTATTAGTTAAAGCTTCCTTTAACCTTCAAGTACTGAGAATAAGAGGAGAATACAATTTTTTTTTAAAGTTAAGTATAATGACTCACGAGATTTGTGTTACATGCTTCACTATTCATAATTCATGAGTTTTATATTCTAGACTTATTCAAGCCATGTGAGTCATTCCTATTTACATGCATGATTTTATTACAGAGTATTAATATTGTTTTATGTAAGTGCATACACCCCGATATACTCAGTACATTCCCAAAGTTCTGATCCACATATACGTCTGTGTGCTACATTGTCTCCTAATATAGGTTCAGGTGATCAGTCCTAGCAGTGATAGTGATCTCCGAGCATCTCATCTACATCCTTATCCTTAGTGAGTCCTCATAATTTGAGGACCTATAATTGCAGCTTTTCCGCATTTATAGTGTTTTGAGTTTTACTTTTAGATCATTGTGAGTCAGTTGGTGTCTATCCCAATGATTCTCTAGTTTGAGTAGTAGAGACTTTGTCAGGCTAGATTGTCAGTTGAAGTTGTGTTCCAGATTATTAGTATTTGCTATTCAGACATTGTATCCAGTTATCTCGGTGTATAGTTAACACAGTAATGCATCACTGTTTAGCTTATTTATCCTACAACAAGTGTTAGAAGTAGTAACAGGCTCAAAGAGTTAGCTTAGGGCTACTTGTAGCCTTAAGAACCGTGTGATGTCTCGGGATGAGATTTCAGGATTTTACATATGCATTTTAAGCAAAGGTCAAAACTTTACCCATAAAAATCAAATAATTAAGCCAAAAGACGAAACAATAAATATTAACTATTCTTTTCAACGTAAAGGAAACAACTTTACATGCTAAAAATAAACATATACGCCAACGATGAATTTAATCAAACCATGAACATATTTTAAGTAAATACCAAAACTTTATCCATAATAATCAAGGAATAAAACCAAAAGGCAAGAAAATCAATATTAACTATTTTTTTTAACATAAAGGAAACAACTTTACATGCTAAAATCTAATTTATACGCCAACAATGAATTTAAACAAAGCATGGGTACATATTTTAAGCAAATATCGAAACTTTACCCATAATAATCAAAGAATAATCAAAAAATACGTTCAAATATTGCTAGTTTATTTTTTATATCATGAATATGAAAATAATCATAATATCGATACCATAACATCCTATGGCCTTCAAGGTTGTCTAAAGAAAATAATCTCAGCAAATAAATTACAACTCCAAACTAAGAATAAGAAAATAATAACAAAGCTAAAAAAAATTACAACTACGAACTACGAATAAGAAAAAGATGAAGAAGAAAATGATAATAAAACTAAAAAGTTACAACTACTAACTACGAAGAAAAAGATGAAAAGAAAATGATAAAGAAAAAGGGGAAAGGTGTGTTTACCTTTTTTGGGGCAGCAAAATGGAACTACAATCTTTCTTCGGAGTCTTCATCACCACTGAAAAGTGTTCAACTCGAGAACTTCAATTAGCCCGCAAATTTCATGAAAAAGAAAAATTTTTACTAAAAAAAAACTTCTTTGCTCAAAGCTTTTTTTTTTTTATCAACCTTGAGACTTATCTTTCTACCAAAATAGTGGTAGTATTCATAGTAAAAGATGGAGATTTTTCTTTCTATTCATCAATGTGGGAGAAAAGTATTTATAGAAAAGAATGTGGATTAAATTATTTTCATCCACCAATGTGGGAGAAAGAATTTAGGGGAGTTTTTTGAAATTTTAAAATTGAAGATAAGATGAGGTGGGGGAAATTGTACAATCTAGTACAAAATTTTGAATTTCAAATTTGAAATTATTTTTTGTGGTAATTGGGTAGAAGTTATGAGAGTTTTTGAGAATTATATATATATATATATATACACCCCAATCGAGATTTAAAATTTAGCCAACTTTATTTAATTTTGACCAAATTAAAAATTAATTGGCGGATTGCATTGTAAGTATGACCAATTTGATTTCAATTATGGCCAAATCTAATAGATTGACTAAATTAAATTGAAATTTGATACTAATTAATACTCTCTTTAATCTCGAGCTTCTTGATTAATAATATCAAACATATATTCATCCAAATAAATTATTTTTGAGAGTAAATTATATTTAAATCAAGACTTTATCCATTCAAATTAATTTTCAAGCTTATCTCCGTAAAAAACTCAAACTTTGTTAAAAACAGTCATTCAAGTAACAAAATTTATACAACTCGTATATATGAATATGAAAAATGTGTAATCGTCACTTAATTGACAAAATTAACCTAAATAAATATTTTAGAGCGCATTTATCTAGATGAAATAAATATTTTACTTTTATTTAAAATTGAAGAAAACCAGGATTAAATTTAGTTGTGGAGGGCAAAAATTATGTGTCAACAACTGCCCCCTCCCTTTGGGTAGGGAGGATGCAAGTGAACCTGGGCAAAGGGAGTTTAACGTTCCTAATTTTTGTCCGACCACAAATTTATTTCTAAAAGAGATTGGGGGGAGGTTGGAATGCAGCCGAGTTTTCAACATAGATCCCAACCTATATATCCCCGAGACTTAGAAAATCAGTCTGCTAGTAGTTCAATTCAATTGGTAGAAATGATAGTCTTTTATTTCAGATGATCTTTTGCTTAGGATGAGTGACAGGTTGATCAAGTTGCAAAAAATATGCTTGTAACCCCTTAACCATAAATGTGAGATCCTTCACATCCATATGTAATAACTTACTAGGACATAATTTCCACAACTCTAGGTATCCTATAACTCGATTGAAAGAAAGAGAATGTTACCCTCAGTATGAGTATAGAAATATCCCGAAGGTGAAGCTAAAACAAAAATATCCCAAGGTACCCATATGCCTTCTAATAGGAGTGTAGTTTGAGGGCGGTGACAATCATCCTTTAGCTTGTGTCCGAAGAGTTTGACATCTCTCTCTTGACTACGTCCCATTTTTCTCTCGGCAGAAACTCAAACAAATAATTAGTTGTAAATAAAGAATTACACAAATGTAAATTAGTACAAACCTATTTGAATATGTTATGTTGAGATAGTTGACGAGCCAAGTTGCACATCCTATTCTAAAAATATTGTGCCACTTTAAATGGAGTGAAGATCCAACGTGTCTCATTCAAAGATGGACGACCCAATTTAATTGTAACATGCCACTTTGAATGGAGTGATGGTCCAATGTGTCTCATTGAAGGGCGGATGACCCAATTTAAATATGACGTGCCACTTTGAATAGAGTGATGGTCCAACGTGCCTCATTGAAGGGAAAATGACCCAATTTAAATGTAACATGCCGCTTTGAATGTAGTGACGGTCCAACGTGTCTCATTAAAGGACAGACGACCCAATTTAAATGTAACATGCTACTTTGAATGGAGTGACGGTCCAACATATCTCATTGAAGGGCGGACAACCCAATTTAAATGTAATATGCCACTTTGAACGGAGTGATGGTCCAACGTACCTCATTGAAAGGCGGATCACCCTTGATGGTCCAACGTGACTCATTGAAGGACGGACAACCCAATTTAAATGTAACATACCCCTTTATATGGAGTGATAATCTAATATGTCTCATTGAAGGGTGGACGATCCAATTTAAATGTAACGTGCCACTTTGAATTGAGTGATGATCCAACATCTCTTATTGAAGGGCGAACGACCCAATTTAAATATAATGTTCCACTTTGAAAGAAGTGATGGTCCAACGTATCTCATTGAAGGCGAACAACCCAATTTAAATGTAATATGCCACCTTAAATGGAGTGACGGTCCAACCTATCTATTAATCACTTGCACTAAAATTATTAGTATCAAATATAATATGAGGGTAATTATGCATACCTTGCTTTAGTGTGCCACACTGAGGGAGGTGAAAATTCATAATGTAATAACATATTATGTTGAAGGAGATGCCAATACATATAATAACGTGTCACTCTAAAGAGAGTGATAGTATAATAACATAATAACATATCACTTTGTAGGAGATTAAGATCCATAACACGATAACATGTCACTCGAAGAGAAGTTACGGTTCATAACATAATAATATGTTAATCTGGAGGAGGTAGCATTCCCTAACATGATAATAGGTCATGATGAAGGAGTTGACAATCCATATAATATTATTTCACTCTGAAGAAGGTGATAGTCCATAACATAGTAATATGCCACTCTAAGGAAGGTGACAATTAATAACATAATAAAATGTCACTCTAAAAGAGGTGACGGTCCATAACATAATAACATGTCACACTTAAGGAGGTGAAGATCCAAACAGGATAACATATCACACTGAAGAAGGTGACGATCCATATATAATAACATATTGCGCTGAAGGAGGTGACAATCCGTAACATTGTAAAATGTTGCCTCAAGTAAAGAGATGATCTGATGCACCCTCTTAAAGGGTAAAAAATCCAAATATAATAAAATATGTCCTTTTAAAAGGGGGATGTCCCAAATATAATAAGATATGTCATCTCAAATAACGTGATGATTGGGTATGTCCTCTTGAAATGGTGGATGACCTGAATATAATGAGATAGGGTGATAATTCGTTATGTCCTCTTGAAAGGGTGGATAACCCAAATATAATAAGATACATCACCTCAAATAGGGTGAAAATCTGGGGCATTCTCACATAATGTCACCTATATGACTCAAACAGCTCTCATTAATAACAATTTATTGCAACAAAGTTAAGAGTGCAACATAAGATAAAGTCATTTGAATCATGATGATTTGGAGATAGTGTTTTGAGTGATATCCCCACATATTAATTATTTTGTTCGGTCATTTCCTACAAAATTAGAGAAAGTGTTAGAGATCATAACGAAGTAATAGAAATATAAATAAAGGGAAAAAAGGAGAAGAGAAGTTGTCTGGATTATTATGACAAGACCATGGTGAATCTGATAATGCCCTTTAGCAAGCTTAACATTTTCAATAATGTGACTTCATTGTTCCTACATCCAAAAAAATTCTTAGTTTTGAGAGGCTAACTGTGTTGGTTTTTTCTTTATCTTTTGATGCTCCTTGTTGATCATCGATTTGTAGGGTTGAAGTCCAGTCTTTGTGAAATTTTTAAGGATCTCCCTAAAAAATTCTTCCTTAGTTTAGAAACTCATAAATTTCTTTGTAACTTATGGTATCATTTAGTATGGAATTTTTGAGGTCTTCTAAAAAATTATGCCCCAGTCTAGAATGCAAAATACTCAAGTCATTTTCGGTGTAGCATAACTTGGAATTTTACGACTTCTCAAAATTATGCACCGATTTAGCTTCAAAAACGTCTGATGTTTAACATTGTAGCAAATGTCAAGTTCTTATGAATTTTTTGATACCTTCTCAAAAATTTTTGCCCAGTTACACGCTTAAATGTCGTCTCCATGTAACTAAAAAAAGATCCTCTTACACAAAATCTTATGGAAAATATGATCGAGATAGTGTGGCTCTCACATATTCTATTGAGTTAGGAATCATATCAAACGTAGTTCTACCATAAGACGGAAAAATAATTTTTCTAAGGAATTGATCGAAGCCGACATAGGCCGCCTACGTATTCCATTCTTGGAAATTTAGGTCAAACACAGTTTATATAAAATAAAAAGCGAGATTTAATATTTTTGATAATATGACCGAAGCCAACACAGGCCTCCTGCTTATTCCACTAGGGAAATCAGGTTGAAAATAATTCATTACAACTAGAAAGTACGATTACAAGAAAATCACAAAGTAAAACTACAAGAAAATCAAATCATAAAGCATGATTACAAGGAAATAAACATGATAAAGTACGATTACTAAAAAATAAAACAATAACTTTAAGATAAAAGAAGGCCAAAAGTGCGCCTTGGAGGGAAATTCATTCTTCATTGCGATTGATGATTCCAATGACTACTTCTTGTGATTAGGCAATGGATTGTTGTTAACATTGGCTGCAGTTTCTACACGTGTTATCACTTTTTTTTCAATCAAGCCTTGAATTTTATGCTTAAGAGTTATACATTTCTCGGTATCATGTCCAACGTCTCCAAAGTGGTAAGCACATTGCTTGTTTGGATCATACCAATTAGCAGAAGTGTTTTCAGGCCTTGCTTTCACTATATGAAGTAGTTCTGCTTCTTTCAATCTTTCAAAAAGTTGAGTAAGAGATTCTGCCAATGGAGTGAAAATTCTGGGAGGCTTCCTTTCATAATTGGCATAAGGAGCATTATTTTGATAGTTCTATGGTGGAGTATGAGCATGATATGTTGCTTGTGCATTGAAGACCGTATAGTGATCATGTCGAGCATTGGTTTGGTACTGGGGATTGATTATAGTTGTATGAAACTACTTGAGTGATTTCTCCCATAACTTTTTTTCCCTTTTTCTTTTTGCTTCCAAAAGAGCCAGTCTGGAAACTCTTATGAGTGGATTGGAGCTCCTTCAATTTTATTATTCTCCATTGCTTGAGGCTATCTTAAATTATTTCTCCAGTCTTGAAAATTTAAGTAAATATCTTTCCTACCATTATCACCATGTGATCAAACTACTCAGGACGTAGTGCATGAATAAAGTAACTCATCATTTCAGCTTCCTCCATAGGAGGATGGACCTTAGTTGCCTCTTCTCTCCATTGTATGACATATTCATAAAAGCTCTCATTTATTTTCTGCCTTAGCTTTGTGATAGAGATCTTGTCAAGAATAATATAGATGTGAAACTTGTAATGATCCACAAAAGCATTTTCCAAGTCATCCCAAGTGCGCCACTTAGTCACATCTTGCTTAGCGTACCATTTCAGAGCCTTTCCACACAAATTTTGGATAAATAACTTACTCGTATTCCCTTGTTTTTGCCCACACTAATAAACTTTTCACAATAAGTTTTCAAATGAAAAAAAGGATTTCCAGACCCACCAAACTCTTCCAATTTTGGGATCCTGTAACCAGGAGGCAACTCAATCTCGAGAAATGCATACAACTCTTCATACTTCACACTTTGATTACTTCCAAGCCCTCTAAGGCTTCTCACTGCGTCTTCTAAATCCTTGAGATTTGTATTCACCATCTCATCAGCGCACATTCAAGAATTATTTTCAATTTCAACATAATGATCAACATCTAGGTGGTATAACTCCTGAGTTTGCATCATCGGTGGGGTGGTAGCATAGGTGTAAAATGGCGAAGTGTGATGAGACAGTGCTATGTTTTGAACCTTTGGAGGATCAAATTCATACACCAAAGGAGCATTCTGAGGAGCATGAATATTTTGAGAAGTGGTAAAATGACCACCTAGATCAATTCCTTCTGATGTTGGAAACATAAGACCCTTTTGTCGAGCATCAAGAGGTAGAGTCATGTTTGGAGAAGTCAGAGAAGGAGTTATTTGTATCAACATGAACCTTAGTTTGGCAATTTGATTTTGCAAACTAGCAATGTCCTTTAGGGTTATTTCTTTTTCTATCGAGGGACTAATGTCCATTGCCTTAGACAAGGTGGGAACCGACTTAGATGAAGTATTGATTAAACTAGGATCCATAGTTGAATGAGTCTTTCTATTAGTCCAGGTATGAACTGATGAGTCGACAGCTGCTCTCTTGACCTTAGACCGGCTAAAATACTGATGTTATACCAACGATCACCTTGCTTTTAGTCTTTGTGCAGCAAGCAAGTTTGATTACCAACACAAATCAACCTCTCTCTAAAAGAAAAGTAAAAACACTCACAAAGTAAAATTTTAGTTCATAAATTGTAATAATTGACCAAAGTCACAAGACAAATCAAATAAACATAGTCAAAGCACATAAATAATTTTTAACGCATCCTAACATACTTGGGACCTTTTAAGCCAAAGGTAAGCCTAACATTTGAAGGATATATGTGACATTTGTAAGACATTCCATTTTCCTCAAAATATTATACAAACTTCATTAAGAAATTAAATGGGGATACAAAATGAGAGAAAGGGGAAATACATAATATCAATCCCACGCAGGGGGGCAAATCTAACTAAGCCTCCTTGGAAGCCCTTTTATCTTTGAACTTCTTGAAATATTTGCATATACTTCTGATGAAGACCTTCTTTTAATTAAGCAAAAATATCTAAATAAAGTCCTCAAAACTAGGGTACAATGGTTCGTACAATCCAACATTATATCCTTCAATTTAACACATAAAAAATGATCATCTGTTATGACTCGTGGTCAAATAGACGTAAGAAAGGTTTCTAATGAGCTTGGTATTGAGTCATCCTAGGATCATACCTAAAATAAGGTTTTGTTTTAGCTCTATCTTGGGTGTCTAGAGTTGGTTTGGACACAAGTTCCCAAGCGGACAACTTGGGTTTGGAAATACGAACAGCCTCCGACAGCCTAATGTGACGATAAATTATCATATTCCCAACACTTGATCTGGAGTTGATAAACAGGGGCTGGGGTATCTACGAAACCCCAAAACAGTTTAATAATCATCATGTGGGCTTATGCCATGAAATGCAATAGTTAAATATTAACAGAATTTAAACATATAAACACAAGCAGTTTAATAATTAGTCAAATAAGCTAATTCAAATATTTGGTTAGAACCTAGTTAAAGTCCCAGTAGAGTCTCCATTTCTATTTTGCTCCTTGTGGATTCGAAGGGTTTGGGAAACATTATTTTTGACCTTTTAAACTGTTCCAAAACTTGAAAGAAAATTTGAAACAATTTAAGAAATTACAGAGTCACCACTTAATTTTTAAGAAATTATCAAGAAACTAAAAATATTACTTAAAAGATTCAAAACGAAAAAATCTTTTAAGTTTAAAAATTTTGAGTAAGCGGTTCCTATTAATACTCTTGAAAGGTTGTTAAGAAACCAAGAGTACCCGCTAACTTGCGGTTATCCGAACTATTTTAAAATAATTTTTTGACTAACTTTAAATAGGGAGATTAATTTTTTGAAGAGAAAACGATTAAGGAAAATTGTCTTCAAGATTTGTGCAAAAAAAATTCTAACTACTTAGCGAGGATTTTAACTAAGTCTAAGAAAACTAAGAACAATTAGCATATAAAGGGGAAAGGAGGAGATTAAAGGATTTAGGCCATTAGGCCCAAATCATAAATCCTGTCCTATAATAATTTGGGCTTTTTACCCATCTCCACATGTCCTAGTCTAAATACTTGAAATTTTAGCCCATAACCTATCCTAAGTTAGTTTTCGGACCTTTGAGGCCCAAAATACGCTTCACCTATATTAAATTACAACTTTGGCTTTGAGGCCCAAATAATTAATAAATAAATAAATAAAAATAAGATAATAATAAAACCGAGGCTTTTCAAATCTCTTAGTAACCTTATTAATGGATTTTCACCCATTTTTTTCTTCTTTTATCTTCTTCCACCCTCACGCCATATAATCGACTTTGGGTTTAAAACTTCAAACTTGACTCCGAGAGATGGGACTCATTGACCCATTACGAATGCAAGAGGAAAGGAGTCCATTTGGACTCCAAAACAGATTCATGCAAAGGAAAAATAAAAATAAAAATAACTAATATGTGTTCAAAAATTCTACATTTAATTGATAAATGATGAGATGAAAAAAAGCATCCTCAAGCATTAAGAAATAGCAGGCTATGATATCAAAGCAAACCAAATTATCCAACGAAAAAAATTAACCCATCTCCTAAACAATCTATCAAAAAAATGAATCTAGCACAATATAATTAACTAGCCTTTGAAAAGAAGACATGAATCCACAAGCATAGTTTCTTAAAATTTGGACAAATAGATTACACCTATTTTCTCCAAATGCTATGATGAAGTCTAAGGCATGTTTTTATTAAACAAAGAAAAAAGCAGAATGAATAAGAGATGAGGAAATAACACTTCAATTTTGATATACAAGACATACTAATGCAACAACTTTTAATACAAAGTGGATCAATCAACATATCTACAACTTAAAAAAAATCACTATAGCATTTGAATAATAATGAGACGTCTAAATGAATAGAAACACTTTAAGAAGCAAACCAATAATCGAAGTGATGTAAATAACACATATTAAACAAATTTGAGAGATAATATTCAAAGACAAGATAGGAGAAATAGTAAAAGATTCATTGTAACATTCCGATTTGCTGAACCGAAATGCTACATGGTGCTCATGACCCTGAGGGACCACAAGCTAACCCATGACTGATATCTGTACCAGTATACTTGAAATCATGATATAATAATGCAGAATACATAGAACTATAAGGCCATAAGGTTCAACTGAACACAATCATGTGGGTGAAAATACCCAAAATAACTCAATCTGACTGTAAATCTGAACATAAATCTGAAAGCCTCTAAACTATTTGAATAAGGATTTGAAGGAACATATCTCCAACTAACTCCATAAAATTGAACTGAAGAAATAAATAAATGAATCAAATATTACTGTCGTCAAATCAATGAGGACTCACTGTGTCTCTGCGACTGGAATGCTACCGCTACTGCTGGGCTGGAGCTCGTGTCTTAGAACCTATGGTGTAACATGAAAAGAAATCACCACAGCGTAAATGCGTCAGTACAACTGGAGTACTGAGTATACGAAGAAGGTAGGCTGAACATAAAGGATTTCATGCATGAACAACGCTGACTGACTAATATGAATGTGGGAGTGCAAACACATATATATAGAAACTGGGATCGTGAATACGTGATAGCATGACCTGTAAGATAATCATGGTTTACTGATAACTATCATGACTGATAACATGGACGACTGTATCTGACAGTCCTGTGTATACTGAAATCTGAAGAATGCCCTGAGTTCTTTTACTGAGACTGATACTGAAATTGTGGGAAATAGTGTTTAACCGACATGCCCCATGTATGCCGTTATGGCTAAGCTGGGGTCCAATATCTGCCTCGACTGAAGGGGTGTCAATACTGTGCCATGGGTAAGGACAGCCTGTGAGTGACCCTTATCTAGCGGGTACTCAATGAGAATGGTGGAAACCCTAAACTGACGGGTTAAGCCACCTCATCAACCCTAATCTGACGGGTTAAGATGTCTCAACCTACACTGGCTACGTAGTTCTGGAATATAAGGATGACTACTAAGAATCACACCCTGAACTGGCGGGTGAGTTCCCATCCTTGGGTTCACTCGGTGATAACCTTTACTCCCATATGGAGGGAGTGGACATGAATAACTGACTGTGCATGACTTAATCTTACTGAATTCTGTTGACTGGCGGAATGTTACTGATATCTGACAATTAACTAAGATCATTCGGTTTTCCTGAGTCACATGACTGATTGAAGTCTATGGAATCATAGCTTGAGTTCGAATATCGTGAAACTTTTCATGTCTCTAGGCACACAGCTATAGTTTTTGGGTACAAGTACCCCCAGGACTCGATGGAAGGAAACTGACACACATGACTAACTTGATTATAAGAGTAGAGTCCATAATTTATAATATCATAAGTAGGGATCTCATACTAAGCATGGTTATCAACAATGTATTGCATGGAAAGGATTTCATATCACATGGAAGTACTTTCACAATCTTAATATCATGTTCATTGCATAATCATATTGGCAACACATACCAATAGCATGGAAGTTCATGTAAATTGCATGGTTATCATACATCTTGTTCATAAATAGGATTTGCAAGTAAACATAGCATAATCTCATAAGAATAGTTCCTGATTATTCCAACAATATTTACAAGGCACATTATCAACATAGAAGTCATTGGAACGTAAGGGCATATCATGAATCCTTCACTTAGTCACAATTTAGCTATATTGCATGATTTCTAGTTTATTAGGCATTTTATCAAACACCTTACATGCACATCTTAAGCATAGGTGAAATCATCAAATTATACATCATGAACAACTAAATTTACATGTTTCCAACTCATATGAT
Organism: Capsicum baccatum var. pendulum; assembly: GCA_030864225.1. Taxonomy (NCBI): domain Eukaryota; kingdom Viridiplantae; phylum Streptophyta; class Magnoliopsida; order Solanales; family Solanaceae; genus Capsicum; species Capsicum baccatum. Next base: position 93,279,069 of record CM061551.1, read on the forward strand.
ACCATGAAATTCAAAAAAATATATAAAGATTCCATCTTGGGAATCACCCAATATCAACAACATGATCATCAACACCCAACAATATAGAAATCATACTTTATAATGAAAAAGAGGATTTTTGAGCTTTATGGAGGAAAGGGATCCATAAATCAACTCACGCATACCTTAGAAGGAAGATTTCTTGATTCTTAATGGAGGAAGTTCCTTGAAATCGAATCTTCATGCTTAGTTATGGAACCCTAGTTGTTTTTCTCTTTTAGTGCTCTTGGATGATGAGCTTTGAGATGATAATAGGGTTGTAATATGTTTAGAAGCTATATATTTCATAGGGTTAAGTTTAGGGACGTGTAAGGAGTGTTAAAAGACTTAATTACCCTTAAAATAACTCAAAGCACAGTGTTTTTGGCACCTGGAACTGACTTAGGCGGCACCCAAGTGATTGCTTAAGCTAGGTTGGGTGGCGCCTAACCAATCGCCTATGTTTGGGTTGGGCAACACCTAACCAATTTCCTATCCTTACTGTCTCTCACAAAAATAGGCATAACCTTTCGCTTGGGTATTGGATTAAGGCGAAATTGGCATCGTTGGAAAGCTAATTGGATTCTTTACAATTTGGTGGGTCTAAATCAGCCAAAATACCACATTAACATCGAGTTATACTCATTCAAAGATGAACCTAGAAAAATCAAACATTAAAACTTGATGGATTCAAAAACTCTTAGCTTGTATTACCTTAAGTGACTCATATGAACATGCTTAATGCATCATAATCTATCCTATAACTAGGATATTCATTGTAAGCCATGTACTCAAGTATGAATCACAGGATAGGATATTTCATACGTAGGAATACTTATTCACTTCCTAGCTTAGAAACATGTGTGGTATTACATTAATTCTAAGAAAAAGTTTTCAATTATGACAACTCCTATTTTAGTTCTACATCATTTCAACAAAAATTACCCTAACAACTTTTCAATCTAAACAAGAGAGAATCAAAGACAATTTTGACCACGAAAATGAGTAATTCACTACTTCAAATTGAGAAACAATTTCATAGACCCTTAACAATAGTAACCATTCCTTATCAACATAAAGGAAACAACTTTACATACTACAAGAAAACATAGCCACCGATAATGAATTTAAACAAAGCATGAGCATGCATTTTAAGCAAAGATCAAAACGTTGCCCATAATAATCAAAGAATAAAATCAAAAGGCGAAAAAATCAATATTAACTATTCTTTTCAACATAAAGGAAACAACTTTACATGCTAAAAACAAACATATACGCCAATGATGAATTTAAATAAAGCATGAGTACATATTTTAAGCAAAGATCAATACTTTGCCCATAATAATCAAAGAATAAAGCCAAAAGGAAAAACAATCAATATCAACAATTTTTTTAAACATAATGAAAACAACTTTACATGCTAAAACTAATATATATGCCAACAATGAATTTAAACAAAGCACAAATACATATTTTAAGCAAAGATAAAAAATTTACCCATAATAATCAAAGAATAAAGCAAAAAATATATTCAACTATTGCTAGCTCATTTTTATACCATGAATATGAAAATAGCCATAATATCGATACTATAACATCCTATGGCCTTCAAAGCTATCTTGAGAAAACAATCCCAGCATATAAAATTACAACTCCAAACTACGAAAAACAAAATAATAATAAAACTAAAACAATTACAACTACGGACTATGAAGAAGAAAAAGATAAAGAAAATGATAATAAAATAAAAAATTACAACTACGAACTATGAAGAAAAAAATGAAAAAGAAAACAATAAAGAAATAGGGAAAGGTGTGTTTACCTTTTTTAGGACAACATAACAGAACTACAAGATTTCTTCGGAGTCTTTATCTCCACCGAAAAGAGTTCAACTCGAGAACTTCAATTAACCTGCGAATTTTACGAAAAAGAAAAATTCTTACTAAAAAAAACTTCTTTGCTCAAAGTTTTCTTTTCCAAGCTTGAGACTTGTCTTTTTACCAAAATAGTGGTAGTATTTATAGTAAAGGATGGAAAATTTTTCTTTCTATCCACCAATGTGGGAGAAAAATATTTATAGGAAAGAATGTAGATTCAATTCTTTTCATCCACCAATGTGGAAGAAAGAAATTAGGCGTGTTTTTATAATTTTGAAATTGAAGATAAGATGAGATGGAAGACAAAGTGGGGGGAACAATCTAGTACAAAATTTTGAATTTCAAATTTGAAATTATTTTTGGTGGGAATTGGGTAGAAGTTTTGAGAGTTTTTGGAAATTTTGAGGTTATTTAAAATATAATCCCAATTGAGATTTAACATTTAGTCAAATTTATTTAATTTTGACCAAATTACAAATCATTGGTGGATTGTATTGCAATTATGTTCAATTTGATTTCAACTATGGCCAAATCTAATAGATTGACTAAATTAAATTGAAATTCGATACGAATTAATACTTCCTTTAATTCCGAGCTTCTTGATTTAATAAAATCAAATATATATTCATCCAATTAAATTATTTTTGAGATTAAATTATATTTAAATCAAGATTTTATCTATTCAAATTAAATTTCAAGCTTATATTCATAAAAAACTCAAACTTTGATAAAAATATTCATTCAAGTAACAAAATTTATACAATCTCGTATATGTGAATACAAAAAATGTATAAATTAGGTGTCAACAGTTAGGTGGAGTCTTAGTCTGAGGCTTGGCTTTTAGATCACTAACCATTCAGGTTACGAGTCCATACAATAGCTTGTAATGTCTGATTATGAGTCATGTGTTGGACTCATTATCACTGGCATGGATTCTTGGTTATACACTATTGTGACTACGAGTTCTTTCAAACGACTCATAGTCACTAATTATGAGTCGTTAAGGAGGGTTGTAGTCACTGGGCTAAAGTTAAAGGTCCCTTTTGTCGTGACTACGACTACTCATAACGACTCATAACGTCTGATTATAGGTCTTCACATGAATCGTAGTCATTGGATGCTGACTGATAATTAAGGAAAAATTTACATAACTTTTTGCCATGATATAGGATCAAGGCGAGACTTGCGGCATTGGAAAGCCAACTTAGTGTCCTATATTTTTAGGGTAGAGCTTTAAAATTTAGGGTATTACAATGTCTCCCCCTTGGGATCATTCATCCCTGAATAAAATTGTCTAAGCTAAAATACTTGGAAAATCGAGATCATGCATAGAATACTTATGAGCCAAATCATGAATTCACACATGAATCTGTAACTGAGGCATGGACTGGACTGAACTCATAAATACATTCTATGGCAAAATCTTATAAGCTAAATCATGAATTCACATTTGAATCTGTAACTGAGGCATGGACTGGACTGAATTCATGAATACATACTATGGCATGAGGATGGCTGGATAGCTTAGATAGAAAAATGAGGGAATTAATTAATTAAGGAAACTATTACCTCAAGCTGGAACTGGGTTCGTAGAGAAAAGACAGCTGTACTTGGCTCGCATATTGGCCTTTTTTTCGCAAGTATCTCCCTCAAATGACTAATTTCTCCACAGAACCTTCACTAAGTTAATTTCTTTATTTCTCAACCTATGAATCTAACGGTTAGGGATCTCAACTAGGACTTCTTCATAGGAGATGCTATCTTCCACGCCCATACTCTCTAAAGGGACTACTGAAGCTTGATTACCAATGAATTTCTGTAGCAAAGAGACATGGAGCACTGGATACATTGATGGTAACTCTGCAGGCAATTCTAACTTATAGGCTACCTTTCTAAAACAACTCAAAATCCTATATGGGCCAATATACTGGAGACTGAGCTTTCTTTTCTTACCAAATCTCTTTACTGCTTTCATGGGCATAATTTTCAAATATACCAAGTCACCAATATCAAACTCAAGCTCCCTTTTCCTCACATCTACATAGAATTTTTATCAACTCTGGGTTGTCTTCAGCCTTTATTAGATCAACTGAACCTTTTTCATTGCCTCATACACTAAATCTATCCCTAAAAACAGCTTTGCTAACCTCAATCAAACCAATAGGACACCTGCATCTCCTACTATAAAGAACTTTAAATAGTGCCATATGAATACTAGAGTGATAGCTATTCTTATAGGCAAACTCAATCAAAGGAAAGTGATCATCCCAACAATCCTAGAAATAAAAAAAAGGCCCTTAAAATATCCTCTAAGGTCAAAATGGTCATCTCTGCCTGACTATCTGTATGTGGGTGAAAAACCTTACTGAGATGAACTTAGGTACCAAGACCCTTTTGAAAAGTCCTCAAAAAATGAGTGGTAAACTGAGTACCTCTATCTGAGATGATGGTCAATGGGATTCCATGTAACTTTATCAACTTCCTGAGATAGAGTCTAGCATAATCTTTGGCTGAGTCTAAGTGTTAACTTGCAAGAAATGAGCTGACTTGGTCATCCGATCCGCAATGACCCAAATAGAATCATGTTGATGATGAGTACGAGGTAACCCTATAAAAAAGTTTATAGTCGCCACTTCCCACTTCCTAGTGGGGATACTAAATTCTTGAAGTGTACCACTAGTCCTCTGGCGCTCAACCTTAACCTACTGACAATTTGGGAACTTAGCCACAAATTCGGTAATAGTCTTTTTCATACTATTCCATCAATAGACTTCCCACAAATCTTGATATTTTTAGTGGCTCCTAGGTGAATAGAATATCGCAAACCATGATCCTCAACTAATATTCACTGCCTCAAATCAACCATGACTGAAACATATAACCTGCCATGACAATGAAGTGCACCATCTCCCTTTTGGGAGAAAACCTCAACCTTCTAGTTCCAAACTACGTCTTTCAACTTAACCAAAATAGGATGTCTGTCTTGATTTTCCTTTACCTCGGCAACCAAGGAAGATTTCAAACCATTTTGAACCCAAACACTACCTTCAACTGGATTAACCAATCAAACTCTCAATCTAGTAAGCTAATGAACCTCATGAACTAACTCTTTCTTATTATCCTCCACTTGAGCAACACTCCTTACATACAATCTACTAAGGGTATCGGCCAAAAGATTCACCTTACCCGGGTGATACAACATATTCATATCATAGTCTTTTAACAATTCTAGTACCTTTTTTGACAAAGATTTAGGTCTTTTGCATGTACAAATAGTGTAAACTCTTGTGATTAGTAAACATATCAACATGAACCCCATATAGGTAATCCCTCCAAATCTTTAAAGGAAAGACAATTGTTGCCAACTTAAGATCATGAGTCAGGTAGTTATTCTCATGAGGTTTGAGATGCCTATAGGCATAAGCTATAACCTTGCCTGGCTGCATCAAAACACAACCAAGACCGACTCTAGAAGTATCACAATAAACTATGAAACTATCTAAAACCTCTGGTAGAGTCAATACTGGAGTAGAGGTGAGTCAAGTCTTCAAGTCCTGAAAACTATTCTCGTAGGAATTAAACAACTAAAATTTGACTTTCTTCTAAGTTAGTTTAGACATGGGTTTCATGACCGAAACCAGGGCCTGATCGTGTTGAGTATCTCAAGTCCCACGTGGATCAGAGATCACCCCTGTACCTAACCAAATAAAACATATCATCCCTTAAGGTTGGATGAATTCCAAACATATAACAAGATAGCATGCAACATCTTAAAAAAATTCAAAACATGTCTACAACAGACGATCGGTGATGGACAGATAATTGACCAACACCGCCCAATATCCACAGTAATCTAAACAAAGCCTTCTAAATAAATAACCAAAATTGAATATCAATGAAGTGTCGGGACATTCCCCCTCCTATAGCCAAAAATAATTCTAAACAGTTTGAGACATAAGATAACAAAACATGAAATGTATACATTTGATGCATGGAATCTCACCACTTTGACGTCAACTTAAGAGATGATCTCGAATCCTAATCACTATGAAGGAGGAGTATAAGTATGACCAATTCCTACATCGCGGGGATAAAGTGTCTGAAGATAATTAACAGTTGAGTGCTAACATGAAACTCAGGGATAAGGTTAACCTAATGACATGGTCAATAGTTCAAAATCATTCAAAACCAATGCACATAATCAAACACACACACACACACATATATATATATATATACATATATATTACATGCCAAGATAGGGAATAGGGCTTGACATGCGCTTTAAAGCTTTAGCCTGGATTGTGTAGCTAAACCGTCATAACATGTAACTATTGTCTATATGGGCCTCAGCTCTTACCCCCTGGTCAGGACCTAGTGTGTGTTGCCGCATGAATCGAAGAATAATCTCATATATATGCATGTGGGATTCGAACCTCCCAATTATAGACTAAGGTGACTTAAGCACCCGATCATGTGATAATTTACGGGGGATGCGAACCTTCCTAATTATGTAATAATAATGAGGGGGACTCGATCCTCCTTGGTCACTTTGATCCCTGCGTCGACAAATACAACTTCTAGTATTAGTCACTCAAACCTCCATTTTCATGATTCAGTTACACAACCTCCCCATCAAAGTCCAATTAAAACATTTACCAGACAATCCTATTCATTAAACTACAATACACATTTGGGTATGCATCGTTGGAATCATCATTCCAATATGCAAGGTAACGACAACATGCCAAAATAATTACATCACTTGGGGAAATTCACAACCCCCTTGGTTTAATTTTACAAATTGCCATTTTCTGATAATTAAAAACTAGTTTCACATGATGAGGTTGGGGTCCTAACCACTTCATAAGTCATAAGTTTGGGAAAATCACAATTCCATAGTTCATTCACCATACCCATGTACCCATAAGTTCAAAACCATAATTAAAGCATGAAAATTATGTGTAAACCATGGGAAAACATTGTTTGACAACAATCATTCAAAACCCTCAACCCTTGTTCTAAAACCAACATGAATATCTAGTGAACAATACTTTAAAATATGTACTTTTAATAAATTGACAATGAGAGAAGAGTAACATGCCTTAAATACCAAGAAATCTGGAGAGAAATCGGCCCTTGAGCCCTTAGATAACCAACTTGATGAAACCCTAGCTTGACTTGATTGAGGGAATTTTGAGAGCCTTTTGGAATGTTTGAGAAGTTAATTAGATTTTTTTTTGAGTGATAATGACACCCTAAGGGGGTTATAAGACGTGGGTTTTAATTTTGGTAAGAGGGGTGATGTCCAGAATTCCCTTAACTTAAAACCTAAAAAAGTATCTACATTAACTAAGGGTCAACCATTAACTTATACATACTCCTTACGACTCATCACCACAAGTCATAATCAAGACAGTTTCTAGGATCCCCACACACTGTTGAACCTATGACTCAACTGGTACTACTCGTAATGAGATCCTACGACTCAGAATCTAGTCGTAGTCAACACAGAACCTCAATTAGATAAACACTGGACATCCTACAATTTGCACACAACGACTCATAACAAATCCCTATGGCTCATAGTGAACCACTCATACTCAGAGAAGAACTTAGCCAGTTAATTTCTGATTTAGTTACGATTGGGTCCATAAGATCTATCAAGATACGACTCATTATATGAGTTGTTGCCAGGGTAGAAAGATCAGAACTCCAAAAATATAATAGGTCCCAAAACCTGAGTCATTACATACTCCCTCTCTTAGTATCATTCGTCCTCAAATTATAGGACAAGACATTTATTAGCACGATTTGACTCCACATAACACTATTCTTACCTTTAACAAAGACAAAAACCAAATATACTAAGGAAATCACCATTTCCTTGCAAAAAGTCAGAAAACAAAGATGTAAAGCAATACACATACCTTAAGCATGATTATCTGGAACAAGAAACAAGGATGAGTACTTGGAATTCATGTCTTACTCGCTTCCCATGTAGCTTCCTAAACCTTTTGGTTCCTACGAAAAACTTTTACCAATGCCACATACTTGGTCTGCAACTAACGGACTTACCAATCCAAAATATCAATCGAGACTTCCTCTTAAGACAAAGAATCTGAAATACCCACCTCCCCAAAGGAATAACTGTCTAAGGATTACCCACACACTTTTTCAACATCATAAAATGAAATAGCAGATGAATGCAGCTTAAAATAGAGGGCAACTCCAATTCATATAACTTACCCTTCTTACCAAATAGCATCACTCCTTTTATGAGAGACACCTTAAAAAATATCCAATCACCAACACTAAACTCCAAGTCCCTTCACCTTAAATCCTCATAGGTTTTTGGAAACTTTGGGGTGCCTTAAGTCTATCTCGAATCGTGTTCACCTTCTCCATAGATTGGTGAACCAACTTAGGGCCAAACAACTTATTTTCACCAACTCAAACTAGCCAATAAGAGGCCTACACCTTCTACCATATAAGGCCTCAAATGGAGCCAAACTAATTCTAGAGTGATAACGTTGTTGTAGGGAAATTTAATGAGAGATAGGTGGTCAACCCAACCACCCCCAAAATTAAATACATAAGTTTGAAACATATCTTTTAGGATCTAAATTTTCCTTTCTACTTGCCAATCTGTCTGTGGTAGAAAGTGGTACTGAGGGCTACCTTAGTCCCCAAACCTCGCTAGAATAACCTCCAAAAGTGAGATGAGAACTAAGTACCTCGATCAAATATGATAGAAACTGGAGTACCATGCAACTTCATGATCTACTCAATAAATAATTTGGCATAATCCTTAGAAAAGAAATTAGTCCTCATTGGAAAGAAGTGAGTAAGCTTAGTCATCCATCCATGATGACCCTAATCGATTAAATTACTGGCGAGATTGCGGAAGATAGATAACAAAATCCATATTAATTATCTCCTATTTCCACATCGATAGTTCAATCTCTTGAGTCAACCCGCCGGGCCTCTGGTGCTCTACCTTCACTTGTGAATACACCATGCACTTTGCTACAAAATTGGCCATATCCTACTTCATATTATTACAGCAATAAATTTCCTTGAGATTATGATACATTTTCGTCGAACCAGGATGAATAGTATAATGCGACTCATGAGCTTCATAAAAAATTCTTCCTCGCAACCCATTAACATCGGGAACATAAGTCTGCCTTGGTACCTAAAGATACTATTACCATCAATCTCGAAAACCATCACTTTCTACCTAGCTACATCAATTTTGATTTGCATCAGAATAAGATCCAACACTTGCTTCTCCTTTACCTCTGCACCTAAATATGACCTCATCACCTCCTGAACAATCACACCACTATTCTCAAAATCTAAGAGACGAACTCCTAGATTTGCCAAATGGTGAATATCCTTCACCAAATTTCACTTCTCCCCATCCACACGAGATAAGCTTCCCATGGAAAACCTGTTAAGAGCATCAACAACCATGTTAGATTTACCAGGATGATAGTGGAGACTCGTGTCATAGTCCTTTAGCAACTCTAGCCACCTCTTTTTCCTGAGATTTAATTCTTTTTGGGTAAACGTGTATTGCAAGCTCTTATGACTAAAATACATATCAATATGTACCCTATAAAAATAATCCTGCCAGATCTTTACTGAAAACACCACAACTAAAAATTCCAAATCATGGGTCAGTTAATTCTTCTCATAAACTTTCAACTGCTGAGAAGTATAAGAAACCACCTTGCCATACTGCATCGGCACATAACCTAGCCCTACTCAGGGCGCATCAGAATAGACAACAAAACCATCAGTACCCTTAAGTAGAGTTGAGATCAGAGCTAAAGTCATCTTATTCTCTTGCTTCTCGAAACTACCCTCACAAGAATCAGACCACAAGAATTTTACCTTCTTCTGAGTCAACTTAGTCAATGGGTAGCAATAGAAGAGAAAATCTCCACAAACCTTCTATAGTAGCCAGATAAACCCAAGAAGCTCTGAATATCGTATAGAGTCGTGGGTCTAGGCGGTACTTCTTACCCATTGAAACCTTTTGTGGAACTAACATGATCCTTTTACTAGAAATAACATTACCCAAATAAGTCGCAATATTTAACCAGAACTCACACTTAGAAAACTTTGCATATAAACGCTGATCCTTTAGGGTCTACAACACAAGGTGAAGGTGATCGACATGATCCATCTCATTCTTTGAATACATCAAAATATCATCAGTATAGAAAATAACAGATAAGTCCATGAAATGATGAAAAACCTGATTCATAAGATCTATAAATGAGGTCGGGGCATCAAAGGATGTCACCAAAAACTCAAAATGACCCTACAGAGTTCGAAAATCCATTCTAGGGATATCTGTCTCCCTAATCTTCAACTGCTGGTACCTAGACCAAAGATCAATCTTGGAAAAAAACATTTTACCCTAAAGCTGATCAAAGTGATCATCAATCCATGAAAGTGGATACTTATTCTTCATGGTTATTTTATTTAATCGGTGGATTCAATACACACTCGAAGGGTACCATCCTTCTTATGCACGAAGAGCATGGGATCACCCCATGAAGATACCCTAGGGCGGATAAAACCCTTGTCAAGAAGATCTTTCAACTGCTCCTTGAGTTCCTTCAACTCAACCAGAGCCATCCGATAAGAAGGGATAGAAATAAGATGAGTGTTCGAAAGAAGATCAATCCCAAAATCGATTTTCTTATTGAGAGGTACACCAGGAAGATCATCAGGGAACACCTCAAAATATTCACAGACTACAAGGATAGTCTACAGAGAAGGACCTTCGAATTTAGAATCCTTAACATACACCAAGCAATAGAGGCACCCTTTGGAAACTAATTTTTTGGCTCTAAGATACTAAATGAACCTTCTCTTAGGCACCAGGGAATTACCTTCCCATTTAATTAATGGATCATTTGGGAAATAGAATTTGACCTTTTGGGTCCAACAATCAAGAGATGCATAGCACGAATACAACCAATCTATCTCTAAAATCACATCAAAGTCCAACATGTCCAACTCTATTAGATCTACCAAGGTCTCCTACCATAAACCAACATCACACAAGCCTTATAGACTCTTCTAATAATAATAAAGTAACCCACCAGGGTGGACACCAATAAAGGGTCCAAAATACACTCAGAATCAAAACCAAAATAGATTACCACATAAAGAGTCATATAAGAGAGAGTAAACCCAGGATCAAGCAGACAATATACATTACGTTAAAAGAGTTTAAGCATACCAGTAACAATATTTGGGGACGTCACAGAATCCTGGCGAGTGGAAAAAGCATACAGACTGTTCCAACCTATGCCAAAACCAAAAAAAGAATAAGAAATAAGAATCTTATTTACCCAAAAGCAATATTAGATGGACAATCCCTTTGCAAATGACTAGTCTGACCATATTTAAAGCTTTTATTCCTCCCTTCCTTGTAAAAACCATGATGCTCGTAACCATAAAATCTATAAGAAGGAAATGATGAAGCTGGATGATCCCTACTAACCTGGGACTGGGCTCTTGGTGCTCTAAACCCACTATTATACTAAGAATGATGGTCGCCTGACAACTTCAGATAAAGAGAACTAGATGTAAAGTACGAATCAGAATTGCCCCACTTCTTCTTAGACCATTTTATAATATCTCTACATTCTGCTTTTAACTTCTACCTTGATCCAAATAGCAGAACTTCTTACACTACCTTTTACTTATTTTTACTTGCTTCTTCTTTTCTTCCTCCACTTGTTGCATATACACCATAAGTATAGAAATATCCATATCCTTATTCAATAAGGCAACCTTTTCCTCTAAGATCAACTCACGGTACAACCCCAAAGCAAACTTTCTCATTCTATCCCTCATGATAGACACTAATTTAGTAGCTTAACACGACAAATGATGAAACTTCAAGGCATACTCCCTTATTGATATTTTGCCTTACTTCAAATTTAGAAATTTCTCAACCTTCACCTCCCTTAACTCCTAAGGAAAAAAAAGGTCAAGGAAAGCACTAGAAAAAACATCCCACAAAGTAAACTCAGCATTATCATCCCTAGACTGGTCCCATTACTCATACCATTGGTATACTATATCTTTCAACTGATAAGAAACAAACTTTACACACTCCACATTAGTAATATGCATCATACGAAAGATATTTTCCATCTCATCAATAAAATTTTAAGGATATTCCTTAATATTAATATCAGTGAAAACAAGAGGACTCAGCCTCATAAATTGGCCAACCCTAGTGGCCTCGGAGGATGGAATAACTGAAGCAACATACTCAGTTTGGGAGTCCACTAACTGGGTAAGCAAATGAATCAATTGGTGAAACTCTGTATTAGACATATCAGCTTGAGGTGCCTGAGGAAGGATAGGGGGAATCAGTGGATCTCTCTCAGGGCAATCCAAAACAACGATCCTCAACTGGGTCTGAACTCTTATAGTTGGATAAGCTCTGTCTATATTGTCCTTACATAGGATGGAAGAGTTTCCATAAGCATCAGATCTCTTGGGAGGCATGATCTGAAAAACAATCACATGGGAATTAGATGAGATTAAGGACCTTACACTCTATAGATTGAAATAGAATAACAAGAAAGAGAAATATTCCTAAATGCCTCGCACCCTCTCCATTATAGGTGTAGTACATTACACACCCATAAACGAGACTCTACTTAACATGGCTATGTTGGACACCCAATGACACCAAACCTAGGCCTAGCCGTGATGGGTATCTCAAGTCCCATGTGGATTGGATATCACCCCGTACACCTAACCAAACCAAACACATCATCCCCAAAGGTTGGATGAATTCTAGACATATAAAAAGATAGAATACAATATCTTAAGGAAATTCAAAACATGTCTACAATCAATGACTGACCGGCAATACAACTGACCAACACCACCTAATATACAGAATAATCCACACAAAGACTTCTAAACTAAAAACTAAAATGGAATATCAATGAAATATCGGGACATGCCCCCTACTATAGCTAAAAATAAGTCTAAACAACCTGAGACATAAGAGATTAAAACATAAAATATAGACTTTTGATGTATAGAGGCTCACTACTTCAATGTCAAATCAAAAGATGATATCAAATCCTAATTACTGAGCAGGAGGAGTAGAAGTATGAACTATTCCTACATACTGTGGGGATACAACATTCAAATACGGTTAGAGGTTGAAGCACTATTATGAAAATTAGGGAGAAGGTTAACATAATGACATAGTCGACTGTTCAAAATCATTCAAAACCAATACACATAATCAAATGCATATACATATATATATATATATATATATATATATATATATTACATGCTGGTATAGGGAAAAAGGCTTAACATATGCTTTAAAACTTTATCCTGGATTGTGTAGCTTAACCATCCTAACATGTATCCATGAGCAATATGGTCCCCAACTCTCACCCTCTGGTCAGGCCCCAGTGTATGTAGCCATATGAATAGGAGAATAATCTCATATATTTGCATGGGGGACTCAAACCTCCCAATTATAGGCCAAGGTTTCTTAAGCACCAGATCATATGATGATTTTTGGGGGACTCAAAACTTCCTAATCATATAATAATAATGAGGGGGAATCAAACCTCCCAGGTCACTTTGACCCCCACATCAGCAAATGCAGTTTCTAGTATTGATCACTTGAACCACCACTTTCACGACTCAACTACACAACCCTACATTAAATCCTAATTAAAATATTTATCACATAATATCATTCATTGAACCACAAAACATATCTAGGCATATATTATTGCTATATTCATGCCAACTACACTTTCAAGGTAACAATAACATGCCAATACAATTACAACACTTGGGGAAATTCACAACTCCCTTGGTTCAATTTTACAAATTACCATATTTCTCATAATTAAAAACTAGTTTCACATTATGGGGTTGGTGTCATAACCATTTCAAAAGTAGAAAATTTAAGAAAATCACAATTTCCTAGGTTATTCACCATACGTATGCACCCACAAGTTCAAAACCATATTTATAGCATAAGAATCATATGTAAACCATGGTAAAACATTGTTCGACAACAATCATTCAAAACCCTCAACCCTTGTTATAAAACCAACATGAATATCTTATGAACAATACTTTAAAACATATGCTTTTAACAAATTAACAATGTGGGAAGAGTAACATTTCTTAAATTCCAAGAAATTTGGACAAAAATCAATCCTTGAGCCCTTACATGACAAACTTGATTAAACCTTAGCTTAACTTGATTTTGGGAATTTAGAGAGCCTTTCAGAGTGTTTATGTAGTTACATAGATTTGTTTTTGAGTGATAATGACACCCTAAAGGGGTTATAGGATATGGGTTCCAATTTGGGTTAGAGGGGAAATATCTAAAATGCCTTTAACTTAAAAGCTAAAAAATTACTACTATGACTATGGGTCAATCATTGACTCGTAGCCATACCTTAAGACTAGTCACCATAAGTCATAATCAAGATAGTCTCTTGGACCCTATACACTATTGACCCTACTACTCAACTGGTACCACTCATAATGAGACCCTACGACTCCCAGGGTCAATTCGTAGTCAACATAGAACCCCAATTGGGTAAACACTAGACATCCTATGGTTTGCACCTAATAAATCGTAACAAGTACTTGTGGCTCATAGTGAGCCACTCATACTCAGAGTAGAACTTAACCTCTTAATTTTTGATTTAATTTTAATTGGGTTAATAGGACCCATCAAGACACATTACGACTCGTTAGATGAGTTGTTGCCAGGGAAAAAAGCTCAGAACTCCAAAAATTTTTGAGGAACAAAAACCTGGGTTGTTACAATAGGAGAGGCAATTAAAGAAAATCCCCCAACCAAACATTTGTAGTAACCAGCTAAACTGAAGAAACTCCTGATATCTGATGGAGAGATGGGTCTAGACCATTTCTTACTACTTATTTATTTTGAGGATCAACTCGAATGTCATCACCAAAAATAATATGACCAAGAAAAGATACCAATTTCAACCAAAACTCACATTCACATTGGTGATCCTTAATGGTCTATAAAAAAATTCTTAAATGGTTTACATATTCACCTTCACTACGAGAATAGATGAGGATGTCATCTATGAAGACTATGATGAACATATTCAAGTACCCTTTGAACACTCTGCTCATCAAGTCCATAAAAGTTGCAGGAGCATTTATTTGTCTAAAAAAGATAACTACAAATTTAACTCTGAGCTGTCTACGAAATATCACATTCTCTAACTCTAAGCTGATCATAGACGGATCTGAGGTATACCTTAGACTAATAATTTTCACCCTAAAGTTGGTCAAATAAGTCATCAATCTTTGAAGAGGATACATATTCTTGATTGTGACCTTGTTCAACTGACGGTAGTCGATGCACATTCTGAGAGAACCATATTTTTTGCACATGAAGAGAATTGGGGCACCTCATAGAGAGATAGTAGGTCTGATAAAACCCTAATATATGAGATATTTCAGCCATTATTTCAATTTCTTAAGCTCTGCTGGAGCTATTCTATAAGGTGAAAATGAAATAGGCTGGGTGTCCGGGATGATATTTATTCCAAAGTTAATTTCTTTCTCGGGAGGAACTCCAGGCATATCTTCAGGAAATACTTTTGGAAACTCATTAACTATCGGAACTAACTTAAGTTTTGGAATATCAAGTTTTGAGTCCTTGACTATGACAAAATGATAGATGCAACCCTTGGATATCATTCATTGCCTTAAGGTAAGAGATAAATTAACCTATAGGCACTGAAGTACTACCCTTCCATTCTTTGACTGGCTCATTAGGAAACTGGAATTGGACTATTTTGTTTCTATAGTTAATTAATGCATAACAAGAGTGGAGATAATCTATTCCAAGAATGATAGCAAAATCGGTCATCTCTAATTCTATAAGATCGGCTGAGGTAATTTTCTGATATACTATGATTAGGGAATTCCTGTACACCCATATGACTATAATGGAACCACCAGCTAGAGTAGACATCGAGAAGGGTTCCACAAGAGTTTCGCGACTAACACCTAAGTGTATGACTATATAAAGAGTCACAAAGAAAAGTGTACCTCTAGTGTCTAATAATGCATAAACATAAAGGTGGAAGACTTGCAATATACCCATAACCATATCAGGAAAACCCTCCTGATCCCATTAAGTATGAACAACATATAGTCAATTCTGACTCTGTTCTCTGGCGGTATTAGAAGTTGCATACTATTGAGTTGGGTGACCTGCTAAAGTTGTTGAGGAGTTAGTCTGGCCCTGATGATGATCATTCTTACCTTTCCACATACCTGCTGGGTAGTCTCTTTTCCTGTGACCTATCCTACCACACCCAAAACAAGCATCGCTGCCCCCATACACTCACATTTATGGTTCTTACTATATCTCCTACAAACTAGATTGGTGCAACTACTACTCTTACTACACCAGGACTTAGAGTTTGTGCTATATCCAGATTGTTCTATCTGAACTTACGCATTAAAGCATTGGCAGAAGATGGAGATAGGGCTTAAGATTTCTAGCAGAACTGAGTAGGATTCCCACCATTTGACCTTTATCGAGAAAAGTTAAAACTATTTTCTTTTTCTCTTTTTTCCTTTCCTTGAGCTTTTCGTCCTCAATTTGCTGAACATGAACCATCAACCTAGAGAGGTATATATCCTTAATCAAAATAGCTGTTATGAAATCTTTAATAATATCCTTTGAAATACTAGATACAAACTTACTCATCCTGGCCCTAGAATCTATCACCATATTCGAAGCATACCTCGCCAACTAAGTAAACTTAAGTGAATACTCCATCAGACTCATATTAACCTACTTTAAATTAATGAACTGTTACACTTTGGCCTCCCTCAACTCAATTGGAAAGTATCTATTTAATAAAGTAGTAGCAAACTCATCCCACTCTACAGGCTTTACATCGATGCCTCTATCCTTCTTCTACTACTTAACCCAGGTGTGATCCACCCTTACAATTGGTAAGCAACTAATTCAACACACTCACTCAGAATAACACCCACAATATCAATTACCTTCTGTACATTATCTAAACTGGATCTTTCTTAGACTTAGATCCAGAGAAAAATGGGGGGGGGGGGGTTATCTGGGTGAAGTCTCAAATATTAGCTGCTGCCATATTTACTATGGATTTGGCTAGATCAATAGACTATGTGTTATTCTGGGTAGCGATATATTAGGCTAATACTGTAAAGGCAACCCTAAATTTAGTGTGAGAGATATGCTCATTTAGAGGGTCTTCGGGAATAAGTAGTGATGCTGCCTGGTCCCTATTACTCCTTTTTTAGCCTTTCTAGGAGCTATTTTCTATTCAAGGTAGAGAATAAATTAGAGAAAGAAGTTTAACAAAGCTTGTGCTCCATTGCACGACATAAATACTGAAAGAAGGGAGACTTTTCTAAAATATTTTGTAGCCTCTTTCCCATAAGTGTGGCGCACTTCAAACCCATGGACAAGACTCTACTTAACATAATATTCAGACACCCTAGGACACTTTAAACCTTGTGCTATGATACTAAGTTTGTCATGACCCGAGACTACCCCTAGTCGTAATACGGTGCTTAAGGTCACAAGTGACCTCAAGCCAACCCATGATATGGAACAAGCTTTAAATACTAAAAAAGGTAACAAAATACTTTGCATAAGTCATTTAAGATTATCTAATGATAAAAACAACATCAAAGGTAACTAAAACACATCACTAAAAGATATTTCTAACTATCTTAAAGTCTCTAAACATGATGAGTTGTTGGGATAGGTCCCCAACTAACTCTGACTAACTAAAATAGGATGAAAAAAATATCAGGATTAATAACTAATAAAATAACTAGTCCTTGACTGATGAGGACTCACCAATGTTGCAGCTGAGTGGCATAGGAATAAACTAAGTATGATATGGGAATTGAACATCAGAACCTTTATTATAAGATAATATAGCGTAAAAGAGAGCATGTGATTTATACTTTGAATGTACTGGTATATGAGATGAAAGTTAGTTGATATATATATTTACTGATCATGAATACATGAACATGAAAATTGAATGCAAGACCAAGTATAAACATATGTTATGTATCTGAATAACTAAATGACTAAATACTGAACACTTGGTCATGCAAACTAGAATTGAACATAATTTGAATACTGAACTAGAATTGTGGGAGCTAACTACAATCGACATACCTCAATCTAAGCAAAATTGGGGTCCAACTTGTAACCCTAGTTGGAAAGGTGCTAATATCTTGACAAGGATACCAACACTGACTAACGTGGATCAACTAATCTGATGTTTCAAAGGACTAGGGTGTCATGCCTCTACTTATGGGGGGACCCCTTATAACCTATGGTGGCATCATAGTTTTAGAACTTAAGAACTACTACTAACAAATCATGCCTAACTGACAAGGGTGCTGTCATCCCCGCGTTCACTCGCTGCTAAATATTACTCCAAACTGAATGACTCTAAAGTATAACTAAAACATGAACTGATAACTGATATGCTCAAGTCATGGGATTCTAAGAAAAATACAATACATGGACAGTCTGGAACACTCAATTACATGTAAGCTAATATATGCATGAGTTACTAGGTATCGGGTTTTCATAACCCTCCAACACAAACTAATGCAACTGATCATAAAAATGGTAAAAGATGACTATATTATGGGAAAATAATAAATAATACTCAATATTCCAGTAATTTATTATGATATGGACAATGGAGATTATAAACATATGGAAACACAATTATCATGAGGGAATATATTTTCATGGTACATAAACAAAACAACTGTGAGAGAGTTGATAAAATTCATATTTAACTTCAAAACCCAATAAAAAGCAAAAAAATATTTGTCTTTGTAAATTTAGAGAATTCTTGAGACTTAATGGGTAGAAGGGACTAATTGATGAAATCTCACATACTTGAAATCAACCCCTTGATGAGATCTTCTTGAAACTTGAACTTGCTTGATGCACCCTAATTGGCTTTAGAGAGAAAGGATCTCGTATATTTCTATGTGTTAAGTGGTTTCTAAAATTATGAGGGGTTAGGGTAGTACTTACCCTCAATAACTGATATTTTGGAAGGTTTAGGTTAGGAAAAGGTGTAAATTAGCAAAGAGCCCTTGTTAAAATATGCAGGAATTTAGGTTCCCAGCCATTAAGACTCACTCTACGACTGGTTATGAGTCATAATATGAGTCATAACCTGAGGTCTTAAGATACTGGGTCCTTACTGTTATAACTATGACTCCCCTCTTAATGACTCATTACGACTCACTACGAGTCATCAGGTGGAGTCGTATTCTGAGGCTTGGCTTTTGGATCACTTACTTTTCCAGTTAGGTTCTACACAATGGCTCATAATTTTTGATTATGAGTCATGTGCTCGAATCGTTACCACCAACATTGATTCTTAATTATACACCGCTGTGACTATAAGTCCTTCTTAATGACTTGTAGCCACTGATTATGAGTGGTGAATGGAGTTGTAGTCACTGGGCTAAAGCTGAAGGTCCTTTCTGTTATGACTATGGCTACTCCTAACGACTCATAACATTGATTATAGGTTATAACATGAATCATAGTCACTAGTACCTATTTAATACTTAAGGCAAAATTTGCATAACTTCTTGCCATGATATCGGATCAAGGCGAGACTGCGGCTTTGGAAAGCCAACTCAGTGGCCTATCTTTTAAGGGGTCTAAATCTTGAAAACTTGGTATTATACTATGACCTATATATTTCCCCTCATGTGAGACCCAAGGAAAAGGTTTCAAGTTCCATTGATCTAAAATATTCAAGAATGAACATATCTTAGCCCGAATTCTAAAGCGTGTAGAAGGGACCAAAAAAATGGTGAGAGATATCAAAAGTGACTTATCTCAACTAATTCATGGTATGAAATTTCATTCGGCCTCTATCAAGCTATTGGAAATGCAAGTAGGCTAAATCTCTACTCAACTCAATGCTAGACTAAAAAGAGGTTTGCCTAGTGATATGGTCGCCAATCCCAAAATAATGCACATATTTTGACAATCGCCACTAAAAGTAGTAAAATTCTTGGGGAATATGTGATAGAGATGGATGAGAATCTCAATGAAAAATCAAATGATGAGCAAACAAGTGCAAAATTAAAGAGGCTAGAAAAGTTAAGTGAAGATGCTCAAAAGTCCAATGAAGCGGTTTATGAGAAACCCCCGATAGTTGAAAAGAAGGGTGACGAGAAGGAAACTCCTAAAATGATTGATAGTGAAAAACAAAAGATAAGTAAACCTTAAAGTGTTCAATTACCACCAATGAACATTCCTCCACCCTTTCTATAAAGGCTTAAGAAGAAATATAATAATAAAGTTCAAGAAATTCCTTGAAAGTTTATCAACCTATCAATAAACATTCCATTATTATAAGCTCTTCAAGAGATATTGAGGTATACTAAACTCATGGAGAACTTGATCTCAAAGAAGCGACTTGTCGATTGTGAAACTATTGATGTGACACATAATTGTAGCTCTATTATGTCAAAGACAATGGTAGAAAAAAAAAGAAGACCCAGGTGTATTTACCATTCCATGCTCTATTGGGTGCTCCTACACCCACCACCATGAGGCTTTTGATGGACAATCGATCAATTAAGAAGATCATGGGTGTGTTATATAATGTGTTGGTAAAGGTTGATCGATTTATCCTCTTGATAGATTTTTCCCCATCCTTGATTATGAAATTGATTATTAGATACCAAACATTCTTGGTAGGCTATTATTATCCACTGGAAGAGCCCTAGTTGATATGGAATATGGAGATATGAAATTCTAGGTTCACAATAATGAGATCTCCTTTAGTGTGTGCAAGACTAAGAAGCAATCGATGGAGTTGCAAGTGGTATCAGTGATTGATTTGGTGGCTGAAGAAGTGTCCAATGCTATGGAAGTAGATTTTGGGTCGCTACAAGTCAAATATTTAAATTGATACCAAGTGGACATCGTGCCGCAATATTAAATCGAGCGCTAGATGAGAGGAAACCCATCATTTCCATGAATTTGACCTATATCCTTAGAATTTCAATTGTTAGAGTAGTTTTTATATCTATTTATGATTAATTCATAAGATTTTGGCACTCTGGAGGGGTATTTGATAAAGAGGGACATATTACGTGAAGTGGAATTGAGTTGGAGATGAAATAACTATAAAATAGGAGAATTAAACCTAGTCTCAGGTATCACGATTATGACACACAGATTACGATTGCAATCCAGAGGCTCAGGTCTGCCCATAATAGTCTCAGGTACCGTGATCACAAATTCTAACCAAAATCGTGACTCTCGCATAATTGTGATTATTTTGACTGATCGCAATCACGAGCAAGGTAGTTATAAAAGGGAAACCATCTCTAAAATGGTTCCCCCACATATTTTGTTAAATACATCCCCAAAAATTCATCAATTTTCATCATTGTTAAATGTCTATATAGTGATAATCATCCTTATTTGCACTGAGCATCAGGTATATCCTCAAAATCTCCTATTTAATGCTTGAATTTGAGCATTAGAAGTATGTTTAGGGTCATAGCTTGAATTTGTGGTTTCTATGCATAATTAGTGTTTAAGTTGATATTGGTTTTGGTGGTTGTTGTTATTGTTGTTTGTATATGCATCATTGGGGAAGTATCAAGTATCCAAAATTGTCAAAAATAAGTATGAAATTTAGATGCACACCAAGTGTTTGATAAAATATCCAAATGAAATTTTTAATAGTCTCTTATGAATTAGAGGGTATGGTTGAGTATTTATGGAGTGTACTTTATGTTTTTAGTATTATTTATATTTTATAAACATAAATTGGTGGTGAAATTGTAATTTTGATCTTATATAAGCCTGGGATGTAGAAGCTTCAAGTATTGAGATCATAACTTCCTAGAGTGCGATTGTAGGGCCTAAGGCCCATCTGAAAGGCCTTTTAGGTATCGCAGCCACAACTCAGTGAAGTGCGATCCCTATACCTAATATCTGTATGACAGGCCTCTCAGGTGTTGCGCTCACGACTCAGTGGAGTGCGATCATGAGACCTGAGGTATGTCTGACAGGCCTGTCCAAAATCTTAAATTTTCATTTTAACCCCTAATTTGATACTTGGGCCATTTACTTAGCTTTACTTAGTTACACAACATTTTTTTCACATGATTATCTTAATAGTTAATACTTGTGTGTTGTTTTTTGGTTTTCAAAAAAAGCTAAACATGATAGAATTTGAACCCGCTTCCTCATAGTCGACTGCCAGACAGTGTACTATAAGGATCTGACTAGGAGGAAGGTACTCTATAAGCGGGGTATCTCCTTGGAGAAAGTAACTAAGAAAATCCTAGCCTTCTATCAGTGACTACAAGCAATCGGTTGGAGTTATTTTTGCCCCAGAACCTTGCAAAGCCAATGAACAATGGGTGCAAGAGTTTTACACTAACCTTAAAGACTTACATCTCTATAACCCAGTCATTATGATTAGGGAAAAGATGGTAAACTTTGGCTCTGAGGTGATCAATGAGTGATATGAGTTACCGAATGCCAACCTAAGAGAGTTTGAGGCTTAAGACTGTGCCCCGAAGAGCTGGCTGGCCTCATAGCTATGCCCCAAAAGAGAAGTCGCATAGGTCACTAGAAAAGTACGGACCACCTTGAATGAGTTTACAGTTGAAGCTTAAATTTTCTTGACCATCATTTGTAGCCGTGTATCTTCATCCACCAATACGACACATATCTCAGTTATGCAAGCCCAGATGGTAGCTTACCCCATCAACAATATTTATTTGAATGTTGTCACTTTGTGCTTTGGGAGTTTAGACATTACAAGAATTGAGTCTGCCCCATGCTCATATTTTTATCTTTGATCACTGAGTTATGTAAGAGGACCGAGGTTGAGAAGTATTTATGGGATAACTGGATATCCCTGAAGATACCTATTTACCCATTGAAGATGCAATGGTGAGAAAATATCTTCGAAGAGTAAAAAGAGAAAGATGAATTTGGGTAATTTGGTGGATGATGATCTTGTTTCTTGTTGGCTTTCCTCAACATAGCCATTTGAGGATCTCTCAAGCTAGATGTAGGCAGTGTGGGAGTTGGTGTCTAAATTACCTACAGGAGCAGGAGAGTCTTCTACCAGTCATCACTTCTATATCTCTAGGGTGATTTTGACAGATTCCTTGAGGATCAGAAGGAACAAGGGGCCACTATACATATCTTTGGCATGGTTACATTGAGATCTGCATGACTATCTTGACAATATAAGCAGAAGGGAGAAGAAGAGATACAAGTTTTTCACCTAGATATGGAAGAAGGTAAAGGTATTATGGAAATTCCTAAACCCATGAGAGGGACTTTTCTCCTCAAGAACAGATACTAATGATGAGATTTCAAGTAGGTGGTCTGAGGACAAGGAGCCATATTTTGATAATGCCGATAAGAAGACAGAGAGTGGTGGAAGCCCTTGATGCAGTTTTAGGGAGCCTCTTAAACTCTTTTTATGATTTCATGATATGAAGTGAGGACACTAAAAGCTCTTTAGTTGAATATGCCCTTGTCTCCATATTTATTTCATATTTGATTTTGGATTTGTATTATTTGGATGTTTATTCGAATGTTTTATGTTTTTGATGATTTGATTGTTATTGGCTTGGATAGTTTAATGATTTGGGTTGTAATATTGGGTATCCTGATGGTGCCTATGTTTTGTGGAATTGTCATTTTTGTTTTTCATTTCTAGATTCTATATTTTTCTTTTTGATATTAATATTGGATGAGCCTTTACCTATGATTGATTTAGTGATGACCTTCCTAAGGAAAAATCATTGTGTTAAGGTGTTGGAGTCATAGATGTAGGATAAGTTTAATTACCCATGGCATTACAAATTATGATTGACAACTGCAATTATAGTTAAGTCTGAGTAACTATTAGTATTGCCCTTATTAGAGCTCAAATGTGAAATGGTGGCTTGCTTGGTGCTAGCGATAGTTAATTTTCCATGGTGAAGTGCATGATAAGTATCCCCCTTCGTCCACAATTTTTGTGTGAAAATCAAGGGCATGGAAGTTAATGATTTTGTAACAACACCTCACCTCTTTTTGTGAATCCAAATTCTTTAGTTGGTTGTAGTGCAATAAATATCTCCTTTTGTTCTTGAGTAGGAAATGCAATCGATCCTTATAGAATGGTTTTCATGACATATGTGGTGAGCAATAGTCGGATGATTCTTGTGCTTACTTCTGTTATCTAGAACTTTCCCCATTGGTCTTTCAAAGCTAATCTTGATTATGAGCGGTTGGAAAAATGACCTTAGGCCACCTTTGTGATTGTTGAAAGCTACTTTAGCCTAAAAATCCTTCCTATGCATGAATGATTTCCCTAGTCTCCCATTTTGAGCCTATTAACCTTTCTTTGGAAACCGCATTACGAGCCTCGAACCATTTGAAATTTATCCCTCTCTAGAACCCTACCCTTCTTGAATTTAAAATAGCCAACTTGAGGCTAAAAGCCTAAGTTGGGGTGTAGCAAAATTTAGAAGAGGTAATCATGGTCATGGGCTTGTAAATAAGTGCCTAGAAGCTTATAAATGATGGAGAATTAAAGAGAACAAGAAGGAAAAGCACAAAATTAAAAAAAAAAGTGAAAAAAAGAGAATGCTTTCAAAAGATGGATGAACTAAAATGAAAAAGGTAGTCACATGTGTGATTTAAGAATAAATGGAGTGTGAAATGGTCCAATTTTGATCTAATTAGTGTTATGTGGAGTTCAAGAAAGGTGCAGTCACTTTTATCCCAAATGCTTATCCTACCCTTTCCCAAGCCTGCATTACAAGCTTGAAAAAGTCCTTTAGGGCCTCCAACTAAGTGTCTTTGAGTTAGTAGAGATTTAAAATAATTTCAATCATATGGCATGATACTTGTTTGCATTGATAAATTCTTTGTGACTGTGAGTGCTTCCACATTCATCCCTTGTTACATGTTGAAAATTTGGTGATTTGGGACTTCTTTTTGGGAGGACTCATGTAGACTAAGATAGATCAGTGAACTTGACATACTCTGAAATTAAGGTGAAGGAGCATATTTGATTTTCTATTAATGGAGAGTCACTTTTTGAGAATTGATTGTTGTTGCTTGATTCTTAAAAGTTCCTTGTATCCTTAAAATATGATTGAATTTGAGGGGGTTGTATAATTAGTGCTTCCCATGCTTGTTAGCTAATTGTTAGTGCTAATCAAGTTCGAGTTTATGGTGTCTATGTGATTGAATAAAGTGAGCTTCAAAGTTGAGTGATCTCATGAAGTGTGAAGTAGTGTTGCTTGAGGACAAGCAAGATCTTTAAGTTAAGGGTGTTGATGAGTGGCAAATTTACCACTCATTTGCATCTAAACTCTTGCACACTACGATGAGTTAGTTACACATATGAGACTAATTTCTTAATAAAATGCACTAATTTTTCAGTATTTGTGATCTTACATTGCATGAGAATATGATGAAAAGAGTTGAGACAAAGCTAGAAAGGAAGGAAAGTGAACAAAGTTTAGAAAAGGGTGAAAGTAAAACTCAGGACCATACCTCTAATGTCACTATAGCGATATCATAGTATACGATCGTGATCAGTCAACAAGTCTATAGGGTTGCGATGATGATCCTCATGATCGTTGGAGTCCATACAGATGGTAGAGCTGTGATCACAAGTTAAAGCACCATGATAACGATGATGTAATCATGACACCTAGGTTATGACCACAGTTGGTCAGGCAAATTTTAGGATCAAAATGGGAATTTCATAGGTCTTAATCCCAAGGTATAAAAGGCTAAACCCTCCTCATTTTCAACATCTAGTTTTCTATTTTTTGAGTTTTAAACAATATTTTTATTGAAGAAACAATTGTTAGTGTGTTTTCCTAAGAGAGATTTTGGCTTATGAATGAAATTGAAGTTTTGGATTATACTACTTTGCTTATGATGGATGAATTGAATTCCAATTTGGGTATATTACTTTTCTTTAATTTCATGAGTAGCTAAACTTATCTCTTGGGGTTATATTTGATTTGATGGTGAATAAGGTGTGGGTGTTGATTGTTACTCCAATTAATTAGTTAATTGTGATGGGTTTTGCTTTTGCTCTATGTTTGAATTGAGAATTGAGAGTAAAAACCCCAATTGTCTTGAATCTCACATCATCCTTGAAAGAGGAATGTGGGTGAGGAGTAATTGTGAACAAAAGTTTGAAATAGCTTATTTAATAGCTGATAATGCCCAAGCGCACACATAAGTGTACGTGGTCTTATCAAGTAGTAATATGGCTTCAAGAAAGCTCCAGTATCAATCTCTCAGGGACTTATGTTCGCTGACTATCCAATTCTAGTTTAACCAATTGAGGAGAGTAAAAAATAAAGTTTTAGAATTGTAAACTAGAAATAAACTAATCTAATACGGAAAAGTAAATGACTTAGGACAATTAATGGATAGAAGCCCAGGGTTAAGGCTTACGACCAATCATACTAAGTTATTAAACTTCAATTGTTAAATCACTTATCTTATTTGTTGATTTGTAGGGATAATTGCATGATCATGGTCTCTCGACCTTTAACCATTACCTAATTTGAACCTTACAACTACATCATTGAGCGAAGATGTAATAGTCCAATTAAATTTATTAAGCTATCATCCTACGTATGAATCAATTAAGGCATCTAAGTATATCCCTGTCCTAGACACTAATTTGAATTCCTTATTTCATAAATGAATACAAACCATACTTTATTTATTAATCCAAAGCTTAACTCAGCCCATTAAATCTTGAAAAGAGGTCTTAGACTTAGAAATTTTAGCTAAGTGTTTACACTTAAAATTATTTTAGCCTTCATAAGTTGGCGATCATATTTCACGATCCTTATGACTATAAAATATCGATCTTAAGATTGAATTATGATCAGGGGTGTCAATAGGTCACTTCGGGCGAGTTGTGGATTTTTTGGACATTGTTTGAACCATGTTTTGATAACCAAAACAGTGGGTCGATGTGATATCGGTGTGCCGCGTTGCCCATAGCATTGACATATATTTTTCCCCAGCTTTAGAGTGCAATTTCAGTGAATAAACACAAACTCGCCTCGATGCGTTGTCCATCGCATTGATTCAGCCAACGTGATGCATTGGGCTGCGTGTCATTGGGAGCGATATTAGTCCTTAAAAACTCCGTATCTAGAGGTGTAAATGGGTCTTTTCCCACCTTATATCATCCCCTAAAACATGAAATTAAGCCTTTCATAAGGCAAAATCCCTCATTTTTTCACAAATTTTACTCAAGAACAAACCTTAGGGGATCTAAATTCAAATTCAAGCTTCAAGAATGCACCATCACTCTTCACTAATTCAAGCACCAAAGTATGTGAAGTGTTCATCCAAGGGTTTCCTTCCACCCTTGGACTTCATGAAACTCTTTTAAACTACAAGTTAATTGATTTTCATGAATTCCATGTTGGATTTGAGTGTATTCATGATTATGATGTAAATTGTGTTCTAATCCATGGGTTATTTCAAGTTTCATGTGAAATTGTTTATCATGTGTGTAGTATCATATGAATTCATGTTAAATGCCATCGATTTGCAAAGTCGGAATTTGAAAGTCTGATGCCTATATGTTGTTTAGTATCATGTGTATATATTATGATCCCCAGTGCTTGATAAATTGCTCATGTGAATTAAGATGAAAATCATGACATGCTAGTATATGTGGAAGCTTATATCTCACAAGTATTTGATGAAATGTCTCTATGAATGAGTTATGAACAAGTGTGCATTGTTGTGATTTTCAAGTTCATGCTATGTTTTACTTTTTATGCTATCGAGTCCTGGGGTATTCAATACCCAAAATTCTAGCTATTTATCTAGAGCTATAGTAGTTACAGAACAGTTTCAATAGTGTCATTAATATTAGAACTCAATAAATTTTGTCAGTTAATAGAACTCAGTTGTACTCCGTAAGTTAGCGGAACCCAGTAAACTCAGTTCAATTCAGTTAGACAACACGATCAATAATAGTTTAGTCCAGCCTAGTACAATTTAAAAATCTATTCAGTGTCTATTCAGTTGGGAGTACGATTCAGCATCGAATGAACCCAAGGATGGAGATTCACCTACCAGCAGAGGGTGTGATCCTTAGAAGTAGTCTTTATGTTCTGAAACTACGTAGCCAGCATAGGTTGAGACATCAATCTACCAGTTAAGGGTTGATGAGGTGTCTTTCCTGCTAGTCGAGGGTACCACCGCTCTCTTTCAGAGCACCTGCCAAATGAGGGTGACTCAACATTTGTCTTTACTCATGGCATGGTACTGACACCCTTCCAAATGGGGTTACAGGTTGGACCCCAAATCAGTTCAGAGAAGGGGCATATTGGTTAAATAATTAGCTCCCACAGTTACAATTTCAGTTTTAGTCTTAGTATAGAACTTAGTTTAGTTTTACAAAATCAGGACTATCAGACACAGTCACTTAGCTCAATATAGAACCCAACATAGTTCCACAGGATTAGGACTATCAGAAATAGTCACTCAGTTATTAGTATTACAATATCAGTGAATTTAGATATCATTCTTTTAGTTATCAGAAATCAGTATCCAGTGTTACCACGATCTCAACTACAATATATGAAGATATGTGCACAGTATTTCATAATCACTGTTTCATCAATTCTAGCTATACCTGTATTCTTATTCAGTTATATTCACATTACTAAGTCAGTTATTTCTTTATGCATATGAACCCATGCATATCAGTCTACCTTAATTAGCATACCAGTACATTCAAAGTACTCACACATACTTTTCTTTTGTGCTATGGTGTCTTATATCATAAGTTCAGACATACGGGCTCCTGACTACACGTAGCAGGCTTGCCTATTAGCACCAGACTTAGTGGTGAGTCCTCATAGTTTGAGGACATAGTAGCATTTTAGTATTTTAGTATGCACTAGTCAGAGTTAGTTTGGGGCTTGTCCCATCAACTCTATATTCAGATAGTTAGAGGCTTTCAGACTAAGTATTTCAGACAGACATTTAGTTTTCAGTATTTATTTATCAGGATTCAGTATTTGTTTTCAGTTGTGAACCTTATGGTAACTTCAGCCTAATTTTTTGCATTTATTTTAGTAATATTATTATTATAGTGTTATTATTCTGCACTCACAATAAATATCAGTCATGGGTTAGCTTGTGGTCCTCCGGGGTTGTAAGCCCCATGCAGCGTTCGGGGTATAGACTCGGGGAATTACAAACTTGGTATTAGAGCCTAAGGTTTAACAGAGTCCTAGGAAGTATTATATCCATGTCTAATAGAGTCTTGTTCATGGGTCTGTAGTGCATCGTACTTATACACAAGAGGCTATGAGGAATTTTTAGGAAAAGTTTCCCTTCTTTCAGTATTTATATTGTGCAAGTGAGAATGAGCCTAAGTTATACTCTCAGTATGATCCTTTCCTTCCTTCTATTTACAAAACATGCCTCCCAATAAGAATAGAAGAAGAATAAAAAATCAGCCAACACTTCAGCCCGTTCAGGCTGATCCTCTGGACGAGCATGTTTCCCATGTGGAATTCAGGGATGAATTCACTACTCTAGCCAATTCAGTAGCAGCCCAGAATGAATGCCCAGTTACCATTCTGGCTAACCCTGTAGCCAATTCTATTGCATCTAGAATTTGGGACTTCACCCGAATAAACCCTCCATCATTTACCAGGTCTAAGTCAGATGAGGACCCACAAAAGTTTTTGGATCAGGTGTAAAAATTTATAGATATTATGGGAGTGACTACAAGTGAGATTGCTGAGTTGGCCGCATATCAGTTGCAGGATGTGGCTCACTCATGGTTTAAGTAGTAGAAGGCAGAGATGGCCGCAGATGCAGGGCCCGTGGAATGGGAGGAGTTTGCTACCATTTTTTTGGAGAGGTTCTTCCCATTGGAGTTGAGGGAAGTAAAGGTTTTGGAGTTTATTAATTAAAGTAGGGCAACATGACCGTGAAAGAGTATTATATCAAGTTTACTCATCTAGCCAGATACGCTATTCAGGAGGTAGCAGATAGTAGATCTAAGATGAGTAAGTTTCTATCTGGTGTGTCTAACAGTGTGGTTAAGGAGTGTAGGATTGCAATGCTAATTAAGGAGATGGACATATCTAAGCTCATGGTCTATACCTAGTAGATAGAGAAGGCAAAGAATAGGGACAAAGAGAAGGAGAACAAGAGAGCTAGAACAGGTAGCTTTAATTTCACCCAACCCAAGTCAGAGAGTAGTAATCAATCTCAGTTCCACCTAAAATCCTTAGTTCCAGCTTCGTCCTCAGCTAGTTTTCCAGTGCCATAGTTCAGATATGGAAACAAAGATAGAGCTCCAGGCCCTAAACCCCAGGATAGTATTAGCAGTGCCTGAATGAATCCTCTTTGTAGAAATATGGCAGAAACCATCACGGTGTCTGTAGAGCTGGCTGTGATGTATGTTTTGGATATGGCAAGACAGGTAGCAAAGTTAGATATTGTCCTTAGTCAAGTTCCCAGGGTTAGTATAATCGCCCCCAGCTCAGTTTGGTCACCCGATTCAGCAGAGTGCTGCTTCCAGTGCCACCAGTGTGCAAACCCCAAATCGACTCTATGTACTCTACTCTCGACAGAATCAGGTAAGTTCTTTTGATGTGGTCACTGGTACGTTATAAGTTTATCATTTACATGTTTATGCTTTGCTAGATCCAGGAGCTTATTTGTCCTTTGTAACTCCTTATATGTCCATTGATTTTGGAGTCAATCCCAAAATTCTAGCAGATCCTTTCTCAGTTTCTACCTTAGTGGGTAAATCTATAATAGCCCGTGGGTATACAGGAACTGTCTGGTTATGGTGTCTCAGAATGTTACTTCAGTAGACTTAGTAAAATTAGAGATAACAGACTTTGATGTCATTATCTGCATAGATTGGCTTCATTTATGCTATGCTTCAGTTGACTGTAGAAATCGAATTGTTCATTTTTAGTTTCCAAATAAACTGATCCTAGAGTGGAGGGGTAGTACTTCAGCACTTAGGGTTCAACTTATTTCTTACCTTGGGGCCAAAAAGGTGATATCTAAGGGATGTGTCTATTATCTCATTCGAGTTTAAGACTCTATTTTATAGACCCCCAATCTTGAATCAGTGTCAGTGGCATGTGAATTTTCAAATGTGTTTCTCGAAGATCTTCTCAGAGTTCCTCGCAAAAGGAAAATTGACTTCGTAATAGACCTTTTTCAAGATACTCAGCCTATTTCTATTCTGTCATACAGAATGGCTCCAGTAGAACTCAAGAAATTAAAAACACAGTTGAAGGATCTCCTAGATAAGGGATTCATCAGACCTAACCTATCCCTTTGGGTTGCACCGGTTCTATTCATGCATAATAAATACGGTTCTCTTAGAATGTGTATAGACTACCGTCAGTTGAACAAACTCATGGCCAAGAACAAATATCCACTTCCCAAAATCAATGACTTGTTTGACCAAATTTAGGGTGCTAGTTACTTTTCTAAGATAGACCTCAGATCAGGCAATCATCATCTCAGAGTCAGAGAATGTGACATTTTAAAAATAGCTTTTAGAACTCAGTATGGTCACTTCAAATTCCTAGTCATGTCATTTGGTCTTATCAATTCTCCAGTAGCCTTCATGGACTTGTTGAACTACGTGTTCAAGCAGTACTTAGACATGTTCGTCATACTCTTCATTAATGACATTCTTGTCTACTCCTACAATGAACATGATCATATAGACCATCTCAAATGGTGTTACAGACCCTCAGATCCCATTAGTTATTTGCCAAATTCAGTAAGGGCAAATTTTTTCTAAGATTAGTGGACTTCTTTGGCCATATAGTCTCTGGTGATGGCATTAGATTTGATCCTCAAAAGACAGAAGTAGTGAGAAACTGGCCCAGACCTATCTCTCCATCAGATATTAGGAGTTTCTTAGGCTTGGTTTGCTATTACCGATGATTTGTTGAGGGATTTTCATCTATTGCATCCCCCATGTACAGATTAACTCAAGAGAAAGTCAAATTCCAATGGTTAGATTCTTTTGAGAAGAGTTTTCAGGCGTTGAAGACTCGACTCACTACAGCCGCAGTTTGACTTTTCTAGATGGTTCAAATGGATTTATGGCTTATTGTGATACTTCTAGAGTTGGTTTGGGGTGTGTTTCGATGCATAGAAGTAAGGTCATAGACTATGCCTCTAGACAGCTTAAGCCCCATGAAAAGAACTATCCCACTCATGATCTTGAGTTAGCAGCTGTAGTATAGGGTATATGTTGATGTGTTCATAGACCATAAAAAGCCTACAATATATGTTTTCTTAGAAAGACATAAACTTGAGTCAGAGGAAGTGGTTAGAGTTATTGAAAGACTATGACATTATTGTTCTGCATCATCCGAGCAAGGCCAGTGTAGTGGCTGATACTCTCAGTTAGATGTCTATGGGTAGTGTTGCTTACGTGAAGGATGGTAAAAAGCATTTAGTTTAGAAAGTCCATCAATTTATCCGACTAGTTGTCTGCTTAGTCGATTCAGCAGGGGGAAGTTTATGGGTTCAGAATAGTTTAAAATCATCTATGGTTTCCCAAGTAAAGAAAAAACAGGACAAATATCCCAGTCTTGTTAATAAGCTGAAGGAGTAAGTTAGAGATCAGAAAGTAGAGGTTTTCTGCCAAGGGGGAGATGGTGTGTTGCGTTTCCAGGGCTGGCTATGTGTGGAAGGTGTAGATCACTTGAGGCAGCAGATTCTTGTAGAAGCGCATGGTGCATGCTACTCCATTCAACCAGGGTCCACTAAGATGTACCACCATTTGTGGGAGGTATATCAGTTGAGTGGGATGAAGAGAGACATTACAGAGTTAGTAGGTAAATTCTCAATATGTCAGCAGGTTATGATCAAGCATAAAAAACGTAGTGGGTCCATGCAGGAGTGTAGTATTCCCAGTTGGAATTGGGAGGAGGTGAATATGGATTTTATGACGGGTTTGCCCCGTACCCGTCGCCAACATGATTAAGTTTGGGTCATTGTGGACAGGATGACCAAATCAGCTCATTTCTTACCAGTTCATACTTTTTATTTGGACGAGGATTATGCCAAGCTCTATGTTAGAGAGTTATCTAGGTTACATAGAGTTCCGTTATCCATCATCTCAGATAGAGGTATACAGTTCACCTCTCATTTTTGGAAATCCTTCCAAAAGGGTCTAGGTACCCAAGTTTACCTTAGTACAACCTTTCACCCTCAGACAGATGGTCAAGCAGAAAAGACCATTTAGACTTTGGAAGATATGTTAAGAGCATGTACCATTGACTTCAAGGGTAGTTGGGATGACTGCTTTTCCTTGATTGAGTTCACATATAATATTAGTTACCATTCCATCATTCGGATGACTCCGTTTGAGGTGCTCTATGGAAGGAGATATAGATCTCCCATTGGTTGGTTTGAAGTGAGTGAGGACATAGTAGTAGGGACTAACTTTGTATTTGATACCTTAGAAAAAGTTTAGTTGATCAGAGAAAGGCTCAAGACAGCTCAGAGTCGGCAGAAGTTGTACGCAGATAAGAGAAGAAAGATCACGAGTTTGTGATTAATGATTATGTATATTTGAAAATCTCTCCTATGAATGGAGTGAAGAGGTTTGGACAGAAGGGAAACTCAGTCCCCGATATGTCGGTCCTCACCAAATTCTTAGTCGTTTTGGAAATGTAGCTTACGAGCTTGAGTTTCCTTCAAAGTTAGCTTCAGTCCACCTGGTATTTCATGTATCCTTATCAAAGAAATGCATGGGTGACCCAGCAGTTGTAGTACCTATAGAGGGTATAGATGTTCAGAATAGCCTCTCCTATGAAAAGATCCTAGTCGAAATCCTTGATCATCAGATTCGCAGACTGAGGAAAAAAGAAGTTCCTCTAGTCAAAGTTCTTTGGCAAAATTAGTCTGTTGAGGGAAATACTTAGGAAGTACAATAAGATATGCGGACCAAGTATCCTCACCTCTTCTTCACAAACTCAGATTCAACTCAAGGTAATAGTTTTTCTTGAATTTATTCAGTTCCATATTCAGCCTTCCTTTATGAGCTAGATACCAGTTTAGCTGCATGAAATTCTCATATCATGCATACCCTCATAAAACAACTCAGTCATGTGTCATGTCCTCAGAACTCAATCATGCTTCAGTTATGCATGTTCAGTATGAAAACTCGATATATTACTAGTTTCAGTCATAAAAATATGCTTAAGTTGTGCATGTCCAGTATGTAAGTTTAGTCTATCAGTATTTCCAGCTTAGTCAGTCTCAATCGAGGATGAATTTTCCCAAGGGAGAGATATTATAAAGCCCCACAAAATCCTAATCTTAACTCAGACTGATAAAGCTTGAAAGAGGTTTTAGACTTAGAAATTTCAGCATTTTACACTTAGAATTATTTTAGCCTTCATAAGTTGGTGATCTTGTTTCACGATCCTTACGCCTATAAAATGTCGATCTTTAGATTGAATCATGATTAGGGGTGTTAATAGGTTACTTCGGGTGAGTTTCAGATTTTTCAAACATCATTTGAACCAAGTTTGGATGACAAAAATAGTGGGTCGACGTGATCTTATCGCACTGCATTGTCCATCGCGTAGACAGATATTTTTCTGCAGCTTCAGAGTGAAATTTAAGTAAATCAACACTGACTGGTCGTAATGCGTCATCCATTGCGTTGATCCTACTGATGTGGTGCGTTGGGCTGCACGTCACTGTACGCGATATTAGTCATTAAAAACTCCACATCCATAGGGGTAAATGGGTCTTTTCCCATCTTATATCAGCCCCCCAAAACACCAGATTAAGCCTATCATAAGGGAAAATCCCTCATGTTTTCTCAAAGTTTACTCAAGAACAAACCCTAGAGGATCTAAATTCAAATTCAAGCTTCAAGAATGCACCATCACTCTTCACTTATTCAAGCACCAAGGTATGTGAAGTGTTCATCCAAGGGTTTTCTTTCACCCTTGGAGTTCAAGAAACTCTTTCAAACTACAAGTTAATTGATTTTTATGAATTCCATGTTGGATTTGAGTGTATTCATGATTATGATGTAAATTATGTTCTAATTCATGGGTTAGTTCAAGTTTTATGTGAAATTATTTATCATATGTGTAGTATCATGTGAATTCATGTTAAAAGCCCTTGATTTTCAAATTGGGAATATGAAAGTATGATGCCTACATGTTGTTTAGTATCATGTGTATAGATTATGATCCCCCAAGTGCTTGATAAATTGCTCATGTGAATTAAAGATGAAAATCATGACATGCTAGCATATGTGCAAGCTTATATCTCACAAGTATTTGATGGAATGTTTCTACGAATGAGTTATGAACAAGTGTACATTGTTATGGTTTTCAAGTTCATGCTATGTTTTACTTTTTATGCTATCGAGTACTGGGAGTATTCAATACCTAAAAATCTAGCTGTTTACCTAGAGATAAAATAGTTATAGAACAGTGTCATTAGTGTCATGAATAGTAAAATTCAGTAAAATCTGTCAGTTAATAGAACTAAGTATACTCTGTCAGTTAGCGGAACCTAGTGAACTCAGTTCAATTTAGTTAGGTAGCACGATCAGTAGCAGTTCAATCTAGACTAGTACAATTTAAAAATCCATTCAGTGTCTACTCAGTTAGGAGTAGGATTCAACACCGAGTGAGCCCAAGGATGGGAGTTCACCTGCCAGCAGAGGGTGTGATCCTTAGAAGAAGTCCTTGTGTTCCAGAACTATGCAGACAGCGTAGGTTGAGACATAAACCTACTAGTTGAGGGTTGATGAGGTGTCTTACCTGCCAGTCGAGGGTACCACCGCTCTCATTCAGAGCACCTGCCAAATGAGGGTGACTCAATACTTGTCTTTACCTATGGCACGTACTGACATCCTTCCAACTGGGGTTATAGGTTGGACCCTAAATAAATTCAGAGAAGGGGCGTATCAGTTATATGATTACCTCTCACAATTATAGTTTCAGTTTTAGTCTCGGTATAGAACTCAGTTCAGTTTTACAGAATCAGGACTGTTAGACACAATCACTCAGCTCAGTATGGAACCCAGCATTGTTCCATAGAATTAGGACAATTAGACACAGTCACTCAGCTTAGTATGGAACCCAACACAGTTCCACATAATCAAGACTGTAAAAAACAATCACTCAATTATCAGTATTGCAGTATTAGTGAACTCAGATATCAGTCATTCAGTTACCAAAACTCAGTATCCAGTATTAACACGATCTCAGATACAGTATGTATAGATATGTGTACAATATTGAATAATCAGTGTTTCATTAATTCTAGTTATGGATGTATTCTCATTCAATTATATTAATGTTACTCAGTCAATTATTTCTTCATGCATATGAACCCATGCATATCAGCTTTCCTCACTTAGCATACTAGTATATTTAAAGTACTGGAGCATACTTTTATTTTATGCTATGATGTATTATATCATAGGTTCAGATGCATGGGCTCCTGACCATACTTAGTAGCCCAGCCTATCGGCAGAAGACTTAGTGGTGAGTCCTCATAGTTAGAGGACAGAGTAGTATTTCAGTATTTCAATATACAATAGTTGGAGTTAGTTGGGGGCTTATTCCATTGAATCCATATTCAGACAATTAGAGGATTTCAAACTAGAGTATTTCAGACAGACATTTAGTTTTCAGTATTTATTTATCAGGATTCAGTATTTGTTTTCAGTTGTGAACCTTATGGCGACTTCAGCCTAATTTCTACATTTGTTTCAGTAATATTATTATTACAGTGTTATTATTCAGTACTCATAGCAGATATCAGCCATGGGTTAGCTTGTGGTCCTTCGAGGTTGTAAGCACCGTGTAGCGTCTTGGGTACAGACTTAGGGCATTACAATTCCCATGTTTTATCTCCCTATTCCCTCTTCTGAGATCACAAGGTTGACTGTTGATGTATTCTAAGGGTGATCAATCCTTAAAATAATTGAATTAAGAATAAAAAAACAACCATAATGATAAGCAATTAAATGAAATTAATTCAAAATGAAAGTAGTCATGATCTGGGCCTTAACCCTAGAAAAGGAGTTTTAGCCTTAAATGGAAATATTCATCATCCATCCCTTGGATTGATGATAAAAACCATGAAAGAAACTAAAGTTAAGAAAATAAAAACCTAAAGAATGTGTAGAGAAACCTACAATTGTCCAAATATGTCCAAAATTAAATAAAAACATGCATAATGTCCTATTTATAGTAGAAGAAATAGCCCATGCCTTGTTGAACAAGGAAACAGTTTCTGGTTGTTCTCGAACCCAGTGAAGCACCACGTTGATTATCACATTGAGCGCATTGTGTCATGTCTAAATCATGATGGTTCACTAATTTAGGTGCCTTATGAATCCAATGGTATGACTCACGTGCCAAGATCTATTCTCACGTGCCCTCACTCTCCTAATACTTTTCAGTTGTCCAAATTTGCGTCAAGCTGTGTTGTATCTGTGATCTATTCCAAGCCTTTTTGAGTTGTTTCCACTTGATTTAAAGCTTATAAACCCTTAATATATCATCATAGTCCATTAAAAAAGAATCCTATAACATTAAACACAACAATTTAGATCTCAAAACAACACAACTTCCTCAACGGTGAACTAGAAACATGAGCTAAGCATGGGCTTCATTCACTTTGATCTCTAACTTCTTGTTTTGACCCTTAGCTTGATAAAATTGACCCTTTAACATTATAACCAAGTTTTTCACATGTTAATGAAAAATATAAACCTTATTAACTCATTAAATACATTAAAACCCAACACGATATACTAGACAAACACCTAGCTCAAGCTAGTCACACTAGGTTTCTCGATTGACTTCTAAATGATCAATTTGAATCAAAACTTGTGTGGTAACACCATTAAACATTGTAAAAACAAAATTTTACACATAGATTCACATTTATATCATTATAAACACATTAAGATCATGAATCATCCTAAAAAGGGCTAAAGAGGACAGAATAATAATGCTAGAATGCATAAATTCACCAAACATCAATAGCATCATCTTAGAAATATGGGTGTTACTTGAATTATCTCATTTCATAGAATTATATTAGAATTAAGGATGCTATTTGAGGTAGTATATTATTAGATTTGACACACTCGTGAGGTATTCAAAAGAATCCACGAGTGAGATTTTTTATTTAAAGATTAACACCAAGACCCTTAATCTAGCCTACCTAAAACCCTAAACTAAACTTGGACTAATTATTGATAACCCATACATACTTCCCACCTAGGATAACATAACCCTAAGGATTATCTCAGTTTGGTAACACTCTTAAATCTACAACTCTCTCAATAGTGTTTAATTGTAGTTGTGTTTTACATTATTTAAAAAAATACCCTAATTTAATTATACTTGTCAGTTAATATTATACTATGAATTAATGTCTTTTTAACTTATAACACACTAGTCTATGAAATCTAAGTTTGCAATCCTCGTGGATTCAACCCTGACTCTAGTTGGGTAATTATATTAACAACATCTACCTTACATTAAAACTTGAATATAAGTTTTAGCATTATCAAAGATGATGAGTAGGAATATGGTAGTGATGTACATGAGAAGGTTAGGAAGTTGAGAGCTAAAAAAAGAGGAAGCTTCAAAGGAGGAAAAGAAATTAGATAGTACCAGCTGACAATGTAGAAATAGGTAAAGCTGGACTAGATCTAAGTTATGATAAAACTGAAACAGGTAGAGTAAGTCATGAAGGAATGCTATGAGGTGATAATCCTTACTTTGCAACTTCTGATAAGGGTAGTTTTGAATTAGATGAAAATGATTGTTGTGGTGATACGATGAGTGGAAATTTTCCACTCATTTCTTGCACACTATTGTGACTAAATTAATGATATGAGACTAATTTTCTAATAAAATGCACTAATTTTTGGTGTTTGTAGATTTATTGAGAAATTGGATGAAAGAGAAGTAAAGTTGAAGTCCGAAAAGAGAAAAACAGAGCTAAGCAGGACAAAGGCTGAAGATGTGTCTAAAAACAACCCTTAGATACCGCTATCACGATTTGAGAAGTCACAATTGTGACTGGTCAAGATAGGTGAAGATGTTACGATCGAAATAAAATACATCATGATTATGACTGATTCAGGCAGGAGAAGGTAATACGATCGCAAGAAAATGCACCGCGATCATGGTGTCCTGATAGTACAGAAGTTGAAACTGCACCAAAATAAACCACGATCATAGTTGATAGGCACATTTCCAAAGGCAATGATGGAATTTCACAAGGCTTAATCCCAATACATAAAAGGCTCAATCCTTAACCATTTGGGGAGTTAATTTCAATTTATTGAACTTAGAATATATTGCTACACTATTTTTGAGTGAGAAACATCTTTTGAGTGATTTCCAAGTGAGGATTTATCTATTTTATTGGATATTTATTGATACTAAAATCTTGGAGATATGTTCCCTTTATCCTTCATGGACGGATTTAATGATGAGTTTGGTATATTCTTTTTCTTTTTCTCTATGAGTAGCTAAATTGAAATTTTGGGGTTATGCTTGAATAGGTTGTTATTAGTGCATAGGTATTAATTATTGTTCGTTTAATTAGATAATTGTGATGGGTGTTGCATTTAGTCCATGATTTTAATTATGAATTGGGGGTTGCAAACCCCAATTACCTTTAACCTATGTCATCCTTGAAAGAAGGGATGTGGGCAAGGAGTAAATTTAACTAATAATATTAAGTATGTCATTTAATGGTATCTCTTAGACATAAGCATGATAATTGAAGCATTAGATTAGGGAGATTTGGTACACTAATGAGATGTTCCCAAGAACCCATTTGTCTTAATTTGGTGTTGTAATTGAAAGATTGACACCAATACCTTTTAATTTAATTAATTACCACGCATGAACTCACAGCTAGAATTGCATAACCCTAAGGCTTCTCTCCACTTAATTACACTCTTATCACTTTCAATCTCAAATTAGTGTCCTAGAAGCAAGGAAATTATCGTTATGAAAACATTAAAGTTACCCCTCCCCTCCATTTTACATTTATGGTTGTTTTATTTATATTACGAGTTAACTTCTAGTTAACTGTCAACACTCTTGGGTTTTGAATTCCATGTTTTCACTTCTTGTGGATTCTACCCCAGCCTAAGTTGTGTTATTATATTGATAATGATCACTTCCACCCATCTAAGAGTGTAATTTTAGTGTTATAAAAAATGGCGTTATTGCTGGAGAGTGAAACATAGTTTTCACTATTTTTGTGTTATTAGTCATCTTGGGTTAGCCATAATGTTTTAGTTTACATTATTTGTTTTTTTTTTCATTTCTCAAGTAAATATAATAGAATACATGATACCATGAGCCAACATAATAGTAATGCCGTCTCTTTTAATGGGCATATTGAGGCGATGATCAACTTAGAGATGCAGGCCGAGCTAGTACTATTCGTATTTCTTCAGCAGAAGGAAATGGAGTTATCTTATTTTACTAGAGTGATGCTTCATTTTCTTCAAATTAAAGGGTTATTTGGAGGCCAAGTGTATGAGGATGCTAATCTAAACTTTAAAATTTCATTGATGCATGTTCTTTATTTGACATAGCCCAAGTTTCTCAAGAATCAATCTGGCTTAATCTTTTTCAGTCCCGTTGATGTGAGAAACAGTCTTATATTTGTGGTCTTTACTTGAAAGATCTATCACTTCATGGGTTGAGCTCACGAAAGCATTCTTGGATAGGTACTTTTCTCTTTCTCAGATGTTGCAACTACGGGATAAAAACACTAACTTCTTACCAACTTAATGGCGAACCATTGTATGAAGTTTGGCAACAGTTTAATGATAAGATAATGCAATGCCTAAATCATGAGGTTTTGGATAAAATGCTTCTTCAAATTTTCTATAGGGCATAGGATCAATTGAACAAGATGATAGTTGATAATGCAGATGATGGTTCTCTTTTCAAACTATCTTATGGGGTTGCAGCGACTTTGTTAGATCAAGTAACTAAGCATAGTAATGGTTGGCACACTAGAGATACTGAGGTGGCTGTGGGTGATCCCTCAACATCTTTTGTAAGCCAAGAACAAATAAAAAAGGATGAAGAAAGAGATCCAAATATAGCTAAAGTAATGACTTAACTTGATCTTCTCACTAAGCCTGTGATGGAAGCTCCTCTTAGAGCGGTAAACACCATGGATTCTAAGAGTATTAGAGCTTATGATAATGAGGAAGTGATGTCTTTAGATAATGAAATTTGGCTCTTGTTGAACCAATCGGGGGGGGTTCCCTCTCTACCTATGAAAGACTAGGTGGGAATCAAGGTTGGAAGGAAAGAGACCGTGATAGAGATTGGTGCGATAGAGATTGTAATAGAGACCAGGATTAGAGATATAATGATAGAGAATATGATTAGTACATATCTCCACATGATAGGGCCAAGCGTAAAGAGTTAAGCTCCATTGAACCTAAGAAGTTCAAAAATAAGGATGTCCTTGCTCGTATCTTAATGGCTATTGAGGGGATCGATAAGATGGTGAGAGAGATGAAAAATTATTTCTCATAACTATATCAAATGGTAACATCTCATTCGGACTCTATTTAGTAACTTGAAATGCAATTGGGCCAAATATCGGCATAACTTAATACACGACTAAAAGGGGATTGCCTAGTAACACGGTGGTCAATTCAAAAAATGATGCTCACATCATGGCTATTATCACTAGGAGTGGTTGGAATCTTGGCAAAGATATTGTTGATCTTGGTAAGGACCCCAATGAAAAGGAAAATTATGAACAAGAAAATGCAAAAAGAAAGCAGATATAAAAAAAAATGATAATGTTCCAAAGCCCAATGAAATAATTGTTGAAAAATCGAAGGTAGTAGAAGAAAAGATGAAAGTGAGGAAGCTCCAAAGGAAGTTGATGGTGATGCTCAAAAAGCAGATGAAACTTTAATTTTTCCATGAAAAAAAAATCAAAATTCCTCCCCCGTTCCAACAAAGGATCAAGAAGAAAGAAGATAATACTTGGTTCAAGAAGTTTCTTGCAAAATTTAGCCACCTATCGGTAAAATTCCTTAGTCAAAAGCTTTAC
This sequence comes from Capsicum baccatum var. pendulum, assembly GCA_030864225.1. Classification (NCBI taxonomy): domain Eukaryota; kingdom Viridiplantae; phylum Streptophyta; class Magnoliopsida; order Solanales; family Solanaceae; genus Capsicum; species Capsicum baccatum. The sequence goes on from CM061551.1 coordinate 93,321,261, forward strand.
AAGAGATGCCCAAGTATGCTAATTTCATGAAGGACTTGATCACAAAGAAGTGAGTCATGTATTTTTAAACTATTAAGGTGACTCACAATTGTAGCGCTATAATGTCTAAAACAGTAGTGGCGAAAAAAAGACCCTAGTGCGTTTACTGTTCCTTACACTATCGGGATGTATAAATTCATAAAACTAGTGCGTGATCTTGGGGTAAGTATTAATTTGATACCATTTTTCATATTTTAGAAGTTGGACTTGGGTGGTCATAAGCTACCACTATGAGGCTTTTAATGGCCGATCGTTCAATCAAAAGCTTGTTGGTGTGTTTTATGATGTGTTGCTGAAAGTTGACTGATTTATTTTTCTGGCCAACTTTGTTATTTTTGATTGTGAGATTAATCATGAGTCCCCAATAATTCTTGGTAGGCCATTCTTTGCTATGAGAAGGACCTTACTTGATGTGGATTGTAGCAAAATGAAGTTTCGAGAAAACAATGTAGAGGTCTCCTTCAATGTGTGTAAGTCTATTAAGTAACCTATGGGCTGGCAAGTTTTTTTGGTGATTGATATGATATATGATGATGTAACTAACACCATAGAATTTGATATTGTGGGTGACCCCTTTGTAGGTGTGTCGTGGAACTTTGGGACTGAGGTTGTCACGAGCCGATTCGGGCCCTAGCTGTGACGAGCATCTCGAATCATAAAGGCCTGAGAAACCCCTTAGCATATTATCATAATCATTATTCATATGAAAATAAATGCGTAAGAATAAGTTAAAACATTAAAAGTCTCATAATAAAATTTAGTACATCATGGCATCGATCTATAAAAACCAAAATCCAGTCTACGAAGCCTCTACTAAAATACTTTTCTATCTAAGACAGGACAAGGCCCCTGGCTGGACCATGGAACTAAAAGAAACCAACATATGGATAAAATTCCTTCAGAAGTAAGGGAGGCTCACCAATTTTGAATTTTTGAGAGTAATCTACTGTTGAGCTACACCACGAGACTGTGTCTTTGAATTTGCATTATGAGACAATGCATCCGCCACAAGGACAGTCAATATTTGGAATGTATTTGTTTGCAGAACTAACTAAAAACAACATATATTTTCTTTAAAATAATTAAGAGCATTGTGAAAATAATTTTCACATGATAGGATTCAAAACACATGGGCATAATGAAAAAGCTTCAAATCACTTTTGTAAAACATGAACTCAACTTTTTTCTTTAAATTTGAGCTAGATTTACACTGATAGCATCCAAACTGGTCTACTTGCATTGATATTGATGGGCTTTAATGTGTATTAAGAAGATGGTTATGATGGAAGGAGAACCCAAGCATGAGTCCAAGAATCATGGAGAAGCATGGGCTACGTGCTACACATATTTCATGATTCAAGTCCAAGTCCAAACGCAGATGATTGGCCCATATGGTTTTTGATTAAAATCAAAAACTTTTTCTTTCCTAGTTTAAAGTTTTCTAGTTTAAAAGTCACCTAGTTTAAAGTTTCCTAGTTTAAAAGTTTCCTAGTTTAAAGTTTCCTAGATTTATTTATTTTCATAAAATTAGAATTTGAATCTCATGTTATTTGGGATAGATTTTTTTCCCTATATATAGGGATGAATTTGGTTATTTTCAAGCAGATAATATTATTATCAATTGAGAGTTTCTTTTATTTATATCTTTGTGTGTGGCTACTTGGGATTTGTTTTGCAATCTTATAAGAACGATTCTTTAGGAGGTAAGATTAATTTTTAACTTGATATCTTTGGTTTCTATTAAAGTTAATTAAAGAAGGTTATTAGTCTTATAGTAATTGGTATCTTTAATTTCTTCGAAATTGGGGTCTAGATCACCTTTGGATCTAAGTTCTTGAATTGAATCTATTAGTATCATAATTAGTCTTAATCCACAAATTATAAAACTAAGATCCATTAGGGTTCTTAACACTTAACCTCGAAATTGGGGATTTATTCTCAAATTTCATCTATCTTTAATTTCTTCTCTTAATCTTAGAGTTTTCGGTTCCACATTATTTTCTTGTTTATTTACGTAACCCAATTCTTATCAAGTGGTATCAGAGCAATTCTATCAATCCGTTCTTGATAATTACTGGGAGTTTCATAGCCCCCTAAAAAATCTCTTTACCTTTTTGTATTTTAGTAGATTGAAAAAAGAGATTACTCGTAAATCAAGAAATTTAAAATCTATTGTGTTTCTTATTTTCCAACATCAAGAAGGAAGATCAAGAAGAGGGGAAATTTAGATTCTTTTTTAAATTGGCCTTTTTTCTTGTCTCACCAAACCTAATCCATTTGAGAGTTCGTAATTTCTTTTTCTATCCACATCTTACTTCTGAAGGGATTGCTACTAGTAGGGTTAATACATAAATCCTAAGGAAATCAACCAAAGGTTGTAATATGAGTGGAAAAAGGCAAAAGGGGTGAGATGAAAAAAGTCAAATTGAGAGAATATTTTTCTTCAACTTTTGGAGATATCTCAAAAGGATACTGATGCTGGGACTCAAAACAACGACATAGACGATGCATTTAGAAGAATTTTTGCTCGATTCGATGCATTAGAGGTCACCCAAAATCCACATAATCAGGTGAATATAACTGAGTTAAGGAGGAATATTTTTCATACAAGGTGTGGGATAAAAGATAATATTTGCTCTATGATTATTGATTTTGAGAGTGGTACTAATGAGATAAGTTCATACGTGATGGAGAAGTTGGAACTTACATGCATCAAACACAATGATTTTGGTGAACTTAAGGTGACTAAGCAATGCAAGATTTCTTTCTCCATTGGGAGGTATTTCGATAATGTACTTTGTGATATAATTCCAATACAAGATTGTCATATTATGCTTGGGCGTCCATGGCAGTTTGATAGAAATACAATTTATGATAGGGGAAAATAGAGTTTCTCTTGAGCTAAACAAAAGAAAATATAAACTTGTACCTCTAACTCCATCCCAAGTTTATGAAGATCATAAATGTGTAAAAGAAGTAATGAAAAATTTTATGAGAAAAAATAATAGGAGGAGTAAGGGAATGCATGTTGATATTCCAAGAGAGGAAAGAAGAAAAGTTATGTTGTATGAAGAGAATGGGATATAAAGCAAGGTCAAGATAAAAGAAAAGAGAGATGACCATGTGATTTAAAAGGAGAGAGATGATCATGAGGTAGAGAGAGAAAAACAAAAGAGTTTGAATAAAGTTATTTCTTATTCTAAGTCTAATATTCCTACTTCTTTTTCTAGTTGTTTTGACTCTTTTATAGATACTCATGGGGAAATTTGCATAAGAAATCATCATTGAATAAACTTATTCCTAAGGTGGTCCAAAATAAATATCCCATCCAGAAAATGCATATTGATGAGAAGTATAAAGGTAAAGAGAATTGCTTTGGACCTGTCCAAGATAAGACTCGTGACAAAAAGATAAAAAATACAGTTGTGAATCTAACGCTCATGCAAAAGGAACAAGGTGGTGTTGTTTTTTTGTCATATAAGACCAAATATAGTGTGTATGATTGGTTTATTAACAATATTGGGATTCCTAGAACACCTAAGGTCTTTCTGGAGGTGATGAACTACACTCTTAATTCTTACGCTGATGTGAATAGGTTTTACGTGGAAAAATATTTTGGGAAGTTTAATCAAGGATGCGTGGATATATCATAAAAGTGTTCAATTTGATGCATGTTCTAAATATCTTATGTCATCTTTGGCAATCCCATTAGAGTGCTTTATTGATAAAGTTAAATTGGAGAGGCACATATCATATCCTATGTCATCCATACATGAATTTTGTTGTGCTCATACAAGAAAGAGAATTTTATATTGGGATGATGATGTCCACATGCTTTATAAAGGTGTATTATACATTCAAGAATTAATTGGGTTAAGTGGACACATGGTCACTATCTTGCTTTGTTTCTACCATTTTTGTTTTCAAGTAATGGATGTTGTTTGTTGTTGTATGTCTTCTTGATTTTGCAATATTCAAATTCGAGGAAGAATTATTTTCAAGAAAAGGGGAATGATAGCATCCAGAATGGTCCACTTGCATGAAGATTGACGGGCTTTAATGTGAATAAAAAAGATGCTTATGATAGAAAGAGAGCCCAAGAATGAGTCCAAGAACTATGGAGAAGCATGGGATACGTACTACACATATTTAATGATTCAAGTTCAAGTCAAAACATAGACGATTGGGCTCATATGGGTTTTGATTAAAATATGAAAATTTTGCTTTCCTAGTTTAAAGATTACTAGATTTATTTATTCCCATAAAAGTAGAATTCAAATCATATGTTATTTGAGATAGGTTTACCCCTATATATAGAGATTGATTTTGTTATTTTCAAGCAAACAAGTTTATTATTAATTAAGAGTTTCTCTTATTTACATTTTTGTATGTGGATACTTGGGATTTATCTTGCAATCTTATAATAACGATTCTTTAAGAAGTAAGATTAATTCTTAACTTAATATCTTTGGTTTCTATTAAAGTTAATTAAAGATGGTGAATAGTCTTAAACTAATTGTTGTCTTTAATTTCTTCGAAATAGGGGTCTAGATCACCTTTGGATCTAAGTTCTTGAATTTACTCAATTAGTGTCATAATTAGTCTTAATCCCTTAATTTTGAATACTAAGATCAATTTGGGTTCTTAACACTTAGCCTCGAAATTGTGGATTTATTCTCAAATTTCATCTATCTTTAATTTCTTGTATTTAATCATAGGGTTTTTCCTTCCGCAGTATTTTCTTGTTTATTTATGTAACTCGATTCATATCATACATACTACAAGTCTATTACACTACGGGCTATATGGGTCTACCATTAACTCGTCGGCCAAGCCCACAATCCAAGTTTGCCACAAGGATTAGATTTTTTGTAGGGTGGTATACCCTATTCCAGGCATGTCATAGGCATCCCTCTAAAAGGACACCAAACTTACCCCCTTTTTAGGACAATGTATCATAATTCCCAGCAAAACACCGTTTCCAGTAATGAGTACTTTCACATCAACGCTTACTTTGAGTAATCATCTAGCTCTCTTTAAGCCCAATATTTAACCTTTTTAAAATGATGCTTCTTACGTAAAAATCTCCATTTCTTTTATTTTAAGGGCATTAAATATTAGTTACTATTATACCTAGACATACAAGCTGTAGTGTATCAAATTATGTCCATAGCCCTATTATTCAAAATCAAGTTAACGACCACCAAAAGAGTTAAGCACCACATGATATTTCAAATAGTATATGAAAACTTATGCAAAACATTCTCTTTTCAAGACTTTAACATATGGTGGCCATATCTTACATAATTAACATGAATTCTTCCACTAAAACAACAGAGAATTTAGAAAAACAAGAAAAAACCCTCTCATTGGAATATAAAACAATGTAAATCCATGAATGATAGTAAAGCATTTAAACTCCAATTTTTAATCATCTATTTAGAACAACCCATAACATGTGAAGGCAAATCAATTTTATCACGAGAGAGGAAATTTCATAAATCATGCACTTAAATCAATTATCAAAACTCATAACATATATATTCATGAATGTAACTCAAGTTTATGGAAATCACCCATAGTAAATATAAAATTTCATCATAGAAGGCGTTCATGATGCATGCTCTTTAAAAAATTTCAAAATCCATACCATATACATATAAACATAATGTAGAGTACTATTAAAATATATTTTCAAGCACATAAATAGTAGGATAGTTCTACATACCTTGAAATAGACAGAACGTAGAGTAATTTGACCCTTGGAGCTTAGAATCCTCAAGATCTAGGTAATTTTCCACTCTATTGCTATTAGAATGATGATTAGGGATTTACTAAGGTGTAAAAATTTATTTAAGACTCTAAACTTGTACATAAGGTATTGGTAATGACTTAAGAGAGTGGGTTCATGGCACGACCCCCACCGCGAACCAAAGGGTTTATGGTGTGAACCCTATCGTAAACTACAAGGTTTGTGGGGTGGACCACTTGCAAAATGGAGGCAGTATCATATCGCAGGGCTATTCACAATGTGGGGATATAGCAGTGTCCCTATTTCACAACGTATGAGCATTTTTGAAGTATAAAATTATCCCCAACCTTTTAAACCCATCCTAAATTAATTCATCTTTAGTATTAGGGTCTTACAAGCTCATTTCATGCACTTTTTAAGCATTCAAAAGGTAGGGGTGTTACAGAGGTACTTGAAGAATATGATGAGGTGGTTTCTTTGTTGAAGGGTCGTAGATCATATATCAAGAACCAACCCAAAATGGATCTTGTCTTGAAAAATCATAAGAGTCCACCTGCCAAATTATCCATTATTGAACTGCCTCAACTTGAACTTCGTTCATTGCCTTCTTACCTTCGGTATGTTTTCTTAGGTGGGAAAATATGTTTCTAATTATTATTTTTGGTTATATTTAGCCTTTTCAAGTGGATTCCTTGAAATCTATTGTGAAAAAGTTTATCTGTGTTATTGGGTGGACCATAGAGAATATCATAGGCACTGCTCTCAGAATTTGCTCTCATAAAATCAAATTGGAGGTCGACATGTTCCTAGTGTGGAAAACCAAAAAAGACTCAACCCACCAATTCAAGGGGTGGATAAGGAGGAAATTATCAAACGGCTTGCTACGGGTGTTGTCTACCTAATTTGTAATAGTACATAGGTGAGTCCAGTCGAATGTGTTCCTGTAATACCCCAAAAGTTTAGACATTTTTAGGATCATACTTCAAACTCATGATTAATAAATTTTAGTGATTTGGTAGTTCTATGATCAAGGTTGATGCATATTAAGCCCTTAAAAGTGTCCTAGCTAATAGACGAATCAAAACATTTCCTTACCGATTGAATTCTTGAGAAGGATATTGGTATAGTCAACTTCAAATGATCATATCTCTCGATATCCTATGAATTTTTGAGATCATGACCAAACAACAGATATATAATTGAATTAGATTTCCAACGATACAAATTTCAACTAAATCTGATAACAGATCAAGGAGTTATGCCCATTTTACTCCAGCATGTCAGGCTGGGAAATTGAGTGACGACATTCGTGATAATCTATCACAAGCGTAATGACTTATCACCAATGTCATCAGCCCTGGGAAAATTTCCACCCCTAGTGATGACATTTTGTGATAAGTTGTCATGCCCGTGATGGCCTATCACTAATGTCGTCAACATTAACCATAAAATCAAGATTTCACCTTTTTTGTGATGATATTTCGTGACGACTTATCACCAGCTTGATGACTTGTCATGAATGTCATCAGTTATTTTTTTCCAGCAATTGAGGTACATTTTTGCAAGGGTATTTTGGTATTTTTCCTTCCCTTCCCATGACTTATAACCCTCAAGAAGTGTATTATCTTCCATTCTCTTTAGTTAAACATCTCAAAAAGCTCTCTCATACACTCTCAACCACAAGATTAGGGTTTCCTCTCAAGGTCATCTCCTCAAGAACAAGAACATTCTCTCCTAAAGGGATTAAACCCTAGTGAAGAAAAATCAAGAGCAAGCCTAAGGATTTCTCCAAGAACCTTCAGAAACATTAGATCTCTTTCAAGATTCAATCACAAAGGTATGCGTAGTATTATCCATGGATCTCTTTCATCCACGGAGCTCAAAAATCATGTTTTAAATTATAAATTGTGATTTCCATGTTGTGTTATGACTATATTTATGTTGATGATTGTTTTTAAAATTCAAGGTTGTATCTTGATGTGTTTTTTATGAAGCATGTGAGTAGGTTAGTTAAAACCCATGAATTTTAGATGGATTAAGATTGTCAAATTGATAAGTACACCTATGCTCAAAGTTGTGCATCTAAGGTGTTTGATAAAATGCCAAGAATGATAGAATAAGGTTTTTATGACTTAATAGTGCTTAAATGACAAGCCCATGTTCTATTCTTTATGACTCCACGTGAACTCCACATTATTGTTGTGTGTTATTGTTGTGATGTGGAATGATCATGATATGAAGCAATGTGAGTATATACATATTGTACCCATCCCATTCCATATATAAGATGTTGAGAACCAAGTTTAGTAAGAAATCCCCTACTTATGATATTGTGAATTTTGGACTCTATTCTTATGATCAAGTCAGTCATGAGTGTCAGTTTTCTTCCATCGAGTCCTGGGGGTACTTGTACCCAAATAATATAGTTGTGTGCCTAGATCCATGTCATGTTATCATGATAATCTCAGTAAAGCCATGATCTATAGAACTCAGATAGTCATGTGACTCAGAAAATCTCAAAATCTCATGATCTCAGTTAATTCTCAGATAATAGTACTATTCCGTCAGTCAACAGAAGTCAGTTACTCAATCTATGTACAGTTAGTTAATCATGTTCAATCTCTTTAGATAGGAGTAGAATTTAGCACCGAGTGAACCCAAGGATGGGAATTCACCTGCCAGATAAGCGTGTGATTCTTAGTAGTCATCCTTGTGTTCCAGAACTACGTAGCTAGTGTAGGTTGAGACATTTTAACCTATCAAATTAGGGTTGATGAGGTGATTTGACCTGTCAGACTAGGGTCCCACCATTATCTTTAGAGTAACCTTCCAGATAAGGGTCACTCACAGCTTGTCCTTACCAGTGGTGTGGTATTGACAGCCTTCCAATCAGGGCACAGATTGGACCCCAACTCAGCTATTATAGCATATTTCGGGCATGTCGATTAAACAACTACCTCCCATAGTTTTAGTCTCAGTCTCTGTAAAAGAACTCAAATAGTTCTTTAGATTTTAGTATACCAGGACTGTCAGATATAGTCAATTCAATTACAGTACGGAACTCAGGTAGTTCAATCAAATTTAGGACTGTCAGACACAGTCATCCATGTTATCAGAAATCCTAGTATTAGTCATGTTAGATATCAATAAACTATTTATTAGCGTACAGATCTAAATATCACATATTCACGATATCAGTTACTATGTATGAATGTTTGCACTATCATGTTCATATTAGTCATTCAGTTAACACTGCTCATTTATGTAAGCCCTTTTGCATATATCCTACCTCACTCGTATACTCAGTACTTTTAGTTGTACTGATAGATTTGCGCTATGGTACTTTCTTTTATGTTACACCACAGGTTCAGAGCAACGAGTTCTAGATCAGTAGTAGAAGTCGCATTTCAGTATACAGAGTTGTAGTAAGTCTCTTTATTCGATGATGATGTGATTTGACTTTATTTATTTTCTTCATTATTTTTCAGTTTACGGAGTTAGTTGGAGACATATTTCTTCAACTCCTTACTCAGACAGTATTTAGAGACTTTCAGATTTAGTTCAGATTTGTTTTAGACTTAAGTTATTTTTTATATTTGTTACCCCATTTGGATGTTATGATTTGTCAGATATTTTATTCAGTTGAACCTTATGGTCTATTATTTATGTTTTCTGTATTTTAAATATATATTATGCAGTGTACAGGTACAGATATCGGTCATGGGTTAGCTTGTGGTCCTTTGAGGTCATAAGCACCGTGTAGCATTTCGGTTCAAAAAAATTAGGGTGTTATAGTTCCCCAAAAAGGTGGTATGACGATAGTCCCAATTGAGAATAATAATCTTTTTCCCATCTGTCTGATCACAGTTTTAAGGGCATGTATAGATTATCTTAAATTGAACTTATAGACCTAGAAAGATCACTTCCCTATGCCTTTTATGGATCAAATATTGGATATACTAGCTGATCGAGATTGGTATTGCTTCCTTGATGGATACTCAGGGTACAATCAAAGTTGAATCACCTCAAGAGATAAAAAAAACCAACTTCACTTGTCCCTATGGTACCTTTTCTTTTAAACATTCTTTTTTGGTATATGTAATGCACCGACCATGTTCTAATAGTGTATGTTGTCCATTTTCTCAGATATGGTTGAGGATACCATGGAGGTTTTCATAGATGACTTCTCCATGGTTGTGGATTCATTTGATTCAAGCCATGATCACTTAAGTAAAGTCCTTGAATGGTGTGTTAAAACCAATCTTGTCTTGAATTTGGAAAAATGTCATTTCATGGTAAAGGAAGACAATATTCTAGGTCATAAAATCTCAGGAAAGGGCATCCAAGTAGATTAGGAAAAGGTTGAGGTGATTTCTAAGTTACCTCCATCTATCTCCGTGAAGGGTGTTAGAAGTTTTCCTAGTCACGTCGGGTTCTATAGGCATTTCATTAAGGATTTCCCAAAGATTGCTCATTCTTTATGCAAACTCCTTGAAAATGAGGTGAAATTTGAATTTGATGGTGATTTCTTGAAAGGCTTTTAATTGTCTCAAGGAACTCTTTGTGTTGGCTCCTCTCATAGTGTCTCTTGATTGTTCATAGCCCTTTGAGCGAATGTTTGATGTGAGTGGGGTTGATCTAGGTGCAGTATTGGTCCAAATAAAAGAGAATTTATTCCCCCGATATACTATGCAAGAAAGACATTGAATAATGCTAAACATAATTATATGGTTATAGAACAAGAGTTGCTAGAGGGGGTCTACGCTTTCAAAAATATTTAGGCTTATATATTTGGAACAAAAATGGTTGTACACATGGGACACACCACTCTTAGATATCTCATGTCAAAGAAAGAGGCAAAACATCATTTGATTAGGTGGATTTGTTGCTGAAAGAGTTTGATTTTGAAGTAAAGGATCAAAAAGAGTGTGAAAATCAAGTAGTCGACTACCTTCCCCGCCTTGAATCCAATCTTGATAAGTTGAGTGAGATGATATTGATGACACCTTCCCGGTTGAGCTATTCATGTCACTCTCAGGAAGCATTGCACCTTGGTATGTGAATTATGCTAACTATATTGTGAGTGGATTGCTTATCGATGATCTTAATCATTATCTAAGAAAATGGTTTTTAATTGACGTGAAGAAGTATTTTTGGAATGAAACATTTTTGTAGGGAATGCAAAAATGTTATGATTTGTCAGTGTGTCATAGAATCGTTAATGAAAGATATTCTTGAACCTTTCCACTCTTTCCCCTTCGGTGGTCATCATGTTGGGATCTAAACAACTGCAAAGGTTCTTCAAAGTGGATATCATTGGACCATTTTTCATAGGGATTCTATTGAGATGGTCAAATCATATCATCAAGGCCAATTGTAAGGCATGTTTCAAGAAGGCAAGTTAAGCTATTCAGTGTGGTGGGGATCAATTTCATGGTGCCCTTTTTGAGCTCATATAGTAATAAATACTTTTAGGTGGTTGTTAACTATATCTCAGAGTGGGTGGAGACCGTTGATCTCCTAAATAAAAAAAGTAAAAGCATTACTTTATTCTAAAAGAAGTACATCTTTACGAGGTTTGAAACTCCACATGCCATTATTAGCGATGGCATTTCTAATTTTTGTAATCGGGTTTTTGGTGCTCTACTTGACAAGTATGTTGTGAAGCATAAGGTTTCTACCCTATATCACCCCAAATCAAATCCATCCTTGAGAAAACCATGAATATTGGTCATACTAATTATGCGAGGCAACTCAATGATGTGCTTTAGAAATATAGGACAACATATAAAATTCCTATTGGTATGTCCCCTTACCAATTATTATTTGGGAAGGCGTGCCACTTACCTGTTGAGTTGGAGCATAAGGCCTTGTTAGCTTTAAGAAAGTTGAATATGGATTGGGAAGAGACATCTAAATCAAGAGTGACTCAACTTCATGAGTTGGAAGATTTTTGACTCAAAGCATATGAAAACGTAGTGTTATACAAAGAAAATATGAAGAGGTGAAATGACACTAAAATGTTAAATCAAGATTTTCATGTATGTGATGATGTGCTCTTCTAAATTCAAGGTTGAAGATCTTTGCGGGTAAACTTAGATTGAAGTGGTCAGGTTCATTTGGGATCTCAAATATTTATCTTAGTGAAACCATTGAGTAGTAAGACCATAAGAAAAGGAAATTTATTGTAAACGAGCAAAGATTGAAACATTACCATATTGGTGGACCTAGAGCCACTAAGGTTGGGCCATTTCACTTAAAGGATCCAAAATGATTATGAATGGGCATCGTGCCGCGACATTAATTCAAGTGCTAGTTGGCAGGCAACCCATCATTCTCATGAATTTGTCATGTATCTTTTGAATTTTAGATTTTTAGAATAGTTTAGGATATTTGTTTTTAACTAATCCACAAAATCTTAGAACTTTGAAAGTGAATTAGGCAGATTATAAGGCAAAATGTGGATTGGGATCGAGTTTGGAGATGTGCCAGCTAAAAAATAGGGGAGAAAAACTTCTAGGCGGCATATAAGGGGCCTCAGGTATTGCGAAAAAAATAAATAGATCACGATCATAGTTTGGCATCTCAGGAGGGCCTCAATTATCATAATTACCAATGGAGGATCACGATCGCGATACCTCAACTCAATAAATTGCAATTGTTATGCCCTTTCTGCAATTGCGACATTATTGATTTTAAATAAAGTTGAACCATCTCCAAGATAGTTCCACTCTCTTCTCCCCTTTAAATACTCGATACCCATTAATTTTTATTAATCTTAAAAAGTCTTTCAAAGTGTTCTTCATCTTCATTTGCACTAAATCTTTAGGTATATCTCTTAATCTCTTGTTCAATTGATGAAATTGCTTCTTATTACCTTGCTTATGAAAAAAATGGTTTGTGATTTCTTTCTATTTTGGTGCTAACAATTATGATTTATTTTATGCATGGTATGTTTCTCTTGGTATGCAAGTGATTGGGGAAGTCTTTAGTACCCGATAGGATTCAAAACAAGTGAGAGTTTGAATTGCACAGCAAGTGTTTGTCAATTTGCTCAAATGAAACTTTTGTGAGTTGATCTGTGGATCTTTGGGAATTTATAAGTGATGATGAGTTGTGGTTCATGTTCATTGGTTTATAAATTATGTGTTAACATAAATTGGTAAAAATAATGCAAAATTAGGGTTGGAAAATTTTGGGGATGATGGGTATACATGTACCATGATCGTGTTCTTAGATCGTGATTGTGACACCTAAGAACCGTCTGCAGGTAACTCTTAATTATCATAATTGCGGTTTTAGTTTGTGGTCCTGACACCTGAGGCCTATTTGCAGGATACTATTAAGTATTGCGATCTCAATCTCAAGTCGCGATCACGTCACCTAAGACCGTCTATAAGTAACTCTCAGTTATCGTGATTGGGGCATAAGGTCGCGATTGCGACACCTGAGGCTTGTCTGCAGGTCCAACCAAAATCTTGAAAATTGATGTTTAAGCCCAAATTTGATTCTTAAGACATTTCTTTAGCTTTTCTCAGCCACATAGCATTGTTTTCACATGATAATCCCTGAAGCTCATGCATGTGTACATTTACAGGCTTACAACCAAAGGCTAAGAATGGGACACTAACTCATTGATGAAGTAGAGGTTGATGCAAATTTTGACCAAAACTAATTTCTCTTGCCCGACTGTCAAGCCACCTATTATAAGGAGTTGGCCAGGAAGAAATTGTTCCCTGAAAGAGGCATCTTCTTAGAGTAAGTTCTCGAGACCCTCCCAGCCTTCTACCAGAGGTTGGAGATAATAAAGTGGATGTGCTTTGCCCCAGAACCATGCTATTCCAATGAACAGTGGGTGAGGGAGTTTTATGTAAATCTCAAGTTCATAAAACTGACCACCTGATAATAAAGATAAGGTGAAAAATGGTCCATTTTAGAGAGAAGGACATCAATAATTTCTATGGGTTGGCATATGTTGATGACGATGAAGTATTGTGCTCTAGGTAGTTTGTTAGTCTCGCAGCTGTTCTTGGGGAGGTAAGTACCATGGGCAACCACAAAATTTAGTATTATTTGAATGAGTTTGCAGCAGAGGCAAGGATTTGGTTGACGATTATCTGTAAACGTGTTTCCCTAAGCATGAATATGACAAACATCCAAGTAATTCAAGCCTAGACATTGGCCTTCATTTTAGACAATATTCTATTGAATGTTGGTCTCTTTATTATCTTAAATCTCAAGGCATACAAGTCCTGAGATGATCCCATGTTGATATTTCCATTCCTGATATCCAATTTATAAAGATCGGCAAGAGTTGAGGAGTATCCAGAGGAAACTTGGATAGGGTCAAAGACGCCAGTATACCCATGATGCAAAGTGTAGGCACAACTTCTTAGAGAAAGAAGAGAGAGATTGATTCAGGTAAGTCGATTTAGGATGAATCTTAATCTTCTATACCATTTTTGATGGGGCCATTAAATGTGTTGACAAGTGAGAAGCAGATGGTTCGGGAGTTGATTTCTAGATTGCCCATAGGATCGAGTGAGACTTCTACGAGTCCCACCTACTATGTCTCAAAAGAGATTATGACAAGCTCCTGAATATCACAAATAGCAAGGGGATACTATCTCCAAGTTGTAGCAAGTTTACACTTCCTTGGCCAAATTTCACCAAGAGTTAAGTGAAGATAAAGAAGAGGGACAAATTTTTCACTCTAATGTGGAAAGGGGTAAAAGGTTTGTGGAATTTGCTAAAATTGAGAGATACACTTCCCTCCGCAAGGCAAGAAGAGTATGATGACATTCCCACCCACTGGTACGAGGATGTAGATTCAGATATTGAGAATACAGAAGATGGGGAGATCGAGAGTGATGATAGACAGTGATGCAGATTCAAAAATACCCTTTACTTTTTTATGATTTGATGTTATGCAGTGAGGACACTACAATCTTTTTGTTGGGGGATGCCCTCTTCTTCATATTTTATGACTATTATGGATGTTGATAGAGCAAAGTTTGAGTAGTCATAGTATTATTGCTATTTGGATGCTTTCAATAATTAGATATTCTTAGTATTTAGATGTTTTTGGTATTTTTTATGTATTGTTATTTAAGATTTTGATATTATGTTATGGATATTGGGTACCCTTGTTCCCCTTTTGCTTTATGTGGATTTTATTGGATTACTCATTTTTCATTGCTAGAAGTAGTTTTTCCTTATGCTAGTCCTTTTGGACGATCATTTCCCTATGATGAATTGAGTGATGACATTCTTAAGGGAAATTTATCGTTTTTAGGTGTTAGAGTTATATATGCAGGGGAAGTATGAGTACCCCTAGCATTATGAGTTGGGATTGACATTATAAGTATGGTGAAGTCTGAGTAGTCAATTGCTATGGCGAAGTCTGAGTAGTCATAGTATTATTTCCCTTGTTAGAGCCGAAATGAGATATTGTGGCTTGCTTGGTGCTAACAATATTTTTATCTTGAATGGTGAAATGTGAAATAAGCATCCCCCTCCATTTAATTTTTTTTGAAAAAAATCAAGGGCATGGAAGTGAATGATATTGTAACAATGCTTTACCTCTTTTTGTGACTCCTAACTCTTTAGTTTATGGTAATGTGGAAAATGACTCCTTTTACTCTTAAGTATGAGGTTCAGTCGGTCCTTCTAAAATAGTTTGCATGTCATGTGTGGTGAGTATTGGTTGAATTAATTCTTATGCTTAGTTGTGTTATCTAGAACTTGCCCCGTTGGTCTTTCAAAGCTTGTCATGATTATACACGATTGGTGAAATGATGTTATGCTTTCCTTATGATTGTTGGAAACCAATCTAGCCTAAAAAGCCTACCTATGTATGAATGGTATCACTAGTCACCCTATTTGAGCTTAATAACCTTTCTTTGGCAACCACGTTACAAACCTTGAACCGTTTGAAAATTATCCCTCTCTTGAACCATATCCTCATTGAACTTTAAATTATCAATGTGAGGCTAAAAGTCTAAGTTGCGCATGTGACAGAACTTGAAAGAGGTGATCATGTGTTGTTGTCTTGTAAATAAGTGTCTAAAAGCAAATAAATGATGGGAAATGAAGGAGAAAAAGAAAGGAAACAACAAGAGAAAGAGTAAGAAATTTCAAAATAAAAGAAAGAATAATCAAGGAATAAAAATAAAGAAAAGAGTGAAATTGCAAAATGAAAAGAAAAAAATAGAATGCTCTAAGTGAACGGGTAAACTAAAGTGAAAAAGGTAGGCACGTGTGTCGTTTAAAAAAATGAAGTGGTCAGCGATCCAAGTTTGATCTAGTTAGTGTTTGTGGATTTCAAGGAGGGTATAGTCACTTTTATCCCAAATTCTTATCCTACCCTTCTCCGAGCCTACGTTATAAGCTAGAAAAAGTCTTTCGAGATCTCTAAGTTATTTTGAGCTAGTAGCGATCAAAAATAAGGGCAAGCATATATCATGATACTTGTTTGCATTAGAAATTCTTTGTGAGTATGAGTTCTTGAACATGCGTCCCTTGTTGAGTGTTGAAAATATGGTGGGCTTGAGACTTTATTTTATGAGAAGGCATGTAAACCAGGTGAGATTGGTAAAGTTGACAAATTCTGAAAGTAATGTGAAGGAATATGTTTGGTTTACTATTGATGGAGAGTAACTTCTTGAGAATTGGTTGTTGTTACTTGATTATTCTTACAATTGCATTGCATTCTTTAAAATTTCATTAAATTTGAGGGAGTTGTATAGTTATCACTTCATATGCATGTTAACTAATTGCTAGTACCAACTAAAGTCACAATCATAGTGACCGTGTACGTGAAAGTGTTGGCTTCGATGTTGAGCCTATGTTGATAGTCTCATTAAGTTGTGAAGTTGTGTTGCTTAAGGACAAGAAAAGTATTTAAGTTGAGGGTGTTAATGAGTGGCAATTTTACCACTTATTTGTATCTCATTTTCTATACGCTATTGTCACTAATTGATGATATGAGACAAATATTCAAATGAAATGTATTAATTTTTGATGTTCGTAGATTTTTAGGAAAATTTGGTGAAAGAGGAGTGAAGTTGAAGCCAGAAAGGAGAAAAAGTGAGCTAAACAGAACAAAAGCTGAAGATGTGTCTCAGAAATAACCCTCAGATACCGCTATCATGAACTGAGGAGTCACGATCACAACTGGTTGAGATAGACGAAGATGCCGCAATTGTGACTCGTCCAGACAGGCGAAGGTGTTGTAATCGCGAGAAGATGCACCATAATCGCGGATGTCCAGACAGGAGCAGAAGTTGCGATCATGACAAAATGAATCGTTACCGCGGTTGACAGACATATTTCCAAGGGCAATGATGGAATTTCACATGGCGTGATCCCAATACATAGAAAGCTCAATCCCTAACCATTTGGGGAGTTAATTTTCAATTTGTGGAGTATATAATATATTGCTACACTATTTTTGAGTGAGAAACATCCTTTGAGTTATTTCCAAGTGAAGATTTAGTTATTTTATTGGAGATTTATTGATACTAAAAGCATGGAGATACCTCCCCTTTATCCTTCATGGATGAATTTAATGCTGATTTTGGTATATCCTTCTTCTTTATCTCTACAAGTAGCTACATATAAAGTGTCATTCGGGTCGAGTTGACCAAAATGGATATTGTCCCAGTTTAGTTAACCGGCCTGTAGGTCGGTTCGGTCCAGTACCAAATCTTAACGGATCGGTCTGTGTGGGGCCCAACCATAAAAAAATTCAAACGGACCAAGCCCGACCTAGTTAGCAAAATTGTCGATTTAATCGGTCTTAGACCGGTTCAACCCGACCTAGTTCAAGTAATGGGTCGATTATTGGTCCTTGATATTTCAAAAAGAAATAAATTAAATTCAAATTTTCATGATTTTTTTGATATATACTATATATACACTCATATATACTACTAATATACATACGTCTAGAAACAATACACATTCAATATATACTACAACTTGGAAAAATACATTATATATATTATATTACATTAGAAAACATACACATAAATATACATACAATATGTACTAGTTGAAATACTACTTGAAACGCTATTCATTAAATATATACTACTTAAAATACTACTTGAAACAATATACATACAACATATATACATTTCATATATACTACTTTAGAAAGAATATACACATGTATACATTTTGTATATACTACTTTAGTCTATAGAAAATATATACACATATATAACTACTATATACTAGTTAAAATACTACTTGAAACATCATACATACAACATACTACTTTAGAAAACATATATACATGTATACATTCAATATATACTACTTTAGTCTATAGAAAATATATACCCATTTATATACAATATATACTACTTAAAATACCACTTGAAACTTATATACATTACATATTATACTATTTTAGAAAACATATACACAACATATATACATTACAGATTATAGTACTTTAGAAAATATACCCACATATATACATACAATGTATACTATTTAATATAATAATATTTGAGCATATATTCAAAAATTTACATATACTACTTAAAAGATAAACTTATATAGTATTTTTATATGTCAATACTAGTTGTCTAAGTAATATTTTCTAACATTATTTTTATTTTTCCAATATATGTATATATGTTTGTTATGTTTATGACATTATTAAAAGTTTGATAGTAATATATTAAAAGTATTTAATTCAAATTAGACATTCAATTTAGATTAAAAAATATGTAACGAGTGAATGAATCTTATATTTTATTGATTGCAAAATGATCCATAACTTATAAGTTACAAGATTGAAAATTCTATAAATTTTGCATCATTTTTTCTAACTCATGCATCCTAATATTAGCGGGAACTGCCTGAGGACAGTCAAAATCAATGGGGCCAAAGCCATGCATTGGAATTGATTGTACTGAGTTCTTCCTTGAAGTCATAATTTCTTTAATATTTTGTTCCTCTGTCGGCTCCATCTTCATTCCTTAATTTATTTGTTTAGCTCTAATCCAATCTCTAAGGCAAGATAGAATATTCATAGCTTTGCCTCTCAATTAGTGTTGGTTGTCTCCAAGTTGTTGTCATACCTGACTAAAAAGCGCTCTCAGATGCAACGGCTGACATTGAAACATTCAATATATCTCTGGCTAATTTTGAAAGAATAGAATATTGTCTTTCATTATCCTTCTACCAATCTAGCGCGTTGATTTTTTTCTCTACGATCTTCCACCGGTTGCCTAAGATAATACTTAATATCTTCCCAATTCACGATTCTGTGTGATGGAGGCGGCACCCTGTCCCAAGCATTTAAATAAAAAAGTAAGTAGGATAACTACTATGTGCCTGCCTTTCAAAAAATGATGGCTCCTCATGAGCTTGGGGGTGGGAGTTGGAGTGATATGTATTGGTACAACATCATCAAGTAAATCAGCATAATGGTTTTATAAAATGTCCATGTAATTGTTCGCATCACCCATAACCGTAAATAAAGCAGGTTCTTCTTCAGGTTGTATATCTAAAGATCTATAAATAATAACATTAAATTAGAACATAGTACTATATTTCATACATGGATTTATTATAGAACCAATCAAGGAAATTAAGGAAATCAGATAAAAATATTTTTAAAACTTATCAATCATTACTTCAATAACTTCTTTGTAACCTTATTTATTCTTATATTGGTTAAGCAGAAAAGAAATGTCGGCCAAATAAGCTAAAATATTTCAAACAGTAGGATAATAAGCACCAAAACTCATCCTTAGTTATGTAAAATCTTTTAAAAAATTTAACAAGATCAGCAATTGCAGCCCAATCTGAATCATGTAACATACACTTAGGAAAACCCCCAGAATATTGATTAAAAGTTATTGTAATAAGAACTTTATAAATAAGAAAAGTTCGTAAATAATTATAGCATTCCATCTAGTATCACATTCTCTAGGCATTAATATCGGTCTAAGTTCATTTTGTTCACATTTATTTTTAAATTCTTTCATTCTAATTTTTTGATGATTTCCTTGAATAAAGCCAACATCAAGCCTAATCTTTTCAATATAAATGTCAAAAAGTTCAAGATCGTCTTTTGCGATTAAATTATATATATGTCAAGCACACTTAACATGAAATATTTCGAATAAATACAGAGAAAGTTCAACTTTTAATAACTCTACAACAATCTTGTTATTAGATGCATTATTAAAAAATGTACATAATACTTTTCTTTCAATACCATAATATTTTACAACTTTAGAAATAGATTTAGAATAAATATTTCTATATGTCTACGATATTCATCATACAAAAATGCTAAAATACGTTTTTGAAAAATGAAATTATTATCTATCCGATGACAAGTAATTGTTGAATAATCATTTTAATTAACAACATGACCAACATCAAAAGTTAGAGCTACTCTACATGGAATATTTTTTAATAATGCAGATAAATAATAAATATATTGTGCATGGAGTCTAAAAATATAGGACCGACAAGTACTTCTAGGAATACCTGTAAATATAAGATTATAAATTGCTTGAATATAATGAATTAAAGCATCAGAAGAAGCAAAAGACAAAAGCAAACAACTCACAACAATCATTTTGGCTGATTCTTTTGGGTACTTCATTTTATTATAAATTCAAACTAATTGACCAATTGTTGGGTTCAATCAACTTTCAATTGGCCCACTAACGGTTCCACCACCTTGTGCCGCAGCTAGCTCTATTTGGTGTTTATCTCATAAATGCCTCATCAATGCACCTGTACCCCCTTTATTACCGTCGGTCTTATACTCATATACTAATTCACAAATATTGCATTGAACCTTAGTTTGCCCTTCTATTTTCGTATAAAATTCTCATACAATACTAGTTCTGCTATGAGATTTTATTGGGGGACGGAGAGGAAGATTAACCGATTCAAATGTAACATTAGCATTATCAACATCGGGTGTAACCCTAATATTGTCATAATCTACATTTAAATCAACCGCGTCTACTTCATTCTCTTCATATCGTGAGCACCTACACGTATTTCATTCTTAAACGGCTCGCTAATTAGTACCAGAGGAACGCGAATATATCTAGTACTTGAACTCCTCTACTGAAAGCGCCATCAATTTGTTTTTTACTACCACTACCACTTTCGGGACTCAAATTCTAGCACTTTTATTAATTTTTTTTTTTACAAATTAAACTAATAAATATTCAAAAATTACAAAAATAATAAAAATAAATATTCAACAAATAATACACAAATTAAAAAATTAAAAGTAAGAGATGAAACGACAATATCAAATTTTTAAAGTATCCAAAAGTTGAGACTTTAGAAAACTTCCACTTGATATTTGTAATTGCAAAATTTAAAAATAAAATTAATCACTTTAGGAGATAATTAGAATAACTTGGAGAGATTGAGAAAATGAAATGGTGTGAGAAATAGTTTTTGAGTTGAGGTATTTATAGAAAAAAATTTGAAATAACTTTTTCTTAAAAAAATGAATTTTAGGTAATTTGGTCGTTGGGCTTAAAGTTGTCAATGGATATAAGGCCGTTGGGCTAGTCTCCAATAGTGTAATGACTCAATTTACTGAACCAGAATACTACA
This sequence comes from Capsicum baccatum var. pendulum, assembly GCA_030864225.1. NCBI lineage: Eukaryota > Viridiplantae > Streptophyta > Magnoliopsida > Solanales > Solanaceae > Capsicum > Capsicum baccatum. Next base: position 93,342,670 of record CM061551.1, read on the forward strand.
CAGTGCTCATGACCCCGAAGGACCACAAGCTAACCCATGACTGATATCTGTATTTGTATACTACATAAGATAACATAATAATGCGGAAACATACACTAAAAGGCCATAAGGTTCGATCATGAACATAACTAAATAACGTAACGTCTGTGTGCGCTAATAGAAAACCCAAAAAAAAAATTGAAATCTAAAACATGATAGTCTGTATCTAATCTGCATCTAGTCTGAAAGCCTCTACTGTTTGATGAATCTAAATAAGGAGTTGATGGGACATGTCCCCAATTAACTCCAACTAATAAGCTAATCAATGAGATACAAGAAAAGCATTATGTCCTAGAAGGATGAGGATTCACTTCTACTTTGACTGCTAAATCTGGAATCTACTGTTGATCTAAAACTCGTGTCTCTGAACCTATGGTGTAACATAAAAAGAAAGCATCATAGAGCGAATGTGTCAGTACATATGTATTGAGTATACATGTGAGATAAGCTATATGCAAGGGTTTGCATGCATGATCAATACTAACTGACTGTCTAACATGAACGTGAGAATGCATACATAAATACGCAACTATAACTGACAATGTGATAACATGATACTAATACCAAAGTAGCATGACTACTGAGTCTGGATACTATAACATGACATAAATGATAACATGAATGATTGTATCCAAATATAACTGATAACGTGGGTGACTGTATCTGAATATAACTGATAACGTGCGTGACTGTATTTGAATATAAATAATAACGTGGGTGACTATATCTGAATATAACTGATAATGTGGGTGACTGTAGCTGACAGTCCTAAATCTAATGGAACTATCTGAGTTTCATACTATATCTGAGTTGATTATGTATGACAACCCTGATATCTGAAGAACTATCTGAGTTCTATTACTGAGACCGATTGACTATATATGACAGTCCTGATTTTGTAACATGAAACTGTGGGAAGTAGTATCTAATCGACATGCCCCAAATGTGCTATAATAGTTGAGCTGGGGTCTGATCTATGCCTAATTGGAAGGGTGTTAATACCGCTTCATTGGTAAGGACAACATGTATATAACCCTCATATAATAGGTAAATCTAGCGAGAACGGTGGGAAACCTCACATAATAGGTTAAGTCACCTCATCTACCCTCATATGGAAGGCTACGATGTCTCAACCAATGTTAGCTACATAGTTCTGGAATGCAAGGATTGCTTCTAGGAATCACACCCTTGTATAACAGGTGAGTCCCCATCCTTGGGTTCACTCGGTGCTAATTCCTACTCCCATCTGAATGGACACTGAACATGATTTGCTGAACTAAACTGAGCATGGACTGAGTTATTAAATTTTCATAGTTGACGGAATACTATTAATATCTGACAACTGACTGAATCATGAGATCATGGAGATTCTTCCTGACTCATAAGACTATCTGAAGTCTAAGATTTCATATCTTGACTGAGAGTTTCGTGAAAACATGACATGGATTTAGGCACACAGCTAATATTTCGGTTATAAGTACCCCCAGGACTCGATAGAAGGAAACTAACATAACATGATTTACTTGAATACTTAACTATCATCATAATACATACTACTTTCATAGGAGCATTTCATCAAACATGTAATATACATGGGGATTTCATGATATCATGATAGTTAGACAATATTCCTTCATCTAGGCAATTAATCAAACATATGACAGGCATAGTACATGTAAACATCATTATTCAATTCTAATTTCATCATTCAAGGGTTTAAATCTTAGGGTTGCATGAATCTACAACTATAGTAATTAAACCCACATAGAAACTATCAACAATCATGGAGTATAATCCAATTTCACATTTATAAACATGAAAGAGAACATACAAAGCATGAAAACACGAAGAAAATCTATAACTCGTAGTTAAAAAGGATTCTTGGACCTCATGAACAAAGAAGTCCATGAATGAACACTATGCATACCTTAGTTCATGATTTCATGAAGATTTATGGTGAAACCTTCTTGAAATTGGACCTTCTATGAAAACCCTGGCTTGATTTCTTGAGAGTATTTAAGAAAAACATCAATATTTTGGATGAATAAGGGCTAAATCCCGTGTTTAGAAGCTTATATGGGGGGGGGGGGGGAATTGACCCTTTTAAACCTGGACAAATAATTAAATTTTTTGTAAGTTTTCCCAAATTGGTCCCTTGGCGCTATGCGGCTTATCACACCATGTCACTGAAAATTGACAATTAGGAAACTGCATGGTGGCGCGATGCGGAACTATCACATTTCCACCTTGTCTACGACCTGAAAGTTTAGAATGACGTGCCAATATTGTAAAGTAACACTAGAATTTGACAATTGCCATTTGAGTTATCTCCGCGACGCACTGAAGGCTTGGGTCAAACACCGCCTCATTAAAAAGGCTATAACTCCTCGCCTGAGTGTCGGATTTGGGTGAATTATATATCGATGGAAATCTTATTCAATTTACCACGTGATAGGAAGTGAAAATTATGAAAATACCACATGTATAAGAATAAGTTCTTATTTCAAAGGAAGTTCTAACATCCTTAAGATGATTTTCGAGCTAAGAAAAAGCACGGGTATTACAATATCTTCCCCTTGAGAACATTTATCCTCGTATGAGACTGACTGGGAGGGGAAATAATGAGCTGAACATGAATAAATGGAGCATGATCTCATGATGGACGTGACTGACAAGCTGAACATAACATACTGAACATGCATATCTGATGCATACATAACTGATTCATAAATGTATAACTAAAAGTTCTGAAGAACTAAGTTTTCTCACAATGAGAATGCATGTTTGATGCATAACTATATAACTGATCTGATACATGAATGCATGACTGAATATGCGGTGGTACTTGATACCAAGATCATCATGGGAACATGAGCATGAGATTGAATACTAAGTTAGTGATGTACACTAATCATGAAACTTAGTAAGCTTAAGGAGAACTATTTCCTTGAGCTTGATCTGAGTTGGCGGGGAAAAGGTAAGGGTACTTGGTAAGCATATCTATTTATGTTTCCTAAGTATCTCCCGTGACAGACTGATTTTGCCAAAAAACTTTAACCAGAGGAACTTCTTTGTTCCTCAATCTACGAGACTGATAGTATAAAATTTCAATTGGAATCTCTTCATAAGAGAGTCTATTCTGAACATCTATGCTCTGAATAGGGACTACGACTGATGGTTCACCTATACACTTCTTGAGCAAAGAGACATAGAAGACTATATGAACTGAGGCTAGCTCTGAAGGCAATATGATCTCATAAGCTACCTTGCTGAATCGACTGAGAATTTTGAAAGGGCCGTCATATCGGGGATTGAGCTTTCTCTTCTTGACAAATCTCTTCACTCCCTTCATATGAGATATCTTAAAGTAGACATAGTCACCAATCTAGAACTCGAGATCCTTTTTATGAGCATCTGCATAAGACTTCTATCGGCTCTGAGAAGCCCAGAGTCTTTCTCTAATTAACTGAAATTTCTCTAAGGCGTTGAATACTAAGTCAGGACCTATGACTCATGCCTCACTAACTTCAAACCAACCGATCAGAGATCTACATCTCTTACCATAGAGAGCTTTAAATGGAGCCATCTGAATACTGGAATGATAGCTATTGTTGTATGCAAACTTAATCAAAGGCAAGTGGTCATCCCAACTTCCCTTGAAATCAATTGCACCCGCCCTTAGCATATCTTCTAAAGTCCGAATGGTCCTTTTTGCTTGACTATCTATCTGAAGATGAAAGGTTGCACTGAGACGAATTTGGGTATCAAGACCCTTTTGGAATACTTTTTAAAAATGAGAGGTGAACTAGGTACCTCTGTCTAAGATAATTAATAACAGAACACTGTGAAATCTGACCAACTCCTTGATGTAGAGTTTAGCGTAATCCTCTGCTGAATAATAGGTATGAACTAGAAGAAAAAAGGCTGATTTGGTCATTCTATCTACAATGACCCCGACTGATCATGCTGACAAAGAGTTCGAGGCAAACCCATCACGAAGTTCATGTTCACAACTTCCCACTTCAAGTAGGAATACTGAACTCCTGCATTCTTAACCTACTGACATGCAGAGCACTTAGCCTGAAACTCTGCAATATTTCTCTTCATCCCACTCCACCAATACATCTCTCGTAAGTAGTGGTACACCTTAGTGGCCCCTGGATGAATAGAGTAGCGTGCACCATGCGCTTCAACAAGAATTTGCTACCTTATGTCATCTACACCTGGAACACATAGACAACCTTGACAACGGAGGATGTCATCTCTCCCTATGGTGCACTTCTTGATCTAACTTCCTCTTACTATCCTCAACATGAGAAACACAACTCATAGAATGTCTACTAAGAGCATCGGTCACTACATTGGCCTTGCCCAAATGGTAAAGAACACTCATGTCATAATCTTCAAGAGCTCTAACCATATTCTCTGATGAAGATTGAGATCTTTTTGAGAAAAGACATACTGAAGGCTCTTATGATCTATGAAGACGTCTACATAAACTCCGTAGATATAATGCCTCCAAATCTGTAAGGCAAATACTACGTCTACTAACTTAAGGTCATGAGTAGGATAATTCTTTTCATGGGGTTTAAGATGTTTGGAGGCGTAGGCGATGACCTTACCATGCTACAAGAGGGCACAACCTAAACCCACTCTAGATGCATCATAATATACTTCAAACCTGTCTAAACCATCTGGTAATGCTAGAACTGGAGTTGAGGTGAGTCGAGTCTTTAATTCTTGAAAACTCTTTTTACATGGATCTGACCACTGAAATTTGACTTTATTCTGAGTCAATCAGGACATAGGGGATGTAATAGAAGAAAATCCCTCAACAAACCATCTGTAATAGCCAACCAGACCCAAGAAACTCCTGATATCTGATGGAGAGATAGGGTGAGACCAGTTCCTTACCACATAGGTCTTTTGAGGATCTACTCTAATGCCATCACCAAAGATAATATAACCAACGAATGCTATTGATCTTATCCAAAATTTGCACTTACTGAATTTGGTGAATAACTGATCATCTCTGAGAGTCTGAAGTGCTATTCTGAGATGGTCTGCATGATCTCGCTCAGTGCAGAAATAGACCAAACTATCATCTATGAAGACTATGATGAACATGTCCAAGTACTGCTTGAACACGCGGTTCATCAAGTCCATGAAAGCATTTAGGGTAGTGGTAAGACAATATAACATGACTATAAATTTGAAGTGACCATACCGCAGACGGAAAGCTATCTTTGGGATGTCACATTCTCTAACTCTGATCTGATGATAGCCGGATCTGAGATCTATCTTAGAGAAATAACTGGCACCCTGAAGTTGATCAAACAAGTCAGCTATTCTGGGAAGAGGATACTTGTTCTTGACCATAACTTTATTGAGTTGACGGTAATCTATACACATTCTTAGTGAACCGTCTTTCTTGCGCGCGAATAAGATTGGTGCACCTCACGGGGAAATGCTGGGTTTGATGAATCCCTTTTTTAAGATATCCTTCAACTGATCTTTCAGTTCTCTGAGTTTTGTTGGTTCCATTTTGTATGGAGGAATATAGATAGGTTGAGTGTCTGAAAGAAGGTCAATACCGAAGTCTATTTCCCTTTTGGGAGGAATTCCTAGAAGATCTTTGAGAAAGACATCTGAATATTCATTCACTACTAGGACTTATTAGAGACTGGGAGCCTCAAAACTGGAATCTCTAACATGAACTAGATGATAAACACATCCCTTATATATCAATTTTCTTGCCCAAAGGTAGGAAACAAGCTGACCACTGAAAGTGGATACACTACCCTTCCACTCTAGGACGGGTTCATTAAGGAACTAAAACTGAACTATTCTATTTCTACAGTCGACTGTGGCATAGAAGGAATGAAGCCAGTCCATGCTGAGAATGAAATCAAAATTAGTCTCCCTAACTCAACTAAGTCTGCTGAAGTGAATTTCCAAAATATCATAATCGGGCAGTTTCTGTATACCTGCAGGGCTATGATGGTTTTACCCTCTAGGGTAGAGACTGAAAAGGGCTCTGCTAGAATTTCAGGACTGACTTCGAAATCAACTGTTATATAAGGAGTAATAAAAGACAAGGAAGCTCCTAGATATAGCAAAGCATAAACATGCACATAAAAGATCTGTAACGTATTAGTAACTGTATCAGGAGAACATTCCAGATTATGTCGAGTCTGAGAGCATAGAGATGATTTAGGCGTTGCCTGCTAGTAGCACTGGAAGTGGCACCCTTCTAATTTGGGCGATGAGGACCTGACTGCAGATAGTCTCTAGCTCTATTGCCTGGCGTTCCACAACTAAAACAAATGCCACTACCTCCTCTACACATACCCTGATGGTGCTTACCGCAAGTCTGGCAAAGAGGATAGGTGCGGGCACTGCTAAAACTACCTTGGGTCTTAGAGCTTGTTTCTATATCTTTGTTACCCTCTCTGAACTTAGGAACTAGAGCACTAGTTATAGAGGGAGCTGGAACTAATGACTTAGGAAGAACTGGGAACGGTTTCCTCCTTCTGACTTAAGCTGAGCGAAGTTAAAACTACCTGTCTTCTCTCTCTTATTCTATTTCTCCCTCTGCTTAATCTTCTACTCCTTTATCTGCTAAGCATAGGTCATAAGTTTAGCTAAGGTCATGTCACTATTCAGCATGGCGGATATGTACTCATTAACTATGCTGTCGTTCACCCCTGAAGCAAACTTACCCATCTTGGATCTATTGTCTGCAACCACATGAGGAGCATACCTGGCTAATTGAGTAAACTTAAAAGAATACTCTTTCACTGTAATATTACCCTGCCTAAGGTTGATGAACTCTAGCACCTTAGCTTCTCTAAGCTCTTGGGGAAAGAATCTATCTAAGAATGTAGTGACAAACTCCTCTCACTCTATAGGACCTGTATTATCTGATCTTTCGGACTTCTACTATTTGAACCAAGTATGAACCATATCCTGCAACTGGTATGCAACTAGCACAACACTCTCAACAGTAGTCAACCCCATGGTGGCTGTCACTTTCTGAAATTGATCTAAGAATTCCTGAGGGTGTTCATCTACCTTAGACCTGAGGAAGGTTGGAGGATTCATTCGGGTGAAGTCTTGAATCCTCGTTGCAGCTGAGTTGGCCACTGGGTTGGCCAGAATAAATTTTGGCTATTTATTATGAGCAGCGACTGATTGAGCAAGAGTGGTAAATACGGTCCTGAACTCCACATGAGAAACATGATCGCCCAATGGTTATTCGGGCTGAGAGGCTAACTGATTTGTTCTCTTAGAAGGCATGTTCTGAAACAAAGAGAAGAAATGGATTAGATTGAGAGACTGACTTGTGCTTATGCTCACACGCATGACATGAATACTGAAAGAAGGGAAACTATTCTTAAACACTCATAGACTCTTGCACATAAATTTGGCGCACAAAACACCCATGCATAAGACTCTACTAGATGCGGCTTTCAGACTTCCTTAGACCCTATTGAACCTTAGGCTTTGATACCAAGTTTTTAATGACCTGATTTGTTTAACCGTAATGATACACGGTTCTCATGATCCTGAAGGACCATAAGATAACCCATGACTGATATCTATACCTGTATACTGCATAAGATAACATAATAATGCAAAAACATGCACTAAAAGGCCATAAGGTTTGATCATAAACATAACTGAATAACGTAACATCTCCGTGGGGTAATAGAATACCCAAAACAAAACTGAAGTCTAACACATGATAGTCTATATCTAGTCTGTATCTAGTCTGGAATCCTCTACTGTCTGAAGAATCTGAATAAAGAGTTGATGGGACATGTCCCCAACTAACTCCAACTAATAAGCTAATCAATGAGATACTAGAAAATCATTATATCCTCGAAGGATGAGGACTAGCTTCTACTCTGACTACTGAATCTGGAATCTACTGCTGATCCAGAACTCGTGTCTCTGAACCTATGGTGTAACATAAAAAGAAAACACCATAGCGTGAATACATCAGTACACATGTACTGAGTATACATATGCAGTCATCTATATGCAAAGGTTTGCATGCATGATCAATACTAACTACTTTCTAACATGAACGTAAGAATACATACATAAATACACAACTGTAACTAACAACGTGATAACATGATACTGATACTGTAGTAGTATGACTACTATGTCTGTATACTAATAACATGACATAACTGATAACATGAATAATTGTATATGAATATAACTAATAATGTGGGTGATTGTATCTGAATATAACTGATAATGTGGGTGATTGTATCTGAATATAACTGATAACATGGGTTACTGTATCTGAATATAACTGATAACATGGGTGACTGTACCTGACAGTCCTGAATCTGTTGGAACTATCTGAGTTCCGTACTGTATCTGAGTTGACTGTGTTTGGTTGTCCTAAAATATGAAGAACTATCTGAGTTCTATTACTGAGACTGATTGACTGTATCTGACAGTCTAAATTCTGTAACATAAAATTGTGGGAATTAGTATCAAACTGGCATGCCCCAAATATGCTATAATAGCTGAGCTGGGTACAATCTATGCCCTGATTGGAAGGGCGTCAATACCACGCCACTGGTAAGGACAACATGTGAGTAACCCTCATATAACATGTAACTCTAGCAAGAACGGTAGGAACCCTCACATAATAGGTTAAGCCATCTCATCTACCCTCATATAGCAGGTTATGATGTCAACCTATGCTAGCTACATAGTTCTGGAATGCAAACATTACTTCTAGGAATCACACCCTCGTATAATAGGTGAGTCCCCATCCTTGGGTTCACTCGATGCTAATTCTTATTGAGCATGGACTGAGTTACTGAATTTCATGACTGATGGAATACTACTGATATCTGACAACTAACTGAGTCATGAGATTGTGTAGATTCTTCCAGAGTCATAAGTGATACCAGAAAACCTAGAAAAGGCACCAAATTAGCTCAAAACAGTCCAAACACACTCCAAAAATAGTACACTAATACAAAGAACTGAGGACCCTTTTGGAGACCACTCTCAGATTCAAGAATACAATACAAGAAGGACAATATTACTAGGTTTTTGACACCTTTGTCTCCAACAACAAACTAAGTTAACAACACAAGATTAAACCATAATGAGAACAACAATAACAATAAAAACAACAAAAATAACTTCACAATACAAGATACAAAATGGATACAAAATTACAAAACGAAAAGGATAAATAGATAGACCACATGAAGGTATAAGGTTAAGAACCCAATAATGGTAACTCTTGGACCATTAACACTACATACAATTATAAACCTATCTCTTACCAAGACACAAGATCGGAATCCACCTCTCTCGCATCAATGTTTCCAAGCAATCAACAACAAAGAGAATCTACCCTATTGTTGTCTCTTAGTTTTGGTTTTGCCTCATCAAGAGAAGAGAGGACTTTGTGTTTTTCAAGTGTTTCTCACTTCAACATCCATAATAATATAAGTAAATAAAACCCTACCTTATTCTTTATATAACTAATACAAGATATAAGTTAAAATACCAAAAGGTTCTTCAAAGAGTGGGTTGCCCATCAAGTGTAAGTTATGGGCTGATTTTGGTGTGTTTTGGGCCTCTTCTACACTTAAATTGCACACACCAACTTTTGAGACCAATTTGTACCCTTATAAGTTCATATCCGTGATTATTCTTGTATTATCCTCTCCACCTTAAGAGAAATTTTCCCATAAATTCATGGCTTTATCTCATTCAATTGGCCACTTCAAAAGAAACCACTCAAAACAGTCCACAAAACATAAAGAGCCTGAAAGCTCAATAATAACAAGGGATGTACCAAAACGAGCTAAAATATATCCTACAAGAGATGCATCAAAAGAATTACATAAGCTATCCAACCCCGAGATCATAATGACAAAAAGTGTCGGATCCAACATCTTTATTTTGACCCTCTGCTTCCTTTCCCTCTTGAAATTAGCCTTCAATCTCATCCGACTCAAGTTTCCTTCTATCATATAAGCATCATTATAGACTTCATATCCTTTGTGTCTCTCTCTACCATGTTCCTCTTCTTGGATGTGTCAGTTTTGGGAAAGAGAAGTTTTGGTTGAGAGGCTCGATTTGGTAACGTGGAGCTTCGATTGTAGATCTTGGATGGGAGGAAAGTAGTTTCCAAGTCATCCTTGTTGGAATTAATCAACTTGTGGGAGAAGTGGTCTATCTTGTTCTCGATTTTGAGGGTTATTTGGTGCTTGGGTTATGGCATTATGTGGTGGTCTTGGAGGATTGGTCATTGGAAGTAAAGTTTTGGGAGTAAAAGGATGGGAGTTCCTTTGACTCTCCATTTGATCCAACCTCTTAATCATAGTTATCACATCCGAGTAAATTTTGTAAGACCCGTATTTGCCCTAGCAAGATCTTAGGACAAAGCATCAAGGAGGGCCAATATGATTTCCATTATGCCTAAGAAGTTACCTACAAAACAACAAACAAGTTAGATGTACAAGAATGGTCCTCACACTCCCTCCTATTGTTTTGTCGCTCGAATTTTTTTTACTTTGGTCTAACAAGTCTTATAACCTTGCTTGTACTCCGTGAGGCATTGAGAGGTGGACCAAGTATTACAATGACTCAAAAGAATAAGACACACAAAGGAATGTATACACGAAGGACGGTTTCAAACCTAACTTACAATCTAGTACTAGCTTGTAAGTTAGTAATGGAATCAACAAATAAAACTAATGGAACAACACAATGAAACTAAAAGATCAAAATTTGAGCCAAAATTGTTACGTGAACAGTAAAAATTATGATGTGGCAGTCACGTATTGGTTGCGGTTTCTCAATTTTATATTTCAATTTCAAGTCTTGGCCCCATTGTAATTTGGAATTGGTTAGGGAGGGAAATAAAAGTCTTTGGAGCTCTTTTTCAATTCAAGTTTCAAGTCTTTGACTTTCTTGTACTCCTCCTTAAAACATGGACCTTTGTATCAAGGAAAGTTATTGGAAAAGGGTTGATAAAGTCTTTGGTGGTTGGGGTTATTTCAAGACTAACGATTCTTTACCTTTTTCCTTCAACTTATAAGATCAACAACCACCTTTTATTCAACAACATATAGAGATGGTGAAGAACACCAAGAACACAAACTTTGAGTCTTGAAGTTCTAAGGTTCAAGTTGGACCCTCCAAAAAAACAACACCACCTTTTTAATCTTAAAATCCACAACACAATTCCCACAATACACGTTAAAAACTTGAACCAACAACAACAATCCCAACAACAATCAACCACACTTTGGATTCACAACAACATCAACTTTTAAAGCTCAAACTTAGATTTAGACTCTTTTAGTGTTAGGGATGAAGAAGCTAACACTACTAACAATATAACACACAAAAAGGACTCTTAGATCTAAGTTTACAAGATACAAATCTCGTCCAAGACACAACAAGACACAATTTTTGGCCAAGAACACACAACATGGACAGATTGCTATTTTCTGGAAATTTCAGTTTTCAATTTTTTTTATTTTTATTTTCAACTAAGAGAGCCCAATATTGGTAGTGTGAGCGCATGACCAGCCTTCTCTCTGATACCAAATGATACTAAAAAATCTAGGAAAGGCACAAAATTGGATCAAAACAGTCCAAACACACTCCAAAAATAGTCCACTAATTTAAAGAACCGAGGACCCTTTTGGAGACCACTCTCAAATTCAAGAATGCAATACAAGAAAGACAATATTACTAGGTGTTTGACACCTTTTCAGCCAAAAACAAACTAAGATAACAATACAAGATTAAACCATAATGAGAACAACAACAACAACAACAAAAACGGTTTCACAATACAAGATACAAAACGGATACAAGATTACAAAAGAAAAAGGATAGATAGATAGACCACATGAAGGTATAATGTTAAGAACCCAAGAATGGTAACTCTTGGACCCTCAACACTACATACAAAAATAAACCTATCTCTTACAAAGACACAATATTGGAATCCACCTCTCTAGCATCAATGTTTCCAAGTAATCAACAACAAAGAAAATCCACCCTATTATTGTCTCCTAGTTTTGATTTTACCTCATCAAGAGAAGAGAGGCCATTGTGTTTTTCAAGTGTTTCTCACTTCAACATCCATAATAATCTAAGTAAATAAAACCCTACCTTGTTCTTTATATAACTAATACAAGATATAATTTAAAATTACCAAAAGGGCCTTCAAAGAGTGGGCTGCCCATCAAGTGTAAGTTATGGGCTGATTTTGGTGTGTTTTGGCCTCTTCTACACTTAAATTGCACATACCAAGTCTCGAGATCAACGTGCACCCTTATAAGTCCATATCCATGATTATTCTTATATCAATATGACTATCTAAAGTCTAAGAGTTCATAGCTTGACTGAGAGTATCGTGAAAACATTACATAGATCTAGGCACACAGCTAATATTTCAGGTACAAGTACCCCCAGAATGAAACTGAAATAACATGATTTACTTGAAGACTTGACTATCATCATAATACATACTACCTTCATAGGAGCATTTCATCAAATATATAATAGGCATGATCTTGTTCATACATGGGGATTTCATGATATCATGCTAGTTAGAAAATATATTTTCATCTAAGCAATTAATCAAACATATGATAGGCATGGTACATGTAAACATCATTATTCAATTCTAATTTCATCATTCACGGGTTTAAATCTTAGGGTTGCATGAATCTATGGCTATAGTAATTAAACCCATATAGAAGCTATCAACAATCACGGAGTAGAATCTAATTTCACATTTATAAACATGAAAGAGAACACACAAAGCATGAAAACATGAAAAAAATCCATAACTTGTAGTTAAAAAGGATTCTTGGACTTCATGGACGAAAAGAGTCCATGAATGAACACTATGCATACCTTAATTCATGATTTCATGAAGATTGATGGTGAAACCTTCTTGAAATTGGACCTTCTATGAAAACCCTAGCTTGAGTTCTTGAGAGTATTTGAGAAAAACATCAATATTTTGGATGAATAAGAGCTAAATCCCGTGTATGGAAGCTTATATAGTGGGGAATTGATCCTTTTAACCCTAGACATGTAATTAAATTTTTATTAAGTTTTCCCAAATTGGGCCCTTGGTGCAACGCGGCATTATCATGTCGTGTCATTGGAAATTGATAATTGGGAAACTGCACGGTGGTGCAACGCGGAGCTATCGCGTTGCCAGCTTGTCTATGATCTTGAAGTTTGACTCGACATACCAGTATCATGGAGTAACACTGGAATTTGATAATTTCCATTTGAGCTATCTCTGCAACGTGCTAAAGGCTCAGGTCAAATACTGTCTCACGAAAAAAGCTCTAACTCTTCGCCCAAATGTCGGATTTGGGCAAATTATATATCGATGAAAAACTTATTCAATTTTCCACATGATAGGAAGTGAAAATTATAGAAATACCACATGTATAATAATAAATTCTTATTTCGAATAAAGTTCTAACATCCTTGATATAATTTTTTAGCTAAGAAAAAGCACGGGTATTAGAAACGGTCCATTCAAAATTTAAAAAAATAATAAATTAGTCCAATTCGATTATCCGGTATGCCTGATTTGATTTTATAATTGGGTTGTTCTATCAGGATGACCCTCTTAGACAGTCCAGTTTAGGACTAGGTCTAAGAATCAGGTCGACCCATCGGGTTAATTCAAACTAGGTCAGTCTCTTTAATTGGGCTGGGTTAATAGGGCCAAATCAGTCTTACCCATCCCAGTTGATAGGTTTAAGTTACATATAAATCTTGGGCTTATGCTTGAATATGTTATGATTAGTTCATGAATATTAATTATTTTTGTTTAATTAGTTATTTGTGATGAATATTGCATTTAGTCCATGATTTAATCATGAATTGGAAATTGCAAATCACAATTACCTTGAACCCATGTCAACCTTGAAATAGGGGGTATAGGTGAGAAGTAAATACAACCGATAACTTGAAGCATTTTATTTAATGGAATCTCTTAGACATAAGGATGTTAATTAAGGCATTGGATTGAAAAAATTTTGTACACTAATGAGGTGTTTGAAAGAATCTATTTGTGGTAATTTGGTGTTGTAATTAAAATATTAGCATCAATACCTTTTAATCTAGCCTACCCATTATCCTTATCTAACCTTGGATAAATTATCAATTGCCTATGTATGAACTTACACCTAAAATTGTATTACCCCAAGGCTTCTCTCCACTTGATTATACTCTTAGAACTTTCAACCTCATATTAGTATTCTACAAGCAAGGAAATTATCATTATATAAACTTTCAAATTAATCCCCCACCCCACTCACCCACCCATATTTTATATGTATAATTGTTTTACTCACATTACGGGTTAATTTCTAGTTAACTATCAACACTCTTAGATTTTGAATTCTATGTTTTCACTCCTTGTGGATTCGACCCCAACCTAAAATTGGGTTATTATATTGAAAACAGTTGCTTACACTCATTTAAGAGTATAACTTAAGCATTATCATGATAATGAACATGATTTGGTTGCATCTGGTTGGGCAAGAATTGTTAAGTTGTCAAGAAAGAGTAGGACACCAGCCTAGAAAATACTCATGACCCAATCGTAATGAAAGTTGTTTGGTAGTTGGTTATGATGTTTAAAGATGTGAATGAATTTAGAAGAACAGTGACTAAATATGCAGTAAGAAAAAGGATTCATGTGGAGAAGTTGGTGGATGAGCCAAAAAAGGTTAGACTTAGATACAAGGTGGTTGTCCATGGCTTTTATATGCGGGTCTTGACAAAACAACAAATGATTTCATGATAAAAACTTACATTCCAAAATATACTTGCAATAAGACAATAAAAAATTACTTGTGCAATGTAAAGTTTTTGGTTGAAACCTTTAGAGAAAGAATAACTGAGCAGTCAAACATATGGGTCTTCAAGTTACAAGAGTTGATTAGAAAAAAGTTCAAACTTTATATTGGTAAGACTACAGTTAGAAGAGCAAGAGCTAAAGTGTTAAAAGATATAATGGGTGATTATACTCTAGAATTTGAAAGAATTCTTGACTATAATGATGAATTATTGAGGACAAATTTAAGTACCAATTGTGTTGTTAAACTTTGTGGGGCTAATGCAGCGGGTAAATTTTAGAGTTTTTACATCTATTTTGATGCGTTGAAGAAGGCATGCATGGGTACATTGTAGGAAGTTAATAGGTTTAGATGGTTGTTTTCTTAAAGGTATTTGTAAAGGCCAATCGTTAGTTGCTATGGCCAAAGATAAAAATAACCAGATGTTGCCACTTTCTTGGGCAGTAGTTGAAAAGGAGAATATAAACACATGAACTTGATTTGTTAGTTTCATAAAGGATGACCTAGGACTTGGATAAGGTGAAGGTCTCACCTTGATTACAAATATGTAGAAGGTATGTATACTGTTTATATTTAATTTCTTTTTAGTTTAACCTAGTATATTTAATTATATCCTAATTTCACCTTGTTTTGTTTTATAGTATGTATGTGTACTATATGAACTATTTGCATTACTTGAGAAGGTGTTACCTTAATCTATACATAGAATATTGGGCTAAGAACTGAAGAGGTCTTCAAAAAAGATAATAATTTGGGAAGATAGCCAAAAGTACATTTGAGTCACAATTGTGAAAATACATAGAGAAGATAAAGTTACTTTGTCCTGAAAATATGATGGATGAGTTAATGTACTACAATATTAATTATTGGTGCAAGCTTTACTTCAACACTGAAGTCAAGTGTAAACCTATGGATAACAAGACACTTGTGTGTTTTAATGCATAGATGTTGATATCTAGGCACAAGACCATCATTACCATGCATGCAAAAATCAGACTAATGATAATGACAAGAATAGGCATTTTAAGGGAGTTATCAAGTACTTGAAAGTGTAATTACCCTCCAACATGTTTGGAGGTTTTAGAGAAAAAAATCAACAGGTCTATGACTTGTATCATTGAGTTTAATAGAGTTGTTGGTTTTGAAGTAAAAGCAGGGTTGTGTCAACACAAAGTGGATATTATGAAGAATACTTATAGTTGTAGGGTGTGAAAATTAAAAGACATATCATGTACGTATGTTGTGGCTGCATTGTTATTCAAAAAGTAGCCTCTGTATAACTATATTGATAGCGGTTTTTGTAAAGAAACATACTTGAGGACTTATGCCAGTATTCTTGAACCACTAACAAATATGAAAATGTGGCTAGTTTCTTCAAACATTACTATTGCGCCACTTGAAATCACACATATGTCTGGCAGGCAATCTAAGATTAGAAGGAAGAAACTTAGAGAAACAAATAAATCATAAAAATTATCTAGAATTGGACTAATAGTGACATGTAGTGTGTGCCATTTTAGAGGCCATAACTAGAGAGGGTGTCTTCAAAGTACACCATCTATAAACCCAAGTGCACCATCAGTAGCAACACCTACTAATTCAGGCAGGGAAAGAGGCAGACCAAAGATAATTTTTAAACTTGAATTTATTATTTTATAACTTCTCTAATTTTGTATAACGTTCTTTTTAGATATAGAAAACTCCACCAGAAGTACCTAATGCACCTCTTCAAGAAAAAAACAGTTATTCAAGTAAGAAAAGAGACAGACCAAAAATAATATTATATTTGAATTTAGTACAATTAACTCAATAATTTCTATAGAATTCTTTTTATATGTATAGAAAACTCCATCAGAAGTCATTAGTGTACCTCCTCAAGAAAAAAGAAAGAGGGAGACCTAAAAAACATTAGTAACACCTATCGACCTATTGCACCTCCTTTACCTACAATACCTTCTGCACCTACTATTTTTTCAGTATCATTTTATGTACCTCCTGATTATTGTGCATCATCTTCAATAGCTGAAACTAATAAAAGAGGAATGAGTAGTGATAGAGAAAATACAACTCCATTCGAAAGGTCAAGAGTAATGAAAATGAGTGTGTTTCAAGTTGAAAATGGCTTCAAAGTCTTGAATGTAAGTCTCTAACTTTATTATATCATGTGTAAATTTTGAGACTTTGGTATATCTTTATTGTTGAATTTTTGTTATCCTTCATTGCAGCCTGGTATGCCTACCAGTAAAATCTACTCTACTGACCAAGCAAAGGTGACAAGATCAGCTGATGTAACTGGTAACATTGGTTATACACAAGTACTACCAGTAAGTTAAAATAAAAAGGCAAAGCAACAATCTCAACAAGAAAATAGAAGAGCTTAAAGAGAAGAAAAGAAAGAAGACAGTGGAAAACAGTTCAAACAATTCAAGTCAGAATAACACTTTTTTATAGTTAAAATTTTCATAAATATTATAGTGATGTCAATGTATGTTTTAAGTTAGTCCAGTTGACATAAAAATAATTTTATTTTGTATTTAAGAATGGTGATGATAAACTGATTGGGGCTTATTATTCTTGATTTTGTTTGTTGATGAACATTGTCTTATGTTAGCATTATGAGTGTGACTTTAATTTGGAATGAATGATAATGTTGTGAGAAGTTGGAATGTTTTGTTGATGGATGTTGCCTTATGTTTCCTTTTAGTATTTTGAATGAAGTTGACACTACAACAAAACGCATAATTAGCAACAATTGTTTGCCAACAACTATAACATTGTTGGCTTAGATCAACAATAGCAATAGTTTAATTTTATTATTTCCATATAGTAAAACTTTTAGCCATGAGATTTATTTTGTTGGGAAATATCTAAACGTTGTTTTCATATTTTGTGGGTAATTATAATAAATTTTAAATATAAATTAATTGGCAACAACATGTTTAAATTATTGCTAAAATATTTATTGCTAGTAAAGTAATTATTTTTCTCAACAACCTATTCCTTTTGTGGCCCTAAATGATTTTTAATGTAGGCGTCAAAGTTTTCTCCTTTTATTTTTCTTTTCATTTTCATTCCCAATTTTTTTCCTCTTTTAATTTAACTTTAGCAATATTCTCTCTTCATTTTTTTATTGTTTGTGAAGAGAGCTTACAAGAAGGTTTGAAGATTGATAGACGACGGTGATAATAACATTACATAGTCCTTTAAGAGGTAAATTTTTCTATGTCTTTCGTTCCCTCTTCCTGAAATCCTAAATTATTTAAGAAGTACTTCCTTTTAGTTCTACATTTGGTAAAAATTTGAAATATGAAGAAGGTTAATTTCATGATTTCAGGTTAAAATTGGGGAGATGTCTAGTAAAATGAATGGTGGATCTGAACAAAAATATCAAGTGCCCATTTGGATGGGCTTATTTTAAGTATTTTTAAGTCAAAAATAACTTTTTAAGTCTTTTGATAGTGTTTGGATAAAATTCTAACGTGCTTAAAAATATTTTATTTTAAGATAAAAAGAAAAAATAAGTCAAAAAACAAAAGTTAGAATTCGTAGCTTTTTGACTTTTGACTTATAAGCCAAAAAAAATAAGTTCATCCAAACGGGATTCAAGTGTGATGTTTCCAGGTTATTAAGTTCATCCAACTTTTGACTATAGCACTGTTACATTTTCCTTTCTTAACGATTACATTCAAAAAATACTAATGTAAAATTGCTAGAAAATTCCATACCAACAGAGTGAAATTGTTTACATTATTAAAAAGATCACAAGTTCAAGTTGTAGAAAAAGCCTCTTGCAGAAATATGAAGTAACACTACGTACAATAAACACTTATTGTTTGTCCCTTCTCTGCATTCTCCGCGTAGTGAAAGCTTTAGTGTCATATACTATTTTTATTTCACGCATTAGTTAGATGGTATGATATCGTTCAGGGAAACTTTTATTGCTTATGTAAACATTTTATGCATAGTCCAAGACTCCAAGTAGGTGATATTAACAACAAGTGAAGTTGAAAGTAATGTAAGAATTAAACAGATCTCAAGAATGCCAATTCTTAATCAGTTAGACCTCATTTTCTATCCATTCCGTTCAATCAAGATCCACTTTTAAGATATATTAGTGTTCTATGAAAAATAAAATTATCTAAAGACTTCATAATTGTATTCCACATGAATATAGTTAACTACCATAAAACCACGCCTTATATGAAATATATACACTAGGATATCTTGACATTCTTCAAATGTCAAATTAGCATACTTTGCAAATCACATTTTTTGGTTTACCTAGATTTTCGTAGGGATAAACATAGCATGTAGGTCTAATGCTAAAGGGTGATGTAACACTCTAATAGCTTTAATGTATTTGAGGATGATCTTATAGTTAGAAACTATAATTGCATAGTTAAAAGGTAAAGACAGAGAAAATTTAAGTGGAGAAGGGTGGACCTTTTATCCATCAAGTTTCATACAGTGTGCCGCGAGATTTAGGAAATTTTATTATAAAAAAAAAGTGACACATTTATTTCTTGGAATGTCTTGCGTAATTGCTATCTTTTACATTTCAATTAGTATTATTCTACTTTATTTCAGTTAGTGATGTTTGTCTTCATTTTAGAATTGAATGACAATTTTGATGGTTTAAGATACTCTTTTAATAGTAGACACTACGTGAATTCTTTTCATTTGTCTAAATTTTGATGACAAAGGTACTTGATATGTGCGATAGAAGATGTCAAGTACTCAGTGAATTATTCAAGTTATGCTCAAAGTAATCGGGACACCGTCATTATTTAAAGAAAAAAAGATGTTGTAATGAAAAAATTCTATGAAGCCTCCAACAGTAAGAGCTCATCATAGTTGATGATTATAATTTCTTAGAAAAGTAACTCCTAAATTATGCACTTTTGCTAAGTTCAGGTATGCTCACCACCTCTCAATTTGTTTATATAGTCTCTGCTGATGATTTTAATTGCGTTCGAAATTATTCCAGACTCAAAGTTTCTCATTAGCAAGAAAAGTAGAGAAGACATATGCGTTAAAGATTTCTTCCAACACGTGGTTTCATTAACTTGAATTGGACATATAGATGGATGGATGGATGGATGGATGGATGGATGGATGGGTAGAGAGATGGGTAGATGGATGGATAGATGGATGGATAGATGGATGGACAGATGGATGGACAGATGGATCGACAGATGGGTAGGTAGATGGGTAGACAGATGGGTAGAGAGATGGTTCGAGAGATGGTTAGAGAGATGGGTAGAGAGATAGGTAGATGGATGGATAGATGGATAGACAGATGGGTAGACAGATGGGTAGACAGATGGATAGACAGATGGATAGAGAGATGGGTAGAGAGATAGGTAGAGAGATAGGTAGAGAGATAGGTAGACAGATAGATAGACAGATAGATAGACAGATAGACAGGTAGATAGATAGATACAAATTTTACACCATAAACATTCAATCGAACTACCTTCAATAGATTTGTTGTTGATGAACAAAGCAACAACACAAATCAAAATACATAAAATTATCTTTCTATTGAACCGACACCATTTTCATTTTTCATTGAGCCTCCTCTCCAATGTCAAGTTATTAATTTGGGTCTGCTTAAGTCATAATTCTTTCTCCAACTCTTTAATTTTATTCACCAATCTTGAAAGGATAAAATTTAATCTTGGGTCCACTTTTCTCTGTCCCTTCATACAAAAATTTACAATTTTGAGTCTGGAAAAAGTTAAAAATCAATACATTAGCATCAATTAAATTTAAAGTGAAGCAAAATACATACACGTCAAAGTAGGAACAAGACCAAAATCTTCTGTCTGAATTTAATTTTAGATCATGAAATTTGCAAGTTCAGCAAAATATCATACTTGCATCTCACAGCATCACTAGGAATTGAGCCTGATTCATTCATACAAAACTTATTCAATTCAACATTTGTCATTTGATAAATTTCGACAAAATTAATCTACAAATTACGAACCCTAATTTAATACTTGGAGCAGATTACAAATTACAACTTCAAAAATTAAACTAGAAATTGAGATTAATAACTAAACCCTAGGTTCTTTTGAAAGAAGATAAAAAAAAATAGAGGAGATAAAGGCTTATTGTGGAAATGATTACATCTCTTAAATTGAGAAGATAACTGTTAGGAGAGTATTAATTCATGAATTAATGACATATATTATACACGTGGCAGTTCATTTTGTGATTTTGGAGTCTTGGTGCCTCCACTTACGTGCCTGGAGGAGGTGTTCTCACCTCCCATGATAGGTCAACACTTGGGGGTACTAAATATAGGAAAAAAATAGTTTGGGGGGGGGGGGGGGATTGATGGAACACCCATGAAGACTGAATGCGTAGTTGAAATTTTGGGTAAAAATTGATTGAGGGAATGGAGTAATAGACCATTTTCTCTAAACAAGACAGATAACTTACTAAAACCAGTTAGATTATACTATCCTTTTACCAACTTGTGTGGCATGTACTCTTTCTTTTTTTTAACCCGTAAAAGAAAAGAATAATATTACTATTTTGTATATTTAGAAAACACATTTTAACTTTAAACCTTTTATCCTATTAATAATAACACGTTCTTATAATCATAGAAATATAATGATATTTAAGACCATAAATTTAAATTATAAAAATTCTTATAATGTATGTGAAAAGGTTTTTATTTCTCTCAAATTATTTATGTAGGGTGTGTTTGGTATGATGGAAAATATTTTTCTGAAAAATAATTTGGTTTTCTACTTATTTTCTTATGTTTGATTGGTGAGTGAAAAATATTTTTCGAAAAATATTTTATGGTGTTTGGTTGGTGAGTAGAAAATATTTTCTTGTGTTTGATTGGTGAGTGAAAAAATATTTTTAGAAAATACTACTAATTGTTAACTAGTATATTAGTGTCTCTAGCAGCTCAATAATTTGTAAGAACTAATTTAAGCATAGCAAATATTATCAATATCGAATACTAAAATATTACAATCACTAAATTTAATCGACTACTAATTCACAAATATAGGAGACATTTTTCAACATTTTGCTAGGACAACCTCAAGATACTACAATTAATAGAAATACAATAGAATGACAAGCTTATTCAACCTTGTGAAACAAGCTACATAGATGGCAAAATTAACTATGCAATTAGCAAACGCAACATAGTAAGTCTTTCTTTATGCGTATAAAAATAATAATACATTCAACAAATATTGGAAAAGAAAAAATTCAGGCGTCACTATTTTTTATTTCAAGTAGTGAAAAATTGAAGCAAAGCACAGTAAAAAATATTTTTGAGTAATCTGAATTTTTTGAGAAATATAAATATGAGTGTTGTTGGGGTGGGGAAGGGGGTGGGGATGAGGTCATAAGTCACATTTATCATTTTTCGAAAAATGAATTCCCTTGGCCCATGAGGAAAGTCATTTTCCCTCAAATGGAGGAAAATGAGTTGTTATGGAAAACATTTTCCCAACATTTAATTACAACCAAACAAGGGAAAATAAGAAAACATTTTTTAGAAAATATTTTTCATCATACCAAACACACTCGTAGTCAAATATCTTGTTACTTAGGAAAAACAAAAGGGACTATAAACGTGACATTACCAATAAATTAATTGGATGTCTTTCCAATTTGTGCCTCTGTCCTTACTTCTCTCATCAATCGCTATCTTTACTTTTCATTAGGAAGAAGCAAATATAGGTAAGTAGAAGCTTCCTCAGTTACGACATTAACCTACGCGTTTACTACGACTATTCATTTTTTGGAAGATTAAAACTTTATTAAATAATCAAAGCAAAATATTAAACTTAATGGTGAAATAATAACAGAGAGAAAATGAAGATAGTAGTAGTTCTTTTTCTTATTACTCCACTAAGCCAATGGAAAAGCTTATTTTACAAGAATGCTTTTGTACATCTTGTTTTACAAGATTGTCTTATTGCATTCACATGAGCATCCATATTATTTAATATCTAACACTCCTCCTTGGATGTCCATGCAGAGGATGATCTAGTAAATACGCATTTGAATGCTGCCTCATTAAAAACCTTACCAGAAAAAACTTAGTGGAATAAGAAAAACTAGTTAAGGAAAAAAGAGTACAACGCATATTCTTACTCCCCCTGATGAAGACCCCGATTCAATCGGTTCAGTCTTCGCATCCCAATCCTGTATACCATCTTCTCAAAGATTGAAGTTGGTAAGGATTTGGTGAACAAATCTATTGGATTGTCACTGGAGCGGATCTGCTGCACATCAATATCACCATTCTTTTAAAGATCATGCGTGAAGAATAACTTTGGTGAAATGTGCTTCGTTCAATCTCATTTTATAAAGCCTCCATTTAATTGAGCTATGCATGCTGCATTGTCTTCAAATATGACCATGAGTATCATGATATCGAGCTTCAAGCCACATCTTTCTTTGATGGAATGTACCACTGATCTCAACCATATGCACCCTCTACCTGCTTCATGAATTGCTATTATCTCAGCATGATTAGAAGAAGTAGCAATGATAGATTTCTTTGTTGATCACCATGATAAAGCAGTACCTCCATATGTAAACACATAGCCTGTTTGAGATCGTGCTTTATGTGGGTTAGATAAATAACCTGCATCTACATGACCGACAATATCTGAACTAGTTTTGTTAGTATAAAATAGACCCATATCAATAGCCCTTTTAGGTACGTCAATATATGCTTAATCCCGTTCCATTGTCTCCGCATAAGAGAAGAACTGTACCTTGCTAGCAAATTTACAGAAAATACTATATCTGGTTTTGTAGAATTAGCGAGGTACATAAGTGCACCAATAGCACTGAGATATGGTACTTTGGGACCATGAATCTCTTCACCCTCTTCTAGAGGTCGGAATGGATCTTTACTCACTTCGAGTGATCGAACAACCATTGGAGTACTTAATGGATATGTTTTCTCCATGTAAAATCTTTTCAAAACCTTTTCGGTATAGGCAGTTTGATGAATGAAGACCCCGTCTTCTAAATGTTCAATTTGCAGACCAAGACAAAGTTTTGTCTTTAGATATTCAATTGTCTTTCGGACCTCTTCTGGAGTTTCAATGAGATTTATATCATCCACGTAAACAGCGAGTATGACAAACCCTGATGTCATTTTCTTAATGAAAATACAAGAACAAATAACACCATTTATGTATCCTTCGTTTTTCAAGTACTCACTTAGGCGATTATACCACATACGTCCTGATTGTTTTAGTCCGTACATCGATCTTTGTAATCTGATTGAATATAATTTTGGAGACTTTGAACTATATGCTTCAGACATTTTTAATCCTTCTGGGATTTTCATGTAAATTTCATTATCAAGTGAACCATTTGAATATATGACATTTTCTAGTATCAGGACTGCAGGCCAAATAAACTTATGCTTACCAAGAAGCATATTTCACTTGATAATTATTTCTACGTCAGCATGCTTAAATAAACGTAGAATTCAGATCCTCATAATATTATACAATATTGCTCGCTATTGTACTAAAGATATTGTCGATAATATATCATTTGTATCGATTCACATTACGACATAACTTATTGAGATCTCATCACATTATTATTTTTAGGTACCTGAACCTCTTCTGGAGGTTTCACGAAGCGTTATGTCGTCACTCTTCAAGAGCATATTGCCTCTTTTATTATGATCATTTGCTCCATGTTCTTTTCAAGAATTATTTTATTTAGAACCGATTGATCTACCATCCTTCATGCATGATAAAGACTCTGTCATTCGGAGCATCTGCAGCTAAATATAAAATTAATTGTGGGTCAGCAAATGCTTCTGGCATTTGATTAGAATTATCTTCTAAATGAGGATCGTACTAACGGTAATTCTCAACATATTTCTTTACTTCTTATTATCTTCCCCTCATGTTAGAAAAACTAACATACACTCCAATCTACTTTGGAGAATCCATCTTTGTGAATCATTGTATATCTATTAATTACATACCGTACGTTCAAAAGTTATTAGATAAAAAATATCTGGTTCCTAACCCTGAACCAATTGATAGGAAAAAATTAATCATAATTTATTTTTCTAATACACACAATTGCTATTGTGTGCAATATATATTTCAGACCAATACACTTTATCTTTGTCTTTGTTCTCATAAGCAATGGTTTAGCTATTTATATGAGACATTCAATGCTTAAATCAACTTGAATATAACCAGGATTATCAAGATCAATTGTCTTGACTACATTATCTGAAAATTATGCCCTTGACTCAATTTAATTGAGAAGGCAACTTTATAAATGTCAAACTGCAGGTTGACAATAAACGTACATGTAATCATCTTATGGATGCATCATATCAAATGATGGGTGAATGGGCCCTTATTCACCTTTTACAGTTTTTAGAATTTAGGAAATTCAGTCCCAGCATTAGCTGGTTCAATTAACTTATCATGAGAACAAATAATAGTTCTTGGAGAATCTTCCAGTCCTTCACTATATGTCAAAAACTCAATATGCTCATCTTTAGGATGGCAAAATCATTCACGCAATTAATAGGACTAATAAACCCCAAATTTATCATGGTATGAGTTATTTACCAGAGTAAAAGGTCTAATACTTTGAGAGTAGTTTACAAGATTTTGTTATTGCACAATCCTACTATTTCGGGAGTAAATATCAAATTTACTACTTCATAAGTAAATATCAGGTTCACTACTTCTGAAGTAAATTTCAAGATTCTATTATTTCAGGAGTAGATTTAATATAAATTTCAAACTTACCACTTAGGAAGTAAATTTCAGAAAAAATCTTTATACTCCTTTTGAATGTGATTTTCATAGTCAAGTGCATATTTATATACCTTACTAAATATTACATTCACCTCAGGGAATGGATCTATAATTGTAACATTTATCAAAGATTCTCATTCCTTGTGAATGAAAGATAGTTAAAAATTTATCAAAAGTTTTCATTCTTCAAGAATGAAATATAATTATTACAACGTGCCTTAAGCATATCAAACAATGATATCTTAGGACTTCTTTTAATATTTTGCTACTTCAGGAGCAAATCGAGGTATATATATAGCTATAGAGAATTTTCTCTATCATATCTTTAATTTCAGATTTACTACTCCAGGAGTAAATTTCTGATTTTCTACTTCAGGAGTATTCATATATTCTTCAAGATGTAAATATAAACAAAGTAAACATTATAGTATTACTAGTACTTAACTTATTACACAAACTTTATTTATTTACACGACTAGTGAGATATTATTACCATAAATGTAAACTAAACAATTTGAACAGGAAAGTAATATAATCAGACTATTTTATAATTATCACCTACAGGGTGATTTATATGCTCTCAGCAATTGCAAAGAAATCTGAAGCTTTCAAGTTCATGGGCTTAACGTTATCTTCAAGGAGGAATTTTGTTTCGATATCATTTTCTGTCTTCTTAAGGGACGCCTGATAGAGTTTTACCAGATGCTTTGGCGTACGACAGGTACGCGACCAGTGACCCTTTCCTCCATATCGATAACATCTACTTTCAGAGTCTGTCTTTGGTGCTGCTTTAGGAGCTCCCCCTTTCTTTTTGCACTGCTGGTGCTGAGGGTTATTATTTATTACAAGGCGATCACCCCGATTAAAATACCTGCCACGACCACGACTGGGGTCAGGACTGTTTTTACGCCTAGTTGGGCGAAAATTTACATCATTCACTTCTGGGAATGGAGAGTACCAGCAGGTCGACTTTCATGATTTCTCATTAAAAGGTCATTATGTTGTTCATCAACAAGAAGATGAGAATCAGTTCAGAATATTTTTTAAATCCCATCTCTTGGTACTGCTGTTGCAGGAGTATACTTGAGGCGGAAAAAGTGGAGAATGTTTTTTCCAACATGTCGTGATCTGTGATATCTTTCCCACATAAATTAAACTACGATTTAATTCTAAACATCGCAGAATTATAATCAGTTATATTTTTAAAATCTTGCAATCTTAAAGGGTCCATTAATAATGAGCTTGTGGAAGAATGATCATCTTCAGGTAGTCATATCTTTCTTTTAAATTGTTCCACAATATGAGGAGATCTTTAATCGTGAGGTATTCCATTTTTAAACCTTTGTGAAGATGATAACAAAGAAATATCATGGCCTTGGCCTTATCTTGATTTGATGTCTTATTATCATTTTTTATGGTGTCTGCTAGACCCATTGCATTTAAATGTATTTCGGCATCTAGTATTCCCGATATATCTAGGGCACTAAAATTCGCGTTTGAAAATATTAGACATTATTTAAGAAAATTAAATACTAACCTTTAAATACCGTCAAAAGAATTTTGCAGAGACTCGTGCTGATAACGTGTTAAATAATCAAAGCAAAATATTAAACTTAATGGTGAAACAATAACAGAGAGAAAATGAAGATAGTAGTAGTTCTTTTTCTTATTACTCATCTCTCATTTTATGTTCAATGGAAGGCTATATATAACAAATATATTTTTGTGCATCTTATTTCACAAGATTGCCTTGGTGCATTCACATGGGCATTCATATTATTTAATATCTAACAAACTTCTTATTTTTAATAAAAGAAACAAATTTTAGATCCTTGAGACCTTTGGTTAAGTTTTCAGGAAAAAGATTTAAGTGTTTGTGATGAGTAGTAGCCAAAGTTCTTTTTAGAAGCTGACAAAAATAGTATT
This sequence comes from Capsicum baccatum var. pendulum, assembly GCA_030864225.1. Classification (NCBI taxonomy): domain Eukaryota; kingdom Viridiplantae; phylum Streptophyta; class Magnoliopsida; order Solanales; family Solanaceae; genus Capsicum; species Capsicum baccatum. The sequence continues at coordinate 93,370,343 of CM061551.1, forward strand.
TTCCTAAAATACTTTCGAAACTTTGGTCAAACACATACTCACCTCTAAATTGATAAAGTAATTTTTAAATTGATTAGTCAAACACAAATCGCTACTATTCAAAAGTAATTTTTGAAAAAAAAAACCACTTGTAATAAAAATATATTTTAAAAATAAATAATTTTTATAAGTTTGACTAAATAACTCGTAATTCTGATTTATAGGTATGATTTTAAGGAGTTGACGGAAAAATAGTGAAAAATTTCCATCAGTACGCGTACACCACACAACCAATTATTATCATTGCATTAAAAGCTCGAATGTCAATTTTAGCCTGAAATGTACTATCCAATTTGTTTAAGTTTGGCTACACGGAACAAAAATATTAGGTCAATTTTGGTTATATTACTAACTCAAACCAAATCGTGTAGTGTTTTTTTTTCGGGAAATAGCATAAATATACACCTTAACTAATTATCATATATACATAAATTTTCATCCTTACAAAGTAATTATAAAAATTTTAATTAATTTTATATCTTCGTTGGATGTATCGGAAAGCTAATTATGTATCTCGACAGACTCAAAATCATAAAAATATATCTAGAGACAATTATGTATCCTTACATGAAAAAATATATCTTCGTTCGACGTATTATGTATTTCGACAGACCCAAATCGAAAAAAGTATATTGGGAGCTAATTATGTATCTTTACAAAGAAAAAATATATCTTCATTGAATGTATCGGGAGCTAATTATGTGTCTCGAAAGACCCAAAATCAAAACTTTCAATAATTATGTAAAATGCCGAAATTTTCTGTATTTAAACTTAAAACTGTCGGGATTTATGTTGTTTCTCTTTTTTATATATATAAAAAAAATACAAAATTGGGAATAGGAGAAATGGAGATGAGATGAGGTGGGAAATCAAACCTATACAAATAAGATAAAATTTAAATAATCAATCAATTGAGAATAATTTTGTTATAGGATAATGAAAAAAAAAAAGTCTCGGGCTCCTGACACAAATTTTATTTAAAAATGTGTTTTGTTAAAGGGAGTAAAATTATTGTTAGTATAAGTACGACTACTTCATTCATTCATCTTTACTTGTTCACATGGTACTTAAAATAAAATTAAGATGTTCCAAATTAATAATGGACAAGTAAAGATGAATAGAGGAAGTAAGCAAAATGAAACGGCAGAATACAGCCAAACTTCCCTTATAATGGTAAATTTTTTTCGAAAATTTCATGGTCACTATAGAGTGGTGTTGTTGCATATGTATACTGACATTTGACCTCCAGATCTCATTAGCTGCTATAAACAAAAATATATAAAATTAGAAAGCGCATAAATAAAAAAAGACAAACATTAGTATTTTTTTTTGTAAAATTGTGAAATAACTGATGTGCACCATTTAAATATCATTTTTTAATCTAAATTAGTTAGCGATAGTAGTTCAAAAAATACCTGTATTTTGCCTAAATTTACAGTTGCGTATATTGAATTTTGCAGGGGTCATATGTGTCCTATGATCCCCCTAGACTTTTTTTTCGTATTTAAATGGCATATATCTGCCCACTTGAACCACTTATTCAGTCACCCATAGGGCGGTGATTCACAAGTGACCTTTCAATAAATAATTATTCCTCTTCATTATGTTTTATCTCCTAATTATATAACCCTAAGATATTATTATGGTGGAATTTTGAAGAGTAAAAGTCAAAATTAAGAGGAATAATTATTTGTTGAAAGGTTGCGTGTAAATCACCGCCCTTTGGGTAACCGAATAAGTGGTGCAAGTGGGCCGATATATTTCATTTTAAATACGAAAAAAAAAAGTTTAGGGTGTCATTGGACTCTCACAAAGTTCAATATGCACAACTACAAATTTAAGCAAAGTACAGGTATTTTCCGCACCTTTTTCCCAATTAGTTACTCCCTCCCTTTCAAAATAGTTGACCATCTTTTTTTAAAAAAAAAAAAAACAATAGCAACATACCCACTGTATTCCCATATAATGAAGTTTGGTGAGAATAGAGTGTACGCACACCACACCACTACCTCTTTTTAAAAATATTTATTTGAATTTAATTGATCCTTTTATGAAATCAAGAAAATATTATTATACTTTTTACTATCCTATCATTAAATGACTAAATAAAATGTACTTACACAAGTTTTATTTTAAAGTAAAATTATAAGGCTAATTTGGTACTAAATTAAATTCCTAATAATTTTTTTTCTTAAGCAAAATGTCAAGTCAACAAAGACTAATTAGTTTTTTAGTACATGAAGTTTATCTTGTGCATGACATTAATGATACTATCATTATTTTTTAGATAATATATTTCTTATAAAATATTATTATATAATATTTAAGTATATTGTTATAAAGAAATAATTTTACAAAGAGTATATCGTTATAATAATTGTCATTTCTATCATAGATAAAATATTATTACAAAAAAATAAAATATAAGATGAAAAATTATTTTTTAAAAATTAAATCGCTATAAAATGTCATTATAATAAGTTCATGTTATAGCGAGGTATACCTCTGATATGACTTGTACTAATATGTAATGCAGTAGTTTACACTAACCACCATATTTTAAAAAGTCAAATAGCACATGTCCATCGAAGCAGTTTCATGAAATCTATGAGCCCAACTGTAACCGGATTAAAAATAGTACTTATTCCTTAATGATAATGGGATAATCTAAAAAAATAGATTCAAATTGGAATGACTTATAAATTTTAGTCTCAAATAATTTTTTTTTAAAAAAATAATCTTTACCTATTAATTAATATTCTTTTGAACAAAATTATCCCTAATTAATGTTGTAAATTACATAAATTATCCTTATAATGGATAACAACTCCATATTTATATCTTTCAACTTTTATTTTTTCTCTTTTTAATTTTACTTTGATTTTTATTTCTTCTTTTCTCTTTTATTTTTAATTTTATCAACCCTTACTTTTTTTCCTTTTTTCTCTCAATTTCTTTTTTTTTTCCTTTTTCTTTTATATTTTTTTTCTTTTTTATTTTTTCTTTCCTCTTTTTTTATTTTTTATTTTTTTTAGTTTTTCTCAATCCTTACTTTTTTTATTATACCTTTTAACGTCTACTTTTATTAAAAAATATTATTATTTTTTCTCTTTAAATTTTTCTCGACCTTTATTTTTATTTAATTTTTTTTATCAACCTTTATTTTTTTTCCTACTCTCACTCAACTTCTACATTTTCTTTGATTTTTATTTTTTTAATATTTTTCTTCATTTTCTTCTTTTTTCATAGTTTTTATTATTTTTATTCTTTTCTTCAATTTCTTCCATTCAAGTTACATATCATGAGCAAAAGTTGACACTATCACATTATAAAGGCAAGACTTACAACTTTCGAACAATAAGTTACGCTTCATAGGCAAGAGTTGACACTACTACATTGTAGAGGCAAAATTTATGACTTTCAAACAACAAGTTACGCTTCATGGGCAAGAGCCGACACTACCATATTGTATTTTGATTTATGAGATGTTTTATAACTCTTACCTTAGATGAAAGACTTAGCTCAGGGACTTTCAAACAACAAATTATACCTCACGGGCAAGAGTTGACTCAACCTCGTTATGTTTTCATTTATCAGATGTTCTACAATTATTGCCTTAGAGGAAAAACTTAGTTCAAGGACTTTCAAACAACAAGTTATGTTTCATGGACAAGAGTCGACACTACCACATTGTATTTTGATTTATTGTTCTAGAGGCAAGACTTAGCCCAAGGACTTTTAAACAACAAATTATGCCCCACGGACAAGAGTTGACTCTACCACATTATGTTTTCATTTATGAGATGTTTTACAACTATTGACTTAGAGGCAAGACTTAGCTTAAGGACTTTTAAACAACAAATTATGCCTCAAGGGGAAGAGTTGACTCTTGCCACATTATAGTTTCATTTATGAGATATTCTACAACTATTGCCTTAGAGGCAAGACTTGTCTCAAGGACTTTCAAACTATAAATTATGCCCCACAGACAAGAGTTGACTCTACCATATTATATTTTCATTTTTCTACAACAATTGCCTTAGAGGCAAGACTTGACTCAAGGACTTTCAAACTACAAATTATGCTCAACGGGCAAGAGCTAACTTTACCACGTTATATTTTCATTTATGAGATGTTCTACAATAATTGCCTTAAAGGCAAGACTTGGTTCAAGGACTTTCAAACTACAAATTATGCCCCACGGGCAAGAGTTAACTTTACCATGTTATGTTTTTATTTATGAGATGTTCTACAACTATTGCCTTAGAGGCAAGACTTCAAACTATAAATTATGCCCCATGGGCAAGAGTTGACTCTACCACGTTATATTTTTCATTTATGAGATGTTCTACAACTATTGCTTTAGAGGCAAGACTTCGCTCAAGGACTTTCAAACTACAAATTATGCCCTACGGGCAAGCGTTATGTTTTCATTTATGACATGTTCTACAACTCTTATCTTAAAGGCAAGACTTAATTAGCTCAAGGACTTTCAAATTACAAATTATGTCTCACAAGCAAGAGTTGACTCTACCACGTTATATTTGCATTTATGAAATGTTCTACAACTATTGTCTTAGAGGCAAGACTTAGCTCAAGGACTATGTCTCATGGGAAAGAGTTAACACTATCACGTTATGTCTTCATTTATGAGATGTTCTACAACTCTTGCCTTAGAGGCAAGACTTAGCTTAAGGAATTTCAAATAATAAACTATGCCCCACGGAAAAGAGTTGACACTACCACACTATGCCTTCATTTATAAGATATTCTACAACTCTCGCCTTAGAGACACGATTTATCTCAAGAATTTTTATAACATTTTCGAAACAACAATTCATGCCCTTAAATTTGCTTTGATGTCAAAAAAAGAAGATACCTTTGTGGATTATCCAATTTTTTATTTATTAACAAAATATAATAGAAGTTGAGAAAAAAAATGATCAAACAAAATAGAAAAATAAAAAAAAAGATTAAGAAAAAAGAAAAAAAAATAAAGATCAAGAAAAAAGTGAATAATTTAAAAAATTGAGAAAAATAAAAATGAGAGAAAAAATAAAAATAAATTTTGAGAAAAATGAGGGGAAAAAAGAGAAATGAAAAAAGAAAAAAGCGATCAAACAAAATAGAAAAATAAAAAAAATAGAGTGAGAAAAAAAAGGCAAGAAAAAAATAAAGACTAAGAAAAAAAGCGAAGAATTAAAAAATTTGAGAAAATAAAAAATGAGAGGAAAAAATAAAAATAAAGTTTGAGAAAAATGAGGGAAAAAAAGAGAACTGATAAAAATAAAAAATAAAAGAAAAATAAAGGTTAAATATAAATGAATTAAAAAAAAAAGAAATAGATAATGCTTGAGAAAAAAGAAAAAAGAGAAAAAAAAAAGGTTGAGACAAATGAATTAAAATATGAAAATAAAATTAAAGGAAAAATAAAAAGTATAAATAATAAAAAATAGAATAATAAAATTAAAGAAAAAATAAAAAGTGAAAATAATAAAAAATAGAATAATAAAATTAAAGGAAAAAATAAAAATTGAAAATAATAAAAAATAAAAAATAAAATTTGAGAGACAAATAAGTATGGAAAGTTTAAAAAATATATTTGAGGTGTAGAGGCAAAATGGTACTTGTACTATACTTAAAAAGTAAGGTAAGTTATTTTTTAAACACATTTCTTATTTAGGTCAAATATCTAAAGCCACCCATATTTGGGTCTATGACATGCAATTTCCTGAATAATATATTACCTTCATCTCAAATTATCCGTCCCAAATTGAGATGACACATTGATTAAGAAAAATAATTAATAACATGCCTAGTTTATTATAGTACCCCTATTAAATAATGTTTACAATTTGATTTGAAGAAAAAGTAATTAATGCAAAGGATAAAACATGAAAAAAAAAATTGTCATTGTCTTGATTAATGAAAAAAGACAAGTAAAATGGGATATCAAATTAGTAAATTTGAAACGGATAATTTGAGATGGAGGGGGTAGTACTACAATATTTAGTAGCCGTTTGACCATGAAAACTAAAATTTTTCGGAGTTGGAGTTGAAGTTGGAGTTGTGTTTGGCCATGTCTTTTTTGATTTTTTTTTTTACTTTTGAAAAAACTTTTTTAAATATGATTTTATGTCCTAACTTTTACAAACTATCAAAATCACCCAACAAAAATTTACCTACTAATGGAAAAAGAACACAATTAGCCACTATTATAAAAATAATTACATATACATGGTCATATTTAATGAATTTCAATTATGACATATATAATATTTACATTAATAACTGTTTTCTCATATTTGAAAATTTTAAATATGGATGTTATATTAACAGATCACTGTTTCTTGTTTTCCAGGTAACAAATATTATTTTTTAAACAAATTTATTTAATTTATTTCCTTCATTCTCCGTTCCTAAAAAATAGGAAATGATGAGTTGTTATTAAATTTTAGGGTGACGCTAATTTATTTCTTTAATTTTCTTATACATGAAAGATTTTACTATGTGTGAATAAATTATTTCTATGTAAAACATGTTTTGCATATTTTTTGTATATTATATCATATACCATAAATATATAAATATACTCAATATGTTTCTTTATATTTTGTATTTTTATATACGTGTGTATAATGATATATACATGGTATAAACTTCATATATGATATACTTTGTATATTTATATTATAAAAATGCTTAGTATGTTTTTTAATACTTTGTATATTTATATATGTGTGTATATGGTATATACATGGTATAAACTCTATATATAACATACTTTGTATATTTCTATTATAAATATATTAATTTATATATTTATGGGTATAAATATAATACTTTATATATTTATAGGTATAAATATAAATTAGTAGTCTAATAATGTCTTAAATAAGGAAGAAAATTAAATAAGGAATAAAAATAATGATGAGAGAGAAAAAGAGATATATATTAATTAGGATAGCATTAAGTTTGAAATTATAATTATTTTATTCTTTAAAACTGCTATACGTAATATTGAAAAAGTAATGTTATAAAGAGAGTTTTATGTAAAAATTTAAAAGATTGGGGTTATATGTAACAATAATAAAAGTTGAAATTGGAGTTGAAAAATTGTGAAAACAACAAAAACTTGTTTTCCCTTTTTAGAAAAATTTTTCGAAATTATTTTCTGAATTTTCATGGCCAAACACTACAATTTCCAACTCCGAAAATTTTTTCCCAAAAAAATGGAAAAATTTCCATGGCCAAACGGCCACTTATGGAAGCTCTGAAATCTATGACAAAATTGAGCTTTTAAGAGACAGTGATAACAAGATCTTTTGGGTTTAAAAAGGAAAAAGGTAAGAAAAGGTTCAGGTCAATAATGTCAGGTGATATTCTAGTTTTAGTTCTAATTGCAGCTGTATTTGTCTCTCATAATTAAATACTTTGGTGCCAGTAAATGGAAGCCTCTTCTACTCATAATAATTGTAATAGTATATGCACTGCGTACAGTCTGTTACTTGAATTGTTTGGGAAACGTACGACCATTTTATTTTATTTTCATTATTCATCCATTTATCTTCATGATGAAATTAACGAGTATAGTTTAACCACCAAACCCACGTCTTATACTCTAGTCGATGTTGAAAGATATATCTACCTTTATATAGTAGTAATGGTGTTTGAGTCAGTCGGTTTAGCCTATATGCATCCCGATCATTTCACTAGTTATCTAATGTTATTTCATCGGTTCTAATGTTAGATAAGTCACTCACAAAAATTTAAACAAATGAGAATAAATTATGTCGTAGTCTTTCTTAAAATTTAAACTATGATTTCTCATGATTGTTACCTACTTAACTGATAATTAAACCACACCTTCAGTGCGATTTATTCGTATTCCTCTCAAGAGGAGGAGGAAATAATAACCATATTGTCAAAATTGAAAACATAAAAAATAAGGGGTCGTTTGATACACGAATGAGATAAGTAAGAATATTCCATAATATATGAAAATTGGGATAGTAATCCTACCATTTTAGTATAAATGACAGCATTAAATAATTTATGGACTAAGTGATACCTTGTACCAACATGAAATAAATTTAATCCCAAATTTAATCTCGAGATTATTTTTCTTGTCGCTGGTACCAAATAAACCCTAAAACAAATCTGAATAACACATGAACAGAAAAGAGAATAATAATTGTATGAATAAATCTGTCCAAGAATTCACCTTCCCCAATAATTAAATCACGTCATTCAATAACTCAAAAGGAGTGTGACAAGAGAAAATTCTAAAAAGAAGGCCAGATACTTGCCATCTTTCACTATCAGAGTGGAATATCTTCATCTCTCTTCTTTGTAAATTGGTTTACGCATCAGCCATATAAAAAAATGTTATATATATAAAAGCGTTTAAGTTTTGTGTATATACAGTCTCTTAAAACATTTATATCATAAGACAGAGTTTACCACTTAATACAATAATTATCAATAGAATGCTAAAGTAATATAATTTGTTAAATAGGGTCATGTTTACATATATACTATCATTCCGAGCCTTTATTTGTGGAGTTACATTGATATGTTATTAAAGTGAAATGGCGCGGGATGTAATAATCCTTTACATGGTATATAACTACATATGTACTTAAATCCTTATTATAATTGCTTGTACAAATTAAAGAACTAGTTATCTTGCTTTTCAAAGATGGTAGTCCAAGTAAGAAAAGAGTGCAAGTCACAGAATCCCTTTTCTTTTTTCCAATAAAGAAATGAAAGCTAATGCCAAACTTGTTATAATTGAGAAGAGTAACTACAGATAAAGCAACCTAAAAATGGAATCTAAACCTACAATCCAATGTCAATTTTGCCACATGGGTTATAGGTTTCTTGAAGCATATTTTAGTGTTTGGCAATCTCTTAAGAAATGCATAGATTGCATAACTGACACAATAATAGTGGAGGAGTTCAAAAATTTTGCACTTTACCATTTCACTAAAAGATATTAGTACGTGTTAACTAACAAGCCTGATTTTGTAATCTACTTTCAACTACCCAGTTGCTAACATGGTATAAGTGGTAACACTAGCGTTAATTATAGAAGTATTAGTTATGTAAAGAATAATTCCTCCGTCCCATATTAATCGACTATTTTTTATTTTACACATATGTGAATAAATCATAAATAAGAAGATAATTTTACTCATTTACTCATTAAAAATTTTCTTGAGAATCTATATCTATATATCTATATTAAAACTGTGAAGACCTTAGAAAAGTAACTTGAACTTTTTGCCCTTCATTAAAAGACTCCACAATAGACAAAACTATCAGTTACCATATTACTAAATTATTATTTAATTATTTTGTAATATTTTAGGTGTCCCATTAAAATTGGTTATTAATCTTTCCTTATTTAAACATAATTACTATGCAAGGGTTAATATTTTTTGAAAGATGGATTTGTTTGTGTTAAAATTCAATTTACATTGAATAACTAAAAATATTAATCCTTGCAAAATAGATCTCCATCCATCTTTATTTGTTCACTATATATTAAAAATAGATATAAATATTATTTGTTTAGTTTGAAAAATCAATAGATAATTTATTCATTTTATCTTCAGCATTAAATACGATTCATTATTTCATGTGTTTTGGAATCATTAAATTTGTTACTCTCTCCGTCCCAAATTTTTTAATTTGATTTCTCATTTTACTTATCTTTTTTCATTAATCAAGAAGAGACAAATTTGTTTCCGTGTTTTACCCTTTGCATTAATTATTTTTTCTTCAAATTAAAATGTAAACATCATTTAACAGAGACACTATGGTAAACTAGTCATATTATTAGTTATTTTTCTTAATCAATGTATCATCTCAATGTGAAACGAATAATTTGGAATGGAGAAAATATATTCAAAGAGTAATCTAATAAAATTACTCCTATCATTTACTATTTGCTAAGCGATTAAACGACTATTGAAATGTAGAGTAACAATTAATGTTCATTTTAATGCACAAGCCTGAGATAACCACGGGGAACTTGTAACTAGTAAAGTGCAAATTCTGAAAACAAAAACCAATTCTGAAAAAGTGTGCAAATTCTTTTTAGAAATGATGCAACCAGATATCCCTCAAGAGTAGTAACAAAATAATGTAAAAAATGAGCGAGAAAAGAAATTAAAAAAAGAAGGCATTGAAGGAGAGACTTACCAAAATTAATAAAAATTATTGAAAGAAAAAAGCTTCAACTTCATGACACGTGACATTAACATGAAGGACCAATGCTCCTTTCCTCTTCACTTTTGGCTCTCTGTTGCTGCTGTGGTGTCTGTGGTTGTTGCGGTAGCTGTTGTTGCTGGAGCAATTGATGCGGCTGAACCTGAACCTGGCCACGATGCTCCTGCTGTGTTTGATGAATCTGATAAGGATCGTTGTCAAACGAGGCTAAACCCAATGAAGGTGATACTGATGAACTCATTTGATGAAATCCTGTTGCAGTTACTGGCCCCACTGATAGAGACAAATTCGAGATTAAAAACTCATAAATTCTAATATGTGTTCTATATGAAGTAAAAAATAACGTCTTCACTGTGGAAGTCATTTTTTTTAAACCGTCTTTTGTAAGTAAATTTTATTCGATATGATTTGGTAACACTTGTTATAATTAATCATTAGTATTCAAAATTTTCATCAAAAAACTTCTTGATATTTGAAACCATTAATCACTAGTATTCAATTTTTTCATCAGAGCACTTCTTGATTTGAAATATTATCATTAATTTTGAGATTTACTTCACTGGAAAAATATTTTACACTACACAACCAGGCGCAAACAACTTTCCTCGTATGAAAAATAAACTGAATCTTTAAAATTAATTCAAAGTTTTAACATATATATCTATAATTTGAAATAAAAAATGTTGGTTTTAGAGTAAATTTTACGGGTTTACACATATATATAGATGGTTTAAATAAAAAATTGTGGGTTTTCAACCGTTATACTACCTGCAGAATCAAATCCACCGTTAAATTGCTGTTGCTGGGGTGGTGGTGGTTGCTCATAAGTTCTCATCATATCTTGTTGCTCCCTGGTCGCTGCCATTATCGCGGCTAATTGATGAGCTTCAATCACTTGCTGATGATTCTGTTGTTGTTGCTGCTGCTGAGGATCGCGCATTATTAATTGACCACCATGTTGTTGCATCCCCGTTGGCGGCATATTATAAGGCATCATAGTAGAAGAAGACGGATTATTCGGATGCTGCTGAAGATACCCAGAGTGTTGAAGCATTGGCAACATTGCTTGTGGACCAATATACGTTGCTAATTCTTTCTTAGCAGTCAATAAATCATCTTGGACTTGCTTGAGCTTATGTTGAAGTATTGAAATTAAACCAACACAACCGTAAACCGGATCACGAAGGCGATATTCGGCCTCATAGGCTAGGGAATTTACAGCATCTTCACGTTGAGTCGCGTTTAATTCGTTGAGTAATTTAGCAACATTACTAGCCCCAAACACCTTGTGAACATTGGCAAATTTCAGAGGTTGATCTGGTGGGAAGTATGGCGCGAAAACACATTCTTGCGTGCATTTTCGACGCAAGAATTTGCATGCTGCACATGGAGAATTGGACGATGACATCTTTGGCCTCCCTATTGCTATAGACAAATAAATGTCACCTTGTTGCTTCTATATATAACACAATAAATAAATAAATAAATTATGAAGCCTCAGAAAATGATAGACCTAATTAAATCTGAAAAATATGTACAAAATGAAATTTTGTAGTATGATGATGAGAAAATTATGTATGTTAAAGAATGTATGGTGTTTAAAGAAGCTGTTTCCTTTAACCATTTTGGAGTGAAAGGCATTAAAGTCGTATCGAAGCAAACATGGCAAGTAAATAAATTAAAATACTAATTTATATCTGTAGAATAAATTAAGAGGTCTTTTAATTGATTTTATTCATGGAAACTAGGAAGGTGATTGGTAAGAAAATTGCTCGTCCAGCCAATGCTTCCTAAAATTAACAAAATCAATTAACAATAAAAGCAAATGGGTAAAAATTGTTTTTAATGATCCCAAAGAAAAAGAAAAAAGAAAAAAAAAAAAGGCGGTTATGTAGAGAGGCAGTGGTGAAAAGGAAACTTGTAGTCTGAAGATCTCTAAAGTTAGAAAGAGAATCAAGATTTGTTTATATTAACAGAAGAAAATATTTGTGGCGTTTCCTTATCAAACTCAACTTCTTCTCCAATTCACAAACAAAATTTTAGAGCAAATTAAACACAGAAATAAAGATCCAAAAATAAAAACACCAAAAATAATTCACCTTGTACTTTCAAAACACTATAGATCAAACTTTAATTCTTCGTCTCTCTATCCTTAAAATTCATGGCATCTGCCAAGAATTGTGTGAGTAGAAAATGAACAAAAAGGCCCATAAACAGGAATTAATACTTAGATCTTCAATTTTCCGAAGGGTCCTATGTTAATAAAAATATTTAAGGACATACTTTACGTGTATATATATTTGTACTTTTTAAATATTAGCGTATAGTAATTAAGTACAATCGAAAACAAGAACCACAAGATTGTGATGTGGTGGATGAGATTTTACACTCTTAATCAAGTGTCTCGAATTTTTTTTTTAAAAAACCCACACAATATAAATATAAATTAATCGGGTCAGTAAGTATTGAATACTTGATGGTATTAGAAATTGAAGAGGAAAATGAAAATAGAGTGCACTTACCTCTACAAAAAGAAATCTGAGAAAGAATTCGGCAAATAAAGATTCAGAAGAGAGAAAATTGTCGATGGGTGGAATCTTCAAAAAGAATACAGCAAAAGATAATATGTTTATTCTCTATTCTTGTAGGTTTTTACTATGAATCAATGAATATATGAGACAAGAGTTTGAGAGTGAGGGAGTAGAAAAGATGGAAGAGATTAAATAAGGTAGAGAAATCATTACTATGGACAAGTTTAATAATTAGTAGAAGTCATTTTTATTATATAGAGGGTAACCGTGTAAATATATATAAGTTCTGGGGTGTAATGTGAAAAAAGAGTCGTAGGGACCGCGTAAAGAGGAAGAAACCTCCATTCTGACTTTCTCACTAATGTGAATCGGCGTATCCTCTTTGGCCTTTTCCCATGCATAAATTTCGTATTCCAAATTTACCCAAAGTCATAGCTCATATATATGTCTTGGGTAAGACACTCAAATTTTAGGCCAAACACGTATTCGGCCTCTTAAATTTATTCAAAAAATTTATTTAGACAATTGAATTTTATTTTGTTTAAATTAAATATAAAATTATACACAAATTTATCTCAATTAGACACAACAAGCTAACTTGACATATTTAATAAACAAAATTACTTGTCTGACGTGAAAACAAGTATTCCACATATTCAAAAAATGTTACAACTAAAAATGCAGTAAAAAGAAATAAAAAAAGAGACCTAAAAAGCGACCTCAATGCTTGGTCGCAAAAACATTGGTTGGTTTTTGTAAAAGATTTCACGAGGTCTCCAAAAAGTGACCTCACGAGGTCGATTAGTTGTTTTCCAGATTTTTAGAAAAGAGACCTTATGAGGTTGCCAAAAAGTGACCTCACGAGGTCGCTGAGTTATTTTTTAATTTTTTTTAAAAGAGATTTCATGAGGTCGCGAAATATATTTTTAATTTTTACTTTTTTAATTCAAAGCGACTTCATGAGGTTACAATTTTTTATTTATTTATTTTTATTAATAGCGACCCCACAGGGTCGCTTTCACACATTTTTTGAAAATAAAAATGCAAAGAATGAGACCTTATGAGGTATTTGTTTTGCAAAAGAATAACTGACAGCAAATTGCAATTTTTGCAGTTGTCCACCTTCATTTTAATTCAATTCAACAATATGTACAATCTTGTAAGCTATATATTAAATGTACACCAATCTACACAACATCAAAATTAGCTTTGAAGTACTGCAAAATTGAAATGAAAATTACATAGAACTAAAGAAGTCATAAGTTATACAATTTCATTTCAAACTATATACATTCATAAAAACTTGATAATTCTTACAAATCATCATAAAGTACATAGTTTAGTCTATCTAATACAACACTAAACTTCAATAATGTAGTAGTGTGTTTGCCACATGATCCTCGTCATCCTCATCCTTATCACTTGTGGGCTCATCTCTCAACCTCTGTATTGACCATATACTTAAGGTGAATACGTCGAAACTTGGGAGGTCTGCATCACCGAGACATGCAAAATCCCCCAATGCAAGTAATTCATCTAATTGGGCCTTAATATAACTCATCTGAAGTTGCTTAAGACCATCTGATGATGAAAATTATTGAAGTAGCTACAATTATCCACATACCTTTAACACCTTACTAGTTACTGGTTAAAACAAGAAAATAATCAACACGGTCTTAAAAGGTCAATGGGTAAAACTGATCAACATTTTAACAATAATGTGAGTCATGAGTGTGCGAGTGTGTTAAATACTAGTAAAACTTCAACAGATACTAGATTACTACAAGAGTTGAGGGATAAATCTTATATTTAAACCCTCGGTATCTTGTATTTGATATGTCCTAATGTTGGATCAAAGTCGGGTTGGATTATGTTACTTCTCTAAATATGCATAATTGATGATATTCAAATCTTCAATACAATGATTCTTTGAGAATATATTGAGTATCCAAATAAATTTCAGCAAAATTAAGAAAATAGTTGTACCATTGGGTTATAGAAGCAACAACAACAACAACAACAAACCCAGTGTATTCTCACCTGGTGGGGTCTGGGGGGGGGTAAGATGTACGCAGTCCATACCTCTACCTCTAAAGAAGTAGAAAGGCTGTTTCCGATAGACCCCCGGCTCAAGACACAAAACACCAGATACCACGCAAATACAAAGTAAAGCACCGAACAAGGTTACAAGATTACACAACATAACATCTATAACATAAATACGGCAGCCATAAGTAAAAGAAATAAAAACAGAAAGAAAACAGAGGGAAAACAGAGGAAAGCACCCAGATTCGTACTTAAACAAGGGATAAGTAACACGAAAAATCATACTCAGAATACTACCCCCAGCAAGTAATTCCCTACACTAGCGACCCCCAACTGGCCTAGTCATCTGCCCTAATTCGCGTCCTCCAGACCTTCATATCTAGGGTCATGTCCTCGGTGAGCTGTAACTGCTCCATGTCCCGCCTAATCACCTCACCCCAGTACTTCTTCGGCCTACCCCTACCCCGCCTAAAACCATCCAACGCTAGCCGCTCACACCTACGAACCGGGGCATCCATGCCCCTCCTCTTCACGTGTCCGAACCAGCTCAATCGGACTTCCCGCATCTTGCACTCCACTGGTGTCACACCAACCTTCTCCCTGATAATCTCATTCCGAACTCTATCCCCCCTAGTCAGCCCGCACATCCAGCGCAACATCCGCATCTCTGCCACCTTCATTTTTTGGATGTGGGAATTCTTAACTGGCCAACATTCCGATCCATACAACATGGCCGGATGGACTACCACCCTGTAGAATTTGCCTTTAAGCTTGGGCGGCACCTTTTTATCACATAACACCCCCGACGCGAGCTTCCACTTCATCCATCCCGCCCCAATACGGTGCGAGACATCCTCGTCAATCTCCCCGTTACCCTGGATCACTGACCCGAGATACTTGAAACTATCCTTCTTACAAACCACCTGTGATTCCAGCTTCACTACCACCTCATCCTCCAGCCTTACGTCACTAAACTTGCATTCTAAATACTCTGTCTTGCTTCTGCTCAACCTGAACCCTTTAGACTCCAGGGTTTGTCTCCACACTTCTAATTTATCATTCACACCCCCTCGAGTCTCGTCAATCAGAACTATATCGTCCGCAAAAAGCATACACCACGGCACCTCCCCTTGAATACGTCGCGTCAACACATCCATCACCAAAGCAAACAAAAAAGGGCTAAGAGTAGATCCCTGATGTAATCCTGTCAAGACGTTGAAGTGCTCTGAGTCTCCTCCCGCCGTCCTCACCTGTGTTTTTGCTCCCTCATACATGTCTTTAATTGCTCTGATATATGCCTGCGGGGCTCCACTCACCTCCAAGCACCTCCAAAGCACCTCTCTGGGGACTTTGTCGTATGCCTTCTCCAGGTCGATAAACAGCATGTGCAGGTCCTTCTTCCTTTCCTTATACTATTCCACCAACCTCCGTACCAGGTGAATTGCCTCCATCATCGAACGGCCAGGCATAAACCCAAACTGGTTTTCCGAAATAGACAATAACCGTCTCAGCCTCGCCTCGACCACTCTCTCCCAAATCTTCATAGAGTGATCAATAACTTAATCCCCTTATAGTTATTGCAACTCTGGATGTCCCCCTTATTCTTATAGAGAGGGATCATGGTACTCCACCTCCAAGCCTCGGGCATCTTTGCCGTCTTGAAGATTTTATTGAACAATCCAGTCAACCACCTTACACCAGCCTCTCCAACGAACTTCCAAAACTCCACCGGTATCTCATCCGGCCCCGTCGCCCTACCCCTTCGCATCCTGCGAAAAGCCTCTCTAACCTCTTCTACCCTAAACCGTCTACAATAACTAAAAACCCGACACTCCTCTGAGCGCTCCAAATCCCCTAACTCGACAGCTCTATCCCTTTCGTCATTTAAGAGCCTGTAGAATTGTACCTCTGTATCTTCACAAATATGATAGTCTTCAATCAACAGTCTCATCTTTCTCCCTGCACAAAATAAACTAAGTCCAATTCACTACTACTCCAAATTACAGCCCTCCATTATAGATTAATACTTTTTATTAGTAATAGCTAATAACGTTGTAGATTATGTAGTCCTACAACTAACATATCCTACATATAAATACTTGGCATTTTCATTATGTTAGGAATCAAACTATAACTTTTTTCTTCTTAATGTGGAAGCACTTTGAAAGAATCTTTCTTAAAGAATAATTGGCTTCAAGTTAGAGTTTTCTTGTTCCAATTTTAAGTTCAGTATTCAATCTTAAATTCCAAATTCAAATGTTCTTCTGATTTAGTTCAAGTTCAACTTAAGACTTGTCTCATTCCAAAATTCAAGATTTAATTTCCATTCAAATGCTCAATTCAAAAATCTAAAACCAATGTGTAACTAATTACTTTAAAAAAGGTTCAAGTTCAATTAAATAGTTGAATGCAACTATCAATTCAAAAATGGAACTATAAATTCAAAGTTTTACACTCCAATGTAACTTATAACTAATCAATTTTTTCTCATCAAAGGCTGCAAATATATGCACCCATCACAGATCATATGACTATAGATCATATGACTCACCATACGAGCCGTATGGTGAGGATATTGGTCGTGTGACCCAATTCGTATGCTAACTAGTGTTTAGTGGTTGAGTTTCTGGTTTGGGCACGATTTAGTAGTACGGGTGATAGATTGGTGACGAGTTAGTTGGTTGATCCTTCATATAATCTTAAACTTGGTGATTTGACTTGTCTCTGAGTATGAGTGTGATACAAGTACAACCAAGAGGATGGACGTGAATGAGTGCGTAATGAATCCGTCCAAGGAAGCGGACAAGTGAAGTGTAAAAAGGGTCCAAAACATACCAAAATCAACCCACTTCTTGCACTTGATGGGTACCTCACCCTTGAGGGGTATTATGGACATTTCATACTATTTTTGTAATCTCTATAAATAGAACCTTTTAAGGTTTCATTCATTAGAATTTAATGATAATAAATGTTGTATAACACTGAAAGACAAGTCCTCTTTCCTTGAGGCACAAATCCAAAACTTGTAACTAGGGTGATACTAGGGTGGAATCACTAGTGTTGCATTCTTGCTTAGAGGGGAGGTTGAGGTCTCTCTTGTGCTCACCGAAGAGAGTAGGTGTTCCTATTATCATTGAATTAAGGGTCTAGGTGCTTGAATACACTTAGGTTCTTGGTCCATGAGATAGTGTATGTCATTCTATCTGTCCTTTCTATTTTTGCAATCTTGTAATGTTTGTATCTCGTATTGTACTTGTTTGTGCTATTATTGTTATTCCCATTGTTAAGTTCATCTTTTTCATCATGTTTTGTAGCTGTTTTGGTGTTAAAATACACTCTTGTATCTTGTATTTTATTGTATTTGTTGAATCCGAGAGTTGGTCTCCAATAGGTCTTTGGATCTTGTGATTTGTGGACTGTTTGGAGCGTGTTTCGTGTTTCCTTTTTCATTCTCATATCATTTGGTGTCAGAGCATGGCTTGATCTTGTTCCTTCAAGATCAAATCTTGGGCTAGCTTACTTGGAAAAAAAAATTAAAATCTGAAAATTCCAGAAAAAGAACAATCTGTCCATTTTGTGTTCTTGGCCAAAAATTATATTTTTGTTGTGTCTTGGCCGAGATTTTTACTTGTCTTTATTGTCTCTAAGTGTTAGTTTTGTTCCTCACTAACACATAGAGTCTATATCTTGATTTGAGCTTGTATTTTGATGTTGTTATTGTGAACATAAGCTTGGCCCATTGTTGTCAAACATTGTTGTGGTAGACATTGTTGTTGAGAAACTTGATTGGATGTGTGTTTGGTTGTTGTTGAAATAAGTATTGTTGTTATTCTTGAAGTTATTCACAACCTTCATCTCTTGTTAAAACCAAAGACATAACACTAAAGAGACTTGGCCGTTTGTTCTTGTGGATTGGAGTTGGCCGTTGAAATTGTTGTTGTTCTTGAAGATTGTTGTTATTGTTCTTGGTGTGGTTGTTGTTGTTCTTTAAGTTCTTCACCTTCCTTCATATATTGTTAAAACATAAAGTGAATGATAGATCCTAAAAGGTGAAGGAAAGAGGTGTAAGTAATTGTTAGTCTTGAAAGACCCCCAACCACTAAAAGAATTTACATCACTTCCCAACCACTTTCCCATGAAAAAAGGGTCCATGTTTTAAGAAAAAGTACTACAAAAGTCAAGTCTTGAAATTTGAAACTTGAAAAAAAGGCTCTAAGACTTATTCTTCCCTCCTTAAAAAAATTCCACCAATCCAAATTAAAATTTGTCCAGACTTGGACTTTGGAAAGTAAAAATTGTAGAAACTGCAACTAATATATGGCTGCCATGTCATCAAGTTACTGTTCACGCATCAAATTTTGGCTCAAATTTTAGATTTCTTAGTTTTCTTTTGTTGTTCCTTAGTTTCAATTTCTTTGGTTCAACTACTAATTGACAAACTAGTACTCATCTACTAGATTGTTAGTTAGTCTTTGTGTTCGTTCATTCGTGTTAAGAGTTTTTTGTGTGCTTCTCCCTTTTTTGAATTCGTTGTGTCTTGTTGGTTCAAGTCCGTAAACAAATTTTCTTTTGAGTCAACTCAAACAAAAATCTATTCTGGGCAAAGATAGACTCATCCCTCAATCACTCATGAATTACAAGCTGACTTTCAACACTTGTTACATCAAGTGTGAGGTAAAAATTGAGAGTGAGAGTGTGGTGAGACATTTTTGAGTTAACAAGTTTGTTTATTTTATTGTTTGTTGGTGTCTTTTCTTTTAGGTACCATGGCTTCCACTAATCTCGATGCCACGTTTGACCATATCACCGGCTATATTGAAGAAATAAAATGGCACGTGGAAAGGCTACGCCAATTGCTACCTAAACTTATACCACAAAATCCAAATTTCCTTGTCCAAACACCTTATGATGAGAGCTTCTCAAAGGAAGAGGTGGGCTACCCCGACCCATACCAAGGTAAAGAGGTGATTGAAATATCTTTGGTACATGATAGTGAACTTATAGAGAGCAAAGCACTTGCTAGTTCCAAATCTATCTGTGAGATAGATTATGCTCTCTTTAGGTTTAATGTCTTATTTGAAGATGATATAAACACTCCTAATGAACCTAGTGGTGAAAATAATGGTATAGCTTTCCTTGAAGGCTATAGCCGATATGCTAACCCACTAAGGTGTGACAACATTCCTCCTATAGATGGAAATCTCTTCTGGGAAGATGAGAGTACTCTTATAGGCAAGGAATGTGTAGTCTTGGAAATGAGTACTCTTAGTTGTACTCTTGGTGAGCATGATGATCAATTTACTCTTAAATGTAGTTCACTACTTGAGCATGTGAATAATGTGTTTAAAAATTCTCAAGTTAGTGATGATATCTGTAGAATTGATCTTGATAATGCACATGACTCTTTGAACATCTAGTGTGGTAAAAACATTGCAATTAGAATTTTTCATAGAGACTATGTGTATGAAAATATTTTTGTGTGTGAATGTGGGAGTGGCATTCTAGGGGAAGGAAGGGATAGCCTCGGCTTAGGCCCTTGGCTAATTTTTCTATTTGATCCCGGCACCCTCTTGGAATGTGGAAATCTCTACACTCCCCACTTAATGCTTGGTCAAGACGACAAGCAATGTTTGGTTGTGGGTTCTAATGAAGGAAGACAAAGTTCTTCCTTATCTTTTTTGTGGATGATGACTGCTTCCTTTATGTCCTTTTTACTAAGCTTTTTATGTTCAACACAGAGGACCCGTGGATATACTCCAAGTTTGTCCCCCCTCGACATGGAATGTGATGTGTGTATTTTGCTAACCCTAACCCCTCATATCTTGAGGATGTGTTCTTGTTGTCTTCTCTTGATTTTACGAGGTACGGATTTGAGGTCGAATCCTTTTCATGAAGGGGAAGATAATACAAGTACGACCACGAGGATGGACGTGAATGAGTGGGTAATGAATCCGTCCAAGAAAGTGCATAAGTGAAGTGTAAAAGAGGGCCTAAACATACCAAAATCAGCCCACTTCTTGCACTTGATGGGCACCTCACCCTTGAGGTGTATTATGGATATTTCACACTATTTTTGTAATATCTATAAATAGAACCTTTTAGGGTTTCATTCATTAGACTTTGATGATAATGAATGTTGTATAACATTGAAATACAAGTCCTCTCTCCTTTAGGCACAAATTCAAAATTTGTAACTACGGTGATACTAGGGTGGAATCACTAGTGTTGCATTCTTGCTTAGAACGTTAGGTGCTAGGGGAGGTTGAGGTCTCTCTTGTGCTCACTGAAGAGAGTAGGTGTTCCTACTATCATTGAATTAAGGGTCTAGGTGCTTGAATACACTTAGGGGTCGTTTGGTAGAGTGTATAAGAATAATGCTAATAAGGTGTATTAATAATACTTGCATTAACAACACAAGATTAGTAATGTTGGTGTTTGTTATGCAGACATCATTTCTTATACAGTGCTTGGTTTGATGTATTAAAATTAATACATATTTATTTAATTTTTATAAAAAAAGTGTAGATTTACCAAAACACCACTTTTACACACATTTGTCTATTTCAATTCTACGTAAAAATAAATAATTTTCTAACATATTTTTTTTTTAAAAAAAGGAAGAGCTGTTAGCACTAGTGGAGCCTATGCAACTCATATTTTCCTTGTCACCCTTTCTTCTTCTTCTTCTTCTTCTTCTCCACTACTGATAATTTACTTGAGCACAATGTTTTTTGCTTTTGAAGCTCTCTGTAGTGAACCAAAATATACAAGCGAGTTTTGTGCCTTTTGTTCTGGTAGGAGACGACGCAAAATGATCTTGAACATCTCCTTCATCCCCTGCTAAAGCAAAAACTGAGAAACTTCTCTTTCTCCTGGAGCAGTGCCTTTGCCGGTTGTGACAATATCATAATGACAGCCATTTGGGATTAACCTGGATTTTAACCACGACAACCCCATCAGCATAGCCATTCCAGATTTCTATTCAATCTTCAATATATTGGGACAACGATGATTGATTAAGAAGGAAGAAGATGTGGAGAAATGGTAAGAAAGTAGTTGTTATTTTGAGGGGTAAATTTGTAATTTAATAATGTAATGCATGTATTGAAATATGTTCTATTACTAATACATAGAAAAGAGGGGTATTAGTAATACATAGTCTAATACCAAATACAGTGTATAATTGATACAAAGCATTAGTTATACAAAGATAAAAATTGTACCAAACAGTGTATTAATAACACACAAAAATAATGCATGCATTATTTTTGTTCACACACTCTACCAAACGATCCCTTAGGTTCTTGGTCCATGAGATAGTGTATGTCACTCTATCTATTCTTTCTATTTTTGCAATCTTGTAATGTTTGTATCTCGTATTGTACCTATTTGTGTTATTATTGTTATTCCTATTGTTAAGTTCATCTTGTTCATCACGTTTTGTAGCTATTTTGGTGATAAAATACACTCTTGTATCTTGTATTCTTATTGTATTTGTTGAATCCGAGAGTTGGACTCCAATAGGTCTTCGGATCTTATGATTTATGGACTGTTTGGAGTGTGTTTTGTGTTTCTGTTGTCATTCTCGTATCATAGTTTGAGTGACTCACTAAGATCCGTAAGGATAGGGTATGAGTGGTATAATCTAAATCATATGTTGTCCAATGTCCAGCCTAAATATTTCTTTCTAGGGTACGGGTTGAAGGTACGGATCGTATGATCATGGTACGACTAGGCAAGATGAGTCGTATGGTGGATAGTATGTGATGTCCAACATCCTATCCAGGGTATGAGTGGTAGGAACCATTCGTATGATGTGAGTACGATTCAAAGGGGAGTTGTACCTTTCTGCGGGAATTTTTACAGTTTAAGTTGGGGTATTCTGGATATTTTCCCTCTTAACCCCTTATGACCCCACAACCTAAAACACTATTGGACATCATTTATCCTATTATTCTAATCTTAAACACTTATAAACTCTCTCTAAACTCTCTCAAGCTCTTGGGTTAAGCAAAGGCTAGGGTTTCCTTCAAGGTGGTCAATTAAGGCTCTAAACGGGTGATTTCTCTTTGCCTTCTTCGTAATCTAAGGCATGTTACTCCTCCCTCTTTGTTAGTTCAACTAAGGGTATATTTTATGAATGGTTTTTATGGAATAATTGTGATATAGTTTTGGGTTTTGAATTATATGTTGGGGTTTTTGGTTATTAATGGCTGGTTTATGTTTTTCCATATTTTTACTTATGGTTTTCATATTATAATGGTGGTTTGAACATGTGGTTGCATGGTAATAGTCAATTGGTACTTGGTTTTGATTTTGGAAACTAGATGTCTTCAACATAATTGTTAAAATGCTTATGAGAATGCTGTTATTATATAGTTGGACTTTCATTGAAAACTTTGCATGGTATAATATAGTAATGAAATCTAAATTGGTTAAATGGTATATAATGGCTAAATTGTAAGGCCTTGGAGGACATGACTTTGATCAAAAACCTTGTGGGATACATGGAATACCCCAAGTGAATCTAATAATGGAACCTACAGGGTACATGGGAATCCCCTAGGTGATTGGCTAAGGACATTGCTTGTAAGCTATAGTCGGTATGACGATACTAGTTCTAATACCCTTGGTTAATAATAATATATAAAATTGGTGGTTTGGATTTGTGCTAATGGTTTTAATAGGGCAATAATAATCGGTTGTGATAGCTAACTATGAAGGTGTGAGTCCAATGGACGGACACTGAAAACTCATGTTTGTCGACATAAGAATTGGTCATGGAGACCATGTACTTGTGGGATATACATAAATCCACTAAGTTAAACTTGTATTTATGTATCATAGAGGTTGTAGGGTACACGGGAATTTCCTGCCCCTATGATATCTTCGGTACGTACGGCTACATGCACTAGGGCCCATTCAAGGGGTAACACTAGACCCAAATAGCCCGTGGGTGGTTGTAAGATGGTTAAGCTATAGAAACCCAGGTAAATGATTTTAAATGCATGCTAAACCTGATTTCCTTTCCCGGCATGGATTATATATATATATATAGAGAGAGAGAGAGATGTGAATGCATATGGCTATTTACTTGGTTTTAAATGTTGGCATTATTTTATCCTTATCTTGAGTGCAGGCTAGCGTTCATCCGCTAACCCATCTTCGGGTGTTGTATCCCAACGCGATGCAGGAATTGGACATACTCTTCCTCCTGTGTAGTGATCGAATTCAGGAATTGCTTAGAGTTGGATTGAAGTGGTGAGCTTCCATACTCTGAAGGCTCCATTTCATGTTATGGTCTTGTTATCATATTTTAGTTATTTCTTAGACCTTGGTTTTGGCTAGGTCGAGGGCATGTCCAGACTAGATACTGTTTTACTTTTGGAAAGAGGCTTTGCGAGACTACTATGGGTTGGTATGGGCGGTGTCGGCATTGCTGTCAGCCTCGACATTGGTTTAGGTATTAAGGCTCATACCGATTGACTATAGTTGATTTGTGATTATTCCATCTTATTATGTTACAGAATGGTTATGGATTGGTTTACATTATGGTTGTTGGTCCGGTATTTGGTGATTTGACTCGTTCGGGTTGGTCAGGGTCATGGGCCTATCCCAAAGTCTTGAATGATACATAAATCTATCTTGTTATATGTTCAAAATTCATCCGGCTCAGGGTATGTGTTCGGAGGTTGGGTTGGGTATCTAGGGTGGTCCCCAATCTTAGCTGGACTTGGAATGCCTATTACGACTAGGACCTGGTTTGGATCGTATCAGTGGAGGTGGGGTCAAAGCAAAGGACATTGCTCTTTGAGATCCATTCTTCTAAAGCCTACCCCTCTTTCTGCGAATAGGCTCACCTTGTGACAGTGATAATGATGCACCAATACTACCTCTACGTGACATAGTTGATGTAGGATCTAGTACTAGTGTTTGTGGAATCGAAGCGCCAATACTACTAGAGTGAAAGACAATATTACCAGTAGCTAATAAATGATTAATGCTTGGTGATCCCTATAAACTAGGGGCATCCCCCGTCCCTCTCCCATTCCCACTCATCCCTTTCTGCATATAGTAAGGAGCGGATCCAGGTAACATCATAGGTTCCCTTCGATTCACACAATTATTTATTAACAATATATCCCTTTCAAACAATGATCTAAATCTCGACAAAAACAAAATTAAATTCATAACTCTCTATTTGTATCCATCGAAAGTCGTCTTTGAAACATAAAAACCATTAAAAGCTGCAACCTTGGATCAAAAATGAAACAAAATCTAAACTTTAATCTCTCAAGGGAACTTTATTATGTATATTCAAGATCTCCTTAACATCCCAAAATGTATTTAGCTGTGAATTTCATCTCCCAACTAGCACAAGAAAAACAATGGTAAACTTGTTCAAGAACAAAGCCTCCCAAATACAAAATCTGAAAAGATTAAGGGTATTATCAGTGAATAAGACAAAGTAACTAAAGCAATAATAACAAACACGGGAAAATAAATACAGGATAAAACACACTATACTAGGAGAAGCAAAGCAAACGAGCTCAGAGTTAAAAAAATTCAACAGAAAATCAAAACAAAAGGCTAAGTTGTGCATAGGAAAAGAAATCCAAGTTCAAACCAAAACGGCTAAGATTAAAGACCAAGCAAGAATACCATAACTTTTATCACCCTGATAAAACTATTTGGAAAGGAAAAGGGCTTCACAAATACAAAATAAACAGAGTCTGAACTAATCTCTTTGCCTTGTCCATTTAAAACAAATCCTTAAAAACTAAATTTCAAAACCCAACAGAGAAATCAATGTCATTGAACCAAAATCAAGAACTCCAATTACAAACTCTCAACAAAAACCAATTCTTGATTTTCAAATTCAGTAAAGATCATAATTTTATACAATATTTTCAACCAAGAAATTGACACCCAATTAATTAAAATGCAAAAATAAAATGGCATAAGGTACTGCGTATCTGCCTGTATCAATAAATGAAATTTTATTTTAGATTACAATGTTTATGGAGTATGAAGCAAAAGAATTGAGGGTTGGTTTGGCAGGATTGGAAGAATAAACACAATATATAAACTTTGTCATAAGCTTTATGCAATATATGTGTTATTTTATGTTGGACGTCATATGAAATTAAAATATGTGTATTAGAAATATAAAAACAAATTACTTCGAGAAAAAACTCTCTGAACATCAATGAAGCATTAAGATCTATTTTAGTCTCTAGCAAAAGGTGTGAAGAGGCAGTGAGAGAGGGAAAATGAGAGGGTCCAATTGGAATATTGGGAATGAGATGCGGGTGCGGTGAAAAAATGACCTAAAAGTATATTTTATTTTATTAAAAATATAGTGAATATTAAATATTAAATTTTTTATTTACATAATAGAGATGCGTGGTATTTTTATAATACTACTTTAATCGCATGTGTCCTGCACATGTAATGTCCGATTATTTAAAATTAAATAATTTTATCTATTGCGAAATTTTTTATTGAAGTATAAAAAGTTTTAACTCATTTTTTCAAAGATCATTCACATTTTAATACAATAATGTAAAATATAAACATATACTTTAGGGTAAACACATATGTATTTTACTACTAGAAGATTCAAGTGGTTGATCGATCATCACTTTTGCGTCTGTCATGCAGTATCTCTTTCCCTTGCTGTCAGAGACTAAGAGAGACACGTCAATTTGAATTATATTTGTGGTACAATTATTTTTCTTCTTCTATATTTAAAATCTTTCTTTGTTTTTAAAGTTAAAATTTTACAAAATCATTGATTACATTCTTATTATATACTTAAAACTTTTATAAATTTGTTACTTCCTAATTTTTTCTTATTCTAACGCTTTTAAATTTATTTCTAAATTTCTACATTTTTCATATCTTGTTAAAATCAAATTTAGTGATTTTGAATTCTTAAACTTGTGGGAAAAGTATTAGTTGTCATTAATTCAGTTGACTTCTAATAAGGAAAGATTTTACCATAAATATGTTTAGTTAATTTTCAAATCTTAAATATTAGGAAAATATAGTGAAAAGACGATTTCGTCTAAAGCAAAGACTTTTAATGAAAGATAAAAAGTTCAAACAAAATTTCTATGGTCCTTCACACTTTTAATATATTATAGATTATAGATATAAATATTTTAAATTTTTAAAAAATCTTTAGAACCTTATGAGCAGTGGCGGACCCAGGATTAAAGGGGCGTGGGTGATTACTACAGTGCACCTAACCAACTTCTTCTTTAGTGGGTTCTTTTATATAATTTATATCTATTTTCGCATATTTTTTATATAATTATACCTATTCTGCATCAAATTTTGTGTGTGCCGAAGCACCCAAAAATTATGTGTAGGTCCACCGCTGCTCATGAGGTAGCTATTTTTCTCTGAAATTTAGTTTCGACCTCATGAGGTCACTATTACTATTTGGCGGACATTTTTTTCATTTAAGCAACCTCATGAGATTCATTTTTATAAAAAAAAACATTAAGAAAAGTATTTAGGGTAAAAACGACCTCATTGTCACACCCCCTTTTTAATCAAAAGATATAATTTTGATTCTAAGTTTCAAAAGGTTTTATTATTAAGTAACAAAAAGGAAAATTTATTTCGAAAAGAATTGTTACGTTTAAATCAGAGTCACCACTTGGCATAAATCGGGTGTGCAAAGTCATCTTTGGAAATCCTTTTTCAAAATAATTTGACTCTAAAAACTGATCCACGAACAGAAATTCCAATTAAGAAATTCTATTGACCATGGAAAAGGTGTTAGTCATCCCTCGGTCCCGTGGTTTGACCATGGTCGCTCTATAGAGTATATCGGTTAGTATGACACTATAAAATGCATAAACCAAACAAAACACGCAAACACCTAAAATAAACAATCAAAATCTCCAAAATAATGTCCAGTCCAATTTATTACAAATCGAAATTACAATGCTGAAATAAAGCCTAAACTATTCTAATTGTCCTAGTTATGCTTTATCTGATGCCTCGGGCGCCTTGATCATGAACCTCCTTTTCATACATGATACTTTGGGGCATTTCCCGACGAATAAGTATAATTTTTCCCGGGGCATTCCCTGGCCAAATAAATACAATTGGTTCAAAAGCTATAAAATCAAATCATTCAACAAAAAATTCAAACATTCAACAATCCATAAATCCTAAGTTTTGCCTACCCGACCTATTATTTGTCTACCAATTTAGACCTAACATGGCACTACCGAATGAAACAAATTTAATAAATGACGATGATGAATCAAAACAAAATAATTAAACTTATTAATTCTTCAATTCCTACACCCCCAAATTAGGTTAAGCACCAAATCAAATTGAATTCTCACTTACAGTGATTAACATGACTTCAATACAGAATTAGCAATTAGATAATGATAATTAATATTGCTTCAAATTAACATGGGTAGGGGGTATGTTGGGGTAGAGGCTATAGGTTGTTATTTTTATTAGGGTGAGATGTCCTAAGTTGTTAAGAATTTGTTGGATTTGTTATTGTGTGAAACTTATCACATAGGTCTCGGCACATGGTAAGACGGGGTAAAAATGGTATAAAATGATTTTGGGGAGGGACAAAATTACATGTCTATATTATGCCCCAATTAGGGGTAAACACAAAGTGTTTTCAGACAAAGAAGTAGACAACGAGATAGAATTTTGACCCGACTATTATTTGAAAGAAAGAAAAAGAAGGACAGAGTACCACCGAGTCTTGATTTAGGACATTATACCTACCCCAGTTATGAGGGAATCAAATCACATGTATCTCAAAGGGTTGGAAGGAGAAGGACTATACTGAGTTAGAGAGTCGCGTGAGGTCCTGTTGAGGTTTCAGTTCGTGTATCTGTCACTCCATCAAAATAAAAATTACAAGTTAAAAACATAGATAATATTATAAAAGTCCTATCTATGCGGCTTTCCTTGGCTCTTGACTTGCTATTTCATCACCTTATTCTCCAAGTGGGCTCCTGACTTGCAATTTTCTTACTTTGTTCTTTGGGCGAGCTCCTTACTTGTAATTTCATCACCTTGTTGCTTCTCTTTCAATTTCTTCACATTGTTCTCCAGGCAGGCTCCTGAATTGCTTTTTCTTCAATCTGTTAACTTTCAATTTCTTCACCTTGTTTCTTGGCTTTCACTTTCTTCACCTCTTTGCTTAACTTTCCATTTATTCGCCTTGTTCTTTAGGCGGGCTCTTGGAATCACATCAAAACTAGAAAGAAAATTATCCCAAACAAAGGTTATGATAGAAATCTCACTTTTCAAAAATAAAGTCCCATTTTTCAAGAGGGTCTTAAATGATGCTTTCAATAACATGAATTAAATTTTTTGCCCCAGTTTATCATCAGAAAACTTTTGTGAATGTCAAATCCAATTATAACTACTTTCATGTTGCAATGATGAATCAAGAATCTGACCAAGAAATGCATTTCTTATGAGTAAAATTAAATGACCAAGACTAGGAAGTACGTCTCCCAAAAATTAAAGTAAGGAATTTCGACTAGAGAGTGAATCTTCAAGAGATAAAGTTATAAGTTTTGAAATGTGACACCTGACAAATGAAAACTGATAAGGAAGTGCATCTTCTAAGGGTTAAGTATAATGAACCGACCATCAAATGCGGCTTTTAGGAGCGAAGGTTCAATTTAGGAAGTATATCACCTAATAAATGAAACCTAAATTAGTCAAATAAAGAGGTGCATATCCTAGGGGTTGTATGGAAGGACTCAATCAGAAAGTGCCTCTTCTAGGAGTAAAGGCTTAAGTTAGGAATTATGTCACATAGCAAGCCAAACTTGGACTAACCTGACAAGGTAGTGCATCTCCTAAGGGTTAACTAATCCACTAGAAAGTACATTTCCTAGGAGTAAAGACTTAAGTTAGGAAGTATGTCTTCTAACAAGAGAAACTTGAATTACCCTGACAAGAAAGTGCGTCTCCTAAGAGTTAACTACTCAACTAGAAAGTACATTTTCTAGGAGTAAAGGCTTAAGTTAGGAAGCGAACCACCTAAAGAAAAACTTGAATAACCACCAAGGAAGTGTGTCTCCTAAGGGTTAAGTGGAATGAATCGACTAGAAAGTGAATTTTTAGGAGTCAAGACTTAAGTTACGAAGTGCACCTAACAAGTAAAATTCGAATTACCCAATCAAGAAAGTGCGTCTTCTTACAAATGTCACTTAAATTATCC
Organism: Capsicum baccatum var. pendulum; assembly: GCA_030864225.1. Taxonomy (NCBI): domain Eukaryota; kingdom Viridiplantae; phylum Streptophyta; class Magnoliopsida; order Solanales; family Solanaceae; genus Capsicum; species Capsicum baccatum. The sequence continues at coordinate 93,400,427 of CM061551.1, forward strand.
ATATAAGAAAATGTATCTCCTTATAAATGCCACTTAAATTACTCAGATAAGGAAATATGCCTCCTTACAAATGCCGCTTGAATTACCCAAACAAGAAAATGCATCTCCTTACAAATGCCACTTAAATTACCCAGAAAAGAAAATGCGTCTCCTTACAAATGTCACTTAAATTACCCAGACAAGGAAATACATCTCCTTACAAATGTTGCTTGAATTATCCAAATAAGAAAATACGTCTCCTTACAAATGCCGGTTGAATTATCCAAACAAGGAAGTGTGTCTCCTAACAAATACTACTTTATTTTGACAAGGAAATGCGTTTAATTACGAATTACACTTGAATTACTCAAGGAAATGCATCTTCTAACAAATGCGACTTAAATTACCCAGACAAAGAAATGTGTCTCTGTAATACCCTACACTTTTCTAGCTGTCCCTAGAAGTTTAAGGGGTAGCTTCCAAAAATGAAGAATATCAATTCGCATGGAGTTTTCAGAATTTAAACCTCCCATTGTGTGTAAAATCTAATAAGATTTCCAAAGATATAAGATTCGCCCAAATGCAACACTCAGTGAAGGAGTTATGGCATTTTTAAGTTGACAGTGTGCCACTTGGGCACTTAGCGCATCGCGGAGAAGGCAAAATCCGTATCTGTCAATTTCTAGTGGCCTTTCACGATATTGGCACATCACAGAGAGGGACCAATCCCCAACTATCCAATTCCAGTGAGGGTCCACGATATTGACGCGTCGCGCCAAACTTTCAGGTCCCATCCAAAGTGGCAACATGATACCACCAAGTCGCGTCACTATGTCTATTCCTAGTTGGCAATTTCCAGTGGCTTGGAGTGATAGTGGCGCATCGCGCCAATGCCATAAATCAGGAATTTTGTTTGGTCATTTTCAGCTCTATTTAAAAGTTCAAAGAGGGCACTATAGTCATTCTCCCAGCCCCAAATCCGTCTTAAACAATGAATTAAACCCCTCCAAAGCACTTTACATCCATTTTTCATCAAATCTCTCTCAAGTAAAACCCTACTTATCAAACTTCCTCCCCAAGAAATCCAAATTCCTTCATTAATTCTCCAAAGTAAGCCAAGATTGAGGATTCCCAATACAAGAACTCTAAGAATTCATCTTCAAAGCATCAATAGGAATCTAAGATTCAAGCTTTTCATCAAAGATCATCAGTTAAGGTATGTGGTGTTCTTCAACAATGATAATTCTTTTATCCTTGTGCCCAAAACTTATTTTAAATTCAAACTTTACTGAAGTTTATGTGATTCCACATGAAATTAAAGTTAGGGCTTATGCCCATTATTGTTATTTAGACTTTTATGATATTTCCAATGATTTAGAAGTTGAATTCCATGATTTTGTTCATCTTTTCATGCATATTGCTGAAATTTCCAAATTTTATCATGAATTATAAATGTTTATATTATCAAGCATGAAGTTTAAGATGCTTTAATATGAGATTGATGCATAGGTCATTACGCCCTAATTAAGATTTCTATTTTGAGATTATTTATGCTATAAGCATCTTAAGATAAGATTATTCTCATATTTTGATAAAGATTTTACCTTTTGATCCGAAGCTAAGATAAAGAATCCATTTTGTTCATATGACTTGAGATTTAAAGAAAGAAAAACATAATTGATTCTCTTATAAACCCTCGTACTATTTTTGAATTTGATTTCTTAAGATTTTGAGCATAAGAATGGGAGTACTATTTAGCACCGAGATGAGTATGTTACTAAGGTTTCATGCCCCAAAACTACGTGCCACCGTAGTATTGAGATTATTTCCACTTCTACGTGGATGACTAAGATTGTGATCACTTAAGATTAGAAGTTCTATTCTGATGGCAAAGGTAAAACAACCCTACCCTATGAGGGCAAGATGTGGGACTCCATGGATGCTCACATGGTGTATGTCGGTTAGAAGAACCTCCCAATAAGATTTTCCCTACTCTTAAAATAGTCTATTGGCGTAAGGCCTTAAGATAAAAGCATATGTTTTGAAAGCTATGGATTTAAGATTGTTAAAGTCTTGAGATGAAGTATTCCCCTTACAAATTGAGAAGATAATATAGCAGCTTTCAAAAAGAACAGATTTTAGAACTGAATGTTATGATTCACAAGATTCATATTATATGCTCTATTATTTATGATTTGTGATCTTCAGATTTCTTATTACTCGAGCCTATGTGAGTCATTTACATTTAGCATGCAAGATTTTATAAACTGTGATGATATTGTTTACCTATTGCATGCACCCTCATATACTCAGTACATCATCTAAGTACTAATTCACATATATGTCTATGTGCTACATTGTTTCATAATATAGGTTCAGGTGCTCAATCTCAGCAACGTGAGTGATCTTCGAGCATCTCATCTAGATACCTATAGTTGGTAAGTCCTCATAGTTTTGGGACTTCGTTATATATACTTCTAGTTTATTAGTAGATGTTTCTTATTTATTTCCTATAGTTTGAGTCAGCTAGGGCCTGTCCCAGTGACTCTCCAGATTTAGTCAGTAGAGGCTTGTCGGACTACTAAGTTTATTTTAGACCTTTGATTTAGTATTCAAATTTTCAATATTATTTTACCAAGACTTATGAGATTAGTATGTTTCAAATAAGATTTCCGCATCTGTTATGTCTTTATATTTATATTTCCCCTATGTAGAGATTCAAATTTAGTAGAAAACAACCAAGGTTAACTCGGGACTACTTGTAGTTTGGAGCACCGTGTGACATTCCAGGAACTCTGATTTTGGGGCATTACAGTCTCCTTACAAATGCCACTTGAATTACCCAAACAAGGAAATGTGTCTTCTAAATATTAAATAGAAGGACTCAACTAAAAAGTGGGATTTATAGAAGTGAAGTTTCTATTTAGGAAGTGCATCACCTAATAAATGATCCTGAATTACTCGGACAAGGAAGTGTGTCTTCTAGAGATATTGAATTATGAGTTTTACCTTGGTTTTATTGCCCAACCTGTGCAAAAACTTTGTCTCTTGCATTTGTAGAAGTGGAAAATTACAGCCTTCATGTTTAGGCTTTGAAGTCCTTGATTTGAAGGTAACATGTATTCCTGTTTCATACAAAGAAAACTTGTGGGTTTATAAATACGATTGCTGATTTGTGGCTTTAGCTTTCACCACAATCGCTCTTTCCCCAGTCATATTTAATCTTGCTTCAAACCCATAGCATATGCCATTGACTTGTTGCATCATTGACCCAAACTCAGATTATTAAGAGTGACTCTGAAATAAAACACAATTTATCCGCTTTGCTATGCTCCTCAGATAAACCCTTGGAACCTTGGTATTTTCATGAGTTTCTAGACTTGTCTGCTGACACAACTTTCTACATACCTTATTTTACCTCACAATCATGCTTCTTTTATGTGCTGGCCTTTTGTCTTGCTTTGTACAATTGAAAAAGTTGGTGGACAATTTTGAAATCTTTTTTCACTTGCTTTGGCATTTATTTGACTCAAAGACATAAGAAAAATGACTTTCCATTTGAATAACTTACTAAAGGAAACAAAAAATAAAAATAAAAATGTAAATAAAAGAGAACAGATAATGAATGTCCCCATTGAAACAGATAAAAGAAAAATTTATCTGAAAATGACATTCAACTCGAATGATTATGACATACATTTTGGATTGAAATGCCTGATCCTTCCATCCAAACATTCACCAATTGTTGTTAAGTCAATGGCCCTGAAATTGAGTTACTTTCTTGGGTCAATCGCATTTAGAGACCTCATTCAGTTAGTGGCGCCTTGAAGGGTTTTCACCGACAGGCCTCTCTCATTTTTCTCACCCTTTCCTTATGATGTACGGTGAGGGTTTTCACTAATAATACTCTCTCATTTTTATTTTTCTCAACTTACAGTCATCTTACGGTGCCCGTGAGGGTTTTCACCTATAAGATTCTCTCATTTTTATTTCTCTCCCGATCCTTATGCTGAAGAAGACAAGTAGTACCCAAAATGCATCATCATATCCATTGAATGCTTAGCCTTAACATTATTAAAGATTAATCTGAAGGTTTTTTTTGGCTGTAACTTGGATTTTGGATAGGGTTAGAAAGAAAAGATGGCATAAGGTCTAAACGACATTTGAAGTGGGGTGGGACTTACAACTTTTGAAATCGACTCAAATAATGAAGATTAAATCATGCCCCAATTTCTTTAACTGGGTAATTCCCAATTATTTATTTGATTGGACCGAGCCCAAAGTAGGGTTGCCTATGTATCTCACCCCCAAGAGAGGAGAATCAGGTCACACGTAGTTCCGACTGCTTGTTTTGCTTAATTCTGATTTCTTTTTTTTTTCATTGACTCTTTTCTCTTGGGGACTTTTTTGACTCTATTTTTCTTGACATTCTTCTTTTTTATTTTATTTTGGATATTTTTTTCTTTTCTTTTCTTTTTTGAAACTTTTCTGACTTTATTATTTTGCTTGACACTTTTATTTTGAGTTTTGCTAATTCTAACTTGATTCCAAAAGAGGGTATGAAAGAAAATAACACTAAAGCTCAAATGGGTTAAACAAAGGATGACATAATGTTAGGATAGAAGAATGAAATGCCTTCATTATATCAATCCTTGAAAACATAAGTACATATCTTACAATATGACAGTGAAAGATTAAGATCATTTGTGACATTTTTTACAGCACTAACTTTAACTGAGCCTGTGCGTCACTACTTCTTCTATGCTTGTCTAGTATACATCTCCACCTTTGTTGTAAATCCCTTACATCGAATGTCTCATTTTTTATGGATTTGATTTTCTTTCTATTCCTCTTGATATAGGATAACGCATCCACTGTTTGACCTAATTGAGATATGCCTTTCAATTGATGATCAAGTTATTCTTGTCATTCTCAAATTAATTGCCTTAATTTTGAAAGAAGGTTTTAACATGGCCACCGAATATCTCAACATTCTACCTATTTCTCAAATGTTTTTTTAAACTTAGCCATCTGATTTAACGCTTCATGATTAAACTGGATTTTAAGATCTAGCTAAAAATTTTGCAACCATGTCATATTACTAGAACTTACATAGAATGTACTATGTAAGGAAAATAGATAAACAACACATATTTAAAACACAAAGGGAAAAAGGACACTCCATTTAGTTGAAATGGAAGATATAAGGGTTTAAACAAAGACGACAAAGAAATAAAACAAGATAGATTCCAAACTACAACCCTGAGATAATTTGAAAAACGGAAAGGAAAATAAAGTAGACTACCTAAAACCTTTTCTAATAAGGAAAGGAGTGACATTCAATTGTTGAGCCTGACATCTTAGCCACTGGTTTGTACATCAACATAATTAGAGCTTTCACCACTGTCAATTTTCTGCATTATAATCGACTTATCTTAAATAATCTTTTCTATTTCTCTTTTCAAAGCTCGACAATCTTCAATACTGTGACCCTGAATATTAGAATTTTATGCACATCATCCATAAGGATCAAAACTGCTTGAATGCGGGTCAGGAGTATACCTAAGGAGAAGAGTGATCATGACTCACTGTACCAAAATTTGAAATAAACTGGCATACGACTCTCCAATTAGTGTGAAGCTGTCCCTCGACTTCTACCATATTTTATTATTTGACTTGGATAAAAAATTGGGCCTAAAAGGGCTTTGGTATGTTTGTGGAGATGGATGATGACCCTGAAGATTTGGGGCGTGCCATTGTGGGTAAGATGGAAGATGAACATGTAGTTGCGCATTATATACTGGATATGGAGGTAAGGGAATGAAGTATAGTGAATTTTGGGAGTGATTATGTGGAGCTTGGGAATGAACTTGGGTTTAAGCCTGAGGGTAACGACGCTGTGGTCTTCTTAACTTTGCCCGTTGTCTAACTATAATTGCAGCTACATCTTCCTCATTCTTCTTCCCACTAATATTTCCTGAACCCTTTTGAATTGCTTGAGTAGTTGCTTTTAATATTATAAAACTCACAATACGACAAATCTTAATTCCATCATCTATCATCACTCCCATTTTTAGGACCTCAATAAATAGCTTGGCTAATGCAGGTAACAAGTATTCATGATATTTTTCATCCTGTGCTTGAATAAAAACCTCCACTATATTACTTTTTTTCATTGACGGTTTTACCTTAGCAGTTTGTTCATGCCATCTAATCGCATATTTCTTGAAACTTTAATACTCTTTTTCTTTATGTTAGTTAGGGATTTCTCATCAAGAATCAATTTCACATTATATTGAAATTGTTGCATGAATCCGTTAGATAGGTCATCCCAACTATTCCACTTGCCGATGTATTGGTCAACAAACCAATATGAAGTTAGACCTGAAAGACTCTCACCGAAATAAGCTATGAGTAATTTTTCCTTCCCTCCAGTGCCACTTAGATGGTTACAATAATGCCTCAAATGTGACACTGGGTGTCCGTGCCCATCGTATTTCTCAAACTTCATCATTTTAAAGTCAAGAGAGAGATTAATACCTGGAAACATGCACAGATCTTTATACAAGACACTTTTGTAACCCCTGAGTCTTTGAAAGTTCTTTATAGACAGTTCTAAACTTCTCAATTTTTTAGTCATTTCCACTTATTCTTCCATCATAATAGGTTTCTCAGTGTTAAGAGGAAATTCAGTTAGGTGAGTGTAGCCGTAAGGACCAGTCAACTTAAATATGGGATCAAGAGCAAGATACTGATCACCAGAAATATTCAAAACAGGCTCACTTGCAGAGTGAGAAATCATAATTATTGGATGGATATTAAAAGCATGAGCTTCGGGTAGGTGTGGCACCGCAAAATCATTAACAACAGATAGAACCAAGTATGTGGTAGTTTTGTGTTGAGGAGTGAGGAAATGAATATTAGAAGTGTTTGGATATTATTTCCCCAAAGTAGATCCTGATGCCTGTTGTAGCGTGTTAAAAAATACGAAACTGTGCATGTGACACTGGAGGCAAGCTAGAAAGATATTCCAGACTATCAGTGAAAAATGGAGGAGGCGGCAACCCATTAGCCCAAACTCGATGCATTTCTATCATTTACTATCTTAATTTCCAAATCTCTTCATTATCTTTTAAAGTCTCATTCCCCGAACTCTCTATATGATTAGTGACAACAACCTCGGTATCCTTGTTGGCCATAACTTTCTCTTCGACATGGTGCAATATGGAGGACCAACCAAAATTCCATAACCAAACACCTTAAACTAATTGAACAAGAGTTTAAAAGTATGTTAGAGTTCAACATTTGTTTAGAATCTTTTTTCCTCTTTTTTTATTTTTTTTAAAAAAATCAAGGAACCCAAGAAGGGCGCCTACGTATCTCACTCCCGAAAGAGGAGAATCAGGTGTGCGTAGTTCGTGAAGTTTTGGCACAACATGGCCTAATCAAACTTTCTTTCTTTTTCTTTTTTTCATGAGACTTTAAAAAGAAAAGAAAATAAAAAATTATCAAAGAATTGACGAAAATCTTTTTAAAGTTTTTCAGCTTTAAAATACCTATACAAAATGAAACCTATGATTACCACAGAAAAACTTTTTTGAATTTTTGATTTTGAATTTCATACGAAAATAAAAATTTAAACTATTAAAGGAAAATCTTTTTGTAGTTTTCTTTTAAAGATGTATGTGACACCACTCTAAATGAAGAGTGAAGAATTTTTTTTGGATTTTTAAAAGAAGATCACTGAATCCTAGAGGGGCTGTCTACGTATCTCACTCCTGAAAGAGGAGAATCCGGTGTGCGTAGTTCGTCCAGATTGAACAATTAAACAATAACGGACAGACTAACCTCTACTTAAGAGACACAAACCAAATAGACAATGAAAAACCTCAATAATATTTTTTTTTTGATTTGATACTTCACATAAAAATGACACTAATAACTATTAAAGGAATTTTTTTTGTCATTTTCATTATAGGAAATGTACAAAACTTCTACCTTCTTTTTTTTGAATTTTTCTTTTACAAAAAGCTCCTATTATAGAAAAAACTTTTTAAAAATTTTTGAATTATGAATGCTTGCTAAAGGAAACAAAAGAAAAATCTTTTTGATATTTTTTTTTGAGAAATAAGTGCAAAGGGTAAATTTTTTTTGAATATTTAAATTCTAGAATACAAAAGCCATAAAAAACTACGAAACTCTTCTTTATTTTTGACTCAAATTTTCTTTTTTTCCCTCCTTATTTTTTGAACTTTTCCTAGTCTAAACACAATTTTTATGTTAATTTTGGCACAAGCTTATCTAAATTAGTCCGTCAAATAACCCTACTACCTTAAAAAAATGTAATAATTAGCACGTAGGAATGCTTTAGGGGTGAGTCTCCTATAAAAGACCAAGTGGGTCCCGCTAGGTCTCAATATAATGTACATAAGTATGACCTAAAGGCTGACCTAGACTGGAGTCCACTAATAAAGCTTTTCAAGGGAGCGTATGGTGGACAGTGGCTGCAGCCGCTTTCCATCTACTCAATACCCCCAACGGCTCTCCCTCCTAAAATAAGGGTGACTCAACTAGAGGTCGTGTACATACGTGTACTACAGGACTTGTTGCAAAAGAATGACTTAGGGTAATGCACATGATGCCAGATATAAAGTGATAACACATATGAGAAAAATAGTAAACACGTAGCACGTAAGCACTCAACAACGATAAAAAAATAACACACGATAACACAAACAAGGCATCTATACATCTATAGTGTCACACTAAGTCGATAAATTCAAAAATAAGCTTGAATTATAAAAAATTTCCTAGCAGAGTCGCTAGAATTGTCACACCCCCTTTTAACTAAAAGCTATAATTTTGATTTCAAGTTTCAAAAGGGTTTTATTATTAACTGACAAAAGAAAAATTTATTTCGAAAAGGATTATTACATTTAAACTCAAATTCGCCACTTGGCGTAAATTGGGTGTGCCAAGTCAACTTTGAAAATACTTTTTCAAAATAGTTTGACTCTAAAAATTGACCCACAAATAGAGATTCTGATTAAGAATTTTTGTTGACCGAGGAGGTGTTAGGCATTCCTCGGTCCTGTGGTTTGACTACAATCGCTCTGTAGAGTATATCAGCTAGTATGACACTATAAAATGCATAAACTAAACAAAACACACAAAGAAAACAATCAAACAGTCAAAACCCCAAAATAGTGTCCAGTCTAATTTATTACAAATCAAAATAAAAATGCTGAAATAAAATCTAAACTATTCTAATTGTCCTAGCTACACTTTACCTGATGCCTTGGGCCTTGATCACGAACCGCCATTGCATACATGATACTTTGGGGCATTTTTTAGTGAATAAGTATAATTTTCCTCGGGGCATTCCCGGGCCAAATGAATACAATTGGTTCAAAAGCGATAAAATCAAATCATTCAACAAAAAATTCAAATATTGAACAATCCATAAACCCTAAGTTTTGACTACCTGACCTATCATTTGCCTATCAATTTAGACCTATCATGGCACTACCAAATGAAATAAATTTAATAAATGACGATGATGAATCAAAACAAAATATTTAAACTTATCAATTCTTCAATTCCTACACCCCTAAATTAGGTTAAATCCCAAATAAAATTGGATTCTTATTTATAGTGATTAACATGACTTCAAAACAAAATTAACAATTAGATAATGATAATTAAAATTACTTCAAACCAAAATCACATAAATGTCATCATCATTCGAAAATATTCACAAAATAGAGATAAGAGATATAGAGTTGGACCTCAATGGATGATTTTGTTTCGAACAAATAGAAATGAATTAGAACTCATGAAGCAACGAAACCTCAACCCAAATGGAACCTCAACGTCGAACCTCAATTACGAACTTCCCAAATTCAACTCACTATGACCCATTTGGGTTTTGTTGTAAATCCAGACCCAAAATATTAAGAAAAGAGAAAAACTCGCACTGATTTTGTATGCAGCAGGTCTGTTTAGCCACTTCAAAAAATTGAGCTGCCGCCGTTGGAGTCAATGGCATTTTCCGACGTAGGGGGTTGGTTGCTTTTTTTCATATTTTTGGAGTAGGATGGAGATGATGGCGTCGACGGAGATCCGGCGATCTCAGACAGTGATAGAGAGTGTTTGATTGCTGGTGGGATATTATTTCTAGCAAAAATTTCACTACAAAGAGCTGGACCGCGATTGTCCTTCCCTATTTTTCTCCAAATTCTCACACAATTTTGTTTTGTTTTTTATTTCTGTGCGTTGAGTCTCTAGCTGTGTATGCGTGAATTCATATTCTGTACGTATCCTCCATTTTCCATGTGTATGTGAGGTGTATGTATATGTGAGTGTGGTATGCAAGGAGATGCGTGAGTTGTATGTGTGTGGTGTAATCTGTGTGGGTGTGTATGTAACAAAATAGTATATTATTTTGATGGGTCAGTGTGTGTGTGAATTCTTTGTATGGTGTCTATAGGTGTTTCCTTCTTTCTCAATTCTTTTCTTATTGTGTGTGTATATCCGTAAGAGGTGTGTGGGCTATGTGTGCATATATGGAATTCGATGGTGGGTGGGGTGCACATAGGTAGGGGGTATATGGTGTAGGGGGTATAGGTTGTTATTTTTACTAGGGTGAGGTGTCCCAAGTTGTTAAGAATTTATTGGATTTGTTATTATGTGAAACTTATCACCTGGGTGAAGGTAAAAGGTAAGATGGGAAGGGACAAAATTATGTGTCTACACTCATAAGGTTACTTTTGGTAGAGTTTTTAACAGTGTGTCTGTTTGCAATACATTTTTTTTAGTGACAAAAATAAATTGAAATTACAAATAAAAATATGAAGAAACAGGATCTTTTTATTGATAAACATGGGCATACAAATTTGTTCCTCCCTTGATTCTTCTCTCATGATTTTTTTCGTAATTCAAGAACCGTTAGTAGCGTATTTCTCGAATGAAGGAATATTTGGATTTGATATGAATTTTCCCATAATTTGAGGGGTATTAGTGCGCATTTCTCGAACGTAGGAATATTTGAGTTTGATCTCCATGAAAGGAGGATTTGTGAATCTTCTTGATGTATTTGATTATCAACAAGAGAGAGTTTTGATTCCTTTGTGATATTCCATGAGTTTATGGAATTATCTAAAAATATTTGAGATTTATGAATATCTCATGAATTTGTGGGATATTTGGGATGCCTCTTTTATGGAACATTTTCCCCTTTAAATAGTCGTATTTAGGGTTGAGAGTAGAATATCCAACAAGCTAGGGTAAAGTAGCATCCAAGAACTCTAATAGAATTCGAATTCACAAAATTTTGATGACTATACATGCTCCCTACTTCAAGGATTGTCAAAGTGTAGACTTGATGAAACTCAAAGATGAGTCATGAAGTACCCATATAGCTTCCATATTTACATCTTACGGCTACAGATTTGCATATATGATTTATGAGAGAAGAGATGAAGGATAGATTTGGTTGCACTAGGCGTGCCAATTTATTTCTAATAAATATTACAGTGGCAAAATAACTTGCAATCCCAAATAAAATATGAAGAAACAAGAATTTTTATTGATAAACGATATAGGTACAAATTTGTTCCTCCTTGATTTATTTCTAGTAATCTCTTTATTTTTTTGTATTTCGAGGATCGTTAGTGGCGTATTTCTTGAGCATAGGAATATTTAGATTGGATCTTCGGGTTCGTATGGATTTGATCTTCATGAAAGAAGTTTTTGTGTATATAATCTCCATGAAAGAAGGTGTTTGGATTTGATCTCCACGAAGGGTTTGCAGATTTTCTTGATGTATTTGATTATCAAGAAGAGATAATTTTGATCTATGAATATCCCATTAATTTGTGAGATATTTGAGATTACTGATCTTTTATGAATATCCCATGAATTTTTGGGATATTGGAGATATTCTAGATCTCTATGAAATATTTGTCCCTTTATATAGACATAATTTAGGGTTTAGGGTAGAGTAGCCTCCAAGCTAGCTTTGGGTAAAGTAGCCTCCAAAAACTCTAACAAAATTTGTATTCTTCTGGTAGAGTTTCACAAATTTTTGATGTCTACAAATGCCCCCTACTTCAAGGCTTGTAGAAGTGTCGACTTAATGACGAGTCTTTAGGTACCCATAAAGCTTTCATCTTTATGTGACGGCTACGATTCCATTTTTATGTGGTGGCTACATATTTGCATATTTGATTTATGAGATAAGAGATAAAGGACAGATTTGGTTCCATTAGGTGTGCCAGTTTGTTTTCGATAAATTTTTACATTGATAGAAATAAATTACAATCATAAATAAAAATATGAACAAAAATGATTTTTTTATTGATAAACGCTGTGGATACAATTTTTTCCTCCATTGATTCTTCTCTCATAATTTTCTCTGTATTTTGAGGGTAGTCAGTAGTGTATTTCTTGAATGCAGGAATATTTAGATTTGATATGAATTTTCCCGTAATTCGAGGGTCACTAGTGGTGTATTTCTCTAACGTAGAAATATTTGGGCTTGATCTCCATGAAAGGAGGATTTGTGGATCTTCTTAATGTACTGATTATCAAGAAGAGAGGGTTTTTATCTCTTTGTGATATTCCATGAGTTTATGAAATTATCCAGAAATATTCTAGATATATGAGTATCTCATGAATTTGTGGGACATTTGGGATGCCTCTTTAAGGGAATATTTTCCCATTTATACAGGCGTAATTTAGGATTTGATGTAGAGTAGCCTCCAAACTAGGTTTAGGTAAAGTATTTCCAAGAACTCTAACAGAATTTGGATTCTTCAATTCTTGTAGAGTCCCACAAAATTTTGATAGCTACAAATGCCCCTACTTCAAGACTTGTCGGAGCGTAGACTTGATGAAACTCAAAGAAAAGTCTTGAAGTACCCATAGAGATTCCATCTTTACGTCTTGCAGCTATAGATTTGCATATATGATTTATGAGAGAAAAGATGCCAGACAGATTTGGTCCCACTAGGTGTGTCAGTTTGTTTGCAATAAATTTTTTGCAGTAACAGAAATAAATTGAAATCACAAATAAAAATATGAAGAAACATGATCTTCTTTATTAATAAACAATGTGGATATAAATCTTTTATCAATAAACAATGTGGATATAAATCTGTTCTCCCTTGATTCTTCTCTCATGATTTTCTCCGTAATTCAACGGTCGTTAGTAGCGTATTTATCGAACGCCGTAATATTTGGATTTGATATGGATTTTTTCGCAATTCGAAGGCCATTAGTAGTGTATTTCTCGAACGTTGAAACATTTGGGTTTGATCTCCATGAAAGGATGATTTGTGAATCTTCTTGATATATTTGATTATCAAGAAGAGAGAGTTTTGATCCCTTGTGATATTCCATGAGTTTATGAAATTATCTAGAAATATTTGAGATTTATGGATATCTCATGAATTTGTGGGATATTTGGGATGCTTTGCCCTTTAAATAATCATATTTAGGGTTTCGAGTAAACTAGCACCAAGATAGGATAAAGTAACATCCAAAAACTCTAATAAAATCTGAATCTACAAAATTTTGATGTTAATAATATCATATAAATAAAACTACAATAAAAAGGTTGGAATTCATCCATATGCAATTCTTTTTTCCTTGACCAATTAATCATTCGTCACTGCACCATTCTCAACAATAATCCTCGTTCTCTCCACTACCATCCCCTCCTCTACTGACAGTGGTGGCGACAATAGTTTTTCCTGATGTTTGATTGAAGATATTTTGGAGATTTTCGAGAAGGGAATGTATCGGAGCTGAAAATAATGATGATATCAGATGAAAATTATCCAACATGGATAAAAAGAAAGAGGATATAAAGAAAGGAGGATGATTTTGATGAAAGTTGAAGTATTTGTGAGATTATCTCTTGAGAAGCTACTCATTATTCTCTTCACTGTTTTTTTTTTCACTCGAAAAAATTCAAGAACTGAAATTTATTATTCAGTAAAGTAAAGTAACATTCAAGAACTCGAGTTTGAGAATAAGATAAATTTAGAAGAGAATTAAGGAAAGAATGAATTGAGTATAAATGAATTTTAACCTTTTTGGTGATTTGATACGGTAAGAAGTCGATTTAGCCGTAAGACTTGTTTTGTTATAAAGTTATATTTATTTTTTAAATACCGTGATGAAACATTTAAGTAAACTAACAATTATATCACCATTATATGTATGGCTACTACTGTTGCTTGTTTTTAATTTAATATTCAATTTAGAAAAGAAAGAAAAAAAATTGATGCTAATTTACTCATGTTAATAATTCGTATGACTTGGCACCGTCTGTGGGGATCACTTTTACACTGCCTTAATAATAGTTCTGTAAACTTATGTTATTGTATGTTAAAGAATTTAAGGTTGTCTTTATATATATATATATATATATATATATATATATATATATATATATATATATATATATATATATACAATCAATTACATATTGGATTTGAGATAACTAATTTGGTTTGGTTTGTTTCTCGTATTTGTTGTTGAAAAATAATATTATTAAAAGATATTATGATTGATTTAAGTCTCATCACATTAACGCATCGAGTTAGAGTCCTGATGATCATGACATAAGATGTTTGGCTCAAGCCCATCAATTATATCAATTATATGCCTAAGACACCTTTATATGGATAAGACGTTGAGTTTGAATGTCAATGCACCATGTTGATGATATTATGATGGCTAAGGCAAAATAGTGTGTTTTTGACGAAAAGTCATGAAACTTGTCCATTGAATATGCCCCATTCCATGAAGTGAATGTGGTAGCAATATATGATAGGTCTGAAAGATGACAATTTGCTCCATTCTTGAAGTGAATGTGGTAGCAATACATCATACGTATCCCTCATTTTGCCATTATAGTAGAAATATCTTAACAGAGGCTATAAGATATCATAATTTTATAGGCTTAATGAATGATAAATGTACACTTGATTGTGATGGTAGCACAACTCACCTCTGAAAGAGGTAGAATAACCGAGAAGAATTATTCTGAAATCTACTTCTGAAGTAGTAAATTCAAAAATTTATTCATGTAATGGTAAATCTGAAATTTACTAAAGCAAAGAGGAACGTGTCATGGTAGAATTAGAGTTTACTAGTATAAAAGTTCATAAATTGACATGAACGATTGCTAAATTCCAAAAATGTGCATATTGAGTATTAGACATATGTTGAAGAAATAGAAGATTCTTCAAGAATTGTTTATGTTGCTTGTTCTCATGACAAGTTGGTTGCACCAACTAATGTTTGAATTTGATCCCTCAAAATCTAAAAAATATAAAAAGTGAATATGGGCCCATTCACCAGTCATGTGATCTGTTAAGATGCATCAATAAGATAATCACATGTACATTCATTGTCAACCTGTAGTTTGACATTCATAAAGTTGCTTGCTCAATAAAATTAGTTAAGAGCATAATTTTCAAATTGTGTAATAAAGATAATTCATCTTGATAATGTCATTTTGGCTTTGAATGCATTCGATAAATAGTTAAACCATTGCTAATAAGAACAAATCTTTATGTATCGGTTTGAAAAATTAAATACAAAAGTACTTGTATGCATCAAACTAATAAATTATGATTAATGTCCCTTAAAAGTTAGTTTTGAGTCAGGAACCACAAATTGTTCATCTAATAATTTTGATGTGTAATATACAATTAATGAATATACCATGATGCACAAAGATGGATAGAGGATGTATGTTAGTTTTTCTAACATGAGGGGGATATTATAAGCGACTATGAAATATGTTAGGAATTATCATCACATCCTCATTCAAAAGATAATTCAAGTCAAATGCCGAAAACATCTCATATTTAAGCTACAAGTGCTCCTATTTTGTGTTTATAAAGGACAAAGTCTATACATGCATGAAGTGTGGTAGACCAATCAGTTCCAAATAAAATAATCCTTGAAAAGGATAAGGAGCAAATAATCATAGTAAGAAGACAATGTGCTCTTGAAAATCCTACGACATAACACTTCTTGCAACCTTATGAGAGGTTCAGGTACTTGAAAATAATGAAGTGATGAGATCTCAAAATGTTATGTCATTCTGTAAATCGATACAAAATGATATATCATCAATGATATCTTTGGTATAATATTGATGCAATATTATAAAAGATTACGAGGAATCGGATCCTACATTTATTTAATCATACCATGCTGACGTAGAAACATTTATCAAGTGACATGAAAGAATGCATCTTGGTAAGCGTAACACTTATTTGATTTGTAGTCCAGATACTAGTAGATGTCATACATAAAATGTTGAATATTGTCACTTGACAAAAATCTGTACAAAAATTCCTAAAGGATTCAAAATGCTTGAAGCATATCAAGTTTCTGAGAAACTTATTTATTATCCTTATAAGGGATAAATTGATAGTTTGAATATTATTGAAACTCTTGGAGAGTTTTCAAAATCAATAAATTATTTGCTAAAATGAGAAATATACCAAATTGTATTAGTTATGAAGTGTCATATCTTAATGCAAGTGGTGCACTAGTCTATCTTGCTAGTACTACAAGGCCTGATATAGCCTTTTCATTCAATTCATTAGCAAGGTATATTTATTCTCCTACTAGGAGCCATCGAAATGAGATCAAACACATGATCTTGTTATATTCTGAAGATTGCAGTTTCAATCTTGTTGATTATGATGATACTGGGTATTTATTTAACCCGCATAAATATCTGTATCAAACAAGCTATGTGTTCACATGTGGGGATACTGCCATATCTTGGCGATATACAAAGTGGTCTATCTAGCATTTCCTCAAATCATACTGAGATAATAGCTATTCATGAAGCAAGCCGAGAATGTGTATGGTTGAGGTCCATGATACATCTCATTCAAGAAAAATGTGGTTTAAAATGCGACAATGTACCCACAATTTTATACAGAGATAATGCAACTTGCATAGCACATCTTAATGGAGGATTCATAAAAGAAGATAGAACGAAGCACACTTTATCAAAGTTTTTCTATACACATGAGCTATAAAGAGAATGGTGATAGTAACGTGCAACAAATTCGTTCAAGTGACAATGTGGATGATTTATTCACCAAGTCTTTTTTAACTACAACTTTCAAGAAGATGGTGCACAAGATCGGATGCAAAAATTCATTGATGTTCTTATCAGGGGGAGCAAATACGCATTGTATTCTTTTTCGCTTTCAAGGTTTTTTCCCACTGGTTTTCCTTGTAAGATTTTTAATGAGGTAGCCTATATGCGTATTGTTAGAGATATGTACTCTTTTTTCTTCACTAAATTTTTTCCCACTGAGTTTTTTTATAGTAAGGTTTTAACGAGGCACATTATCTATCAATTAGACATTCAAGGGGGAGTGTTATGAATGTATTTACATTGTAGTAAATGTCTATCAAGATATAGATAAGATCTAGTTTATATCTATCAGTATTTAAAGTATTTGTTTTTTAGTAAGAAGTTAGGAGTAAATTTTTCCTATAAATAGAAGGACTTCCTTCATTGTAAATCACCCCTCAAGAATCAGAAATAAGAATTGCTATCTCTTCTCTCTCTACTCTTCTTCTTTATTCGTTACTATTTCATAACACGTTCATTATTTCATAACAATGAGAGATATGTTTGATTATATTCTCATTCACATATAAAGAGGTTAATTGTTGAGGGTTATGAAGACATCTCGAGTACTTGATTTACTCAAGTCTTTATATTTTATGCAAAGACATGAGCAACTTGTATCTAATAAACATGAAATATATACTTTATCTTTTAATTCTTGGAAAAAGAACTATTCAAAGAAAGAGAAGAGATAACTCACCAAGAAAATTTGTATAAGGAGGTTATCCCTTTCTACATGTGAAAGAAAATATTATTTTTCAATCTTAAAATGTTAAGGGGTAAAGTGAAATTGGCTCTTGTTTAACATCAACAAGTCACTTAAATATAAGCTTATCTATCTATATCTATAATCTATATCTATAATCTATAATCTATGTATAATCTATCTATAGTCTATATCTATAGTATATTAAAAGGGTGAAGGCCTTAAATATGTTGTTGAACTTTTTGCCTTTTATTAAAATACTCCTCTTTAGACAAAATCGTCTTTTTACTTTTATCTTATTATTTTATTAATATTAAATATTGATTATATTATGGAAAAAATAAAACCTTAGCTAACAAAAATATAATTCCTTTTCCACCATCTAAAAAACCTAACCATATTGAGAATAAAAAAAATAAAAAAACAAAAA
The DNA here is from genome assembly GCA_030864225.1 of Capsicum baccatum var. pendulum. NCBI lineage: Eukaryota > Viridiplantae > Streptophyta > Magnoliopsida > Solanales > Solanaceae > Capsicum > Capsicum baccatum. The sequence goes on from CM061551.1 coordinate 93,418,724, forward strand.
AAATTTCTCCCCAAACCCGAAACCAAAAACATCTATATCTATAATCTATCTATAGTTTATATCTATAATCTATATCTATATATATTAAAAGTGTGAAGGGCCTTACAAATATTGTTTGAACTTTTTGCGCTTCATTAAAAGTCTTTACTTTAGACAAAATCATCATTTCACTATTTTTTTCTAATATTTAAAAATTAAAAATTAATTAAATATATTTATGATAAAATATTTACTTATTAGAAGTCATTGACTTTTTTCATTAGTTTAAGAATAAGAAAAATCTAAGAAGTAACACATTTTAAAATGTTTTAAATATGTAATAAGAATTTAGTCAATGATAGTGTAAAGATTTGACTTTACAAATAAGGAAAGATTTTAAACATAAAAAGAAAAAAAATTGTAACATAAATATGATTCAAATTGATGTATCTCTCTTAGCCTCCAACAGTAAGGAAAAGAGGTACTGTATGACAAATGCAAAAGTGATGATTCATCAACCACTAGAAACTTCTGGTGGTAATATCTATATGTTTACACTAAAATATATATATTTATGTTTACATTATTATATTAAAAGTGTGAAGGATCTTTGAGTGATTTAAATTTTTTACACTTCATTAAAAATTTTCGCAATAGACAAAATTATTTAATTTTAAATAATCAAATGTTATACGTTTGAGGCACGTACAGTTAAACTAGTATTAATAAAAGAAGTAGTAATTAAGAAAAAACAACGTGAAATACCCAACCTGAAACCAAAAAAATAGTAATAAGAAAAAATCCACCCCCAATGTGAAACCCAACAAAAATAATATAATAATAAAACAATTGTAATTAAAAATAACCCACCCCCAACTTGAAACCAAAAAAATAATATAATAAAATAAAAAAAATTATCCCAAAAAAAAAACTAAAAACCTTTCCCATCTTCCATAAAAGTTGTGTTCACAATTAATTTTTATAATATTTTTTTGATTTGATTATTTAATCTAAGTAAGAACTCATAATATTTAACACTCTTAAATCAATTAGAATGTTACCTTGTAAAAAAAGGAATTTGTACAACTCTATTTAACTAATATTTTGGATCAAAATATACTCGAAATATAGCTCTACTTCTACTTTTTCTTCTTATTTTATTATTAATTCAGGTTGTCTTTTTTTGCGTGTATTAATTATTATCATCTTTTCCACCTTTCTTTATTCCTTTTAGGTAATAACTTTAAAGATTATATATAAATTATGACTAAATGATTAACAAGATAATGAATTCTCCCTTTTTGATAATTTCTCGTGTTTCTCTTTCAGTAGAATTTTTTTAATCAAAATTTAAAGAAATAAGCATAGCGTCACCGAATGAAGTGGTCAAAAACATCAAAGGTTTGTCTTTTTCTTTTTCTTTTTCTTCCTTTGTTTAACTGTGACTATGCTTTGATTATGTTATTTAACTATTTGGTTAGTATTAGATAAATCTTCAATTAAACTTATTAGTTGAGTTCTAAATATAAGGTTATAGTAAGTGTTGAAGCTTAATATATATAAATTTTGTTTGAAATCTGAACCTATAAATTGAGGATTATAGTCGAATCCTTCAATTTTGGGATTACTAATTAAATTTGAAAGTGGATCAAGTACATTTATTCATTGTAAATCGAGTTTAATCTATCTACCAATTATTATAAAATCCTGAATATAATGTTAGTTGACAAAAATATCTTTCGAGAAATATTCTCAATATAATAAAAATTATTGTAAAATTAATTGGGTTGAACAGATTAGTTGAGGAAGCTTCTAAAGAATCTGACAAGCCTAAACAATTCAAATAAAATAATTATTGTATTGATATGAAATTGGAGAAGTTGAAAAAGAGATTCAGAAGATTTAAAAAAGTGTTGATATGAAATTGGAGAAGTTGAAGAAGAGATTCAGAAGATTAAAGAAAGAGAGAAGAGGTAAAGGAGAATGACTCAAGGAAGGAGTAATGATAATAGACTCTTATTTTTAAATTTCTTGTGTTTAAACTAATACACATGCTTTTCGGTTGGCTAATTTCCATTTTGAATAATAACGAAAAGTTTTCCTAACGTCAAGATGCTAACAAACAAAAATACAGTAAATATTTGAAAGACTGTCATGCTTTTTATAACTTGAATGATTTTATAAAATTGAACTCACTAAAATGAAGTAAGACACGTATATCTAAACTAGTTATATTAAAAGTGTGAAGGGCCTTCGAAATGTTGTTCTAATTGTTATATTATTAAATATTCACTATTATATATATATATATATTGTTATTTTGGTGTCCTAAATAAATGAGAAGTAAAACTCTTAAATATATAAGAAATTTTAATGTTTTATAATTATGAATATATGGAAAGAGTTGGAAAAATTGAAGAAAAGGTGTCTTTTAAGTCTTGAATGAAGGATTGGTGACATTGACCACCTTAAAGGGTCAAACATCATTAGAAAACTTGATTAAGTTAATTGTAGACTTGATTAATATTTTCAAAACTTTCTAATCTTTTCAAAAATACAAATCAACCCAACCCACACACTTCTTCAATCCAAATCAACCAATCTCTCTCCTCTCTCTCGAGGCTTCTCTCAGCTCTCTCCCAACTAATAGTTTTGCAAATTTCTCCTTTCAATCTTTGACGACTTCAACATTTGGCGAAAAATAGTTGGTATTCGAGTTTCTTTTCGACTTCAACCTTCAATCAACATGACAACCTTGCTCTCCAACCACAATAGATTTAAATTCTTCAATCTTCAATTGACGTGACAGCCTTGCTCTCCGGCCACAACAGCTTCAAATTCATTATTGTTTCACAGGTAAAAATTTATGGCCTTTTTAGTTTTGAAGAAAATGAGGAACTTGTGCCAACTTCAATTATAGTATTAGTTAACAATTTCAATATTTGTTGCTTTAATTTGAAATATGGTATGAACAAAACCCTAATTGTTGGTATTTCTTCTCTTCTCTTTTTTGAAGTGAATTATGATTTTTTGTTGTTTGTTGCATTTTTTTGAAGTTTAATTTTTGTTGTTTGTGTTTATAAAAACAAAATAACGATTTGGCTTGATTTGTTCTGTTCTTGTTCTTGGTAAAAATAATGATATTGCTATTTGTCTGTTGAACAAAATTATGCTACTGTTTTTGTTTTATCCAATAGATTATCCATTTGGTACAACATATTAACCATCTGATGTAACAGATTTGTCAAATGATGCAATAGATCAACCACTTGATGCACCAGAGGAACCATCAGATTATAATTCTGATGCAACAGATTAATCATCTGATGCAATAGATTTAGCATATGATGCAACGGTTTAACTATTTGATGCAATAGATTAACCATATGTTTCAACAGATTAAGCATCAAATAAAAAATCTAATGCAAATGATTAACCATTCGATGCAATGGAAGAACCATCAGATTAATAATCTGATGTAACAGATGAACCTCCTGTTGGATAAAATCCTATCAAGTCTTTTAACAGGACATATCCAAGACATGATTTTTTCAATTGATCATTCATTTGCCGCGATAGACGACCCAATATTGGAAGAAATCTAAATAATATTGACTGTTTATAATTGTTCCAACAGATCACTTATGTGTTACAAAAGATGTGTGACCTGTTTCACAAACCATGCATCTTTCTCAAAGGATGAGTGATATATTTTGTATTGTCACCACAGATTACTCAGCCGTTGCTATAGGTTAGTTAACTGTTTTGACAGATCACTCATATGTTGCAATAGCTGTGTGATCTGTTATACATACAATTCATCTTTCTCAACAGATGAGTGATATGTTTTATAGTATCACAAAAAATTACTCAGCTATTGCTACGGGTTATTTAACTATTCCAATAGATCACTTATATGTTGCAACCGATGATGTTGCAATAGTTGTGTGATCTGCTGCATAGAGCATTTATTTTTTTCAATAGATGAGTGATATATTTTGTATTGTTGTAATAGATTACTCATCTATTGCAATAGGTTATTTAACTGTTCCAACAGATTACTCATGTTGCAATAATGTGTGATCTATTGTACAGACCATTCATCTATCTTAAAAGATGAGTGATACATTTTGTATTATTGAAACAGATTGCTCATTTGCTGTAACAGGTTTGTTACATGCTGCAACAGATGTACTACCTGGTACAATAGTTAAGTGATCTTTTGGAACTGTTATTTTACTATTTTGCTTGTTATATTTACTGTTATCCCCTTTTAATGATGTATTAATCAACTATAATATATTTTTTATGTTCTTATTAATTATAGATAACATGGTTCCCAAAATAATAGAAACCAAATCAAGTCCAAGTAAAGAAACAACTAAAGCAGCTAGGCTACATCCACCGCTCTATGGGCTTGATTTACAAATGTTATCTCTATTAGGAGTAGAATATGATGAACGTGGGGAGAAAGAATATTTCAAAAGAGACGATCCAAATGCTAATAGCCCTTTCGCCGAAGAGTTGGTCGAAACCTTCAGCATTGATCATTATCCTATGAGAATGCAGTACGATGGTGCCACAAATTTAATAGGTGATTTTGTGGTTAAGTCATCCATGGGAAAATCTTTTGACGCTTTCAGAAAAATACTTTAAGAACAAAAATTGGATGCTTATTTCAGGGACAACTGCTTTGGGAAATATCTTAATTTGCCGGAGCATTTCAAATGAAAATAGTATATGAACTTCTCAAGCGTAGGTTTATGTATGCAAAAAAAGAAAAGATGGATGAGGTGTGGATAACTTACTGTGGCATTCCTGTGTGTTTTGGTTGGAAGGAGTTTTCCATAGTTACTGGACTAAAATGTTATCCTCCTTCTTAAGTTATACCTATTCTAACCTAAAAAAAATCAGCCCGCACACCCTAAAAAGGCTAAGGCAAGTCGTGTAATCATGATGACCTGGTTTTCATTGTTGGTTGAAGCTTCAAAAACAAAAATTTAATAGAAGCGTTAAAAGGTAAAGAGCTTTTAAAGAAGCACAAGCTGTCATTGTGCTAGGTTTGGTTTGTACATAATACTCTTTGGACGAGAGACATTAACGACAACATAAACGCTGGTTTAATAAAGCTCTCCGAGGATCTTGAGGCATTTAACAACTATTCTTGGGGTTATGAAAGTTCAAAATGTCTATCCAATATTTGTTGACTCCGTTAGCGCTAAAGATAGTGAAATTATATGGCTTTCCATGGAATTTCATGGTAAATGTTTTATTTATTTCTTTTATTATGATATCATTCATTTTTTTACTCAATAATGGTTTTGATTTATTAGCGTTATTTTATAGGATTGGGCGTTCGAAGCCATTCTTCATTTGAGACAATAAGTGAACTACCAGAAAGAAGTTTTCTGTCCAAGAATCTTGAGATGGTTGCCGGCCAAAACTGATAAAAATGCAAAATTTCTTGATCTCTTCAACCCCCAAAGGATGCTGTAAGTATAATTAGAATTAAGTTTTTATTTTAATTAATGACTTTTTTTAACGATCTAATCATCATTCTAATATATGTAATGATTTATGTTAGATTGTGCATCCGTCACTAGTTCTGACCAATCGAGAGTTGAAGATACTATTTTTTCTTACTTTATGATCTGTGTAAACTTTATCGGACCCTAAGGTCATCGACAGAATAAAAATAGAATTATTTGGAGCAACAACCATTATAAGAAAAATAATTTTGAAGGGTGATCTTGTTGTTGTTGATGGTCTTAGTGGTGATGAAGATATTGGTGGTGGTAGCGGTGTTGCTGTTGGTGCTAATGATGCCACTCTTAAAGTATTTAAAACAAACCATTATGAGTATGATCATATTGGTTATACAAATTTTGCCTCTCCTAGCGAATGTTCTGCATGCAAATATCAAGACTGTAGGGGGAAACATGATATAGTGATTAATGCTACTAATGTATTAACTGCTTCTGTAAAGGAATTGACATCTAAGAAGGGTGTCATTCCATCAAAGAGTATTTTATTTCCATCCACTCTATTAGAGATTAAGTCTAAGAGGAGAAGAAAAGTGATTTCCAAGGCATTATCAAGCATCCAAAAGAGCGAAATTGTAACTCCTCTGTCCATGTGTTGCACTAAGCAATGTATAATGTCCAAAGGAGAGAAACACGAGCTGAACAAAGTGAATATATATGTCTTCCAACTAATAAACAAACATATTTCTGTTTCAATGGATGACACATCTGCTGAAAGTTATCAAACATATATATACATTTATTGCAATAGTTGACTAACTTGTTAGACCAGATAAAGTACCTATGGTGACATATGTCACATCTGTTTTAACAAATCAAATAGCTCTTCTTACTGATTTTATTTGTACCAATAGATTACCTATCTACTGCAATAGATGAGCTATATGTTGCAACAGATGGTTCATCAGTTTAAAATTATCATACAGGTCTTCCTCATGAAGAAATTTGACCCAACAGTTGATTCATTGTTGCAACAAAAATATAATCTGTTGGGACAATTTAAAATAGGAGAAATACCTATTTGATTTTCTATAATAGATGTGTTATCCTTTTCTGTTTTGTTGTATCTTCGTAATTAGCATTGACCAATTCTAGCTTTTTAGGTAGATGTAGAAGCTACTACTGAACAACATTGACAATATGCTACTCTACTCTTTTTATAGAAATACGGAGAATAGAAAGCGCAGAAACCATACGTAAGCGAGAATAAAGATCCACGACGAGCGAAGCCAAATTTCATAGCACCGAATGAACAACAAGTTGTCCATATTGAGTAGATCTTTATAGCTTAAGTTGAGTTTGTTAAAGTAATAACCTCTTCCCTCCTTAGGAATCCTTGGCATCTCATTTTTATCTCAATGGGCATTTTCTCCCCAATGTCTTATTTATTCTTCTTCTTTCTAAAATTAAACCCTAAATTCCCAAGTCGTTTTATTCATTTTCATTTTTTTTATCTATCCAAATTCTTCAAATTATTTGCATTTGGTCTTTCTTTTCTTCTTTTTTTCATTTTTCAACTAAGCTTGACAATGTCGAGTGCATCTTTCACTATTTTTTTGGATAACGATTTTCGATATTGTAAGTCCGGTCTTGAAGATCTATTGAAGACTTCTTGGACTCAACAAAATCCAGATCGTAGGTTTTTTATTTGTAAGATTTTAAATTTAATATTTTTTTAATTTAATTAGTTGATTAATTATTGACTTGTAATTATTTTTTAATTGTGTTTTTATTTTTATAGAAATTGGGTGGATGCGATTACTTTGATTGGTTTGAAGAACGACACCCTTCACAAGCAAATCGTGTAATCTGGGGTTTGTTGAAGAAAGTCAAGGCTTCTGAAGAGAAAAAAATTGAGTAAAAAGATACTACATTGTTGCTGTTATTGCTACTGGTTTGGTGGTGTTGGGCACATGGATTTTCAAGCCTAATTGCTGAAATTTTCATGGTGGTGTATTTGCTACTAGTTTGGTGTTGTCGAGCGCATGGATATTCAAGCGTGTAATTGTTGTAAAATATCAAACATATTTAGGCATATATTGTAAAATTTCGATCATTTGTTGGAAATTGTCAAACAGTTCTTCCCACTGTTGCAATAGATTAAGACTTAGATTAGATAGAAATAACATCGGTACAATGCAATAGATGAACAACCTATTGTAATAGATAAACTATTTGACAGAACAGATAGAATATATTTTACAACAGATTGACAATCTATTGCATTATAAAAAACTCAACTTTGATTCATCAGAAAAAATTATTGCCACTACATGTGCATGTAATTTAAAGTAAAGTGAAGTGTGAGTTGAAATAAAAAATTATTATTTCACAAGCTCTTCTATATACACAGTCTCTAAGCGTCCAATTAGTACCCCATAAGCCCAGGCCTATTTTAGGTTTGCCATAGCATTGTCGCACAGAAAGGTCATTGGCTCAGCCATTTCTGTGCCGGTTAGCAAACATTCAATGTGTACAAGAGCGTGCGAGCTGCTCGCGTAACCGACATCATTTTTTAGAAGGGTCACACCCTTGTTTCAACCTTCAAAATCCCATGATTTCTTTATTAACACTTTCTTTGGCAAATGATTCAACAGTTTACTCTCCCTCAACAAGATGGGCAACAACTTTATCATTGGCTACAAGAGGAGAAAACGATCGACATCATCGATGATAGTTTTGTTGCAGTAATAAACTTTGATCTTTCCCTCCTCAAGTAGTATCTCAATAGCCCAATAATGTATGTCGTTCACACTAATGACTTCAATAATCTTCTTTGCCTCAGTTCAGCTCTTGCCGTGTGGATTTAGCCTCTCCCCGCTAACATATTTTATCATTTCTTCTTCATCCCAGTCCAACATAGAAGCTAAGAAATCAAATCTCCCACCATAGTCTAATGTGTCATTATTGAGTTGATTGTACTTATCCTTGTTCTTCTTGTAGAAGTCAAGGTCTATTATCCTATCGGCAGCGTCTAAGCTTTCTAATACATTAATTTTCTTTTCCTCATGAGGCAGAGAATTTTGTCAACATGTTGTGATATAAGAAGACAATTTTTAAATATGTTTGTAATTGTAAAGATGGGCCATCTGTTGCATAGGGTTCTCTGAATCAATAATCCAACGCAGCTTATGCAATAGGTAGGTAGTAAGTTGTAACAGAACCACTACCAGTTACCCTAGAATACCCAGTTGTTGCTACAGATTTCACATCTGTTGCGTAGCTTCTTCTTCATAGGGTATATTATATTAGAAGTGTAGGTTAGGAAAAGTAAACTTGCCTTGTCCTCGTAACACATATGCATATCTGTCATAGTCTGGAAGTCTTAGGGGGGAAAGGGAGACCTGGGGTAAACTGGTGCACCTGGCTTGGCACTCTTGACCTATCGCAGATCCTTCTTCTCTCCGGCGTCAAGTTCCGCATATATGTCCACCTTCTTGAATGGCCCCTGAACTTCAACAACTTTTTAAGAGGGAGGAATTATAATTATTTTTTATTTTTGATAGGAGAGTACGCCAGTTATTGCTCTTTTCTTCCTCCTAACCAATACTGTAGGAATATATTGCTCCCTCAGCTTCTTGTATGGTATGACACCCCTCTAGGATTTGAATTTTTTGACAGCTTTAGAGATAGCCTCTTCTTTTTCAAATATTTTATCCTGGTTGTCCTTGCACTCTTCGCATACAAAATGAGAACACGAGGGTGAAGTGGGGTGAGAGGGACCTGTGTAAGGGTGAAAAAGGGTGTTTTCAAACATATTTTTTCTAGCATCAACATGCTCATCATCACGAGTAGTAGCAGGATTAGCATGCATGCCACCAATACTAACAACTACACCAGAAGAAGCACCCAAATTTGCCTTAGTAGGTTAGTCATGAAGAGCCTCTACATTAGGATGACCTTGCTTAGCTGCTCTTCTTATGGCTGCTGCTCTAGCCAATTCCTTCCTTATTAACTCCATCGTTGGGTCTGCTATAGTATCAACATGACCTAGAGTAATATAAGAAGTCATCAACGACTCCTCTTCAGTAGGCACGATCCATGGATTCACAACCTAGAAAAAAAAGACAAATACATTTAAATCATATAATATAATAATTTTCACAGTTGGGTTAACATTTTAATAATCAACTTCTGCAATAGATTAATAATATGTTGGATCAGATTACCCATATGTTGCATAGTTTACAGTAGATGTTTAAAATCTATTTTAGTCGGGTTCATAGAATCAGAGCAACACATGGATAATCTGATGCAAAATATCAATCATCTATCACAATAGATTACCAATTTGTTGCACAAGTTGCACAAAACGGGTAATCTGTTGGGTTACATATTACGCAACAGATGATTTGTATGTGTGTTAACGATATGTTACATCAGATTATACATCTATTGCATAATTTGCAGTAGATGGTTAATCTGTTAGGAGTCAAGTTCAGAGAACTAAAGCAATAGATGGATAATCTGATGAAAGATATCAATCGTATGTCATAACTGATTATCCATCTATAGCATTGGTTGGCATAGGACGGGTAATTTGTCCCAACAGATGTCCCATCTGGTGTATCAGATAGACCATGTATTGCACTAGATATAACATCTGTTCAATATCCTTGGATGATAAACCTCATCCGAGTAATCCATTACCTGCTTTCGGAGGGGAGGAATGACTTCAAATGCCCAAGCCTAAAAAATGTAAATAGGAAGCAAGCAAAAAAAAGTCATAATAACTAACTAAATATATTCAATATAACTTAATGGATGAGTTAAAATAGTGATTAATTTTACCATGAAAGCCCAATAAAAGCCGTATAATATGGTCTTCCCTAAGGATAGGTTTGTCAGTAAATATTGAACAGTCAAGTAGAAGCTGTCATATCCCCAGGGATAATTGTTGAATTTATCAAAATCCCCAGCATACACCAACAAATCATCTTCTATGACCTTGATGACGTCTCTTGCCAATATAACCAAATGGGCAAACCAAACTAAGCACACTTGCTCCCTGTACTGCTTTGGTATGGTTTTATCCATAAGATCTGTCAACAAATCCAATGATTTGTTGCCATGTCGAGCAATGTCAAACAACCCATCTATTTTTTCCTTGTGTTTTCTTGCCTTGGGATCTTATGTGGTGTGTTCCCTTGGTGATAGGTGGTTCTTCTAGACGATGGAATATTAAACCCGTCACTATGAAAAATCTTGCAATCCAAAACAAATCGGCATGCCACAGTAGTTGATCCAAATTTCATCTATATTTTTGTTGCCCCCTCCTTCAGATCTTTATCATCCCCCACATACTTAATCCTGTGATTGAGAAGACCATATACCATCCTCATTGGAAAATGGGTAGGGGCTTCCTTAGCCAGCTCAAGAAAGCATCCAAAGAAGCTCTATTTAAAAAGTCCGTCTATGTTTTCGTCCTTCATAATTTTTCTAAAACAAATAAATTTACTCCATATCTGACATTTAAGTACAATTTCACTAGTTAGTTCTTCTTCTATTTTTTTGTCATTTATCGGTATCGCAACTTGAAACTTGTCAATACTAAACGTTTTGACAGGATCATGCTTGGATGTAGATATTAATTCATGCCCCATTGGTGTTTCATTATCATCATGTTGATAATCATTCTCTTTCTCTTTCTCTTTCTCACTCTCTAATTCCTCCTCTTTCTCACTTTCATTTTCTTTATCACTATCTACACACCTTTTTCCACCTCCCTCAATGTTGTTTTCATATCTCTTCTCAGCTTTATATTGTTTCCCTGACTGAGATTGTTTAGGAAGCTCCTTCGAATCCCTCTGTACTATAGTATTTTTTTAGGGGTGGTCAGACGTTGATCCACTTTCACTTTCTTTTCTTTTGAGAGACATGTTTTACCCATAAATAACAGAAAAACAAAAATTATATTACAATTGATGTATGCATAAATTTTAAAAAATACATTACAAACACCACCAATAGCAACACACCAATAGCCACCACCACTACAAACACCACCAACCAATTCCATAAACACCACATATACTGACACCATCGACAGCCACCATAAGCACCACAAACCAATTCCACCACAAACACCACTAACTAATGCGACCAACCACCACCACCAGTGCCACAACGACGACGACGATGACCACCCCCACCCCCACCACAAATACCACAAATACCATCCAATAATACCACGATAATCAACGAAATACTTTGCCAGAAACTAGAGTTTTCTTGAGCTCTTTGTATGATTTTACCATCAAAACTCAAAATTGTAAACCCATTCTCTAAGATAATACAACTAAAAATTTTCTTTTTCATCATTAACTTATAAGCTCTTATTTTTTAGAAAAAAATAACAAATATAGAACTCTTCTCAAACGTTGTTACCTATGAAGACAGAGAAAATGACTGATATAAGCAAGAATAAAGTCTAAAATAAGAAGAGAATCGATCTATTGTGAAGGGCAGAGCAATTTGTTGAGTAGTGTTAGTTGTTGTCTGTATTGTATAATTGAGTAAGAAAGAGAAAAGAGCAAGAACTCGAGATTTGAAATGTTAAAATATTTTTCTCATAAATGGATGATTTGTATTGGTTGATTTGTATTTTGGAAAAGAATGACAAGTTTTGAAAATGTTAATTTGGTCCGAATTGATCTTAATTATATTTTAAAATTATAAAAGATATGTGTAATTTTTAACTCTCTCATCATGCAATTGCCAAAAGACTCAATTGAAGTTGTAGTTGACTTTATGAACTCACCCAGCCCTGATCCTATATTAATCAATTTAGGTATATGAACTCAATTGAAATTGTATAAAAATAAATGTTGAACCTATAGCATCAGATACTCATCTATTGTAAATTATCAAAAAGATTAAGTAATCTATTGCGATAGATTACCTATCTATTGTAAGTTATCAAATAGATTGTCACATGTCGCAATAGATTATCCATCTGTTGTAAATTATCAAGTAGGGGCTCTAATTTATTGTAGTTGACCTTATGAGAACTTACCCTTGATCCTAGATTAATCAATTAGGGTATTGTTCTAACATATGAGTTGGTAAGAATTGGTTCAACTTATAGTGATCGATTGACGAATCTGGTCGGGAGTAACACAATACCATCTCAAAATTCAATTGCTAAAAAACTCAATTAAAGTTGTAGTTGACCCTATGAGAACTCACCCCTGGTCCTAGATTAATTAATTAGGGTCTTACTCTAACATATGAGGTGGTAAGAATTAGTTCAGCTTAGAGTGATAGATCAACGACTCTAGTCAGGAGGAACGCAATACCCTCTCATCATTCAATTGCCAAAAGACTTAATTAAAGTTGTAGTTAACCCTATGAGAACTTATCCATGGTCCTAGATTAATCAATTTAAACTATTGGTATAACATATGAACTAGTAAGAATTGGTTCAGCTCAGAGTAATCGATTGATGACTCTGGTTGGGAGGAACGTAATACCGTTTTATCATTCAATTGCCAAAAGACTTAATTAAAGTTGTAGTTGACCCTATAAGAACTAACCCCTGGTCCTAGATTAATAAATTAGGGTATTATTGTAACATATGAGGTGGTAAGAATTGGTTCAGCTCAAAGTGATCGATTGACGACTCTGGTCGCGAGGAACGTAATACCGTCTCATCATTCAATTGTCAAAAGACTCAATTGAAGTTTTAGTTGACCCTATGATAACTCACCCCTGGTCCTAGATTAGTCAATTAGGGTATTGGTCTAACATATAAGGTGGTAAGAATTGGTTCATCTTAGAGTGATCGATCGATGACTTTGGTCGGGAGAAATGCAATACCGTCTCATCATTCAATCCCCAAAAGACTCAATTGAAGTTGTAGTTGACCCTATGAGAACTCACCCAGGTCCAAGATTAATCAATTAAGGTATTTGTCTAACATATGAGGTAGTAAGAATCGGTTCAGCTTAGAGTGATCAATTAATGACTCTATCCGTGAGGAACATAATACCGTCTCATCATTCAATTGCCAAAAGACTCAATTAAAGTTGTAGTTGACCCTATGAGAACTCACCCATGTCCTAGATTAATCAATTAGGGGTCGTTTGATAGAGTGTATAAGAACAATGCAAAATATGGTGTATTAGTAATGCTTGCATTAGTAATACTTGTATTATTTATGCATTAGTTATGCATGTATTATTTATTATACATTATTTGGTTTGATGTATTAGAAATAAGACATCTTACATAATTTCTATAAAAGAAATTTTTGTTTACAAAAATACCCTTCTTTGATTTTGTACATTTTTTTGTAACAAAGTTCTTTTGTTATTTCAAACATAATTAATATTGTTGAACTATTATATAGAGGTTTAGGATTAATTGCAAGAGCATATTCTTTGCATAAAAATATTACGCCGACAGATTAACATAGTTGAAATAAAAATAAAATACAAGACGTATAATTAAGAAATAGTCTTAATTTTTTTTAAAATCTGTTTAAAGACTCTCGAAGCAAAGAAAAAATATATTATAGTTATTTAAATCAACCATTCATTATTGTAAATTCAAATAGTGGGAAAAAAATTGTGAAATATTTTGAAAAGATTCACTAGTATAAATTAAAGTGACGGGAAAAGGAATGGTGAAATATTTTGAGAGAGAAATTGAGGGGTTTTAAGTTCATTTAATAAGTTAATGCATGTGTTTAAAGTCTTTGTATTACTAATACGTAGGAAATAGAGTGTATTACTAATACACACTTCAATACACAATAGAGTGTATAACTAATGCTTGCATTAGTTATACATAGGTAAAAAGTCGTATCAAATAAGGTACTAGCAATACACATTAACTAATGCATGCATTATATTTTACAATACACTCTACCAAACGACCCCTAAAGATATTAGTCTAACATATGAAATCAATTGCAATTGTGTAAAAGCTAATGTTCAACCTGTTGCAACAAATGTCTTTTCCGTTGGAATTAATGAAACTGAATAAGTCATCTGTTGCAACATATTAGGCATCTATTGCGATGGATGACCGAGCTTTGGAAATTTTCAAACAGAAATTATTATCTGTTGTACTTAGATGTTTTAAGACCTTTTTTTAAAAATTAATTTAGATATTTCTTGTCCGAGATAAAAAAAGTTAAAATATTAAGGCGGTAAAAAATATTACTTGGATAACTCAAAAATCTCTTGAGTGAGTAGTCTTATCTGGTCTTTTCAATGTCACCGTCTCCTTGTACCCCTCAAAAGTCAAAAGTTATTAATGAATATTTGTAACACCCCGTACTTAATTACGTGCATTAGCCATTGTTATATGTGTTGGAGTATATGTATTGATCCTAAATTAGGTATATATGAGTTTAAGTATGAGTATTGATTATTTTGAGATGGTTTCAAGTGTATAGTTTGATTATATGTGTATAGGAATCGACCTTATTTATACCGGAATTTGCCCGTCGATGTTTCCATACGAAGGTTATTAAATAAGCTTTCCGAAGATATAAAGATTTTCAAAAACAGATAAGCTTCGGATATAAGCGAGCACGCTCGAAACTATAAAACGGTGGCTGGGATGTGAACAGTAAAATTGCAGGAAAATTTCCCGTTTTTGGGTCAACTTTGAACGATCATAACTCCCTCAATATAATGAACTGGGAGTGCTACCACATATCAAAAGAAAGATCTTTGCGTCTTCTTTCCAATGCAGTTAGTTTCATCCAAATCCAATATCTTAGTAAGGAGTTATACTCGTTCTACTTCAGCCTCTCAAAACAGATTTTTGTGAACAGTAAATTAGCAGGAAAATACTGAGGCCTGGCAGTTTTTTGGGTCAACTTTGAACGATCATAACTCCCTCAATATAATGAACTGGGAGAGCTAACGCATATAAAAAGAAAGAACTTTGAGTCTTCTTTCCAATGCAATTGGTTTCATCCAAATTCAACATCTGCGTAAGGAGTTATACGCGTTTTACTTCAGCCTCTCAAAATAGATTTTTAGGGTCAACTTCAAACAATCATAACTCCTTGTACAGGACGAACCGGGTGGCCTAATTTATATGAAATGAAAGAACTTTGAATTATCTTTACAATGATACCAATTTCACCCAAATACGATATCGGAGCAAAGAGTTATGGTCTATATACTTCAGCTTGTCAAAACGGTCCACCGGAGGACATATTTGACATTATTTAAATTTTAAAGGCACTTTGGTCATTTCCTATGATATTATGGACGGAAATATGTGTATATGTACATGTATATGAGTTCAAAAACTCATATCCATCATCAATCATAGGAGAGAACAAACCCTAGCCAAATTTGACCCTCAAATTACTTGTGATTCAACCGTGGAAAGTCCAAATTGATTCCGTAGTTGTGTTCATCATCTCAAGGGCTTCGAGAAGCACCCCTTATTTGTGCCAACAGGACTTCAAAACCCAAAGGTCCATTCTATGGTAAGGATGTAAATTATGTTGGTGTTATTTATATGGATATGTATATATATATATATATATATATATATATATATATATATATATATATATATATATATATATATATGCATGTGAGCATAAGAAGTATGTTATTTGATTGTTATTGAAAGATGATTGGAAATGATATTGGATCATTCTTGTGCATGGTTGGATTATGTTGAATTGTGAAGGAATGATGTGGTATTGATGATGTGGTATTGAAATGATGATTATATATATATATACACATAAACCTATTGTTCAAGTTGGTTTTTGGAATGCTTTGCAAATATTGGTTGTATGGAATTATGGAAGAGAATTGTGGTGTTGGGTTGCTAATACTAGATGCCAAATATTTCATTGTAGATAAGTGATTTGTAAAGGCGGAAAGTTGTGTTGAATTGGTATCTGAATCTACAACGAGGTATGTAAAGCATACTCTAACGATGTTCTTTGGCATGAAAACACCAATGTTCCATCAAGTAAGATTCCGAGGTTATCCAAACACATGTATTGTTCTACATTACCAATGAAGTTGTTTCCATTCTATAAAGTCTGAAAATGTTTCATTGATATACCAAGAGGCTCCTATTTCATTGTTGTGATATTGATGATTCTGAAACATACTGTTGATGTACCAATGAGTCCTTATTACATCGTTATTGTATAGAAGGTCTATTGCTTGATTCCTATTGATGTATCATTGCTCCAAAGGTACTATATTGGCATGAACACTAATGTAATAATCTCAAAAGCTTTTGAACTAAGTTATTGGAAAAATCTCTTATGTGTTACTTGATATACGTGTGGGTGGTATCCCAGGGGCATAAGCCTAGCATGGGTCGATCCCAATTGATATGTACTGGGGGCAGCCTAATGGTCACAGTACGGTACAGTATTGATTATTGTTAGGTGGTTGGAGGTTCGGGAGGAGGAGGTAATGGAGAATAATAATTGTAAAGAATGAAATGAACGAATGTATACCGTTCCACAAATGTGTTTGAATTCAAGAACCCAATTCAGATTAATGATAATGTTCATGATCCTAAAAGTGTTTATGAAGTGTGGTTCACTTCTATTATGATTTATTCACATGTGTATGATTTTCTTGATCCCCCATATCACATATGATTATTTAAAGCTTTACATACTCAGTACATATCTCGTACTGACGTCCCTTACAGGGGACCTGCATTCATGCTGCAGGCACAGGTACCTCAGCTTATACACCGCACCAGTAGGAGTCAGGTCATACAGCTACTGTTGGTGAGCTCCAGTTTACTTCGGAGCTTTCCGAGTCGGTTCCTTATATTTTGTTATTGTACAGGAGTCATATGTGGGCGGGGATTTGTCCCGACCCTAGTTATGTCATGTATATCCTAGAGGCTTTGTAGACAAGGAAGGGTAAAGTCATGGAAGTTTATATAGTGATGTTATATTCGTATATGGGGTGGCCCCGACGGCCAAGTATTATATATATGTATATATATTTGTGCGTGTTGTGCTGATACAGGTAATTAGACCCTTTTATATGCAGCGAAGTGCTGCCCAAATTTTTGGTGACATGTAAGTGAAAGTACAGGTATTTGAACGGGTTCTCCCGGGCCTTCTCGGCTTCGGGTGCCAGTCCGGCCCGATGGGATTTTGGGCCGTGACAAAAGTAGTATCAGAGCGGTTCGTCCTAGTGAGTCTACAAAGCCGTGTCTACGTAGAGTCTTGTTTATCGGTGTGTTGTGCACCACATCTATAAACAGGAGGCTATGGACATTTAGGAATTGTTTCTTTTCTTCATGTCTTAGATCATGCGATAGAGCTTATATTGTATATGAAGTCATAGTTGACCACTGAGTCAGTTTGTTTCTCTTATTATAGTAATGATGGCGGTTACTAGAAGCAAGAATACCGGTAAGCAAGTAGATGTGGCTGTCGGAGAGGGGACTAGTAAGTCACCCACTATACCAGCTAATCAAAGTGAGGCTCCAGCTGAGCCTGCATCAGAAACTTCCCCCAGTCCAGAAGAAATAAGGGGGAGGAGAACTATATCCCCAGAGCCACCTATTAATGTTGTTGATCAAGATCTTAGAAATGCAGTGCAACTTTTGACTCGTATAGTTGCTGGGCAAGTCCAAGGGCAAACCATTCCTGTCGCGGGTTCTAGCAGTACTGATAGGGCGAATAGTCTTCGGACGCAAGATTTTCTTAAGATGGATCCGCCTACTTTTACCGGATCTGATCTTAACGAAGATCCGCAGGACTTTGTTGATCAAATCCAAATGTATCGGGCAGAGAGACAGTGGAGTTAGCCGCATATAGATTCAAAGGTGAGGCTATATATTGGTATGAAGACTGGAAATGGTCCAGGGGCATTGATGCACCCCCAGCTACTTGGAAAGAGTTCAAAGAGGCATTTATTGATCATTATCTTCCATATGAGACTCGTCAGGCCCGTGCGGATCAGTTCTTAAATCTTCGGCAGGGTAATACAAGTATGAGGGAGTATAGTCTTCGATTTAATTCCTTGTCCAGATATGCTCCTAATGTTATAGCTACTATGGATGACAGAGTTCATCGATATGTGAACGGATTGGATCCATATTTGGTTAGGGATTGTACTTTTGCTGCACTGAATAAAGATATTGATATAGCTAGGATCCAAGTATTTGCACAGAAAATGGAAGATCAGAGGCAGAGAAGAAGAACACAGGAATTTGAAAGCGGATCTTCTAAGAGGTCCAGATCTACAGGGCAGTTTATGGCTCCACAGGGAGGTTTTAGACCTCAATTTTCTGCTAGACCACCTAGGCCATTATTTTCTTATTCTGCAGCTAGTGCTCCACCACAACATCAGGGGTTCAGAGGCAGTCAAATTGGGCAAAGAAGTGAGGTTCATAGTTTGTGATCAGTGGGTTATCATGGGCAAGGGAATATGATCCAACTGAGACATCCTCGAGAGCCATGCAATAAATGTGGAAGGAATCATATGGGCGCATGTCGAATGGGAACAAATGTTTGTTATTAGTGCGGTATGACGGGGCATATGATGAGAGAATGCCCACGAAGGGGCGTAGGTGGTGTAGCACGACCTTCGGGATCAGCTGTTGCATCATCATCACCGGTATCTTATTCTGGTAGAGACGCACGACCCTTGGGTCACGCTAGAAACGAAACAAGAGTCGCCAGTTCCAGCGGGACTCAGAATCGCACTTATGCTTTAGCGGATCGACAAAATCTAGAGGCTTTCCCAGATGTGGTTACGGGTACGTTGTCCATATTTTTATTTGATGTATATGCTCTAATTGATCCCGGTTCTACATTATCATATGTTACTCCTTTGGTTGCTGGAAAGTTCAAAAGAACCCCCGAATTGTTAGATAAGCCGTTGGAAGTGTCTACCCCGGTTGGGGAATCTATTATTGCTAGAAGAGTTTATAAAGATTGTGTAGTAACTGTGTGTGGTCGAGACACGATGGCTAATCTCGTGGAACTAGAAATGGTAGATTTTGATGTTATAATGGGTATGTATTGGTTGGCGTCTTGTTATGCCAAAATTGACTGTTGTACAAAAACGATGTATTTACATTTTCCGAATGAAGCAGTTATTGAATGGCAAGGTAAGATCGGCGCACCAAGAGGTAGATTTATTTCTTATTTCAAAGCAAGAAAAATGATTTCCAAGGGATACCTATATCATTTAGTTAGAGTAAGGGATACAGAAGCGGAGCCACCAACTCTTCACGTTGTTCCGGTGGTAAATGAATTTCCTGATGTATTTCCTGAAGATCTTCTAGGTTTGCCTCCTGAACGAGAAGTAGAGTTTGGTATTGATGTAATTCCAGGCACCCAACCAATCTCCATTCCTCCATATAGAATGGCCCCAGCAGAATTGCGAGAATTGAAAGAGCAATTGAAAGATTTGCTTGAGAAGAGATTCATAAGGCCTAGTATGTCCCCCTGGGGAGCACCAGTGTTATTTGTGCGCAAAAAGGATGGCTCGCTGAGGATGTGTATTGATTATCGGCAATTGAATAAGGTGACTATTAAGAATAAATATCCTCTCCCAAGAATTGATGATTTATTTGATCAGTTACAGGGCGCCAAGTGCTTTTCTAAGATTGATTTGAGGTCAGGTTACCACCAAGTGAGGGTCAAAGAAAAAGATATACCCAAAACAGCTTTCCGAACAAGGTATGGTCATTATGAGTTTCTGTATATGTCATTTGGGCTAACAAATGCACCTGCAACTTTTATGGATTTGATGAATAGGGTGTTTAAGCCATTCCTGGATGTATTTGTGATAGTTTTTATAGATGATATTCTAGTTTATTCTAGATCAGAAGAGGACCATGGCAATCACTTACGACAGATATTGCAGACTCTTCGTGATTGTAAGCTTTATGCAAAGTTCTCTAAATGTGAGTTTTGGTTTAAGTCGGTGGCATTTTTGGGTCATATTGTATCTAGTGAAGGGATAAAGGTTGATGCTCAAAAGATAGAAGCTGTGAAGAACTGGCCAAGGCCCACAACGCCGACGGAGATTCGTAGTTTTCTCGGGTTGGCCGGTTATTATAGGAGGTTTGTTAAAGACTTTTCTTCCATTTCAGCACCTTTAACCAAGCTAACGCATAAAGCATCCAAGTTCCAATGGAATCATACGTGTGAGGAGAGTTTCCAAGAATTGAAAAATAAGTTGACTTCTACACCTGTGTTGGTACTTCCAGAAGGTACAGAAGGGTATACAGTGTATTGTGATGCTTCTAGAATTAGTTTAGGATGTGTATTGATGCAGCATGGTAAAGTAATAGCATAAGCTTCTAGACAATTACGGACACATGAGAAAAATTATCCTACACACGATCTTGAGCTGGCAGCGGTTATCTTTGCTTTAAAAATATGGCGCCACTATTTATATGGGGTTCATGTTGATATATATACTGATCACAAGAGCTTACAATATATTTTCAGTCAGAAGGATCTAAATCTGAGGCAGCGAAGGTGGATGGAACTATTAAAATATTATGATGTCGATATTTTGTATCATCCAGGGAAAGCGAATATAGTAGCTGATGCGTTAAGTCGTAAGGCTATGATGATGCCTATAGAAAGGCAAGGGATGGTTAAAGATCTTCACCAGTTAGCTAGTTTGGGAGTTCGCCTTCTTGAAACTCCGGACAAAGAGCTTATCGTACATAATGTTGTGGAATCTTCATTAGTAGCTGAAGTGAAAGAGAAGCAATATGCAGATCCTATTTTATTACAGCTTAAGGAGAACGTTCAGAGTGGTGCAACCAAGGCATTTGAGCTTACGCGAGAAGGAGTACTTCAGTGCCAAAACCGATTGTGTGTGCCGGATGTAGACGGGCTAAGAAAGAAGATTATGACAGAGGCACATTTTTCAAGGTATTCCATTCATCCAGGATCAACCAAAATGTATCGAGATTTGAAAGATATGTATTGGTGGAATGACATAAAAAGGAACATCGCAGAATTTGTAGCTGAATGTCCAAATTGCCAACGAGTTAAAGTGGAACATCAAAAGCCCGGAGGCTATATGCAATGCATAGATCTTCCAACTTGGAAGTGGGACATGATCAACATGGATTTTGTTACAGGTTTGCCTCGTACAGCTCAAAAATTTGATTCTATATGGGTGATTGTGGATAGGCTTACTAAATCCGCACATTTCTTACCCGTTAAGACCACTTACACAGTTGAAGAATATTCGAAGTTTTATGTTAAAGAAATAGTCCGATTACATGGAGTGCCAACTTCTATTATATCAGATCGGGGAACTCAATTTACTGCAAACTTTTGGAAGTTTTTCCAACAGAGTTTGGGAACACAAGTGAATCTGAGTACAGCTTTTCACCCTCAGACGGATGGACAAGCAGAGCGCACCATTCAAACACTTGAAGATATGCTACGAGCATGTGTTATAGATTTTAAAGGCAGCTGGGATGATCATTTACCTCTTATTGAGTTTGCCTACAATAATAGCTATCATTCAAGTATCAAAATGGCACCATATGAAGCTTTATATGGGAGGAAGTGTAGATCACCAATAGGATGGTTCGAAGCGGGTGAAACTCTTATGTTCGGACCGGATCTTGTGTATCAAGCCATAGAAAAAGTCAAGGTGATTCATCAACGGTTGAAAACAGCCCAAAGTCGACACAAGTCATAGGCGGATAGTAGAAGAAGAGGGCTAGAGTTTTCGTTAGGCGATTGGGTATTTTTGAAGGTATCGCCAATGAAAGGGGTGATGAGATTTGGCAAGAAAGGAAAGTTGAGTCCACGATATATAGGCCCGAATAGGATTATTCGAAGATGTGGGCAAGTTGCTTATGAATTAGAGCTACCCCAGGAACTCTCATCAGTGCATCCAGTATTTCATGTATCGATGCTTCGAAAGTGCATCTGAGATCCGTCCCTTATTACTTCTACTGAAGATGTGCAAGTAACAGAAGATCTTAACTACGAGGAGATGCCTGTTGCTATATTAGATCGTCAAGTTAAGAAGATGAGAAATAAAGAAGTAGCATCGGTGAAAGTACTTTGGAGAAATCAACAAAGGGAAGAGATTACATGGGAAACAGAGGAAGCAATGGAATTGAAATACCCTTATTTGTTCAAAGATGAAAAAGAAGTGCAAGGAGTGGAAATGAGACACTAACAAGTAAGTTTTTACATATGCATAACATCTATATGATGACGTGAATATTAATTATGAATTCGAACTTGTTTCGGCTAAATAACTACATTCACATTCGAGGACGAATGTCCTTAAGGGGGGAAGGATGTAACACCCCGTACTTAATTACGTGCATTAGCCATTGTTATATGTGTTGGAGTATATGTATTGATCCTAAGTTAGGTATATATGAGTTTAAGTATGAGTATTGATTATTTTGAGATGGTTTCAAGTGTATAGTTTGATTATATGTGTATAGGAATCGACCTTATTTATACCGGAATTTGCCCGTCGATGTTTCCATACGAAGGTTATTGAATAAGCTTTCTGAAGATATAAAGATTTTCAAAAACGGATAAGTTTCGGATATAAGCGAGCACGCTCGAAACTATAAAACGGTGGCTGGGATGTGAACAGTAAAATTGCAGGAAAATTTCCAGTTTTTGGGTCAACTTTGAACGATCATAACTCCCTCAATATAATGAACTGGGAGTGCTACCACATATCAAAAGAAAGATCTTTGCGTATTCTTTCCAATGCAGTTAGTTTCATCCAAATCCAATATCTTAGTAAGGAGTTATGCGCGTTCTACTTCAGCCTCTCAAAACAGATTTTTGTGAACAGTAAATTAGCAGGAAAATACTGAGGCCTGCCAGTTTTTTGGGTCAACTTTGAACAATCATAACTCCCTCAATATAATGAACTGGGAGAGCTAACACATATAAAAAGAAAGTTCTTTGAGTCTTATTTCCAATGCAATTGGTTTCATCCAAATTCAACATCGGCGTAAGGAGTTGTACGCGTTTCACTTCAGCCTCTCAAAACAGATTTTTAGGGTCAACTTCAAAAAATCATAACTCCTTGTACAGGACGAACTGGGTGGCCTAATTTATATGAAATGAAAGAACTTTGAATTATCTTTACAATGATACAATTTCACCCAAATCCGATATCGGAGCAAAGAGTTATGGTCTATCTACTTCAGCTTGTCAAAACGGTCCACCGGAGGACATATTTGACATTATTTAAATTTTAAAGGCACTTTGGTCATTTCCTATGATATTATGGACGGAAATATGTGTATATGTACATGTATATGAGTTCAAAAACTCATATCCATCATCAATCATAGGAGAGAACAAACCCTAGCCAAATTTGACCCTCAAATTACTTGTGATTCAACCGTGGAAAGTCCAAATTGATTCCGTAGTTGTGTTCATCATCTCAAGGGCTTCGAGAAGCACCCCTTATTTGTGCCAACAGGACTTCAAAACCCAAAGGTCTATTCTATGGTAAGGATGTAAATTATGTTGGTGTTATTTATATGGATATGTATATATATATATATATATGCATGTGAGCATAAGAAGTATGTTATTTGATTGTTATTGAAAGATGATTGGAAATGATATTGGATCATTCTTGTGCATGGTTGGATTATGTTGAATTGTGAGGGAATGATGTGGTATTGATGATGTGGTATTGAAATGATGATTATATATATATATACACATAAACCTATTGTTCAAGTTGGTTTTTGGAATGCTTTGCAAATATTGGTTGTATGGAATTATGGAAGAGAATTGTGGTGTTGGGTTGCTAATACTAGATGCCAAATATTTCATTGTAGATAAGTGATTTGTAAGGCGGAAAGTTGTGTTGAATTGGTATCCGAATCTACAACGAGGTATGTAAAGCATACTCTAACGATGTTCTTTGGCATGAAAACACCAATGTTCCATCAAGTAAGATTCCGAGGTTATCCAAACACATGTATTGTTCTACATTACCAATGAAGTTGTTTCCATTCTATAAAGTCTGAAAATGTTTCATTGATATACCAAGAGGCTCCTATTTCATTGTTGTGATATTGATGATTCTGAAACATACTGTTGATGTACCAATGAGTCCTTATTACATCGTTATTGTATAGAAGGTCTATTGCTTGATTCCTATTGATGTATCATTGCTCCAAAGGTACTATATTGGCATGAACACTAATGTAATAATCTCAAAAGCTTTTGAACTAAGTTATTGGAAAAATCTCTTATGTGTTACTTGATATACGTGTGGGTGGTATCCCAGGGGCATAAGCCTAGCATGGGTCAATCCCAATTGATATGTACTGGGGGCAGCCTAATGGTCATAGTACAGTACAGTATTGATTATTGTTAGGTGGTTGGAGGTTCGGGAGGAGGAGGTAATGGCGAATAATAATTGTAAAGAATGAAATGAACGAATGTATACCGTTCCACAAATGTGTTTGAATTCAAGAACCCAATTCAGATTAATGATAATGTTCATGATCCTAAAAGTGTTTATGAAGTGTGGTTCACTTCTATTATGATTTATTCACATGTGTATGATTTTCTTGATCCCCCATATCACATATGATTATTTAAAGCTTTACATACTCAGTACATATCTCATACTGACGTCCCTTACGGGGGACCTGCATTCATGCTGCAGGCACAGGTACCTCAGCTCATATACCACACCAGTAGGAGCCAGGTCATACAGCTACTGTTGGTGAGCTCCAGTTTACTTCGGAGCTTTCCGAGTCGGTTCCTTATATTTTGTTATTGTACAGGAGTCATATGTGGGCGGGGATTTGTCCCGACCCTAGTTATGTCATGTATATCCTAGAGGCTTTGTAGACAAGGAAGGGTAAAGTCATGGAAGTTTATATAGTGATGTTATATTCGTATATGGGGTGGCCCCGACGGCCAAGTATTATATATATGTATATATATTTGTGCGTGTTGTGCTGATACAGGTAATTAGACCCTTTTATATGCAGCGAAGTGCTGCCCAAATTTTTGGTGACATGTAAGTGAAAGTACAGGTATTTGAACGGGTTCTCCCGGGCCTTCTCGGCTTCGGGTGCCAGTCCGGCCCGATGGGATTTTGGGCCGTGACAATATTTAAAACTCATATCTAGAAGAATACTCTCTTGTTCAGCCATAACATAAGTAAGACTTAATACAAGTAAACTCATCTATCACTGTTTCTTCTTTATTCTCAATTATCTTTCTTTTCTTTTTGCCGCTTTTCTCTCTCTTCTTTCGGATGAGGATCCTTTTGAATCTCAACCAGTCAATATCTTTTCTCAACTAAACTGGATGTTCTGATCCCTTTTCTTTTTTCACATTGCAGGTATGGTTCAATATTGCTCTTTCCATCTCACCTTCTTTTTTGTATGTCATTTAAATTACATATTTACATCTATTGCTATTGATGATTTACCCATTACCAGTTTTCTATTTATTGAGAAAATTGAAGGAAAGGTGACTTTTAAGTCTTGAATGAATGAACCATTATTTTTATATCTGTTACAAGTACTGGTATGCAAGTGAGGTTGGCTGAATGAATGGTTCATATGCATGAACAATACTAACTGGCTGAATAACATTAACATGAGAATACATGGATGAATACGTAACTGTAACTAAGATCTTGATAACACTAACTCATGAATTCTGATAATGTGGATTTACTGATATCTGAGTATTGATGCTGGGATACTGAATGACCGTGTCTACTGAATACTAAGGAAATAATGCCATATTACTAATAAAGAAATGACTATTTCTGATAGTTTTAATTATGAAGAACTGGTCTGATTGACTGTATCTGACAGTCCTTAAACTGAATACTGATAACATGGGTTTTGTATAATTAATATACTATTAATTGAGTTCGTGATGACATGATTATTGATTCAGAATACTGATAACATGAGTGATTGTATCTGACAGTCCTGATACTGGTAGAACTAGCTGGGTTCCACACTATATGATTTGACTGTATCTGACAGTCCTGGATTTTTGTAGAACTGAACTGAGTTCTATTATTGAAACTGGATCTAAAACTAAGACTCTTGGAGGTAATCATCTAACCAACAGGCCCCAAAACTGAAATGGTAGGGTCCAACCTATAACCCCAGTTGGAAGGATGTCAGTACCATGCCACAAATAAAGACAAGCTGTGAGTATACCCTCTCTGACAGGGAGCTCTTCCGTCAACCCCTCCTAGTAGAAAACTCAAATGATATATATAGTCCCTAGAATAGTAGGGGTATATCTCAACCAATGCTGGCTACATTGTTCTGGAACGCAGGGATTGCTACTAAGGATCACACCTCTACTGGTTGACAGTGTGTGTCCTTATCCGTGGGTTCACTCGGTGCTGAATCCTACTCCCAACTAAATAGACACTAAACTGAACTGATACTAATGGTATTTTTTAGCTTAGCTAAATTGAGTTTACTGTGTTCCGTTGACTGACGGAATGCTACTGAGATCTGAGGACTGAAGAAGAGTACTGAAGTTACTGGGATTTCTGGGAATACTAAGGTTACTGAGATTACTGAGTACTGATGTTATTGAGACCACTGAGGTCACTGAGATTACTGAGTAGGACTAGATTGATACTGAATTTACTGATTTTTCCTAAGTCATGAGACTGATTGAATTCTAAGGATCATGGCTTAACTGAGAGTATCGTGAAAACATGACACTGGATCTAGGCACACAACTAAATTATCAGGTACAAGTACCCCCAGAACTCGATAGCATGAAACTAATAGGACATGACACTTCTTGAACACATGACCAATATCAACAATTCATAATACATTAATTTGGGGATTTCATGAAGCACATGGTTATCATAGTCCTGTACATAAATGTAATTTCATATAAACATGTCATACTTTCATTAACCTAATCTCATGGACATTCCCTCAACCATTCATAATGTACATAATATCGTGGAAGTCATTCTTAGTCATAGGGTAAAGCATACACTTGTCACTTGGGTCACAATTAAGCTATAATGCATAATTTATATTCTCTTAGGCATTTTATCAGACTACTAGGATGCATGACTTAGGGCATAGGCATGACCATTAAATTAATACAAAAAAAATCCATATTTAAACTCAATTTCACATGTTTCAGACCACATACTAGCATTGGTTCATGAACAACACATAAAGATTCCAACTTGGAAATCATACAACCATAATCACATGAACATAATCAACCCACAACAAAATATTCACACTACAAGATTTAAAACTTAATTCTTGGGCTTCATGGATGAAAGAAATCCATGAATGAACACTGTGCATACCTTAGTCCTTGATTCTACAAAGATTGACAGAGAGATTCTTCAATTTGAGTCTTGGATTTGAATCCCCAATTGAAAACCTTTGCTTGTTCTTGAGTGAAACTTGAGAGAAACAATATATTTTGGGTGAATTATGGATGAATCATGTGTTATTGGGTATATATAGGGGTGAGAAATTGACCCTTTTAACCCTTAGACGCGTATTTTAATTCTGCAAAAATTCCCTGACCTGGACCCCTGGCGCAACGCGGCGCTATCGCGCCATGTCACTAGAATTTGACATCTCTGAATTTTAGCCTTGGTGCGACGCGCCATAACCACCGAGGCTCAAATAGATTTTGACGATTGTCATTATAGCTAGCTCCGTGATGCATTGAAGGCTCAGGTGACACACTATCTTATTAAAATAGCTCTAACTCTTCGGCTGGGTGTCGGATTTGGGTGAATTTGGTATCGATGGAAAGCTTATTCAATTTTCCACATGATAAAAAGTTAAAATATTGAAAATACCACACGTATAAAAGTGGATTCATTTTTTAAAAAAGTATTTAATATTTCTGGGATGATTTTAAGCTAGGTAGAAGTACGAGGTATTACAGACCGTGGCAACATCACAATGACCGGTGATACTGAACTTGTAATTTGCTATTTTATAAGGTAATAACCTATTCCCCAAACTGACATTCGCTGATATTATTTTTTTGACTTTGAGAACAAATCGGGTTCTTCTTTTTGGGCACTTGAACTATACACGCCTTTTGTTAAAAAATTCTCCATACTTCTGGCTTATTTTTTCAAACATAGCCTTGATGGAAAATTCTCTTTCATCGCCAAATAATGAATTCACCGGTTCAGCTATGTTTGATGCCATAATATTGTACCTATACAAAAGAATCACTTAGTACGTTATCATACTAAACTTTTAACTCAAACAAGACATTAAAATCTATAAGAATGTACCTATTTGCCAAACAGAATGCCCGAGTCCATCTCTCAAAACTGACATGTATGAGAAATTCTGCTACCTTGGGATTCACATTTGTTATTTGATTGAAATGGAATAAAAATTCCTCTCTACTCTATGATTTAGCTTCTCTAGAAAAAAGGTCACGACCCTTTCGTTATGATAGTTGGTCCGAATGTTCTCTCCAAGATGCCTGATGTAACATTAAAAGTAAGCTAAAGTGAAGAAACGTGAACCCATCTTTGGAATACTTGGATGCCTATCCAATACAAAACACAACTCTTCGTTATATTTGACACAGCTTCATAGTTGTTCAAAAAGAAAATCCATAAGAGGCATCATATTTCTTGTCCGCTACATAAAAAGCGATAGGAAAGATGTGATTCTCCACATCCTACGCCACCGCCACTAGCAGAACTCTATTATAACTACCCCTCAAAAAGGTACCGTCGACGACTATGCCTTTTTTGAAATATCAAAAATCTTGAATCCAAGCACCATAGGATACAAAAAAGTACTTGAACCTTCCGTTTTTATCTAGATGTAATGCCGTCTTACTTTCGAGATTTGTGGACTCAATCATGTAACGGTAGGCATCCAGGACTGCATACCCATACTCAAGTGTCATCCTAACCAAATCCTTGGCAATCCCCATGGCCATATATATCTTTCAATAACTGACCAGGACACCCAATTCCATAAGGATTTGATTGGTCATAACCCTTGTTGAAGGGCCTTTGCCATCGGGGAAACTACTCCTGAAATATTCACCGAGGACCTTTGCCGTGGCATGAGAATTTTGGCCTGAGATATACTTCGAACCACATGTGTGATGTTTTTCATGTTTATGAATGATGAATCTGTCAGAATTTGCATACTTCACCACTCTCAACCACCTCTTGCAGTTCAAATTCACATATTTGAAGCAAAAGACACTGCTCAAATTACTCACCTTCTTTATTCTAATTTTTTTTTCAAAAAAGAAATAAACAAAGTGGTAAATGGTTCATTCTTGACCTTGAATGACATTCCAATAAAAAAACCAGTCCCATTATCTGGAAGATTTCCAGACTGTGTCAATTGAGAAGAACTACATATCGTATTGGTCGCATCAATGGGCGTAGTTGTTTGATCATCATCTGGACTATTCATATCTAGATCTCCAACCTATCATTAAAGATATCTTGTTGTTTTTCTTCTTCTACGTTCTGGTTCTCATTCTCTCTCGTCTTTTCAATCACGTACACCCTTAACATCGACCTGGATGAATCACTAAGATAAGTACGCAACCGAACCTGATCGCTTATCTTGAAAGACAACACTCTCTAATTTTCAAAGGAGCTGTACATATAGTTGATGACGAGTTCTTCTGATTGACAATTCAGTCCACAATAACTGATGATTAAGTTCACAAAATCATTATACGAAATATCACTTTGGACTATTATAGCTATCGTCTTTATCATTTCACCCTCGTTCCAATGCCATACATATCGATTTCTTTTTTCGATCTATTGACCATGACAATCCATCCCTATTTTTATTGATCCCTCCATTAGTGGTACCTAAATAAAGTGATTTGTTAAAAATAGTTAATAGTGATTTCATAGTTCTAAAAATGAATCCCAACAAATGTGAAATCAGTCGCTACAGATTACTTACTTGTTGGGATTCATGTTACGCTCCTGAAATTAATTTTGACAAATGATTCATCTGTTGTAACAGGTGAATCATATGTTCCAATAGACTATGTATCTGTTGGGATTGATGTTACAGTACTGAGATGCCTTTGAAGCTGATTTCAATCGATGAGTGACATATTCCAATAGATAATTAACCTATTGCGACAGATGACTTAACTATTACAATACCCTACGATATATTAGAATCGATGTCAGGTTATATCACAACAGGTTACTAATATGTTGCAACAGATATTTACCATTTATTGGAATCAAGTTCGGGTTTTGTTGCAATAGGTTAATAATTTGTTGAAACAGATATTTACCCTGTTGGAACAGATAACACGGCTGTTGGAATCGAGTTCAGATTTTATTGCAACATATTAATAATCTATTGCAACAAATATTTATCATATTGTACCAGATAACTAATCTATTTAAACAGATAAATCATCTATTGCAACAAATGACCCATCTATTTAATTCATGTTATGACCTATAGAACTATAAACATGAATCTATCATATTAGTCTTCCGTTGAAACAGATGTCTCATCTATTGTAATAGATGATTTTTCTATTTAAATAGATGGATCGTATGTTGGTTTCATGGTTGGGTTCTATATATTGTTGGAAAAACAATACAATAGTAGTTACCCAGATGAAAAATTCAACTAAAAATAATAATTTGACTTACCAAAGTCTCCTATGAAGTAATGTCAAAGTGGAAAGTGATGTACGAAATAAAATTTGACCTAAGAAATTGGTCAAATAGAAATAATAATGGTAACAACAACAATAATAACAACAACAACAATGGTCAACAAGAAGAAGATGAAAATGATAATAAAGTAGAAGATGATGATAATGAAGCAGAAGGTGAAGAATAAAAGAGCAGCAACAATGAACAACAAAAATTGCTGAGAGAGAAAACAACAATGGATTAGAAGATAGAGAAAGACACATTTTTTCCTTCATTTCTCGTTTTATTGGGTAAGTATTTAGATCAAAGTATAAATTTAAAAACTTGTGGGCTATTCTCAAACTTACCAAAATTTCTTAATCCATAATAAAGTAATTGTTACCTCATCTCAATAATTAAAACTTGTGCACCTACACCTTATTTTAAAACTCTTTTGTCACCTACATCCCAAAGCCCCGAAAGAGTTCTAAATATACGAAAAGTTCATATACGATTTCAGTACTAATTTAAATCCAATTGTTCTAGACAATTATTGTGATCCTTCTTTTTCTTTTCCTGTTTAATTTTTCCACATTATGTATCAATTTGTTCACATTGTGTATCTTTTACTTTGCACACCGATTGTTCAAATTTTTCTTTTATTAATTCTTTAAAAAATATTTTGAACCATTTTAAGTATATAGGTTTTATACATACAAAGGTTTTGGTAATTTAATATGAGCCTCTTTTGATAATTTCTCTATTGTTTTTAGTTGAAGGTTTTTGATTGAAAAATTTGACAGAAACAAACATGTCGTTCAGATGAAGAAGTCAAAAAAGTTAAAGATTTATCCCTCCAAAAAAATTAAAGATTAATCTCTATTCTTTTTCAATTACTAGTATAGTAATGATAATTATTATGATGGAGTTTTTGCTTATCAATGTTGTAAAATAGAGCCTTATGTGCTTGGAGAAACTGGTCCAAAGTCTTCGATTTGGTCGTCCGATTTTGATGATTTTGGGAGGAAGCTTAGATATAATTCACCAAAGAACCGTTCATCACTCCAAATACAAAGATCGTTAAAGCTGATACACAACAAGATGTGAAAAGTGGTGTGCAAAAGTTTAGGGTGAAGTTATTAGCTCAAAGTGTTGGACAAAATATTCCGAGTGTTTTTTTCCAAGTGGATTTCTTATTAGTCGCGCAGGTAGGAATTTTGTTAAAGGTATTTAAAGCTTTAATATATATAACTAAAAGGGGTCGTTTGGTGTGAGGTACTAATACAAATAATTTTGGGATAAAATAATACTTCCGGAATAAATATTTTGATGCTTTGTTTGGTTAGCTAATTTGGGATAACTTATCCCGATACTAATAAATAGTATCGGGATAATTTATCCCATACATTTGGTGGTATAACAAACCCATCCTAATTTATCCTTGGAATAAATTCACGAATGGACACAATTACCCTCCAATTCATTATCACTTTCATATATATATATATATATATATATATATTTATATATATATATATATATAGAGAGAGAGAGAGAGAGAGATTACTTTACTACTATAAATAAGAGAGAACGAGAGATTTTGTAGTTCACACATTGAAATTTTTGGTCAATTTTATCCCGGATTTAAATTTTAATTACTCTACAAATTTTTATCCATTTTGATAAATTTGAACACTCATATGAGCTTATTAAATTCTATAAAAGTGATGAGTCATGGAAAAATGATAGTGAAACCATAAAATTTATTTATACAATCATATTCAAAATTGATCCAAGGGTTTATTGATAAATTTTATAGATATGTTTATTAATCTTATTTCAAATTTTTATTTTTCTAACAAATTTATCATGGACAAGTAATTAACGTATCTTGACATTCCCCTTTTAACTTAATACATGCTTAATTATTAAATAAAAAAGTAATTTTTACATTTAGCTAAAAATATTTGAATTTTTTTTTTTAAAATACAATTTGACTCTCCAAATATTAATGATAGAAAATAATAAAAAATTCGAGTAATTCTTTTCCAAATTTTTTGATGATGGTTTTTTCTTTAACAAAAATTTGAGATTATCAACATTTTATAGAATTTAGGACAAAATAAGTAATTTAACATGAAATATTAAAGATTCATACACATTTAAGAAATATCAACATAGATTTCTTAACATGTATTTTTATTAAAAAGAAACTAATAAAGTTAAAAAAATAGTAACTTTTTAATTTCTTTTGTATGATTTAATATGAAGGAAAATAATTAAGCTAAATAAGGTGAAGGGTATTTTTGTAAAAAAATTATCTATTTTTAAAAAGAATGCAATGCGTATTATTTTTAATACCACAAACCAAACAACCACTACAAAAGTAATACCAGGATAACTAATTCCAGTACAACTAATCCTAGTATAACTAATCCCATCTTAACTACTCCCATCATAACTTGTTTCCCAACTAAACGACCTCAAAGAGTTATGTTTATTTCTTTTATATGCATAATATAAAAGCGTATACACTGTTAGCAAATTGATCGAGTGACCACGAATGGGTCAATGTAGCTATGCCACTGTCTCTTAGGACTGGTGCCATTAATGATTGTCATTACTTATTCAAAAGGTTTTTGTTGGTTATATTAATAAAGTTAGTTTTCTACGAAGGGTCTATGGAAAATGATTTCTCTGTCTTCTCAAGTTAGAGATAAGGTTTGTATATGCTACTCTTTTCAAACCCCACTTATAAAATTACATTGGGTTTGTTGACACTCATGAGACATCAATTTATTTTTGGTGTTCAAATTTGTTCACTTATGCTGTTTGATTATCCTCTCATTATTGCCAAAAATTGCAAGAAAAAAAAGTTATCCACTAATTATGATGTGTACATATAGAAAATCTATGGATACACTCTTCAAATTATATATTCATCCTGATTGACGAGATACAATTAATTAAAAGCCTCAAGGAAGAGTAAGGAAAATATCCCTAGAATTCTAATAATTTTTCTTCTATTCTTCTTGGTGAGAATGTAAACCTGAAATTCTTTTTGCCTTTCTAATTTGCTTTTTTTTTCAATTATATTTATAAGGTTTTGGATTTTTCATTAACAGATAACTATTTTTCCTTCTTTTTAATTTTTTTCAGGCTGGATTATATATAGCATGTGGTTGTTCATTCAAATTTTCTATCATAGATATATAAATTCCACAAGAAAAAAATTGTAATGAAAATGGTAGAAATTGAATGCAGTTAAGGTACTTAAAGAGTACCTAAAACAATCTAATTAAAAAAATGAAAGAAAAGGAGTCGTCCAATGCACTAAGAGACCGTTTGGATAGAATTTTAAAAAATATATTTTTTTGTTTAAGTAATTAAAAACTTTAAATAAATGATTATAAATTAAGAAGATAAGTATTTATATAGAAGTAATAAAACTGAAAAAATTTATTGATGTGTTTGGTGAACAAGTAATGTAAACACTTTTTTGTTATTAAAATGCCTTAAATGTCCTT
Organism: Capsicum baccatum var. pendulum; assembly: GCA_030864225.1. NCBI lineage: Eukaryota > Viridiplantae > Streptophyta > Magnoliopsida > Solanales > Solanaceae > Capsicum > Capsicum baccatum. The sequence continues at coordinate 93,453,395 of CM061551.1, forward strand.
AAAGTTGTTAATACCATATATAAGGTGAATTATTTATAATTTTTAATTCTAAAATAGAATTATTTTAGCAAACCTCCGATGTAATGATGGATTCGATAAAAACAAAGAAGAAAAATAGAGAAGAAATGGGAGAAAATAGATGAAAAGAAGCGGAAAAGAGAAAAAGAAAGAAAAATCTGTTATATAACATAAATGTCATGTGACATGTATATGTGTGAAGTATCATTTATTAGATATAATAGTTGTTAGTCAAGTTGAATTTGAAGACCAAAGTTACTTGTTCAATTTGGATTTGAATACCTAAATTGTTGGCCAAATTGCCAACTTACCAACTTGACAACTTGCCAACTTGATGTCAACCTTAGCAACCTTAAGAACTAAGTTTGGTGGTTTGTAAATAGCTACCCTTTGTACATTTGTATTAAGATATCAAAGTAGTAACAAATGTACAACTAAAAATTCTATAAAGTTCTCTCTTTCTTTAAAGTTTGATATTGATATTTTATCTTTATTTTATAGCACGTTATCAGCACGATACTCTACCATTTTAAAACTTGAAGGTTAAGAAAAGAAAATTGGTTCTGATAGTGGAGAAGACAAGACCGCAAGAACAATGCAATCATCATGATTTGAATTTCACCTTTCAACTATTTATGATAAGATAAGTATATTATTAACTCTTTTTCTTTAATTAAGTTTTAAAATAATATTGATAATCACAAAGTGGTGATATTGTTGTAGGCTCAAGTTTGAGTTTATTATATTTTTACCTAATATGTTATTGGCCGAGGGTGTGATGATAGATTTAAATCTCATGCCGTTAAGAGGGTAAGACATTGGGTTAAGAGTCCTGATGCACCATGATGATTAGATGTTGGGTTTAAGTCTCATTGATTTTTGGCCTAAGACACCTTTAAATGGATAAAACGTTGAGTTTGAATCTCAATGCACCATATTTATGATATAACGATGACTAAGGCAAAACTTTGTTGAAAAGTCATGAAATATGTCCCATTGAATATGCTCCATTCCTTGAAGTGAATGTGGTAGCATGCAGTGCATAGTATGTCTGAAAGAAGACATGCAATTGCATTTATGAATATGAATATAGATGTAACAAGAAAAAATCTTTCATTACATTATATGAACGCCTCGATTTGCTCATGAAAGAGTAATACTTTGAAAGAAATTCTAAGCTATGATAACTTGATAAGCTTAAGGACATTATTATATTTCATTCCCAGAGAATGAGAATTTTGGCTATTAAAACTACAGATTCATTCTCTGGGGTGAATGTGATAGGTGTAACACCTCCATAAGAGGTACAATAATTAAGAAGAAATATTATGAATGTACTCCAAAATAGAAAACGTGAAAAATTATTCATGTTCTAGTAAATGTAAAATTTACTAAGTAAAACTCATATGACATGGTAAACTTGGAGTTTACTAGTACAAATAAGTTCATAGATTAGCATGAACGATTTCGTTATCTTGAAGATGTGCACATTGAGTATTGCATAATATATATATATATTAAAGAATAAGAAAATTCTTCGAAGAACATTATGAGTTCTCAAATTATCCTTGTAATGGTGATGGTAATTTTTGCCACTAATGGGTATGGTATGAAAGGTCATTGCGCACGTGATTGTCGTGCGACCAAATTTGATAGAAGGTTTATAAATCCTCCATCAAAGCAAAGAAATATAAAGTGGTGGCGTACTTGATCTTTCATGTAAATATAATAAATTTCACGGCATGAGAATGATAGTTTCAAATAAAAATTTACGAAGCATGTGCATATGATCATAATTCATTCTTTGAAGAGAATGGGATTTGCGATAAGCATCGTTGATGCTCGACTATTCTTGAAATAAATGCGTCAAGATGAGATAAAAATTATGAAAAAGTACATATCATGAATGGTTGAATAAATGTCACAGCTTACCTTTGCAGAGGGTTTGACAAAAAAAATTATTTTGACATAAACGGTCATTGATCATGTACTTGTAGTATGGCATAAATATTTTGATACTTTTATCATGGATTACAAAGGGATAAAAGCAAGAAATAAGTCTTGCCCATATAATGTTTTAAGATTATGACCGTACTTATATGATTTTCTTCTTAAAGGAGATGTTCACCATATGAATGGTGTGTGAAATATGTTATAGTAAACAAAATTAATTAAGAGCTCCAAAAGAGCTTAAGTATTATGATTTAGAGGAATAAAATTATTCATAATATTAGGATTGTAGTAATTCTCAAAAGAAACTTATTAAGTTTCAAAGACATTGGTTAAAGATAAATTATATTGAAGGTATAAATAATGGAAAGATATTATATCTTCATATTACTACAATCAGTGCGAGTTATAAATATTTACGTAAAAGATTCATGCCTTTTCACTTATTTGTAATGCACAAATATGATCATGATGACAGGATCACACGTAATAATAAATTAAAAATTTATCAAAATAAATATTAGTTGGCATGACGGTTGACCATTTTGGTTCAAATATGATGCAAAAATAATTCAGAATTCATGTAGTTATATATTGAAGAAATAAAAGATTCTTTATGAATTCTCTTATGCATCTTATTCTCACAATGAAAATTGATCATTGTATCAGTTAAGGTTGGAATTATATTTCTTAAATTTTTTTGAAACATATAAAAAGGTGAATATGGGCCCGTTCGCCTGCCATGTGGACCGATTACTATTATATAGCTTAATAGATGCATCTATGATATGGTCACATGTGATTTTCTATTAACTTGCAATTTGATTTTTGCACAGTTGTTTGCTCAAATTATTAAATTAAGAGCATAGTTTCGAAATATAAATTATGTTGATAATGTTGGTTGATTTAGTAGAAATTGTATGCCTCCAATTCTAGCTAAATCATTGATTATGAGAATAAATATCCCAAATGAAATTTGGTATGAGATGTGTCATTTAAAATATAACATTATCCATATACATCAAGCAAACCAGGCTCCCTTATCATTATTAGTTCAAGTTCAAGAACCAAATAATTTTCATCTAAAAATTTAAATGTGCGACACAAGATGAAATTTCTTCATCATAATGCACAACTATGAATCCCAAGATAAGGTTGGTGATAAATGTTAGATTTCCTAATATTAGGGGGAGAGTTGATTAAAGATTAAAATTATGCATGTAATGAAGTATCTAGATCCTCATAAAGAATATGTATGTGAACTTGAAGTTTAAGAGATAATTTATTTGCAAAATTTTGCAAATTAATTGTCGAATGTGTTTGCTGACTCTATGTGATAATTCAACTATAAAATGCTCCAATGAAATATCCATAAAAGGAAAGAGTCTATTACATGCCTGAAGCATGATAGAACAATTGGTTCCATAGGTAAAACACCTTGAAAAAGGAAATAAGCAAATGATCAAGATGGTCATGATAATGAGGAACGTGCTTTGAATGAGCACTGACATAACACTTCATAAAACCTTGAAAAGGGTTTAGGTACCTGAATTGTAATGAATATGAAGAGATATTCATTACTTTATATCGTATTGAAACCGATATCAAATAAATCATCGACGATATCTTTGATATAATATAGAGCTCGACATTATAAATAGTATCGAGGATCTTGGATACAAATCTTTCAAAGAGTATGGACAGATAAATTATTGGCCAAATAAAAGTATGTAATTCAACTAGTTTGTTTCCCTTGAAAAGTGAATATTTGTTCTCATAATCCAAAGTCCAGATGTATAATGCCAGTATAACGACTCGAGACCTGGTCCCGAGATGTCACATGATTCACAAGACTATGAGTAGTCTCAAGCTAACCCTGTAAGCCTGCTACTATGTTTATAACTCATATTAAAGTAATTTAATTAGATAGAAATGTTAAAATATTGAATATTATCAAAATTGTCTGAGATCAATTGAATACACTATCTGGATAACTAATACTAAAGGTCTGAATATAATAGCTGGAAGTCCAACAAGCCTCTACTACTAATAAACTAAAGACTCATTGGGACAAACCCCCAACTGACTCAGACTAAATTGAAAGAAACTACTCAAATACTATGAAATTTGGAAATCTGGATAAATGGGTCCTCGAACCATGAGGACTCACCAACTATCGAAAGGTAGATAGAGATGCCTGAAGTCACTCACGATGTTGACACTGAGCACATGAACGTACGAGATAATGTAGCACATAGATGTATATGTGGATAAGTATTTTGAGGATGTAATGAGTACATGGGGGTGAATGCAAAAGTAAAAAGTAATATCTCAATGTTATTAAAATTCATAGAATATGCATGTTGTATGGAATGACTCATAAGGCTGGAATAACTGAAACCTAAAAATCATAAATCATGAATAATAAAATATACTGCATAAATCTGTTGAGCCATCACATTTAAAGTCTAAAAGCTGAACTGTTATCTGTCATCCTTTTTTGTTAAACTGTAGGGAAATTCTTTCAAAAGCTGTTGATTATTACTAGTAGGGAATTTTATTCAAAAGTTGTTTATTTACTTTTACTAGTAGGGAGGTTTCTTTTCAAAATCTTATCTGTAAGGTAGGTTCTTCTAACTGACATAAACCATGTGAGCTATCATGGAGTCCAACGTCTCATTCTCCTAAGGAGAAAACCTCACGTTGGGGAGAGGTGTCATACTCTTGCTAGGGAATAAAACCTAAGCTAAGTGATCATATCTGTAAGTGTCATCCATGTAGAAATGGGAATACTGAATTTGTACCTATGTTGGCTCGTAGTTCTAGAAAAATATGTGTAAGACCCCGTAAAGTTTTCTCATCGTCAAAGCCTTCAAAGCAAATTAAAAGAAGCTTAACACTTAGAACTTTAGCTAAGTGTTCCAACACTTAGTTCATTTTTGATCCCTCAAACTTTGATGAATTATTTTGTGACCTTCCCGCCTCCATTTCTTAATTTTATTATTGAGTTGCGATGGGGCAAGGTCGTAAGGTATCTCGGGTGAGTTTTGGAATTTTCAGAATCTATTTAGAGCATGTTTGGTGTGCCAAACCAGTAGCTGAAGGCTATTAAGGGGTGCCGCCCACCTTAGCAAAGGCTCTGGGCAAGGCCCCGCCCAGGCCATAGCCTTTGTGCCCAGTTTTGAGCTTTTTTTCTCCGTCTCATTAAGGGTAAAGTTGGTATTTTCCCAGTCCTTTAATATCCTTACATGATATTACACCCTAAAAATACTATATTATTCATACTTTCATCAAAAGTCACCAAGAACATAGCTTAGGGTTTCTACACAAACTTCAAGAGAACTCAAAAGTTAATCGTCAATTTTCATTAATTTTTTTAGAATTGGAATTCCCATTCCGAGGGCTACAAGAAGCACCCATTAATTTCAAGAATAGCAACCCAAAGTCAAGAACTCACTCAAAATTTTAATTTCAAGGTATGTGGGGTTTGACCAAGAACACTCTGTCATTCTTGTGCCCAAAAGTTTTAGATTTTCTTAAAGAATTTCATATTTCCAAGATAAATTCATATTATTTTGCTATATTTCAATTTTATGAGATTATGGAATTGTTCAAGTCTTGAATTACATGATTATTTTGTTCAATTATAATCTAAATTTAGAGTTCATGATATAAATTGCACATTCCTATATTGATATCATGTTTCCAAGGATTTCCAAGAGTTGTTGTCATGAGTTGAACTTTATTGTGAAATTGTGAGTCTTTGATGATGAAATTGATACTCCAAGAAGTGTACTTATATTTCCATGTTGTTGAGATTTTAAACCTTTGATGAAAAGTTTGTCAAGATTTTAAGAAAAGAATTGAGTTTTGATCCTGAGCTAAGAAAGAAATCCACATTATTTGTTTGATTTGAGATAAAGGGGAAGCATATTATCTCCCATTACAAATTGTTGAATTGTTTAATGTGGATTTTCTTATAGTTCTAAGCTAAGTAAAGGAGTAGTATTGAGCATAGAGTTGTGCTTGATTCCGATGTCTCATGCCCCAGAACTACGTGCCCCTATAAGTTTTTGATTTACCCTAAGTGGGTTAAGCTAGTGATCACTAAAAGTTAAAGGTTCTACTCCAATGGCAAGGATAGAACAGCTCTCTCCAACATGGGCAAGACGTTGAACTCTATGTAGCTCACATGGTTTATGTCCGTTAGAAGAAACTCCCAAAGTTATATGATCCCGAGTCCCAAGTGTCCCAAAGTCTCTTATATTTTCTAGAGTGTCAAGTCTTAAAGTTCCTAAAGTATCAAGTTCTTGAGTTTTAAAGAAGTTTTACTATCCTTCAGCTAAAAGTGTAAGTTTGAAGGTATATTGATTTTGAAGGATATGACCTTATGATTCCTAAAGTTTTCAAGTGTCATGATTATTAAGTTCCTAAGAAGTTTCTTACTTTTATGAGATTATAGCTTATGTCCTTAAAGTTGATATTTTAAGATTTCATCTAATTTACAAGTTGAGAACAAAGAAAGAATACAGATCAAGAATAAAGTGAAATAACTCACGTGATTTCTATTTTCTATTTCCTAACCACAACTTATGAAAATTTTATTCAAGCTATGTGAGTCATCTATTATAGCATGAATGCTTTCTATTAAGACTTGTGATACTAATTATTTATTTGTATAAATGCCCCACATGCTCAGTACATTCCCAAAGTACTGATCCACATATACGTTTGTGTGCTACATTGTCTCATAATATAGGTCCAGGTGCTCCTTTCCAGCTTCGTGAGTGATCCCCGAGTACCTTTATTTTACATATCCACAGTGGTGAGTCCTTATAGTTCGAAGACATGTTATCTTCATATATTCAGTTTATCTAGTAGTTTTTTTTTCTTTTCAGTTGAGTATGAGCCAGTTGGGGACCTATAACAATGGCTCTCTAGTTTTTGAGTAGTAGAGGTTTTGTCAGACTAGTTGTCAGATTGTTAGTATGTTGAGATTTCTAGTATTATGGTTGTTCGAACAAAGTATTTTCATAATATTAATTATATTTTGATATAACAGTGCCCGTGATTTGTCTATTTCATCTCTAAGAAAGTTATCATGTGAAGTAGCAGACTCAAAAGGTTAGCTTAGGTTTACTTGTATCCTTCAGCATCGTGTGATGCTTCGAGCCCCATTTTGCGGGGCGTTACAATAGGATGCGCTAAAATATTTTTTTCTCGGTGCTAAATACAACTCCCTTTAATATGCATGCCCATTCTGTAGGAAATCCACTTTTAAAAGTCATAATATTTCATACTGAAAGCTAGCTGTGTATATGTTCATTCAAAACTAAATTTAAGATGTAAAATGGATTTCATAGCTTTGCTAAAGATCAAAATATCAAAAGATCAAATCTTTATTCAAAGCTATCTATAAACATATCATAAGATGCTTAAAAACATAACCATTCTTGAAATAGCAACATTTAACTAGGGCTTGATAACCAATACATCAATTTCATGTTAAATCATCCTAATGTTCATGCTTGATAATGAAAATATTCATAATTCAACTCAAAATCTAGAAAATATGGTGACATGCATAGATTTGTGAAAGTAGACATGTAATTAATCATCCAAATCACTTGAAATCTCAAAATCTTCAATTAACAATAAATGGGTATCAAGCCTAACTTCAAATTCATGTAGAATCATGTGACTTTATAATTAAAACTAGTTTTGGGCACAAGGATGAAAGATTTATCCTTTTTCAAAACCCCACATACCTTAATTGATGAAATTGAATAAATAGCTTGATCTTGAATTCCTAATTGTGCTTTGAAGATGATCTCTTGAAGTTCTTGAATTGGAAATCGTTAATTTTGAGCTATCTTGGAAAAATAATGGAGGGGATTGGATTTCTTGGAGATTAAGTTTTGAGCTCTAGGGTTTTCTTACAGAGTAAATTGATAAAAAGTGAGCATAGAATTCTTAGAATAGGATTAATTTTGTGTCTGCACAATTTGGGGGCTTGGAAAAAGACCAAAACTAACCTTTTAAAAATAATTTTGAAAACTGGATTCCTGATATGGCCACCCACCACAATGCCCTATTATCATGGTGGCTTACTGGAAATTGACAACTAGGAACTAGAAAATCAATGCGACGCAGAGCTATTACGGTAAGTTACTGAAATGTCATTTTGACCATCATCGTGATGGGTTGCTATCGTGGTAAGTCATTGGATTTTGACAATTGGGAAATAGGAGTTCACCGCAATGCGGACAATCGTGGTGGTCCATTGAAATTTGACCAATGTCATTTTTTATGTCACCGCGACTTGGTGCTGCCCATTTTGAGATACTATCACCACTAAAAATACATAACTTCTTAACCGAGTATTGGATTTAGACGAATTTAGTATTGTGGGAAAGCTGAGTCAATTATCTACATATTAGTGGGTCTAGATTTTGAAAATTCTATATGTACCAAGAGGTATTCATTTTTGAAGCAAATCCTTGACATTCTAGGGGCTAAATTTAGCTACAAAAAGTACAGGGTATTATATTATCTCCTCCTTGGGAATATTTGTCCTAATATGAGACTAGTTAAGCTGAAAATACTAAGGAACTGAGGCTATATGTAGGTATGCACAACTAAAACAAGTTGTATGACTGAATCTAAAATATACTGAGCTACTGAGCTAATCTGCGAGTGCATACATGAAGATAGCTACATGGTTGAATCTGAGAATAGAAAAGAACTGAATTAAGAAAGACTGTTACCTTCGGTTGAATTTGAATTTATGGATAAGAGATAAGGATACTTGGTACATATGTCTGCTTCTGTTTCCCAAGTAGCGTCCTTAAAGGACTGGTTTCTCCACAGAACTTTGACCAAGGGGACTTCTTTGTTCCTTAGCCTACGAATCTAATGATCACGAATCTCTACTGGAACGTCTTAGTATGAAAGACTATTCTGAACATATGTGCTTTATAGAGGAACTACAATTGTTGAATCATCCATACACGTCTTCAATAAGGATATATGGAACACTAGATGAACTGCAGACAAGTCTACATGTAGCTCAAGCTCATACACTACCTACCCAACATGATTCCAAATCCTGTTGTAATGACCCTCCCGGTCATTTGTGAAATCTTTTAATCTTCCTTATTCTAGCTCTTCTCATAGTTTATGTACGTGAATTATGACTCACGGGATGAGTAGTATCAATTCTTGAGGTGTTCAGAAGTAATTAAGTCATTAGTTGGATTATTGGGTTTTATTGAGTTATTGAGTTTTAATTGAGCTAAGCTTGATAATGGTCAAGTTCGATCAAGATGACCCCAAATTAGTGTTTTAATGATTCCAATAGGTCTGGAACATACTTTTTAGTCAATTTAATTATTTGATTTATTTCTATGGGGTTGTGAACAAATTTTGAGACATTATTTAAAGTTTTGGGTATTAGATAATTAATCTAATTAATAAATTAGTGGGTCAAAATAATAGTTTATTTACTTATGTGGTTAATATAAGGATGAAATTAAGTGGTTAGAGTTTATCATTTATAATATTAATATCATCAGATATTAGGGAAAGAGGAGGGGTACGAACGTGTTTCACCATTGCAGTTTTGGGAAAATCCTTCTTGACAACTCTGGGTGAGTATATTCTACATTTTTTATTCATGAGATGATAAGATGAAAAGTGGAATATATATATATATATAATGTTTGCAGTACTCATTAGCATTAGCTTTGTCCCTATTAAGGACTATATAATAACAAGTGGCTCAGTGACATTAGGCCGAAGTTCACTTACAGTTCTTCTTCTTCCCTTATTATAAGATATATATAATAAAAGTAGGTATAGTTGTGAAATAACATATGGTAAATTAGTTTATAGGTAATAGTGCATATGGTAATATCATCAGGAGTAGCAAGTGCAACACAGATTTGACTTTATATTTGTTTTTCTTGATTATAGTAACAACATTGTCATAGTAGCGATGATAGGATTATATTAGGACAGAAGATTTATTTGGTGTAGTTAGTTAAGCTTTAATTTTACATCTGAAATTCACTGAAACTAAAATTCGATCCGACTTTTGAGTTGAAAATAAATATAATAAAATAGGTGTTATTAGATTTATATTTTACAGGGAGTATATATTATGTTGGAATAGATTTTGAACATTTCAAAACTTTGAAGAACAACAAAACGTTTGCGGACTAACTACTTTTAGATTCGTTGGTTGAGGTAGGTTATGGTTTAATTGGAGTTTAGACTCGACTTAATTGCATGTATGCTCCTAAATTGGATACTTGTTGATTAGTATTCGGACATTCTTGAAATTATTGATGTTTGGATTGTTGATGCGTGTATAAATGATTATTGAAAGTTTACTTGATGAAATTATCTTATGACTGTAAGTGTACTTGTAAACTTAGTACATTGTGTTGTATTCTATGAGGTTGTGTATATTTGATATTGATAATTCATGTTTATGTTGGATCGGGTACCACGCCGGTACGAATATGTATATGTTGGATCGGGTACCACGCCGATACGGATATTTATACGTTGGGTCAGGTACCACGCCGGTACGAATATGTTTATATTGGATTGGGTACCATGCCGGTATGGATATGTATATGTTGAATTGAGTACTACGCCGGTACGAATATGTTTATGTTGGATCGGGTACTACGCCGGTACAGATATGTACATGTTGGATTGGGTACCATGTCGGTACGAATATGTATATGTTGGATTGGGTACAACGTCGGTACAGATATGTATATGTTGGATCGGGTAGCCTGCCGGTACAGATATGTATATGTTTGATCGGGTACCACACCAGTACGGATATGTATATGTTGGATCAGGTACCACGCCGATATGGATATGTATATGTTGATCGGGTACCACGCCAGTACGAATATTTATATGTTAGATTGGGTACCGCACCGGTACAAATATGTATATGTTGGATTGGGTACCACGCCGGTATGGTACATGAACATAGATTGTTCCCTACAGGTCATGACTATTTGGGCAAAAATAAGTCCCATAGCATGTGTGTACATATTTGTGTTGAGTCTGTTGATGTTTACAGTATGATTGATACTCTTGATGGTTATGTGGCTTTTCTGTGAGCAATATTTCATCTGTTATTGTTGTATTATTGATTCATTTAGTATTTATTGTGTGACGATGTCTGTCTACTTGTTATTTGATTTATGTTGTGTACATGTTATTAAATTGAGTTGGCCTATGATACCTACTAGTACATAGTGGTTTGTACTGATACTACCCTGTACTTTTCTTTTGTTGAGTGCAAAAAGTGTTCTAGAGGCTCAGACATGACCTCACCTCTAAAGTTTGATAGTAGATCTTAATCCAAGGGTGAGCACTCCATCTCCAGGCTGCCATGGGTCATCTTAATTGTTCTTGTCCATCTTCGGACAATGAAACATTCTTCATTTACTTTATTTTTGGATATCTTTTTAGACTTGATCTTTGTTAGTAGTTATTGTACAATGACTTTCGGGTCTTAGGGATTTTAGTAAGTATTTTTGACTTCCTCATTAATAATGATTAGTCCTAGATTATTGTTATCATGTGATTTATAATAATATCATCTTAATATTGACTAAGTGATTGGGTAATGGTTCGGTTTAGATAGTTCTCCCACAGGAAGATTAGTGTGGGTGCAAGTCATGGCCGTTTTGGTCATGAAACTTGTAGGGGCCTACATATCGAGGACTAAGCTTCTTTTTTTTGCCAAATCTCTTCACCCCTTCATGGATGAAACTTTCAAATACACAAGGTCATCTACTTTAAATTCAAGACTCTCATTCTTACGTCTGCATATGATTTCTGACCACTCTGAGCTGCTTTCAGTCTTTCTCAAATCAACTAAAATTTCTCCATAGCTTTAAACACCATATCTGGTCCAAACAAAGTGGCCTCACCCACTTCAAACCAACCTACCATAGATCTACTTCTCCACCCATAAAGAGCCTTAAATAGGGCCATCTAAATGCTAGCATGGTAACTGTTATTATAGGCGATCTCAATCAATGGCAAATGCTCATCCCCACTACCTTTGAAATCAAGAACACAAGCCCTCAACATATCCTCTAAGGTCTGAATGGTCCTCTCCGCCATACCATTTGTCTGCAGATGAAATGCTGAACTGAGATGAGCTTGGGTACCAAGACCCTTCTAAAAGTCTTTCCAAAACTGAGAGGTAAACTAAGTACCCTTGTCTAAGATGATGGACTAAGGAACTCCACGCAATCCGACTAACTCTGTGATACACAACTTAGTATAATCTTCAGCTATGTAGGACGTGTGAACCGATAAGAAATGAGCTAATTTAGTCAATCTGTCTACTACAACCCAAATCGAATCATGCTGATGACGTGAATGGGGTAATCCAATCACAAAGTCCATATTAACCTCTTCCCATTTATAAGTGGGAATACCCAAATCCTGCAATGTGCCACCAGGTCTTTAGTGCTCTACTTTAACCTGTTGACAAACTAAACACTAAGCTACAAACTCTGCATTATCCTTCTTCATACCACTCCACCAATACACTTCCCTAAGATAGTGGTATATCTTGGTGTCTCCCGGATAGATGAAATAACATGCACAATGTACTTTTTCCATAATCTGCTACCTCATATCATCAACCTATGGCACACATAATCAACTCTAGTATCGCAACACACCATCTCCCCCTTAGGAGAAAACTTCTAACTTTTGGTCTAACTGAACCCTTTAGTTTGACCAAACTAGGATACCTATCCTGGTTCTCTTTAACTTCAAAAACTAGAAAAAATTTTGAACTACTCTAAACCCAAACATTTCCTTTAGATAAGTCAACCAACCTCACGCCAGATATTTCTAATCGTTGAACTTCCCGAACTAGTTTTTTATTATCATTTTCCATGTGAGCAACACTTCCCATAGACAATCTACTAAGAGTGTCTGCCACTACATTGCACTTGCCCAGATGATACAACACACTCATATCATAATCTTTCAATAATTCTAATCACCTTCTCTGACAAAGATTTGACTCCCTCTGAGTGAACACATATTGCAAACTTGTATACTTTGTACACATATATCAATATGCACCCCATAAAGATAGTGCCTCCATATTTTCAATGCAAACACAACAATAGCTAACTCAAGATCATAGGTAGTGTAGTTCTTTTCGTGAGGCTTAAGCTATCTAGAGGCATAGGATATGACTTTACCTCTTTGAATCAACACACAACCTAAACTAACTCTAGAGGAATCACAGTATATAATGAATTCATCTGTACCATCAGGTAGTGCTAAAACTGGGGCTGAAGTGAGTCGAGTCTTCAACTCCTGAAAACTCTTCTCACAGGAATCTGACCTCTAAAACTTAAATTTCTTCTGAGTCAATTTTATCATAGGAGACGCAATGTATGAAAAACCCTCAACAAACTTTCTATAATAGCCAGATAAACCTAAGAAACTTCTGATATTTGATAGAGAAATGGGTCTAGGCCAGTTTCTTACTGCTTTGGTCTTTTGGGGATCAACTCTAATGCCATCACTGGAAATAATATGATCGAGAAAAGCTACTGACCTTAGACAAAATTCATATTTATTGAATTTGGTGAACAACTGGTGATCTCTAATATTTTGCAACAAAAATCTAAGATTCTCTACATGATCATCCTCACTACAGGAATAGACAAGGATATCATCGATAAAGACTATGACAAAAATATCTAGGTACTGTTTGAACACATGTTTCATTAAGTCCATGAAGGTTTTTGGGGAATTTTTTAGCCCAAAGGATATGAATAGAAACTTAAAATGACCATAACGGATTCTGAAAGCTGTCTTTGGATATCACATTCCCTTACTCTAAGCTGATGATAGCCGAATCTAATGTCTATCTTTGAGAAATAACTTACACCTTGGAGTTGATCGAATAAATCATCGATTCTAGGAAGAGGATATTTGTTTTTGACTAGGACTTTATTCAGCTGATGATAGTCAATGCACATTCACAAAGAACCATTTTTCTTTTGCATGAACATGACAAGATCACCCCATAGAGAAATACTTAGCCTTATGAAATCTTTGGATAAGAGATCTTTGAGTTGCTCTTTTAACTCTTTAAGCTCGGTAGGATCCATACGATATGGGGGAATGGAAATGGGATAAGTATCATGGAGAAGATTAATTTTGAATTCTATTTCCCTATTGGGAGGTACCTTTGGCAAATTTTTGGGAAAGACATTAGGAAACTCATTGACTACACTGACAGACTGAATTGTTGGAGTCTCAAACTTTGTGTCTTTGACTCGAACTAAATGATAGATACACCCTTTAGATATCAAATTTCTAAATTTAAGGTAGGATATGAAATGACTCTCAGGAGATACTGAATTACCTTCCCACTCAAAGTCTGGCTCATTATGAAACTAAAATTTCACCACTCGAGTGTGAAATCTATGGATGCATAACAGCAATGGAGCTAATTCATACCAAGATATGGTCAATGTCAACCATGTATAATTCTACCAAATCTGCGAACATGACCCTATGAAGAATAAAAATTGGATACTTTCTATAGATCTGTTTGGCAATAACTGACTCACCCACTGGGGTAGAAACCAAGAAGGGCTCAGGGATCTTTTCAGGACCTATTTCAAAATGCGCTGCACCTAATGGGTTCACATAAGAGAAACTCAACCCGGCATTCAATAACACATAAACATCAATATGAAAGACACGAAGCATACCTGCAACAACATCTGGGGAGCTCTCCTACTCCAGATGGGATAGAAAAGTATAAAATCAATTTTGGCACTGACCGCCATCGGTATTGGATGGTGCTCCCTGAGGAGGGATTGGGTGAGCTACGAGAGCTGGTGCACTAGTAGCCTGAGTTTTGGGATGAACATCCCTACTTCCTTGCTTAGCATACGGGAACTCCTTGATACCGTGACCCAAATGACCACACCCAAAGCAACCTTTCTAAACCAATAAGTATTCACCAGGATGATTCTTACCACATCTAGCATATGAAGGATAACTAGGCTTTCCACCCATACTATTCTAAGATTTAGACATAGAAGTCTTACCCCACTATTCCTTCTTGGTTCTAGGTACGGGGGTACTAGCTGAAGATGGAACTGGCAAAGGTGGACTACTTTGAAACTATGAATGATTTCCCCCTGCAGACCTTGACTGACCATACTCAAACTGCCCAGTTCTAGCCTTCTTATTACTTCTATCTCTTCCCTTTAACTTTTCTGCCTTAATTTATTGGGCACGAGTCATCAATCTAGAAAGATCCATGTATCCAATAAGTATGGCAATCCTACATTTCTTGACTATCAATATAGACACTCTAGTAACAAACTTACTCATACTAGATCTAGTATTAGCTATCAACTCAGGACCATCCTTAGATAACTGGTTGAACTTGAGATAGTACTACTTCACTATCATTGAACCCTGCCTCAAGTTTATGAACTCCTCAATCTTGGCTTCCCGTAACTCACGCAAAAAGGACCTGTCTAAAAAATCATCTTGAAACACCTGCCAATTTATGGGAGCTACATTTTTACCCTTTCCTTTCTTCCACATAACAACCCAATCATAAGCAACATCCTGTAGCCTATAACAATGCTAATTCCACACTCTCTTATTCAGTAAAATGCATAACTTGGGTGATCTTCTTCACCTCATCAAGATACAACTGTGGGGTCCTCACCTACCTTTGACCTAAAGAATTCACGAGGATTTATTCTCATGAATCCATAAAGTCTGGATGTAACTAAATCACCCTCTTGCTGATACAAAACTACATCCTGATTATTGGTCGGAAAATTAGCAGTCACAGCTTAAGCTAACACCTAAAAGGTAGCCTAAAATTCGGCATGAGTCACATTCTCATTTAGAGAATCAACAGGATAGGGTGTCTAGTTATCATTCCTACGGGCATTAGCTCTGTAAGGAGACATGTTCTATCATAAAAGAGCATGAGTTAATAACAGATAGAGATAGCTGCAAGTAGGATGGATTATGAAAGAGAGAGATATTTTCCTAAAATATCTCGTAGCCTCTTTCTTATAAATGTGGCGCACTTCACACCCATGATCAAGACTCTACATAATGTGTCTTGTCTGACTTCATAGGATTCTCTAAACCTGACTCTAATACTTAGTTTGTAACGCCTCGAGACCTGGTCCCAAGATATCACACGGTGCTCAAGACTATAAGTAGTATCAAGCTAACCCTGTAAGCCTGATACTAAGTTTATAACTTATATTAACGTAATTTAATTAGATAGAAATGCTAAAATACAGAATATTATCAAAATTATCTGAGATCAACCGACTATACTGTCTAGATAACTAATACTAAAGGTATGAATGTAATAGCTAGTAGTTTGACAAGCCTCTACTACTAAGAAACTAGAGAGCCATTGGGACAAACTCTCAACTAACTCAGACTAAACTAAAAGCAACTACTCAAATATTATGAAAGATGGAAATCTAGATAAATGGGCCCTCAAACTATAAGGACTCACCAACTATCGGGATGTAGATAGAGATGCACAAAGTCACTCACGTTGCTATGTTTGAGTACTTGAACTTACATTATGAGATAATGTAGCACATAGACGTATATGTGGATTAGTACTTTGAGGATGTACTGAGTATATAGGGGTGAATACATAAGTAAAAAGTAATATCTTAATGTTATTAAAATTCATAGAATATGCATGCTATGTGTAATGACTCACATGACTGGAATAACTGAAACCCAAAAATCATAAATAATGAATAATAAAACATACTGCATAAATCTACTGAGCGATCACATTTAAAGTCTAAAAGTTGAACTGTTATTTGTCATCCTTTTTTGTTAAACTGTAGGAAAATTCTTTCAAAAGCTGTTGTATTATTATTACTAGTAGGGAATTTGTTTAAAAGCTATTTATTTAATTTTACTAGAAGGGAGGTTTCTTTTCAAAATCTTATCTATAAGGGAGGTTCTTCTAACCGACATAAATCATATGATCTATCATGGAGCCTAATGTCTCATTCCCCTAAGGGGAAAATCTCACGTTGGGGAGAGGTGTCATACTCTTGGCTGGGAGTATAACCTGAGCAAAGTGATCATATCTATAACTATCATCCATATAGAAATAAGATTATTGAATCTATACCTACATTGGCTTATAGTTCTAGGAAAGTAGGATGCGCTAAACCTACACTTTCCATTCGGTGCTAAATACTACTCCCTTTAATAATGCTTTTTCAGTTGGAAATCCACTTTTAAAAGTCATAATATTTAATACTGAAAGCTTGCTGTATATTTGTTCATTCAAAACTGAGTTTAAGCAGTAAAGTGGATTTCATATCGTAGCTAAAGATCAAAAGATCAAATCTTTATTCAAAGCTATCTATAAACATATCATAAGATTCTTAAAAACATAACCATTCTTAAAATAGCAATATTCAACTAGGGCTTGATAACCCATGCATCAACTTTATGTTAAATCATCATAAAGTTCATGCTTGGTAATAAAAATTTATAATTCAACTCAAAATCTAGAAATTATGGTGACATGCATAGATTTGCAAAAGTAGACATGCAATTCATTATCCAATCACTTGAAATCTCAAAATCTTCAATTAACAATAAATGGGTATAAAACCTAACTTAAAATTCATGTAGAATCATGTGAATTTATAATTAAAACTAGTTTTGGGAACAAGGATGAAAGATTTATCCTTGTTCAAAATCCCACATACCTTAATTGATGAAATTGAATAAAAAGCTTGATATTGAATTCCTAATTGTGCTTTTGAAGATAACCTCTTAAAGTTCTTGAATTGGGAATCCTTAATTTTGAGCTATCTTGGAAAAATAATGGAGGAAATTGGATTTCTTAGGGATTAAGTTTTGAGCTCTAGGGTTTTCTTGGAGAGTAAATTGATGAAAAGTGAGCATAGAATACTTAGAGTAGGATTAATCTTGTGTTTTGCTTGATTTGGGGGCTTTAAAAAAGACACAACTACCCTTTTAAAAATAATTTAAAAATTGAATTCCTGATTTGGCCACCCACCGCGACACACCACTTTTGCGGTGGCTTACTGGAAATTGACAACTGGAAACTAGAAAATCAACGTGATGCGGAGCTATCACGGCAAGCTACTAAAATTCCATTTCGGCCATCACCGCGACATGCCACCATCGCGGTGAGTCACTTGATTTTGGCAATTGGAAAATGGGATTTCACCGCGACGCGGGCCAATCGCGATGGTCAACTGGAATTTGACATAAGTCATTTTGCATGTCATTGCAATGCAATGTTGCCTATTTTGAGACACTGTCACCAGTAAAAATGCATAAATTCTCAACCGAGTATCGAATTTAGGAAAAATTGGTATCATTGGAAACTGAGTCAATTATCTTCACATTGGTAGGTCCGAAACTTGAAAATTCTACATGTACCAAGAGTTATTGATTTTTGAAGCTAATCCTTGATATTCTAGGGGATAAATTTAGGTCTAAAAAGTACGGGGTATCACAACAGTGGAGTACAAATGAATTACTATGCAAAACTAAAATTCGTATGATATAAAATATGACTTGTTCCTTGGGGCATAAAGATTTCACAAAGTTCCTGGAATTATTATAGGGGAATTATTCTCCCCTGGTAGATAAAATGAGGTTTGTTTCAGCCTGACAATATTGAAAAGCTTGAATATTTATAATAATTATTGTCATGTCTAGCTAGACGACAAATTTGTATAAAAATTCTTGAAGGATTTAAAATGTTAGAAAATGATTCTATTGAATACCCCATGATTATAAAGATCGCTTAACTTGAAAACAGATCAATTTTGATCTCATGAAAATGATTAGTAAGTACTATGTTTTAGTATATTTGGTGCACTTATGAATTGTGGAGCATCATTTATAAAAATAAAGTGGTGTTTTAAATGATGTGAGTATAATATGCACGTTGCACTCTTTTTTTCTTAGCTAAGGTTTTATCCCACAGGGTTTTTTTGGAAAGGTTCTTAATGAGGCAGCTAAGACTGCGTATTACTGAATGTGTACTCAGAGTATTTGAAAAATAAAATATTTGTCCATTGATGAACATATTTTAAAAATTCAATGTAGAATGTGTAGAGAAACTAAGGAGAGGATTCATAAAAGAAGATAGAATGAAGCACATTTCGCCCAAACGTTTCTACATACATGAGCTCCAGAAGATGGTGCACAAGAGTGGAATGCGGAGATTTAAGTCATTAAATTGAATTTTCATCAGGGGGAGTAAAATATGCGTTGTACCCTTTTTTCCTTAATTAAGGTTTTGTCCCAATTGGGTTTTCCTGGGATGTTTTTTAATGAGGCAACAGTAAAGGCGATGTGTATATTCTTTTTTCTTCACTAGGCTTTTTCTCATTGAGTTTTTCTAGTAAAGTTTTAATGAAACACATTATCTATTAATGAATATCTAAGGGGGAGTGTTATATAATATGGATGCCATGTGATATATATATGTGTGAAATATCATTTATTAGATATAATAGTTAGCAGTCAAGTTGGATTTGAAGACCAAAGTTACTTGTTCAATTTGGATTTAAATACCCAAATAGTTGGCCAACTTGCCAACTTGATGTCACGCTTAGCAATCTTATGAACTAAGTTTGGTGGTCTCTAAATAGCCACCGTTTGTGCATTTGTATTAAGATATCAAAGTAGTAACAAATGTACTACTAAAAATTCTATAAAGTTCTCTCTCCTTCTTTAAAGTTTGATATTGATATTTTGTCTTTATTTTATAATAAAATCATATATTTAAGGACTACAAGTTTTGGGTTATTATTGAAATTGAAGTAAAATATAAGGGATTAAAAGGTAAATGCTTTGGTTAAACCTAAAAGAATTTTTATCAAAAAAAAAATAAAAAAATGGGGGTTACCTAACATCTCAATTTTTGCTTTTATTAATCAGTTTTTACTTTTTTAAGAACTTTTTAATTTTACCAAACACCTAAAAAAGCTAAAAATGTGATTAAAAGTTGTTTTGACTAGATTTTAATCCTATCCAAACGGGTTGTAAAGCTTTTGCTATTTATGTGTTAGGGAAGGAATGAACCATAAAAGTCTATACTACAGTCTTACCTTAACTAAAAAGCAATCTAATAAGATTTAGAAAATAGTTTTTTATATCGAATTTATCATTATGTTTGTCTCTTCAAAAATAGAAGAGAATAATCAAGTTACTAATATTTAATTCTTAGTTAGACTATGTATGCAACAAATTAGAGGCATGAACGACTATAAAAGTGCATCAACATGCTGTATATTGATATTATTTTAAAATATATGATTCAAGATATACATGCAGCGCACGTACCGATAGACTACTAACTATAAATACGTCTTTCTTATTAGAATTAATTGACAATTTATTAGAAAAACTGTTTATACACCTATTATTACGAATAAAATTACACTGATAGTATTTACACTTTAAAACTATATGTACACTATATTTAAATCATAACTTTAGTTGTTGCACTAGTTACTAGGGGCTTTGAGTTGTAGGTGACAAAAAAAGTTTGAAAATGAGGTGTAGGTAACTCAAGTCTTAATAATTGAGTGAAGGTGACAATTACTTTATTATGGATTAAGAAAGTTGGAGAAGTTAGAAAATAATCCACAAGTTTTTGAATTTATACTTTGATCCAAATGTTAGTTAATATAACAGAAAATAGAGGGGAAAAAAGCCGCATTTCTCTCTCTTCTCATCCGTTATTGTTTTCTCTCTCTTTATGATTATTATTGTTTATTGTTATTGCTTCTTTATTCATCATCTTCTGCTTTATTATCGTCATCTTTTAATTCATTGGCATCTTCATCTTCTTCTTGTCGACTATTTTTATTATTGTTGTTACCGCTACTGCTGCTATCTGACCAATTTCTTATATCAAATTTTATTTCCTACATCACTTTTCACTTGGACATTACTTAATAGGTGACTTTGATAAGTAAAATTATGATTTTTAGTCAAATTTGTCATCTAGGTCCCCAACTACTGCTGTTTTTTCCAACAATGAATAGAAGCCGATCATGAATCCAACATAAGTGCCCACAATTTAAATAGATCACTCATCTGTTGCATCAGATGAGTAATCTAGTGCAACAAAATACTCATATGTTGGATTCATATTTATGGTTCTATAATGCCCATAACATGAATCGAACATATGGGTAATTTATTGCAACAGAAAATTTATTTGTTGCAATAGACTGGTTATCTATTGCAATAAAATTATTATCTGTTGCATCAGACTGAATATCTGTAATATCAAACTATTTATCTATTGCATCAGATTGATTTATGCTGCATCAAACTGATCATCTGTTGCTAATTATCTATTGCAACAGATGAATAATTTGTTTGGAACAACACAAATCAGCCCCTGCCATAAACCCGACAGATAACTAATATATTTAAACTCCTGCTATTGCTAATAGATTCAAAATTATTCCTTACGTCCAATCATTGACATGTTTGTTAAGAAGACAATAGACAAAATGCAAATTAAATATGAATTAAAACGTCAAAGCCAATAAAACATAATTTTTTTTATAAAATAAAAATAAATAAAAATACATAGACTAAAAAAAATATCTAATTATTATTATTATTATTATCTTAATTATTATTATTATTGTCAGTCGACCAATCTTAAACTGGCAGCAGCAGGGCCCTCCTACTGCCTGCGGATCTCCTGGAGCATCCTTGCTCTCACTGCGCTTAACTCCCACTGCCGGTCACGAACCTACATTCAAAGTTCATTCACGGCGTCTTGCACAAAAGTAACATCCCACACTGGATCAACCATATCTAGAACACACATGAATTGACAAAAAATGTAAAAACAAAAGTAAATAAAAGAATATCCAAATGTAATACAACGTATACTACAAATTGAGTATATTTATACACAAAGCAAGAAAAAAACTTACCTGAGTCAGGAAAGAGAAAGTGATGGAAGGTGTAATATGAAAGACAAGATGCAACAAATAAATAATGTGTAGTTGAATGAACGATTACGTAAGAAGAGACCTATTTATAGAGGATTGAATTTGAATGAGTTAGGCAAAAAGGAGCGATTGGGTTCACCTCCATTTATTAGTTATATTTTTTACTACTGTAAAAAGTTATGACTTAATTAAAATAAGCAATATTATGATAAGTCACGACTTTTTAGCTTATTATTATTAATTAGTTTTTTCTAAGAACTATTTTTATTGAGTTGTGACAATAGATTCCATATATGTTGCATCAGATAACTCATCTGTGACAACAGATATATCATTTGTTGCAACAAATAAACAACCTGCTGCATCAGATAATCTATCTGTTGCAACATATAATCTATCTTTTTTAAATATCATCATGTGATTAATCCAAATTTGCTGACTTATTTATTATATAAATTAAAAAAATAAATTTAAAAACAAAAATATTTTTTGTGAAAACAAATGGCGCCTATTTAATATTAACGTCAATTATTCAAATTAAATAACCATTTTTTATGGTTATAAATTGTATTTATCATTTATTTTCTTATTGTTTTCTGTGAAAAGAAATGACTAAATTAAATTAAACTGTTGAGTTTTTTTATTATTGTAACAAGTCATGACTTTTCAACTTATTATTATTAATTAGTTTTTAAATTTAAATAACCTTTTTTTTAATTTAAAAATTGAACACACCTTTTCAATAACAGTTTGTTTAATAAAATAATAACCATTTTTATTGAGTTATGACAACAGATTGTATATCTATTGTATCATATAACCTATCTGTTGCAATAGATATACCATCAATTGCAACAAATCGACCATCTATTTAGGGATTTTTTTGATTTCTTCTAACAGTTGATTCATCAGTCACAAAAGATGGAGAATTTGATGCATCAACAATATTGTTGAATGTGTTTAGACAAAAAGTCGCGACTGTTCACCTTTTTCTTAATAATCATTCATATAACTTAATTAATCCAATCTTGTGACATTTTTTAATTATATAATAAATAAATAATTATAAAAAATAGTTTTAAAGACCAAAATAGTGAAAAGTCATGATCAGTTATTAAAATTAAATAACTGTTCTTTTACGATTATAAATTGTGTTTATCATTTATTTTCTTATTATTTATTTATGAACCATTTTTCATATTAAATAATTGAAAAGTCATGACTTCGCCCTCTCAATTACAACAATAACTCTTTTTTATTAATAACTGTCTATTGCAATATATGATCCATCTGTCACATCAGATTAACCTCTGTTGCCATAAATGCTCAATCCCTACCTCCAACCATTGACATATTGAGAATAAGGATTAAACTGAATGATAATTAAATATTAAATAAGAATTAAAAATTCAAAGACGACCAAACATAGATTTTTGAATCCCTTTGGTAGATTCAATATAAAAAAGGAAAATACATACGCTTAAAGAAAAAACATAACTTAATTATTTTTATTATTATTAATATCATTAGTAGTATTAGTATTAGTATTACTATTATTGTCAACCGGACAATTTTTATCCGGAAGTAGCAAGGCCTTCCTCAGCCTTGCTCTGAAGTCGACCAAATTCCTTTGGAGTTCATCAAACTGCCTTTGAAGTTCCTGCAAGGACTTGATATGAATTTTCTTAAAAAAATCTGGATCATCCCAATCTGTAAGTGTAGTAGAATGAACGAGTAAGGAGTGTCCTATTTATAAATGATTGAATTCAAAGGGGTTAGTCAAAAAGCCACGATTGTTCATCCCTTAATTAAATAAAACTGGTGACTTTTCAAATATGTAAATTAAAAAATGGATCTAAATACAACATTTTATCTTTTATTGTATTTCGAAAAGAAAAGAAAGTTTTTTTAAAATAAATCTAACATATGGGTAATCTGTTGCAAAATACTGTTTGATGATTTATAATATATTGAAACTATTGCAGTAGATGCATATAATTATTTGATATTTCTAATAAATAAGTCATGTCGCAATAGATTGATCATCTGTTGTAACAAATGTCTATAATTGTTTGACAATTTAAATAGATGTAGCATCTGTTATAACTTGTTAATCATTTGTTTATTCAATTTAAGCCATAGATAGGCTAGGAAGAATAAGGTGCGTGTAGATAGATGGATCCACTATCATGTGTGGGAGTTAAGTATTACTGATATGGTCGTCGAGATAACACACACAAAGTACAATGTTTTTGTGAATGCAATTTTTAACCGATTTGGCACTAATAATTCAAACAAGATCCTACATTGTATAGTTAAGTTTGATAGGTTCAAATTGATAAGGCCGAGAGCCCCATGAAGATGGTGCAGATACCCTATTACGAATTACTGATGGTTGTTGCTCATGTTTATGCGTGTCAAGTTTTAAGAAGGGATCAATATTTGGTGTCATTGCAGCGATCCAATTGAGATTGGACTTAACTTTAAGTGTGCATTGGACTCTGATAAGGACTTCGAAGCCCCGTACTACATGAAACAAGAATGAAAAACCAATAGAAATTCCTCTGACCTAAATTGTTCGAGAAGAAGATTATATGTCAGAAAGAGCCGATGAAGAATGCGTTCGAGGGAAAGGGGATTTGATGAAAAACTATATTATCTGTAAGAAAATTGAAGAGGAAAAATAGGGTAGCAAGAAAAATCTATCAAATTTGGCTAAGAAATTGACTTAAAACTTAAGAAATCTAAATCAAGTGCAAATATTAAAGTTTATCCGACAATGTCAATTTGTTTGTTGTTTCTCTGAAAGAAAAATAATACGGATGGACATTTTGCTAGGAAGTTGCGACTAGGTAGTGTGGTTGGGATTATCACCTAGATAAAAAATAGCAGAAGACAAAGAAAGAAGCCTTACGTGTATCGAGGGTTGAAATAATGTACAGTAAGTCTAAAAAACTTGCGCCAATAACAGTTGTAGTTAAAATAAGAAATCTAAGAGAAGTCTAAAATTTCTAAATTTTAAATTGCATCCCATGCCTTCTTGTTTGTGGTTCCGATTAGGTCCACTGCTGTTGACCTGATCAGAACCACAAACAAGATTGAAAGGAAGATTGAGTATCCTTTCTTTCTTAGCAACATGGATTAATTGATTGTGTTTTATTGCTTGTAATACCCCATACTTTTCCTAGCATAATTTAGCTCTCAGAACATCAAGGGTAAGCTTAAAAAATGAATAACTTTTGTTACATGTAGAATTTTCCAGATTCAGCCTCTCCATTGTGTGGAAAATCTAATTAGCTTTCAATCAATACCAATTTCTCCCAAATCCAATACTCGATTGAGAAGTTATGGAATTTTTTGTAAAACAGTACTCCATCTGGGCAAACGCCGCATCGTGGTGAGGGTTAAATTCCCATTCGTCAAATTCCAGTGGACCACTATGATAAGCTAGTATAACGGGGAGATCCAATTTCCTAATTTTTAATTTCCATTGGCGCATCACGGTGATGGCCCAACTTTCATTTTAGTAGTGCATTGCGATAAGTTCTGCATCGCGTTGAAATTCCAATTCCCACTTGTCCTTTTCCAGTGAGCTACCATAATAATGGCGCATCATGGTGGCATGTTAAATTGAGATTTTGTTCCCTTTTCCCAGTTCTGATTAAATATTAAGAGGGGTAGTTTGGTTAATTCCCACGCCCCTAATTCATGAACAACAAAAGTTTAAACCCATTCTAAGCCTATTATGCTTATTTTTCATCTATTCTCTCTCAAAGAAAAACCTTAGAACTTAAAGCTTACTCTCCAAGAAATCAAAATTCTCCATTATTTCTTTAATAAAACTCTAAATTGAGGATACCTAAATCAAGATAATCAAGAGTTCTTCTTCACAGGCTCAAATAGAGATTCAAGTTCAAGGTTTTATTAGAAATTTCATCAACTAAGGTAAGTGGAGTTTATAAACAAGGATGCACTTTCATCATTGTTCCCTAAACCAGGCTTTTATTTTAAATTTATATGATTTTGGATGATTATACATGAGTTTTGAATTAGGGTTTATACCCATTATTGCTATTTGTAAGATTATGATATTTCAAGTGTTTATGAAGTTGAATTGCATGTTTACTTCTATATTTTCATGTCTATTGCAGTAAATTTAAGATTTTGAATTGAATTATCATTACTCTCAATGTTAAGTATGAAAATTATAATATTTGGACATGAACTTGATGAATGGGTTATAAAGCCCAAGATTACATGTTATGGTTTCAATAAAGATTATACTTTAAGCATCCAATAATCAGATTATTTTCAGATTTTTAGAAAGCCTTGATCTTTTGATCCTCAGATAAGATTTAGAATCCACTTTACAAATTTATTACAGATTTTAGAAATCAAAATAGTTTTATTCACAGATTGAATCAGATAAATGCATAATTGGTTTCATAATAACCCTTGTGCTAGCTTTTAAAGTGGATTTCCAATAGAATGAGCATACAGATTAGAAGGGAGTAGTATTTAGCACCGAGATGGAAATATGGGATTAGCGTGCCCTATCTTCCACAGAACTACGTAGCCAACAAAGGTACAAATGTAGATTATTCCCATTTCTATATGGATGACAGTTACAGATGTTATCACTTAGATTAGGTTACACCTCTAACCATCATAAGGTTTACCCCTTAGGGGAATGAGACGTTGGACTCCATGTTAGCTCACATGGTTTATTTTGGTTAAAAGAACCTCCCTAAAGTTTTAAGCTTACAGTATAATAGAAAAGAAAAACAAAAAAGCCTTTAGAAAAGTAAGTGTAAAGGCTCACAACTTTATTTAAATCAGGCTTTCTAGAAAGATATTAGTTACAAATTTTAGATTTTAGATACATAAGTGAGTCCTTTCTACATTTAGGCAACATGTTTTATAGACAGATCATTATTACAGTTTTAGAACTAAATGTTATCTCACTAGATTTATAAAGTATGATTTGATACTTTAATTATGATTTTTAGCTTTCAAATGTTCCAGCTTATGTGAGTCATTTACATTTAGCATGCATTATTTTATAAACAATGATGATATTGAGAGATTATTTTACCTATGCATTTCACCCCATACACTCAGTATATCCTCAAAGTACTGCCACATATATGTCAATGTGCTACATTGTCTCATAATATACGTTCAGGTGCTCAGTTTCAGCAGCATGAGTGATGTTGAGCATCTCCATCTACATCCCTATAGTTGGTGAGTCCTAATAGTTTAGGGACTTAGTTATTCAGATTTTCAGCTTATCAATTTAGATGATTTAGTATTTTCAGACAGTTCGAGTTAGTGGGGGGTTAGTCCAAGTGTCTCTCTAGATATTAGTAGTAGAGGCTTGTCAGACTGCTAGTTTTGATTCAGATTATTCAGTATTGAGATTTCAGACATTATTTTTAGATGTTATATTTAGACAGTTTTCTACATATAGTATGATTTTACACCTATATTTCCTCTATTATGAGATTCAAATTGAGTAAAGGCAGATAAGATTAGCTTAAGGCTACTCGTAGTCTTGACTTTCGTGTGATGTCTCGAGACTAAGTTTTGGGGTGTTAAATTAACATAGCCTACTTTTAACATATCTTTGAGAAGATCAGAGGCTTGCTGTAGTCTATGAATCCTGATAATTTTCAAGCTTGCCAATTTGGTATTCAAGATTATCGTTGCCGTCTTTAAAGTTGGTATAGAGTTCTTGGTCTTTTGTGAGATCGATCATGAATACTTTATCCTTCGAATTTGAGGCATTTTATAAGGCCTTAAGAAGCCTTAAATAATACATAGAGGGTCACTATGTTTGTTTTAGGTCAAAATATGTTGATGCACAGTCAAGCAATAGTCCTAACAGTTAAATAACTCACTTTTATCGAGTGTTACTCAATGCAGCTTGCTTAACCAACCTTCAAAGGATTTGATAAATTAATTAGCAAAGAGTTACATAACATTTGATCTAAATCGATTCCACCAAGCCTATCAAATGTTATGTAACTTCAGGCTCATTACCCTATAAAAAATCTTTGCCTGAGTTAGTGAATAAATCAAACAAGCTCAATCTCTCATCTTTTCTACTGATCACTCTCTCCCATATAGAGGACAAGATATATTCCATACAAATGTCTACACCATCGCTAAAAAATCTTGTCACAGCGAAAGTCTTTAGAAGGCATGACTAGTAATCAATTTCATTTTTATGGTTATCTTGACGTCTCTTGCTAATATATTGGAATGGACATAGCGAGCAATTGTGCTTAGTTTGGTTTGCCGATCCAATATAATTTCAAGAGACGTCAAGAATTTTATAAAAGTGATATTGAAAAATTACTAATCATGCCTTCTAAAGACTTTCGTTGTGGCAAGAATTTCTGGCTATGGTGTAGACTTTTGCATGGTGGATATCTTGTCCTCTATATAGGTGAAGTGTGATCAACAGAAAAGATCCGAGATTAAGCTCATTTGATTTGTGCAATAACTCAAGAAAAGGTTTTTGATAGGGTAATGGGCCTAGAGTTATGTAAAGTTTGATATCAGTCATCTTCGCTAGAAGTTCCTTTCTACCCTATGTTTCCTCTTCAATTAGCTCTCAGATGATAGAGTTTTTCATCAACCCATAATTTTCCCTCGCAGGCATTCTCCTACCATACCTTCTACCATATAATCATCATTACAAAAATCCAACCATATAAATTTAGGCCATGGCAATAACTATATTAATTTTCGTTCTTAATTGAAGCAGTGAGAGGCTTCGAAGGCCCTCTCAGAGTCCAATGCACCCTAAAATTAGTCCAATTGCCATTGAATTTCTTTATAATTCTACCAAAACTAGATTCGTTTATAGTGATTGACACATAAACATGAGCAACAACCGACATTAAATCTTAACCGGGTATCATTAGATATTCATGGTCCCTCAGCCTTATCAATTTAGACCTATTAAAATTAATTGTAAAATTACAGATATTTTGTTTGAATGATCAATGACTAATCGGTAAAATAACATTCACAAAATTATGAGTTTCCAGGTCACAAACGGGGGGCAACGCGATATCTCCGTGTCGCATCGGGGGGCCAAATTGGGTAATTTTCATAGAAATTAAATGACACATCTAGAGGGGTATTTGGTTCATCCTCCACCCCTATATATATTCCATAAACACGAAATTAAGCCCTTATTTCACCAAAACATACTCTTTTTCTCAAAATCCTCTCAAGATCACATTAGGGTTTTCAATTGGAGATTCAAGTTCAAGCTTATTTCTCCATCAATCATCAAGAATCTTTCATCTAAGGTATGCGTAGTCTTCATCTATGGATCTATTTTGTTCATAGAGCTCAAGAACCATGTTTTAAATATTATATTGTGATTGTCTTACTATGATATGACCATGTACATGTTGATGATTGTTGTTTAAGTTTCAAGATGATATCTAAAGGTGTTTTAATGAAGTATATGTGTTCGTTAGTTGAAATCCAAGAACTTTATGTGGTTTAAAATGGAGAAATTCATGAAAACACACATAATCTAAACGAATACATGCAAAGTGTTTGATAAAAGGCCTAGGATGATAGAATTCATGTCCCATGATTTAATAGTGCTTAAATGACAAGTCCATGCTCTATGCTTTATGATTTCACATAAATTCCACGTGATTGATATGCGTCGTTGTTGTGATATGGATTGAGCATGATATTGAATCTATGCAAGTATACACATGTTGTATGAATTTCCCTTCCATACGTAAGATGTTGAGAACTATGCTTAGTGTGATATCCCTTACTTATGATATGGTGAATTGTGGACTCCATTTTATGATCAAGTCAGTTATGTGTGTCAGTTTCCTTCCATCGAGTCCTAGGGGTACTAGTACCCGAAAAATATAGTTGTGTGCCTAGAGCAATGTCATAATATCACGATAATCTCAGACAAGCCATGACTATAGAACTCAGTCAGTCATGTGACTCAGGAAATCTCAGAAATCTCATGATCTCAATAAATTCTTAGATAGTAGTACTATTACATCAGTCAATAGAAGTTAGTTACTCAGTCCATATACATCCAGTTAAATCATGTTCAATCTCTTCAGA
This sequence comes from Capsicum baccatum var. pendulum, assembly GCA_030864225.1. Taxonomy (NCBI): domain Eukaryota; kingdom Viridiplantae; phylum Streptophyta; class Magnoliopsida; order Solanales; family Solanaceae; genus Capsicum; species Capsicum baccatum. The sequence goes on from CM061551.1 coordinate 93,483,562, forward strand.
TGGGAATAGAAATTAGCACCGAGTGAACTCAAGGATCAAAACTCACCTGCCAGTATACGGTGTGATTCTTAGTTGTCAACCTTGTGTTCTAGAAATACGTAGCCAGCATAGGTTAAGACATCTTAACCTGCCAGATTATGGTTGATGAGGTGTCTTAACCTATTAGTTTAGGGTTCCCACCATTTTCATTCGAGTACCTGCCAGCTAAGGGCCACTCACGACTGTCCTTACCAGTGGCGCATATTGACATCCTTCCAGTCGGGGCAGAGATTGGACCCCAACCTAGCTTTATGCGTTATTGGGTTATGTCGATTAATAAAATACCTCCCACAGTTTCAATATCAGTCTCAGTAAAAGATCTCAGATAGTTCTTCATGATATCAAGACTGTCAGATACAGTCAATTCAGTCATAGTACGAAACTCAGGTAGTTCCCTCAGATTCAGGACTATCGAACACAGTTATCTATGTATTGAAAATTCTTATATCAGTCATTTTTGATATCAGTAAACCATGTATTAGCATGCAGATATAGATATCACGTATCTACGATCTCAGTTACTATGTATGCATGCTTGCACTCTCACATTCATATTAGTTAGTCAGTTAGCATTGCTCATGCATGTAAACCCTTTTGCATTTAGCCTATCCCTTTCGTATACTCAGTACTTTTAGTTGTACTGACACATTTGTGCTATGGTTCTTTCTTTTATGTTACACCATAGGTTCAGAGTCACGAGTTCCAGATCAGCAGTAGCTGTAGCATTCCAGTACGTAGAGATGGAAGTGAGTCCTCAGCCATACGAGGATGATATTATTTTATTTCATTCATTATTTTAGTTCAGTTTTGCTATACGGAGTTTGTTGGATACATGTTTCTTCAACTTTTTATTTCAAACAGTATTTAGAGGCTTTCAGATTTAGTTCATATTTTTGATTCAGCTTTTAGTTTTTTTGGATATTTGTTACCCTATATGGATGTAATTATTTATCAAATATTCTATTCAGTTTAACCTTATGGACTATTGTTCATGTTTCCCTCATTCTATAAGTATATTATGCAGTATATAGGTATAGATATCAATCATGGGTTAGCTTGTGGTCCCTAGGGTTCATAAGAACCGTGTAGCTTTCCGGGTACCAGATTTGGGGCGTTACAAACTTGGTATCAGAGCCTAAGGTTCAATAGTTTTCTAGGATGTCTGAAAGCCGCATCTAGTAGAGTGTTGTGCATGTGTGTGTTGCATGCCACATTTATGTGCAAGAGGCTATGAGATGTTTTAGGAATAGTTTCCCCTTTTTCAGTATTCATGTCGTGCTAGTGAGCATAATCTCATGTTAAAATCTCATTCTAATCCGTTATTCTCTTAATTCAGAATATGCCTCCAAAGAGAAAAAACCAGCCTGCTCCTCAGCCAGAAGATCCTTTGGGCGAACATGTTTCTCATGCAGAGTTTAGGGCCGCATTCACCACACTTGCTCAGTCTATGGCTACCCAAAATGAACGGCTACCAGTTATTCCGGCCAATCCAGTGGCCAACTCAACCAAAGCTAGGATTTGGGACTTCACCCGAATTAACCTTCCATCCTTCTTCAGGTCTAAGTCTAATGAAGACCCTCAAGAATTCATTGACCAAGTCCAGAAGGTCATAGAACTCATGGGAGTCACTTTTTGTCAGAGTGCCGAGTTAGTGACATACCAGTTACAAGATGTTGCTTACACTTGGTACAAACAGTGGAAGTCTGAGAGGGTAGATGGTGCAGGTCCTATAGAGTTGGAGGAATTTTTCATGGCTTTCTTAGACAGATTCTTTCCCTAAGAGCTGAGGGAGACAAAAGTTTTGGAGTTCATCAACCTCAGGCAGGTAAATATGATGGTTAAAGAGTATTCTCTTAGATTTACTCAGCTAGCCAAATATTCCCTTCATGTGGTTGTAGACAACAAGGCTAAGATGAGCAAGTTCTTGTCAGGAGTGAATGATAGTGTGGTAAATGAGTGTAGGTCTGCGATGCTGAACAGTGATATGAATTTAGCCAGGCTCATGACCCATGCTCAACAAATAGAAGAGCAAAAGATTAGGACTAGGGAGAGGTAGAACAAGATAGAAAGATCAAGCAATTTTAGTTTTGCTCAACCCAAATCAGAAGAAGAAAATCGTTCATAGTTCCATCCTAAGCCAACAGTTCCATCTCCTTCCTCTACCAGTGCCCCAGTGCTAAAATTTAGATACGACAATAGAGATAGAGCACCAGGATCTATGTCTCAGGGCAGTGTCAGTAGTGCCCAAACTAATCCCCTATGGCAGACTTGTGGTAAGAACCACAAGGGTACCTATAGAGCTGGTAGGATTTTTGTTTCAGTTATGGCAAGCTAGGCCATAGGACTAGAGAGTGTCCACAGTCAGGTCTACAGGGTCAGCAGAATCATTCCACAGCCCAGTCTGGTCGCTTAAATTAGTAGGGTACCACTTCTAGTGCTGTTAGTGGGCAACGCCCAAACAGACTCTATGCTTTTCAGACCTGACAAGATCAAGAAAATTCTCTTGATATTGTTACTGGTATTATTATAGATTTTTCATATTCATGTTTACGCTGTGCTATATCCAGGTATATCCTTGTCTTTTGTTACTTCTTATATAGCAGGCAATTTCGGAATCAGTCCTAAAATTTTAGCAGAGCCCTTTTCAATCTCTACCCTAGTGGGTAAAACCATCATAGCTCATTGGGTATACAGGAACTGCCCGGTTATGATATTTTAGAATGCCACGTCAGTAGATTTAGTCGAGTTAGAGATAACTAATTTTGATGTCATTCTTGACATGGATTAGCTTCATTCCTGCTATGTCACAGTCGAATGCAGAAATAAGATAGTTCAATTTCAGTTCTCAAATGAGCCCATCCTAGAGTGGAAGGGTAGTACTTCATCTTTTAGGGGTCAGCTTATTTCCTACCTTCGGGCAAGGAAAATGATTTCTAAGGGATGTTTTTATCATCTCGTTCATGTTAAAGACTCTGGTTCTTAATCTCCTAGCTTTGAATCAATCCCAATGGTTAACGAAAGTTCATATGTCTTTCCTAAATATCTTCCAAGCATTCCTCCAAAAAGGGAAATAGACTTCGGCATTGACCTTATTCTAGATACTCAGCCTATTTATATTCCACTATACTGAATGGCACAAGAAGAACTCAAAGAACTGAATGATTAGTTAAAATATCTCTTAGACAAGGGATTCATTAGACCCAGTATTTCCCCGTGGGGCATACCAATCTTATTCATGTGTAATAAAGATAATTCTCTCAGGATGTTTATTGATTACCGTCAACTCAATAAAGTTACGGTCAAGAACAAGTATCCTCTTTCCAGAATAGATGACCCTTTTGATCAACTTCAGGGTGCTAGTTATTTCTCCAAGATAAACCTTATATCAAGCTATCATCTTCTCAGATTTAAAGAATGTGAAATCTCGAAGATAGCTTTCCGTACTCGGTATGGTCACTTCGAATTTCTAGTTATGTCCTTTGGTCTTACCAATGACCCAACCGCTTTCATGGACTTGATGAATCGTGTGTTCAAGATGTACTTAGAAATGTTCATCATAGTCTTCATAGATGATATCCTGGTCTATTCCCATACAGAGCGTGATCATTCAGACTATCTCAGAATTGTTCTTCAGACTCTTAGAGATCACCAGCTATTTGCCAAATTTAGTAAGTTTGAGTTTTGGATAAGGGAAGTAGCATTACTTGGCCATATTATTTTCGATGATGGAATTAGAGTAGATCCTTAAAAGACCAAAGTGATAAAAAACTGGACCCGCCCTATCTCTCTATCAGATATCAGGAGTTTCTTGGGTTTGGCTGGCTATCACAGGTGGTTTGTTAAGGGATTTTCTTCTATTGCATCCCCCATGTCCAGATTTACTTAGAAGAAGGTCAAGTTTCAGTGGTCATATCCTTGTGAGAAGAGTTTTCAGGAATTAAAGACTCGACTCACCTCAGCTCCAGTCTTAGCTCTTCCAAATGGTTCAGATGGGTTCGTAGTATACTGTGATGCATCTAGAGTAGGTTTGGGTTGTGTTCTCATGCAGCATGGTAAGGTCATAGCCTACGCCTCCAGGCAGTTAAAGCCCCATGAGAAGAATTATCCTACTCATGATCTTGAGTTAGCAGTCGTATTACTTGCCTTGAAGATTTGGAGGCATTATCTATACGGAGTTCATGTAGTTGTCTTCACAGATCATAAGAGTCTCCAATATGTCTTTTCTCAAAAAGATCTCAATCTTCGTCAGACAAGGTGGTTAGAGCTCTTGAAAGATTATGACATGAGTTTCCTTTATCATCTGATCAAGGCCAATATTATGGCTGACACTCTCAGTAGACTCTCCATGAGTAGTGTTTCTCACGTTGAGTCTAGAAAGAAGAAAATAGCTTAGGAAATCCATTTTCTTGCCAGACTAGGTGTTCGCTTAGTCAATTTTTTAGAGGGTGGTGTATGTGTTCAGGATAGTTCAGAGTCATCTCTAGTTTCCAAGGTAAAAGAAAAGTAAGACAGGGATCCTAGCATTGTCACTAAAAGAGACAGTTTAGAATCAGAAAGTAGAGGTTTTCTCCTAAGGGGGATACGGTGTTATTCGTTGTCAGGGTTGTCTCTGTATTCCAGGTGTAGATGATTTCAAGCAGTGAATTCTTGCAGAAGCTCATGGTGCATGATACTCTATTCATCCAGGGGCCACTAAGATGTGCCACGACCTACGGTAGATCTATTGGTGGAGTAGGATGAAGAGAGATATTGCAGAATTTGTGGCTAAGTGCCCTACATGTCAGTAGGTTAAGATAGACCATCAGAAACCTAGTGGTTCCATACAGGAGTTTACCATTCCTACTTAGAAGTGGGAGGAAGTGAACATGGACTTTGTGATGGGTTTGCTTCGAACTCATCATCAGCATGATTCAGTTTGGGTCATTGTAGATAGAATGACCAAGTCAGCGTATTTCCTTCCAGTCCATACCTTTTATTTAGCCAAGGATTACTCCTAACTCTATATCAGGGTGTTGGTCAGATTTCAAGGTGTTCCATTATCCATCATCTCAGAAAGAGGTACCCAATTCACCTCACACTTTTGGAAAGCATTCCAAAAGGGTCTTGGTACCCAGTTTCATCTCAGTACAACTTTTCATCCTCAGACAAATGGTCAAGCAGAAAGGACCATTCAGACTCTTGAATATATTCTAAGGGTGTGTGCAATTGATTTCAAGGGAAGTTGGGATGACCACTTTGTCTTTGATTGAGTTTGCATAAAATAATAGCTATCATTCCAGTATTAAAATGGCTCCGTTTTAAGCTCTCTATGGTATGAGGTGAAGATCTCTAATCGAATGGTTCAAAGTTAGTAAGGCCTCAGTCATAGGTCCTAACTTTGTATTCGACGCCTTAGAGAAAATCCAGTTAATCGAAGAAAAACTTTGGGCTGCTCAGAGCCGACAGAAGTCGTATGCTGAAATTCACAGAAAGGATCTCGAATTTGAGGCCGATGAAAATGTCTATCTAAAGATTTCTCCCATAAAGGAGTAAAGCAGTTCAGCAAGAAGGGAAAGTTCAGTCTCCAATATGTCGGTCCCTTCAAGATTCTCAATCGCTTAGGTATGGTAGCTTATGATCTCAAATTGCCTTCAGATCTAGCCTCAGTTCATCCAGTCTTTCATGTCTCTTTTCTCAAGAAGTGTATAGGTGATCCATCAGTCGTAGTCCCTATTTAGAGCATTGAAAGTCAGGACAGTCTCTTTTATGAGGAAATTACGATCGAAATTCTAGACCATCAGACTCATAGATTGAGGAATAAAGAAGTCCTTATAGTCAAAGTTCTTTGGAAAAATAACTCTGTTCAGGGAGCTTATTGGGAAGCAGAAGTAGACATGCATACCAAGTATCCTCACCTCTTCTCCTCCAATCCAGATCAAGCTCAAGGTAACATTTCTCCTTAAGCTTATTCAGTTTCCCGTTCAGTATTCTATACAACTTGGTATTCAGTTCATGCTCATTTTTCATCACAAATTTGGTATCATGTACCATTGCATATTCAGTTATGCATTCAAGTATTGTTCTAGTGTATAATCATACATCAAATATGCATTCTCATTGAGAGAACTTAGTTATCAGAAATCTCAGTTATACATTCATGAATCAGTTACTCATACATCAGATATGCATGTCCAGCATAATATGTTTAGCTTATTAGTCATGTCCATCATGAGATCATGTTCCAGTAGTATATGTCTTGCACATACTCCAGTTATCATCTATCCCCATTTCAGTCAGTCTTATTCGAGGACAAATATTTCCAAGGGGAAGATATTGTAATACCTTGTATATTTCTAAGCTAGAAAATGAACCATTGTTCCTACACATTAAACCTCCTATACTATGATTCATATTAGAGTACATGAATTAGGATGAGTATCCTAGTGATAATATTGCTTATGATGTGTTAAGCTTGTTCATAAGAGTCACTTAGAGTAAGCCAAGCTAAGAACTTTTGAATCCACCAAGTTTTCGTGTGTGATTTCACATAGGTCATATTTGAAGGAGAATAACTTGTTTTATTGCTGGTATTTTAGAAGATTTATTCCATCCAAATTGTAGAGAATTGAACAAGACTTTTGTCGATACCAAATTCGCCTAAAACGAACACCCAGTGAAGAAGTTATAGCAATTTAAACTTTTAACAGTGTCATTTTAGTCAATGGTGCATCGCGCTGTAAATGGCGTTTGTCAATTTACAGTGTCTCTCCACGATTCCACCAAGTGGCGGTGAGTTTCCAGGTCACAAATGGGGGGCAACACGATATCTCCGCATTGCGCCGGTGGCCCAAATCGGATAATTTTCACAAATATTAAATGACACATCTAGAGGGTTATTTGGGTGAGATTTACACCCCTATATATATTCCATAAACATAGAATTAAGCCCTTATTTCACCAAAACATACTCTTTCTCTCAAAATCCTCTCAAGAACACATTAGGGTTTTAAATTGGGGATTCAAGTTCAAGAAAATTCCTCCATCAATCATTAAGAATCTTCCATGTAAGGTATGCGTAGTCTTCATCTGTGGATCCATTTCATTCATAGAGCTCAAGAACCATGTTTTAAATATTATATTGTGATTGTATTTTTTGATATGAACATGTACATATTTATGATTGTTGTTTAAGTTTCAAAATGATATATAAAGGTGTTTTCATGAAGTATATGTGTTCGTTAGTTGAAATCCATGAACTTTATGTGGTTTAAAATGGGGAAATTCATGAAAACACACGTAAGCTAAAAGAATTCTTGTAAAGTGTATGATAAAAGGCCTAGGATGATAGAATTCATGTCCCATGATTTAATAGTTCTTAAATGACAAGTCCATTCTCTATGCTTTATGATTTCACATGAATTCCACATAATTGATATGCGTCGTTGTTGTGATATGGATTGAGCATGATATTAAAGCTATGCAAGTATACACATATTGTATGAATTTTCCTTCCATACGTAAGATGTTAAGAACTATGCTTAGTGTGAAATCCCTTACTTATGATATGGTGAATTGTGGACTTTATTTTATGATCAAGTCAGTTATGTGTATCAGTTTCCTTCCATAGAGTCCTAGGGGTACTAGTACCCAAAAAATATAGTTGTGTGCCTAGAGCAATGTCATGTTATCACGATAATCTCAGTCAAGCCATCACTATAGAACTCAGTCAGTCATGTGACTCAGGAAATCTCAGAACTTTCATGATCTCAATAAATTCTCAGATAGTTGTACTATTCCATCAGTCAAAGAAATTCAGTTACTCAATCCATGTACAGCCATTTAAATCATGTTCAGTCTCTTCAGTAAGGAGTAGAAGTTAGCACCGAGTGAACTTAAAGATGGGAACTCACCTGGTAGTTTAGGGTGTGATTCTTAGTAGTCATCTTTGTGTTCCAGAACTACGTAGCCAGCGTAGGTTGAGACATTTTAGTATGCCATATTAGGGTTGATGAGGTGTCTAAACCTGTCAGTTTAAGATTCCCACTATTCTTATTAGAGTACCTGCCAGCTAAGAGTCACTCACAGCTGTCCTTACCAGTGGCGCGGTATTGACAACCTTCCAGTCGGGGCAGATATTGAACCCTAACCTAGCTATATGCGTTATTGGGGCATGTTGGTTAAGCAACTACCTCCCACAGTTTCAGTATTGGTCTCAATAAAAGAACTCAGATAGTTCTTCAAGATATCAGGACTGTCAAATATAGTCAATTAAGGCATAGTACAGAACTCAGGTAGTTCTCTCAGATTTAGGACTATCAGACACAGTCATCTATGTATTCAAAATTCCAGTATTAGTCATTTTAGATATTAGTAAACCATGTATTACCGTACAGATCCAGATAACACGTATTCACGATCTCAGTTACTATGTATGCATTCTTGCACTCTCACGTTCATATTAGTTAGTCAGTTAGCATTGCTCATGCATGTAAACATTTTTGCATTTATCCTACCCCACTCGTATACTTAGTACTTTCAGTTGTACCGACATATTTTTGCTATGGTGCTTTCTTACATATTACACCATAGGTTCAAAGTCATGAGTTCTAGATCAGGAGTAGCTATAGCATTCTAGTATGCAGAGTGGCAGTGAGTCCTCATCCATCTGAGTATGATATTATTTTATTTCATTCATTGTTTAGTTCAGTTTTGCTAGACGGAGTTAGTTGGAGACATGTTCCTTCAAATCCTTATTTCAGACAGTATTTAAAGGCTTTCAAATTTAGTTCAGATTTTAGATTCAGCTTTCAGTTATTTTGAGTATTTGTTACCCTATATGGATGCCATTATTTATCAGATATTCTATTCAGTTGAACCTTATGGCCTACTGTTCATGTTTTCTGCATTCTACAAGTATTTATTCAGTGTATAGGTACAAATATCAGTCATGAGTTAGCTTGTGTTCCCTCGGGTTGATAAGCACCGTGTAGCATTCCGAGTATCAGATTTGGGGAGTTACAACCAACCCCACCAAAATATCAATAACAACATCAACAACAAAGAAACAAACAAAATACATACAAAAATGATACTTCCAACAAGACTTTTAAACTTCTCCTAACAGATAACGTTTTTTGCATATTGTAATAAAAATTCTCGATACGTGTTCAACACTTAAAAATTTCTTCAAATATTTTAAATAAATATGATATGGGTAAATGGTAATTAAATAAAAAAATAGATGTAAATAACTTGCAAAGAAGAAGACAAGAATGAAAGAGCAATAGTGAACCATACCTTACCTGCAATGTCAAAAAGGGATCAAAACAACAATTTTAGTTGCGGAAAGATATGGATCCTTTTAAATTTGAAAGGATCTTTATGAGAAAGAGGAGAGAAAACAGAGAAAAAGTTTGTGATAATTATAAAGAGCAAAGAAAGAAAAATATGAGAGATGAATAAAATAAAATTGGGGCTTAAGGAGAGATAAAATTATTCTAGATGTAGATGTGAGTTTAAATATTCATTAATAACTTGAGGGGCACGAGAAAGAGGGGTGACATTGAAAATACAAGATAATACTAGTAAATGAGATTTTTGAGTTATCCAAAAAATATTTTTTATCATCTTTAGTAGTACTATTTAATCTATCTTTCTTCTTTGAGATAGAAGATTGCTTTAAAATTAAAATAAAAAAAAGAATTTCAAATAGATAAGTCATATATTGCAATAGATATCAATATCCGCTTGAAAAATTCAAAAACTCTTTCATATGTAACAACAGATGCAAATGTCCATTTGATAATTAAATCAGATATGTCATCTGTTACAACGAATATCAATATTTGTTTGAAAATTTCCAACAACTCAGTCATTTGTCATACAAGATGCGAATGTCTATTTATTAGTTAAATTAGATATGCCATCTCTTGTAACAAATATGAATATCTATTTGAAAATTTCCAACAGCTCAGTCATTTGTTATAACAGATGCAAATGTCTATTTGATTATTAATTCGGATATGCCATCTATTACAACAGATATGAATATATATTTGAAAATTTCCAAAATCTCAGTCATTTTTTTTGCAACAGATTTCATTGCAATTGATTTAGGTAGAACTATGGATAAGTTTATAGGGTCAACTACAGCTTCAATTGAGTCTTTGCAATTGCATGGTGTGGGTATGACATTTATCTTAACACGAGTAGTCTATCGATCACTCTTAGTTAAAAATATTCTCATTAACTTAATGTTAATATAGTACCTAAATTGATTTAGGTAGAACTAGGGATGAGTTCATAGGGTCAACTATAACTTCAATTGAGTCTTTTCAATTACATAGTGTTGGTATTGTATTCATCCCAACCCGAGCCATCGATTGATCACTCATAGTTGAAAAGATTCTCATTAAATTAATTTTAAGCTAGTGCATAAATTAATTTAGTTAGAACTAGGGATGATTTCATATGGTCAACTACAACTTTAATTGAGTCTATGCAATTGCATAGTGATGGTATTGCGTTCATCCCAACCCGAGTCATCGATTAATCACTGTGAGTTGAAAAAATTCCCATTATCTGAATGTTAATCTTGCACCTAAATTGATTTAGGTAGAACTAGGGATGAGTTCATAGGGTCAAATACAACTTCAATTGAGTCTTTGCAATTGCATGGTATTGGTATTGCGTCCATCCCAATCCGAGTCGTCAATCGATCAGTCTGAGTTAAAAAGATTCTCATTAGATGAATGTTAATCTTTCACCTAAATTTATTTAGGTTGAACTAGGGATGAGTTCATTGGGTCAACTACAACTTCAATTGAGTCTTTGCAATTGCATGATGTCGATATTACATTTATCCCGACCCAAGTCATTAATCAATCACTCTGAGTTGAAAAGATTCTCATTAGCATAATGTTAATCTAGTACCTAAATTTATTTAGGTAGAACTAGGTATGAGTTCATAGGATCAACAAAAACTTCAATTTAGTCTGTGCAATTGTATGGTATTGGTATTGCGTTCATCCTGACCTGAGTCGTCGATCGATCACTCTGAGTTGAAAAGATTCTCTTTAACATAATGTTAATATAGAAACTAAATTGATTTAGGTAGAACTAGAGATGAGTTCATAGGGTCAACTATAAATTTAATTGAGTTTTTGCAATTGCATGGTGTTGGTATTGCATTCATCCCGACCCAAGTCGTCGATCGATCACTCTGAGTTTAAAAGATTCTCATTATCTTAATGTTAAGCTACTATGTAAATTTATTTTTTTAGAACTAGGGATAAGTTCATAGGGTCAACTACAATTTCAATTGAGTCTTTGAAGTTACATGATGTTGGTATTGCGTTCATCATGACCCGAGTCGTCGATCGATCAATCCAAGTTGAAAATATTCTCATTATCTTAATATTTTAAGAACTATATATTTTAAAATTTTAAAAATTAATTAAGAACAATTCATACCAAATTAACAATTTCAAAACTTGTCATTCTTTTTCAAAATTACAAATCAACCCATACAAATTATCCATTTGCGGAAAAAAACTTTTCCTCATTTCAAATTAAAAGTTCTCGCTCCTCTCTCTCTCAACAATAAATACAACTACTACTTAATATATTGCTCAACCCTTTAAAACAGATTAATTTTCTTCCTATTTTTTACCACATTGTTGTTATTTTCGATTTTATTCTCACTTGTATCCATCATTTTCTCTATCTTCATAGGTAACGGAGTTTGAGAAGAGTTTTTTATTTTTTCTTAATTCTAAAAAATAGGTATGTTTAGCTAATGATGAAAAAGAAGACTTTTAGTTTATTATGTCTGAGAATGAGTAAATAATTTTGAGTTTTGATACTAAAAACATAGAAAACACTTGAGAAAACCCTAGTTTTTGTCAGAGTATTTTATTGACTTTCATGATATTATTGTTGGTATTTGTGGTTTTGTTGGTGGTTGTTGGTGGTGGTGTCAGTATTTGTTATTTTGGTGGTGGTGTCGATGGTCTTGGTGTTGGTATTGGTGGCATTAGTGGTGGTGGCGGCGATCTTAGTGGTCTTGGTGTTGGTATTGGCAGCATTGGTGGTAGTGGTGGCGGTCTTGGTATTATTTTTGGTATTAGTGTCATTGGTGATGGCCTTAGTGGAATTAGTGGTGGCATTGGTTGTGGTGTTAGTGGTGGTCTTGGTGGTCCATCTATTACAACAGGTGGAAGATCTGTTGGGAGATATTAAATAGGTCTTCAAAAAGATTCCCCATCTATTCCAACTGATGGGTTATCCGTTGGAGTGTTTTTATGTAATGTGGCGTATAATAATTTATTGAAATTTGTTTTACCTTTTTTTAAAAAACTAAGCATACATAATGTAATATATTTAGTGTTTTTCTATTCTTTGTAGTTAAAAGATGCCTCCCAAAAAAAAGAAACTGAAAGTAGATCAATTTCTAAACACTCAACAAAAAGGGCTAGAGTACAGATAGATTCAGAGAAACTTCCTGAACAACCTCAGTCAGGGCAAAATAAAGCTGAGGAAAGTGAGAACTCCTTCTCACCAATGAGGCATGAATTAATATTGAAATCCCAGCATGATCCTATCAAAACTATTAGTATTGATAGGTTTTGAGTTGCGATGCCGATAGATCACCCTGCAGAAGTAACTGGTGCTCTTATACCTAAATGTCAGTTGGAAAAATATTTTGATGAATTTAGGAGTATTATGTAGAATGAAAACATAGACAAAATTTTTAAGAGGAGCTGTTTTGCATACTTTCTTAAGCTGCCTAAGGACCACACTGTCCATTTCTAAATGAGCATGGTATATAGTCTTCTCAAGCACATGGTCAAGTACGCGGGGGATGATAAAGATTCGAAGAAGGGCGAAAAGAAGATGGATAAAATCTGGATGAACTACTGTGGCACGCCGGTTTGTTTTGGATTGGAAGAGTTTTCCATAGTGACGGGCTAGAGATACGATCGTCCAGAAGAACCTATCATCAAGGAAACACACCACAAAAGGTCCAACAAACACAAGAAATAAAATATGGGTTGTTGGGTATTGTTGGACGTATCTATAAAGCGGAGGATTTGATAACAGATCTCGTGGATAAAACCATACAAAAGCAGTATAGGGAGAAATTGTGCTTAGTTTGGTTTTTCCATTTCGTTATATTGGCAAAAGACATTAGGAAAGTCATAGAAGATGATTTATTGGCGTTTGCTGATGATTTTGAGAAATTCAATAATTATCCCTTGAGATATGACAACTACTACTTGTCAAATAGTTACTGACAAAGCTATCCTAGGGACGTTCACATTAAACGGATTTTCTTAGGCTTTCATGGTAAAATTAATCACTATTTTTACTCATCCATTAATTTATATTGAATATAGTTATTATGACTATTTTTTGCTTGCTTTCTGTTTACATTTTTTAGGCTTGTGCATTTGAAGCCATTGCTCCCTCCGAAAGCAGTTTAAGGATTACCTAGATGAGGTTTCTCATCCAAGGATCCTTAGGTGGTTGGATGCAAAGAGCAACAAAAAAATTAAGAAGGCTGATCTCTTTAACCCTCTGGATGATGCAATACGCCTTCTTTCAACAAAAATAATATGCCTCAAAGAAAGATATTGAAACAGACATGTTATCTATTTCGATAGATGGGTCATCTGTTATAATAGATTACCCGTCAACTATAAATGGTGTAACAGATGGGTAATCTATTGTGGTAGATGATCCATATTTTGCAATATTTCTATTGCTTTAGTTCTTTGAACCCAAATCAACAGATTACCCATCTACTGCAAATTATGCAATAGATGGGTAACCTGATGCAATATATTATCAATCTATTGCGACATACAGATCAGTTGTTACGGTAGATAGATCATCTATTGCATAAGTTGGTTGTGTTAATATGTAACCCAACTTACTACAAATTATTATTATATGATTTAAATGCCTTCTATTTTTTTTTATAGATTGTACATCCTTGGATCGTGCCTACTGAGCAGGAGTTGGGGATGACTTCTTTTATTACTCTAGGTCTTGTTGGTACAACAGTAGAGCTAATGGTGGAGGTAATAAAGAAGGTATTGTCTAGAGCAACAACTATAAGAAGAGCAATTAGGCAAGGTCAACCTAATGTTGAAGCTTTTCATGACCAACCTACTGCAATAGATACGGGTGCTTCTTTTGGGAGTGTTGTTGGTGGAGTTGTTGATGATGGTGGCAACCATCTTGATGCTGCTGTTTCTTCCAGTCGTTATTATGATCATGTTCGAGCTTAGGAAAAAATAAATATGTTTGAAAAAACCACTTGCATAGGTCCCTCTCACCCTTTCACCGATCCTTCCCACCCTTACAATGGTCCCTCTCACCCCTCTTCTCCCTCATGTTCTCATTGCAAATACAAAGTGTCCAAGGACAGAGAGGATAAACTCTTTGTAAAAATAGAGGCTATTGTTGAAGCTTTCAAGAAGTTGAAATCCAAGAGGGGTGTCGTTGATGATAGGCGAATTTACGTGCCTATATCAATATATTTTGCCCATATTTTAGCCTAGTTTTGAGAACTAATTATCTATTTCATGCACTTTTAGTCCTTTTTCCTATAAATGAGCTAACAAACATGATTAGCAAAGTTTCAGGTATAAATGATGCAAAATACAGCATTTTATGGCTTACTTGACGCAAAAGAAAGCTCACAAACGAAGCAAAAGGGAGTTGGACGCCTAAAGGACCAAATCTGCTGCATGGAAAATCTGTCCCGGGCTAAAACAGCATTTCTGAAGACTTTGGGGACTTACAGACACAAAGCTGGAATTTTACCAAGATACATTAACCTAGTATAATTAGGTTATGTGTTTCACTAATCTATTTGGATTATGATATTGTAACCTTACCCTAGTACATTTGGGTCAAGGATTTCATTAGTATATTAGGATTTGGTTATTTATTTCATTAGCTTAGTAGGAGTAGGATAGGAGTATTATAAATACCCTATCATGCTAGAGATTTTTAATCATCTCCTTACAATTAAGACATCTTCTTACAATACATTCTTAATTCTTCATTCTTCACTTAATTAATTTTCTTCCATCCTTCTCATCTTCCACTACAAACACTTCTAATCTATTCTTCTATTCTTAAATTCCACAACAAGAGAATCGTTACTTGCTACGGAATCACCAAAACCACATGCCTAACACCTCTTTTACACGCCATCCACCATGCAAAACGTGATATCCTTCGCATTCATGGGTAACTAAACTTCTCTGTTGGGGTTATGGAAGCCGAATGAGATACTATCTATAGCTATGAGTTTGTGAGTTCAAGACAAGTATATTGCTTATATCATTACGCTCTTCATCTTAATCTACATTCTTTGCGGTTGCAAACGCAAGAATACGCCAGTCTAACATTTAACCTGTTCGAGAGAAAGGTTATTTGTCTGGAAAAGAGATAATGTCAAGGTAGTAGGACACCCTTTCCTATTAAAAAGCTAGTGCCGTAACTGGACTAACCTCTTGGAGAATTTGTACCGCTAGACACACTTTAAGCTCGAGAGAGTTAAAGTGAAATAGTCCTTGTTGAGGTCGAGAGACGCTTGGATTTACCATCGACTACAATTCTCTATAAGCAATTGCATGTCAAGACTCTACACACTCATAGCCAATAGAGACGTATACCTCAGAAGGTGGACATAACCCCAACGCTTCAATTCTCATTGTTTACAACCAACGTGACAATCTTTCTCTTTTTACTTTGCTATTTTCAGCTATTACTTTATTGTTTTGGTTACATATTACAATCCCCCCTTCTTACGAGACTTGCACCAAAAGTTTAGTAATTTTGCTTACTTGTTGGCCAAGCTATTCCCTGTAGGATCGACACCCAACCCAGGTTGGGTTCTATATTTGCTAACGATCGCTTTACACTCCCACGAGAGCTGTAGATTGAGCGTTATCAAAAATTGGCGCCGTTGCCGGGGAATACGAGTGTCAATCAAGTTTGTGATAATTGCTAGACCCTTTGGTCAAAGATTCTCGTACTTTTACGTTTAGTTTTTGTTTTTGTTTATTGCAGGTTTTTCTTTTAGTGCATGCCCCATACTAGAAGTTCTGGTCAACCGTTATTACCAATCAATCCTGAACCGCAACGAATTAGAAGAATGGAAGCACAAGCTGAAATCGACAGGATGGCTGCTCAACACGAGCAAGCAAGATTAGCTGCTCT
This sequence comes from Capsicum baccatum var. pendulum, assembly GCA_030864225.1. NCBI lineage: Eukaryota > Viridiplantae > Streptophyta > Magnoliopsida > Solanales > Solanaceae > Capsicum > Capsicum baccatum. The sequence continues at coordinate 93,499,819 of CM061551.1, forward strand.
TGCCGCTGGTCAAGTCCAACAACAAAACATTGATAATCCTGGACGAGCAACAAATCCTGACGATGAAGATTTAGGAGATGACGAGTTGATAAACCCAAGGCATGGCGCTGAAATTGCAACACCTGCCAATCGAAGAGGTCGACAAGCTCGGTATAGATATGATCGCCAACCTTTGCAACCAGCTTTCGACGATGATGATGATGATCTTGATGGTGCCGGAGCCACTGGAGCTATAATTCCACCACCTTTAGCGCCCGGAGCCAAATTCAATATCACAAGCACCATGATTCAGTTATTGCAACTCAAGGGATTATTTGGTGGACTAGCAGGCGATGATCCGAATATGCATCTCATCAACTTTATTTCTACATGCAAGTCTTTTGACAATCCTGGTGTTGGTCAGAATGCTATTCGATTACGTCTATTTCCATTGTCTCTGTCAGGGGAGGCAACATTATGGTTGAATGGGCTGACTCCTGATTCTATTACAAATTGGAGGCAATTGAGAGACGCTTTCCTAGAAAGATTCTTTCCGCCATCCAAGAGGGCTCAGTTAAGAGATGAAATCAGCAACTTTCGTCAGCTTCCCTCTGAAGCTCTTCACGAAACATGGGAGAGTTTCAAGACAAAACTAACGAGATGCCCAAACCATCACATGACTAATGTTCACCTCATGGAGATCTTGTATAGAGCCCTGAATTCAGTAACTAAACCAGTGGTGGACAACGCAGCTGGAGGTTCTTTTATGGACCTTACCTTTGGTCAAGCAAGCAACATGCTAGATCATATGACGAAACAAAGTAGAGCTTGGCATACCAGGGATTCTGAGGTAGCAAGCCCCACTTTATCTATTGGCATGTCTGCAGACCAAAGAAGAAGAGAAGAAGAACGTGATCAAGATATGGCGCACATGAAAACCCAAATGGATCTTCTTACAAAGCATCTATTAGGGAAGACTGAAAAAGTGAAAGCTATTGCATCAAAAGGAAGAGACGAATCTGATTCGGAAGAGGAGGCCAACTACTTGAACAATCAGGGGGGTTTCCGTGGGAATGCCCAAGGAAACCAAGGTCGGAACTATTATGATAAATCTGGAGGTAAAGACCAAGGTAGTTGGAAGAAAAATAATGAAAATAGTGGTTTGTACGTTCCCCCTGGTAGACGTGATACCACCACATCTAATTCTATGGAAGACATGATGACTAAGTTATTGAAAGGAGTGGAAGCAACGAGCGCGGGAGTTAAGGAGGTAATCGACGATTTAGCCTCCATGAAGCAACTAGTTGATTCTCATTCCACTTCTATCAAGCAAATAGAGCAGCAATTAAGCCAACTTTCAGCAGCATTCAATCAAAGAAAGGTTGGCACCTTACCGAGCGATACAGTCCAAAACCCAAGGAATGATGGGTCATGTATGGCCATCACTACCAGAAGTGGTAAGGTGCTGGAAACTTCAGAAAAAGGCAAGCAAGTGGTTGACGGAACAGCAGATATGGACGCCACACCTAGTGACGCCACTAGAGAAGATGCCGCAATATCTACTTCCAACATCAAGGACGTTTTACCTAGTGATGTGCAGCCTGAAAAAAATGATAAACGGAAGCAAGAGGAGAAGAAAGCCATGGAGAGAACACTTCCATACCCACCACCACCTTTTCCACAAAGATTGAAGAAGGTGGCCGATGACACTAAGTTCAGCAAATTTATGACCATGTTGAAGCAGTTGACTATTAATGTCCCATTGGTAGAGGCACTGGAACAAATGCCTGGGTATGCGAAGTTTATGAAAGATCTTTTGACTAAGAAGAGGGCAGCAAGCTATGAGCTGAAAGATGATGTGCATCATTGTAGTGCAATTGCTACCCGATCCATAGTTCAGAAGAAGGCCGACCCCGGAGCTTTCACTATTCCTTGCACCGTCGGATCTTTGGACTTTGCTAAAGCATTGTGTGACTTAGGAGCCAGCATCAACTTGATGCCGTTATCGATCTATAAGAAGTTGGGGTTAGGAGATCCTACACCAACTAATATGAGGCTTGTGATGGCGGATAGGTCGGTAAAACGACCGGTTGGTATTCTATGCGATGTCTTGGTAAAGGTTTCTTCATTTATCTTTCCAGCAGACTTTGTCATCTTGGATTGCGAAGCAGATTCAGAGGTTCCCATAATCTTGGGACGCCCTTTCCTTGCTACGGGAAGTGTGCTCATAGATTTGAGAGCTAATGAGCTTTCATTCCGAATAAATGATGAAGTGGTTCGCTTTGATGTTTGCAAAACAATGAAGCAACCCAAAGATCTAAGTGTATTTTCTGTGGCTGATGTTGTCTTTGATGATGAGAAAGAGTTACTTGCTGAAGAGCAAATTCTTGATGATCCTTTGGAGGTTTTGCTCATGAAAGAAGAGAATGATGATGCTGAAATTTTGGAAGATGATATTTGTGCTCTATCGGGATTAGGAACATATCGTTATACTCCCAAGAAGCTGGATCTTGATCTCAAGAATCGACCCACACCACCAGCTAAGCCATCTATTGAAGAACCACCCACGTTAGAATTGAAGGAGCTGCCAAGCCATTTGAAGTACGCATTCTTAGGAAGCGGAAACACTCTTCCAGTCATTATAGCAGCCGATTTGGGTGAGCAACAAGTTGCAGCTCTTATTGCAATCCTACGCAAGTATATTAGAGCTATTGGATGGACCATTGCGGATATCATTGGTATTCCACCTGGGATTTGCACACATAAAATTCAGCTTCAAGAAAAGTGCACACCCACCATTGAACATCAAAGACGTCTAAACCCACCAATGCAAGAAGTGGCGAAAAAGGAGATTATTAAGTGGTTAGACGCAGGAGTCGTGTACCCTATTTCTGACAGTACATGGGTAAGCCCAGTACAATGTGTTCCCAAGAAAGGAGGTATGACGGTGGTTGCGAATACAAAGAATGAGCTTATTCCACTCAGGCCTGTTACTGGATGGAGAGTATGCATGGAGTACTGCAAGCTGAATTCTTGGACGCTCAAGGATCACTTCCCCATGCCATTTATGGACCAAATGCTAGATCGATTAGCGGGGAAAGGATGGTTTTGCTTTCTTGATGGTTATTCAGGTTATAATCAGATTTGTATTGCACCAGAAGACCAAGAGAAGACAACGTTTACATGCCCATATGGTACGTTTGCCTTCAAACGTATGCCATTCGGGTTATGTAACGCACCAGCCACCTTTCAGCAATGTATGATGTCTATTTTCTCTTATATGGTAGACACTTTGGAGGTATTTATGGACGACTTTTCAGTTGTTGGTGAGTCTTTTGAAGCGTGTTTGGTGAACTTGAGCATGGCATTACAAAGATGTGTAGAGTTCAACCTTGTGCTGAATTGGGAGAAGTGCCACTTCATGGTAAAAAAAGGAATTGTTCTTGGGCACAAGATCTCCGAAAGAGGAATAGAGGTTGATCGCACCAAAATAGAGGTAATTGAGAAGCTACCACCTCCAATTTCGGTGAAGGGAGTTTGTAGTTTTCTTAGCCATGCTGGGTTTTATCGTAGATTCATCAAAGACTTCTCCAAAATTGCAAGTCCATTGTGCAAACTATTGGAGAAAGATGCGAAGTTTGACTTTAATGATGATTGCTTAAAGGCATTTGAATGCCTTAAAGAAAAACTCATTGAAGCCCCTATCATGGTAGCACCAGATTGGACGCTCCCGTTTGAAGTCATGTGTGATGCTAGTGGTGTAGCCGTTGGTGCTGTTCTTGGACAGAGAAAGGAGAAATTATTTCATCCTATCTACTATGCGAGTAAGGTCCTCAATGAAGCCCAAAGGAACTACACTGTCACTGAACAAGAGCTCTTAGCGGTTGTGTATGCGTTTGAGAAGTTCCGTGCCTATCTATTGGGTACTAAAGTGATCGTTCATACAGACCATGCAGCTCTTAGGTATCTAATGACAAAGAAGGATGCAAAACCAAGGCTGATTCGATGGGTATTATTGCTGCAAGAGTTCGATTTCGAAGTCAAAGATAGAAGAGGTTGCGAGAACCAAGTGGCTGATCACCTATCTAGATTTGAGAATGAGTATGTGGCGCAACCAGAAAATCAGATTGATGATGCATTCCCTGACGAGGGGATACTAGCGACAACAATGGAGAACTTACCATGGTATGCCGACTTTGCAAATTTCGTGGTGAGTAATGTGTTACCTTCCAATTTATCTTACCACTAGAGGAGGAAGTTTATGCATGACGTTTAGCACTACTATTGGGATGAGCCTTATTTGTTTCGAAGATGCGCGGATGGTATCATTCGACGATGTATATCCCATGAAGAAGTGCCTACTATATTGGAAGCATGCCACACTTTGCAAGTTGGAGGACATCATGCAGGGAATCGAACGGCAAGGAAAGTCTTGCAAAGTGGTTATTATTGGCCTACAATATTCAGAGATGCACACGACTATGTGAGAAGGTGTGACCAATGCCAACGTCAAGGTGCTATTTCAAAACACCATGAAATGCCCATGTCCAAAATTCTGGAGGTAGAACTCTTTGATGTGTGGGGTATTGATTTCATGGGACCATTCGTGAATTCGTTTGGAATGAAGTACATCTTGGTTGCTGTGGATTATGTGTCGAAATGGGTTGAAGCTGTAGCATTGGCCGATAACGAAGGAAAGCGTGTGGTAGCATTTTTAAAGAAGAATATCTTCTCTCGCTTTGGAGTATCTCGTACTATCATAAGTGATGGAGGATCTCACTTTTGCAACAAGCTATTCAAATCTGTATTGACCAAGTATGGAGTCAAGCAACACAAGGTAGCTACGCCTTACCATCCCCAAACTAGTGGACAAGTAGAGGTTTCCAATCGTGAGATCAAGCAAATCCTTGCCAAGACGGTTAATGCGAATCGGAAGGATTGGTCTCGAAAGCTATATGATGCACTATGGGCGTATAGGACTGCATTCAAGACACCCATTGGCATGTCACCTTATCAGCTAGTTTATGGGAAGGCTTGTCATCTACCCATCGAGCTTGAATACAAGGCATTATGGGCATTGAAGCACTTGAATCTGAATTGGGATGATGTGAAGAACCTGAGGTTGGAGCAGCTGAACGAACTGGATGAATTTCGTCTCCATGCATATGAAAGATCAGATTTATACAAGGAGCGGATGAAGAAGTATCATGATCAGCGGATTGTTCGACGAAACTTCCAAAAAGGTGACATGGTACTACTCTTTAATTCCAGACTCAAGCTCCTCCCAGGTAAGTTAAAATCAAAGTGGTCTGGTCCATTTAAAGTCATTCAAGTCTACTCGTCGGGAGTAGTCGAATTGGAAAACAATGAGGGTCTTATCTTCAAAGTGAATGGCCAACGTGTCAAGCCATATATCGGTCCTCTTGACTCGATGAATGACATGGCCATCACTTATCTCGATGAAGTCTAAGTACTCGAGATTACTACGTCGAGCCACGACAATAAATAAGGCGCTAGATAGGAGGCAACCCATCATTTTATTGTTTTATCGTTTTGTCGTTTTATCGTTTTAAGTATTTTTCTTTTTGATAAATGAAAATCCAAAAATAAGATTCGTGCCACGACCAAAACTAAGGCGCTTGGTGGGAGGCAACCCATCGTACTAATCGTTTTCATTGTGTTTTGAGCAAATATAGGTGCAAGAAGTATGCAACGAGGAGATTGATTTCAATTGACGATTTGGTCGCATTGTATGGTAAAGTCGGTAAGTTAGGAATGGTGATGCTTAAGGCTATGAATTGAGCCTTTCTCACGTCATAATAGGCTTCAAGGAAGGCTAGGCCTTGGTAAAAATAGGCCACGAACGATGCACAACCTATTCTATAGCCTAAGGACTCGGAATCTAGTGTGCTATACACTATGCGCCGCCTATTTGACTATGCGCCGCCTATGCTATGGCATTTGAGATACTGAGACCAAATGCCATAGACTATGCGGCGCATATGTTTAGAAATGCCATAGACTATGCGGCGCATATGTCCCATTATGCCATGGACAATGCACCGCATATGTAAGTGATATGCCGAAGGATATGCGCCGCATATGTGGTGATTTTGTCCCCAAATCCGATTGTAAATGGGTCATAAACCGACCCATACTCCTCCTATATAAAGGGGACTTGTTTTTATGTCACAAACACATTAGAAGCAACCCTAAAGGCGCCGCATATCATCCCAAATCCTCTCAAATTTTTCTTCCTTTGTTCTTCCAATCCACAACAACTTCTCCACAATCTTCAAGCAAGTAAGTGCTCTCTTATTCTTCATCTATTTATCGTAAGTACTACGTTGCTATGCTTATTATAATTTGCTAAATCATGTGAGATTGGTGGTGATGTTCATGTGTTTGGATAATTGTTGCAAAATCGTGTGATTGAATATATACGTATGGAATTCTTGACTTGTTTCCGACTTGAATTTTGTTTCAATGGAATTGTTATGATACTTGCTGAACATATGTGGCTATGAATATTGCTTGAGAGTGTTGTTTGGATGCTTGCATGATTAACCATCCCGGCCATCGAGATAAGGTTATAGTGACTATCGACGTAGGAGGTAGTGTTTGTTGTACGAATAGCAATTCCATGTGGTAACCCCTATGTTGTAGTGTCGCTATATGCACCATGAAAGTCGTCCAAATGGCTGCACATAAGTGATGTAATGCTGATTTTCTTGTCGGAATACAATCCTAAGACGTATGTCGACGAAGTCTGAGTACTCGACCACTTTCACTTCACTGATTTGTGCTAACAAGATTAAGTGTGGGGTGGTACCCCTAGTGCTTGCATGTAGATTGTATAAAGTGAGATTGTGCTGCAACTAACATTATTTCTTGTATCAGGTACAATGGCACCCAAAGCAAAGCTAGGCAAGGAGAAGGCTACCACGACCCGAAAGGATAAAAAGAGAAGCCGAAAAGACCAAGGAGAATCATCTTCAGCACACCTACCACGCAGAATGTTCGGAATCAAATGGGTTCTTGAGGAAGAAGCCAAGGCATGGTACAGCAGCAACAAAGAAAAGAAATATGTGCACGTCGACTTAATCAACAAGGAGACCTTAGCAAAGAAGGAGCCGCAAATGTTGGCTAAAATAATGGCTTTAAAGCTGGATTTCATATTCCGTGACATGGGAGAGTGCAATCTTGACTTGACAAGAGAGTTTTATGCCAACTGGTCGCCAAACACAACAGGCAACGAAGTCAAAATTCGGGGCCAAGTGTTACAGCTTACAGCAGATTGGATCAACTCTTTTCTAGGCCTACCTTCGGTCGACACTGCACCATACAAAGAGCTGTACAGAAGGCCTCCTTACAGAGCAATAAGACACACGCTTTGTGGAAGCAGATCAATGGCAAGATGGGGCAGACATAAGGAAACAGGCCATCACAACACATTCCCCTATGCTCCTCTAAATAGGGAAGCAAGAATCTGGATGCGCATTGTCAACTCATGCCTTATTCCTGGGACGAAATACACAAAGATATCGAGAGATAGAGTGTGTTTGGTTTATGCGTTGATGACGAATGTCCCTATCAACTTTGGGGCAATCATCCGATCTACCATGAGGAAGGCCAGACTCCACAGAAGGTCCCATTTCACATTCGGCAATTTGTTGACAGCAATGTTGCGGAAGGAGGATATAGAAGAGGAACCAGCTGATCACAAACTCCCACATAACCCAAAGAAGGTTGACCTCACCAAGGTCAAAGATGCTGAAACAACGCATGGAGTCAACCTTACTACTGCGGAGAGACATGCTCATGACGAGAGTTTCTTCCGTCATCTCTATGGCATGACACGATTCACTATGATGAGTGGTGGACGTATTCCAACTGCTGAAGAGCTCCAACAGCTGGACCACGACTACCCAATGAACAGACATGCCCGGGAGATGTGTGGAGTGGGCGTATATTTTGAGGAACCTCTTGACGATGACGTGCCAACTGATGATAATAGACGCTTGCCTGATTCTGATGCTGAGGAGGACTCTGACGATGACTCTTATGATGATTCTGACGAAGGGGGTATGACCCCCGACATTGATGAGGAGTCCGACTAATCAGGTTCTTCGACTTTATTTTCCACTGAGGGCAGTGTCTAGTCTAAGTGTGGGGTGGCAGAATCTGCATGCTATACTTCTTTGTTTGCACCTATGTTTGTATGTTTGCTTGTTTTACTTTGTTTTAGTCCATTTTTTTTGTTTTTTTTTCGTTTGACGTTTTTTTAGTTTTTAGGAGTAAAATTTTTCTAGCTACGCATGAAATTATTTTGATAGGCAGCATGAAAATAGAACAAGAGTATGTGCTACAATTGTGACTATTGAGACATTTAGGCTCTAGTTGTGACTTATTATGTGATATTGTGTGATTCAATTCCTTCACTTGTTGGGTTGAGAGTCTATATTACTTCCAACTAAGTCGACCATGTGCCTTGTGTGTGTGAGATAATAAGTATATTCTATGTATGTAGCTGATGCTAGAACTTGCCTGGTATGTATGCAAAGCGAAAATAAGGAGTGTAAGTTTAGGATATGATTTAGGCATTTCTTTGGCAACCTATACATGTTTACCTTCAGTTTTTCCTACCTATGTAAATCATCCTAGTTAAACCCTTTTGAGCCTTTAGCCTATTTCTTTGACAACCTTGTATGAAAGCCTAATCCATTTTTTTTCAAGACCATAATTTGATCCAAATTCCTAAGTGCTTTAAAGTGAAAAAGTCATGTGACAACATAAGAGGAAATTGGGCGAGTATGATGCTTTAAATTGCAAAGGTGCTTGAATGTGTTATGAAAAATAAAGTGTTATCATAAAAGGTATGTTGTGAAAAGAAAAAAAGGGGAAAAGAAAGCTGAAAAGTAAGTTGTGCTTAAAAATGAAAAACAAAAGAGGAGAACAAGGGTGGTAGAATAAAAAGGAAAGAAGAAAGGTTGAAAGAAAAAAAGTGTCAATGATACAATGTGATGTATTAAAGTGCTTAGGAACCTAGTCACTATTTCTGGCCAAAATAGCTGATCCTACCCATCCCTTAGCCTACATTACAACCATCAAAAGACCTACTTGATCCTAATCTTAACATTCCGACATTTAGTGGAGTACTACACTAAGGGCAAGCCTATGGTCATCAGTTGCTACATATGAATTCTTTGTGAGAGTGAGTGCAAGGACATTTTGATACCCATGTTTGAAAAATATGCTATATTTGTGAGTAATTATGGGTACTATATTGTGAGACACACATGGTTGATGAGTTTTGGATAGTTGTATATGATTCTATGTACCTTAACGTTTGCATGCGAGTTGATCACCATCACGAGTCTATGCTTGAGGTCAAATTGTTTCTACTTATAATCAGAAAGCTACTCTTTGTTGATAATTGTTGTGCTTGTCTTGAAGAATGTTTTGTGTTGTTGCTGTAAAAACCTTAAGTCGATGCTTAGAAGGACATGATATGTTGTTCGAGGACGAACAAAGCTCTAAGTGTGGGGTGTTGATGATAGGCGAATTTACGTGCCTATATCAATATATTTTGCCCATATTTTAGCCTAGTTTTGAGAACTAATTATCTATTTCATGCACTTTTAGTCCTTTTTCCTATAAATGAGCTAACAAACATGATTAGCAAAGTTTCAGGTATAAATGATGCAAAATACAGCATTTTACGGCTTACTTGACGCAAAAGAAAGCTCACAAACGAAGCAAAAGGGAGCTGGACGCCTAAAGGACCAAATCTGCTGCATGGAAAATCTGTCCCGGGCTAAAACAACATTTTTGAAGACTTTGGGGACTTACAGACACAAAGCTGGAATTTTACCAAGATACATTAACCTAGTATAATTAGGTTATGTGTTTCACTAATCTATTTGGATTATGATATTGTAACCTTACCCTAGTACATTTGGGTCAAGGATTTCATTAGTATATTAGGATTTGGTTATTTATTTCATTAGCTTAGTAGGAGTAGGATAGGAGTATTATAAATACCCTATCATGCTAGAGATTTTTAATCATCTCCTTACAATTAAGACATCTTCTTACAATACATTCTTAATTCTTCATTCTTCACTTAATTAATTTTCTTCCATCCTTCTCATCTTCCACTACAAACACTTCTAATCTATTCTTCTATTCTTAAATTCCACAACAAGAGAATCGTTACTTGCTACGGAATCACCAAAACCACACGCCTAACACCTCTTTTACATGCCATCCACCATGCAAAACGTGATATCCTTCGCATTCATGGGTAACTAAACTTCTCTGTTGGGGTTATGGAAGCCGAATGAGATACTATCTATAGCTATGAGTTTGTGAGTTCAAGACAAGTATATTGCTTATATCATTATGCTCTTCATCTTAATCTACATTCTTTGCAGTTGCAAACGCAAGAATACGCCAGTCTAACATTTAACCTGTTCGAGAGAAAGGTTATTTGTCTGGAAAAGAGATAATGTCAAGGTAGTAGGACACCCTTTCCTAGTAAAAAGCTAGTGCCGTAACTGGACTAAACTCTTGGAGAATTTGTACCGCTAGACACACTTTAAGCTCGAGAGAGTTAAAGTGAAATAGTCCTTGTTGAGGTCGAGAGACGCTTGGATTTACCATCGACTACAATTCTCTATAAGCAATTGCATGTCAAGACTCTACACACTTATAGCCAATAGAGACGTATACCTCAGAAGGTGGACATAACCCCAACGCTTCAATTCTCATTGTTTACAACCAACGTGACAATCTTTCTCTTTTTACTTTGCTATTTTTAGCTTTTACTTTATTGTTTTGGTTACATATTACAATCCCCCCTTCTTACGAGACTTGCACCAAAAGTTTAGTAATTTTGCTTACTTGTTGGCCAAGCTATTCCCTGTGGGATCGACACCCAACCCAGGTTGGGTTCTATATTTGCTAACGACCGCTTTACACTCCCACGAGAGTTGTAGATTGAGCGTTATCAGTCGTACCTTCCAAGAAAGTGAGGGAACCATACACTCCTATAGTGGAGGTTCGGAGGAAGAAAAGAAACATTAGACAAATACTCTCCATTCCTAACACAGAAAAAATTGTAACTCCTCCCACTCCAAGAGTTGTTGAAGTTCATGGGATGCTGAAGAAGGTAGACATATACGTGACATTTGGCTATGAAGAGAAGAAGGAACTAGAAAAAATCATGACTGACAAGATCAAACCTCCATAAGAATACACCATGTAGTTATTTGCTGCTTAAGACTTTATGAGTATGACAAATATACGTGAGTGGTATGTGGACAATGTAAGTTTACTTTTTCTAACCTAGCCTTCTAATCTACTCCATGAAGAAGAATATACACAACGGATGTGTTATCTGTTGCAACAACTGGGTATTCTGTTGCAACATAATACACATCTATTGCATAAGTTGCATTAGCTGGGTAATCTATGAACTGATTTAGATAACCCTCTGCAACAGAATCTTTCCATTATGTTTTTATTATTTACAATTACTAACCTAATTAAAAATTATCTTCTTATACCGTAGTATGTTGATGAAATTCTTTGCCTTATAAGGGGCAGGTAATTAACGTACCCGAATGCTTATAATGTTCCCGATAGGAAAATGGACCTCAACTTCTATAATAATTTTAAGAGTAGGTATGATAATATCCATAAGCGGGCTGCTCCCAGTGGCTGGGGATTTGATAAGTTAGTTTTTATGTTCAAATAGGATGAAGACACAATTAACTATGTTAGAGGGAAGAGGCCATATCCATACGACAAGAGCTGGACCAAGTCAAAGAGAATCCTTGCAGTCACGAATATGGAAGTTAAACATTTTCTTGCTGTTGAGATACTACTCAACGAGGGAAAGATTATGGTTTATGACTGAAACTTACCTATCTTCGATGAGGCCACATTTTTAACCCACGTGTATTCACACTTGATGTTGTTTCCCAAGTTGTTGACGCAGAGTAAACTAATGGATTATTTGGAGGCAAAAGTCTTGATGAAGAAATCATGGGATTTTTAAGGTCGAAATAAAAACATCTACTTTTAAAAAGAATATAATCGGTGTCATGTGTGGGTCATACTCCCCTGCATAAATTGAGTGTTTACTGAACGACAAAGAAATGGTCGGTATGTACGATGCCATTGTGGAAAAGATGCAAGAGGTCTGAGCTAATGGGGTACTAACTAAATGGTTGGAGCCCATATATAAAGAACAATATGTACAAAGACAGAGAAGAACATGATAATAATTTTTTATTTAAAGCCACTTCACTTTACATGTAGTGTCACTTTATTATGTCTGGTGAAAGTTGTTTTTTTATAATGCAACAGATTGTCTATCTGTTGTAACAGATATCTTACCTATTGTGACAAATTAATTATCTGTTGGAATCGGTTAGTCATCTGTTGCATTATGCAGATGTTTCTCAGTCTATCTGTCATAATAGATATATAATTTGTTGCAACATATAATCTATCTGTTGCAACTGATAGGTAATCTATTGGAACAAATCAAAAAAGTAGGAAGACCTGTTATATAATTTCTAGCAAATGACCTTCGTGTTGTAACATATGTCTGAATCTATTTGATAAGATATGTCATTTATTGTAGTAGATGTATTATCTGTTGAGATATTTGAATCTAGTATTCCATTTGAATTAACAAGTTTAAAACTAAGGATTAAATTATATTCATAGACAACATAAAATAAATCAAAGCCTTCGAAAATTACATGAAATAACTCAATAAATAAATAAAATATAAAAAGTTTATTATGGGTAAAAATGATCTACTCTTAAATAAATCAACAAATTAACCAAGGAGGATAGGTTATTACATTGGCGGACCCAAGATATAAAGATCTACTCAATATGAAAAAGTTGTTCTTCATCCGGTGCTACAAAATTTGGCTTTGGTCGTCGTGGATCTTTAATGTCACTTGCGTATGATTTCTGAGATTTTGCTTCTCTGTATTTTCATAAAAGAGAAGAATATATTTTGTGGAGTAATCCAACATCAAGTCCATCATTTGGTACTTGTAATACATCGCTCAAATACTCGACGTAAGTGGTAACAAAAAGACCACAATTCTTTCATTTTAAAAAACAGATAATCTATATCTTGTAGTTCATGTAAGTGTTGTAAAATTTATGAAATTAAACTAAATAATGATACTTTTACTTACAAACTACTAATGGTTTGTTGAAAAATTCCTTCAACATATTGTACATCAAATGGATTATCTATTTTATCCTGTTATGCTTCAATCATCGACCAATTAGTACGAACCTTTTGGTCCAAAAATCCACTCATATTAAGATAAGTAGGCACTATTTTGGCTAGATTTTGTATCTCAGATGATGTCCCAGAATGTCTCATTTGAGACATCGAGTCATAAACTTAGATGCGCCTCTCTTTTAGAATGATGACAGCCAACACCGAATAGAATTCATCACCACAATTAATTGGGATGTACACTTCGTCAACCAAATGTCAAGGCAAGCCAGATGGAATGCTAAAACCTTTGATGATGTTGATTAAGTATTCCTCATTTCAGTAAACTTTCAGCTGTTGTTGACAATACCTACGATATGCATTATTGATGTAAACTTTGTACAAACAATTGCCTGTCATGTATTTGTATTGTACTTGTGTTTCCAACTTGGCCTTTTTTCAAAGGTAGTAAAGAATGACATCGATGTGCTACACATATTATCAAATATTTCAGATTATGTGACAAAAAATTAATACACAAATATAATTAAATAAAGTATTAATTAATAGTAATATGTATGACATTTAAACCTCATCATTCCAGCAAGTTTGGGGCTATGACATCAAACAGAACCAATTCATCATTCTGGGATGTGTAATAATAAAGTCAAACATATCAAAACCATTACTCGATTTGTTCACTTTGTAGTATTCATCATTTTGTTTTCTACATGATGATTTATATGTGTGAATGTCATGTTTTTACAACAAGAATTGTATAAATCAATATTTTTAAAATTGATTTATGTACCTACCGGCATGATGCTTTAACAGCCCATCGGTAATCCTTTCTAAATAGTTGTTCATCAACTTTGTTAGTTTCTTAGAGCCTCGTCCGAGATATTGAACCCTTTAAATGGGTAATTCTTCTGTTAGGCTCTACTTTTTCTTCTTCTTTGGAAGCAGTTGATGGATTATCAACTATGATATTATGCTCTTCAGTAGTAGCTTCTACTGAGACATCCACTTGTAAATACAGAATAGTCAATGCTAATTACAAATATACAGTAGAATATCTATTTATTGTAATATATGAGTTTTATGTTGCAACAGATAGATCATCTATTGGGACAAATTCAAATAGGTAAAACAAGGCGGTATTATAATTTCAAACAAATAATCCATCCATTGCAACATAAGACTCATCTGTTGGTAGAAATTAAAACAATATAAAAACCTATTTGATTTGCTAAAATAGACGAACATATGTTATAATAGATATTGCATCTGACATAATTGGTTAGACAATAGGTGCAATAAATGTATATATCTAATTGATAATTTCCAGCAGATGTATCATCTGTTGAAACAGATATGTGCTTGTTTGTTTGCTGGAACAGATGATATATATTCACCTTCTTCAATTTATGCTACTCTCTTGTGGCCCTTGTACATTGAACAACAGTGCAAGGCAAAGACAGAGGCGTTGCAATTTTGCATTTTTTGATTGAACAATGCTTCTCTCCATTATGTTTCACCTTGCAGTCTTGACATTTGCAACATTCGCTAGAAGTGGTAAAATCTGTATAACTAGTATGATCAAAATTATAATGGCTTGTTGTTTCAAAAACTGTAAGAGGAGAATCATTATCCCCAACAACAGCACCACTACCACTACCATTTCCATCATTAATAACAGTAAGCCCACCATCCAAAATTGTTTTTCTTATGATGTTTATTACTCCAAATAAGTCCATTTTTATTCTCTCAACGATCTTAAGGTCTGATAAAGTTTGTGTAAAACCCCACAATTTTCCTAGCTTAAAGTCATCCCAAAGAAATGTCAAGGTTATATCTTAGAATAAATGATGTTTAATTTATGTGGAATTCTTTAGATTTGAACTTTTCATGGCGTAGGAATTGAATAAACTTTCCAACGATATAAGATTCGTCTAAATTCTATAACCGGGTAAGAAGTTATGGCTATTTTAAGTTCCAATCGTAAATCACCGTCATTTGGACCCTTAGCGTGTCGCCGAGCTGTGGAAAATCCCAATTGTCATTTTCTTGTGGTCCTCCGCGATTGCATGCAATTGCGGAGGGGGCCAATTTCCCCTTTGGAAATTTCTAATGTGACCTCACAATACTGGCGCGTCGCGCCACTAGTAAAAATGACAATTATAAGGGCTTCGCGATTATGGCACATCATGGAGGGAGCCCATTTCCCACTCGTCCAATTTCCCGTGAGCCACCATAAAGTGACGCGTCTTGGTGGCCACCCAGTTTGCAAAATGTTGCTTATTTCAATTTCATTTGGGAGTTTAAAGAGGGAATTTTGGTCATTCTCCCATCCCCTAGTCCATCTTAAACAATAAATTAAACCCCGCTAAACCACTTTGCATTCAATTTTCATCGATTTCTCCTAAAGTAAAAACCCTAGTTCATTAACTTCCTCCCCAAGCAACTCAAATTCTTTCATTAGTCTTCTAAGGAAATTCAAGATTTAGAATTCCCAAGTCAATTACTCTAAGAATTCTTCCCCAATGCATCAATAGGAATCCAAGATTCATGTTTTCTTCAAAGATCATCAATTCAAGGTATGTGGGGTTAGAACAAGGATAAATCTTCCATCCTTGTGATCAAAGTTTTTTTTTTAACAAATTTCTTAAGATTTGTAATTGGGGTTTACACCCATAGTATCTTATTGGTGATTTTGAGTATAATATGATTGAATTATGAAATCCCATGTTTATTTTGAGTTAAAGAATGCTCTTTTATGATTTTAAATACCATGATCATGATTTGAAATAGTGTTTACAACTTTTCAATTGAATTGAGCATGATATTGTGATTTAAATTCATTATCTTGATACTATTGAAGCATGGATTATTATCCAAGATTGATTATTGTGATTTCAAGAAAGTTGGTGTTATAAGCATCTTATGAGAAAGATTGTTTATAATTTTCAATACATCTTTAATCTTTTGATCATTGGTTTAGATTTGGAATCCACACTATATATTATTACAATTTATAGAAACTCAGAACAATTTTGTTTACAAACTTACTAAAGTCAGTGCATAAATGGTTTTTCATATAAATCCTTATGCTAGTTTAAAAAAGTGGATTCCTATGGTTTTGAGCATATAGATCTTAAAGGGAGTAGTATTTAGCATCGATCGGGAATTGTGGGATTAACATGCCCTATCTTCCAAAGAACTACGAGCCAATATAGGTACAGACTCAGATTATTCCCATTTATATGGATGACAGATTTAGCTTGGGATCGATCACCTGGATTAGGTTATACCCCCTGGCAAGAGTATGACACCTCTCCCTAATGTGAGGTTTCCTCCTTAGGAGGTTAAGATGTTGGACTCCATGTAGCTCACATGGTTTATGTCGGTTAAGAGAACTCATCTGCTAGTAAAAGATACACAGCTTCTCAGATATAGTATTTTCCCTAAGAGCTTTGAAAGAATCCCCTGGAAGAATAAATTTTCAGATATGATTTGAGAACAAGAACAAAATTCAGATTTTAGAACTAAGTGTAATGGCTCACAAGATTTAGACTACTTGTTTATTATTCATGATTTGACTTTCAGATTTCAGATTTACTCAAGTTATGTGAGTTATTTACATTTAGCATGCATGATTTGATAAACTTTGATGATATTATTTACTTATTGCATGCACCCCTATATACTCAGTACATTCTCATAGTACTGATCTACATATACGTCTATCTGCTACATTGTCTTATAATGTAGGTTCAGGTGCTCAATCTCAGCAGCGACAGTGATTTTTGAGCATCATATCTACATCCCTATAGTTGGTGAGTCCTCATAGTTTGAGGTCTTAGTTATTCATATTTCCCATTTATTAGTAGATGTCTTTGTTATTCATTTCAAACAGTTAGAGTCAGCTGAGGCCTATCCCAGTGGCTCTCTAGATTCAACTAGTAAAGGCTTATCATACTATGAGATTCAGTCTTAGATCTCAATTATCATATTCAGACTTGTTAGTATTTATTTAATTAGATTGATGATATTAGTACCTTCAGATATATTCAGATTATTCAAATAGTTTTCCGCATTTTACCATGATTGTATACTTATATTTCCCCAGGTTGAGTTTCAGATATGTTAGAAGGCAGCCAGGATTAGCTCAGGACTACTTGTAGTTCAAAGCACCGTGTGGCATCTCGGGAATTAGATTTCAAGTCATTACAAACTTGGTATCAAAGCCTAAGGTTTAGAGAGTCCTAGGGAGTTAGACAAGCCATGTTACATAGAATCTTGATCATCGGTGTGAAGTGTGTGATATCTATAAGCAAGAGGCTGTGGAGCATTTTAGGAAATTTTTTTTTTTCCTTTCATAATCCATCGTGCGTACAACTATCTCTACCTTCTATTAACTTGTGCTCTTTTATGATAGAAAATGCCTTCTCGTAGAGCTAATTCCCTTAAAAATGATGACCAACCACCTTAGCTCGCAGATCCTTTGAATGAAAATATATCAATGTAGAGTTTTGGGAAGCTTTTCAGGCACTAGCCCAAGCTGTAACAACTAATATTCAAGGTAATTGTCAGGCTGCAATCCCACCTCAGCAGGATGGGGATTTAGCCACACCCAAAATTTAAAACTTTATGAGAATGAACCCACCAGAATTCATTGGGTCGAAAGCAGGTGAGGACCCATAGTTATATCTTATGAGGTGAAGAAGATCTCCTAAATTATACATAATTCTGAAGAAGAAAGTGTAGAATTAATATCCTATAGGATGAAGGATGCTGGTTATGAGTGGGTAGTGATATAGAAGAAGAGTAGAGGGGAGAATGCAGCCCCTATGACTTGGCAAATATTTCAGGATACGTTCCTAGACAAATTCTTCCCACTTGAGATGAAGAAAGCTAAGATAGAAGAGTTCATAAACTTGAGATAGGGCTCTACGATAGTGAAGGAGTATTTCCTCAAGTTCAACCAGTTGTCTAAGTATGCCTCTGATCAGATGGCTGGCCCTAGGTCAAACATGAGTAAGTTTGTTATTGGTATGTCTGGATTGGTAGTTAAGGAGTGTAGGAATGCTATGCTCAATAGATACATGGATCTTTCTAGATTGATGATGCATGCTCAGCAGATTGAGAAAGAAAAGATAAAGAAAAGATATAGAGTAAATAAGAGGGCTAGAACAGGGCAATTCAATCATGGTCAGAACAGGTTTAGAGAAGGAAATCATTCATAGTTTCAGAATCGTTCATCTATGCCAGCACCTTCTTTAGCCAGTGCTCTTGCACCCAAAAATAATCAAGAACAGTGGGGTAAGTCTTCTATGTCTAGATCTCAGAATAGTGTAAGTGATAGGCCCAGTTATCCTCAGAGTGCTAGGTATGGAAAGAATCATCCTGGTGAGTGTTTAGCGGGATGGAGAGGTTGTTATGGGTGTGGCCAACCAGGCCATGGGATCAAAGAGTTCTTGTATACTAGACATAGAAATAACAATGTTCATCCTCAGACTTAGGCTAATAGTGCACCAGCTCCTCTAGGTCGCCCAGCTCTTCCTCAAGGCGCATTATCCAGTATTGTTGGTGATTAGTGCCAGAACAGGTTCTATGCTTTACCATCATGTCAGAAGTAGGAAGATTCCCCAGATGTTGTTACTGGTATGCTTCGTGTCTTTCATTTTGATATGTATGTGTTTCTAGAACCCAGGTCAAGTTTCTCTCATGTGACCCCGTTAGTTGATGTGAATTTTGAGATAAACTCCAAAAATATTCCCGAGCCTTTCTTGGTTTCTACCCTAGTAGGTGAGTCAGTTCTTGCTAAGCAAATCTATAAAAAGTGTCCTATCACTATTCTTCATAAAGTCATGTTAGCAGACCTGATAGAGTTAGACATGGTTAATTTTAATCTTATTCTTGGCATGGATTGGATCCATTCCTATTATGCTTCTATAGAGTGTCACACCCATGTGGTGAAGTTTCAGTTCCCAAATGAGCCAGTCTTTAAGTGGTCAGGTAGTTCAGTGTCCTCTAAAATCCATTTTATATCTTATCTTAAAGATAGAAAGTTGATCTACAAAGGATGTATTTATCATCTTGTTCGAGTTAAATACACTAAGTCTGAGACCCCAACAGTTCAGTCAGTCGATCTAGTAAATGAGGTTTCGAATGTCTTTCCATAAGATCTCCCAGGGGTACCTCCCGATCGATAGATAAAATTTGGTATTGATCTTCTCCTAGATATTTAGCCTATTTCTATTCCTCCATATCGTATAGATCCCACCAAGCTTAAGGAGTTGAAATAGTAACTCAAAGATATATTAGATAAAGGTTTCATAAGGCCTAGTGTTTCTCCTTAGGGCACTCTCATCCTATTTATACGAAATAAAGATGGTTCTTTGCGCATGTGCATTGACTATCATCAGGTAAATAAGGTCACAGTCAAGAACAAATACCTGCTTCCAAGAATTGATGACCTGCTTGATCAATTGCAAGGGGCAAGTTATTTCTCAAAGGTAGACCTTAGATTCGGCTATTATCATCTTAAAGTAAGGGAATATGATATTCCAAAGACAGTTTTCAGAACCCATTATGGTCATTTTGAGTTTTTAGTCATGTCATTTGGGCTAACCAATACTCCAGCAGTTTTTATGGACCTCATGAATCGAGTGTTCAATTAGTATCTAGATATGTTTATCATAGTGTTCATAGATGATATCCTCTTATACTCCCATAGCGAGGATGCCCAAGCATACCATCTCAAAATTATCTTGGAAACTATTAGAGATCATCAATTGTTCACCAAGTTCAGCAAGTGTGAATTTTGGCTAAAGTCAGTAGCCTTTCTCAGTCATATTATTTTCACCGATGGGATTATAGTTGATCCCCAAAAGATAGAAGTTGTAAAAAATTGTCCTAGACCTATCTCTCCATCAGACATTAAAAGTTTCTTGGGTTTAGCTAGCTATTACCGTCGTTTTGTTGAAGGTTTCTCATCTATTGCATCTCCTATGTATAGATTGACACAAAAAAAAGTTATGTTCTTGTGGTCAGATTCCTGCAATAATATTTTACAGGAGTTGAAGTCTCGACTCACTTCAGCCCCAATATTAGTATTACCTGATGGTACAGATGCTTTTATGGTGTGTTATGATACCTCTAGAGCTAGTTTGGGTTGTGTATTGATGCAGAGAGGTAAGGTCATAGCTTATGCCTCTAGACAGTTGAAGTCTCATGAAAAGAATTTCCCAACCCATGATCTGGAATTAGTTGTAGTGGTATTCGCTCTAAAAATCTGGAGACACTATCTATATGCTGTTCATGTTGATGTTTTCACAGACTACAAAAGCTTACAATATGTGTTTACCCAGAGGGAGTTGAATCTTTGTCAGAGAAGGTGGTTAAATTTGTTGAAGGATTATGACATGAGTGTGTTGTATCATCCAGGCAAGTCCAATGTAGTGGCAGACGCCCTTAGCAGGTTGTCTGTGAGCAGTGTTGCTCATGTGGAGAATGGTAAGAAAGAGTTAGCTGGAGAAGTTCATCGTTTAGCTAGATTGGGTTTTAGGTTGGTTGATTCAGCTGAAAAGAATGTTTGGGTTCAGAGCTGTTCAGAATCTTCCCTAGTTTTGGAAGTGAAGGAAAAAGAAGATATGGATTCTAGTTTGGTAAAACTAAAGGAGTCAGTTAAAGACCAAAAGGTAGAGGTTTTCTCCCCAAGGGGGAGATGGTGTGTTGAGATACTAAAGTAGATTATGTGTGCCTTGTGTTGATGATTTAAGGCAGAGAATTATGGTAGAAGTACATGGTGAACATTATTCTATTCATCTAGGTTCTACCAAGATGTACCGCGAATTGTGGGAGATCTATTTGTGGAATAGTATGAAGAAAGATATAGAGATGTTCGTATCAAAGTGTGCAACTTGTCAACAGGTTAAGATAGAGCACCAAAGACCTAGTGGTATATTGCAAGAGTTTGGTATCCCCACTTGGAAGTGGGAAGAGGTGAATATGGATTTTATGACTGGTTTACCCCAATCACGTCATCATTATGATTTGATTTGGGTTATTGTAGACAGATTGACTAAGTCAGTGCATTTCTTGCCAGTTCATACGCCCTATACAGCTAAAGATAATGCTAAGTTTTACATCCTAGAGTTAATCAGACTACATAGAGTCCCCTTGTCTATTATTTAAGATAGGGGTACTCAGTTCACTTCTCAGTTTTGGAAAGCCTTTCAAAAGGGTCTTGGTACCCAAGTTCATCTTAGTTCAGTTTTTCACCCGTAAATAGATGGTCAAGAAGATAGGACCATACAAACTTTAGAAGATATGTTGAGGTCATATGCTCTGGGTTTCAAAGGCAGTTGGGATGAGCATTTACCATTGATTGATTTTGCTTATAATAACAATTATCATGCTAGCATTCAGATGCCTCCGTTTGAATCTCTTTATGGGAGGAGATATAGATCACGCATAGGTTGGTTTGAAGTGGGTGAAGCCGCTTTACTTGGGCCTGATTCAATGTTTGAAGCTATGGAGAAAGTTAAGTTGATTAAAGAGAGATTGAAAACAGCCCAAAGTCTTCAAAACTCCTACCCGGATATGAGAAGAAGGGACCTCGAGTTTGAATTTGGTAATTTAGTGTATCTAAAAATTTCAACCATAAAAGGGGTGAAGAGGTTTGGCAAGAAGAGGAAGCTTAGTCCCCGGTATGTTTTCCCTTATAGAATTTTGAGTCGTGTTGGGAAAGTACCAAATAAGATCGAGTTGCCCGTAGACTTGTCAGCAGTTCATCTTGTATTCCACGTCTCTATACTTAAGAAGACTATTGGTGACTCCACCGTTATAGATCCTTAGAAAGCTCAGATATTCAGAACAGCCTTTCATACGAAGAGATTCTAGTTGAGATTTTAGATCATCAGCTCCATAGACTAAGGAACAAACAAGTTCCCTTGGTCAAAGTTCTTTGGCAGAATCAGTCCGTTGAGGGTGCCACTTGGGAAGCATAAGCAGATATGCGAGCCAAGTACCCTCACCTTTTCTCCATAAGCTTATATTCAACAGAAGTTAATACTCTTCCTTAATCTAGTTCCTTTCTAATAAGATATTCAGCAATATAAATGTCCTCATGTAAGTTCATGCACTCTCAGAATTACTCAAAAGCTCAAAATGATTTAGATTTAGATGTTTAGTTTATTGCAGTAGTGCGTACTATATTATACTCTCAGTTTTATCAGAAATTTCAGCTTAGCTAGCCACATTCGAGGACGAATGTTCCCAAGGGGGAAATATTGTAATACCCCACACTTTTCCTAGCTTAAAGTCATCCTAAAGAAATGTCAAGGTTATCTCATAGAAAAAATGATGTTTAATTAATGTGGAATTCTTTAGATTTGAAATTTCCATGGCATAGAAAATTGAATAGGATTTCCAACGATATAAGATTCGCGTAAATCTAATAACCGTATAAGAAGTTATGGCTATTATAAGTTCCAGTCGTAAATCACCATCATTTGGACCCTTAGCATGTCGCGGAGCAGTGAAAAATCCCAATTGTAATTTTTTAGTGGCCCTCTGTGATTGGACCACATCGCGGAGAGGGCCAACTTCCCCTTTGACAATTTCCAGTGTGACCTCGAGATACTAGCGCGTCACACCACTGGTAAAAATGACAAACATAAAGCTTCGAGATTGTGGTACGTCGCGGAGAGAGACCATTTCCCACTCGTCCAATTTCCAGTAAGCCACCGTGATAGTGGCGTGTTTTGGTGGCCATCCAGTTCGCAAATTATTGCATTTTTCAGTTTTGTTTAGGGGTTTAAAAAGGGCATTTTGGTCATTCTCCCAGCCCCTAGTCCATCTTAAACAACAAATTAAACCCCTTTAAACAATTTTGCATTCAATTTTCATCTATTTCTCTAAAAAAAACCTAGTTCATCAACTTCCTCCCCCAGCAACTCAAATTCCTCCATTAATATTCCAAGGAAATTCAAGATTTAGAATTCCCAAGTCAAGTACTCTAAGAATTCATCCCTAAATCATCAATAGGAATCTGAGATTCAAGTTTTCACTGATCATCAATTCAAGTTATGCGGGGTTTGAACAAGGATAAATCTTCTGTTCTTGTGCCCAAATTTATATTTTTCAATAAATTTCTTATGATTTGAAATTGGGGTTTACACTCATAGTATCATATTGTTGATTTTCCGTATGATATGATTGAATTATGAAATTCCATGTTTATTTTGAGTTAAAGAATGCTCTTTTATGATTTTGAATACCATGAGCATGATTTGAGATATTGTTTACAGCTTTTCAATTGAATTGAGCATGATATTGTGATTTAAATTCATTATCTTGATACTATTAAAGCATGGATTATTATCCAAGATTGATTATTGTGATTTCAAGAAAGTTGTGCTATAAGCATCTTATGAGAAAGATTGTTTACAGTTTTCAATACATCTTTGATCTTTTGATCATTGGTTTAGGTTTGGAATCCACACTATAGATTATTACAATTTACAGAAACTCAGAACAGTTTTGTATACAGACTTACTAAAGTCAGTGCATAAATGGTTTTTCATATAAATCCTTATGCTAGTTTTAAGAAGTGGATTTTCAATGGTTTTGAGAATACAGATCTTAAAGGGAGTAGTATTTAGCACCGAGTGGGAAGTGTGTAATTAGAGTTCCCTATCTTTTACAGAACTATGAGCCAACGTAGGTACAGACTCAGATTATTCCCATTTATATGGATGACAGATTTAGCTTATGATAGATCACCTGGATTAGGTTATACTCCCTGGCAAGAGTATAACACCTCTCCCGAATATGAGGTTTCCTCCTTAGGAGATCCAGATGTTGGACTCTATGTAGCTCACATAGTTTATGTCGGTTAAGAGAATCTCTCTACTAGTAAAAGATATAAAGCTTCTCAGATAAAGTATTTTCCCTAAAAGCTTTGAAAGAATCCCCTAGCAGAATAAGTTTTCAGATATGATTTGAGAACAAGAACAGAATTCAGATTTTAGAACTAAGTGTAATGGCTCACAAGATTTAGAATACATGTTTATTATTCATTATTTAATTTTCAGATTTTAGATTTCAGATTTACTCAAGCTATGTGAGTCATTTACATTTAGCATGCATGATTTGATAAGATGTGATGATATTATTTACTTATTGCATACACCCCCATATACTCAGTACATTCTCAAGGTATTGATCTACATATACGTCTATGTGCTACATTGTCTCCTAATGTAGGTTTAGGTGCTCAGTATCAGCAGCGATAGTGATTTTCGAGCATCATATCTACAATCATGCAGTTGGTGAGTCCTCATAGTTAGAGGGCTTAGTTATTCAGATTTCCCATTTATTAGTAGATGTCTTCGTTATTCATTTCAGACAGTTAGAGTCAGCCGGGGCCTATCCCAATAGCTCTCTAGATTTAGCTAGTAGAGGCTTTTCAGACTACTAGATTCAGTCTTAGACCTCAATTATCATATTCAAAATTGTCAGTATTGTTTAATAAGATTGATGAGATTAGTACCTTCAGATATATTCAGATTATTCAGATAGTTTTCCGTATTTTCCCATGATTTTATACTTATATTTCCCAAGGTTAAGATTCAAATCTGTTAGAAGGTAGCTAGGGTTAGCTCAGGACTACTTGTAGTTCAGAGCACCATGTGGCATCCCGGGAACTTAATTTTGGGTCATTACAGTTTTCATAGACCGTAAAGTAAGAAAAAAGGCCATCTTCAACTCTCGATTGGTCAGAATAAGCCACAGATGAACAATCTAGAATAAATCAGTACATATATTAGAATGATAATGAAATCATTTAAAATAATCATTAATTAAAATAAAAACTTGAATAGAATTAGACTTACTACTTTCTTTGGCGGATTGAAAAGATCAAGAAATTTTACATTTTTATCAGTTTTGGCCGACAACCATCTTAGGATTCTTGGACAAAAAACTTCTTCCTAGTAGTTCACTTGTCATCTCAAATAAGGAATGACTTCAAATGCCCAAGCCTATAACATAACGCCAATAAATCAAAAGCATTACTGAATAAAAAAATGAATGATATCATAATAAAAGAAATACTTACCATAAAATGCCTTGGAAAGCCATATAAGTTGAGTGACTTTGGCGTTAATGGAGTCAATAAATATTTGACAGTCATTTTGAAGCTTTCATAACCCCAAGGATAGCTGTTAAATGCCTCAAGATCTTCGAAGAGATTTATTAAACCGAGGCTTATATTGTTGTTGACGTTTCTCGCCCAAAGAATATTATGTACAAACCAAACCAAGCACAATGATTGCTTGTGCTTCTTTGAAAGCCCTTTATCTTTCAACGCTTCTATCAAATTTTTGTTTTAGAAGCTTGGATCAACAATGGACACCAGGTCATCTCAATCACTTGACTTGCCTTTGCTTTTTTGAGTGTACGGGGTGCTTTTTTGGGGTTAGAGTAGGTATAACCTGAGAAGGAGAAGGAGGATAATATTTTAGTCCATTAACTATGGCAAATTCCTTCGACCAAAAATAAACAGGCATGCCATAGTAATTTATCCACACCAATGTTAACGGAGTCAACAAATATTTGATAGTAATTTTGAAGCTTTCATAACCCCAAAGATAGCTGTTAAATGCCTCAAAATCCTCAGAAATATTTATTAAACCGAGGCTTATGTTGTTGTTAACGTCTCTCGCCCAAAGAATATTATGTACAAACCAAATCAAGCACAATGATTTTTTGTGCTTCTTTGAAATTCCTTTATCTTTCAACACTTCTATAAATTTTTTGTTTTTGAAGCTTGGATCAACAATGGACAACAGGTCATCTTGATCGCTCGACTTGCCTTTTCCTTTTTTGAGTGTGCAGGGTGCTTTTTTTGGGTTAGAGTAGGTATAACTTGAGAAGGATAAGGAGGATAATAGTTTAGTCCAGTAACTATGGCAAACTCCTTCCAACCAAAACAAACAGGCATGCCACATTAATTTATCCACACCAACATTAACGGAGTCAACAAATATTTGACAGTCATTTTGAAGTTTTCATAACCCCAAGGATAGCTATTAAATGCCTCAAGATCCTTGGAGAGATTTATTAAATCGACGCTTATATTGTTGTTAACGTCTCTCGCCTGAATAATATTATGTATAAATCAAACGAAGCACAATGATTTCTTATGCTTCTTTGAAAGACCTTTATCTTTCAACGTTTCTATCAAATTTTTGTTTTTAAAGCTTGGACCAACAATGGACACCAGGTCATCTCAATCACTCGACTTGCCTTTTCCTTTTTTGAGTGTGCGAGGTGCTTTTTTTTGGGTTAGAGTAGGTATAACTTGAGAAGGAGAAGGAGGATAACATTTTATTCCAGTAACTATGGTAAACTCCTTCCAACCAAAACAAACAGGCGTGCCACAGTAATTTATCCACACCTCATCCATCTTATCTTTGTTTTCATACAAAAACATACTCTTGAGAAGGTCATATACCATTTTCATATGGAAAAAAGCATTGTTTACCTCCGGCAAATCAAGATATTGCCCAAAACAACTTTTACTGAAAATAAGAATCCAATTTTTATTCTCAAAGTATTTTTCTGAAGGCGTTGAAAGATTTTTCCATGGCTGACTTAACCACAAAATCACCCATTAAATATGTGGCACCATCGCACTGTATTCTCATAGGATAACAGTCAATGCTGAAGGTTTTGACCAACTCTTCGGTGGAAGGGCTATTAGCATTTGGATTATCTCTCTGGAAACATTCCTCCTCCCCGTGTTCATTGTCTTCTACTCCTGATTGAAATTACACTTGTAAAGCAAGCTCATAGAGTGGTGGATGTAGCCTAGCTGCTTCACTTGTTCCTTTACTTGGACTTAATTCGATTTATTTTTTTTGAGAGTCATATTATCTTAAATTAACAGGAACATAAAATAGATTATAATTGATTAATACATCGTTAAAAAAGAAGAACAGTAAATCTAATATGCACAATAGAAAAATAACAGTTCCAACAGACCACACATCTGTTGCACCAGGTATGTTATCTGTTGCAACATATAACCGACCTATTGCAATGAATGAGTAAACCCTTGGAAACAATAAAAAAATATCACTCATCTATTGCACCAGGTATTTTATTAGTTGTAATATATAGCCAACCTGTTACAATGGATGAGTAATTCGTTGGAAATAATAAAAATAGATCACTCATATGTTGCACCAGAAAAGTTATTTGTTGTAACATATAAACAACCTATTTCAACGGATGAGTAATCCGTGGGAAACAATAAAAATAGATTACTGATCTGTTGCACTAGGTAGGATATCCGTTGTAGCATATAACCAACCTATTTCAACGGATAAGTAATCCATTGGAAACAATAAAAATAGATCACTGGTCTGTTGCACCAGGTAGGATATTTGTTGCAACATATAACTAACCTGTTGCAGCCGGTAAGTAATTCGTTGAAAATAATAAAAACAGGCCACATATCTGTTGCACCAGGTAGGTTATCTGTTGTAGCCTATAAACAACCTGTTGCAGTGGATAAGTAATTCGTTGGAAATAATAAAAATAGGCCACACATCTATTGAAATAGATTACTTATCTATTTCCAAATGAGTTATTAGTTGGATCAATATGTTTTAGATTTCTTCCAAACAAAAGAGTCGTCTGTCGTAACAAATAACTGATTTGTTCTATTTATCTGTTACATTAGATGTTTAATCTGTTGTATCAGATGGTTAATCTATTGTATTAGATGATTTATCTGTAGCATCAGATGATTTATCTATTTCATCAGATGGTTAATTTGTTTCATTAGATGGCTAATCTGTTGCGTCAGATGATTCATCTGTTACAACACCATTTTTATCGAGAAAAACAACAAATCAACCCAATAACACCAACACACACAGAGAGAGAACATCAACGGTGAAAAAAGTCACCAACAAATCAAATCAACAATTCGACAACAAGAACTAAAATAACAGCAAAAAATTTTATTTCACACCGGAAAGAGTAGAGAAGAAATGCCAGAAATTAAAGTTTTATTCAATCCACATCTCAAATTTAAGCAAAAAATATTAAAATTGTTAACCAATACTAAAAGAGAAGTTGTCTCAAGTTCCCATTACTAAAAAAAGGAGAAAAACCGACCAAAACCGACCAAAATTTTTGGTCAGAAAAGTAGTGGTAGCCTTTTAAAAACCGACCACGAGTGGTCGGTTTTTTTTAAATATATATATATATTCATTTTTAAAATTTATTATTATTTTATTTAAATGAAAAAATTAATTTTAGGGAAAAATAAACCGACCACAGGTGGTCGGTTTTTTATAAAATTAATTTTATTAATTTACCTAAAAACCGACTACCTGTGGTCAACTTTTTGCAAAAAAAATATAGACAAAACTGACCACGTGTGGTCGATTTTTTACAAAATAAAAATATTTGGAAAATTGGCCACATGTGGTTTTTTGGCAAAAAAAAAATATAGAAAAACCAACCACTTGTGGTCGGTTTTTCTGGGAATTTAAAAAAAAAATGAAAATCCAAATACTGCATGCAACCACAACAAATATATAGAGCAGTAACCAAAATAAAAATACAACAACAATAAAAAATAGAAAATTTCAAAAGTGTACAACACATACAAAATATCCAACAAAAGTGAGTACGAAAATACTACAACAATAGTTACAAACAACAAAATGTCTAAATTTAAAGTACAAGACATACAAAAATCACAAAACTAACAGTCATCATCATTGAATTTGTCCTCGTCTTCCATATCATCATCCGCGCTGAAATTATCCAAGGGGCCTAGACCTTTTACAATCCGAACTGCATCACCAGGACACGGAGGATTAACCCCCCAGTCATAATGAAAGAACTGAACTGCTGCTGCAGGATCCTGATTTGTGATATCGTTGCCTCCTCCGTCTTATTCTGCCTCGTACTTTGTTCAACATACCTCTGTCTCTGTTCAACAAGCTCTTCGATGAGTTGAGAAATCATATTTTGTAGTCTTACAATGGTTTGTGCATCAACCGAAGAGCTAGAGTATGCAGAGCCGGACGAACTCCTAATATTATTGCCAAAATATTCAGTGTGGCATCTGTAGAAATGACCTCTATTTGCAGGACCCAAAGCTTTTGTCCATAACTCATTCCGTACATGTTGGGGTATTGGGTCACCCTGACTTTCAGGAGGCAGACTACTACGATACTCACTAAGAAGATGCCTAAATTCGTCCTATATATATTCAAGGTAAATTTAATACTAACAGTCAAAAAATACTAAAGTTGTTATAGTTGAATAATATCAACTTTGAGAAAATGATTCATATATTCAAAATTTATTTCTTACATGGACAACTTTTGAACGAGGTTCAACCCAGACATCTTCATCATTCGGGTTCAATTTCTTTCTCAGATGAGTCACCTTATAAACCTCATTAGTTGGTAGTTCCCTACCCTTTTATTTTTCATGCATATGAAAAAATTATCAATACTCAAATAAAAAAAATTTAAATAGAAACAAAGAATTAAAACTGCAAAACTTACATACCAATTTTTTTTCATTGCAAGAGTATTTCTAGTACTCGCAGTATGTAGGGAGCCACCCTTGGATGATGCCCGAGCTCTCTTTCCTTTTTCCCTCAACAATTGGTATTCTGGGCTATTCCAGTGGCGCTGATACAGTGGCCACAAGGGTTCAGGAATCCACTTAGGTTTTACCAATTTCTTTCGAGCATAATCCAATAGATCTTTAAATGTGCCTCTACATCTTTGGAAAAATTTCCTTTTTATAAGAAATTCATTTGCAGTATCCCACCAGTAAAATTTCTACAACCAAAATATAATATTCAATCTTGTGTTCTAAAAAATTATTAATAAGTAGGCAATAAGATAAATCCTTACCTTAAATTCTTCAAACATTCTATCCCTGTCGAGTTATGGAACCTTTTACCAGCTGGTCCAGTAGCCGTTGAAGTGCCGACTAATGCATATTCATGCTATTTTTGTAACTCCAACATCCGACTTAAACCTACAATACAAGATCAAATGGTAATTTCATTGGGAACAGTAAAATAGTAATGGAAAAAATGATTAACGTTATTATATTTAGAAATCTTATCCTCTCACAACTGGAATCATATAAATCCTCGAAAAATCATCTCTATCTCCTGGATGCCTAGTAAGTGATGGTGGATGCACTGGCGTGGGCAGATCGGAAGCACTAGATGGAGTGCCTCTAAGCTGAAGATCCGAAAACCCAATAGATCTAGCAAAATCACTGTGCCAAGATGCGTGACTGCTGTAGGAGGGTATCAATAATGGTAGATATTTGGAGAGGCCAGCGGTCATCCAATAAAATTGTGCTAGTGATGGGACGGTTATAGGAGCAAAATGGGTCGGTTTAGACCCATATAGTGGCCCCACATGCATAGGAGTAGGTATCAAATCCTCGGACAACCTAGAATATAAGGCTCGTATTGGTGTGTTAGCAAACCGACCCTGAGATATATGAATACCTATCGATCGTCTATAAGGCGGAGGTTCTCTTTTCTTTTTGGTTTCGTAGTATCAACTAATTTTCCCTTACCTTTGTCACCTTAGCCTGACATCTAAATTATGTGAATTTAACAAGTTGTTAGTTCCTACAAAATGAATTTATAAGAAAACATTCCAAGTAACTAATGTCAAGTTACTCATTCACACTTCAAATCGCTCCAACAACAAAAGATATAGACAAGAATATTTTTATTACTATATAAATTATGGAAAAGTGGAAACAACAAACTTAAACAGTATATTACATATCAATACATAATAAATTTAACCTATACAACTAATTCTCCTCGTCTGAATACTCTCTACTAAACCATTCACCCTCTTCGGAGGTTTCCTTATCTCCTATCTACTCAGCCTCTTCTTCCGCAATATTAACTTCTTCAAAAATATTTTTTGGGTGATTCAAACCATCCACTAGCTGGTGATCAATCTGTATTTCATTTTGATACGTAGTATCCAACACATTCTCAACTTCCACCCACCCTATAGGCCTTGTTTTGGTCACAGTCCACCAATCATACTTGTCATTGTGCAACGAATAAGGAGCATAAAACACTTGTTTAGAATTTTGCGCTAGAACAAATGGATCGTAAATAGGATACGACCTATTGTGCTTCACTTCAATGATGGTATGCTCCTTATGTACTCTTGTGCCTAATGTGCTTGATCAAACCACTTACATTGAAATAGGATAAATTTTTTTATTGGGAAACCAATATACTCCAATTCTAAGATCTCGTGTATGATGCCAAAGTAATCAACATCATCATCACCCTTAACCCAAACATGACTATTGTTTGTTTTTGTTGACCTAGAGTGTTCTTCGGTGGAAAAATTAAACCCATTTACTTTATATTAGGACATTGCATTAGCTTCGAATAGACCCAAAGAAATATCTCTCAAGACATTATCATATGAGGCTGCATTTGGTGAATGGTGTACCTAAAAATATCATACATATATATATTTTAGTTGATGAATGTGTAAATGTCTAAACTTTGTAGAAACATTAATACACTAACAAACCTCATTTTTAAACCATGTTGCAAAGGATGCATACACTTGATTTTCGTGGAATTGAGTCTTAAATGAACTGAACATCCAACATGGGATACACAATTAGATTCTTTAAGGGAATGAGTAAACAAATAAGATATGTTAAAAATTTGAATCTCCTTACTTCAGAAAGTGCTCAATTTTGGGGCAATTCAGCAAGATATAAAAAAGTTGTTAATTTCCGCTCTTTGGGAGTGAATCGGCGAGGTATGGTTTTTTAGACTTACATTCAGATTGATTGAAAATTGATATCAATTGCAAATGAGGCTCATTCACATCATCCCGATGAAGATTCGGTCGGTTTCTTGAACAAGAAACTTCATCACGAAAGTAGTATGAACAAAATGGAGAAGTTTCTCTTACAAGATATGACTCAACTATAGAGCCTTCCACCCTATGTTTGTTTTGGGACCCCTTTTCAATTTTTCAATTGCCCTGTACAATCTTAAGGTTAGATGTTTACTATATTTAACAAAAAAAGTATGCATTTAAATATGTTGCAAATGCTTACCGTTCAAATAGATACATCCACCCAGTTTGAAATAGACCTCCTAGTCGAGCTTCTTGCACAAGGTGAATGGGAAGATATTCTATCACATCGAAGAATGCTGGCAGGAAAATCTTCTCTAGCTTGTTGGTGATAACAACAATATTACTTTTCATTCGCGCTAGATTTTCTTCTGTTAATGTGGTGGCACATAAGTCTTTGAAGAACAAACTAATCTCTACTATTGGTTTCCATATGTTTTAAGGTAAACCAATAAAAGAAATTGAAAGTAATTTCTACATGAAAATATGACAATCATGGCTTTTCATTCCATGCAAGATTCCTTGTGTCATATCAACCCTCTTTTCCAAATTTGAGGCATATCCATTGGGCATCTTCAAACTTTGAACCCACTCACATATTTGACGTTTTTGGTCCAACTTGAATGTAAAACTAGCCTTGGGATTAAGAACATTGCCATTGGGTCCCTGTTGTAAGTTTAATTCTCTGTGGTTGCAATATTTTGGTAAGTCAAGTATGGCCTTAGGATTATCCTTTATTTTGCCGGTGACATCCATAACTGTGTTGAACAAGTTGTCAAAGTAGTTCTTCTCAGTATGCATGGAATCAACATTCTTTCTAAGTAGATTATCTGGCCAATATTCTAACTCCCAAAATACACTTTGCTTAGTCTAGTTATGCGAAACGCCATATCCATCAAGCCTGTATAATCATTCCTCGCTGACTTTAGGCAAATCTTGAACTATTTCCCAGACGTCGTGACCAGATAGCATTGGAGGGGGACCATCATGTTCCCTTCTATTCCTTCTGAAGGCATTTTTGAGTTTCCTAAATTCATGATCAGGTGGCAAGAAATAACGATGACAATCAAACCATGAATTTTTCGTGCCATGTCTTAATGTGAAAGATTTTTTTTATCCATGCAGTATGGACAAGCCAGCTTTCCAGCGGTCATCCACCCCGATAACATTCCATAAGCAGAAAAATCATTAATAGTCCACATTAGATATGCACACATATTTAAATTATGTTTAAGAGAAATGTCCCATGTTTCAACCCCCTCATGCCATAAAATCTGAAGTTCACCAATCAAAGGTTGCAAGTACATATCTATTCCTCTTTTTGGATTACGCGGGCCAGGAATAACACAATTCAAAAATATATAGGGACTATTCATCAACATTTCAGGAGAAAGATTATAATGAGTGATAAATATAGGCCAACATGAATATGGCGCACCAACAACTGAAAAAGGAGAGAACCCATCTGCACATAATCTCAATCGAATATTTCGTAGCTCAGCTGCAAAATCTGGATAAATTGCATTAAAATACTTCCAAGACTCCCCATCAGATGGATGATACATAACACTAAGGGCCTTCTATTTTCACTATGCCATCTTATATGAGGAGCTGAGCTGTAGGAAGTATACAACCTTTTCAACGTTGGTATAAGAGGTAAAAAATGCATTGCCTTAATAACAATTTGCTTCCCAGTAGAACCACGCTTATATCTAGGGTGCTGACAAAACTTACAAAACTTTAGGTTAGCATCTCCCTTAAAGTATAACATACAGCCATTGTCACAACAATCAATTCTAACCGAGAAGAGACCTAACTTTGACACCAATCTTTTGCCTTATAGAAAGAATCAGGAACCTCCAAGTCAGGGTGAACTAACTCTCCAATAAAGTCTATAATTGAGTCCATTTATCCTTTTGCAATATTTCAGTCAGATTTAATACTTAATAATATAACAACAACAGATAAACGAGAGTGCGAACACCCGTAAAAAGGGATAACTAGCAGCCTGCAATTCTTCGTAGAAATTACTTGCTTCGCTATTAGGAATATCTTCAATATTTTCCCTAAATTCAACCTCGTGTTGCATCCCAAATGCATCGTGCACCATTTCTGTCATCCTAGATCTTGATATCCATTATTCCCTACAGACCTACTTCTTTCACCAACAACAAAGTTATTTTGCATAACATCACCATGAATACCACACAATCTTAAAAAGTCCTCGTGTAACCCCTTTCTATAAAGATGTTCCTTTACATCTTCTTCACTTACAAGATTTATACCATCACATCTAACACAAGGACAACGAATTACCCGAAAATGTTTCCAAAGATCAAGTGTCTTAGAATGTTCAACAAATTTTTTGACACCCTCAACAAATTCCTCCCTAATACCCATTCTTTTATCATGGTTCCGGTGATATATACAGTTATAATCATCTTTCATCTATGCAAACAATCAGATTCAACTAATTAGATCAAGCAGTTTTAACAAATAAAGTCACCAACAACATCACCTTCTAAACAAAAGTTCACTTTTAAAGTCACCAAAATTTAAGCATTTTCAACAAATAAAGTCACCAACAACATCACTTTCTAAACAAAAGTTCACTTTTAAAGTCACCAAAATTTAAGAATTTTCAACAAATAAAGTCACCAAAAACACCACCTTCTAAACACTAATTCACTACTAAAGTAACCGGCACTTAAGCATTTTCAATAAATAAAGTAACCAACAACATCACCTTCTAAACAAAAGTTCACTATTAAAGTCACCGGCACTTAAGCATTTTCAACAAATAAAGTAACCAACAAATCACCTTCCAAACAAAAGTTCACTATTAAAGTCACCGGCATTTAAGCATTTTCAACAAATAAAGTCACCAAAACTAGTTCACTATTAAAGTCACCAAAACTTAAACTTTTTCAACTAACAAAGGCACCAACGAAACTAATTCACTTTTAAAGTCACCAAAAGTTAAGCATTTTCAACAAATAAAGTCACCAACAACATCACCTGATAAACACTAATCCACTATTAAAGTCACTGGCACTTAAGCATTTTCAACAAACAAAGTAACCAACAACATCACCTTCTAGACAAAAGTTCACTTTTAAAGTCACCGGCACTTAAGCATTTTCAACAAATAAAGTAACCAAAAACATCACCTCCTAAACACTAATTCACTATTAAAGTCACCAAAACTTAAGCATTTTCAACTAATAAAGTCACCAACAGCATCACCTCCTAAACAGTAGTTCACTATTAAAGTCACCAAAATTTAAGCTTTTTCAACTAACAAAGGTACCAACGAAACTAATTCACTATTAAAGTCACCAAAAGTTAAGCATTTTCAACAAATAAAGTCACCAAAAACATCACCTTCTAAACACTAATTCACTATTAAAGTCACCGGAACTTAAGCATTTTCAACAAATAAAGTAATCAACAACATCATCTTCTAAACAAAAGTTAACTTTTAAAGTCACCGGCACTTAAGCATTTTCAACAAATAAAGTAACCAACAACATCACTTTCCTAACAAAAGTTCACTATTAAAGTCACCGGTACTTAAGCATTTTCAACAAATAAAGTCACCAACTAAATCATTTTCAAGTAACTAAGTATCAAAACAAAAACAAATTCAAAACAAAAAAATACCCTTCAAAGTCCCTAGACTTAACCATTTTCGAGCAAGTAAATGAACTTACAAACCACATTCAAAACAAAAAAAATCCCCTTCAAAGTCTCTACACTTAACCATTTTCAAGTTACTAAGTCGTCAAACAAGTCACATTCAAAACACAAAATCCCCTTCAAACATCCTACTCTTAACCACTTTCAACCTATAGTGTCACCCTTAAAGTCCCTACACTTAATCATTTTCAACCTACCAAGTCACCAAATCATTTTCAACCTACTAAGTCCCTAAACATTGAAGATCAAGTTCACAATACAATTCGAGAAACAACAAAACCAACAAGATGTCAAGAATAATCTTAGGGAATCATACAAAGCCACACATGGCTTCACTAGACTTCAATATGAACAATCAAAGAAAGATAACAACAATAGTGAATCGTACAAGGCCCCACACGGCTTCACTATGTCCACAAACCTTTGATATTTTTCTTAATTTCTTGATATTTCAAATGACAGATTCAATCTGCTTATAGATTCTCTCATGGGAAACTGCAATATCGAAAATAATGAGCTTAGCAAATTAAAAGATACACAACTCCATTTTCACCGAATCTTAAACTAGTGATCTTAAACATACCACATCACTTATGTGGTTAAGAAAAAATGTATTAAGAATAAAATAGAAATTTTAAAGTTAAGGTGTTTTCAAATATAAAATTGTGTCAATTCTTTTATTTTTAGAATGAACTAGCAAGAGAACAATTTCACACAAAATAAAATGAGTTCTGAATTTCAAAATGGCTACTTCAAGGGTTAATAACTGGGTTCTAAATTTAATATTTATACATATTAAATCAATTTCTTGACACAATACACTATTTGAGCAAAAGCTATAGAGTATTCGAGCTTCTACCTCCGTCTAGTTTGTGTTGACCATTTCCACATTCATAGTGAAACAAATGTTAAAAAAGGCATTAAACTAGTTACCTGTAAAGTAGCATGTGTATAGAGAATAATCTTTAGCCTTCTTCGACATTGTTCATGCCTATTTGTCATTCTTATTACAAGAATCCCAATAGGCATCAAGAAACCCATGAAAGACCAAAGAATAAATCCATGTAGAATAATTATAAATGAAAACATAGATAGAGGTTAACGCTGCTCAGCTAAATATATGGCACAAAGAAGCAGTTTATATCCTGAATTGTGCAGAGGCCAAAGCTATATGCTTTGGACAAATGAAACAATGTTTTGTTTGGGCTTAGGGTTATTTATAGTGCACTATCTCAATATCTCGACAGTTTGTATGTTAATCTTAATAGAGTTAATGGATTTTACCTCTAAACGGAGGCTGGTGGATGGCTGCTTCACCAGCTGGTGGTGCTGCCGGCGTTGGTGGAGATGGCTGTTGGCGACGCTGGGATTTCGTCGACAGCTGGTGGCACTGGGTTCCATCATTATTGATATCTAGGGAGATCGAAGAGAGAGGTTTAAGAGAGGAAGAGGAGATCGAAGAGAGAGGAAGAAGGAGAGGGTGCGGCTATTTTTGTGAAAAAAATTAGGGTTTGATTTATTTTATTTAAAAGTGTGACAAATTATGGATTTAATCTCATTCATTGATCGGATGAGATCAATGGCTATGATAAAAATTGAGATGAGTCAAATGAAATTGAAATTTGAAATTTTAATTTGAGGTCAAATTGGAAATGAATTTAGGCTAAAATTGACATATACATATATAAAATGTGGCTAGAAAGTAAATGAATTGGGAAAATTGAATTGAACTAGGGTTGCTATTTTAGGAAATGTAATAAAAATGTCGATATTAAAATAGATTACGTATATAAAAATTAATTTTTAATAAATTTTATAATACTTATAATAATATCCAATTAATTTAATACAATGCATATATAAATATATATATATATATATATATAAATCAGATATTTAGTAATTTTATCATCACCTTAACACGAGTAGTATATTTCCTCAATCGTATGATAATATTAATGAATTTTACAAATTACGATAAATTTTTGGCTAATTAAATCTTAATTACGATATTATACCTCATAATATAACGTGTTAATTAGATGAATTATCGATTTTAATTATATATATATATATATATATTCCTCGTAATACGACGTGTTAATCAGATAAATTATCGATTACTTGTCTTACGTTATTACAACTTCAACAATAAACGCGTATCTATATTCACACAAAATAGTATATCTATTTCCTCAATAGTATGATATCAGTGCATTATTCAAAATATTTTTATATATAGATTCAATTATCGAGCTTTCGATTACTGCATATGTCACTATGTCAGATATATGTATATATACCTCGTAAACTCTTCTTCTATTATTACAACTTCAACAATATACGTGTCTCAATATTGTATTGACACAAAATAGTATATCTATTTCATCACTACACGAGATATATACATACATACATACATACATACATATATATATATATATATTGTTAAGCACGGCATAATAGTACTATAATATACAGAAAGACACTGGGAAGATAATTTTTTGTGACCATTGCTCTTCCATGACGGAAAATTTCAAGATGTTGAATGCTCAAAAGGAGTCACTGGTCATGGAGAACAATAGACTTATTAAGCACGGCATAACAGGTTTTGGTAAATGTTTTGGGAGGAGAGGTTTACACATGGGTTATGGAGTTGGGTAGTTGTGCTCTGATTTTCACTCTATCTAGTTTCTAAAACATACATGCCTTTTATAGGCAAATGCTTTATAAAGGAGTGGTCTAAAATACACTTCGTGGCCATCATACAGTGGGCCGACACTCTCGGAAGTTCAAAAGCTCTCCTAGATCTGTTAAGTGATTGATTTTGTCTACAGGCTGTTTTTAAAACTTCGATCCAGGTTTGGAAAATACCATTAGTTTTCCCATGTATTACTACATAGTATTTAACACGAGGTTTATTTTTTTCTGACATATACTGGCACAAAGCGTTCATAGAAGCCATAAAATGATTACGACTTTGTTTATTATAAGAAATCCATAAATTGTCTACTAAACATTTTTGAGTTCTTTCTAAAATATAGTCTGGTCTTACTCTAAATGACATATTGCTTTCTGGGAATGCAACTAAGATCTAAATAGTCTAGACGTTTTAATGAAGCTATGTTGTTATCCTAAGTGGTTTAAGTTAAGATATTTTTTTCTTAGTTTAGTTTGATATCTTAATCTATTATTTGACCAAGTTATATCTAAGTCTAGTTCTTGTATAGTCTCTATTAATCTAGATCGTTTGCTAATTAAAATGTTTTTATAATGATTTATACCTATAGCAACTCTTTCGTAATTTTCTATTTTTCTAAACTTTATAATATTTGTCTCTAACTTTTTTATTTCTTTATCTAATTTTTCTAATCTTTTTATAAATTGGTTCCGTGGTACATTTCCGGTACTGTAATCAATTGGCTGCGGATTAGGATTTGTTTGTTGAAAAGGGCTAGCGCTTGAGGAGCTAGCTGGTTCTAGTTCAGCTAATTCTTTGTAACTAATGGTAGAACTTAGTACTGAGATTGTATCTTCTTCAATTCTATTAAAGAACGATTCATTACTTCTGTATCCTAAATTATCCCTTCGTTTTAGGCAAGTTTTGAAATGTTCTATACATTCGTCTATTTTCATGTTGTCTTTTTGGCATCCTTTACATTTAAAGGTTATGTTTTTATGTTCGTTTGCTAAGTTTTCTGCTTTTTCTATGGCTATGTCTACTTCATATCCTTCTTGTAAAACTTCGATATTCATAAATTCACTTTCTGTTTCTATATTACTTTCTGTCTCATCATCGTCTAAGTTTCTTTTTGTTGTGTAATTATAATCTGTAAATCTAACTGAGGTTTCTCCCTTGTAGTATATAGTAAGTGAGAGTCTGGTGTAAACGTTTTTGGTTTTGTAAATTTATTTAGATTCCATTCTAATCCTGCGTATATTTCTGGGTCTATTTTTATTGGTTTTATAAGACTTATTCCTTTGTTGCCCATTATTTCAACTACATCATTTACTTTTAGTTTAAATTTAGTGTTACTACTTAAGGTTAACTTACCTATAAAACCTATGCACATTAGTAAATTATTTCCACTATTCATTTCCTCGTATCCTTTAGTTTGGATTCCTATTTTAATATTTCCTCCGAATTCTTTTAGATTCATTAGGAAATCTGGACTAATATAGAAAATGCCGCCATTATTAGTCATATCTACTTCTGTTAATCCTATTATAGATTTTTTAATGTCTGACCATCTATCATCGTATATTGTTATTAATACTTTAGCTCCTAAGTTTTTTCTCGTTAATCCTTTTATTCCTATAACAATTAATCCCATATGCATTAAAATCATTTTACTATTCTTTATGTGTTTTAATGAATTAATATTTACTAAGTCTAGTATTTTAAAATCTTCTCCTAAGGCTGATATTTATTCTTCTCTATAATGTCTATATAATTGATTGTCTGAAGAAAAATATCCTGCGTTATATAACGTCTTAGGATTTAGTAATTTTAACTGATGTTGTTGAAAGATTTGTAAATCTTTATCTACATCTATTATTTCGTTAAGTTCTTGGTTTTGTTCTATATTAGATTGTCTTCTGCATATTCTAGATAATATATTATTATTTCCTATCCTGTTTTCTGAGAAACTGATTCTTTGTCTTTCGTTGTTATTTTCGATGGTTCTCCGTCTATTTGATAAAAGGTCCATCTTTGTGGTTTTCTTATTATTTTCTTGCGTTCATTTTGAGGGGTTATTTCAATTTTCTTTAATTGATTTACAAGTTCTTCTATTTCGGAAATAGGTTTTTGTTTTTCTTGGGTTTCTTTATCCTTTATTAAAATATCTATCTTTCTGTGTAATTCTGGTAGCTCTGGTTCCTTTGGAGTTGTAACTATTTCTTTGTTTTTAATTAAACAATCTATTTTTCTATGCAAATCTATTAATAGTTCTATTATGGTATTATTTTGTTTTAGTAAGGTTTTATCTGTTATACTTGAAGGTATATATCTAGATAGTCCTTCTGGTTCACTATGATGAATTCGTGATTTTTCTAGTGCCTTTAAATAATTTGTATCTTCCTCACTCATGAAAGCGATATTTCTTCTAATCTTTTTGTTATTTCTTGTAAGTCTTTAATTTCCCTAGTTATATTTTCTACTTGTTCGACAAGCCTAGATATTAATTGTGTTGTTTTTGCTTCTAGTTCTTTAGGTTTTTCTATTAATGTTTTTATTAGTTTTTTGATTTCTATTTTTGTAGGTACTTGTTCTAAATTAAATTTATGATTTAGATATTGAATTTTTCTATCTATTTCTAGTTCTTGAGATTTTAAATAGTCTAAATTCTGTTCTATTTTTTCTAAGGTCTTTTTATGTCTGTTTTGAGTAGCTTCTATCTGTTCTAACGTTTTTATTATACTGTTATCTTTTTCTTGTGTTTTTTCGCTAGAATTAATCAAAAAGTCTATTATTGTGTTATATTGTTTATCTTCTGAGTGTAATATATGTTCTCCTTGGTTAAAATTACACCTTATAGTAGAATTATCTTTTAATATTCTATATTTCCTTTCTGGTCGAAATCTAAGATCTAAATAGTTTAGACGTTTTAATGAAGCTATGTTGTTATCCTAAGTGGTTTAAG
Source organism: Capsicum baccatum var. pendulum (assembly GCA_030864225.1). Classification (NCBI taxonomy): domain Eukaryota; kingdom Viridiplantae; phylum Streptophyta; class Magnoliopsida; order Solanales; family Solanaceae; genus Capsicum; species Capsicum baccatum. The sequence goes on from CM061551.1 coordinate 93,541,383, forward strand.
TTAAGATATTTTTTGCTTAGTTTAGTTTGATATCTTAATCTATTATTTGACCAAGTTATATCTAAGTCTAGTTCTTGTATAGTCTCTATTAATCTAGATCGTTCGCTAATTAAAATGTTTTTATAATGATTTATACCTATAGCAACTATTTCGTAATTTCCTATTTTTCTAAACTTTATAATATCTGTCTCTAACTTTTTTATTTCTTTATCTAATTTTTCTAATCTTTCAATAAATTGGTTCCGTATTTTTATAATCTCACGTTTATAAGTAACTTCCCTATAATATTGGCGTTGTACTTCTCTAATATAATGAATGTATCTTATTGACATTTACTATCCTAGTTGATAAGCTTGTTTGTTAATTCGTATTTTAATCCACTTTACTATTCGAGTACTATGTTCGAGGTCACTTTCGCAACCTTGTATTTCCGAATGTATAGTACTTGCTAGTTCAAAATCTCTCCTAGATCTGTTAAGTGGTTGATTTTGTCTACAGGCTGTTTTTAATCTTTCTAAACTTTCCTCTAGATTGGTTTTTCTAATTTTTATACCTCGAATTTTTCTATATTCGTAATATAAGAAAAAATAGCTACTCCTTATGTCTTGGAAAGATCTATGTTGTTTCATACAGAGTTTTAGAGCAAGTTGATTAGGTAATGTTCCCAAAACCTTCTCGCTCTGATACCAAAGTGACGAAGGATGTTTCAATAAAAAGGATGTTAAAGGATGTTTCAATTGAAAAGGAGAAATTATGAGTGAAGCCTTATCAGATTTGTAAATCCTACTCAGTACTCCCTCTCTCTCATTGCTTTTTCATTATTATCGTTCTTATGATTTATGTTTTCCCCAATTTTTTACTTTTTTTTTTGACTTACCCTGTTCATCTCTTCCTCCTAATCTATGTTCTTAATACCATACTTCTTTAACCACACCCCGGAATATTTTTATCTGGCAACTAACACTCGTCCTATGTCTATTCTGCAGACTTGGAGGACTATCAAGTCCAGAATTCCTAGGAATTTACAGGTTAATCCATCGTTGTTATCAAGAAATTAAGAGGCTAACCATATACTAAGGGTAAAGATTTTATAAAGCAACTACTTTACATGATATACAAAGATATGTTAAACATGGATTGAAACATAGAAACTTAAAGACAAAAATTTTTGTGGGGAAAAATACATAAATAAGAAACTTACATGAAGTAGCTTAAGAGAGAACCTTCGAGCTTTTATTAAAACCTTCGAGCTTTTATTAAAGATCAGATAGAAACCTTCGAGCTTTTATTAAAACCAAACAAGTTGTTTAATACAAAATTTATACAAAAAAAATAGGTTTTGGTAAATGTTTTGGGAGGAGAGATTTACACATGGGTTATGGAGTTGGGTAGTTGTGCTCTGATTTTCACTCTATCTAGTTTCTAAAACATACATGCCTTTTATAGGCAAATGCTTCATAAAGGAGTGGTCTAAAATACACTACATGGCCATCATACAGTGGGCCGACACTCTCGGATAAGGGATAAGAAAGCAAAATGCAATAATGCAAGTCGGGTGCGTATTGGGCCCCATTGTCACATGCATTATTCATCTCCTTTCAGTCTTATTTGGACGCGTGCTTCAACAGTTTTTCTTTCTTTTTAGAAAGTAGTGATAAAGGAAGCACTCATACTGATGCTGATATTTACAAGACATAAAGTGGGCATCCCCACTTGACTAGGACTAGCTAATAATTACAAAAATTATAGTAAAACAAGGGACTGTGGGCGTCTGGTCCTAAAATATTGTCTGTCTTTATCGTCTTCAAGTGTCCAAGTTGTGCAGGGCAATTGAATCGAAACTCATGCCTGAGTCATCATCTTCATAAGGGTCCTGTGCATCTTGGAATTGGGAATTATTGTCTTCATTGTCTGAACTGGAAAGATTATTGTCTTGGTCTGGTATAGCTCTGTCTGAATCAATGGGGTGTTCTTCTCCTGGATTAGTGGATTGTCCATTGGTTTGTTCATTTATATATTTATCTTGAGTCTGGCTACTGAAAAACTTATCTAATGTCTGTTTAATTATGGTCTCTATTGTCTTATTTTTGCTTTTAGCGATTAAGGTCTTTTTAGTCCTATTTATTTTGGTTTTTGATGAAGAGCATCCTTCATCTTCACTTTTTGGCAAAGTGACAGCCATTAACGGATTTGTCTTGTCTTTACCGGTTACCGTTTGAACCGGACTAGCTGTACCAATATCTGGTACAGTGGATTTCTTAGCATTTAGAGGGAAATGCACACCCTTCTCATCCATTTTTTTAGGAGATGGAGAACTCTGATCTGGCGCAGTCTGAGTTTTAGCATCTGTCTTGCTAGTTGAAGAATTTTGTCTGAGTCTTGTTTCTAATGTCTGAATGTGTTTAATAAGTCTATTGTTCTCCATGACCAGTGACTCCTTTTGAGCATTCAACATCTTGAAATTTTCCATCATGGAAGAGCAATGGTCACAAAAAATTATCTTCCCAGTGTCTTTCTGTATATTATACTGGGGCATCTGATCTGGATTTTGTCTAAGTGAAGGAGAAATATAGTAATTGGGTCCTAAGTATCCTCTAGCATGGTTAGTTGCTTCTGTAAAATCATTAAAACCTTTGAAAAGAGGAGTTTTAATACCTTGAATAGAATCTAAAACTTCGAGCCAGGTTTGGAAAATACCATTAGTTTTTCCATGTATTACTACATAGTATTTAAAACGAGGTTTATTTTTTTTCTTACATATACTGGCACAAAGCGTTCATAGAAGCCATAAAATGATTACGATTTTGTTTATTATAAGAAATCCATAAATTGTCTACTAAACATTTTTGAGTTCTATCTAAAATATAGTCTGGTCTTACTCTAAATGACATATTGCTTTCTGGAAATGCAACTAAATTAAAAGGTCCGAATTGAATTCGTTCCAGTGTCTCCATTGTTTCTAAGGGTCTAAAATGTAGGTTACCTAACATTGTCTGCTGGTACGAGTCTGAGGACGAGGCTACACCCTTTCCTTTGTCTGTTAGAGATTGTCTTGTTGGTCTCATTCTGAAAACAAATAAGTAGCATTAAACTTATTTATTTATTTATTCCTAGTTGTAGTCTACTTAATTGATCTGCTAGTGCATTTTCTTTGCCTTTAATGTGTTCAAATACTATGTTTTTGTATACAGATATAGTATCCGTGAAGTTTAACCATCTTCTTCTACTACTATTTTTATCGTTTATTTTTTGGTGAAATTTAACTATTGCTTCACAGTCTGTTCTAACTAAAACTTCTTCTTTGTTTAGTATATATAGTTTAAAGTTGTTTAAACCGTATGTTATTGCGAGTACTTCTAAGTCTATGGCACTAATATTTCCTTTTTCTTTATAAGCGCCACTTTGATACCCACATATTTGTTCTTCATTTTTAGTACTATATTTATTGGGTCTAGCTTTTAAGATAGCTCCCCATCCGAGGTCACTACCATCTGTCTGAATAATTAAGTAGTCTGATTCTAGGGGAATTTTCAGGTCTGGAATGTTTTTAATTTTTTCTTTAATTTTTTGAACTAATTTAATATCTTCCATATTAAAATTCTTCTGTCCTTTACTACCTGTTTTAGCATATAAAGGTCCAGCTATTTTTCCTAAATCTTGAATAAAATTGCGTGCATAGTTTACTAATCCTAAAAACTTTTGTAAATCTTTAGTTGTTTCTAATTTGTCTGGCATGTCGAGCACCTTTTTTGCTATATGTGGTTGTAATTTTACTTTTCCATTTCCTAGAGTTATTCCTAAAAAATTAATATAAGTTTTGCATAGTTCCATTTTCTTTTTACTTACTATTATGTCGTGCTTAACAAATAATCTAAAGACTAGTTGTAAATGTCCTAGATGCTCTTGCATAGTTTGACTAAATATTAAAATATCATCTACATAGACTAGTATGAAATGTTTATATTCTCCAAATATATTATCCATTTTTCGTTGAAAAATGGGCGGAGCTGTTTTTAATCCGAAAGGCATTACTAGCCATTCAAAATGTCCTCCTGGACATGTGAAGGCTATCCATTCGATGCTTTCTGGATGCATCTTAACTTGCCAATAACCGGATTTGCAATCGAATTTACTATAAATTCTTTTGTTTTGGATTCTATTGATTAATTCATTTTTGTCGGGTAGTTTGTGTGCATTTGTTCTAGTATTATCATTTAGTCTTTTGTAATTAATTACCATTCTAGCTTTTCCTCTTACCTGTTCGCTATGGTTTCGTACCATAAAGGCTGCTGATCTATGTCTAGATGTAGATCTTCTTATGACTTCTAGCTTTAAAAGTTCTTTTATCTGTATATCAAATTCATTAGTGTCTTCATTATTTGCTTCTATAGGGGCTGTCTTGATAGTATAATCCGGGTTAATTATATCTAATTTACACATTAATTCATTAGCGTCCCAATGAGCTAATGGTCTTTCTCCTATTATTTCCATTTCGTCTAGTATAGATATTATATTATCCAAATCTTTTGGACTATTTATTATGCCTATTTTATCTATTCCTTTTCTGAAATTATAGAACTGAGTTTCTATGCTTATTAGGGTGTATTCTTTTTCGATATGTTCTAGGCAATCGTTACCTTCTGCGTTGAGTAGGGTATAATTTCTTACTTCTTCTAGATTTTCTTTTTACAGGTTACTGCATTGCGCATTTTGGCAATCTTCGCAGCAGGGTTCTGAAAATGATCTCTTTTTATGAGTATTTAAGGTTTTGTATATTGTAGGCAAGGTTTTTGTTTGTACAGGTGTATATGTTAGATCTTTGAAGAGCATTATTCCATCTCTAGTTAATAAGCATCCTCCTTTATCTTGTATACAGAATTTTAATCCTATAACAAAATCTGATCCTATATTCAAATCTCTAGCTAATATTCGATTTACTTTATAAATTGGATTATAAAATTGATTACAAGTATTTAAGAAACTTATTTGTGCATTTTCTATGTAATAACGATTAATATTTTGAGAGCCATCCATTTGAGTGGCGAATATAGGTCTTTCAAGTTTTTTTATTAAGTGTTCGGGTACTATTGCTTTATTAATTAAACAGCTAGTACATCCTGGATCTATTAGTGCTAACGTTTCTATTTCTACATTTTGTATTTTAATTTTTACTAAAACTTTAATGGTAGAAAATTCTTTATCTTCATTACATATTAATGTTGTATTATTGTTTTCTAAATTCATGAGTTCTGCTTCTAATTTCTCTAAATGTTCTGTGTTTACTGTTTCTTGTGTATCTGTTTCTTCTTTAGTTTTTCCTTTTTCGAGAACAGATAACCTTTGTTCTAAATCATTTAGTCGAGTTTCTAGAGTAGATACTCTTAAGTTTAAGATCTGATTATTTGTGTATTTTTGTCCATTATTTGTTTGTGATTCAACCTTTATTTTTAAGGTATTTTCTATACAATTTATACATGCTTCTAGGTAACATTTTTTGCATTTTGCTCTGTTGTCCTTACTTGGGTACCAACTACATATACGACACCTATTACTATCTAAACCCTTATTTCTTTGGAAATCATGTTCACATTCTTGAGTAATATTCATTAAATTATTTATTGCTAGGTTATTTAAATCTAAATCGTCTATTTCTTGGCCTAGTTCATTAACTAAGTTGTCTTCTTCTGAGTCTGAGGAATCAGATTTTTGATTATCTTTATCAGTTATATCAACACTTATTATTGAGTAGATACTTTCTGTATCTGACATATATTCATCTACATTTAATAATGTTTCTTGGAAGTCTTCAATTAATTGTGAATTTCTTGTTCTATTATTATTTCTCTTTGGACATACGTTAGCTAAATGATCTATGCTACCACACGTATAACATTCTAATTTATTTTTGTAGTTTCTATCATTTCTGTATTTCCTTACATGTCTATCTCTGTTTAGCCATGGTTTTTTAGCTTTTGACTTTCTTAAAAAGTATTGTTTTCTGCTATATGGTTTCTGATTATTTCTTTTCTTGTATTTCCTATGTTGTTTTTTATCATAATTCTGGGTTGTGTATATAACTGATTTACAAAAATTCATTTCATTCTTTTTTAATTGTTTCTGTATTTGTATGTTTGTCCATTTTTCAGTTAGGATATCCATTATATGTTGAGTTCTATGTCCTATTGTCCATTTAAAATTTGGGTTTGCTGCAACCCCATCTCTTTTATACCATCTTTCTTCGATTTCTCTTCCTAAGGCTCCGGGTAGTTTATTAAATAATTTTTTACCTAATTCTTCATTAAATGTATTTCCACTAACAGTACAGTAGTAAAAATAATCTTGTAAGAACTTTTTTATGTATACCCAGTGTGATATACTGAGTTGTTCTAACTTGATTAAGGCTTCCTTTTGTAAAGCTATTAATCCACTATTTGGATCTTTTCCGGTTAATAACATATGCATTTTATTTGTAAAATTATAAGGGTTTGGTCCCATACTTAGTAGAATCTGGAAATCATGTGGACAGTTTGTCTTAAAACTTTCCCATGTAGCTTTTGCAGATTCTCCTAGGAAGGTTTCTAAATATTTATACATTGTTTCAGTATCAGTTTCAGTATAATGTCTTAAGTAATCAGCGGCTACTATACCTTTCCATAAATCTATTACTGTATCCCACATTTGGGGATCATGTGCCGCGATATTTAAAATTTTATATATATATATATATATATGTATATCTATATCTATATATATATATATATATATGCTATCACCATTCAAATACATACTATATACATTACATACCCGATTTTACTACCCCTTAATAATATACAATGTAACGTAATTCACAAATACTCAGTTGAATTATCGGTTGGTTTATCTTATATCATTAATATACGTTCACTATATTATATGTATATACTATATATATATATATATATATACATACACACACATATATGACATGTCTGCTTCAACTGTTTCAATTGTAATTTTACTAAATATCATCCTAATTAATTATTATTATTATAAGTCATCTAAATGTTACAAAAATATATATTTAATAATAAAATAAAATAGATATAAAATAATAAGTTAACTTTTGATGTTTTAAATTAACTTCACGTCTTATATGAGGCCCATTTTTAAAAAAAATCACACGTACTTTTTGTAGTAATTTTGTTATATCACTTCTTATTAGTTATAGTGAATAATTTAAGACATATGTTTTTTCTTTGCTTCAATCGTAATTTTACTATATCATTTCTAATTAATTATTATAGTCTAAGCATTGTGCCACTTAAATTGAAATATAAGAAAAAGTCTTATAAACCACAATAATTAAAAACTTAGATTATTTAAAATATGCAATTGACTATCAATGCCACAAAATTTTGGACAAGGGGAGTAACATATAATATTTAAAAATTACATAAAAACGTATTATAAATTACAATAGTTAAAAATTTAAAATATCTAAAAGTAAAAATAATGTGTTATATATTTCAAAAAGTACGTAAAAAATATTATAAATAACAATAATTAAAACTTGAAAATTTTTAAAAGATATGAAATATTTGATTGACTCTCAAAATTATTTCAATGGCATTTAAATTGGAATAGAAGAATAGTATAATAAATCAGAATAATTAAAAACTTAAAATATTTTTAAAATATAATTGACTATCAACGCCACAAAAATTTGGATAAGGAGAGTAACATATATTATTTGAAAACAAAAAATATTATAAACTACAATAGTTAACAACTTAAAATATCTAAAAACGTATTAAAAGTATGATTGATTATCTAAATTCTATTTAGATCACATTGTTTGAGATCAACCCGTGGTAGTTTTTTTATTTTAAGAAATTGAAATAACTATTAAAATAATTTTAGTATTAATTATTATTTATTTTTCAAATCAAAAAAATAAAAAAACAAAAAAACGGACCACTAGTGGTCTTTTTTTTTTGAAAAATAAATATTTAAAAAATATTTAAAAAACCGACCACTTGTGGTTGATTTTTTAATTATTTTTTTCAAAAAAATCGACCACAAGTGGTCGGTTTTATATATATATATATATATAAAATCCAACCATAAGTGATCGTATTTTTTATATATTTTTTAATATTTTTTTCAAAAAAAAAAACCACTGGTGGTCGGTTTTAAAAAAAAATAATTAAAAAATAATCAATACTAAAATTATTTTAATAATTATTTTTATTTTTTAAAATAAAAAAGCTACCACTTGTGGTCGCTTTTAAAAAAAAAAAAAATTCTAACCACTAGTGGTGGGTTTTTTCTGACCACAATTTGTGATAGGTTTTCTGTGGTCGGTTTTTGCCCCTTTTTTTAGTAGTGTCCTCTGTTTCTTCATAACTAAAAAGACATAATTTTTACCTGTGAAAGAAGAAATGGGACAACGAAGAACTCGAAGTTGTTGTCGATGGAGAAGTCTTCACGTCGATTGACGATTGAAACCCGAAAAGAAACTCGCCCAACTATTTGTCGCTGGAGTTTGAAGTCGTCGGGGATCGAAGGGAGAAATTTTGCAGAACTGTTGGTTGGTAGAGAGTTGAAAGAGGCTGTCGAGAAAGAGGGGAGAGAGATGATCGATGATTTGAAAAGGAGGGGGTTGTGGGCTGATTTGTATTTTTGAAAAAATTAAAAAATTTTAAAAATATTAATCAAATTCATAATTAACTTAATCAATTTTTTAATTATGTTTAATCCTTTAACTTGATCAATATCATCAATCATTTATTCAAGAATTAAAAGACATCTTTCCTTCAATTTTCTCTGGTTACTACACTGCGAACCCCACCCTCACCAAAATAAATAAATCAGCTCAATGGATTTCCCACCGCCTAACCCAAAAACCACTTATACTCGTGAGGGTGACTTTAATTTATTGGAATAATTTAAACATAAGCCTTATGTATTAAATATAATAATATAAATCTATTAGATCAAAGTTTTTAATGAACAGTATGAAGCTGAACCCTTTTACGTTACATGGCTATGTCACTGCTAGCTTAATCAAATTATACATTATGTAGTAGTCGGTGAATAGATTCTAATAAATTATATCAAATTGTTACAATAACATTATTTAGATACATCGTACAAATATATTCTCATGTGCATTAGAAAAGAAAATTTCTTAGTAGACGTGATGCATTAAATAAAAGTATTTTTAATTGAAAGCTGTACTAGTAATGATTATATTATTGGTACATCTAATATCAATTATTATAGTATTATTAGTATCTATCACAAAATTATGGGTTAAACAAATATATATCTATACGGCAGATGTAATTAATTACTAATTGACTATTTTGATGCTACACTTTAATTCATACTAAAATTTTTCAAATCCTCTGATCATTTCTATTGTTGGTGAAAGAAGAGTACTAGCCATATATTTGATTTCGTAACACAAAACATCAACTAAGGAAAATTATTAACAAGTGAACACAAACTTAAATTAATCTCTATATTACAAGATCCCTTTCCAAAGATAATATCCACATACATTATAATCTATTATTTTACAAAAGTAAGTCCTGCAGAATATAATTTTTATAATTTAAACAGATTGAATACCTTTATTGTTAGAATATAATTTTTATAATTTAAACAGATTGAATAATCTGGTCATATCTTTCAATACAATTTATTTCTTTGGATTAGCACATTGCCTTAATGGTCCTAAAATAATAAGGCTTACTTCTATATATATTGTTGGTTTAAGAAAGTATTATTCAATTGAATCTCATCCATAATCAGTTTTGCTAATTTCATTATTAGTGGATTTAGAAAGAACGACCAGAGCTGTCAATACAAGTCGGCCCATTTCATCCGAGCCAGCTCACATGGGCTTTGAGCCTGACCCATCAAAATGATGGACCAAAAAACATCAAGCCTGTACCATTACTCTGTGGGCTGCTGGCCTCACGGGCCAGTCTATTTTTTTTAAAATAATATTTTATAATTTAATTTTAGAATGTAAATAAACATAAATATTACCTGACAATATTACATAGCGTTAATACTTGTTAATCAAGTCTGACAACACCCCAAAAAATACTCCTAATAACGAAATTAAATAACTTTTAACATGATATCCTTCAAACCAAATAAAAATACTAATAAACAATCTAAATAGTTGCATGTATTTCACTTATGAGTTGACCCACGGGCTAGCCCAACGCACATTGCTCAAGCCTCACGGGCCACGAACTTATCCGGACTGGGCTAAAAAGCCCTATTCTTAAATGGTCTTCCAAAACTGATGTCCAACTCCATCAAATCACAAGCCAGATCGAAATGGCTCGACAGGTCTAACCCATATTGACGGCTCTAAGAACGACAATGTTCATAGGCTAATTTAATCTTAGATTTATCATTTCTATTCTTAATGGGAACTTTTATGGTCAGTTGACTGTTACAACATATTTAAGAGCAAAAATTTAAAAAGCCGGGTTATTTTTTCTTTAAAAAATAAGTAAAACATTATTTTTTAATTAAAAAATCTACTGTATCACTGCAATTTGCACGTATCCTCATATTCAAATTTGATTAAATTTATCATGAACCTTAAGAGCCATATTATACTATGAAACGTAACAACATGGAAGTATAATAAAATAAGAAAACAAAACCTGAAAATGCACACAATCTTGTTTGAATGCGTGTGTCCATGCAAGAGGAATTGAAAAATGCACACAATCTTGTTTGACTTCTAAATTAAATATATTATTAATCCTAGCTAGTAAACAGAAAAGTTTGGCATATGGTTGAATAATTAGCCGAGCTGAGTAATAATCTGAATATATTATCTAGGTCAAAATTGGACCAACCATGTTTTATACTCGATTAATTACATTGGAATATCTAGGTCCAAGATTTGAACTTAGAGTTAGAGGAAGGTAAACATAAGTTACCATATTTTTCGAAGAAAAATTATTCAAAGCATTTTAAAAAGTCAAAGATGTACTATTATTATTTTCATGTGAAGTTATAGATGATAGATGTCATCAGATAAAATTTTGCAGTAATATATATCTATAGAGAGAAAGAGAGTCACTGATTAACTACTTCTCCATTATCATAGGATGGAAGGCATAAACAGATGTGAAGTTATAAAGGGTCATTCAGTAACTATTTCTCCATTATCGTTAGACATAAACAGAAATGGAGATATCAAATGTGCTTCTTAAAAATATATTTTAAGTTTGATTAATTAATTAATTTAAAATGCACTTTTTTGTGAAAATTGAAATATTTTGTGCTTGGCCAATATTTCTTGCCGAAAAGAGCCAAAGATACTCGTATGTAAAATGACTCATAAACACCTTCTATTGAGTTATTGGTCTATAAATATTTAATTTATTTTTTTCTCAAAAATATCCTTCAAACTAACACTTAGAATCTCAATTTTTTTTTCCAATTTAGAAAAAACATGTGGCTTTTGATATATGATTTAATTTAAAAATTAAACTACGGTCTTTTAAATCCAAACTTGCAACCCATTTAGGTGCGTCTCAATAAAATTAATAGTATAAAGCCAAATTTTAATAAAAGACATATGCATATACTTACAATAATAATAATTATTGCATACTCCTCTTTGTTTTAGTGTGTACGTAATATTATTATTTATAAAAATAAGTGAAGAAATTAGTCATTTATTAATATGAATACTTGAGATGTTTAATTCAAAGTACAAATAATTTTGATAAATAGTAGACACGTTTTGTTTTTGTTTTTTTTAAAAAAAGTTCAATTGTGTAATTTCTATCTTTTACCATCTTTAATATTTTTATTTCAAGTGACGCTAAAATTATAAATTCACTATTAAATTTTTGAGGCTTCAAAATTTTGAACCTAAAACAATTGTTTTACTATCTTCACTCTTGAGTCATCCCGTGCACGTAGACACCCTTAATTAAAAGGAATAATTACCTAAATAAACAAGTTATGTTTCTAAACTACTAAAAATTCCTCCACTTCTAAAATATTACTTAAATTCTAATATTTACAATATTTTGGTAAAGTTGAGATACAAATTAAAACCTCATTTTCTTTAGCCTCAATTTTACTAAAAATTAACCCATTTTCTCCTCTTTATATATCTTAATTCAAGCAGTAAGGTAAATTTCCTCCCTAAAATCAACTTCAATTTCTTCTATTCTAATTTTATGCTTCTTCTTTTTTTTTTTCAAAAAATAATTTTGTGATTGGGTTTACAAAGTGATTTTTTCAGCTTTTTTTGTTATTGCTTCTTCTTTTGCTATTGTTTTGAATATACAAATAAGCTGCAAAATCATTTAGGTCCCGTAGTTTGGTAGAATCCTAAAAAACATTTTTTATCTAATTTTTGTTTATGTTCACACGCCATTTATCAATTTTTATGAACTTGCAGTTTAGTGCAGCAATCCAACTACAATTAGATTTCCATAGGGCAATCTACAACCTTGCAACTGTTCTGGTGGGTTTATCATAGTTGCTCCTTCTGGCTTCTGTACTTGGGAGAGTGATGTTCATTTACAGCAACCTCCTCATTTTTCAAGTGAAAATTAGAAAAAACTTAAACAATGCGAAAGGATAAAATGAAAGTGATGATAACTATCTTTTTGCACCGTTCTTTTGCAGTATGAATTAGCGGAGGACATGTCAAGAACAGGAGGAGCTGTTAATACTAAAGAAATTTCTCCTAATGAGTTGTACAACAAGGATGCGATTTACATTGGAACTTTGATTTGACGAGAAACAATGAACTTTCAGCGTTTCAAGAAGGTCTGCTCTTTCAAAGTTATTGGCATGTTTAGATTTAATAATATTAGGCCAAGATACATATTTAGACATGGATGATACGTTTAGAAATTCATTGTTTATCTGATTCTTTGTTGTCAATTTTATATGTATCTTGTATTTTTTTTATGTGTTATTGAAATTAATATAACAAAAGATACAAGTTTATAAGTACATAGATACATGTTGTGTTAACTTGTATCTGTGAGTTACTGTTAATATTTTGATATGTATCTAGTGTTGTTTTAATTTTATTGAAAGACGTATTACAAAAATACAAGTTTATAAGTTCCTAGATACATGTTGTGTTAACTAGTATCTGTGAGTTACTGTTAACGCTTTGAAATGTACTTAGTGTTGTTTAAATTTTATTAAAAGTCGTATTACAAAAGATACAAGTTTATAAGTTCATATATATATGTTGTGTTAACTAGTATTTGTGAGTTACTGTTAATGCTTTGAAATGTATCTAGTGTAGTTTAAATTTTATTGAAAGTCGTATTACAAAAAATACATGTTTTTTTCCTCTAAGATGCATGTTTTTTAAGCTTAAACATACATTTTGTATTATTTTGTATCTAAATTATGATGTTCTTAGAGTTTTGGTATATATTGTATTGTCTTAATGTCGATTTGTTGCATCTTAACTTATTTTTTTAAGGGACTGAGTGACGTTATAAAGGAAATTCCACCTCATCCTCTTAGATTTGTAAGTTTAGGCAATTTAAGAAGTAGGCATGTAGTTGATATGAAGCCTTATTGCTCTGAGTTTTACTATCCTGAAACATTAAGGAAGACATATGAAGAAGAATCGATATTTTCAATGACTGATAAGAAGGACTAGATTGTGCCACAAGAAGTTATGGACGAAGTTGTGTTACCACCAAAATACAAACGCCTACCTAGAAGGCCAAAGAAAAACAGGCATAAGAAATCAAGTGAAACATTGATATTGAGCAGTAATTATTGCGGAAGATGTTGTTATGAAGGTCACAATAGGCATACTTGCGACTTCTTTCCAAAAGAGGAGTGACAATGTAGTTGACTAATGAATAATGATGAATAATTTCTCAACTTGTTGGTGGACTTTTATCTATTTGATTTGACATTTTAATTGATGATATTAATATTATTTTTAAATTTTTAACAAAGACAGTTACCGAAATAAATAGCTTTTTTGTTCCTTTGTTAATTAGTTATATTTGGTGTCATTATGTATTTTGTTGTGAATCATTAGATAGAAATTAAGATATATTGAACTCACAATGTTATTAAATAGTATATTAATAGTTTTGTCATAGTAAATGATTGAAAAGAGATACATTTTTATAGTATGTATCTCCCATAAATTTATAGATACAAGTTTACAAAATTTTTATCAATTATAAAATATAATTTATCAATATTATTAAGATTTAGTAATATAAGTTTTGCTTTAGTTTGTTATGCAAGTTAGAGTCAAACATGTATTTCGATTAACAAAAAATGGTTATAGATACATAAAAATATAAAAATTTGTTGATTACTATCATTATATATCAAAATATGTTTCCTTGTAATAGATACATACAAATGGAATACATATTGTTCAAAATGAAATCAAATGGAATATATGTTAGAGTAGGCAACTATAATGATTAAAACTAAAAGAGATACAAATTAAATTCTTTATGTATATAATGTGATTAAAGAAAAAATGCAGGTAACTGAAAGAGCAACAAATGAACAAGATACATATTCATAAAGAAAGATACATGTTTTGTTATTATGTATCTAATACAAAATACATTCAGGTAAAACATCCCAAATATATTTACTGTCAGAAAATCATCAAAATTTGACAGAAATAAGTTAACATTGCATGATCTTTAGCTTAAACAATTATTCTAATTTGTGCAGTCAATATAACAACCTCATGTGATAAACTGTAATACATCATCATAGATATCACACCATCCGAAATGCATATAGTAATGAAAATCTACTTTAACAATATTTATAGAAAAAGTGAAGGTAATTGAAAGATCAATAATTGAACAAGATACATATTAATATATGAAGATACATCTTTTGTTATTATGTATCTACTAGAGCATAAGAACAGAATAAAAAATTCAACAGCAATACTGCAGCAGATAATCAAAATTGGCAGAAACAAGTTGCTTTGCATGATTTTTTAATTCAAGATATCATCTAACTTATGCAGTCAATCTAACGAATCAACAACGGACAAGCATTTTCTTCAACAATGTAACAAGCCTCAATTTTTTTCTAGTTTCGTCTATTTTCAGTTCTCCAGCAATTGTCGAAATCAATTTTTCGTACGGTACATGTTCACTGATCACGGTTTCATCACTCTTATAGCCCGCATAGTTGATTTTGTTAACCCAAACACCAAAATGACGTAACAACACTTAAATATTTATTTCAAATAAATAAACAAAATTAATAAATCAGAAAAAATTAATCGTCTGAATCTTTAGAACACGCGGTATGAAGTTTTTGCTATTTCAAAATAAATTATGTGAAAGGCGTTTTATTAGAAAGGTGGAATAACAAACTAATTACCATAAATCATGGGATTTTATTTTATTTTTACCATAATTAGTTAGATTAATTGTTGTTTTAATGCTAAGTGATCTATTACTTCCCTTAAAACTTGCTAGTTAGATTAATTAAAACATGTATCCCTAGTATGTATCTAAGTTAATTAACTTGTATCCTCAATGGTCAAATGTTGGCATATTATGAGATTTTGAAAAAAGTTGAGATTTTTAGTAAATACTAGTAAACATGTTGTTATATATGTAATTTTTACTAATTAAAAGGAGTTTATACCCATTTGCCGCATATATGGTAATTCTTGGAGGCTCATGAGTCATAACCTTGTGCATTCACTTTTGTCCTGCTAATAAAGGAAAACTCTTGGGACAATATTCTATAGAGAGGCTTTGAACTGTAGGTGACGAAAAAGTTTGAAAATGAGGTGTAGGTGACTCAAGTCTTAATAATTGAGCGGAGGTGACAATTAATTTGTTATGGATTAAGAAAGTTGGAAAAGTACCCACGAGTTTTTGAATTTATACTTTGATCCAAATGTTAGTTAATATAACAAGAAATGGAGTAAAAAAGACGTGTTTCTCTCTCTTCTTATTAGTTGTTGTTTTCTCTCTCTTCACGATTCTTATTGTTCATTATTGTTGCAACTTTATTCATCATCTTCTGCTTCATTATCATTATCTTCTACTTCATTATCATGTTCGTCCTCTTGTTGTCGACCATTGTTGTTGTTATTACTGCTACTGCTGCTATCTGACCAATTTCTTAGGTCAAATTTTATTTCCTACATCACTTTCCACTTTGGCATTACTTCATAGGTGACTTTGGTAAGTAAACTTATGATTTTAGGTCGAATTTGTCATTTGGGGTACATAGCTACTACTATTTTTTTCAACAATGGATAGAACACGATCATAAATCTAACATAAATGCTCACAATTTAAATAGATCACTCATCTGTTGTATCAGATAAGTAATCTGTTGCAACGGAAGACTCATATGATGGATTTATGTTTATGGTTCTATAGTGCCAGTAAAATAAATCGAACAGATGGGTAATCTGTTGCAACAAAAGAGTTATTTGTTGCAGTAGAATTATTATCTGTTGCATCATACTTCTTATCTGTTGTATTAGATTGATTATCTGTTGTATTTGACTGATTATTTATTGCTTCAGACTGATTATTTATTGCAATAGATGAGTAATCTATTTAGAACAACACAAATCAGCCCCTGCCATAAACCCAACAGATAACCAATATGTTTTAACTCTTGCTATTGCTACTAGATTTAAAGTTATTTCTTACATACAATCGTCAACATGTATGTTGAGAAGATAACAGATAGAATACAAATTAAATATGAATTAAAATGTCAAAGCCAATCAAACAAAATTTTTCTATTAAATAAAAATAAATAAAAATACATAGACTAAAAGAAAAAAAATAATCTAATTATATTATTATTATTATTATTATGATTGCCAGATGACCAATCTTTAACCGGCAGCAGTAAAGCCTTCCTTAGCCTACAAATCTCCTAGAGCATCCTTGCTCTCACTGCTCCCAACTCATACTGTCGGTCACGAACCTGCATCCAAAGTTCATTCACGACGTCTTACAGAAAAGCAATATCCCATACTGGATTAGTCATATCTAGAACACACATGAATTGATAAAAAACGTAAAAATAAAAGTAAAGAAAAGAATATCTGAATGTAATACAACGGATACTACAAATTGAGTAAGAAGGAACCTATTTATAGAGGATTGAATTTGAATGACTTAGGCAAAAAAGCACGATTGTTCACCTCCATTTATAAGTACATTTTTTAATACTGTGAAAAGTTATTACTTAATTAAATTAAGCAATATTGTGATAAGTCATGACTTTTTAGCTTATTATTATTAATTAGTTCTTTCCAAGGAATATTTTTATTGAGTTGTGGCAATAGATTCTATACTTGTTGCATCAGATTACTCATCTCTAACAATAGATGTATCATCTGTTGCAACAAATAGACAACCTGTTGCATCAGATAATCTATCTGTTGCAACATGTAATCTATCCTTTTTTTTTAAACTATCATCATATCGTTAAACCAAATTTGCAGACTTTTTTCTTATATAAATTAAAAAAAATTAAAAACAAAAATATTTTCTATTAAAAGAAATGACACCTATTTAATATTAACGTCAATTATTCAAATTAAATAACTATTTTTTATGGTTATAAATTGTGTTTATCATTTATTTTCTTATTATTTTCTGTGAAAAGAAATGACTTAATTAAATCAAGCTGATGAGTTTTTTAGTATTGTGACAAGTCATGACTTTTCATCTTATTATTATTATTAATTAGTTCTTAAATTTAAATAATTGTTTTCTCAATTTAATAATCGAAGACACCTTTTCAATAACTATTTCTTTAATAAAATAATAACCATTTTTATTGAGTTATGACAACAGATTATATGTTGCATTAGGTAACTCATCTGTTGCAATAGATATATCATCTGTTACAATAAATCAACCATCTGTTTTAGGAGCTTTTTTGATTTCTTTTAACAATTGATTCACTAATCACAATAGATGGGGAATTTGATGCATCAACAATATTGTTGAATGTGTTTAGACAAAAAGTTATGACTGTTCACCTATTTTTTAACAATCATCATATAACTTAATTAATTAATCCAATGTTGTGAATTTTTTTATTATATAATAAATCAATAATTTTAAAAACAGATTTAAAAATAAAAATGATGAAAAGTCACGATCAGTTATTAAAATTAAATTTCCATTCTTTTATGGTTATAAATTGTGTTTATTATTTATTTATGAACTGTTTTTCATATTAAATAATCAAAGAATCATGACTTTTCATCCTCTCAATAACAATAACAACAATAACCCTTTTTTTTTATTAATAACCACCCGTTGCAACATATGATCCATCTATCGCATCAGATTAACCTTTGTTGTCACAAATGCCCAATTCCTACCTCCAACCTTCAACATATTAAGAATACGGAATAAAAAAGATGATAATTAAATATAAAATAAGAATTAAAAATTCAAAGTCGACCAAACATGGATTTTTGACTCCCTTAGATAGATCCCATATAAAAAAAGAAAAATACATACGCAAAAAGAAAAAAAATAACCTAATTATTATTACTACTATTATTATTATCATTATTAGTATTAGTATTACTATTACTGTCAACTGGACAATTTTCATCCGATAGCAGCAGGGCCCTCCTCAGCCTTACTTTGAAGTTGGCCAAATTCCTCTATAGTTAATCAAACTGCCTTTGAAGTTCTCGCAAGGACTCGATATGAATCTTCTTGTATAAATATGGATCAACCATATCTTTAAGTGTAGTAGAATGAACGAATAAGGAGGGATCTATTTATAAATGATTGAATTCAAAGGGGTTAGTAAAAGGTCTACGAGTATTCATCCCTTAATTAAATAAAACTGATGATTTTTCAAATATGTAAATTAAAAAATGGATCTAAATACTACATTTTATCTTTTATTGTATTTTCGAAAGAAAAGAAAATTGCTTTAAAATAAATCTAACATATGGGTAATCTGTTGCAAAATACATTCTATCTTTTTGATAATTTACAATATATTGAAATTGTTGCAACAGATGCATATAGCTATTTGATATTTCCAATAGATAAGTCATATGTCACAACATATTGATCATCTATCGTAACAGATGTCTATAATTGTTTGACAATTTAAATATATCTTTGCAACTTGTTTGCCATCTGTTTATTCAATTTATGCCATAGATGGGATAGGAAGAACAGGTGTGTGCAGATGGATCGATCCACTATCATGTGTGGGAGTTAAGTTTTACTAATAAGGTCATCGAGACAACACACACAAAGTACAATATTTTTGGAATGCAGTTTTTAACCGATTAGGCACTGATTATTCAAATAAGATCCTACATTGTAAAGTTAAGTATGATAGGTTTGAATTGATAAAGATGAGGGCCCCATAAAGATGGTGCAGATACCCTATTACGAATTACTGACGGTTGGTGCTCATGTTTATGCATGTTAAATTTTGAGAAGAGATTAATATTTGGTGTCATTACAGAGATTCAATAGAGATTGGACTTAACTTTAAGTATGCATTGTACTCTGAGAAGGCCTTCAAAGCCCCGCACAACATAAAACAAGAATAAAAAACCAATCGAAATTCCCCTGACCCAAATTTATATGGAAGGGTTGTTCGAGAATATGATTATATGCCTGAAAGAGTCAAAAGAGAATACCTACGAGGGAAAAAGGAGTTGATTAAAGACTATATCATCCGAGGGCTAATTGAAGAGGAAACATAGGGTAGCAAAGAACTTCTAGTGAATCTGGCCGATGAAATTAACTTAAAACATGAGAAATATGAATCAAGTGCAAATATGAAAGTGTATCCGGTAATGTAAATTCATCTGATATTTCTCTTAAACAAAAATAATACAGATGGACACTTTGCTAGGGAGCGACGACTAGGTAGCGTGGTCAGGATTATAACCTAGATAGAAAATAGCAGAAGACCAAGAAAGTAGCCTTACGGGCATCAAGGGTTGAAATGATGTACAGTAAGTATAGAAAACTTACGCCAATAGCAGCTGTAGTTAAAATAAGGAATCTAAAAGAAGGCTATAATTTCTGAATTTTAAATTGCATCCCATGCCTTCTTGTTTGTGGTTTCGATTAGGTCCACTATTGTTGACTTGATCGGAACCACAAACAAGATTGAAAGGCAGATTGAGTATCATTTATTCCTTAGCAATATGTATTAATTGATTGTATTTTATCTCCTTAGCATGCTTTCAACATATCTTGGAGAAGATCAGAGGCTTGTTGTAGTATGTGAATCCCGATAAATTTCAAGCTTGCCTCTAGCTTGCCGATTTGGTATTTAAGTTTGTCGTTGCCGTCTTTGAAGTTGGTACAGAGTTCCTAGTCTTTTATGAGCTCGATCAGGAACACTTTCTCCTTCAAAGTTGCGGCATTGTAGAAGTCCTTCAGAACTCTTTCTTTAGAAGCCTTAAATGATACATGAAGGGTCACTATGTTTGTTTTAGGTCAAAATATGTTGATGCACAGTCAAGCAGTGGTCCTAACAGTTGAATAGCTCACTTTTATCGAGCATTGCTCAATGTATCTTAATCAACCAACCTTTAAAGGATTTGATAAATTAATTAGAAAAGAGTTACATAATGTTTGATCTAAATTGACTTTACCAAGCCCATCAAACGTTACGTAACTCCAGGCTCATTACCCTATCAAAAACCTTTGCCCAAGTTAGTGCACAAATCAAATGAGCTTAATATCTCATATTTTCTATTGATCACTCTTCTCCTATATAGAGGACAAGATATCCGATATGCAAAAGTCTACACCATTGCCATAAATTCTTGCCACAACAAAAGTTCTTAGAAGGCATGACTAGTAATATCTCAATATCACTTTTATGCTTATCTTGATGTCTCTTTCTAATATATTGGAATGGACATGGCGAGAAATTTTGCTTATTTTGGTTTGTCCATTCCAATATAATTGCAAGAGACATTAATAAATTCATAAAAGTGATATTGAGAGATTACTAATCATGCCTTCTAAAGACTTTCGTTGTGGCAAGAATTTCTGGCGACGGTGTAGACTTTTGCATGATAGATATCTTCTTCTCTATATGGGAGAAGAGAGATCAATAGAAAGACTGAGAGATTGAGCTTATTTGATTTGTGCACTAACTCAGGTAAAGGTTTTTGATAGGGTAATGATCCTGGAGTTATGTAACGTTTGATAGGCGTGGTGGAATCAGTTTAGATGAAATATTACATAACTCCTTGATAATTAATTTATCAAATTCCTTGAAGGTTGGTTGAGAAATATGCATTGAGCAACGCTCGATTAAAGTGAGCTATTCAACTGTTGCAACCACTGCTTGACTGTGCATCAACACTTTTTGACCTAAAACATACATAGCGACCCTCCATGTATTATTTAAGGCTTCCAAAGAAAGTGTTTTGATGGCCTTCTACAATGCCATAACTTCAAAGAAAGTGTTCCTGATCAAGATCATAAGATACCAGGAAATCTATACCAACTTCAAAGAAGGCAACGACAAACTTGAAGACCAAATTGGCAAGCTATAGGCAAGCTTAAAAATTATCGGGATTCACATACTACAACAAGCCTCTAATATTTTCTAAGATATGTTGAAATCATGCTAAGGCTATAAAGTAGAATCAATTATATCCATATTGATAAGGAAGTAATGATACTCAATCTGCCTTTTAATCTTATTTGTGGTTCCAATCAGGTCAACAACAGTCTACCTAATCAAAAAAACAAACAAAAAGTTATGGGATGCAATTTAAAATTTAAAAGTTATAGCCTGCTCTTAGATTTCTTATTTTAACTACAGCTATTATTGACACAAGTTTTCTAGACTTAATGTACATTATTTCAACCCTCGATGTTTGGGAGACTGCTTTCTTGGTCTTCTGTTATTTTCTATCTAACTGATAATCCCAACCACGCTACCTAGATACAACTCCCTAGCAAAGAGACCATCTGCTCTATTTTTCTTTTGGAGAAATAACAGATGGATTTTTCATTACCGGATATACTTTCATATTTGCATTTGATTCAGATTTCTCATATTTTATGTTAGTTTCATCGGTTAGATTTGCTAGAAGTTACTTTCTATCCTATGTTTCCTCTTCAGTTATCTCTCAAGTGATATAGTCTTTCATCAAACCCCTATTTTCCTTAGTAGGCATTCTCCTATCGCACCATCTGGCGTATAATAATCACCCTGAGCAACCTAACTATATAAATTTGGGCTAGGACAATAGCTATTTTGATTTCCATTCTTAGTTGAAGTAGTGGGAGGCTTTGAAGGCTTTCTCAGAGTCCAATTCAACTTAAAAGTTAGTCCAATCGCTATTGAATCTCATTACAATGACACCAAAACTAAATCCATTCATAATGCTTGACATATAAACATGAGAAACAAATGACATTAAATCTTAACAGGGTATCAGAACTATATTCATGGTCCCTCAGCCTTATCAGTTCGGACCTATTAAACTTAATTGTAAAATTGCAGATATCTTATTTGAATGATCAATGACTAAATGGTAAAAACAACATTCACAAAATCAGTGTACTTTATGTGTGTTTTCATGATAACATTAGCAGTAATACATGTTTCCCATGTATAAAGTCGTTCCATCTGCAAGCAGCTTATTCCTTCGAACCCATCTTTACCATAGCCTCTTATGTTGGTCGACCAAAGATTAATCAAATTTAGTTCCTTATATCTACAAAGAAGATGAAAGAAATTAATGTCAAAAAATAGAAGAATAGAAAGAAAATTATCCATCTGTTGCAACAGATGTGGAGTCTATTGTAACAGATGTGGAGTCTATTGGAATACATCAAACCAGCCTTGCTAGTGGTTTGATTTATTCCAACTGTTGCTCCATCTGTTGCAACATCAACAACAATATAAACTACAAAGAAATAATAAATAAAAAATATCAACAACAAAGAAATAACATTATTTGTTCCAACACCATCAACAACATCATCAACGATGAAGAGGCAACATCCTTTGTTCTAACACCATCAACAATAACAAACACTAAGTTTCAACAACACCAACCCCACCAATAACATTAATAACAGCATCAACAAGAAAAAAAATAAAATACATAAAAAAAAATAATACTGCCAACAAGGCTTTTAAATTTCTCCCAACAAATGACTTTTTTGCATATTGTAATAAAAATTCTTGATTCGTTTATTCAACACTTAAAAGTTCCTTCAAATTTTTAAAATAAATATGATATGGGTAAATGGTAATTAAATAAAAAATATATGTAAATAACTTGCAAGGAAGAAGACGATAATGAAAGAGCAATAGTGAACCATACCTTACTTGCAATGTCAAAAGGGGATCAAAACAACAATTTCAGTAGAGGAAAGATATGGATCGATTTTGATCCGAAAAGATCTTTATGAGAAAGTGGAGATAAAAGAGAGAAAAAAGGTCATGGTAACCCTAAAGATGAGTGAAAGAAAAAGTTAATTGATGAATAAAATAAAATTAGGGTTGAAAGAGAGAGAGATATGAGATAATTTTAGATGTAGACATGGGTTTAAATATTTATTAATAACTTGAGGGGCACGAGAAAGATGGGTGACATTGAAAAGACAAGATAAAACTACTCAATGAGATTTTTGAGTTATTCAATAAATATTTTTTACCGCCTTTAGTTGTACTATTTTATCTATCTTTTCTTATTTCAGACAGAATCTTTCTTTAAAATTAAAAGAAAAAAAGATTTTCAAATAGATATGTCATCTGTTGCAATACATATCAATATCTGTTTGAAAAAATCCAACAACTCAGTCATCTATAACAACAAATAAAAATGTTCATTTGATAATTAAATCAGATATATTATCTATTACAACAAATATCAATATCTGTTTGAAAATTTCCAACAACTCAGTTATCTACACAATAGATGCAAATGTCTATTATATAATTAAATCAGATATGTCATCTATTACAACAGATATGAATATCTGTTTGAAAATTTCCAATAGCTCAGTCATTTGTTGCAATAGATTTCATTGCAATTGATTTAGGTAGAATTAAGGATTAGTTCATAGGGTAAACTACAACATCAATCGAGATTGCATGGTGTTGGTATTGGGTTCATCTTGACCCGAGTCGTCGACCGATCACTCTGAGTTGAAAAGATTCTCATTAACTTAATGTTAAGCTAGTACCTAAATTGATTTAGGTAGAATTAGGGATGAATGAGTTCATAGGACTTCAATTGAGTCTTTGTAATTGCATGGTGTTGGTATTGTGTTCATCCCGACCTGAATTGTTGATCGATTACTCTGAGTTAAAAAGATTCCCATTAACTTAATGTTAAGCTAGTACCTAAATTGATTGTGGTAGAACTAGGGATGAATGAGTTCATAGGGTCAGCTACAACTTTAATTGAGTCTTTGTAATTGCATGGTGTTGGTATTGCGTTCATCCCGACCTGAGTCATCGATCAATCACTCTGAGTTTAAAAGATTCTCATTAACTTAATGTTAAGCTAGTACCTAAATTGATTTTGGTAGAACTACGGATGAGTGATTTTATAGGGTCAACTACAACTTCAATTGAGTCTTTGCAATTGCATGGTATTGCTATTGCATTTATCCTGACCCGAGTCATCGATCGATTACTCCGAGTTTAAAAGATTCTCATTAACTTAATGTTCAGTTAGTACCTAAATTGATTTTGGTAGAACTAGGGATGAATGAGTTCATAGGGTCAGCTACAAGTTCAATTGAGTCTTTGAAATTTCATGGTGTTGGTATTGCCTTCATCCTGACTCGAGTCATCGATCGATCACTCTGAGTCTACAAGATTCTCATTATCTTTTAAAATTTTAAAAATTAATTAAGATCAATTCAAACCAAATTAACAATTTCAAAATGTGTCATTCTTTTCCAAAATTACAAATCAACCCATACAAATCATCAATTTACGTGAAAAACTTTTCCTTATTTCAAATCTTAAGTTCTCTCTCTTTTCTCTCTCTCTCTCTCTCAATAATACAAACAACAACTACTTAATATATTGCTCAACCCTTCAAAACAGACCAATTTTCATTCCATTTCCGACCATATAGTTGTTATTTTTAACTTTAATCTCATTTATGTCCGTCATTTTCTCTGTCTTCGTAGGTAACGGAGTTCAAGAAGAGTTTTAAATTTGTTATTTATTCTAAAAATTAGGACTTTTTAGTTAATGATGGAAAAAAAGACTTTTAGTTGTAATGAAAAAGAAGACTTTTAGTTCTATTATCTTCGAGAATAGGTTAATAATTTTGAGTTTTGATGCTAAAAATATAGAAAGCACTCAAGAAAACCCTAGTTATTATTGCATTATTTTGTTGACTTTCGAGGTATTATTGGATGGTGTTTGTGGTATTATTGGTAGCTGTTGTTCGTGGTATCGTTATTTGTGGTTTTGATGATGGTGTCGGTGGTCTTGGTGTTAGTATTGGTGGCATTGGTGGTAGTGTTGGAGGTCTTGGTATTGTTTTTGGTATTGGTGGCATTGGTGTTGGCATTGGTGGTGGTCTTGGTGGAATTGGTGGTGGCATCAGTTGTGTTGTTGTTGGTGGACTTGGTGGTTCATCTGTTGCAAATAGGTGAAAGATCTGTTGGGAGATATTAAATAGGTCTTCAAACAAATTCCCATCCGTTCCAACTGATGGGTTTTCCGTTGGAGTATTTTTTTGTCATGTGGAGTATAATAATTTATTGAAATTTGTCTTATTTTTTTTTTTAAAATATTATACAGACATCAAATGTAATGTATTTTTGTTTTTCTATTGTTTGTAGTTAAAAGATGTCTCCCAAAAGAAAATAAACTCAAAGTGGATCAACTTCCGACCACCCAACAAAAAAGGCTAGAGTACAGATAGATTCGGAGGAACTTTCTGAATAATCTCAATCAAGAAAAAATGAAGTTGAGGAAAGTGAGAACTCCTTCTCACCAATGGGGCGTGAATTAATATCGAAATCCCAGCATAATCCTGTCAAATCCATTAGTATTGACATGTTTCAAGTTGAGATGCCAATAGATTACCCTATAGAAGTAACTGGTGATCTTGTACTTAAATGTCAGTTGAGGAAATGTTTTGATGAATTTTGGAGTATTATGAAGAATGAAACCATAGACAAACTTTTTAAGAGGAGATGCTTTGCATACTTTCTTAAGCTGCCTAAGAACCACACTGTCCATTTCTAAATGAGCATGGTATATGGTCTTCTCAAGCACAAGGTCATGTACGCGGTGGATGATAAAGATTTGAAGAAGGGCAAAAAATATGGATGAAATCTGGATCAACTACTATGGCATGCCAGTTTATTTTGGATTGAAAAGGTTTGCCATAGTGATGGGCTTGAGATGCGATCGTCCATAAGAACCTTTCATCAAGGAAACACCAAACAAAAGGTCCAACTAATTCAAGGAAAAAAATGGGTTGTTGGGCATTGTTGGACGTAGCTACAAAGCGGGGGATTTAATAGCAAATCTCAAGGATAAAACCATACCAAAGAATAACAGGGAGAAATTGTACTTAGTTTGGTTTGTCCATTCTGTTATATTGTCAAGAGACGTTAGGAAAGTCATAGAAGATGATTTGTTGGTGCTTGTCGATGATTTTGAGAAATTTAAGGATTATCCCTGGAGATATGTAATGCCCCTAGTCTGTACCTCGGATGCTACATAGTGCTAATAACCTCGAAGGACCACCAGCTAACCCATGACTAGTACTTGCTATGAGAACTGTATAATAATCACACTGTGCTAACAATATAACTGAAATAAATGCGGAGGGTAAACTGAACATCGCCATAAGGTTCATAACTGAAAACAAATAGTGAATAATAGAAAATTGAATACTAAAACATATGTCTAAAATACTCTAGTTTGAAAGCCTCTACTGACTGGACATGGAGTTGATGGGAAAATACCCCAACTAAAGCCTCGAACTATGAGGACTCACCACTAAGTCTGCTGCTGATAGGATGGACTGCTAAGAGCGGTCAGGAGCCCGTACATCTGAACCTATTATATAAGACATCATAGTGTAAAAGAAAGGTATGCATCAGTACTTTGAATGTACTGGTAAGCTAAGTGAGGTAGGATGATATACATGGGTTCATATGCATGAACAATAAGTGACTAAGTAACATGAACATAACTAAATGAGAGTACATGCATGAATACATAAACTATAACTGAGATTATGGTAACACTGAATATTGAGTTCTAAGTACTGATTAACTAATATCTGAGTTTACTGATAACTAAAGTGCTATTAGCTGAGTGACTTTTTCTGATAACACTGATTCTGTGAAACAGTGATGAGTTCCATATGGAGCTAAGAGACTGTGTCTGACAATCCTTATTTCTGAAGAACTAAACGGAGTTCTATACTGAGACAGGAATTGAAACTAAGACTGTGAGAGGTAATCATATAACTGACATGCGCCTCTCTAAATGGATTGGAGTCTAACTTGTAACCCCAGTTGGAAAGGTGTCAATATGGTGCCATGGGTAAAGACAAACTGTGAGCTAACCCTCTCTGACAGGAAGCTCTTTTATCAACCCTCGTTAGCAGGAAAACTTGTACGAGATGTATCAACCCTAGTCTGACAGAAAGTCATCTCAACCTACGCTGGCTATATAGTTCTGTAACGAAGGGATTGCTTCTAATGGTCAAGCCCTCTATTGGAAGGAATGCCCTCATCCCTGGGTTCTCTCTGTGTTGAATTCTACTCCCAACTTAAAAGACACTAGATTGAGTTCTAAATTGTTCTAGGCTAGATTGCACTATTACTGATCATGGTTCACTGACTGAACTGAGATGAGTTCACTGGGTTTTGAACTGATTATTGACTGAGTTCTGAATTGATTAATAAACTACTGATCATGGTTCTACCGAGTCTTTTCGTAACTACTATAGCACTAAGCAAACATCTAGATTGTCAGGTATTAGATACTCCCAGGACTAGATAACATAAATTATAAGACATAGCACAATCTTGTAAACATGATAACTAATTCCATGGTCAACAATCATTCATTCATTAGGGCATTTTAATAACACTTGGATGACATGAACTTGCATACACAGTAACATGATATGATTTTTCTACTCAACCCACATGAACAATTCATCAAATACTTGGAGAGCATAATTTATACATATGATTGTAATACATAATACAAGTATCACAAATATAGTCTTAACTCACAAATTCAAAAGGGTTTTAACATGAAACCATACAACAACCCACACATGCCATTTATTTCTCATGAACTTGTAATTAATCATGGATTCTAATCTCAACTAACATCATAGTCATGAACACAATCAAATTCAATAATGAAATTCATCACATCTATTAACTTGTAATTTAAAAGGTTTCTTGAACTTCAAAGTTGGAAGAAAACCCTTGGATGAACACTTGACATACCTTAATTGTTGATTTCTTGAGAGTGGTGATGACTTTCTTAGAACTTAGATCTTAAATGTGATGAACTAGGGTTTGTTCTTGGGAAATTTTAGAGAAAATAGGTATATTTATCCTTTTGGACAACTTAATTACATGTTTTGGGGTTGATATAAAGTGGGAAAAAGACCCATTTACCCCTCTGGATGCGGGTTTTAAAAGACTGAAAACATACCTAGCGACGCGTAGCCCGACGCATTGCATCAATAGGGTCGATGCTACGGCCGACGTGCCACATCGAGTTCATATTTGTTCACTGGAAATTGGTACTGGAAGCTGGAGAAAACATTTATCAATGCGATAGGAAATGCGGTGCATCGAAATCATGTTGATTCACTGGTTTGCTCTTCCAAATGAGCTTCAAACAAAGTCCAAAAATCCAAAACTTGTCTGAGAACATCTACTGATATTCCTGATCATGAATCAACCTAAAGATCGATACTTTAAGGTAACAATGGTTATGAAATAGAGTCGCCAACTTATGAAGGCTAAAATAACACTAAGTCTGAATACTTAGCTAAAATTTTCTAAGTCAGGGACTCCTTATTAAGCTTTTAGGGACTGAGTTAATCTTAGGATTTTATGGGGTCTTACAATATCTCCCCCTTAGGAAATATTCATCCTCGAATGAGACTGATGAGGCTAGGAATACTGACAGACTAAACTTGCTTACTGGACATGCATAACTATAATATGATTTCATGACTGACATAACTAATCTGCTGAAATTTCATACTGAACATGTATATCTGATGCATTAATACATATTTGATTTGTCAATGGTAACTGATACCAAGTCTATAAAAAGGATGACTGAGCATAGAATTGAGTAAGTTCAAGGAAAAACTGTTACCTTGGGTTGAGTATGATTTTACGGAGAAAAGGTGAGGATACTTGGTCCACATATCTGCTTCTTCTTGCCAAGTAGCTCCATCAACGGAATGGCTTCACCAAAGAACTTTGACTAGAGGAACAACTTTGTTCCTCAGTCTGCAAATCTGATAATCAAGGATTTCTACTGGAACCTCTTCGTAAGAGAGACTGTTCTAAATATTTAGGCCCTCTATAGGGACTACAACTGTTGGGTCTCCTATTCACTTCTTAAGCAAGGAGACATGAAACACTGGATGTACTGAAGCTAAGTTTGAAGGTAACTCAAGATCGTAAGCTATCTTTTTGAAATGGCTAAGAATTCGGTAAGGACCGACATACCGGGGACTGAGCTTTCCCTTCTTGCCAAACCTCTTTACTTCTTCCATAGGAGAGATTTTCAAATACACATAATCACTAATCTCAAACTTGAGATCCTTTCTTCGCACATCAGCATACGATTTCTATCGGCTCTGAGCTATCTTAAGCCTTTCCCTGATCAACTGAACTTTTTCTAAGGTATCAAATACCAGGTTAGGACCTACCACTACGGCCTCACCTAATTCAAACCAACCAATGGGAGACCTACATATTCTCTTATAAAGAACCTCAAACGAAGCCATCTGAATGCTGGAATGATAGTTGTTGTTGTGTGTGAACTCAATCAAAGGCAAGTGGTCATCCTAACTACCTTTAAATTTAATCGCACACGCTCGCAGCATATCCTCTAAAGTCTGAATGGTCCTTTCTGCTTGACCATCTGTCTGAGGGTGAAAGGCTGTACTAAGGAGAACTTGGGTACCAAGAACCTTCTAAAATGCTTTCCAAAAATGAGATCTAAACGGGGTACCTCTATATAAATTGATGGATAATGGAACTTCCTGCAATCTGACCAACTCCTTGACATAGAGCTTGGCATAATCCTCAGTTGAATAAGAGGTATGGACTGGTAGGAAATGAGCTGATTTGGTCATCCTGTCTACAATGACCCAAACTAAATCATGCTAACGACATGTACGAGGCAAACCCATCACAAAATCAATGTTCACCTCTTCCCACTTCTAAGTAGGAATACTAAACCCCTACATAGACCCACTAGGTTTCTAGTGCTCAATCTTAACCTGCTGACATGTTGAACACTTAGCTACAAACTCGGCAATGTCTCTCTTTATTCAACTCCACCAATATATCTCTCGGAAATCATGGTATATCTTAGTGGTCCCTGTATGAATAGAGTAACACGCACCATATACTTCTGCCAGAATCCATTGTCCCAAGTTATCTACTTCTGGCATATATAGCCGACCCTGACAACATAATACACCATCTCCCACTTAGGAGAAAACCTTTATCTTCTGATCTCTGACTTATTCTTTGAACTTAACTAGGATGGGATCCCTATCCTGCTTTTTCTTTACCTCGAAAACCAGAGATGATACTGAACTACTCTGCACCCATACACTACCTTTTGCTGAATTGACTAATCGGACACCCAGTTGGCCAAGATGATGAACTTCCTGATCTAACTTATTCTTACCATCATCCACGTGAGCGACACTACCCATATACATCCCACTGAGAGCATCAACCACTATATTAGTCTTACCCGGATGATACAGAAGACTCATATCATAGTTTTTTAACAAACTCCAACCACCTTCTCTAACATAAGTTTAGGTCTTTCTGAGAGAAAACATACTGTAGGCTCTAATGGTCAGTAAACACATCCACGTTCACTCCATATAGATAATGCCTCCATATCTGTAAGGCAAATACAATTGCTGCTAACTCGAAATCATGAGTGGGATAGTTCTTTTCATGGGACTTAAGTTGTCTAGAGGTATAGGCTATGACCTTACCTCTATGCATCAAACACACCCCAACCCAACCCTGGAAGCATCACAATATACCACAAATCCATCTGAACTATCTAATAAAGTAAAGACTAGAGCTGTAGTGAGTCGAGTCTTAAACTCCTGAAAACTCTTCTCACAAGAATCTGACCACTGGAATTTGACTTTCTTCTAAGTCAATCTTGACATAGGGGGTGCAATAGAGGAAAATCTCTCTACAAACCATCGGTAATAGTCACCCAATCCAAAGAAACTCCTAATATCTGAGGGAGAGATAGGTCTAGCCCAGTTTCTCACTGCTTCGATCTTTTAGGGATCAACTTTAATGCCATCACTGGAAATAATATGGTCGAGAAAAGCTACTGACCTTATCTAAAATTCGCACTTACTAAATTTGGTGAACAACTGATGGTTTTTGAGGGTCTGTAATACTATTCTGAGATTGTCTGCATAATCATAGTCACTGCAGGAGTAGACAAGAATGTCATCTATAAAGACTATGATAAACATGTCCAAGTACTGCTTGAACACCAGATTCATCAAGTCCATCAAAGCAGCTGGGGCATTGGTAAGACCAAATGACATGACTAAGAATTTGAAGTGACCATACTTAGTCTTGAAAGCTATTTTTAGAATGTCGCATTCCCTGACTCTAAGATGATGATAGTCTGATCTGAGGTCTGTCTTAGAAAAGTAACTAGCACCCTAAAGTTGGCAAAACAAGTCATTGATTCTAGGAAGGGGATACTTTTTCTTGACCGTGAGTTTATTTAGCTAATGTTAGTCTATACCCATTCTGAGAGAATCGTCTTTCTTATGCACGAATAGTACTGGTACACCCCACGGGGACACACTAGGTCTAATGAATCCCTTATCTAGACAATTTTTCAACTGTTCTTTTAATTCTTTGAGTTCTG
The DNA here is from genome assembly GCA_030864225.1 of Capsicum baccatum var. pendulum. NCBI lineage: Eukaryota > Viridiplantae > Streptophyta > Magnoliopsida > Solanales > Solanaceae > Capsicum > Capsicum baccatum. The sequence continues at coordinate 93,573,549 of CM061551.1, forward strand.
CTGGAGCCATTCTATATGGTGGAATACATATGGTATAAGTATTTGGAGAAGGTCTATTCCAAAGTCAACTTCCCTCTTGGAAGAAACTCTGGGATGATCTTCGAAAAACACATCTGGGAATTCACACGCTACTGACACTTAGTTAAGATTAGGGGTCTCTGAACTAGAGTCTTGGACTTGAATAAGATGGTAGACACATCCCTTAGATATCATTTTTCTTGCCCTAAGGTAGGAAAATAGCTGACCCCTAAGTGCTGAAGTACTACCCCTCCATTCTAGGATAGGTTAATTTGGAAACTGAAATCGGACAATCCCATTTCCACAGTTAACTAAGGCATAGCATGAATAAAGACAATCCATGCCGAGAATGAAATCAAAATCTACCATCTCTAATTCTACTACATCTGTTAAAGTGACTTTCTAAGATACCATAATCAGGCAATTCCTGTATACCCGTTGGGCTATGCTAGATTAACTCACTAGGTAGAGACTAAGAAAGGTTTCACTAGGATTTCAGGACTGACCCTGAAATCAACTGTTATATATGGAGTTTTGAAGGACTAAAAAACTCCTGGATCTAGCAAAGAATAAATATGTAAATGGAAATCTTGTAACGTACCAGTGACCACATCAGGAGAACTCTCCTGATCTTGTCGGGACTGAAGTGCATAGAGTTTATTTGGGCGTTGCCCACTAGTGGCACTGGAAGTGGCACCCTACTGATTCGAGTAACCGAACTGAGCTGGAGGATAATTATGCTGACTCTGTGAACCCACTTGTGGACACTGTCTGACCCTGTGGCCTGGCTTGCCATATTTGAAACATACATCACTGCCAGTTCTATAGATTCCCTGATGGTTTCTGCCACACTTCGGGAAAAGAGGATTTGTTTGGCCTCTACTAACATTTCCCTGAGGTTTAAGGCCTAACACCCTATCTTTATTATCGTCTCTAAATTTTGGCACTAGAGCACTGGCTGAGGACGAAGCTGGGACTGAGGATTTTAGGCTAAACTGAGAATGATCTCAACCCTCTGACTTAGTCTAGGGAAAGCTGAAGCTACCGATTCTAGCTCTCTTATTCTCCATGTCATTCTCCTTACACTTAGCCTCCTCTATCTACTGAGCATGGACATTGATCCTAGATATGTCCATCTCCTTAATCAACATTATGGTCCTACACTCTCTGACCATACTTCTAGATACTCCAGACATAAACTTACTCATCTTAGCTATGCTATCTGCTACCACACGAGGAGCGAATCTGGATAACTGAGTAAACTTAAGAGAATACTCTTTCACTATCATGCTGCCCTACTTCAGATTGCAAAACTCCAAAACCTTTGCTTCCCTCAACTCCAGTAGGAAGAACCTATCAAGAAAAGTAGTAGGAAACTCTTCCCATTCTACGGGACCTGTATTCGTGGACCTCTCAGCTTTTCACTGCTTAAACCATGAGTGGGCCACATCCTGCAATTGATATGTGGCCAACTCAGCACTCTCACTAGCCGTCACCCCCATAATATCTATGACCTTCTACACCTGATCAAGGAACTCTGATGGGTCCTCATCTAACTTAGACCCTATAAATACTAGGGGAATTATTCGGGTAAAGTCCCGAATCATGGATGCAATAGTATTGGTTACTGGGTTGGCTGAAAAGGTAGCTGGGTATTCATTTTGGGCTGTAACTAAATTGGCTAAAGTAGTAAATGCAGCCCTGAATTCTGCATCGGAGATGTGCTCATCCAGAGGATCTGCCTGGACGGGCTGAGGGGCTGGCTGATTTCCTATCCTTCTTCTATTCTTCTTTGGAGGCATGTTCTGTGAATGGAAGGAAGAAAATGATTAGATTTCAAATTTAATCTGAGCTCATGCTCACTCATATGACATAAATACTGAAAGAAGGGGAAATTTTCCTAAAAATATCCTGTAGCCTCTCATCCATAAGTGTGGCGCACTACACACCCATGCACAAGACTCTAATCGATGTGGCTTTCATACTTCTTAGGACTCTACTGAACCTTAGGCTCTAACAACAAGTTTGTAATGCCTCGAGTCTATACCCCGGATGCTACACGGTGCTAATAAACCTAAAGGACAACCAACTAACCTATGATTGGTACCTGCTAAGAGCACTGTATAATAATCACACTTTGATAACAATATAACTAAAATAAATACAGAGGGTATGTTGAATATTTCCATAAGGTTCATACTAATAACAAATACTGAATACTGAAACATCTGTCTAAAATACTCTAGTCTAAAAGCCTCTACTGGCTGAATATGGAGTTGATGGGACAATTCCCCAACTAAATCCAACTACTAAAAAGTAACTGAAATACTAAAACAACAACTTTTTCCTCAAACTATAAGGACTCACCACTAAGTCTGCTATTTATAGGTTGGGCTACTAAGAGCGGTGAAGAGCCCATGCATCTGAACCTATGCTATAATACATCATAGCATAAAAGAAAGGTATGCGTCAGTACTTTGAATGTACAGGTATGCTAAGTAAGTTAGGCTGATATGCATGGGTTCATATGCATGAATAATAACTGACTGAGTAACATGAACATAACTAAATGAGAGTACATACATGAATACATAAGCTGTAACTGAGATTATGGTAACACTGAATACTGAGTTATGAGTACTTATTAACTAATATCCGAGTTTACTAATAACTGAAGTGAGCTAAGTGACTATTTTTGACAGTCATGATTCTGTGGAACTATGCTGAGTTCTTTACTGAGTAGAGACACTGTGTCTAATAGTCCTAATTTTTATAGAACTGAACTGAGTCTATACAGAGATCGGAACTAAAACTGAGACTGTAGGAGGTCTAACCTGTAACGCGTGTTGGAAGGATGTCAGTACCGTGCCACATATAAAGACAAACTGTGAATTAAACCTCTATGATAGGAAGCTCTTTCATCAACCCTTGCTGACAGGAAAACTCATACGAGATGTATCAACCCTAGTATGGCAGGAAGATATCTCAACCTACGCTTGCTACATAGTTCTGTAACGTAGGGATTGCTTCTAAGGGTCAAACCCTCTATTAGCAGGAATGCCCCCCATCCCTGGGTTCTCTCGGTGATAAATCTTACTCCCAACTGAATAGACACTGGACTGAGTTCTAAACTGTTCTAGGATAAACTGCACTATTACTGATCATGGTTCACTGATTGAACTGAGCTGAGTTCACTGGGTTTTGAACTGATTTCTGACTGAGTTCTAAACTGATTACTAAACTGCTGATCATGGTTCTGCCGAGTCTATTCTATAACTACTATAGCTCTAAGCAATAGCTAGATTTTTGGGTATTAGATACCCCCAGGACTCAATAGCATAAATTATAAGACATCACAATCTTGAAGTCATGATAACTAATTCCATGGTCAACAATCATTCATTCATTAGGGAATTTTAACAAACACTTGCATGACATGAACTTGCATACACACTCACATGATATGATTTTTCTAGTCAACCCACATGAAGAATTCATCAAACACTTGGAGAGCATAATTTATGCACATGATTGTAATACATCATACAAGTATCACAAATATAATCTCAACTCACAAATTCAAAGGAGTTTTAACATTAAACTATTCAACAACCCACACATGCCATTTATTTCTCATGAACTTGTAATTAATCATGGATTCTAATCTCAACTAACATCATAGTCATAAACACAATCAAATTCAATCATGAAATTCATCAAATCTATTAACTTGTAATTTAAAAGGTTTCTTAAACTCCAAGGGTGGAAGGAAACCCTTGGATAAACACTTGACATACCTTAATCATTGATTTCTTGAGAGTGTTGATGACTTTCTTGGAACTTGGATCTTGAATGTGATGAACTAGGGTTTGTTCTTGGGAAATTTTAGAGGGAATGGATATATTTTGCCTTTTGGATGACTTAATTACATGTTTTGGGGATGATATAAGGTGAGGAAAAGACCCATTTACCCCTCTGGATGCAGGTTTTAAAAGACTAAAAAGATACCTAGTGACGCCCAGCCTGACATATTGCGCCGGTGAGGTCGACACTACGGCTGATGCACTGCATTGAGTCCGTATCGGTTCACTGGAAATTGGCACTAGGAGCTGGGGAAAACATTTATGAATGTGATAGGTGATGCGGCACATTGAAATCACATTGATTTACTGGTTTGGGCTTCTAAATGAGCTTCCAACAAAGTCCCAAAAATCCAAAACTTATTCTAGAACACCTACTGACATTCCTGATCATAAATCAATCTAAAAATAGATACTTTAAGGTCATAAGGGTCATGAAATAGATTCGCCAACTTAAGAAGGCTAAAATAATACTAAGTCTGAATACTTAGCTAAAATTTTTTAAGTTTGGGACTCCTTATTAAGATTTAAGGGATTAAGTTAAGCTTAGAATTTTGTAGGGTCTTACAGGATATGACAACTACTACTTGACTGTCAAATATTTACTGACAAAGCTATCCCAGGGAAGATCACATTATACGACTTTCCTTGGGCTTTCATGGTAAAATTAATCACTATTTCTACTCATCCATTAATTTATTTTGAATATAGTTATTATCACTCTTTTTTCCCTGCTTCATGTTTACATTTTTTAGGCTTGGGCATTTGAATTCATTCTTCCCCTCCAAAAGTAGTTCAAGGATTACCCAGATGAGGTTTATCATAGAAGGATCCCTAGGTGATTGGCAACAAAGAGCAACAAAAACATTAAGGAGGTTGATCTCTTTAACCCTCCGGATGATGCTGTACATCTTATTTTAAATAAAATAATTGTACTTTAAGAAAGATATTAAAAAAGATGTGCCATCTGTTGCAATAGATGGATCGTCTACTGTAATAGATTACCCATCAACTGCAACTGGTGCAACAGATAGGTAATCTATTGTGATAGATGATCCATATTTTGCAATATATAAACTATTTGTTGCTTTGGTTCTCTGAACCTTACTCAATAGATTACCCATCTACTATAAATTATGCAATAGATGGGTAATCTGATGCAATATATTATAAATCTATTGCGACATACAGATAAGTTACTATGGCAGATAAATTATTTGTTAGAAAAGTTGGTTGTGTTAACATGTAACCCAACTTTTTGGAAAATATTATTATATTATTTAAATGTCTTTTGTATTTTTTATAGGTTGTGCATCCTTGGATCATGCCTACTAAGTAGGAGCTGGGGATGACTTATTTTATTGCTCTTGGTCTTGTTGATACAATAGTAGACCCAACTGTGGAGTTAATAAAGAAGGAATTGGATGGATAAACAAACATAAGAAGAGAAGTTAGGCAAGGTCAGCCTTATGTTGAAGCTCTTCATGACCAACCTACTGCAACAGATCTGGGTGCTTCTTTTGAGGTGTTGCTGGTGGAGTTGTTGATAATAGTGGCAGTCATCCTGATGCTTCTGCTACTACCATTCATAATGATGAGCATGTTAGTTCTTAGAAAAAAATAAATATTTTTGAAAGCACCCCTTGCACAGGTCCCTCCCACCCTTATAATGGTCTCTCTCACCCCTCTTTACCCCCAGGCTCTTATTGAAAATACAAAGTATGCAAGGATAGCGAGGATAAACTCCTTGAAAAACTAGAGGCTATTTCTGAAGTTACCGAGGAGTTGAAATCCAAGAGGGGTATCATACCATCCAAGAAGGTGAGGGATCCAAACACTCCTACAGTGGTGGTTAGGAGGAAGAGAATAAATATTAGACATACTATAACACCCCGTACCTTTACCTAGCTTAAATTCATCTCAAAAATTTCAAAGACTTGCTTTAAATATGAATATACTTTTATACATGTGTAATTTTCAAGATTTTGACTTTTCATTGTGTGGAAAATTGAATAGCATATGTGGTGAAAATGTGATTATCTTGATAAAACCTTGAATTTACAAAGTGATTAATGTGTCTATGATGTTAATTGGTTTTAATCCATGATTATTATATGACTCATGAAATTTGATTAGTATTATTATGGGGAATTATAAGAATTGCATACTAAACTCACGAAAGTGTAATTTGGGAATTTTAGTTGCCATATTTATATGTTATCCATGATTATGTGCATGAAGTTGTGCTCCCTAAGTGTTTGATAGAAAGTCTATGTGAATAAAGTGATGAAATCATGACATTTTAGTATATGAATAAGCTTATGCCCTACAAGTGTTTGATAAAATGCTTATGTGAATTGACTAATAAAGGCATGACATGTTATTATGTGATCCTATCCATGTACAAGTTAATGCATTACAAGTATTTGATGAAATGTCTCTATGAATGAATTATGACCAAGTGAACATTGTTATGTTATTTAAGATGATGCTTTACTTTACTATTCATGATATCGAGTCATGGGGGTATTTAATACCCGACAATCTAGCTGTTACTTAGAGACAGTGTTAGTTACAGAATAGTATTAGTCATATCACGATCAGTAGTACTCTCAGTCCATTACAGAACTTAGTAGAACTCAGTTAGTTATAGAACATAAGAAAACTTAGTAAACTCTATATCAGTCCAGTCTAGTTCAGTGTCTTCCAGTTGGGAGTAGGATTCAACACCGAGCAAACCCAGGGATGGGGGTATTCCTGTTAGTATAGATTTTAACCCTTGGTAGCAATCTCTGAGTTATAGAACTACATAGCCAACGTAGGTTGAGATGACTTCCTTCTAGATAAGGTTTGACATATCTCTTATGAGTTTTCCTATCAATGAGGGTTGACAAAATGTCTTCCTGCTAGTTAGGGTTAACTCACAACTACTGTTAGTACCCATGGCATAGTATTAGCACCCTTCCAACTGGGGTTACAGGCTGGACCCCAATCATCTCAAAAAGAAGAATGTTGGTTAGATGATTACCTCTCACAGTTTCAGTTTCAGTCTTTAGTTTAGAACTTAGTTTAGCTCTACAGAATCAGGACTGTCAGACACAGTCAATCAGTATTAGTAATTTCATATATCAGTTATACAGTATTCAGAACTCAGTAATTTTCTTTAGAAAAGCTCAGTTATAGTATACGCGTACGCTTATATTCAGTTACTCTATATCATTTAGTCAGTTATTATTCATGCATATGAACCCTTGCATTCATCCTTACCAAATCTAGCATACGAGTATATTCCCACATACTGATGCATACTTTCTTGCACTATGATGTTTCATGTCATAGGTTCGAATGCTCAGGTTCCTAACTGTACTTTTCTAGACTCAGCCAGCAATAGCAGATTTAGCAGTGAGTCCTCATCTATCGAGGATATACTTTTATCTTAGTGCTTCAGCTTAGCAATATTTTAGTAGATGGAGTTAGTTGGGGGATTGTCCCATCAACTCCACTTTTAGACAGATTCAGTTAAAGGCTTTTTAGACTAGATTTTCAGATAGTATTTCAAATTCAGATGTTATATTTTATCAGTATTTAAGACATTTTGAACCTTATGGCATTTTAGCCTAATTTTTCCACATTAATTTCAGTATTATTATTCAGTATTTGTAGCAGATATCATTCATAGGTTAGCTTGTGGTCCTTCGAGGTTGTAAGCACCGTGTGACAACTAGGAGGTAGTCTTGGGTAATTACACACACTCTCGATTCTAAAAATAGAAAAAATTGTAACTCCTCCTGCTCCAAGAGTTGTTAAAGTTCAGGGGCCACTGAAGGAGGTGGACATATACGTGACACTTAGAGACGAAGAGAAAAAGGAACTAGGAAAAATCATGACTGAAAAGATGAAACCTCCATAAGAATACACCCTGCATTTATTTTCTGCCCAAGACTTCATGAGTATGGAAAATATGCGAGAGTGGTATGTGGACAATGTAAGTTTCTTTTGCTAACCTAACCTTCCAATCTACTCCATGAAGAAGAAGATATCCAATAGATGTGTAATCTGTTGCAACAGCTGGGCATTCTTTTGAAGCATAATACACATCTGTTGTATAAGTTACATTAGCTGGGTAATCTGTGAATTGATCTGCAACAGAATCTTTCCATTGTGTTTTTTTTCTTTTCAATTACTAATTTATTTAAAAATTATCTTCTTATACCATAGTATGTTGATAAAATTATCTGCCTCATGAGGGGCAGGCAATTAGTATACCTGGATGCTTATGGTGCCGCTGATAAGATTATGGACCTCAACTTCTACAATAATTTCAAGAGTATGTACGATAATCTTCATAGGATAGCTGCTCCCGGTGGCTGGGGATTTAATAAGTTAGTTTCTACGTTCAAATGGGATGAAGACATGATTAACTATGTTAGGGAAAAGAGGCTATATCCACACAGCAAGAGCAGAACTAAGGCAAAGAGAATCCATGCAATCATGAATGTGGAAGTCAAGCATTTTCTCACTGTTGAGATACTACTTAATGGGGGAAAGATTAAGGTTTATGACTGCAACTAATCTATCTTTGACGAGGCTATATTTTTAACCCACGTGCCACCACTCTTGATGTTGTTCCCCAAGTTGTTGACACAGAGCGAACTGATGGATCATTTATCAGTAGAAAACTTGATGAAAAAATCATGGAATTTTCAATGTCGAAATAAGAACATCCACCTTCAAAAAAATAAAAATGGTGTCACATGCAAGCCATACTCACTTGCATACATCAAGTGTGATACGGATCTAGCAAGCTGTCCAATAAGTTCATGAACATTCACACGTAGTCAATATCAAGAGTAACAAAAACTCCTAGCCATGCTCATACAAATGTCCGTGTATGAGTTGGTACTTGATCCACGAAATGGTTTAAATATTTTTAAGTGTAAAGATAAGCCTTGAAGTGTAATAAACTTACACTCCAAGGATACCCCATGTCAAGGGTTAAATGGTCATTTTATCTTTCATTTGTGGGTAATATAAATAGACAACATTAGGGTTATTTTTCCTTAGTTCATTCATATTTTTGGAAGACAACGAACACTTGTAATACTTTGTGACTTCTCTTTCTCATTTGGAGAGGACAAAATCATAACTCACTAGTAGAGTGATACTAGTGTTGTATCTTGGCTAGAAACTAGGGTCATAGGGTTCGTTGAGTTCCTCTTGGTCCAAGTAATAACTTGGCATTGATATTCATTAATCTTAGGGTCCTTTCTCTTGTTAGGGTTCTTAGATTATTGAATATTATGTGTCAAATTTCTATCTCTTGTAATCTTGTTATCATTGTGTTGTTGAATCTAAAAGTCTAGTGAAGCTGTTTGGGGTTCTTCCGATTAACTATCATTATTGTTATTTGTTGTTCTTGTTGTTAACTCATTTTCTAGTTCCCAAAATTAAGTGTTGGAAGCCCAGTAAAGCCGTGTGTGGCCATTTTTGATTCACTAGCACTTTGTTGATCATCTTGTTGTCTTTATGTTGGTTTGTATCTCATGATACACACTTAGTCTTGTATTATTTGGTAGCAAAGCTCAAGGATTGGTTTTGTTCTTACAAAACCAATCTTGGGAAGCTCTTACCAAAAGGTGTGTTCTTGAACATTTTGGTCAAAAATTGGTTGTAGATCTACAAAAGATTTTACTTGTTTAGTTTGTTTATTGTGGTGGTCTCTTCCTCTTCAACACAAAAAGTGTCTAAATCTAAAGTTGAGCTTAATAAGAAGAGACTTCTTGTTGTGAAAACTTAAAATGGCCGTTTGACTTATGTTGGATGTTGAAGTGCCATGGTGTCGTATTGTTGTTTTGTACTTGAAGGTGTTGAGGTTATGTTCATCTTAAAAGTCTATTTATCCTATGTATTAAAAGATAAGTATATCCAAAAGGTTGTATGACAAAATTGAAAAGTTGTTTGTGAGAAGACTTGCCAACATCACCTTTCTAGACTTGACAACCACTTTTCCTTAAAGCAAGGAACCTTGTCTTGTGGAACTAGTAAGGTCAAACATCACCTTTTGAGTTTGAAAAAGTTGAAAAGGTTACAAGACTTTATGTTTCCCTCCAATAACAAGTCATCCATTACAAATGATATAAAGGTACCAAGACTTCAAGTTGATGAACAACATATGTGGACCGGCAGCTAATGACATGCTGGAACGTCACCCTAGTTACTGTTCATGTGATAATTAAGCTCAAATTTGGATGTTCTAGTTTCTAATTATTGATTCCTAGTTTTCTCTAATTGACTTGAGAACTAATTAACAAACTAGTACATTCGTACTAGCTTGTCAATTAGTCCTTTGAAGCCTTGTGTTCGTGTCAATGTTTATTTGTGTTCTTTTTTCATTTAAATACATTGTAACACTTGGCTCTAGTCCGATGAGAATTCTTTAAGTTTCAAACAAGAATCTATTCTGGACAAGAGCATACTTATACCTTAAGGATTCACGGGTTACTACCCAATCTACAATACTTATGGAGCTTGAGTGTGAGTGAACCAAAAGAGTGTGAGTGAGGAGAGGACTTTTTTGTTTCTTGTGTAGGTGATAACTTGACAATAGAGGGAACCACGTCTCAAACCATGGATTCTAATAAAATGGAGAATATGAGGGTCACTCTTCAGGCTGTGACCCGAACTCCTGAAAGGTTGAGTACGGAAGTGGGAGCCAAAAGGGAAGAAGTGATGACTATTAGTGGGAGGTTAGAACAAGTAGAGAGTCAAAGGAACTCTGAACCTTCTACTCCTCGACATGTTTTATCAAGTGGACATGATAGAAATTCCTCTGCCACTGGTACTCCCAAAACATGGCCACAATTGCCAAATGCTTCACTAGCTACACTAAATATCGCAAGCCAAACCACTCATAACCCCTAAACCAAGACTCCAATAGACCAAACCAATCCTAAGCTCCTCAATTTCTGAAATATGGACTCGGGCATCCTATACCTCTACTAAATCCAAACCTTCCCTTATGAGCCCCACTAAATAAAAGACCAACACCTCCACAGAATCCAATCCCTCTAAATCAAGTTCCAAACATCCAAAACCATCCCATCTACTTTGAGGAATATGGTAAAGAGGATTATGAAGGGTATGGAGCCTTTGACGATGCTTACATAAAGGGGGAGAAGATGGAAGGGGGACGTGTGGATCCAAGAAGATATTGAGGGTATGAAGGGGAAATTGATACCAAGAGAAAGAAGTAGGCATCCATACTATCAAATTGGGAACCCTGAGGTATAATTTTCTTAGGAGTCGACGTATGATAAAGTGTTTCAAGTGAATGATATCTCAGATGAGAAGAATAGTTGTTACGCTATAGCTCACTTTAAAGGTTATGCTAATACATGGTGGGAATACTTCAAATGGTTTGGTAATATGTTGATTGATGGACAACCACCACCTTGGTTTCGATTGAGGTACCTAATGAGACAGGGGTACCTTCCTAAGAATTATCGACATGAGTTGCTCGCTAGATTGTACAACTTGTGGTAAGGGAATCAAAGTGTGATGGAATATTATGATAAATTTTAACAAATCATGTTGAAACTTTACCATCATGGGGAACAAATTAGTCATGACATCATTCGTTTATGTGTGGGTTGAACAAAGAGATATCCACTCATTTGACACTTTACAAGTTTGATACCGATGGAGGTATTTTCCAAGAAGCTCTTGAGACAGAAAGGGAACTTAAAGAGATATATTCATTCAAAGAAAAGGGAAAATCAACCTCTGGTTCGCCAAGGGACAAGTATAAAGTTCAATCCTCTTCGGGTTGGCCCAAAAACAAGGACCAACCCGCCACTATAAGGCTGATTGAGTCCAAAACAGTCCATAAAATCCCTCCGAGGCAAGAATCTCACAACTATCCTAATCCTAAAGGGTTCCAATGCTTCAAGTTCCAATGTTGGGGACATAAAGCCAATGAATTCCCTAACTGATGCAATGTAATTCTAAGGGAAGGTAGATTGTATTTCCTTGGTGAAGAAGTGGGTATTGAGGGTGATGAGAGTAAGGCCGAGCCTCAATATGGAGACACGGACGAGAAGAAGACACATGGTGTTGATGATGTTTGTAAGGATGCTTATCCACAAGAAGGGGAGTGCGTGATTTCAAACTTTGTAGTGAGGCGTTCCATGAATAGTAAGGCGATAGATGATCCTAGCCAACGGGAGAATCTATTCCATACCAAATGTCTTTTGAAGGGAAGTGTGTGCACTATGGTGATAGATAGTGAAAGTTGTGCAAATATGATTAGTGTTGCAATGGTGAACTTCTTGAAATTGCCAACTACACCTCACACTAGTCCTTACAAGTTGCAATGGTTGAATGAATATGGAGAGTTGAAGGTTACAAGCAATATGTGATATGTTTTAAGATAGCCAACTACCATGACGAGGTGCTTTGTGATGTGGTACTAACAAAAACTTGTCACTTGTTGTTAGGAAGGCCTTGACAATACGATAGGTTGACCAAACATGGTGGAAGGTTAAATCGGTATACACTTGAGAAGAATGGACAAATGGTCTCTTTTTATCCATTATTGCCTTCTCAAGTGAATGAATTATACCAAAAGATATAGGACTTGAGAAAAAAGGGAAAGAAGGTTGAGAAAAAGGAAAAGAGGGGAATCTGAGAGTGAGGGAGTAGGGGAAACAGAGGGCCCCCTAAATTCTAAGGGGTATGAGAGCATGGTGATGATGTCTAGGAGGAATAAAATATTTATGGATCATGATGAGGACACTCCAATACTCCTTTTGGCTCATTGTTTTAATACTATCCCCACTAATGTTTCTATTTCTCCTCCTATTTCTCATGTTTTACAAGATTACGGGGATGTCTTCCCAAAGGAATTGCCAAAAGGATTGCCTCCACTTCAGGGCATTGAGCACCAAATTGATTCTGTGTCGGGCTCATAATTGCCCAACAAACCAGCTTATAGAAGCAACCCAATGAATACCATGGAATTACAACACCAAGTTGAGGAACTTCTCAACCAAGGGTACATAAAGGAGAGTATGAGCCCTTGTTCCATCCCGGTGCTACTAGTTCCTAAGAAAGACGAGACTTGGCATATGTGCATTAATTACCGAGCCATCAACAAGATAACGGTAAAATATCATAACTTTATTCCTAGGCTAGATGATATGCTTGATGAATTGAGTGGCTCGTATTTGTTTTCTAAAATTGAATTGAGGAGTGGCTATCACCAAATTCGTATGCAATTGGGTGATGAATGGAAAACAACCTTCAAGACCAAATTCGGTCTTTATGAATGGATGGTTATGCCATTTGGCCTAACAAAAGCTCCAACTACTTTCATGAGGCTAATGAATCATATGATGAATCCATCTATTGGAAAGTTTGTTATTGTTTACTTTGATAATGTGTTTTAGATGAGCATGTAAAGCATTAACAATGTGTGTTTAATGTTGTAACGCTCTGAATCTGATGCCTAGAATACTACAGGTGCTCGTGACTCCAAAGAACCACAAGAAAATCCATGACTGATATCTGTACCTGTTTACTGCATAAAATACATTATAATATGGAAACATGAACTAAAAGGCCATAAGGTTCAAGACTGAGACATAGTATCTGATAAAAATGTAATATCTGGAAGGGGTATGAAATACCCAAAACAACTGAAATAAGCTATATGAACATACTCTAGTCTGGAAAGCCTCTAAACCATGACTGTCTGAATAAGGAGTTGATGGGACATGTACCTAACTAAATCCAACTAATAAACTAATTACTAAGATAATAAAATGATTATCATTTTCTCGAAATATGAGGACTGACTGCTAACTCTGACAGCTGAGACTGGAATCTACTGATGCTCTAAAGATTGTGTCTCTGAACCTATGGTATAAGACAGCATAGCGCAAATGCGTCAGTACTTTAAATATAATGGTATGCATGTGAGGTAGGCTGAATTCATGGGGTTCATATACATGAACAATAATAATAGCAGACTGACTATCATGAGCGTGAGAATACATACATGAGATATAATAACTGATACTAATACCATGATAACATAATTACTGAATCTGAATACTGATAACATGACATACTGATAACTGATATAACTGATAACATGAGTGACTATATCTGACAGTCCTAAATCTAATGGAACTAGCTGAGTCCCATATTGTATCTGAGTTGACTGTATCTGACAGTCTTAAAATCTGAAGAACTATCTGAGTTCTATTACTGAGACTAATTGACTGTGTCTGATAGTCCTGATTCTATAACATGAAACTATAGGAAGTAGTTATCTGACATGCCCCTAATATGCCATTACGGCTGAGTTGGGGTCAAATCTATAACCCCAATTGGAATGGTGTCAATACCATTCCACTGGTAAGGATAATCTATGGGTGACCCTCATTTGATAGTGTGCCCAAAGAGAACGGTGGTTCCCTTATCTGACAGTACTTATCCACCTCATCAACCCTTATCGGACAGTGTTGATGTCTCAAGCTATGCTGGCTACATAGTTCTGGAATGTAATGATGACTTCTAAGAATCACACCCTCATCTGATAGTGTGTGTTCCCATTCTTGGGTTCTATCGATGCTAATTCCTACTCCCATCTGAATAGACTCTGAACATGATTTACTGAACTGAACATAGGTTGAGATACTGAATTTCATTGACTGATGGAATACTACTGATATCTAACAACTGACTGAGTTCATGAAATCATGAAGATTTCCTGAGTCATAAAACTGTCTAAAGACTAAGGATTCGTATCTTGATTGAGAGTATCGTGAAAACATGACATGACTCTAGGCACATAGCTAATATTTTGGGTATGAGTACCCCCAGGACTCGATGGAAGGAAATTGACCAAGCTTAACTGTCTTGAACATATAACTAACATCATAATACATAATACATTTATAGAAGCATTTCATCAAAACATGTGATAGGCATAATTTCTACATACATGGGGATTTCATGGTATTATGCTAGTTAGGCACTTTTCCTTCATCTAGGCATTTAATTAAACATATTGTAGGAATGGTACATGTAAACATCATTGTCCAATAATTAAACATCATGGTTCAATGCTAATTTCATCATTCAAGGGTTTAGTCATAGGTTTGCATGAATCTATATCTATAATAATTTAACCCACATAGAATTTATCACTTAACATGGAGTAGAATTCAATTTCTCAATATCCATATGAACAAGAGCAGCCCAATCATGAAATTCATAAGAAAATCCATAAACTTGAATTTAGAAAAGGGATTATTTGGCTTCATGGATGAAAGGAGTCCATGAATAAACACTATGCATACCTTGGTTCATAAATACACGAAGATTGACGGAGGAAATTCTTGATTCTAAATCTTCTATGAAAAGACCTAGGTTGTTCTAGAGAGCTTTTTGAGAGAAGAGAGTGTATTTTGGGTGAAAAGTGGCTGAATCATGTGTTAAAGGGATTAAATAGAGGTGGGAAATTAAACTTTTTAACCTTGGACATGTCTTGTAATTTCAGTAAAAATTTTCCAAATTGGACCCCTGGCGCGATGCGGTGCTATTGCGTCGTGTCATTGGAATTTGACAATTGAGAAACTGAGGGTTGGCGCGACGTGGATCCATTGTGTTGCCCCTTCTTTAATGACCTGGAACTTTGGTGTGACACGAAAAAAATCACACTGAGACACTGGAAAAGGACAATTGCCATTTTATCTTGTGGTGCGACACTCCACTGACCAATATGGCGTTGTTTTACGATGGGAACTTAAAATAGTCATAATTTCTTACCTGGTTATCATATTTAGGAAAATTTCATATCGATGGAAAGCTTATTGTATTTCCCACATGACAAAAAGTGAAAATATTAAAAATACCACATGTAAAAAAGTGGATTCATCTTTCAAAGAAAGATCCTAATATTTTTTAGATGATTTCAAGCTAAGAAAAGGTACGGGGTATTACAGATTCCCTTCGAAAGGAGAAGTTATATGATAATCTAGAAAAGTGTTATTTTGGTGTCTAAGTGGATGAATCTAAGTTTGATGCCATTAAAAATTGGCCAAATCCAAAAATAGTAGGTGAATTTAGAATCTTCCAGGGGTTGACTAGTTTTATAGACATTTTGTCAAAGGATTTAGCACCATTCCACCCCCTTGACCGAAGTGATTAAAAAGGATCGGCATTTCAAGTGGAGGGATGAACAAGCTAAGGCCTTCGAGGACTTAAAAGATATGGTCATCTTGGAACCTATGCTATAATTGCCAAATTTTGACAAGACTTTTGAGGTCGAATGTGATGCTAGAAAAGTCATCATAGGTGTGGTTTTAATGCAAAAATTAAAGCCTATTGCCTACTTTAGTGAAAAGATCAAAGGAGAAACTCTAAACTACTCTCCGTATGATTTATAGTTGTATTCCTTGATTACATCCTTGGCCACTTAGAAACATTATTTGTGGCCTAATGAATTCATGAATCCTTGAAGCATCTACAAGACAAGCTTAACCGACGACATGCCAAATGGATTGAATTTCTTGAAACTTTCCATTATGTTATTCATTATAAGAAGGGTAAAGATAATGTGGTTTCCGATGCTTTGTACCGAAAACATGTGATTCTGTCTACTTTATCGTCTAAGTTGATGGAGTTTGAAAGCCTCATATTTATATCCCGAGGACCCTCACTTCGCTCCTATGTATAGTTAAAGAGAAGAATTGTATAGGGATAGGTAGGTTACGGATGGGGGTTCCTATCCCTATACCAAATTTGATGGATACTTGTTTAAGGGTAGATGATTGTGTGTTCCCTCAAGTTTGTGAAGAGAATTATTTATGAGGGAAGCATACAATGGAGGTCAAATGGGCTATTTTGGGGTCAAGAAGAACCTCGGAATTTTGGACGAACAATTTTATTGGCCTAGAATGCACAAGGATGTAGCCGGGATTTTTGGCCAATATGTTGAGTACAAAGGAGCCAAGTCATAGCTCCAACCCCAGGGGTTGTACACCCCATTGTATACCCTTTTGCGTCTTTGTCTTAACATATTAATGGACTTAGTATTAGGATTATCGAGGACTAGAAGGGGGCGGGAAAGAATTTTTATCGTGGTTGATCAATTTTCTAAGATGGCACACTTTATTACATTTTATAAATTTGATGATGCACCGATTGTGGCCTCTTTATTTGTTGATAATTTTGTCGAATTGCATGGTGTTCCAAGGACCATTGTGACTGATAGGGACAACAAGTTCCTAATTCACTTTTTGAAGTCCATGTGAGGTAGGCTTGGTACCAAGTTGTTGTTCTCTACGTATTTCCACCCACAAACCAATAGCCTAACGAAAGTAGTAAATAGGACTTTGGGTGCTATGCTACATTCCATGGTTAAGGGAATGACTTCTTGGGAGGAACACTTACCATTGATTGAGTTTGCCTATAACTGTGTCATATACTCAAGTATTGGAATGACTCCCTTTGAGTGTATATACGGCCTCAACCCTCTTACCCCTTTGGATTTAATGCCCTTTCCAAGTGATCTCATGATTATCTTAGACGGAACCAAGTGGGCAAATTCTATGAAGAAGTTACATGAGAAGGTTCGGCTTAGACTTGAGAAGAAAAATTAAGAAATTTTAAGAAGGGCCAACAAGGGGAGAAAGAAACTCATTCTTGAACCGGGAGATTGGTTGTGGGTGCATCTTAGGAAGGATCGCTTTCCATCTCAAATAAAGTCCAAGTTGATGCCAAGGGGTGATGGTCCATTCCAAGTGCTTAAGAAAATCAATGACAACACCTACAAGATTGACCTCCCACCGGAATATCAAGTGCACAACACTTTCAATATGTGTGATCTTTCTCTAGTGGATATGGTTGAGGATGACCAAATTCTGAATTTGAGGTCAAATTCCTCTCAAAATAGGGAGGATGATACGGGTTTAGAAAGCTGTCCAACAAGTTCGCGACCATTCACACGTAGTCAAGCTCAGGAGTTACAAAAAGTCCAAGCCATGCTCATGCAAATAGCCGTGTGTGAGTTGGAACTTGATCCACAAAATGGTTTAATGTTTTTAAGTTTGAAGAGGAGCCTTAAAGTGTAATAAACTTACACTCCAGGGCCACCCCATGGCAAGGGTTAAATGGTCATTTTATCTTTCATTTGTGGTGTAATATAAATAGACAACATTAGGATTATTTTGCCTTAGTTCATTCATATTTTTGGAAGACAACAAACACTTGTAATACTTTGTGACTTCTCTTTCTCATTTGGAAGGGCCAAAACCGAAACTCACTAGTGGAGTGATTGTAATACCTCGAAGATTTCTAGCAAATTTCGTCTCATGAATGCCTAGTATTAGCTTCTAAAGTGAAGGATAATTATTCCATGAGGAATAATCAAGATTTTCAAATTTTGTAATGTGAAAAATTCAATAAGCTTTCCATCGATATATGATTCTCTTAAATCCAATAACCGAGTAAGAAGTTATGACTATTTCAAGTTACCGTCATAAAACAACACCTTATTAGTTAGTGGCACGCCGCGCCACAAGAGGAAATGGCATTTGGAAATTTCCAGTAGGTGTCCACGATTATGGCGCGTCGCTCCAGCACTCTAATTCAAAATTTTCCTTTTTCTAGTGTTTCAGCGCGATTGCCCCCGCGTTGTGCCAAAGTTCTAGGTCATGAAGAAAGTGGCAATGCGATGGCTCTGTATTGCGCCATCCCTCAATTTTCCAATTGTCAATTTCTAGTGACACAGCACGATAACATTGCATCGCACCAGGGGCCCAGTTCAGGAAAATTTTACTAAAATGAACTGACGCGTTCAGGGTTAAAAGGGTTAATTTCCTACTCCTATTTAAACCCAATAACACGTGATTTAGCTATTCTTCACCAATAATATAATATTTTATCTCACGTTTCTCTCAATAACAAGCTAGAGTTTCTATTGGAGATTCGAATTCAAGAAGTTTTCACCATCAATCTTCACAAAATCACGAACTAAGGTATGCATAGTGTTCATTCATGGACTCCTTTCATCCATGAAGCCCAAGAATCCCTTTTCCAAATTCAAGTCATGGATTTTCTTATAAAGTTCATTATTGGGCTGCTTTTGTTTATGTTGATAATGAATAATTGAATTGTATTCCATGAATGAGTGTTAAATTCCATATGGGCTAATTTGTAACGGTATAGATTCATAAAACCCTAGGACTAAACCCTTGAATGAATAAATTGGAATCAAATCACGATAGTTAATTTTTGTATGATGTTGTTTACACATTCTATGCCTACTATTTGTTTGGTTGGATACCTAGATGAAGGGAAAATTTCTAATTAGCATGATATCATGAAATCCCCATGTACGTACAAGCTTATGACTATCACATGTTTGATGAAATACTTCAGTAAATGTATTATGATGATTATTATGTATTCAAGTAAGTCATGCTTTGTCAGTTTCCTTCCATCGAGTCCTGGGGGTACTAGTACCCAAAACATTAGCTATGTACCTAGAGCCATGTCATGTTTTCACGATACTTTCAGTCAAGCTATGAATCCTTAGACTTCATATAGTCTTATGACTCAGGAAAAATCTCCATGATCTCATAACTCAGTCGGTTGTCAGATATCACTAGTATTTTGTTAGTCAACGGAACTTAGTAACTCAGCTCATGTTCAGTTTAGTAAATCATGTTAAGTGTCCATTCAGATGGGAGTAGAAATTAGCACCGAGTGAACCCAAGGATGGGGACACACACTATCAGATAATGGTGTGATCCTTAAAAGTCATCTTTGCATTCCTGAACTATATAGCTAGCATAGGTTGAGACATCAACACTATCCGATGAGGGTTTATGAGGTGGATAAGCACTGTCAGATAAGGGCCCTATCATTCTCTTTTGGGGACATTATCAGATAGGGGTTTCCCACAGCTTGTCCTTACCAGTGGCACGGTATTGACACCCTTCTAATTGGGGTTACAAATTGGACCCAAAATCAACCATAATGGCGTATCAGGGGCATGTTGGTTAAATACTACCTCCCACAATTTTAGTACCAGTCTCAGTAAAAGAACTCAGATAGTTCTTCAGATTCAAGACTGTCAGATATAGTCGACTCAAATATAGTAAGAAACTCAGATAGTTATATCAGATTCAGGACTATCAGATACAGTCACCCATATTATCAGTTACATTCAGATACAACTATTTATACTATCAGTTATATCAGTTATTAGTATGTCATGTCATTAGTATTCTGATTCAGTAATCACAATATCACACTGTTAGTTACAGTTATGTATTTATATATGCATTCTTACATTCATGTTAGATAGTCAGCTAGCATTATTCATGCATGTTAACCCTTGCATTATCCTACCTGATATGTATACTCAGTACATTCCATTGTACTAACGTATTTGCGCTATGGTGTTTTTTTTACGTTACACCATAGGTTCAGAGACACGAGTTCTAGATCAATAGTAGATTCCAGTCTCAGCAGTTAGAATAGCAGTGAGTCCTCATCTTTCGAGGACATAATTATTTCTTTACTATTTTATTGATTAGTTATTAGTTGGAGTTAGTTGGGGACATGTCCCATCAACTGCTTATTCAATTATTCAGACAGTAGAGGTTTTCAAACTAGATATAGACTATTATGTTTCAGACTTCAGTGTTTACTATTTTGTTTTCGGTATTGTATTACCCCACAGATGTTACTTATCCATGTTATGTTCAGTATTAAACCTTATGGCCTTTCAATGCATGTTTCTGCATTATTCAATATTTTATGCAGTATAAAGGTACATATATCATTCATGGGTTAGCTTATGGTCCTTTGGGGTCATGAGCACCGTGTAGCATTCTAGTTCAATAAATTGGGGTGTTACAGCGATACTAGTGTTATCTCTTAGCTAGAAACTAGTGTCTTGGGGTTCTTTGAGTTCCTCTTGGTCCAAGTAAGAACTTGATATTGATATTCATTAATCTTAGGGTCCTTTCTCTTGTTAGGGCTCTTAGATCATTGAATATTGTGTGTCAAGTTTCTATCTCTTGTAATCTTGTTATCATTGTGTTGTTGAATCTAAAAGTCTAGTGAAGCCGTGTGGGGCTCTTTCGATTTACTAGATTTATTACTATTTGTTGTTCTTATTGTTAAACTTATTTTCTAGTTCCCAAAATTAAGTGTTGGAAGCCTAGTGAAGACATGTATGGCTATTTTTTATTCACTAGCACTTTGTTGATCATCTTGTTGTCCTTATGCTGGCTTGAATCTCTTGATACACACCTAGTCTTATATCAGAGTATTTGCTGACCGACACAGAAATGGTCAGTATGTGCGATGCCATTGTGGAAAAGATGCAAGAGGTTTGGGATTATGGGGTACTAACTAAATGATTGAAATCCGTGTATAAAAAAAAATATGTACAAAGACAGAGACGAACACAATAAAAAAAATTATTTCAAGCCACTTCACTTAACATGTAGAGGCAATTTTTTATGTCTAGCAAAAGTTAAATTTTTATAATGCAATAGATTTTCTATTTGTTGTAATAGATAGAATACCTGTTGTGACAGATTGATTATCTGTTAGAATGGGTTGGTTATCTGTTACATTATACAGATGTTTCTCAGTCTGTCTGTCACAATAGATATATAATCTGTTCAATATATAATCTATCTGTTGCAACTGATAGGTAATCTATTGCAACAAATCAAAAAAGTAGGAAGACATGTTATATAATATCCAACAGATGACCTACATGTTGCAACATATGTCTAAATCATTTGATAAGATATTTCATCTGTTGCAGCAGATGTATTATCTATTGCGATATTTGAATCTAGAATTTCATTTCAATTAACAAGTTCAAAACTAAGGATTAAATTATATTCATAGATAGCATAAAATAAATTGAAGCCTTAGAAAATTAGATGAAATAACGCAACAAATAAATAAAATGTAAAAAAATTATTATTGGTACAAATGATCTACTCTACAAATAAATCAACAAGTTAACCAAGAAGGATAGGTTATTACATTGACAGACTCAAGACATAAATATCTACTCAATATGGACAAGTTATTCTTCATCCGATGCTACGGAATTCAGCATTGGTCGTCGTGGATCTTTAATGTCGCTTATGTATGGTTTTTGAGCTTTCGCTTCTTTCTATTTCCATAAAAGAGAAGCATATCTTTTGAGGAGTAATCTGGAATCAAGTCCATCATTTGGTACTTGTAATCAATCGCTCAAATGCTCGACGTAAGCGACAACAAAAAGACTGCAATCCCAGCATTTAAAAAAAATAGATATTCTATATCTTGTAGTTCATGTAAGCGTTGTGAAATTTATAAAATGAAACTAACTTATGATACTTATACTTATAGGCTACCAATGGTTGATTGAGCGATTCCTTCGACATATTGTACATCAAATGGATTATCCCCGAATTCTTCAATCATCGACCAATCAGTACAAACCTTTTGGTCCAAAAAGCCACTCATATTAAGGTATGTAGGTAATATTTAGCCAGCTTTTGTATCTCAAACAACATCCCAGAACGTGTCTTTCGTGATATCGAGTCATAAACTCGGATGCGCCTTTCTTTTAGAACGACGACAACCAACATCCAATGGAATTCATCACCTACAATTGATTGGGATGTACATTTGATTAATCAAATGCCAAGGTAAGCTAGCTGGAATGCTAAAACCTTTGATGATCCTGATTAAGCATTCCTCATTTCAGGAAACTTTTGGCTATTGTTGGCAATACCTATCATTGGCATTATTGATGTAAACTTTGTACAAATAATTATTTTTCATGTATCTGTATTATACTTGTGTTTGCAACTTGGACTTCTTTTGGAGGTAGTAAAAAATTATATCGATGTGCTGCACATATTATCAAACATTGTAGATTATGTGATAAAAAAGATAATACACAGATCCAATTAAATAAAGTATTAATTAATAGTAATAAGTAAGATATTTAAACCTCATCATTCCAGCAAGTTTGGGGCTATGACATCAAATAGAACCAATTACTTGTTCGAGGATATGCAACAAAAAAGTTTAACATATCAAAACCAAGACTTAATTCATTCTCTTTGTAGTGTTTGGCATTTTGTTTTCTACATGATGATTTATATGTGTTAATGTCATGTTTTTACAACAAGAATTGTATAAATCAATATCTTTAAAATTGATTTATGTACCTGCTGGCATGATGCTTTAACAACCCATCAACAATCCATTTTGAATAGTCATTGATCAACTTTGTTAGTTTTTTGGAGCCTCGTCTGAGATGTTGAACCTTTCAAATGGATAATTCTTCCATTCTCCCGATTTGACAGGCTCCACTTTTTATTCTTCTTTGGAAGTAGTTGATGGATTATCAAATATGATATTATGCTCTTTAGTAGTAGCTTCTACTTTGACATCTACCTAGAAAGCCAGAATAATCAATGCTAATTATAGTAGATTGTCTATCTGTTGTAATAGACGAGTGTTATATTGCAACAGATGGATCATCTATTTGGGACAAATTCAAACAATTAAAACAAAGCGGTACAATAATTTTGAATAGATCATAAGACTCATCTGTTGGTAAAAATTAAAATAGTACAAAAATCTTTTTGATTTGCAGAAATAGACGGACATATGTTGCAACAGATAACACATCTGATGCAATAGGTTAGACAACAGTTGCAATAGATGTATATATCTGTTATATAATTTTGAGCAGATGTATCATCTATTGAAATAGATATGCGCCTATTTTTTTGTTGGAACAGATGATATACATTTACCTTATTCAATTCATGTTGTTCTCCTGTGGCCTTTGTACATTTAACAACGGTTCAAGACAAAGACAAAGGCGTTGCAATTTTGCTCTTTTTAATGCTTGATGATGCCTTGGAAATAACTTTCTTTCTCCTCTTAGCCACCTTGATCTCTAGTGACATGTATAGATATGAAATCCTCTTTGATGGAATGACACCCCTCTTAGATGTCATTTCTTTTACAGAATCAGTTAGTGTATTAATAACATTAATCACTCCATCATGTTTCGCCTTGGAATCATGACATTTGCATGCAGAACATTCTCTAGAAGTGGCAAAATTTGTATAATTAGTATGATCATAATCATAATGGCTTGTTGTTTGTAAAACTGTAAGAGGAGAATGATTAGCCCCAACAACAACACCACTACCACTACTACTACCATCATCAACAATAGCAAGCCCACCCTCCAAAATTATTTTTCTTGTGATGGTTGTTGCTCCAAACAATTCCATTTTATTCTATCAACAACCTTAGGGTCTAATAAAGTTTGTACAGACCGTAAAGTAAGAAAAAATGGCATCTTCAACTCTCTATTGGTCGGAACAAGCCACAGATGAACAATATAAAATAAATTAGTACATATATTAGAATGAAGATGAGATCATTTAAAATAATCATTAATTAAAATGAAAACTTGATTAGAATTAGACTTACTGCTTTTTTTGGTGGATTGAAAAGATCAAGAAATTTTGCATTTTTATCAATTTTGGCCGACAGCCATCTCAGGATTTTTGGACAAAAAACTTCTTCCTGGTAGTTCTCTTATTGTCTCAAATAAGGAATGGCTTCAAATGCCCAATCCTATAACATAACGCCTATAAATCAAAAGAATTATTGAATAAAAAATTTATCATATCATAATAAAAGAAATATTTACCATAAAAGCCTATGGAAAGCCATATAAGTCGATTGTCTTTGGAATTTACGGAGTCAACAAATATTTAACAGTCATTTTGAAGATTTTATAACCCTTAGGATAGCTGTTAAATGCCTCAAGATCCTTGGAGAGATTTATTAAACCGAGGCTTATGTTATTGTTAACATCTCTCACCCAAAGAATATTATGTACAAATCAAACCAAGCACAATGATTACTTGTGCTTCTTTGAAAGTCCTTTATCTTTCAATGCTTTTATCAAATTTTATTTTTACAGCTTGGACCAATAATAGAGGCCAAGTCATCACGATCACTCGACTTGACTTTGCCTTTTTTGGGTGTGGGGGGTGATTTTTATGAGGTTAGAGTAGGTACAACTTGAGAAGGAGAAGGAAGATAACATTTTAGTCCAGTAACTATAGCAAACTCCTTCCAACCAAAACAAACAGGCATTCCACAGTAATCTACACCTCATCCATCTTATCTTTGTTTTCATATATAAATCTACGTTTGAGAAGATCATATACCATTTTATTTGGAAACAAGCATTGTTGTCTTCCGGTAAATCAAGATATTACCTAAAACAACTTTTCCTGAAATAAGAATCTAATTTTTATTCTCAAAGTTATTTTTTGAAAGCGTTGAAAGATGTTCCCATGGCTGACTTAACCACGAAATCACCTATTAAATTTGTGGTACCATCGTACTGCATTCTCACAGAATAACAATCAATGCTACAGGTTTTGACCAACTCTTCAATGGAAGGGCTATTAGTATTTGGATCATCACTTTTGAAACATTCCTCCTCCCCGTGTTCATTATCTTCTGCTCTTGATTGAGATGATGCTTGTAAAGTAAGCTCATAGAGTGGTGGATATAGCCTAGCTGCTTCACTTGTTCCTTTACTTGGACTTAATTCGGTTTCTTTTCTTTTGGAAGCCATATTGTCTTAAATTAACAGGAACATAAACTAGATTATAATTGATTAATGCATTTTTTAAAAAAAGAACAGTAAACTTAACATGCACAACAGAAAAATAATAGTTCTAATAGACCACACATTTGTTGCACCAGGTATGTTACCAGTTGCAACATATAACCAACCTGTTGCAATGGATGAGTATATCATTGAAAACAATAAAAACATATTACTCATCTATTACACCAGGTAGTTTATCTATTGCAACATGTAACCTACCTGTTGCAATTGATGAGTAATCCATTGAAAATAATAAAAATAGATTACTCATCTATTGCACCAGGAAGGCTATCTGTTGCAACATGTAACCAACCTATTTCAATGGATGAGTAATCCGTTGGAAACAATAAAAATAGATCACTGATCTATTACACCAGGTAGGATATCTATTGCAGCATATAACTAACCTGTTGTAATGGATGAGTAATTCGTTGGAAACAATAAAAATAGGCCACACATCTGTTGCACTAGGTAGGTTATCCATTGTATCCTATAAGCAACCAATTATAGTGGATGAGTAATCCATTGGAAATAATAAAAATAGGCCACACATCTGTTAAAATAGATCACTTATCTGTAGCCAAATAAGTTATCTATTGGATCAATATTATTTAGATTTCTTCCAAATAAAAGAGTCATCTATCGGAATAGATGAATGATCTATTCTATTCATCTATTTCATTAGATGTTTAATCTATTGCATCAGATGGTTAATCTATTACATCAGATGGTTAATTTGTTGCATCAGATGGTTAATTTGTTGCATTAGATAGTTTACCTATTGCATCAGATGATTTATCTGTTGCATCAAATGGTTAATCTATTGCGTTAGATGGTTAATCTATTGCGTCAGATGGTTCATCTGTTGCAACATCATTTTTACCAAGAAAAACAAAAAATCAACCCATCAACACCAATACACACACACACACTAAGAACACAATGGTGACCAAAAATCAACAAAAAATTGAATCAACAGTCCGACAACAAGAACTACAATAACAATAAAAAAATTATATTTCACATTTCAAATTTAAGCAAGAAATATTAAAATTTTTAACCAATACTAGAAGATTTCAATCAAGTTCCCCTGCTACTTCATAACTAAAAAGACATAAATTTTTACCTGTGAAAGAAGAAATGGGATGCTGAAGAACTCAAAGTTGTTGTCACCAGAAAAGTCTTCACGTCGATTGATGGTTGAAAGTTGAAAAGAAACTCGCTCATCTATTTTTCTCCGGTGATTGAAGGGAGAAATTTTGTAGAACTATTGGCTGGGAGAGAGTTGAAAGAAGTTGTCGAGAGAGAGAGAATAGAGATGGTCGATGATTTAGAGAGGAATGGAGTATGGGTTGATTTATATTTTTGAAAAGATTAAAAAGTTTTAAAAATATTAATCAAGTCCACAATTAACTTAATCAAGTTTCCTAATTATGTTTGACCCTTAAAGTTGGTCAATGTCATCAATCCTTCATTCAAGATTTAAAAGACACCTTTTCTTCAATTTTCTCGAGTAACTTGACGTTTCAGTGTGACAGTAAATCACAAATGTTAGAATTAATTAATTAGTACTCTTCCTATTTTTTAAAAAGCGGTTATTTTAGTTGGACACAATTCTTAAAAATTAGAAAACAAAAAATAGTTTTAATAACTTACCTTTCTTCAATAATTTCTTGATTATGTAAAACTCTCTTTATGTAAAGAAGTAGTAAAATTGAAATAATGTCATTAGTATCTTCTCGATTATCTAAGTGACAATTTATTAAGGAACAAAAGGAAAATGCTAGAAAACTATTTGTTTAAGAGTGAAGAGAGTAGCTCAATTTGTGAATTTTCAATTTCCGCATCGTAATCCTCTTTTTTTAATCATATCGGATACAAAATCCGTAAGTGAACAAGAGAGTTTCTTGAATGACGAAGAAGAGAGGAAGAATGAGAGAAGAAGAAGAGGGGTGGAAGAAGAAAGAAAATGATCTATTTCTTGTATTCAACTGTGTTATTTCAATACATGGTTAGTAGTTTATATACTTGGATCATAAGTAACTTTCATCTTTACTAGTCAACTAATTGATTTGACCGGCTAACTAACTTAACTAATAGCTTAAACTTTTAGACAAATGTGAACTAACTCAACTATTCTTTTACACATAATTCATATTTGAGTAACCTCAACACTCCCCCTCAAGCATGATGAATATGTTGATAACACCTAACTTGTTCTTGAGATGGTTACGTTGGACTTTGGCCAGTCACTTTTTTGTGGAATAATCTGTTGGTTGCTTGTTAATATGAATATTCTAAGTTCCTATCATACCTTGTTGAATCATTTCTTATACAAAGTAACAAGTAATTTTAATATATTTTGTTTTTTTGTCATGAAAGGTAGAATTAGTCGCTATGTGCAAAATAATTTTGTTGTCACAAAAAATCGTGGTAGGTTCAATGATGATTATACCAAGGTCTTTCAATAATCCCAATAGCCAAGTCAGTTCAACAGTGGTAGTTGGCAAGCTTCTGTACTTAGCTTCAACTGGGCTTCTAGAATCTGTTGTTTGTTTCTTGAATCTCTAGGATATCAAAGAATTACCAATCTTAATAAGAACGGAAAATGTATAAATATACCTCCGAACTTTAATAAATGATATAAATATACCCTATATCATATTTGGGTACAAATATATCTTTGCTGTTAATGAAAAAGTATAAATTTATCCTCAAACTTTAATAAATGGTACAAATATACCCTCTGTCATAATTTCGGTACAAATATACCCTTGTCGTTAATGAAAAGATACAAATATACCCTTCTAGTTAACGATGAGGCACATGTCAGCATCATATTAGTTGAACCTTTGTAATTTATTTTATCTGTGAATAATTTAATCTATCCTAAATTATAACTCATATCCGATCCAAATAATTCAACCTAAAATTATATTCCTTATCCCTTGTAGCGACCTAAAAATTTGATGAAATATGTGAAATTTGTGATTTTGTGTTATTTGACTACTTTAACCCTCTCCATAGTTGTACTGTGATATTTATGGGCTGTGAGAGTGATTGAGATGATTTCTGATGCATTTTGGCATTGTTTATACGATAATGTGGTGTTTGATGGCTTCGAGAGCCTTATTTTGGACTTATGTGGATATCTTTTGATCCGTACGATAGATGACCAAATGAACTATGCCAGCGGCTCCAAAATATCGATTTTAGTCTAGACATACCTTTGGTTCAGATCCCAATGCACTCGAGCTCATTTCGACCTATTGATCAAACAGTTGAAAATTTTGAAAAATAAATGTGGGACCCATATTTAATCGAAACAACCTCTAATGGAAAATTTGACTTCGCCAGTAGATCTAGAATGTCGATTTTAGGGTGTTAGCATGTTTGGTATGATTTTACATCTTTTAAATCTTATTTCGATCCTCGATTTGAAAAATTATGATTTCGGATTTTAGGGGTCAACTTTGTAAAAATGATATTGTTTTTCAAAATCTGACTTCTTCAACGTGTCCATAACGTTGAATTTAGTATGGTTGCATAGTTCATTTGCATATATCAGGCTCCGAACAAAACTCGGATACCCAGTCAAAGTCCGGGTTGGACTTTAAAAGGGAAAAAACTGCAGCTATAGCAGCTTTTCAGCTACATATTGAAGATTTTCTCCTCTTTTTGGCTCATTTTGCTCATTTTTCATCTTGTTTCTTGAGAGTTAAACCCTTAAATAGTATGGAAGCTTAAAAGTGAAGCTTGTGAAGCTAAATTAACACCTATTTCGTGATTTTTTTACGGATTTAAGGTAAGAATTCACTATTTTCTTAGTAATTTCTTGATAAATTTTTCAAAACCCCAAAAATCTTAGGGCGTGATTTTAAACTTCAATTTCACCCCTTTTCACTTGAGTAATGTTTTTATCTTATAATTACTAGTTTTTCATGAATTTAACCATAAAAAAGACTTCGATTCTTAATTTCAACCCGAATTTAAAAAAAATTACCCAATAAAGCTCAAAAATAGTTTTTCTTCGATTTGAACCTCATATTTTACTTAATTTAACTTAGGTTTTCATATGTAGGTTCCTAAAAATATAGGAAACATGTTTTTGAAGTAAAGTTCTGATTTTGCCCTTCTTTTTCGAAAACTTGTTTCGGGGGTTTGTTTTGACCCCAAACCAAAAATAGTCAACGTTGATGTCATTGGTTTTGTTTTGACACGTAGATTTCATAGTTGATGTTTGTAGTATAGTTTGAGATTGTTCGTGAAAATTAAAGTCGTGGGTTTAAAGTGTAGCACACCGGTTTTGGCCTTTAAGGTAGGTTATGGCATAACTCTTTTAGACTGGGTTGCATAGTAAATGATAATACAAAATGGATGTTGAGTGTGGAAAATAATCATGAAAAATGGCTATTTATGTGTTGTTCCCGTGTGGGGGCCAACATGTAATATAATTGTCAAAATTAAGTTATTATGTGATATGTGTGATCGTGTGGGGTTCTATGCTATGTTAATAGACTTGAATACTTGTGAATAATTGTATTGTGTTGTTAAGATGCTTAATATGGTATCGTTGGTGTATTGTGATTGTATTCATACTTTATTGGAATATGAGACGTGGAAATTCATGGATGAAACTGAAATAATGAGTGAATATTGACTCACATAGTTGTGGAAATATATCATTGTGGTTGGTTGTGAAAATACTCATTGTTATTGGTTGTGAGAATTACATCGTCATGTCATACTCATTCATGAAACATTAGTACCACCGGCAACATCTGAGAAACATTGACAATACTTTTTTAAAACCCTCCTCAAGGGATGTGCCGGTGAGGAGATATTGTAACACCTTATAAAACCCTTTCTGAGGAATGTTCCAAAAAGGAGATATGAGATATGTGGATTTTATACGGGTTGACAAATCCCCCATGGGTCCTTCTTTGGGAGGCTTGCCTCCGTAGGTGTATACGGGGATTGTGCAACGATCTCAAAAGTTGTGCGATGACCTCATGCATCATCATCATCATATATATTGCACTTACTTTATTGTTTTATGTTGTGTTGTATTACCATATAAACTTGTCAGCTATGTATTTATCGTATCTTCTTTTACTTGTATTTGATGATCTTGTATATGTATGTTCCCTCTTGTTCTTCCTATATGTGATCTAATATGTACTTTTGTTTTATCTTGGTGTGATATTGTAATATATGTAAGATATATTAGAACTATTAGTGCAACCGGTTTGGGCTATAGTTGTGGGACATTTTTTGATTGCAGGTGACGTGCCCTTAGTGTATATTTTGTATGCTTTATTCACTACTTTTCTTGGTCGGCCTATGATACCTACTGAGTATAAGTGGACCGTACTCATTCGTATTGCGCCCTTTTGGTGCACCTCCTAGATCGAGTGCGCCTCAAATTGATTGACTTAGGCAAATGTTGGAGCTTCCAAGGTAGTGGTTAAACATTCATACGTCTGAAGTTCACCTCTATTTTTCTACTGTAGTTATGTCTTTATTAGTATTAGAGATAGATATTATTCTTTTTTGATTATTTTTCTGATGTATTTGACTCTTGGATTGTATTAGTAGTTCTTACACTATTAACACCTAATTTTAGGCTTGATTGGTATTTTGGATAAGTTTTTTCGAATTGTTATGATTACTTATATGGTTCGATTTTGTTCTGAAAGCCTTACCTTGGGATATTTCTATCTTTTTCTCTTTTGTATTGGTTTAGGTGATAGGCTTACTTATTAAGGTACGCCTTGACAAGTGCCATCATGACCTTTATTTATGGGTCATCTCAAATTGGTATTAGAGCAACCAGGTTTCATTAGTCTCCAGGGTGTAAGAACGAAATGTCTAATAGAATCTTGTGGATCGGTACGTAGACGTTTATATCCATCTTCGAGATGCTGTAGGACATCTTTAGGAAACTTTTCTTATTTTATTCTTTATCGTGGAAAGTTCTTTTATACCTTGTGTTTTGAGTTGTATTTCACTCTTTTTGTGTAAATAGTATGGCTTATACTGTTATCATTTGTGAAATACTGTGAGAGATTGTTGGAGATTGTTTATTGGTTATAGGCTTGTTGATGTTCCTGAGTTGTCATGGGATCAATTTACTGGTGCCTTTTCGGAGAGATTCATGCCTTATAGTTGAGGGATCAGATGCGAAATGAGTCAGATTATTTGGAGAAAGGCTCTATGACAGTTGCTGAGTATGAGGCATATTTCCCTGCCCTATCCAGATATTGCTATGATAGTATTTCCATCAAGTTTGAGAAGATTCAGAAGTTTGTAAAAGGTTTAGATGTATCTTTTCATTTGTCTATGTCTCAGATGGTTATGCTTAGGGCTTTCTTTTAGAGTATTATGGATCATGTTAAAGTGATAGAGGATATTCCTCGGGTATCTTGGGAGGCGCCCAGAGGGTGCACCATTTTGGTAAGTTCAGAGGTCAGACTCCATGAGGCAAAGATTTTAAAGGTTCTCAATAGTCTTCTAGTTCAGAAGTGTAGAGTGTCCATCAGGTCAAGTTTAGAATTTTCTATGTATGGGATAAGACTAGACATGTGGCCAAGGATTGTTCCCATCGTGTGTTTAAAGCTACTCCTATTTTAGCTGTGAGGGGTAGGGGTGCTACTAGAGGTATGAGGGGCAGAGGTAGTGGAGCTCATGGGGGTAGCAGTAGGTCCATTTAAGTAGTTGGTTGTCATGGTCAATTTTATGCTATACTAGATAGACCAGAGGCAGAGCCTTCTAATATTGTGATTACAGGTATCATCCCTATTTGTTTCAGACCTGCATCTGTGTATTATTTGATCCCAGGTTGACTTTGTCCTATATGCCTATATATTTTGCTTTGGGTTTTGATTCTGTTAGTGATCCTCTTGCCATGCCTATTTGTGTATCTACCACTGTAGGTGATTCTTTAGTGGTGGATCTAGTGAACCGATCTTGTAGTGTGACTTTTGCCGGGCGTGAGTTCTTAGTAGAATTTCTTTTGTTAGATATGGTCGATTTTGATATTATTTTGGGCATGGATTGGTTGTCTTCTTATCATGCTATCTTAGATTATTTTGCTAAGATTGTGACTTTAGCTTCATCAGGTGTGCTAAGGATAGCTTAGAAGGGTATACTTTATTCAGGTTATAAGAGGGCCATATCTTATTTAGGCTCATAAATTGGTTAAGAGGGGATGCTTATCTTACTTGGCCCATATGTATGACACAAGTGTTATTTCGCCTCCTTCTTTGGATTCTATATGGATGTGTTCCGTATGGACTTGCCTAGTATGCCTCCATATCAAGATCTTGATTTTAGCATTGATGTTGAGCTGGACCCCAAGACCATTTCTTTTCCTCCTTATAGGATAGCCCCAATAGAGTTGAAGGAACTAAAGGATCAGTTACAGGAGTTATTGGATAAGGGATTTATCTAACCTAGTATTTCACCTTGGGGTGCCTCTGTCTTGTTTGTGAAGAAAAAGAATGGGTCATGTATTGATTATCACAGTTGAATAAGGTGACAGTTAAGAATTAGTGTCCTCTTCTTCGCATTGATGATTTGTTTGATTAGGTTCAGGTGTTGTAGTTTTTTTGAAGATTGATTTGAGGTTCAATTATCATCAGTTGAGGATTAGAGCTTCGAATATTCCGAAGATAGTTTTTTGGACTCAATAAGGTCATTATGAGTTCTTGGTCATGTCTTTTGTGTTGACCAATACCCCTGCCGCATTCATGGGGTTGATGAACTGAGTGTTTCAACCGTATCTCGACTCCTTTATTTTTGTATTTATAGATGATATCTTGGTTTATGAGAAGCATTTGCGAATTGTGCTTCAGAGATTGAGAGATGAGAAGTTATTTACAAAGTTCTCTAAGTGCGAGTTTTAGTTGGAGTCTATTTTTTTGTTGGATCATGTGGTGACTAAGGAAGGTATTATGGTTGATCTAGCTATGGTTGCAGCAGTTCGTAATTGGGCTAGACCTACTTCGCCCAATGAGATTCAAAGTTTTGTTAGCTTAGCAGGCTATTATCGGTGTTTTGTTGAGGGTTTCTCTACTATTGCAGCTTTATTGACCAAGTTGACCCAGAAAAAGATTTCTTTTCAGTGGTTTGATGTTTGTAAGGTGAGCTTCCAAAAGCTCAAGGACTTGTTGACTTCAACTCTTATATTTTCTTTGCCCAAGGAGGGTGTGGTCTTTACCGTGTTTTATGATACTTTCAATGTTTGATTAGGTGTTGTGTTGATGTAAGAGGACAAGGTAATTTCATATGTATCTCGTCAGTTGAAGACTCATGAGAGGAATCATCCTACACATGATTTGGAGTAATGAGTAGTTGTGTTTGCCTTGAAGTTATGGAGTCCGTTGTGAGATCTTCTCAGATCATCGTATCTTTCAGTACTTCTTCAGCCAGCGAGATCTTAATATCAGGCAATATTTTTGGCTTGAGTTTCTTTAGGATTATGACCTGACCATTCTCTACCATCCGAGCAGGGTTAATTTGGTTGTAGATACCTTGAGCCAAAAGTTAACTAGCATGGATAGCTTGTCTCATCTTTTGTCCTATTAGAGGCCCTTGGCCTTAGAGGTTTAGTCTTTAGCTCACCCGATAGTTAGACTTAATATTTCGACACCTGGGCGTGAAATTGTCATTTGTGGAGGCTAGATCTTGTTTTATGGAGCATATTTAAGCTCATTAGTTTGACAATGTTGGATTGAGGTTGATTCGAGATAAGGTGTTGAGTTGGGAGGGTAAGGTGGCCGAGTTTGTATGTCGAGAGGGGTGACTGGATTAAGTTGATCTTAGAGAAGACCCATTATTCCAGATATTCTATCCATTTAGGTGTGACTAAGATGTATCATTA
Organism: Capsicum baccatum var. pendulum; assembly: GCA_030864225.1. Classification (NCBI taxonomy): domain Eukaryota; kingdom Viridiplantae; phylum Streptophyta; class Magnoliopsida; order Solanales; family Solanaceae; genus Capsicum; species Capsicum baccatum. Next base: position 93,608,065 of record CM061551.1, read on the forward strand.
TTTGAGGCAACACTACGGTGGGGTGGTATAAGGTGAGATATGGCATATTTTGTGGCTCATTTCCTATGTTGTCAACAGGTGGAGGCAGAGCATATGAGACCTAGTGGATTTCTTCAGAGGTTACTCATTCCTAAGTGGAAGTGGGAATGGATCACCATGGACTTTATGACTGGTTCGCCTCATAAATCTCATGGTTCTGACAAAGCTTGGGTTATCGTGGATCGATTGACCAAGTTAGCTCATTTTATTTTGGCTGGGGTCTTATTCAATGATGAGTGATTAGCCCCTATCTTCATTTGTAAGATTATGCATCTGCATGGTGCATCGATGACCATTATCTCACATCGAGGTTCTGTGTTCACATCTCACTTTTGGAATACTTTTCAAGATGAGTTGGGTACTCAGGTTGATCTTAGCATATCATTTCACCCAAGACTGATGGCCAGTCAAAGCGGACTATCCAAGTTTTTGAGGATGGTCCGCACATGCGTGATGGATTTTGGTGGCTAGTAGGAGCAACATTTGTCTTTAGAAAAGTTTATATATAATAACAACTATAATTTTAGTATTGATATAGCTCCTTTTGAGGTGTTATGTATGGTAGGCATTGGTGGCTAGTAGGATCAGTATTTGGCTTTAGCAGAGTTTACATATAATAACAGCTACAATTTTAGTATTGATATAGCTCCTTTTGAGGGGTCATATAGTAGCATTATCGCTCCCCAGTGGATTGGTTTGATGTTTTAGAAGTGAGATCTCGAAGTGCAAAATTTCTCCATGAGTCTTTAGATAGAGTCCGGGTCATTCAGGATAGACTTAGAGCAGCTCAAAGTAGGCATAAGTACTATACTGATTGTAGACTTCGTGTATTGAGATTTGGTGTTGGAGATTATTTTTTCCATCGAGTTTCAACCATAAAGGGTGTGATGAGGTTTAGGAAAAGGAGAAAGCTTAGCCCCAGGTATATTAATCTATTTGAAATTCTTCAGATTATTGGTAATATGGCTTATGAGTTGTCTTTTCCCCTTGATCTATCAGTTGTTCATCCATTTTCATATTTCTCTGCTTCATCACTATATTCCTGATGAGTCTCATATCATTCATTGGGAGTCGGTTCAGTTAGATAAATGGTTGTCCTTTGTTGAAGAGTCAGTTTACTTGAGAGGTCCAGTCTGATATGCGTTGTTCTTATCCTCAGCTCTTCATTGATTCAGGTATTTCTTTGCCCTTAGTTTGAGAATGAACTAGATTTTTAGTGGTGGATGATATGACAACCTAAAAATTTGCTGAAATATGTAAATTTGTGATTTTGTGTGATTTCACTATTTACCCCTCTCCATAGTTGCATTATGGTATTTCTGAGGTGTGGGAGTGATTGACATAATTTCTGATGCATTTTGGTATCATTTATGCGATATTGTGGTTTTAGATGGTTTTGAAAGCCTTATTTTGGACTTATGTTGATATCTTTTAATTCGTGTGATGGATGTCTAAATGGATTGTGCCTGTAGCTCTAGAATATCGATTTTAGGCTTGGTAGATCTTTTGCTCGGGTCTCGATGCACCCGAGCTCATTTCGATCTATTGATCGAAAAGTTGGAAAATTGGAAAAATGAATGTGGGACTCACATTTGGTTGAAACGACATTGAATAGAAAATTCAACTTCACCAACAGATCTGGAATGTAAATTTTAGGGTGTTATCATATTTGGTATGATTTTACAGCTTTTAAATCTCATTTCGACCCTCGATTTGAAAAATTGAGATTTCGGGTTTCAGGGATCAACATTTTGAAAATATATTTTTTTGAAAATCTGACTTCTCCAACACATCTGAAACATCGAATTTAGTATGGTTGCATAGTTCATTGCATATATCGGACTCCAAATGAAACTCGAGCACCCCGTCGAAGTCTGGGTTGGACTTTAAAAGGGAAAAAAACTGCTGCTATAGCAGCTTTTCAGCTACAATTGCAGATTATCTCCTCTTTTTGGCCTATTTTGCTCATTTTTAATCTTATCTCTTGAGAGTTAAACCCTAAAATAGTATGGGATCTTAAAAGTGAAGCTTGTGGGAGCTTAGAAAGCTAGATTAGCACCTATTTCGTGATCTTACTATGGATTTAAGGTAAGTTTTTCACCATTTCCTTAGTATTTGTTGATAAATTTCTCAAAACCCAAAAATCTTAGAGCTTGATTTTAAACTTCAATTTCACTCCTTTTCACTTGAATAATGTTTGTATCTTATAATTACTAGTTTTTCATGAATTTAATCAACAAAACAACTTCGATTCTTGATTTTAACCCGAATTTCAAAAAATTTACCCGGTAAAGTTCAAAAATGATTTTTCTCCGATTTGAACCTCGTTTTGACTCAATTTAACTTGGGTTTTCAGTTGTAGGTTTCTAAATATATGGAAAACATGTTTTTGAAGTAAAGTTCTGATTTTGCCCTTCTTTTTTGAAAACCTATTTTGGGGGTCCGTTTTGACCCTGAACCTAAAGTAGTCAATATGGGTGTCATTGGTTTTATTTTGATGAGTAGATTTCATAATTGATGTTTTTAGTGGGGTTTGAAGTGTAGCGGATAGGTTTCGGACTTTGAGATAGGTTATGGCTTAACTTTTTCAGACTGGACTGGATAGTAAATAATGATACACAATGCATGTTAAGGGTGAGAACTAATCATGAAAAATGGCTATTTATGTGTTGTGCCCGTGTGGGGACCTATATGTGATGTAATTATCAAAATTGAGTTATTATGTGATATGTGTGACCGTGTGGGATCCTATGTGATATGAATACATGTGAATAATTGTATTGTGTTGTTAAGATGCTTAATATGGTATCATTGGTGTATTGTAATTATATTCATACTTTATTGGCATATGAGACATCTGGAAATTCATGGATAAAACTGAAATAATGAGTACTAATTGGCTAACATGGTTGTAGAAATATATCATAGTGGTTGGTTGTGAAAATATCCATTGTGATTGATTGTGAGCACACAACCTCATGTCATACTTATTCATGAAATATTGGTACCACCATGGCAACACCTTTTTAAAACTCTCCCCGAGGATGTGCCGGGGAGGAGATATTGAAAAACCTTATAAAACCTTTTTCGAGGGATGTGTCAGAAAAGAGATATGAGATATTTGGATTGTATACGATTTCACGAACCCTCCATGGGTCCTGCATTTGGAGGCTTGCCTCTATAGATGTATACAGGGATTGTGCGACGATCCTGAAGGTTGTTCGACGACCTCGTGCATCATCATCATCATCATATACTGTAAGACCTCGCATAATTCTAATCTTAACTTAGTCCCTCAGAGCTTGTTAAGGGGTCCCTGACTTAAAAAATTTCAGCTAAGTATTCAGACTTAGTATTATTTTTGCCTTCAAAAGTTGTCAACTCGATTTCACGACTCTTATGACCGTAAAGTATCAATCTCTAGGTAGATTCATGATCAGGAATGTCATTAGGTGTTTCTGGACAAGTTTTGGATTTTTTGAACCTCGTTTAGACAATGTTTAAATGACGAAAATAGTGAGTCGACGTGATCTCGATGCGTTGCATCGTCCATCGCATCAACAGATAATTATTCCCTCATCTTAGTGCAATTTCCAGTGAACCAATGCAAACTCGATGTGGCGCGCCGGCTATTAAGTTGATCCCATCGATGCTGCGCGTCCGTCTGCGCATCGATAGTTCAGTTTTTAGTCATTAAAAAGCCACGTCCTTAGGGGTATTTGGGTCTTTTCCCACAACCTTTAGCCCACAAAAACACAAAATTTAGCCCTCTATTTGCAACATACACTCGTTATTTCACAAATTGCTCAAGAACCTTAGGTGATTGAATTTCAAATTCAAGGCTCAAGATTCCACCATTAATCTTCAAGAATTTATCAACCAAGGTATGTAAAGTATTCATCCAAGGGTTTCTTCCACCCTAAGAAACTCTTTTAAACCTCAAGTAGTTTGATTTCATGATTTCAATGATTGGAATTTATGTGTATTCATGATTATTATTTGAATTAGGTTCCTATTTCATGATTTACTACACATTTCATGTGGAATTGATTGTTATGTGTGTAGATTCATGTGAATCCATGTTAAACCCTTGAAATAGTGAAATTGGAATTGAATCATGATGCTCACATGATGTTTATTATTATGTGCATGTACTATGCCATGCAAGTGTTTGATAAAATGCCTTTATAGATACATTATGAACAAGTGTGCATTCTTATGATATGCAACATCATGTGATGCTTTACTTTTCATGTTATCGAGTCCTGAGGGTATTTAATACCCGACAATTTAGTTGTTTACCTAGAGCCAGTGTCAGTTATAGAATAATCTCAGTAATGCCTCGATCAAAAGAATTCAATCAATTATAGAAACTTAGGAAATCTCAGTAGTGTTTGTAATTCAGTCACAATATTCAGTTCAGACCTCAGTAGTACTTTGTACTCAGCCAGTTAATATAATTCAGTAGTATTTCATCAGTCCACAAAAACTAGTGAACTCAGTTCAGTTCAGTCAAGCAGTAAAATTAGTAACAGTTCAGTCCAGCCTAGTACAAACTAAAAATTAGTTCAGTGTCTATTAAGTTGGGAGTAGGATTCAGCACCGATCGAACCCAGGGATGGGGGCACTTTTGCCAGCAGAGGGTTTGACCCTTAGTATCAATACCTGCGTTACATAACTACGTAGCCAACGTAGGTTGAGATATTTTTCTGGCAAATATTATGAGGGTAGATATATCTCATTCAATTTTTCCTTCCAGTGAGGGTTGACAAAAGTGCTTTCTATCAGAGAGGGTTAATTCACAACTTATCTCTACCCATACAACGGTATTGACACCCTTCCAAGTGGGATTACAGTTTCGACCCCAATTTATTTAGAAATGGGTATGTCAGTTAGATGATTACCTCCCACAATTTCAGTTTCAGATTCAGTCTCAGTATAGAACTCAGATCAGTTCTATAGATTCAAGACTCTCATACACAGTCATTCAGCTCAGCGCAGAACTCAGTATAGTTCTACAGAATCAAGACTGTTAGATATAATCATTCAGTAATCAGTAGTACAGTATCAGTAAACTCAGATATCACTTAATCAATATTCAGATTCTGTATTCAGTATTATCACGATCTCAGTTACAGTATACATATTTATGCATGTACTCTCATTTAGTTATATTCATGTCATTCAGTCTGTATTGTTCATGCATATGAACCTACGTATTTCAGCCTACCTCACTTAGCATACCAGTACATTCAACGTACTAATGCATACTTTTCTCTTGCGCTATGATGTCTTATATCAAAGGTTCAGATGCATGAGTCCCGATCATCCTTAGCAATTTTAGATTTTCAGCAGTTAGAGTTAGTGATGAGTCCTCATAGTTCGAGGACATAATTATTATATCAGAATTTTAGCTTATTTCATTAGTCGGAGTTAGTTGGTGACTTATACCATTAACTTTATATTTTAGACAGTTTAGAGGCTTTTCAGACTAGAGTATTTTCAGACAGATGCTTCAGTTTTGGTATTGTTATACCTTATTCAGTTTTAATTCAGTATTGAACCTTATGGAAAATTTTTGTCTAATTTATGCATATTACAGCATTATTATTATTCAGTTACTACAACAGGTACCAGTCATGGGTTAGCTTGAGGTCCTTCAGGATTATGAGCACCGTGTAGCATCTAGGGTACAGACTTAGGGCATTACAAACTTGGTATTAGAGCCTAAGGTTCAATAATGTCCTAGGAAGTCTAAAAGTCTCATCTAGTAGAGTCTTGTACATGGGTGTGTAGCATGCCACACTTATGCACCAAAGGCTATGAGGTGTTTTAGGAAAGGTTTCCCTTTTTTCAGTACTCATATCATGCGAGTAAGCATGGGCTTAAGTTAAACTCTCTGTCTAATCCAAGTTTCTCTTTCGTTTACAAAATATGCCTCCAAAGAGGACTAAGGAAAGAGAAATGGGAGACTAGTCAGAACCCCAGCCCGTCCAGGCAGATCCTCTGGATGAACATGTCTCCCACGCTGAGTTCAGAGCAGCTTTCACCACCTTAGATCATTCTGTGGCAGCCCAGAAAGAATGTCCAACTATTATTCTGGCCAACCCAGTGGCCAATATTGCTGCAACGAGAATTTGGGACTTCACCCGAATGAACCCTCCATCTTTTACATGATCTAAGTCAGATAAGGACCCTCTGGAATTTCTTGATTAGGTGCAGAAGTTTATAGATATTATGGGGGTGACTGCTATTGAAAGCACTGAGTTGTCCATATATCAGTTGTAGGATGTGGCATACTCATTATTTAAATAGTGGAAAGTAAAAAGGGTCGCGGATGCAGGACCCATTAAATGGGAGGAGTTTGCAGTTGTTTTTCTGGATAGGTTCTTCCCACTGGAGTTGAGGAAAGCGAAGGTTTTAGAGTTTATAAATCTAAAGCAGGGTAGTATTACTGTACAGGATGTTCCCTCAAATTTACTTAGTTACCCAGATATTCCCCCCCTTGTAGTAGCAGATAGAAGATCTAAGATGAGTAAGTTTGTGTCTGGGGTATCTAGTAGTATGGTCAAAGAGTGTAGGACCACAATGTTGATTAAGGAAATGGACATATCCAGGCTCATGGTCCATGCTCAGAAGATAGAGGATGCCAAGAATAAAGAGAAGGAGAGGGAGCACAAAATAGCGAGAATAAGTAGTTTCAAATATGCTCAGCCTAAGTCAGATGGTGGGAATCATTCTCAGTTCTACCTGAAAGCCTCAGTTCTAGCTCCGTCCTCATCCAATGCTCCTATGCCAAAATTTAGAGACGACAATAGAGATAGGGCATCTGGACCTAAACCTCATGGTAGTGTTAGCAGTGCCCGAACTAATCCCCTTTGTCAGAGGTGTAGCATAAACCACCAGAGTATCTGTATAGCTGGCAGTGATGTATATTTTGGATGTAGCAAGACAGGACATAGGGTTAGACAGTGTCCTCAGGTGGGTTTTGATGATAGGCGAATTTACACGCCTATAGTGCTATATTTTACCCATATTTTAGCCTAGTTTTGAGAACAAATTATATATTTCATGCACTTTTAGTCCTTTTTCCTGTAAGTGAGCTAACGAACATGATTAGCAAAGTTTCAGGTATAAATGATGCATAATTCAGCATTTTATGGATTACTTGATGCCAAATAAAGCTTCACGAAAGGAGAAAAGGAAGCTTGGACGCCTAAGGACCAAAAGTGACGCATGGAAAATATGTCCCGGGCAAAAACAGCAATTCTGAAGACTTTGGGGACTAGCAGTAACTTAGTAGGATTAGGATAATGATACATTAACCTAGTACAATTGGGTTAAGTATTTCATTAGCTTAGTAGGATTAGGATAATGATACATTAACCTAGTACAATTGGGTTAAGTATTTCATTAGCTTAGTAGGAATAGGATATGGGTATTATAAATACCCTATTTTGCTAGAGATTTTTATTCATTCTTCTACTATTCCTCAACAATTCTCATTCTAGTTTTAATTCATCTTTCTATTTCTTCTTCTATTCATCTATTCTTAATTTCCGCAACAGGAGAAACGTCACTTGCAAGAAATCACGCCTAACGCCTACCACACTTGTGCTACACGAAATTCTTATTGTGGTATAATAACAATGTCAATTGTGATTTCCTTCGCACTCATGGGTAACTAAACTTCTCTATTGGGGTTATGGAAGCCGAATGAGATACTATCTATTACTATGAGTTTGTGAGTTCGTGACACGTATGCTGCTTATATCATTATTCTCTTCGTCTTAACCTAAATTCTTTGTGGTTGCAAACGCAAGAATACGCCAGTATAACATTTAACTTGTTCGAAAGAAAGGTTATCTGTCTGGAAAAGAGATAATGTCAAGGTAGTAGTGTCCCATCCCCTATTAAAAAGTTAGTGCCGTAACTGGATTAACCTCTTGGAGAATTTGTACCGTTAGACACGCTTTAAGCTTGAAAGAGTTAAAGTGAAATAATCCTCGAATAGGTCGAAAGACGCCTGGATTTACCATCGAATACAATTCTCTATAAGCACATGCATGTCTGAATTCCGCATAACTCATAGCTAATAGAGACGTAAACTCAGAAGGTAGACATAACCCCAACTCTTCAATTCTCATTGTTTTACAACCTACTAAACATTCTTTCTTTTTACTTTGCTATTTTCATCTTTTACTTTAATATTTTGGTTAAACATTACAATCCCCCCTTTTTACGAGACTTGCACTAAAAGTCTAGTAATCGTTGCTTACTTGTTGACCAAACTATTCCCTGTGGGATCGATACCCAACCCAATTGGGTTCTATATTTGCTAACGACCGCTTTACACTCCTACGAGAGCTGTATATTGAGAGTTATCAAAAATTGGCGCCGTTGCCGGGGAATACGAGTGTCAATTAAGTTCGTGATAATTACTAGACCCTTTGGTCAAAGATTCTCGTACTTTTACTTTTAGTTGTTGTTTTTGTTTACTGCAGGTTTGTATTCAGTGCATGCCCCATACTTGAAGTTCTGGTCAACCGTTATTACCTATCAATCCTGAACCACAAAGAATTGGCAGAATGGAGGCACAAATGGAAATTGAAAGAATGGCTGCTCAACAGGAGCAGGCGAGATTAGCTGATCTTGCCGCCGTCCAAGTACACCAACAAAACATTGATAACCCTGGGCGAGCAACAAATCCTGACGATGAGGATTTAGGTGATGACGAGTTACTAAACCCAACGCATGATGCTGAAATTGCAACACCTGCCAACAGAAGAGGTCGTCAAGCTCGGTTTAGGTATGATCGCCAACCCATGCAACCAGCTTTTGATGACGATGATGATGATCTTGATGTAGCCGGAGCCATTGGAGCCATAATTCCTCCACCATTAGCGCCCGGAGCCAAGTTTAACATCACAAGCACCATGATTCAGTTATTGCAACTCAAGGGATTATTTGGTGGACTAGCAGGCGATGATCCGAATATGCATCTCATCAACTTTATTTCTACATGCAAGTCGTTCGACAATCCTGGTGTTGGTCAGAACGCAATTCGATTACGTCTATTTATATTGTCTCTGTCTGGAGAGGCAACTCTATGGTTGAATGGGCTGACTCCTGATTCGATTACAAATTGGAGGCGATTGAGAGATGAAATCAACAACTTTCGTCAGCTTTCAACTGAAGCCCTTCATGAAACATGGGAGAGGTTCAAGACAAAGCTAGCAAGATGCCCAAACCATCACATGACTAATGTTCACCTAATGGAGATATTATACAGAGCCTTGAATTCAATAACTAAACCAGTGGTGGATAATGCGGCTGGAGGATCTTTTATGGACCTCACCTTTGGTCAAGCAAGAAATATGATAGATCGTATAACGAAGCAAAGTAGAGCTTGGCATACCAGGGATTCTGAGGTAGCAAGCCCCACTTTATCTATTGGCATGACTACAGACCAAAGAAGAAGAGAAGAAGAACGTGATCAAGATATGGCGCACATGAAAACACAAATAGATCTTCTTACAAAGCATTTATTATCAGGGAAGACCGAAAAAGTGAAAGCTATTGCGTCAAAAGGAAGAGACGAATCTGATTCGGAAGAAGAGGCCAACTACTTGAACAATCAGGGGGGTTTCCGAGGTAATACCCAAGGAAACCAAGGTCGGAACTATTATGATAAATCTGGAAACAAGGACCAAGGTAGTTGGAAGAACAAGAATGAAAAGAGTGGTTTGTACATTCCCCCTGGAAGACGTGACGCCACCACATCTAGTTCTGGAAGTATGGAAGACATGATAGCTAAAATCCTGAAAGGAATGGAAGCAGTGAGTGCGGGAGTAATGGAGGTAGTTAATGATGTGTCCTCTATGAAAAAAATAGTTGATTCTCATTCCACTTCAACCAAGCAAATAGAGCAGCAATTGAGCCAACTTTCAGCAGCACTCAATCAAAGAAAGGCTGGCACTTTACCTAGCGATACTGTGCAAAACCCAAGGAATGATGGGTCATGCATGGCCATCACTACCCGAAGTGGTAAGGTTCTGGAAACTTCAGCAAAAAGCAATCAAGTGGTTGACGAAGTAGTGGACATTGATGATAAGGCGAAAGGAGAAGATGTCGCTGCAACTAATCCTATCGTCAACGACGTCAACCCCAACAATTTGCAACCTGAAAAAGCTGAAAAACGGAAATAAGAGGAGAAGAAAGCCGTGGAGAGAAAAATTCCATACCCACCACCACCTTTCCCTCAAAGATTGAAGAAGGTGGCGGATGACACGAAGTTCAGCAAATTCATGACTATGTTAAAGAAGCTGACCATTAATGATCCATTGGTGGAGGCACTTGAACAAATGCCTGGGTATGCGAAATTTATGAAGGATCTTTTGACAAAGAAGCGGGCAGCAATTTATGAGTTGAAAGATGATGTTCATCACTGCAGGGCAATCGCTACCCGATCAATAGTTCAGAAGAAGGCTGACCCCGACGCTTTTACTATTCCTTGCACCGTTGGATCTTTGAATTTTGCCAAAGAATTATGCGACTTAGGATCCAGCATCAATTTGATGCCATTATCTATCTATAAGAAGTTGGGGTTGGGTGATCCTACTCCAACCAACATAAGGCTCGTAATGGCGGATAGGTTGGTAAAACGACCTGTTGGTATTTTATGTGATGTCTTGGTAAAGGTTTCTTCATTTATCTTTCCGGCAGACTTCGTTATTTTTGATTGTGAGGCAGAATCAAAAGTTCCCATAATCTTGGGGAGTCCTTTCCTTTCTACGGGAAGCGTGCTTATTGATTTGAGAGCTAATGAGCTTTCATTCCGAATAAATGACGAAGTAGTTCGCTTTGATGTTTGCAAATCAATGAAGCAACCCAAAGATCTGAGTGTATTTTCGGTGGCTGATGTTTTCTTTGATGATGAGAAAGAATTACTTGAAGAAGAGCAAATTATTGATGACCCTTTGGCGGTTGTGCTCATGAATGGAGAGAATGAGGATGCTGAAAATTGTGAAGAAGTTATTGGTGCTCTATCAGGATTAGGGACATATCACTATGCTCCCAAGAAGCTGGACTACTATATATCAACGAAAAGCTGTGTGAGTCCTCTTTTCTATGAAATCGGTTTCATCCAATTTGTCTATCGGAGCAAAACTTTAGGGTTAATCTACTTCAGCCTATCAAAAGTAAATTTTTGGGTCAACTTCAAACAATCATAACTCCTTGTACACAATGATCTGGGTGAGATACCATATGTAAACGAAAATATATAAGAGTCCTCTTTCTAACAAAATTAGTTTCATCCAATTTGGATATCGGAGTAAAACATTATGGTTGATCTACTTCAGACTATCAAAATAGTCCACCAAAAGGACAGATTTGAGAATTATTTGATTTTTAGGGGCGTTTTGGTCATTCTCCCTCACCCAAAATCCGTCCAAATCCTATATTAAAGCCTATTAGAAGAATTATATGTTATATTTCATAAAATTCTCTCAAAAAGAAAACCCTAAGCTCCTACATCCAACTTCAAAAACCTCCAAACTTCACCATTAATTCTGCAAATTATTCAAGATTCCAAGTTCCTAGTTCAATAACTTCAAGAACCTCCAAAGTTCACCGTTAATTCTAAAAATTTATTCAAGATTCCAAGTTCCTAGTTCAAGAACTCCAAGAACCATCATTCAAAGGCACAATTAACATCTCAAAAATGAGTATCGATCTAAAGTTCATCATTCAAGGTATGTGGGGGGTTTTCAACAAGAAATCTCTTTCGTTCTTGTGCCCAAAAGTAATTTTCTTTACAAAGGCATGATTTTTATTTGATTTTTATGAATTTGAAGCATGAAACCATATCTTATGATGGTTATTATGAAATCTTGATATTTATGATTTTAAAAGATGAATTTACATGTGTGGAGATATAAAGCATGAATCTTGAATGATATTTATCATGATTTTGATATTTGGGTCGTGAATTCCCATTGGAAATTGTTTTTTTTAGAAAGTGTGTGTTATAAGAATGTTGATTTTGAATATTTGAGATATTTTGAATGATTTGACCTTTTAGTCTTAATGGAGTTGTTTTGAACTCGAGTGTGAAAGAAATCAACAACGTAGTTGATTTTGATAGATGGGAAGCATGGTGGCTCCTGATGTACATTTATATATTACTTAAATTGTTTTGTTTTGGATTGTCTTTGAAATGATCTAAGCTAAGTTCGGGAGAAATCTTTAGCACCGAGAGGGAGGTATAAAGAGACCTTACTTCCCTAGAACTACGTGTCCCTGTAGGAGTGAGCCTGAGGCTGATTTATATAGTGATCACTAGTTTGTGAGGATTTGAGATCGATAGTCCTACTCTGATGACAAGGATAGGACAGCTCTCCCCAACGTGGTTTGTACGTTGGACTCCATGTAGCTCACATGGTTTATGTCGGTTATAGGATCTCCCAGTGTATGTGTGTTTCCTTGTGTCTATGGTGAATGGTGAAGTGATTTGAAAGTGGAATTGTGAAAGTTATTCTTTCAAAAGATTTAAATGATATTTACATTATAAAAATTGATATTCTTGATGAACTGAAAGTGATTGACAAATTATATGATGACTCACATGTGTTATTATACTTATTTCATCCTCTCATGATTATGATGATTTTCTTTGGGCTATGTGAGTCTTTCATATGTCTTACATATTTCTTATAAATATTTATGAAGATGATATTTATACAACTATATACATCCCCATATACTCGGTCCCTTTCCATGGTACTGACCCACATCTTCGGATGTGGGCTTTATTTTCTCGGAATGTAGGTTCAGGTGCTCAGTTCTAGGTTCGACAGTGATTCTTTGGGCATGTTGTTCTACATCTTCTGTTGTGGTGAGTCCTCATGTTCTGAGGATGTGATGTCTGATGTTCGTTTCACGGAATTATTTACATTTGATAACTGAGTATGAGTTAGTTGGGGTATATCTTAATGGCTCACTGGTTTTATTGATTTTCTTAGAGGCTTGTCAGACTAGTATAGATGTTGGGAGTTAACTAATAAGTCGTATTTTGTTATCTTTCTAAAATTCTTTTATTCTTGGATGATGATTACTATTGATATTTGAGGGTTATTTATGGAAACCCCGTTGATTTGTGTTGAACTGAATGAAAATGTCTCAAAGGGTTAGCTTGGGGCTACTCGTAGCCTCACGCACCGTATGATGCTCTGGGACCCATTTTCTGGGGTTTTACAAGTGAATGCAGTTTTGAATTTTGTATGAGAGATGTGCTCATCCATAGGATCTTCCTGGACAAGCTGAGGTGCTAACTAATTCCCTTTTTCTCTTTCGTTAGCCCTTTTGGGAGGCACGTTCTGTAAACGAAAGAGAAGAAGGGATTAAACTGAGAGTTTAACTGGAGCTCATGCTCACTTGCACAACATGAATACTAAAAGAATGGAAACTGTTCCTAAAACATCTCATAGCCTCCTGCACATAAGTATGGTGCACAACACATCCATGTACAAGACTCTACTAGATGCCACTTTTCAAACTTCCTAGGACGCTGTTGAACCTTAGGCTTTGATACCAAGTTTATAAAGACCACAATCTGCTACTCAAAATGCTACACGGTGCTCATAATCCCAAAGGACTATAAGCTAACCCATGACTGATATCTGTAACTGAGCCCTGAATAATAATGGTAGTATCGTAAATGTGGAAACATGAACTGAAAGACCATAAGGTTCAATACTGATACATAACTGAAAATATGGTATGACAATAACAAAATAACAGAAATAACAGTCTAAACATGTTATAGTCTGAAAGCCTCTAAAACTGAACTATTTGAATAAAGAGTTGATGGACAATCCCTCAACTGAAAAAATGAAATAATCAAATAATAAAATCCTTGAATGATAAGGACTCACTGCCAACTTTGACTGCTGAAACTGGAATGCTACTAATACTATGGAACGCGTGCTTCTAAACCTATGGTATAAAATACCATAGCGTAAATGCGTCAGTATGATTGAATGTACTGGTATCCAAGTGAGGTAGGCTGAATGCAATGGTTCATATGCATGAGCAATACTAACTGACTGAATAACATGAAAGTGAGAATACATGCATGAATATGTATCTGTAGCTGAGATCGTGATAACACTAACTCATGAATTCTGATAACATGGATTTACTAATATCTGGGTACTAATACTGGGATACTAAAAGACTAAGTATATTGAATACTAAGGAATTGATGTCATATTACAGATAAAGGAATGTCTATTTCTGATAGTTTTGATTATAAAGAATTGGTCTGATTGATTGTATCTAACAGTCCTAAAATTTGAACACTGGTAACATGAATTTCATATAATTAATATAATATTAACTGGGTGATTATGTCTGACAGTCCTGATTCTGATGGAACTAGCTGAGTTCCATACTGAGCTGAGTGATTGTATCTGACAATTTTGAAACTATAGAACTGAACTGAGTTCTATTACTGAGACTGGATCTAAAACTGAGACTGTGGGAGGTAATAATCTAATCGACATACCCCAAAACTGAACTGGTGGGGTCCAACCCATAACCCCAGCTGGAAGGGTGTCAGTACTGTGCCATGGGTAAAGACAAGTTGTGAGTAAACCCTCTTGACAGGGAGCTCTTCCGTCAACCCCTTCTGGTAGTAAAAACTCAAATGAGTTGTATAATCCCTAAACTCGTAGGGAACATCTCAACCTACGCTGGCTATGTAGTTCTGGAATGCAAGGGTTGCTTCTAAGGATCACACCCTCTACAGGATAAAAGGTGAGTCCCCATCTTTGGGTTCACTCGGTGCTGAATCCTACTCCCAACTAAATATACACTAACTAATTTAAATTGAACTAAACTATTACTGATATTATCTTTTAGCTAATTTGAATAGAGTTCACTAAATTTCATTGACTGATGGAATACTATTGAGATCGGATAACTGACTGAGATTACTGAGTTTTTTGGAGTCATGTAACTGATTGAGATCATCGCTTGAATGGGAGTATCATGAAAACTGACACTGGCTCTAGGCACACAGCTAAATTTTTAGGTATAAGTACCCCCAGAACTCGACAGCATGAAACTAACAAGACCTGACACTTCGTGAATGGATAACCAATATCAACAATTCATAATACAATAAGTTGGGGATTTCCTGAAACACATAGTTGTCATAATATTGTACATGGATGGAATTGCATATAGACATGTCATACTTTCATCAACCAAATCTCATGAACATTCCATCAAATACTCATAATGCACACAATATCATGAAAGTCAATCTTGGTCAGAAGGGTAAAGCATGCATTTATTATTTGAGTCACAATTGTGCTATAATGCCCAATTTCTATCCTCCTAGCTATTTTGTCAAACACCCTACTTGGGAATCATACAACAAGATAAACATAGTTACAAACAACCCACAACATAAATATCATGTTTTATAATTTGAAAGAGGGTTCTTGGACTTCATGGATGAAAAGAATCCATAAGTCAACACTTGACATATCCATAAGTCAACATTTGACATACCTTAGTTCCTGATTTTACAAAGATTGATGGAAAAATTCTTGAATTTGAGTATTCAATTTGAACCCTTAATTGAACACCCTAGCTTGTTCTTGAGAGAAACTTGATAGAAACTCAATATTTTGGGTAAACTATGGTTGAATCACGTGTTATTGAGTTAATCTAAGGATGGGAAATTAACCCTTTTTCCCTTAAAAATATGGACACATTTAATGACTAAAAATTGGGTGTCGATGCTATAAGTGACGCGGTGCGTTGATGGCTGCGATGCGATACTCGACGCATTGCACCATGATCGCATCGAGCCTCAAAAGTTTTGGCTCTAGCAGCCTGCACAAATGTTGACCAACATGATAGGTGATGCGGTGCTCCATGATCGCATTGGTCTACTATTTTAGGACTCCGAACATGAACTAAACGTGTTCCAAAAAACCCAAAACTTATCCGGGAACACCTGTTGACCTTTCTGATCATGAATTAATAAAAATACAGACCATTAAAGGACATTAAGGTGGCAAAATGATATTTCCAAATTTTGAACGCTAATAATAGGCTAACTCTAGGAACCTAGCTAGAATTTTCTAAGTCTGAGACCCCTTGAAAAGCTTAAAGGACTGAATTAAGATTTAGGATTTTACAGGGTCTTACACTTGCTCAATTGTAACTTTTAAGGATTGGTTATAAGGTGTTTGATGACCTTAGATGTTCAACACCTTTATCATGATTTGTTAAGGATACAAGAAAGAACGCATGGATTGGTCACTGCTGAAAGTATACAATGAAAGACAGAGTAACATACATTTGATATTCAGTTTATTGATGATATTGTGCAACAGTCAAGCGGCACACTGTATGTATCATTTTTTTATTTTAAATATATAAAATTTACATAAATGACCACTGGAACTCCTAAATATACTGATATGTTGCAGGAACTGTAGGTTGTTTGTTGCGGCATATGTTGAATTTTTAAGTGATGGACTTCAAATACCCTTTTCAGATTTTAATTCAGTACTGCATCGTACTAGATACACATCAATGTTATGGAATTATAGAATGAACAAGACATCTAATGAATATATTAGTGACAATCAAGATCCACCTAGGCCTAAGCTTACCTTCATTCCATTAGAGGATATGGAGATGATAGATGTTGAGCCATAGTTGTCTAGTAGTAGTTGTTGGAAAATTTCCTTTAACTGTTTGTTATGTTTTAAGTTTTTTTGGATATTTCAAGACTACTAGTTTTAAGATTTAATTTTGTGTTGGATAGATGTCAAGACTCGAGACTATCAACTGTTGTTTAAATTTTAAGTTGTCTAGTAGTTACTGTCATGATATTTTTTATTATGAAAAGAGGCGTTCTCATTATTTTGGAGAAATTTTTTATGTTATGATTGTGTTTGGAATTGTCTATTATATGTTTAATACATATGTGTGATATATTTTGTCACAACCCAAAAATGAGGGTTATGATGGCACTTGTCGCGACGTACCTTGACAAGTAAGCCTATCACCCAAACTGAAATGAAAAAAATAAAAGATAGAAATATCCCATGGTAAGGCTTCTAGAATAAAGTCGAACCATATAAGTAATCATAACATTGCGGAAAGAACTTATCCAAAATGCTAATCATGCCCAAAACTAGGTGTCAATAGTGTAAGAACAACTAATACAATCCAAGAGTCAAATGCATGAAAAAAATAACCACAAAGGAATATAAACTGTCTCCGAATACTAATAAAGACAGAAAAACTATAGAAAATAAAGGTGAACTTCAAACGCATAAATGTCCAACCGCTACCTTGGAAACTCCAACAATCGCCCGAGTTAGTCAAGCTGAGGTGACTCGAGCTAAGACCTGCACCGAATGGGCGCAATAGGCATGAGTACGGTCCACTTGTACTTAGTAGGTATCATAGGCCGACCAAGCAAAGTAGTAAATAAAGCATACAAAATATACACTAAGGGCAGATCACCTGCAATCAGAAAATGTCCCACAACGGTAGCCCACACCGCTTGCACTAACAGTTCTAATATATCTCACATATATATCACCAAGACATTGAACACAAGTATACATTATGTCACATATAAATAGAACAAGATAGAACACGTAGATACAAGATCATCAAATACAAGTAAAGGAAGGTAAGACAAATACATAGATGACAAGCCAATAAGGCAATACAACACAACATAAACACAATAAAATAAGTGCAATGTATATGATGATGATGATGATGATGATGATGATGCACGAAGTCATCGCACAACCTCCACGATCATTGTACAATCCCCATATACACCTACGGAGCTAAGGCTTTCCAACGTAGGACCCACGGGGGGTTCGTCAACCCATATACAATCCACATATCTCTTATCTCCTTTTTGGCATATCCTTGAAAAAGGATTTTATAAGGTGTTACAATATTTTTTTAAAAAGGTATTGCCAGTGTTTCTCAGATGTTGCCACAGTGGTACCAATGTTTCATGAATGAGTATGACATGAAGATGTAATTCTCACAACTAATCACAATGAGTATTTCCAGAACCAATCACATGATATATTTCGACAACCAACTACAATGATACATTCCCACAACCACATGAGCCCATATCCACTGATTATTTTCGTTTCATCCATGAATTTCCACATGTCTCATATGCCAATAAAGTATAAATATAATCACAATACACCAATGGTACCACATTAAATAACACAATACAATTATTCACATATATTCAAGGCTATCAATATCACATCGGACCCCACACGGTCAAATATATTGCATAATATCTCAATTTCGACAATTACATCACATATAGGCCCCCACATGGGAACATCACATAGATAACCATTTTTCATGATTAGTTCTCACCCTTAACATGTATTTTGTACCATTATTTACTACGTAACCCAGTCTGAAGTGTTAAGCCATAACCTATCTCGAAAGCCGAAATCGGCCTGCTAGACTTGAACCTGCGACCTTACTTTTCATGATCATTCCGAAACTCCACTAAAAATATCAAATATGAAATCGATGTGTCAATACAAAACCAACGACACCCATATTGACAACTTTTGATTTTGGGTCAAAACGGACCCCCAAAATGGGTTTCTGAAAAAGAAAGGCAAAATTGTAACTTTACTTCAAAAATATGTTCCACATATTTTTAGGAACCTACAGCTGAAAACCCAAGTTAAATTGAGTAAAAAATAGAGTTCAAATCGAAGAAAAACTATTTTTGAGCTTTACCGAGTAAAATCTTTGAAATCCGGGTTAAAATCAAGACTCGAAATTATTTTGAAGGTTAAATTGATGAAAAACTAGTAATTATAAGATACAAATATTATTCAAGTAAAAGGGGTGAAATTTGGGTTTAAAATCATGCCCTAAGTTTTTGGGGTTTTGAGGAATTTATCAAGAAATTATTAAGAAAAGGGGTGAATTCTTACCTTTAATCCGTAATAAAACAAAGAAAAAAGGTGTTAATCTAGGTTCCCAAGCTCCCACAAACTCTACTTTTAAGCTCCCACATTATATTAGGTTTAACTCTCAAGAGTCAAGATGAAAAATGAGCAAAATGAGCCAAAATGGGTGAAAAAAAACTGTATTTATTGCAGAAAAATCTGAACATTTAGTGCAGATTTTTCCCCTTATGTCGAAATGAACTTCGACGGGGTGCTCGAGATTTGTTTGGAGTCTGATTTATGCAAACAAAATATGCAACCATACTAAATTTGATGTTTCGGACGCAATGACAATGTGAGATTTTCAAGAAAATATCGTTTTCACAAAATTGATCCCCGAAATCCGAAATCATAATTTTCTAAATCAAAGGTCGAAATGAGATTTAAAAGCCGAAATTGATCATACCAAACCTGCTAACATCCTAAAATCGATATTTCAAATCTTCTGGCGAAGTCGGATTTTCCATCCGAGGTCATTTCGATCAAATGTGGATCCCACACTCATATTTCCCATTTTCCAACTTTTTGACTAATAGGTCGAAATGAGCTCGGGTGCACCCGGACCCGAATCAAAGATCTACCTAGCCTAAAATCGATATTTCGAAGCTGCTGACGCAGTTCGTTTGGCCATTCTTCGTATGGATCAAAAGATATCCACATAAGTCCCAAATAAAGCTTTCGAAGCCATAAAAAATCACAATATTGTATAATTTATACAAAAATGCATAGAAAATCATGCCAATCACTCCCAAACTCCAAAAATATCATAATACAACTACGGAGAGGGGTAAAATAGTCAAATCTCACAAAACCACAAATTTCACATATTTTATTAAATTTTTAGGTCGTTGCTTGATCCACCACTAAAATCTAGTTCGTCCTCGAACTAAGGCAAAGAAATACCTGAATCAATGAAAAGCTGGGGATAAGAACTATGCATATCAGAATCAACCTCCCAAGTAGCTTCATCTACAGGTCGATGTCGACACAGAACCTTAACCACAAGGATCACTCTAGAGAGCAATTGCTTAACATCCCTAGCCAAAATTGAAACCGATTCCTCAACAAAGGACAACCGCTCATCTAACCGATCCGAATCTCAATGAATGACATGAGACCCATCAGGAATATAGCGACGAAGCATAGAAACTTAAAAAAATGGATGAATGACTGATAGATCAGGGGAAAAAGCAAACTCATAAGCCACATCACCAACAGTCCGAAGAATCTCAAATGGACCAATATACCTAGGACTAAGCTTGCCCCTCTTCCCCAAACTTTATCACACCCTTCATTGGTGAAACTCAAAGAAAAACACGATCACCAACACCAAATCTCAAGGCACGAAGTCTAAGATCAGTATAACACTTTTGCCTACTCTGAGCCGCTCTAAGTCTATCCTGAATGATCTGAACCCTATCCAAAGACTCACGAATCTAGTCCGTACCTCGAGGTCTCACCTCAGAAACATCAAACCAACCTACTGGGGAGCGACAACGCCTACCATACAACACCTCAAAAGGAGGTACATCAATATTGGAATAGTAGCTATTACTATAGCAAACTCTGCTAAAGCCAAATGCTGCTCCTACTGGCCACCAAAATCCATCACACATGCACGGAGCATATCCTCTAAAACCTGAGTAGTCAGCTCTGACTGGTCAGTTTGGGCGTGAAACGCTGTGCTAAGATCAACCCAAGTACCCAACTCATCCTAAAAAGTCTTCCAAAAGTGAGATATAAACATAGGACCTCGATCTAAAATAATGGACATTGGCATACCATGAAGACGTATAATCTCATAAATGACGATAGGGGTTGACCTCTCAACACTGAATGAGACCTAAACCAGAATAAAATGAGTTGACTTTGTCAATCAATCCACAATGACCCAAACACTATCAAAACAATGAGATGTACGAGGCAACCCAGTCAGGAAGTGTATAGTGATCCGTTCCCACTTACACTTGGGAATGGGTAACCTCTGAAGCAATCCACCAGGCCTCATATACTCGGCCTTGACCTACTGACAACATAGGCAATGAGCCACAAAATTCGCTATATCTCGCCTCATACCATCCCACCAGTAGTGCTGCCTCAAATCACGATACATCTTAGTCACACCTGGATGGATAGAATATCTGGAACAATAGTCCTCCTCCAAGATCAACCTAATCCGATCACCACTCTCGGCACATAAACTCAGCCCCCAATCCTTAAAACTTTATATGAATCAAGTGAGTCTTTGTTAACCTTCCCACTCAACATATTATCTCGAATTAATCTCAATCCAACATCGTCAAATTAATGAGCTCGAATCTGCTCCATCAAAGAAAATCTAACCTCCACAAATGACAAAACACACCCAGGTGTTGAAATATCAAGCCTAACCATCTGGTTAGCTAAAAATTGAATCTCTAAGGCCAAAAGCCTCTCCTGTGTCAAAAGCTGTGTCAAGCTACCAATGCTAGTCGACTTTTAGCTCAAGTCATCCACAACCACATTAGCCTTACCCGGATAGTAGAGAATAGTTAAGTCATAATCCTCAAGCAACTTAAGCCAATGATGCTGCCTTATACGAAGATCTTGCTAGTAAAAAAGTATTGAAGGCTACAATGATATAAGAAGATCTCACAATGGACTCCATACAAGTAGTGCCTCCACAACTTCAAAGCAAACACAACTACACACAACTCCAAATCATGGGTAGTATAATTCCTCTCATGAGGCTCCAATCTTGACGAGACGCATACACAATTACCTTGCCCTCATGCATCAACACAACACCTAATCCAACACCTAAAGCATCACAAAAGACAATAAAGCCCACGTCGTCCTTGGGCAAAGCCAAAATAGGACCTGAAGTCAACAAATCCTTGAGCTTTCAAAAGATCACCTCACAGCATCATACCAGTGAAAAGAAATCTTCTTCTAGGTCAACTTGGTCAATGGAGCTGCAACAGATGAAAAACCCTCAACAAAATGTCGATAATACCTGGACAAGCCAAGTAAACTCCAAATCTTAGTGGATGAAGTAGGTCTAGCCCAGTCACGAACTGTTGTAACCTTAGCTGGATCAACCTTAATACCTTCCTTGGTCATCATATGACCCAAGAAAGAAATAGAATCCAACCAAAACTCGCACTTAGAGAACTTAGCATACAACTTCTTATCCCTCTATATCTGAAGCATAATCCACAAATGATCCTCATGCTAAACCTTATTCTTCGAATAAACCAAGATATCATCTATAAATATCATAACAAAGGAGTCAAGATACAGTCAAAACACCTAGGTCATCAACTCCATGAATGCGGCGGGGGAATTGGTCAACCCAAAAGACATGACCAAGAACTCATAATGACCATATCGAGTCTAAAAAACTATTTTCAGAATATCCAAAGCTCTAATCTTTAACTGGTGATAATCTAACCTCAAATCAATCTTTGAAAAAAACGCTGCACCCTGAAGCTAATCAAAAAAATCATCAATGTGAGGAAGAGAATACTTATTCTTAACCATCACCTTATTTAACTGTCGATAATCAATACACATCCATATAGACCTATCCTTTCTCTTCACAAATAAAATAGGCGCACCCCAAGGTAAAATACTAGGTCAAATAAATCTCTTATCTAATGACTCCTATAACTGATCCTTCAGCTCTACTGGGGCCATCCTATAAGGAGGGATAAAAATGGGCTTGGTTCCCGACTCAACATCAATAATAAAATCAATATCTCAATCCGAAGGCATACTAGGCAAGTACGTACGGAATACATCTATAAACTCACAGACAACATAGATAGAATCCAAGGAAGGAGGTGAAATAACAATGGTGTAACAAATATGGGCCAAGTAAGATAAACATCCCCTCTCAACCAATTTATGAGCCTGAACATAAGATATGATTCTCTTAGGACCTGAATGAAGTGTACTCTTCCAAGATATCCTTAGCACATCCGATGAAGCTAAAGTCACAGTCTTGGCATAACAATCTAAGATAGCATGATAAGGAGACAATCAATCCATACCCAAAATAACATCAAAATAAATCATATCAAACACAAGCAAGTCTATCAAAGTATCACGCTCGACAAAAGTCACAACACAAGATCGAAGCACCTGATCCACCGCTGAAGAATCACCTACCAGGGTAGATACACGAATAGGCATGGAAAGAGGCTCAGTAACAAAATCAAAACCCAAAGCAAAATACACAGATACATAGGAGAAAGTCGATCCGAGATCAAATAATATAGATGCAAGTCTAAAACAAATAAGGAAGGTATTTGTAATCGTAACATCAAAAGCCTCTGCCCCAAGTTTAGCTGGTATAGCATAATACTATTTATGGCTACCAACTGGCTGGGTAGCCCCACAACCACCAACACAGGCTCTACTATCTTACCTCTTGCACCTTTAGAAGAACACCTACCTCTTACAGCTGAAATAGGAATAGCTCTAAGCATATGACATAACAGTCCTTGGACACATGGCCAATCTCATCCCACACATAGCAACCTCTACAACCAATATCAATAAGAGAAAGTATAATTGAGCATGAAAGACCACCCTGAACTGTTAAACTATAAGATTCACTAGCTGAACTCTATAAAATCACCTGCACTGGCCTACCAGGGTATCTACGAGATCCTCTAAAATCTCTACCTCAAGAGGTCAGACTCCTGAACTCACCAAAATGTCACACCTTTTTGGCCCCCCCTTGATATGCACTAATCATGCCCTCTTTCATCTTACCGTGATCCATAATACTCTTAAGAGGAGCTCTAAGCATAGTCATCTGAGATATAGCCAACTAAAGAGAGACATCTAAACCTTTTACAAACTTTGTATCTACTCAAACTAGATGGAAATACTATCATAGAAATATCTAGATAGGGTATGGAAGCATGCCTCATACCCAACAAATGTCATAGAGCCCTTCTCCAAATGATCAAACTCGTCCCGCATATGATCTCTCAAACTAAAAGGAACAAGTCTCTCTAAGAAGGCATCAACAAAATGATCCTATGACAACTTAGGAGCATCAACAAGCCTACAAATGACAAATTATATCCACTAATTTCTCGCAACATCTCTCAAATGATAGCAAAAATGACAAGTCTCTCCAACTTATAGTAGAAACGAAAAATCAGAAACGAACGTCTATGTACCGATATGCGAGACTCTATTAGACATCCCATTCTTACATCGTTGAAACCAATAAAACCCGGATGCTTTGATACCAATTTTTCACGACCATAAAATGAGGGTCATGATGGCACTTGTCGCGGCGTACCTTGACAAGTAAGCCTATCATCCAAACTGACACAAAAAGAAGAAAAGACAGAAATATCCCATGATAAGGCTTGTAGAATGAAGTCGAACCATATAAGTAATCATAACAATATGGAAAGAACTTATCCAAAATGCCAATCATGCCCAAAACTAGGTGTCAATAGTGTAAGAACTAATAATATAATCCAAGAGTCAATTGCACAAAAAAATTAATCACAAAGGAATAAAAACTATCTTTGAATACTAATAAATACATAACAACTATAGAAAGATGGAGGTGAACTTCAGACGCATAAATGTCCAACCGCTACCTTGGAAGCTCCAATAATCGCCCGAGTCAATCTAGCTAAGGCGCACTCAAGCTAAAACCTGCATCGAAAGGGCACAGTAAGCATGAGTACGGTCCACTTGTACTCAGTAGGTAGCATAGGCCAACCAAGAAAAGTATTAAATAAAGCATACAAAATATACACTAAGGGCACGTCACCTGCAATCAGAAAACGTCCCACAACGGTAGCCCACACCGCTTGCACTAACAGATTTAATATATCTCACATATATTACAACAACACATCAAGATATTTAACATAAGTATACATTATGTCACATATAAATAGAACAAGAGAGAACATATAGATACAAGATCATCAAATACAAGTAAAGAAAGGTAAGACAAATACATAGAAGACAAGTCAATAAGGCAATACAATACAACATAAACACAATAAAGTAAGTGCAATGTATATGATAATGATGATGATGATGATGATGCACGAGGTCGTCGCACAACCTACGGGATCGTCGCACAATCCCCATATACACCTACGGAGCTAAAGCTTCCCGACGTAGGACCCATGGGGGGGCTCGTCAACCCATATACAATTAATATATCTCATATGTACTTTCCGGCATATCCCTCAAAAAGGGTTTTATAAGGTGTTACAATATTTTTTTAAGAAGGTGTTGCCAGTAGTTCCCAGATGTTGCCACGGTGGTACCAATATTTCATGAATGAGTATGCTATAAAGATGTAATGCTCACAACCAATCACAATGAGTATTTCCGCGACCAATAACATGATATATTTCCATAACCAACCACAATGATCATTCCCACAACCACATAAGCCAATATCCACTTAATATTTTCGTTTCATCCATGAATTTTCACATGTCTCATATGCCAATAAAGTATGAATATAATCATAATACACCAATGGTACCACATTAAATAATACAATAAAATTTTCACATGTATTCAAGGCTATCAATATTACATAAGACCCCACACGGTCAAACATATCACATAATATATTAATTTCGACAATTACATCACATATAGTCCCCCACATGGGCACAACACATAGATAGCCATTTTTCATGATTAATTCTCACCCTTAACATACATTTTGTACCATTATTTACTACCCATCCCAGTCTAAAGAGTTAAGCTATAACCTACCTCGAAAGCTGAAATCGGTCTGCTACACTTGAACCCGTGACTTTAATTTTCACGAGCAATCTCGAACTTCACTAAAAATATCAAATATAAAATCTATGTGTCAAGACAAAACCAACAACACCCATATTGACTACTTTTGGTTTCGGGTCAAAACAGACCTCCAAAATGGGTTTTCGAAAAAGAAGGGCAAAATTGAAACTTTATTTCAAAAATATGTTCCCCATATTTTTAGAAACCTACAGATAAAAACCCAAGTTAAATCGAGTAAAAAATGGAGTTCAAATCGAAGAAAAACCATTTTTGAGCTTTACCGGATAAAATCTTTGAAATTCGGGTTAAAATCAAGAATCAGAGTTGTTTTGAAGGTTAAATTGATGAAAAACTAGTAATTATAAGATAAAAATATTATTCAAGTGAAAGGGGTAAAATTTGGGTTTAAAATTATCTCCTAAGATTTTTGGGGTTTAGAGAAATTTATCAAGAAATTTTTAAGAAAAGGGGTGAATTCTTACCTTTAATCCGTTATAAAACTAAGAAAAAGTGTTAATCTACCTTCCCAAGCTCCCACATACTCTACTTTTAAGCTCCCACACTATATTAGTTTTAATTTTCAAGAGGCAAGATGAAAAATGAGCAAAATGAGCCAAAATGGGTGAAAAAAGCTGTATTTAGTGCAGAAAAATCTGCAATATTTAGTGCAAATTTTTCCCCTTAAGTCGAAATGACTTCGACGGGATGTTTGTGATTCGCTCGGAGTCCGATTTATGCAAACGAACTATGCAACCATACTAAATTCGATGTTCCGAACGTGATGGCTATATCAGATTTTTAAGAAAATATCATTTTCACAAAATTGACCCCAAAATCCGAAATCATAATTTTTCAAACTGAGGATTGAAATGAGATTTAAAAGCCGTAAAATCATACCAAATATGATAACACCCAAAAATCGATATTCCAAATCTGCTGACAAAGTTGGATTTTTCATCCAAGGTTGTTTTGATCAAATGTGGGTACCACACCCATATTTCCAATTTTCCAACTTTTCGACTAATAGGTCGAAATGAGCTCGGCTGCACCGGAACCCGAAACGAAGGTGTACCTAGCCTAAAATTGATATTCCAGAGCCACTGGTACCGTTTGTTTGGCCATCCGTCGTACGGATAAAAAGATATCCACATAAGTTCAAAATAAGGCTCTCGAAGCCATCAAAAAACCACAATACTACATAAACGATACAAAAATACATTGAAAATCATGTCAATCGCTGCAACACCCCAAAAATATCATAATACAACTACGGAGAGGGGTAAAATAGTCAAATCACATAAGATCATAAATTTCACATATTTCATCAAATTTTTAGATCATTACATATATTTTAGGTGATATAAATAATTGTGTAGCATATTTACTATACAAGTTAATGAAACACATGTATATTTGATTCATATATTGCAGATTTGTATCATACTTAATACATAAGTTAATGTAAACAGATCACATATATGTATCACATTTATTTCTACTTGAAAAATGTATCACTAAATATACCAGATATATCAAAACATCTTAAAACTATTTCAGACAACATTAACATGATCACATAACTTTTATAAATGTTTAATATATATCATATAACCTTCATACAATATATATATATATATATACAAGTCACATAAATTTCAAGCACTATTAATATGAATAACTCATAATGCATATAACTCATGCAATACACAATCCATCAAGGTAAAATACTCAGAAAAATACCTAAACTTTGATCGGATTTTCAGTTGAGCATATTAAACTTTGCGGGCGTCCTATTACCCCCTAGACTTTTTAAAGTGGATTTAATTCCCTTTCAAAATGCTATACCCAGTTTTGTGGCTAGCGGTGTAATACACACGCCAATTTTGTTTTTACACATGTATTTTTTTGGCAGATGATGGCGTAATACATGTGCCAACCTTATATTTATACATGTCCAAGTGGACTGATATATTTCATTAAAATACGAAAAAAAAGTCTAGTGGGTAATTGGACCCCTGCAAAGTTCAATATGCTTAACAGAAAATTCGGTCAAAGTTTAGGTATTTTCGTGAGTATTATCCCATCCATCAACTAGTGTAATATATTTAATTGATACATATAACTCATGCAATACAATTAACACAATAATACGTGTAAGTTGAAATACATCTCAACAATATAAGAAACAATTGCAAATAATTATTTGTTTTGAGAAATTAACTCGAATTATTGAATTCATAACATTGAACTTCTTAAACATTTCATATTCCAATTCAAAAAAAATATCACAATCTCCTTTGGAAAGTAGTTACTGGTGCGTTTGTTATGACCTTCACATCCACACTTTTCACAACAATTTGAGGTTGATGAAAATGTTTCACTATTTTTCTTTTGTCTCTCTTTCTTAGGTCATTCTGGTGGTCTTTTATATTTTGAAGGAAAAATCACATCTTCCAACACCTCTATTGGTACAAGTCAATTCAGTTTATCGGGCATTGAACAACGTGGCATTTCATACGTCTTGACTAATGTCTCCTTTTTGTAGTAATAAAAATAGTATGACTGTATTTCCTTTACATGTTTTCTTTACAAAATAGCAATAGCATGCGCGTATGATATCTCGTCAAGCTGAAGTCTATCATAATTGCATATTCTATTATCAAATCAAACTATGTATTTTCTTCCTTCTTAATACACACTGTAGATGTAGTTTGTTGATGCCTTAACCTGAAAAATATTTTTTAATGTACAGATACGTTAATCATCATAGAATAGGAATAATAAAAATTACTGAATAAATATGTATCATGCATGATTTTTTAAAGTGAAGTCATATATTTTCAGATGTATCTTTATGATACATTTGATTTTCAGATGTATTATTATGATACATCTGGTAATAGGACAGATCCAAAACTTTGTAAAGAAACTTTATGATAGTTACATAATTTGTAATAAATTACTTACCATCATATGTGATTACTTTGCCTCATTTATTGTGAATGTCCATTACTAATGAATTTCCTTGAATAAGGTATTGGGCATGAATTTTTTTAGAGATTCATTAATTTTCAATTGAATTGATATAGTATCCATTAATTCTCAGTACGAAGCTTTTTCATGAATCACAATGCCGTCAATCTGACAATTGTCGTACCTAATCTTTGTAACTTAAACACCGAAATGTTGCAATAACAAAGATAATCACCATTGAAAATAATCAAAAGATTGAAAAGGAAGAAGGAAGAATTTGTTTGGTACAATTGAAATCAATAGATATCGTTTGGTTGAATTTGAAATTTGATTGTGTCTATTGTTGATTTTGTGTATCATGAAAATTCACCATGTAACTGATTGTGCATGATTTGCTCCCCATAATAAATGTTAATTTGTTACTTTTTTATTTAAATAACAAATCTATTTTAAATGTATCTCAACCTATATGTAACACGGTATAACAAATGTATCACATAAATCAAAATCCAAAATATCACATAAATAAATAAAGTTACGAAAAAAGGTATTAAAACCCATTAAAAAATCAGAACTTATGTAAGTTACCCAAAAAGAAAAAAAGATAGGGAAACTTGACCAAAAAAAAAAAAGGTAAAATCCCAACTTCCAAAAAAAAAAAAAAAAAGGAAAAAATCATTTTTCAAAAAAATAGGCATGAACCATGGAAAAAGTTATTAAAGAGGGGGCGGGGGGGGGGGGGGGGACACATTTTCTAACTAAATAGCAAAATCATTCTTTTCACTTTTTCCTTAATTATATTTATGATATTAAATACTTACTATAATAAAAATAATTAAATTAAATTAAATAGGGAAGGTATTTTTATTATTATTAAATATCTTACTAGGCAAAAAAAAAAATTCTTTTCAACAAAAATAGGCTTGATCAAAAAAGAAAAATACTCATGACAAAAAACCCTTTTACAATATATATATATATATATATATATATATATATATATATATTTGTATTTAGCAATGACTTCTTTAATTATTAATACTTTGGTTCCTAGATTTTTTCTGGTTAGTCCTTTTTGTGGACTTCAAATCCTTATTATTATCAAGAACTGAGAAAAGAAAACAAAGAGAAGAATCAGCACATGGTAAAAGCAGAGTTGAAAGGGGATGTTTTATAATATGGTGTAAATTCTACTCAGTACTCCCTCCTTCATTGTCGTTAGTCTAGTGTAAGTAGACAAGTTATAAAGATCAAAGTATATTTTCTCCCAACAAAATAAATTAGTTTTTACATCTTTTGATATTTTGAATTTTTTTTGTTTTTTTAATTAATACCCTGTTCATCTCTTTCTCTTCTATTTTAGGTATTTAGCAATAGCTTCTTTAATCACACCCGGGATGACACAGCAGTCCTTTCAAGTCATTATTGGACTTTTTTAATTCCCTAGGAATTTACTGATTAATCCATCGTTACTGATAAACACTGAGAGAATAACCTTATACTAGGGGTATATTTATAAGAAAATTACACATTTTTATAAGATCGAAAAACTGGCGGTAATCCGCACGGCTATCCAGATCTATAATACAAAATACATCACTTCTACAAGATCGAAAAGATGGTGGTAATCCGCACGACTATGAGATCTATAATATTTAAAATACATCCGGAAGAAAATATGAACTTGATATAATTCAACATAATTTACAAACTAGGGCGAAAAATATAATGATCTATTTAACGACTACTTCCATGTCTTAATGAAGAAGTGAGGTTTTCCTTTCGGTAGTCCCTTGAAATCTAGCAACTACCGGGATGAAGGAATAAAAGACTAATATACACCACAAACTCTTTTTTTGGACCAACTAAGGAACTTTATGAACTTTAGAAGACTATTTTTCTCACTCTTGATTTTTCTCTCACTTCTCCCTAGCTATATGTCTTTAAGTCATCCATAAGGTGGCATTTATAGGCATTTTTGTAGACTTCAAATTCTTATTTTAAATGACTTGATAAAAATTTTAGCAAGTTGAGTGAGCCCCACAATCACATGGTTATGTCTTCACTTTAACTCTCATCTATCCATTTATCGATCTGTTATATCATTGCATCCGTCTCTTATTTTGTCTTTTTGTAGATATCGTCATTTCTTACATGTCTAAATTGTGCAGCGCTTTTGAGTTAAAATCTATTCCTGAATCATTATCTACATTTAGGTTTTGGGAAAATTGTTCCATGGACGAATTGTAATCTCGATTATACTCGTCACTGTCTCTGTCTGATAGTCCCAATCTTGTTCCTATTCAGGGTGATCTTATTTCTTCTCTAGGAATTCTAGATCTTGGCTCCGGCGGTTCTGGATTCATTGCTATTTCCTTAGGAAATTATTCTGCAAACAATTTTTTTTTTGAGTCTACTACTATTTTTTCTATATTTCTTTTTTCATTTTTCTTTTTTCCTAATAAAAATATTTTCCTAGTCTTGGAAGAGCTTCCTTCGTCTGTTGTCTGGGCACCTATGGTCTTGAAACTGGCTGGGAGTATTCTCCCTACACTTTTTGGTAAAGTGTAAGCAATCAACGGATTTGATGAGTCTTTACCAGCTACCATTTGAGCTGGACTAGTTGTATCATTACCCGATACAGTAGGTCTTTCTACATTCATTAGGGAATACACACCCATTAATGGATTTGAGGAGTCTTTACCAGCTACCGTTTGAGCTGGACTAGCTGTATGTTTACCCGATATAGTAGGCCTTTCTATATTTATTGGAGAATGCACACCTTTCTTATCCATTTTTGAAGAAGATGGAGAACTCCTTAGGATTATTTGAGTCTAATAAATTTGCTTAGTCTATTGTGATAATTAATAATGAAGAATCTTTATACGATCTTGTAAAATACCTATATGTTCTAATACTTGACATTTTTTATTTATAAGGTTTTCATTGTCTTGTCTTAAAATTTCATTGGCGTGATTTAGTGTTTTAAAAGCTTCAGTCATGGAGGAACAATGATCATAAAATATAATTTTTTCTGTGTCTTTTTTAATATTATATTAGGGAACTGCTTTTATATTTGGTCTTAGAGCTGGAGTACTATAATAATTTGGCCCTAGATTTTTACGGGTATAATCTAATGCCTCTGTTGAATCATTAAAGCCTTTATAGAGGGGGGTTGTATAGTCTTTTACAGAATCCGTTACCTCTACCCATGTCTGAAATACTCCCCGTGTCTTTCCCCTAAGAACAACATAAAATTTAGATCTGTTAGTGCTATTTTTCTCAGTAAAATAATAACTTAAAGCATTTAGAACTGAAATAAAGTATCTAGTGTCTCTAGGTGTCTTGTTGTAGGAAATCAATAAATTTTCGATCAGATAGGTCTGTTGTTTGTCCACCCTTACATCTGGTCTAAGTTTGAACGTCACATTGAATGGCTCATAACTGATGAGATTGTGAGGTCCGAAGATCAAACTTTCTAATTTCGGTTGTTCCAACATTGTTAGCGGCCTGTAATGAGTGTTTCTTAGTAATTTCTTTAAGTAAACTTGAGAGGATGCGGCTTCTGCCTTTCCTTTATCTTTGCTTGTATACATACTGAAACAAAAATTATTAGTTGTCTTTTTTTATTAGTCTGCTTAGTTGATCTGCTAGGTTATTATCTTTTCCTTTAATATGTTCTAAAACAATATTGTAAATGGAAGTGGCATCTAGGAAATTTAGCCACCTCCTTTTATAACTATTCTTTTATTTTATTTTCTGATAGAATTTTGCTATAGCCTTGCAGTCTGTTCTTACTAATATTTCATGTTTATTTAATATATAAAGTTTAAAACTATACCATAAACTACTGCTAGTGTTTCTGCATCTATGCTATTTAAATTATCCTTTTCTTTATATTTTCTACTTGAAGA
This sequence comes from Capsicum baccatum var. pendulum, assembly GCA_030864225.1. Taxonomy (NCBI): domain Eukaryota; kingdom Viridiplantae; phylum Streptophyta; class Magnoliopsida; order Solanales; family Solanaceae; genus Capsicum; species Capsicum baccatum. Next base: position 93,640,838 of record CM061551.1, read on the forward strand.
AGCACAAATTTTTTCATCCTTGTTGTCTCTATATTTATTGGGTTTTGCCTTTAATATTGCTCCCCATCCGAAAAGGCTTCTATCTGTCTCTACTATTAGATAATCTATTTCTAAGGGTAGCGTTAAGTCCGGGATATCTTGGATCATGCGCTTGAGTTGTTGGACTAATTTTATGTCTTCAGTATTAAAGGTTTTTTTGCCTATTGATCCTGTTTTAGAATATAACGGTCCTGCTACTTTTTCTAAGTCATTAATAAAAGCTCTAGCATAGTTTAGTAGTCCTAAAATTTTTTGTAAATCTTTGGTTTTATCTAATCTATTTTGCAATTCTAAGACTTTTTTATCTATGTGTGGTTGTAGTTTTATTCGTCCATCTCCAATAACTACTCCAAAATAATTAATACTATTTTTACATAATTCTCTATAAGAATAAGGGGGACATCCAGAGTTGTAATAACTATAGGGGGATTAAGTTATTGAGTCACTCTATGAAGATTTGGGAGAGAGTGGTCGAGGTGAGGCTGAGACGGATAGTGTCTATTTCGGAAAACTAGTTTGGGTTTATGCCTGGCCACTTGACGACGGAAGCAATTCATCTGGTACGGAGGCTGGTGGAACAGTATAGGGAAAGGAAGAAGGACCTGCACATGGTGTTTATCGATCTGGATAAGGCATACGACAAAGTCCCCAGGGAGGTGCTTTGGAGGTGCTTGGAGGTGAGTGGAGTCCCGCGGGCATATATCAGAGCAATTAAGGATATGTATGAGGGAGCGAAAACTCAGGTGAGGACGGTGGAAGGTGACTCAGACCATTTCAACGTCTTGACAGGTTTGCATCAGGGTTCTACGCTTAGTCCCTTTTTGTTTGCTATGGTGATGGATGTGTTGACGCGGCGTATTCAAGGGGAGGTGCCGTGGTGTATGCTTTTTGCAGATGATATTGTCCTGATTGATGAGACTCGAGAGGGAGTGAAGGACAAATTAGAGGTGTGGAGACAAACCCTTGAGTCTAAAGGGTTCAGGTTGAGCAGAAGCAAGATAGAGTATTTGGAGTGCAAGTTTAATGACGCGAGGCTGGAGGATGAGGTGGTAGTGAAGCTGGAATCACAGGTGGTTTGTAAAAGGGATAGTTTCAAGTATCTTGGGTCCGTGATCTAGGGTAACGGGGACATTGACGAGGATGTCTCGCACCGTATCGGGGTGGGGTGGATGAAGTGGAAGCTTGCGTCGGGGGTGCTGTGTGATAAGAAGGTGCCGCCCAAGCTTAAAGGCAAATTTTACAGGGCGGTAATCCGTCCTGCCATGTTGTATGGAGCAGAGTGTTGGCCAGTTAAGAATTCCCACATCCAAAAAATGAAGGTGGCAGAGATACGAATGTTGCGCTGGATGTGTGGGCTGAATCGAGGGGATAGAGTTCGGAATGAGACTATCAGGGAGAAGGTTGGTGTGACTCCAGTGGAGTGCAAGATGCGGGAAGTCCGATTGAGCTGGTTCGGACATGTGAAGAGGAGGGACATGGATGCCCCGGTTCGTAGGTGTGAGAGGCTAGCGTTGGATGGTTTTAGGCGGGGTAGGGGTAGGCCGAAGAAGTACTGGGCAGAGGTGATTAGGCGGGACATGGAACAGTTATAGCTCACCGAGGACATGACCCTAGATAGGAAGGTCTGGAGGACGTGAATTAGGGCAGAAGACTAGGGCAAGTTTGGGTTGCTAGTGTAGGGAATTATTTTCTAGGGGTAGTATTCCTATTTTGATTTCGTGTTCCTTGTTTGAGTACGAAGCTGGGTGCTTTACTCTGTTTTCTTTTACTTATGGCTGCAGTATTTATGTTATGTAACCTTGTAATCTTGTTCGGTGCTTCACTCTGTATTTATGTACTATGTATTTGCGTGGTGTCTCTTGTTTTGAGCCGGGGGTCTATCGGAAATAGCCTTTCTACTTCTTTGGAGGTAGAGCTATGGATTGCGTACATCTTACCCCCCCCAGACCCCACCAGGTGGGAATACACTGGGTTTGTTGTTGTTGTTGTTGTTGTTGTTTTACATAATTCTGTTTTCTTTCTACTTATTATTATTCCATTATCTACAAATAATTTAAAACATGTTGTAAATGTCCTAAATGTTCTCTCATATTATTAGTAAAGACTAGAATATCATCTACATAAACCAATACAAAATTTTTATAGTCTCTAAAAATACTATTCATTTTTCTTTGGAAAATTGGAAGAGCTGTCTTTAGTCCGAACGACATAACCAGCCACTCAAAATGTCCTTCTAGATATGTAAAGGCTGCCCATTCTATACTATCTTTGTGCATCTTAATCTGCCAATATCCGAATTTACAATCAAATTTACTAAATATTTTTCTTCCTTGTATTCTGTTTATTAATTCTGTTTTGCTTGGTAACTTATACCCATCCATTACAGTATTATCATTTAGTCTTTTGTAATTTATTACCATTCTAGCTTTTTCTCTTACTATTTCACTATGATTTCTTACTGTGAGAGTTGTTGATCTATGTCTTGATTTGGATCTTCTAATTATCCCTAATTCAAGTAGCTCTTTTATTTGTATTTCAAAGTCTTTAAGGTCTTTATTTGTAGCTTCTATAGATGTTGTTTTTATAGTATATTCTAGATTAATTATTTCTAATTTGCAGTTAATTTGATTGGAGTCCCAATGTTGCAAGGGTTTTTCTCTAATTATCTCTTGTTTGTCTAGGATTTGAATTATTTTATCTAGGTCTTTTTGATCTTTGATTACCCTATCTGTTGTATACATTTCCTAAAATTGAATAATTCTGTATCTAGTTCTATTAATGTGTAATCTTTTTCTGTTTCTTATACTGTTAATAGATCTTGTAATTCCTCATACATTGTTACCTTTTTATTATCATTACAAGTACAATTTTCTCCTTTATCACATTCTAGAGTTTTTTCTGATTTTATTTGATCATTTGAACTTTTGATTCTTTATTCTGTCTTATCTTTAAGGAAACGATATTTAGTTAGTAGGGGTTGTTTCTGTACTGGTGAGTGAGTAATATTGCTAGCGAATATTACCCAATTTTTTTATAAAAAAACATCCGCCATTATTTTACATCATGAAATCTAATCCTAAGATAAAGTCCACTTTTATATTTAAATCTCTAACTAGTATTTCACTGAGTGTATATCATGGTTGGTAGAATTTTTCACAAGTATTAATAAAACTTACCTTTGCTTTTGGTATATAGATGTAGGTATTATGGGTCTCGTCCAATTGCATGGATTGTTGAGGTTTTGGTAAATTTTTAATTAATTTTGATGGTTAAATTCTACTATTTAAAATGTTTTTTGTAAATCCTAAATCAACTATAGCTAATGTTTCGAACTCATAGTCTTGAATTTTTATTCTTGCTAAAACTTTGACTGTACTTATTTTTTTTTCTTAATTACATACCATTCCTTCAAATGATATCTTCATTGGTTTTTTATGTTTAACTTTATTATTTTCAACGGATGTATTTAATAATTCTACCTCTACTAAATCTTCTTCTCTGATTATCTCTTTGTTGTATACTCTTATCTCTAATCTTTTTAGTCTTTCTTCTAATTCCAATATTCTATCTTCTGCTGTTCTGGTTATTGTTTCCTTCGTGTTAAAACTATTTAAATTATTTGTTGATTTTGGAATTTTTAGGATTTCTGAGGTTTTTCCTATGTATTTTATGCATCCTTCCTTATAGCATTTCCTACATTTTGCCCTTTTATTTTTACTTGGAAACCATTTACAGAAACAACACCTATCTAATCATTTTTTCCTTCTTCAAATTCATGTTCACATTCTTCTATCAAATTTACTAAATCTTGATAGTTTGAGTTCATTTTTTCTAATCTTATTTCATTTATAAATTCCTCTTCTCCAGAATTTGAAGAATCAGATTTATCTTTTTCTTTTTCAAACACTTCCATACTCCTGATAGAGTTCATACTTTCATTATCTGATATATATTCATCTACATTTATCAAATTTTTATTTACATCTTCTATTAATTGTGCACTCCTAGGTCTACTATTGTTTCTTTTTGGAGAAGTATTTGCTAAGTGTTCTATACTCTCGCAGGTAAAGCATTCTAATCTATTATTGTAGGTTCTACTGGTGTTATATTTTCTTACATGTTTATTCTTATCTAGGTATGACTTTCTTGCGTTTGATCTTCTTAAGTAATATTTTTCCTAGGGCGATAGTTTTTTTTTATATGCCTTTTTATATTTTTTTATTTTATAATCTTGGTCATAATGTTGTGTATTATATGTTTTTACAAAAATCTGTATCACTTCATTTTAATTATTTTTGTATCTGTATATTTGTGCATTTTTCTTGTAATATATCCATTACATGTTGTATTCTTTGTATTATTGACCATTGGTTGTTTGGATTTGGTATTACCCCTTCTCTTTTGGACCATTTTTCTTCTATCTCTCTTCCCAGAGGCCCAGGTAATTTTTTAAATAATCTAGCTCCTAGAGTCTGATCAAACGTGTTCCCACTAATTGTACAATAATAAAAATAATCATTTAGTAATTCTTTAATCCTTGACCAATTATTAATACTTAGTTGTTCTTAATTTATTAGGGGTTTTTTCTGCAATACTACTAATTTACTATTGGGATCTTCTCCTGTTAGTAGAGTATATACTTTGTTTACAAAATTGTATGGATTTGAACCTAGTTCTACTAATTCCTGAAAATCTTGTGGGAATAATGTCTTGTATGCTTCCCATAGTGCTTTAGTACTTTATCCTAGAAATGTTTCTAAATATCTATACATAATTTCTACATCTGGTTCTTGATTCCCCTGTATATGTTGTATGTAGTCTGCTACGACTACATTCTTCCATATGTCTATTACATTATTCTATACCTGAGGATCATGAGCTGGTAAGTTTAAAATTTTTCTTTTATTACTGCCTTCTTGTAATCTAATGAGTTCTTCTATGTCATTCTTTTTCCTCTAGGTTTTATGTCTTGTTCAACTTGAGTGTCTGGGTGTATTCTAAATACCCTATATCTTGCTAAATTTCCTGTTGTTATATTTATGCCTTACGTTATGGTTGTTCTCTGGAAAGGGCTTGTAGTACTTGCCGCACTTTTCATAAATTTCTTTACACTTTCATCTATACTATAAATCGATTTTGAGTCTTCGCCTTTTCGTTCCCTTTTATGTGTATAACCATAATTATCTGTTCTTAACTCAGAATTTATAAAATGTTCTTTATCTTTGGTGAGATTAAGATTTCCCATTTTATAGCCTATACATTTGAACTTTCTGTCATTATTTATTTCGTATAGGGCTTCTGCTTTTATTATAGCTTTATTCACTTCAAAACCTTCTTCTAATATTTCTATATTCATAAAATTAGTATTTTCACATTCTTCAATTTCTTCATCAGTTTCTTTTCATTTGTATATTGGTAGTCTGTGAATCTTATTGAAGTTTCTCCTTTAGTGTTTATATACATTAAATGATCGGTTGGCTTTAGTATTTCTTTCTTAGTAAATTTTTTTAAGTTCCATTTTAGTCCTGCATAGTCTTCTGAATTTATCTTTAGGGGTTTAATTAATTTAATACCTTTATTTCCCATTTAAACTTACTACATCATCTATTGTTAGTCTAAATTTTGTACTACTATTAGTGGCCAGTTCTTCTATAATTCCAACACATTTACTAAATTATTTTCATTATTTATTTCTTCATATTCTTTAGTCTGGATACCTATCTTTATATATTTTCCAAATTCTAGAGAATTTATCAAATAGTTTGGACTACAATAAAAAAGTACTCCATTTGTTGACATGTCTACTTCTGTTATTCCAATTCTAGATCTTTTTGAGTCTGGCCATTTATTACTATGGATTTTGACTAATACTTTGGTTCCTAGATTTTTTCTAGTTAGTCCTTTTAGGCCTACTACTATGAGTCCCATGTGCATGAGGCTCGTGTTTGGCTTGTCAATTTGTCTTAAAGATTCTGAACTTATTAAATTTATACTAGCCTATCTTTACTGATTATGCATAATTATTCTTCTCTATAATGTTTATATAATTATGTAATTGAAAACATTCCTTTATTATATAGTGTCTTAGCACTTATTAATTTTAATTTGTTTTGTTGAAAAAGTTATACATCTTTATCTACATCTAAAATTTCTTCTAGCTGTTGTCTTAGAGTGATTTTTGGTCTATTTATTATTATAGATAACACATTTTTTGTTAAACTGTTTTGGGTAAAACATGATCTTGGCCTGCTTGGGGATACTAAAAAAAGGTCCATGATTTTTTAGTAGAGTTTAGCTTTTCTTTCTCCTTTTGAGGAGTTAATTATACTTTCTTTAGTTGTTCTATTAATTCTTCTATACTAGCTTGCTGTTCGATTTGATCTTTCTCTTTTTTAGCTTGTTGTTCTAGCTGAACTTTTTCTTCGATTGTTTTTTCTAGATTTTTATTAAGTTCTAATAGTAGTTATATTATAATATTATTTTCTTTTATTATTGTGGAGTTTGCTTTTCCCTGGGGTTGATGATCTGATAATCCTTCGAGATTTGGTTGAATTTGTGCCGCTTTCTGTAATATTGCTAAGTAGAGTTGATCATTTATAGGGATGTTATTCATGAGAGGGTTATTTCTTTTAATTCTTTTTCTATGTTATTTATACTTAAGAAAATTTATATCCTTATTTGTTATTACTTTAATTTTTCTTTCTAGTTCTATTTGTTGATTCTTTAGGAAATCAAAGTTTTGTTCTATTTTATCTAACAATTTCTTTTGTTTTATTTGCAGGTTTTTCAATACTTCTAGAGTTTTTAGTATTTTACTGTCTTCTTTTTGTACTGCTTCTCCTAGATTTATTATGAGATCAATAATAGTTTTTAGTTGAGAATCTTTTCCATGCAAAATATGTACTCCACTACTGCAATTATATTTAATTAATCAATCATCTTTTATTCGTTTGTGTCTCTTTTCTGCTTTTAATTACACATCTAGATATTCTATTTTCTTGAAGGAATCTATTGTAATGTTCTTATCCTAGCCAAAAAGTCTCTCTATTGCATTCTTCTCTAATTAATTTTATTCTAATATTTCAATAATTTATACAATATAAAATATGGTCTAGTTTATTTTTTAGCAGGATTAAGTGGCCTACACAGCCTAAAAGTTTTTTGCGGTCTGAAAATATAATTGCTTCTGGCAAATCTATTGATTTTACTATTCTTATTTCTTCTATTAAATTTTGTTCCTTTTTTAGAATTCAATTAAAATGTTTTAAGTTTTTATTTAAGTAATTGTATGGTTTTTGAACTTGTCTAGCAAACGGATGCGTTTTCATATACATTTACTTATTTTTATCCTAAAGGAATGTTTACTATGGTACTCCGTTTCCTTAGATAACTTATCCTTCTATTGTAATATTCTATTTTGCTTCTAATTCTATGTAATTTCCATCTTATTACACTTAAATATTCTTTGAATGTTTCTGATTGTGGTGTTTCTAGAGTTGCTAATAATTTCAAATAGTTACTCAAAACTATTTCTTGTTCTACTTTTTCTGCCCTGCTTTTTATTTCTTCGTTTAAATACCAATATCTTAGTCGTATATTGTTAGCAAAAAAAGTGTCTTTTCATTTATATATACCTTAATTTAAGATGTCCTATTAACTTAGCTTCTAATTCAGTTATTATAGTAATTAACTGATCTTGGGTTATAGGATCGTCTTTTGTAATATTAAGTCTCTTATATTCTGGATACAGACTATTCAAGTTTTCTTTAATTTCTCTGTAATTCTGAGTATTTCTCAAAGGTCTTCTCATTAAGCAAGATAAAAAGGATACTTTTGTCTCAGAATCTTGTCTACCCTTAGTTCATATGTAATGTAAAATATTTGGGTTTTGACTTCAGATAATCTATTATATACCTGTTGTAGTTCTGTCCAAACTTCTCCTCTTGATTCGGGAGAGATCTCAAATAATCTAATAAGTAACTATCTTTGTTTTATTAAGATGTGATATAAGTTTATATATTCTTTATTTATATTTCTATTAGACCAATAATATTCTGAACTTAATATTATTTGTTTTTCGTAGTGTCTTGGTTTTCTTTTCTCAGTTCTTGATACCATATATAATAAAGTCTCCTAGAGAGAAGTGAGAGAAAAACCAAGAGTGAGAAAAATAGTCTTCTAAATTTCATAAAGTTTCTTAGTTGGTCCAAGAAATAAAAGAAAAAAAAAAGAGAGTGTGTAGTGTATATTAGTCTTTTATTCCTTCATTCCGGTAGCTGTTAGCTTTCAGAGGACTCCCGAAAGGAAAATCTAACTTCTTCCTTAAGACATGTTAGTAGTAGTTACATAGATCATTGTATTTTTCTCCCTAGTTTGTAAATTATGTTGAATTATATCAAGTTCATATTTTCTCCAGATGTGTTTTAAATATTATAGATCTGATAGCCGTGAGGATTACCGCCAGCTTTTTGATCTTGTAGAGTTGATGTGTTTTTATTATAGATTTGGATAGCCGTGCGGATTACTGTCAGTTTTCCGATCTTGTAAAAATGTGTAATTTACTTTTTGATCTTGTAAAAATGTGTAATTTACTTATAAATATACCCCTAGTATATGTTTATTCTCTTAGTGTTTAGCAATAACGATGGACTAATCTGTATATTCCTTGGGAATTAAAAAAGTCTGATAACAATTTGAAAGGATAGTTGTGTCATCCCGGGGTGTGATTAAAGAAGTCATTGCTAAATACCTAAAACTAAAGAGAAAGAGATGAATAGTGTATAGATCAAAGAAAAATGCAAAAAATAATTTATTTTGGTGGGAGAAAAGTTACTTTGATCTTTATTATTTGTCTACTACACTAGACTAAGTACAACGAAGGAGGGAGTACTAAGTAGGATTTACACCATATTATAAAACATCTGCTTCAACTCTGCTTTTATTTCTCATACCTACTTATCTACTTTAATTATTTGTTTCTTGTTCCAATTTTATCTACTCCTTTTTATTATTATCTGTTTGTTATTGTTATTATCTGTTTATTATTGGTATCAGAGCCCTAAGATTCTAGGAGACTTTATTATATATGGTATAAAGAACTGAGAAAAGAAAACCAAGACCCTACGAAAAACTAATATTATTAAGTTCAGAATATTATTGGTATAAGAGAAATATAAAGAAAGAATATATAAACTTTATCAAGTCTTAATAAAACAAAGGCAGTTACTTATTAGATTATTTGAGATCTCTTCCGAATCAAGAGAAGAAGTTTGGACAGAACTACAACAAGTAGATAATAGATTATCTGGAGTCAAAACCCAAATATTTTACATTACAGACAAACTAAGGGTAGACAAGATGCTGAGACAAAAGTATTCTTTTTATCTGGCTTAATGAGAAGACCTTTGAGAAATACTCGGAATTACAGAGAAATTTAAGAAAAATTGAATAGCTTGTATCTAGAATATAAGAGACTTAATATTACAAAAGACTATCCTGTAACCCCAGATCAGTTAATTACTATAATATCTGAATTAGAAGCTAAGTTAATAGGACAACTTAAATCAAGGTATATATAAATGAAAATACACCCTTTTGCTAACAATATACGACTAAGACATTGGTATTTAAATGAAAAAATAAAAAGCAGGGCAAAGAAAGTAGAACTAGAAATAGCTTTGAGTAACTATTTGAAATTATTAGTAACTCGAGAAACACCCCAATCAAAATCATTCAAAGAATATTTTAGTGTAATAAGATAAAAATTACATGGAATTAGAAGTGACATAGAATCTTACAATAGAAGGATAAGTTATCTAAAGAAACGGTGCAACATAGTAAACATTTCTTTAGGATAAAAATAAGTAAAAGCATATTAAAACGCATCGATTTGCTAGACAAGTTCAAAGCCCATACAATTACGTTTATAAAAACTTAAAACATTTTAACGGAATTCTAAAAAAGGAACAAATTTTAAAAAAAGAAATAAGTATAGTAGAATCGATAGATTTGCCAAAAGCAATTATATTTTCAGACCGCGAAAAACTTTTAGGCTGTGTAGACCACTTAATCTTGCTAAAAAATAAATTAGAACAGATTGAATATAGTATAAATTATTGGAATATTAGAATAAAATCAATTAGAGAAGAATGCAATAGAGAGACTTTTTGGCAAGGATAAGAACATTACAATAGATTCCTCCAAGAAAATTGATTATCTAGATTTGCAATTAAAAACAGAAAAGAGACACAGACGAATAAAAGATGATTCATTAATTAAATGTAATTGCGGTAGTGGAGAACATATTTTGCATGGGGAAGATTCTCAACAAAATATTATTAAAAATCTCATAATAAATCTTGGAGAAGTAGTACAAAGAGAAGACAGTAAAATACTAAAGACTCTAGAAGTATTGAGAAATATTACTTAAGAAGATCACCCTAGGTATGCATATTACTTTGTACTTAAGAAGATCAAATGCAAGAAAGCCATACCTAGATAAGAATAAACATGTATGAAAATATCACACCAGTAGAACCTACAAAAATAGATTAGAATGATTTACTTGCGGGAGTATAGAGCACTTAGGTATGCATAGTATTCATTCATGGACTCCTTTTGTCCATGAAGTCCAAGAATCTCTTTTCAAATTCAAGTGTATGGATTTTTGTATGAATTCCATGTTGGGTGTGTGTTGCTCATGTTGATAATGACCAATTAAGTTTTAATCCATGTATTAAGTTTTAATCCATGTTTGGTGATAAATTTCATGTGGAATTCACTAGTAAAGATGTAAATTCATGTAAACCTAGGATTAAAACCCTTGGATGATGAAATTAGATATGAATCATGATGTTTTATTGTTGTATAATGTTGTCTACATATATTATGCCTACCATGTGTTTGATTAAATGCATATATGAAGGAAAAGTGCCCAACTAGCATGATATTATGAAATCCCCATTTTTGTAAAAGATTATGCATATCACATGTTTGATGAAGTGCTTCAATATATGAATTATGAATTGTGTTGTTGGTCATGTGTTCAAGTAAGCCATGCTATGTCAGTTCCTTCTCATCGAGTCCTAGGGGTACTTGTACCCAAACATTTAGTTGTATGCCTAGAGCCATGTCATGTTTTCACGATCTCCTCAATCAAGCTATGATCCATAGAACTCAGTCAATTATGTGACTCAAGAAATCTCAAAAATCTCAGTAATTTTAGTAGCTCAGTAATCTCAGTAACCTCAGTATTCCCAGTCAATCTCAATAACTTTAGTATTCTCAGTTAGTCCTCAGAAATCATTACATTCCGTTAATCAATGGAACTCAGTAAATTTAGTTTAGCTCCACTAAACAATACCACTAGTATCAGCTCAGTTTAGTTAATCAGCTTAGTTCAGTTAATCAGTTTAGTGTCTATTCAGTTGGGAGTAGGAGTTAGCACCGAGTAAACCCAAGGATGGGAACTCACCTTTTATATGAGGATGTGATTCTTAGAAGCAATCCTTGCATTCCAGAACTACGTAGCCAATGTAGGTTAAGACATCATAGCCTGCTATATAAGGGTAGATGAGGTGGCTTAACCTGTTATATGAGGGTTCCCACCATTATCACTAGAGTTACCTGTTATATGAGGGTTACTCACAAATTGTCCTTACCAGTGGCATGGTATTGACACCCTTCTAATTGGGGTTACAAATTGGACCCTAACTCAGCCATAATAGCGTACTAGGGGCATATCGGTTAGATAGCTACTTCCCAAAGTTTTATGTTATAGAATTAGGACTGTCAGACACAGTCAATTAGTCTCAGTAATAGAACTTAGATAGTTCTTTAGATTTCAGTACTTTCAGCTACAGTCAACTCAGATACAGTATGAAACTCAGCTAGTTCCATCAGATTCAGGACTGTCAGATATAGTTACTCATATTATCAGTTATATTAGTTATCAATATGTTATGTTATCAGTATTCATACTTTGGACTGTCAGATACAGTCAAGCAAACAAATTTTTCATAATCAAAACTATCAGAAATAGTCTTTCTTCTATCAGTAAAATAACATCAGTCTCTCAGTATTCAGAAGACTCGGTCATTTACTTAGATATCAGTAAATCTATGTTATCAGAATTCATGAGTCAGCATTATCACGATCCCAGTCACAGTTACATATTCATGCATGTATTCTCATGTTCATGTTATTCATTTAGTTAGTATTGTTCATGCATATGAACCCTTTGCATTCAGCCTACCTCACTTGCATACTAGTACATTCAAAGTACTAACACATTTGCGCAATGGTGTCTTAAACCATAGGTTTAGAAGCACAAGCTCCAGAGAGCCAGTAGCATCCTAGTTCAGCGATCAGAGTTAGCAGTGAGTCCTCATCCTTCGAGAACATTATGATCACATTACTATTTTAGTTTTCAGTTTATTTCAGTAGTTGGAGTTAGTTGGGGCATGTCCCATCAACTCCTTATTCAGACAATTTAGAGGCTTTCATACTACAGTATGTTCAGACAATTATCTCAGTTGTTTTGGTATTATTATACCTTATTTTTAAGTTATGTATTAGTATTGAACCTTATGGCCTTTCAGTTCATGTTTCCGCATTTACAATATTATTACTATTATTCAGTGTTAAGTTTACAGATATCAGTCATGGTTTAGCTTGTGGTCCTTTGGGGTCATGGGCACCGTGTAGCATTCCGGGTAACAGATTCGGGGTGTTAAAGAAAAGGATTAGACAGTAACTAGTGTTGTTTCTGTAAATGGTTTCCAAGTAAAAATAAAAGGGCAAAATGTAGGAAATGCTATAAGGAAGGATGCATAAAATGCATAGGAAAAACCCCAGAAATCCTAGAAATTTCAAAATCAACAAATAATTTAAATAATTTCTACACGAAGGAAATAATAACTAGAACAATAGAAGACAGAATATTGGAATTAGAATAAAGACTAAAAAGATTAGAGATAAGAGTATACAACAAAGAGATAATCAGAGAAGAAGATTTAGTAGAGGTAGAATTATTAAATGCATCTGTTGAAAATAATAAAGTTAAATAGAAAAAATAAATGAAGATATCATTAGAAGTAATAGTATGTAATGAAGAAAAGAAGATAAGTACAGTCAAAGTTTTAGAAAGAGTAAAAATTCAAAACTATGAGTTCGAAACATTAGCTATAGTTGATTCAAGATGTACAAAAAACATTTTAAATAGTAGAATTTTACCATCAAAATTAATTAAAAAATTATCAAAACCTCAATAATCCTTGCAAATGGACGGGACCTATAATACCTATACAGACTATAAACCAAAAGCAAATATAAGTTTTTCTAATACTTGTGAAAAATTCTACCAACCATCATACACACTCAGTGAAATACTAGTTAGAGATTTAAATATAAAAGCAAACTTTGTCTTAGGATTAGATTTATTGATGTAAAATAATGGCAGATGTTTTGTTATAAAAAATTGGGTAATATTCGATAGCAATATCACTCACTCACCAGTACAGGCACAACCCCTGCTAACTAAATATCATTTTCTTAAAGATAAAATAGAAGAAAGAATCGAAAACTCAAAGATCAACTAAAACTGAAAAAAAACTCTAGAATGTGATAAAGGAGAAAATTGTACTTGTAATGATAATAAAAAGATAACAATGTATGAGGAATTACAGGATCTATTAACAGTAGAGGAAAGAGAAAAAGATTACACATTAATAGAACTAGATATAGAATTATACAATTTTAGAAAAGGTAAACAATAGATAGGGTAATCAAATATCAAAAAGACCTAAATAAAATAATACAAATCCTAGACAAACTAGATATAGTTAGAGAAAACCCTTGCAACCTGGGGACTCCAATCAAATTTCCTGCAAATTAGAAATAATTAATCCAGAATATATTATAAAAACAACATCTATATAAGCTACAAATGAAGACCTTAAAGACTTTGAAATACAAATAAAAGAGCTACCAGAATTAGGGATAATTAGAAGATTCAAATCAAGATATAGATCAGCAACTTTCATAGTAACAAACCATAGTGAAATACTAAGAGGAAAAGCTAGAATGGTAATAAATTAAAAAAGACTAAATGATAATACTGTAATAGATGGGTATAAGTTACCAGACTAAACAGAATTAATAAATAGAATACAAGGAAGAAAAATATTTAGTAAATTTGATTGTAAATTCGGATATTAACAGATTAAGATACACGAAGATAGTATAGAATGGACAGTCTTTACATGTCTAAAAGGACATTTTGAGTAGCTGGTCATGCCGTTCGGACTAAAGACAGCTTCTCCAATTTTTCAAAGAAAAATGGATAGTATTTTTAGAGACTATAAAATTTTTGTATTGGTTTATGTAGATGATTTTCTAGTCTTTAGTAATAATATGAGAGAACATTTAGGACATTTACAACAAGTTTTAAAATTATTTGTAGATAATGGAATAATAATAAGTAGAAAGAAAATAGAATTATGTAAAAAAACAGTATTAATTTTTAGGAGTAGTTATTGGAGATGGAGGAATAAAACTACAAACACACATAGCTAAAAAAATGTCTTAGAAATTCTAGATAGATTAGATAAAACCAAAGATTAACAAAACATTTTTGTACTACTAAACTGTGCTAGAGCTTTGATTAAAGACTTAGGAAAAGTAGCAGGACCATTATTGTAATACCCCAGGAAATTTTTTGTTGAAATTTTGTGCGTAAACGTGTTGGGTTCTATCTTCTAGAATGAATTATAAATCTTTCGTGCGAAATATCTTAGATTATGACCCGCCATAGCGTAGAGTATCGAATAAGCTTTCCAAAAATATGTGGATCATCCAGAAAGGACACCCGAGCGACGAGTTATGAACATTCCGATTGAACCATGAATAGTAGTGAACAGTAAAACGTGGAGGAAAAATACTGAGGCCTGGCGTATTTTTTCTCCAAATTTAAATGATCATAACTCCTTGTACATAATGATATGGGTGATCTACTATATATCAATGGAAAGCTCTGCGAGTCCTCTTTCTAATGAAATTAGTTTCATCCAATTTTTCTATCAGAGCAAAAAGTTATGATCGATCTACTTCAGCCTATCAAAAGTTAATTTTTGGGTCAACTTCAAACAATCATAACTCCTCGTACACAATGATTTGGGTGAGATACTATATATCAACGGAAATATATGAGAGTTCTCTTTCTAATGAAATTAGTTTCATCCAAATTGAATATCGGAGTAAAATATTATGGTTGATCTACTTCAAACTATCAAAACAGTCCACCAAAGGACAGATTGAAGATTTTGTTTATTTTTAGGGGCATTTTGGTCATTCCCCCTCACCCAAAATCCATCCAAACCCTATATTAAAGCCTATTAGAAGTATTATATGTTATATTTCATCAAACTCCCTCAAAAAGAAAACCCTAAGCTCCTACATCCAATTTCAAGAACCTCCAAAGTTCAGCATTAATTCTGCAAATTTATTCAAGATTCCTAGTTCCTAGTTCAAGAACTCCAAGAACCATCATTCAAAGTCACGATTAACATCTCAAAAATGAGTATCGATCTAAAGTTAATCATTCAAGGTATGTGGGGTTTTTCAACAAGAACTCTCTTTCGTTCTTGTGCCCAAAAGTAATTTTCTTTACAAAGGCACAATTTTTATTTGATTGTTATGAATTTGAAGCATGAACCCATATGTTATGATGATTATTACGAAATCTTAATATTTATGATTTTGAAAGATGAATTTACATGTGTAGTGATATAAAGCATGAATCTTGAACGATATTTATCCTGATGCTGATATTTGGGTCGTGAATCTCCATTGGAAATTGTGTTTTTTTTTAGAAAGTGTGTGTTATAAGCAGGTTGATGTTGAATATTTGAGATATTTTGAATGATTTGACCTTTTGGTCTTAATGAAGTTGTTTTAAACTCGAGTGTGAAAGAAATCCACAATGTGGTTGATTTTCATAGATGGGAAGCATGGTGGCTCCCGATGTATATTTATATATTACTGAAATTGTTTTGTTGTGGATTGTCTTTGAAATGATCTGAGCTAAGTCTGAGAGAAATGTTTAGCACCTAGTGGGAGGTATAAAGAGGCCTTACTTCCCTAAAATTACGTTCCCACATAGGAGTGAGCCTGAGGCTGATTTATATAGTGATCACTAGTTTGTGTGGATTTGATATCGATAGTCCTACTCCGATGGCAAGGATAGGATGGCTCTCCCCAATGTGGATTGTACATTGGACTCCATGTAGCTCACATGGTTTATGTCGGTTATATGATCTCCCAGTGTGTGTGTGTTTCCTTGTGTCTATGGTGAATGGTGAAGTGATTTGAAAGTGGAATTTTGAAAGTTATTCTTTCAAAAGATTTAAATGATATTTACATTATGAGAATTGGTATTCTTGATGAACTGAAAATGATTGACAAATTATATGATGACTCACATGTGTTATTGTACTTATTTCATCCTCTCATGATTATGATGATTTTCTTCGGGCTATATGAGTCTTTCATACATCCTGTATATTTCTTATAAATATTTATGATGATGATATTTATACAACTACATACACCCCCATATACTTTGTTCCTTTCCATGGTACTGACCCACATCTTCGGATGTGGGCTGCATTTTCTCGAAATATAGGTTCAGGTGCTCAGTTCTAGGTTTGACAGTGATTCTTCGGGCACGCTGTTATACATCCTCTTTTGTGGTGAGTCCTCATGTTCTGAGGACGTGATGTCTGATGTTAGTTTCACGGAATTGTTTACATTTGATAACTGAGTATGAGTCAGATGGGGCATGTCTCAATGGCTCACTGGTTTTATTGATTTTCTTAGAGGCTTGTCAGACTAGTATAGATGATGGGAGTTGACTAATAAGTTGTATTTTGTTATCTTTCTGAAATTCTTTTATTCTTGGATGATGATTACTCTGTTGATATTTGAGGGTTATTTATGGAAATCCTGTTGATTTGTGTTGAACTGAATGAAAATGGCTCAAAGGGTTAGCTTGGGGCTACTCGTAGCCTCAAGCACCGTGTGATGCTCCGGGACCCGTTTTCTGGGGCGTTACATTTATATTCCAAAACAGGATCAGTAGGACAAAAAACCTTTAATACTAAAGACATAAAATAAGTCTAACAACTTAAGTGCATGATCCAAGATTTCCCAGACTTAACGCTACCCTTAGAAACAGGTATCTAATAGTAGAGACAGATGGAAGCCTTGGCGGATGGGGAGCAATATTAAAGGCAAAATCCAATAAAAATAGTGACAAAAAGAATGAAAAAAATTGTGCTTATACAAGTGGAAAATATAATGAAAAGGGCAATTTAAATAGCATAGACGCAGAAACACTAGCAGTAATTTACGATTTAAACAGTAAACTTTATATATTAAATAAGCCTGAAATATTAGTAAGAACAGACTGCATGGCTATAGTAAAATTATATCAGAAAATAATATAAAAGAATAGTAGTAAAAGGAGATAGTTAAATTTCCTAGATGCCACTTTCATTTACAATATTGTTTTAGAACATATTAAAGGAAAAAATAATAACCAAGCAGATCAACTAAGTAGACTAATAAAAGAAGACAATTAACATTTTTTTTTAGTATGTATACAGGCAAAGACAAAGGAAAGGAAGAAGCCTCATCCTCTCAAGACTACTTAAAGAAATTACTAAGCAACACTCATTATAGTCCACTAACAATGTTGGAACATCCGAAATTAGAAAAACTGATCTTCGGACCTCACAATATCATCGGTTATGAGCTATCCAATCTGACGTTCAAACTTAGACCATATGTAAGGGTGGAAAAACAACAGACCTGCCTGATCGACAATTTATGGATTTCCTACAATAAGACACCTAGATACACTAGATAATTTATTTAAGTTTAAATACTTTAAGTTATTATTTTACTGAGAAAAACTACACTAACAGATTTAAATTTTATGTTGTTCTTAGGGGAAAGACACAGGGAGTATTTCAGACATGGATAGAGGTAGTGGATTCTCTAAAAAACTATACAACCCCTCTCTATAAAGGCTTTAATGATTTAACAGAGGCATTAGATTATGCCCGCGAAAATCTAGAGCCAAATTATTATATTACTCCAACTCTAAGACCAGATATAAAAGCAGTTCCCTAATATAATAATAAAAAAGACATAAACAAAATCATATTATGTTATTATTATTACTCCATGACTAAAGCTCTTAAAAGACTAAATCACATCAATGAAATTTTAAGACAAAATAATGAAAACCTTATAAATGAAAAAGGACAAATGTTCGAATATATAGGTATTTTACAAAATCGTATAAAGATTCTTCATTATGAATTATCATAAAAAACTCAACAAATTTATGACTCAAATAACCCCAAAAAGCTCTCCATCTTCTTCAAAAAATGGATAAGAAAGGTGTGCTTTCTCCAATAAACATAGAAAGACCCACTATATCGGGTAAAGATACAATTAGTCCAGCTCAAATGGTAGTTGGTAAAGACTCCTCAAATCCATTAATAGGTGTGCATTCCCCAATGAATATAGAAAGACCTACTGTATTAGTAATGATACAACTAGTCCAGCTCAAACGGTAGCCGGTAAAAACTCATCAAATCTGTTGACGACTGACACTTTGCTAAAAGGTGTAGGGAGAATACTCCCAGCCAATTTCAAGACCACAGGTACCCAGACAACAGAAGAAGGAAGCTCTTCCAAGACTAGGAAAGGATTTTTATTAGGAAAAAAAAAAAGAAACATATAAAAAATTGTAGTAGACTCAATAAAAAAATTGTTCGCAGAACAATTGCCCAAAGAAATAGCAATGAATTCAGAACCGCCGAAACCAAGATCCAGAATTCCTAGTGAAGAAATAAGATCACCCAGAACAGGAACAAAATTGGGACTATCAAACGTAGACAGTGATGAGTATGATCAAGAGTACAATTTGGCCATGGATCAATTTTCCCAAGACCCAAATGTAGATGATGATTCAGGAATGGATTTTGACTTAGAAGCTCTACACAATTTAGACAGGTAAGCAATAATGATATCTACAAAAAGATAAAATAAGAGACGTATGTAATGACATAACAGATGAATAAATGGACGGAGGAGAGTTAAAGTGGAAACATAACCATGTGACTATGGGACCCACTCAACTTGCTAAAATTTTTATCAAGTAATTTGACCTAAGGATTTGAAGTCCACAAAAATGCCTATAAATACCACCTTATGGATGACAAGACATATAGCTAGAGAGAAGTGAGAGAAAAATCAAGAGTGAGAAAAATAGTCTTCTAAAGTTTTTGTTCATTAAGTTTTTTAGTTTGTACAAAAAAAAAGAAAAAAATAGAGAGAGTGTGTAGTGTATATTAGTATTTTATTTCTTCATTCAGGTAGTTGTTAGCTTTCAAGGGACTCCCGAAAGGAAAACCTCACTTCTTCCTTAAGACATGTAAGTAGTCGTGACATAGATCATTGTATTTTTCTCCCTAGTTTGTAAATTATGTTGAATTATATCAAGTTCATATTTTCTTTCAAATGTGCTTTAAATATTATAGATCTGATAGTCGTACAGATTACCGCCAGCTTTCCGATCTTATAGAATTGATACATTTTTATTATAGATCTGGATAGCCGTACGGATTACCTCCAATTTTTTGATCTTGTAAAAATGTGTAATTTACTTATAAATATACCCCTAGTATATAGTTATTCTCTTAGTGTTTAGCAATAACGATGGATTAATCTATAAATTCTTAGGGAATTAAAAAAGTCTGATAACGATTTGAAAGGATTGTTGTGTCATCCGAGTTGTGATTAAAGAAGCCATTGCAAAATACCTAAAACTGAAGAGAAAGAGATGAACAGGGTATAGATAAAAAAATATCAAAAAATGGAAAAAATAATTTATTTTTTTGGGAAAAAATATATTTTGATCATTATAACTTGTCGACTACATTAGACTAAGGACAATGAAGGAGGGAGTACTGAGTAGGATTTACACCATATTATAAAACATCTTCTCCAACTCTGCTTTTATTTCTCATACCTGCTTATTTGCTTTAATTATTTATTTCTTGTTCCAATTTTATCTGCTCCTTTTTATTATTATTTATTTGTTATTGTTATTATTTGTTTAGTATTGGTATCAGAGTCCTAAGATTCTAGGAGACTTTATTATATATGGTATCAAGAA
Source organism: Capsicum baccatum var. pendulum (assembly GCA_030864225.1). Lineage (NCBI taxonomy): Eukaryota > Viridiplantae > Streptophyta > Magnoliopsida > Solanales > Solanaceae > Capsicum > Capsicum baccatum. The sequence continues at coordinate 93,661,125 of CM061551.1, forward strand.
CTGAGAAAAGAATATCAAGACCCTACAAAAATCTAATAATATTAAGTTCAGAATATTATTGATAAAATAGAAATATAAAGAAAGAATATATAAACTTATATCAAGTCTTAATAAAACAAAGCCAGTCACTTATTAGATTATTTGAGGTCTCTTCCGAATCAAGAGAAGAAGTTTGGACAGAACTACAACAAGTAGATAATAGATTATCTGAAGTCAAAACCCAAATATTTTACATTACAGACGAACTAAGGGTAGACAAGATTCTCAGACAAAAGTATCCTTTTTATCTTGCTTAATGAGAAGACCTTTGAGAAATACTTAGAATTACATATAAATTAAAGAAAAATTGAATAGTCTGTATCTAGAATATAAGACTTAATATTACAAAAGACGATCCTATAATCCTAGATCAGTTAATTACTATAATATCTGAATTAGAAGCTAAGTTAATAAGACATCTTAAATCAAGGTATATATAAATGAAAAGACAACTTTTTGCTAACAATATATGACTAAGATATTGGTATTTAAACAAAGAAATAAAAAGTAGAGCAGAGAAAATAGAACTAGAAATAGTTTTGAATAACTATTTGAAATTATTAGCAACTCTAGAAACACCACAATCAGAATCATTCAAAGAATATTTAAGTGTAATAAGATGGGAATTATGTGGAATTAGAAGCAACATAGAATATTACAATAGAAGGATAAGTTATCTAAAGAAACGGTGTAACATAGTAAACATTCCTTTAGGATAAAAATAAGTAAAAGAATATGAAAACACATCCTTTTGCTAGACAAGTTCAAAGACCATACAATTACTTATATAAAAACTTAAAACATTTTAACAGAATTCTATAAACGGAACGAAATTTAATAGAAGAAATAAGAATTGTAGAATCAATAGATTTGCCAGAAGCAATTATATTTTCAAACAACAAAAAACTTTTAGGTTGTGTAGACCACTTAATCCAGCAAAAAATTAATTAGAACAGATTGGATATTGTATAAATTATTAGAATATTAAAATTAAATCAATTAGAGAAGAATGCAATAGAGAGGCTTTTTGTCTAGGATAAGAACATTACAATATATTCCTTCAAGAAAATAGAATATCTAGATTTTCAATTAAAAGAAGAAAGGAGACACAGACGATTAAAAAATGATTCATTAATTAAATATAATTGCGGTAGTGGAGAACATATTTTGCATGGAAAAGATTCTCAACTAAATACTATTACAGATCTCATAATAAATCTAGGAGAAGTAGTACAAAGAGAAGATAGTAAAATACTAAAGACTCTAGAAGTATTGAAAAACCTAAAAATTAAATAAAAGAAACTGTTAGATAAAATAGAACAAAACTTTGATTTCCTAAAAAATCAACAAATAGAACTAGAAAGAAAAATTAAAGTAATAACAACTAAGGATATAAATTTTCTTAGTATAAATAACATAGAAAAAGAATTAAAAGAAATACGTAAAGAAATTAGTCAACTAAAAGAAATAACCCTCTCATGAATAACATCCTTATAAATGATAAACTCTACTTAGCAATATTACAGAAAGCGGCATAAATTTAACCAAATTCCGAAGGATTATCAGATCATCAACCCCAGAGAAAAGCAAACTCCACAATAATAAAATAAAATAATATTATAATATTATTACTCTTAGAACTTAATAAAAATCTAGAAAAAGCAATCGAAGAAAAAGTCCAGCTAGAACAACAAGCTAAAAAAGAGAAAACTCAGATCGAACAACAAGCTAGTACAGAAGAATTAATAGAACAACTAAAGAAAGTAGAATTAACTCCTCAAAAAGAGAATGAAAAGCTAAACTATACTAAAAAATCATGGACCTTTTTTTCGACATCCCTAAGCAGACCAAGATCAGGTTTTACCCAAAACAGTTTAACAAAAAATATGCTATTTAAAATAATAAATAGACCAAAAATGACTCCAAGACCACAACTAGAAGAAATTTTAGATGTAGATAAAGATATACAACTTTTTCAACAAAACAAATTAAAATTATTAAGTGCTAAGACACTATATAATGAAGGAATATTTTCAATGATACAATTATATAAATATTATAGAGAAGAACAATTATGCGTAATTGGTAAAGATAGCACTAGTATAAATTTAATAAGTTCAGAATCTTTAATACAAATTGCCTAGCCAAACATGAGCCTCATGCACATGGAACTCATAGTAGTAGGCCTAAAAGGACAAACCAGAAAAATTCTAGGAACCTAAGTGTTAGTCACAATCTATTATATAGATGGTCAGACTCAAAAAAATCTATAATTGGAATAACAGAAGTAGACATGTCAATAAAAGGAGGATTTTTTTTATTGTCGTCCAGACTATATGATAAATTCTCTAGAATTTGAAAAATATATAAAGATAGGTATCCAGACTAAAGGATATGAAAAATGAATAATGGAAATAATTTACTAATATGTGTATGATTTATAGATAAACTCGCCACTAATAATAGTACAAAATTTAGACTAGGAATAGATGATGTAGTAAGTTTAATGGGAAATAAAGGTATTAAATTAACAAAACCCCTAAAGAAAAATTCAGAAGACTATGCAGGACTAGAATGGAACATAGAAAAATTTATTAAGAAAGAAATACTAAAACCAACCGATCATTTAATGTATACAAACACTAAAAGGAGAAACTTCAGTAAGATTCTCAGACTACCAATATACAAATGAAAAAGAAACTGATGAAGAAATTGAAGAATGTGAAAATAATAATTTTATGAATATAGAAATATTAGAAGAAGGTTGTGAAGTGAATAAAGCTATAATCAAAGTAGAAGCCCTATACGAAATAAATCACGACCGAAAGTTCAAATGTATAGGCTGTAAAATGGAAAATCTTAATCTTACCCAAGCTAAATAACATTTTATAAATTGTGAGTTAAGAACAGATAATTATGGTTATATGCATAAAAAGAAACGAAAAGGAAAAGACTCAGAATCAATTTATAGTATAGAAAAAAGTTTAAAAGAATTTATGGAACGTGCGGTAAGTACTGCAAGCCCTTTCCAGAGAATAGCCGGGACTCAAAGAGTGAATATAACAACAGAAAATTTACCAAGATATAGGGTATTTAGAATAAACCCAGACACTCAAGTTGAACAAGACATAAAACCTAGAGAAAAAAATGTCAATAGAAGAACCTATTAGATTACAAGAAGGCTATAATAAAATAAAAAATTTAAATTTACCAGCACATGATCTTTACGTATGGAATAATGTAATAGACATATGGAAGAATGTATTTGTAGTAGACTACATATAACATATACAGGGAAATCAAGAACCAGATATAGAAATTATGTATAGATATTTAGAAACATTTCTAGGAGAAAGTACTAAAGCACTATGGGAAGCATACAAGGCATTAGTCCCACAAGATTTTCAAGAATTTGTAGAATTAGATTCAAATCCATACAATTTTGTAAACAAAGTAGCTACTCTACTAATAGAAGAAGATTTGCAATAGTGGATTAGTAGTATTGCAGCAAAAAGCCCTATTTAGTTTAGAACAACTAAGTATTAATAATTGGTCAAGGATTAAAGAATTTCTAAATGATTACTTTTATTATTGTACAATTAGTGGGAACTCGTTTGATCAGACTCTAGGAGCTAAATTATTTTAAAAATTACCAGGGGCTCTAGAAAGAGAGATAGAAGAAAAATGGTCCAAAAGAGAAGGAGTAATACAAAACCCAAACAACCAATGGTCAATAGGACAAAGAATACAATATGTAATGGATATATTACAAGAAAAATGCACAAATATATAGATACAATAACAATTAAAATAAAGTGACACAAATTTTTGTAAAAACATATATACTACACAACATTATGACCAAGATTATAAAATAAAAAAATATAAAAAGGCATATAAAAAAAACTATCGCCCTAGGAAAAATATTACTTAAGAAGATCAAATGCAAGAAAGTCATACCTAGATAAGAATAAACATGTAAGAAAATATAACACCAGTAGAACCTACAAAAATAAATTAGAATGCTTTACCTGCGAGAGTATAGAACACTTAGCAAATACTTGTCCAAAAAGAAAGAATAGTAGACCTAGGAGTGCACAATTAATAGAAGATGTAAATAAAAATTTGATAAATGTAGATAAATATATATCAGATAATGAAAGTATGTACTCTATCAGGTGTATGGAAGTGTTTGAAGAAGAAAATGATAAATCTGATTCCTCAGATTCTGAAGAAGAGGAATTTATAAATGAAATAGGATTAGAAAAGACGAACTCAGACTATCATGATTAAGTAAATTTGATAGAAGAATGTGAACATAAATTTGAGGAAGGAAAATGATTAGACAGTAACTAGTGTTATTTTTGTAAATGGTTTCCAAGTAAAAGCAAAAGGGAAAAATGTAGGAAATGTTATAAGGAATGATGCATAAAATGCATTGGAAAATCCTCTAATATGCTAGAAATTCCAAAATCAACAAATCATTTAAATAATTTCTACATTAGGGAAATAATAACCAAAACAGCAGAAGATAGAATATTGGAATTACAAGAAAGACTAAAAAGATTAGAGATAAGAGTATACAGCAAATAAATAATCAGAGAAGAAGATATAGTAGAGGTAGAATAAATAAATACATCCGTTGAAAATAATAAAGTTAAATAGAACAAATCAATGAAGATATCATTTGAAGGAATGGCATGTAATGAAGAATAGAAGATAAATACAGTCAAAGTTTTAGCAAGAATAAAAATTCATTGTCAACTATAGATAATGTTTCAAACTCATAGTCTTGAATTTTTATTCTTGCTAAAACTTTGACTGTACTTATCTTCTTTTCTTCATTACATACCATTCCTTCAAATGATAGCTTCATTGATTTTTTCTGTTTAAATTTATTATTTTCAACGGATGTATATAATAATTCTACCTCTACTAAATATTCTTCTCTGATTATCTCTTTGTTGTAGTCTTATCTCTAATTTTTTTATTTTTTATTCTAATTCCAATATCTTATCTTTTGTTGTTCTGGTTATTGTTTCCTTTATGTAGAAATTATTTAAATTATTTGTTGATTTTGGAATTTCTAGGATTTCTGAGGTTTTTCCTATACATTTTATGCATCCTTCCCTATAACATTTCCTACATTTTGCCATTTTTTTTTTACTTGGAAACCATTTATAGAAACAACACTGGTTATTGTCTAATCCTTTTCCTTCATCAAATTCATGTTCATATTCTTCTATCAAATTTACTAAATCATGATATTCTGAGTTCATTTTTTCTAATCCTATTTCATTTATAAATTCCTCTTCTCAAGAATATGAAGAATCAGATTTATCTTTTTCTTCTTCAAACACTTCCATACTCCTGATGGAGTATATACTTTCATTATCTGACATATATTCATTTAAATTTTTATTAAATCTTCTATTAATTGTGCATTCCTAGATCTACTATTGTTTCTTTTTGGACAAATATTTGCTAAGTGCTCTATACTCCCGCGGGTAAAGCATTCTAATCTATTTTTGTAGGTTCTACTGGTGTTATATTTTCTTACATGTTTATTATTATCTAGGTATAACTTTCTTGCGTTTGATCTTCTTAAGTAATATTTTTTCCTAGGGTGATAGTATTTTTATATGCCTTTTTATATTTTTTCTTTTTATAGTCTTGATCATAATATTGTGTAGTATATATATTTTTACAAAAATTTGTATCACTTTATTTTAATTGTTATTGTATCTGTATATTTGTGCATTTTTCTTGTAATATATCCATTACATATTGTATTCTTTGTCCTATTGACCATTGGTTGTTTGGGTTTTGTATTACTCCTTCTCTTTTGGACCAGTTTCCTTCTACCTCTCTTTCTAGAGCCCCTGATAATTTTTTAAATAATCTAGCTCCTAGAGTCTGATCAAACGAGTTTCCACTAATTGTACAATAATAAAAGTAATCATTTAGAAATTCTTTAATCCTTGACCAATTAGTAATACTTAGTTGTTCTAAATTTATTAGGGCTTTTTGCTGCAATACTACTAATCCACTATTGGGATCGTCTCTTGTTAGTAGAGTATGTACTTTGTTTATAAAATTGTATGGATTTGAACCTAGTTCTACTAATTTCTAAAAATCTTGTGGGAATAATGTCTTGTTTACTTCCCATAATGCTTTAGTACTTTCTCCTAGAAATGTTTCTAAATATCTATACATAATTTATACATCTGGTTCTTGATTACCCTGTATATGTTATATGTAGTCAACTACAACTACATTCTTCCATATTTTTATTACATTATTCCACGCCTGAGGATCATGAGCTGGTAAGTTAAAAAAAATTCCTTTATTACCGCCTTCTTGTAATCTAATGGGTTCTTCTATTGGCATTCTTTTTCCTCTAGGTTTTATTTCTTGTTCAACTTGAGTGTTTGGGTTTATTCTAAATACCCTATATCTTGGTAAATTTTCTGTTGTTATATTTACTTTTGTCATTCTGGTTATTCTCTGGATAGGGCTTGCAGTACTTGCCGCACTTTTTATAAATTCTTTTATACTTTCGTCTATACTAAAAATTGATTCTGAGTCTTCTCCTTTTCATTCCTTTTTATGTGTATAACCATAATTATCTATTCTTTACTCACAATTTATAAAATGTTCCCTAGCTTTGGCGAGATTAAGATTTCCCATTTTATAGCCTATACATTTGAACTTTCTGTCGTTATTTATTTCGTATAGAGCTTCTGCTTTGATTATACCTTTATTCACTTCAAAACCATCCTCTAATATTTCTATATTCATAAAATTAGTATTTTCACATTCTTCAATTTCTTCATCGGTTTCTTTTTCATTTGTATATTGGTAGTTTGTGAATCTTACTGAAGCTTCTCCTTTAGTGTTTATATACATTAAATGATCGGTTGGCTTTAGTATTTCTTTCTTAATAAATTTTTCTAAGTTCCATTCTAGTCCAGCATAGTCTTCTGAATTTATCTTTAGGGGTTTCATTAATTTAATACATTTATTTGTCATTAAACTTACTACATCATCTATTCTTAATCTAAATATTGTACTACTATTAGGGGCGATTTTTTCTATAAATCCTACACATATTAGTAAAATATTTTCATTATTCATTTCTTCATATCCTTTAGTCTGGATACCTATCTTTATATATTTTCCAAATTCTAAAGAATTTATCATATAGTCTGAGCTACAATAAAAAAGCCATCTATTTGTTGACATGTCTACTTCTGTTATTCTAATTATTAATCTTTTTGAGTCTGACCTCTATTATCATAGATTATGACTAATACTTTGGTTCCTAGATTTTTTTGGTAAGTCCTTTTAGTCCTACTACTATGAGTCCCATGTGCATGAGGCTCATGTTTGTCTTGGCAATTTGTCTTAAAGATTCTGAAATTATTCAATTTATACTAGAGACATCTTTACCAATTACGCATAATTATTCTTCTCAATTATGTTTATATAATTGTGTCATTGAAAATATTCCTTCATTATATAGTGTCTTAGCACTTATTAATTTTAATTAGTTTTATTTAAAATGTTATATATCTTTATCTACATCTAAAATTTCTTCTAGCTGTTGTCTTGGTGTCATTTTTGGTCAATTTATTATTTTAGATTGCACATTTTTTGTTAAACGATTTTTGGCAAAAACTTATCTTAGTCTGCTTGTGGATGCTGAAAAAAGCTCCATGATTTTTCAGTAGAGTTAAGCATTTCTGTCTCCTTTTGAGGAGTTAATTCTACTTTCTTTAGTTGTTCTATTAATTCTTCTATACTAGCTTGTTGTTCGATTTGAGCTTTCTCTTTTTTAGCTTGTTGTTCTAGCTGGACTTTTTCTTCGATTGCTTTTTCTAGATTTTCATTAAGTTCTAATAGTAGTAATATCATAATATTATTTTATTTTATTATTGTGGAGTCTTTTTTTCCCTGGGGTTGATGATATGATAATCTTTTGAGATTTGGTTGAATTTTTGCCACTTTCTGTAATATTGCTAAGTAAAGTTGATTATTTATAGGGATGTTATTCATGAGAGGGTTATTTCTTTTAGTTGACTAATTTCTTTATGTATTTCTTTTAATTATTTTTCTATGTTATTTATACAAAGAAAATTTATATCCTTATTTATTGTTACTTCAATTTTTCTTTCTAGTTCTATTTGTTTATTTTTTAGGAAATTGAAGTTTGTTCTATTTTATCTAAAAGTTTCTTTTGTTTAATTTGCAGGTTATCCAATACTTTTAGAGTCTTTAGTATTTTACTATCTTCTATTTGTACTTCTTCTCCTAAATTTATTATGCGATTTGTAATAGTATTTAGTTGAGAATCTTCCCCATGCAAAATATGTTCTCCGCTACCGCAATTACATTTAATTAATGAATTATTTTTTATTCGTCTATGTCTCTTTTCTACTTTTAATTGCAAATCTAGATATTCTATTTTCTTGAAGGAATCTATTGTAATGTTCTTATCCTAGCCAAAAAGTCTCTCCATTGCATTCTTCTCTAATTGATTTTATTCTAATATTCCAATAATTTATACAATATTCAATCTGTTCTAATTTATTTTTTAGCGGGATTAAGTGGTCTACACAACCTAAAATTTTTTTGCATTCTGAAAATATAATTGCTTCTAGCAAAACTATTGATTCTACTATTCTTATTTCTTCTATTAAATTTTGTTCCTTTTTTAAAATTCTGTTAAAATGTTTTAAGTTTTTATATAAGTAATTGTATGGTCTTTGAACTTGTCTAGCAAACGGATGTGTTTTCATATACATTTACTTATTTTTATCCTAAAAGAATGTTTACTATGTTACACCATTTCTTTAGATAACTTATCCTTCTATTGTAATATTCTATGTCGCTTTTAATTCTATATAATTTACATCTTATTACACTTAAATATTATTTGAATGATTCTGATTGTGGTGTTTCTAGAGTTGGTAATAATTTCAAATAGTTACTCAAAACTATTTCTTGTTCTATTTTCTCTGCCCTGCCTTTTATTTCTTCGTTTAAATTCCAATGTCTTAGTCGTATATTGTTAGCAAAAGGGTATCTTTTCATTTATATATACCTTGATTTAAGATGTCCTATTAACTTAGCTTCTAATTTAGATATTATAGTAATTAACTTATCTAGGGTTATAGGATCGTCTTTTGTAATATTAACTCTCTTATATTCTAGATACAGACTGTTCAATTTTTCTTAAATTTCTCTATAATTCTAAGTATTTCTCAAAAGTCTTCTCATTAAGCTAGATAAAAAGGATACTTTTGTCTCAGAATCTTGTCTACCCTTAGTTCGTCTGTAATATAAAATATTTGGATTTTGACTTCAAATAATATAACGCCCCAAATCTGACACCAGAAATGCCATATGATGCTCATAACCCCAAAGGGCAACAAGATAACCCATGACTGATATTTGTACCTGAGCACTGCATAATATACAGTATAATTGTGAAAATAAAGGCTAAAAAGCCATAAGGTTCAAAACTGATAAAACATAATATCTGAAAGTACGGTATATCAATACCAAAACAAAATGAAACAACTATCTGAACATACTGTTGTCTAAAAAGCCTCTAAAACTGGCTATCTAAATAAGGAGTTGATGGGATGTGTCCACAACTAACTCCAACTATTGAAATAAACTAAGTAATGAAGAAATAAAGTAATGATCATGTCCTCGAAGGATGAGGACTCACTACTGACTTTGACTGCTGAGAATGGAATGCTACTGATGCTCTGGAGCTCATGCTTCTGAACCTATGGTATAAAAACACCATAGCGCAAATACATCAGTATGATTGAATGTACTGGTATACAAGTGAGGTTGGCTAAATGCAAAGGGTTTTAATGCATGAACAATGCTAACTGACTGTATAACTTGAACGTGAAAATACATGCATGAATGAGTGACTGTAACTGAATTCGTAATGATACTAACTACTGAGTCTGAATACTGATAACATGAGTTACTGATAACTGATATAACTGATACTGAGCAACTGTGTCTAACAGTCTAGGTTCTGATGGAACTAGCTGGGTTTCATACCATACTGAATTGACTATAGTTGACAGTCCTAAATTTTGTAGAACTATCTGAGTTCTATTATTGAGACTAAGACTGAGGATGTAATTATGGGAAGTAGTCATCTAACCGACATGCCTAAAATAATACATTATAGCTGAGTTGGGGTCTAATCTGTAACCCCAATTGGAAGGGTGTCAATACTGCGCCACTGGTAAAGACAAGCTATGGGTGACTCTCATCTGACAGTGTCCCCAAAAGAGAATGGTGGGAACCTCATCTGACAGTATTTATACACCTCATCAACCCTCTTCTGTCAATATTGATGTCTCAACCTATGTTGGCTACATAGTTTTGGAATACAAGGATTGCTTCTAAGGATCACACCCTCAACTGTCAGTATGTGTCCTCATCCTTGGGTTCAATTGGTGCTAAATCCTACTCCCATCTGAAGAGACACTGAACATGATAAACTCAACTAAACTGGACTGAGTTTATTGAGTTTCGTGGACTGATGGAATACTACTGAGATTACTGAGTTTACTGAGTTTTCCAGAGTCGCATGACTGACTGAATCCTACTGAACATGGCTTGACCGAGGAATTCATGAAAACATGACACTGGATCTAGGCACACAGCTAAATTTTTGGGTACAAGTACCCCCAAGACTCGATAGAAGGAAACTAACAAGGCATGGCATTCTTGAATACATGACCAACATCAACAATCTATAATACAATAAGTTGGGGAATTCATGAAGTACATGGTTATCATAATCTTGTACATGAATGGGAAAGCATATAAACATGTCATAATTTATGAACTAGTCTCATGAGCATTTTATAAAACATTTATAATGCACAACAATATCATAGAAATCATTGTGATCATAAGGGTAAAGCATGCACTTATCATTTGGGTCACAATTGAGCTATGATGCATAATTTCTAGTCCCTTAGGCATTTTATTAAACACCTTACATGCACAACTTAAGGCATAGGCATAATCATCAAATTATCACTTCAAAACTCCATGAATCAACTAAACTTATAGATTTCAAGCCACATATTAACATAGTTTCATGAACAACACATAAAGATTCCAGCTTGGGAATCACATCATCATAATCTCATGAACATAATCAATCCATAACAAAATATTTACAATACATGATTTAAAACTTGATTTTTGAACTTCATGGATGGAAGGAATCCATGAATGAATACTATGCATACCTTAGTTCTTGATTCTATGAACTTTGATGGTGGAATTTTCTTGAATTTGAATCCCCAATTGAAAATCCTAAACATGTTCTTGAGGAAAATTAAGAGAAACTAGTATATTTTGGGTAAAACAAGGCTGGATTACCTGTTATTGGGTTTATATAAGGGTGGAAAATTGACCCCTTTGCCCTTAAAAATCTGGACATTTAATGACTGAAATTAGGCATTGACACGATACCCGATGCATTATGCTATGATCGCACCAAGCCTCAGTAGTTTCACTGGCAGTCCCTACAACAATGTTAACCAATGCGATGGGCGACACGGTGCGCCAAGATTGCGTTGGTCCACTAATTTGTGACACCAAACGTGATATAATCGAGGTTTAAAAAATCCAAAACTTGTCTGGGAACACTGATTGACCTCTCTGATCATGAATTAACAAACATACAAACCACTATAGGATATTAAGGTGGCAAAATAAGATTGTCAACTTTTGAAGGCCAAAAATAAGCTAAGTCTGGGAACTTAGCTAGAGATTTTTAAGTTTGGGACCCTTTGACAAGCTTAAAAGACTGAATTAAGGTTAGAAATTTTGCGGGGCCATACAGATAATCTATTATCTACTTGTTGTAGTTCTGTCCACACTTTTTCTCTTGATTCGGGAGAGATCTCAAATAATCTAATAAGTAACTGCCTTGGTTTTATTAAGATGTGATATAAGTCTATATATTCTTTCTTTATATTTCTATTATACCAAATATTCTGAACTTAATGTTATTAGTTTTTCGTAGGGTCTTGGTTTTGTTTTCTCAGTTCTTGATACCATATATAATAAAGTGTCCTAGAATCTTAGGGCTCTGATACCAATAATAAACAGATAATAACAATAACAAACAGATAATAATAAAAAGGAGTAGATAAAATTGGAACAAGAAAAAAATAATTAAAGCAAATAAGCAGGTATGAGAAATAAAAGCAGAGTTAAAGCGGATGTTTTATAAGATGGTGTAAATCCTACTCAGTACTCCCTCCTTCGTTGTCCTTAGTCTAGTGTAGTAGACAAGTTATAAAGATCGAAGTGTATTTTTTCCTAACAAAATAAATTATTTTTTGCATTTCTTGCTATTTTGATTTTTTTTATTTATTCCCTGTTCATCTCTTTCTCTTCAATTTTAGGTATTTAGCAATGGCTTCTTTAATCACACCCCGGAATGACACAACAGTTCTTTCAAATCATTATCAGATTTTTTTAATTCCCTAGAAATTTACAGATTAATCCATCGTTATTACTAAACACTAAGAGAATAACCATATACTAGGGGTATATTTATAAGTAAATTACATAGTTTTGCAAGATCAGAAAGTAAATTACACATTTTTACAAGATCAAAAACCAAACAGTAATCCACACGACTATCCAGATCTATAATAAAAATCACATTAATTATACTAAATCAAAAAGCTGGTGGTAATCCGCACGGCTATCAGATCTATAATATTTAAAACACATATGGAAGAAAATATGAACTTGATATAATTAAACATAATTTAGAAACTAGGGAGAAAAATACAATGATCTATGTAACAACTACTAACATGTCTTAAGGAAGAAGTGAGGTTTCCCTATTGGGAGTCCCCTGAAAGCTAATAGCTAGCGGAATGAAGAAATAAAAGATTAATATACACTACACACTTTTTTTTTTTGAAGAAACTAAGAAACTTTATGAACAAAAACTTTAGAAGACTATTTTTTCTCACTCTTGATTTTTCTCTCACTTCTCTCTAGCTATATGTCTGTAAGTCATCCATAAGGTGGTATTTATAGGCATTTTTGTGGACTTCAAATCCTTATTTCAAATGACTTGAAAAAAAAAATTAGAAAGTTAAGTGGTCCCATACTCACATGGTTATATTTTCACTGTAACTCTCCTCCATCCATTTATTCATCTGTTATACCATTGCATACGTCTCTTATTTGTCTTTTTGTAGATATCATCATTGCTTACGTGTCTAAATTGAGTAGCACTTCTAAGTCCAAATCCATTCTTGAATCGTTGTCTACATGTGGGTCTTGGGCAAATTGATCCCTAGCTGAATTGTAATCTCGATCACACTCGTCACTGTCTCCATATGATATTCCCAATCTTGTTTCTGTTCTGGATGATCTTATTTCTTCTCTAGGAATTCTGGGTCTTGGCTTTGGCGATTTTCGATTTGTTGCTATTTCTTTGGGCGATTGTTCTACTAAAAATTTTTTTTATTGACTCTACTACAATTTTTTCTATTTTTTTTCTTTACCTTTTTCCTAATAAAAATCCTTTCCTAGTCTTGGAAGAGCTTCCTTCGTCTGTTGTCTGGGTGCCTATGGTCTTAAATCTGTCTGGGAGTATTCTCCCAACAATTTTTGGCAATGTGTCAGCCGTCAACGGATTTGATGAGTCTTTATCGGCTACCGTTTGAGCTGGACTAGCTGTATCATTACCCAATACAGTAGGTCTTTCTACATTCATTGTGGAACGCACACCCATTAAAGAATTTGAGGAGTCTTTACCAGCTATCGTTGGACTAGCTTTATTTTTACCCAATACAGTAGGTCTTTCTGTGTTTATTGGAGAATGCACACCTTTCTTATCCATTTTTAAAGAAGATGGAGAACTCTTTGGGATTATTTGAGTCACATAAATTTGTTGAGTCTGTTGTGATAATTCATAATGAAGAATCTTTATACGATCTTGTAAATTACCTATATGGTCTAACATTTGTCCTTTTTCATTTATAAGGTTTTCATTATCTTGTCTTAAAATTTCATTAGCGTGATTTAGTCTTTTAAAAGATTCAGTCATGGAGGAACAATGATCACTAAATATAATTTTGTTTGTATCTTTTTTAATATTATATTAGGGAACTGCTTTTATATCTGGTCTTAGAGATGGAGTAATATAATAATTTGGCCCTACATTTCCGCAGGCATAATCTAATGCCTCTGTCAAATCATTTAATCCTTTATAGAGAGGGGTTGTTTAGTCTTTTACAGAATCTATTACCTCTATCCATGTCTGAAATACTCCCTGTGTCTTTCCCCTAAGAATAACATAAAATTTAAAGTTGTTAGTGTTGTTTTTCTCAGTTAAATAATAACATGAAACATTTAGAACTGAAATAAAGTATCTAGTGTCTCTAGGTGTTTTGCTGCAGGAAATCCATAAATTGTCGATCAGGCATGTCTGTTTTTTGTCCACCCTTACATCTGTTCTAAGTTTGAACGTCAGATTGGATGGCTCATAACTGATGAGATTCTAAGGTCCGAAGATTAGTCTTTCTAATTTCGGATGTTTCAACATTGTTAGTGGCCTATAATGAGTGTTGCTTAGTAATTTCTTTAAGTAGTCTTGAGAGGATGAGCCCTCTACCTTTCCTTTATCTTTTCCTGTATACATACTGAAACAAAAATTGGTAGTTGTCTTCTTTTATTAGTCTACTTAGTTGATATGCTAGGTTATTATCTTTTCCTTTAATATGTTCTAAAACAATATTATAAATGGAAGTGGCATCTAGGAAATTCAACCATCTCCTTTTACTACTATTTTGTTCTTTTATTTTCTAATAGAATTTTACTATAGTCTCACAGCCTATTCTTACTAATATAGCAGAGAACATATTTTTCATGGGGAAGATTCTCAACTAAATACTATTACAGATCTCATAATAAATCTAGGAGAAGCAGTACAAAGAGAAGACAGTAAAATACTAAAGACTCTAGAAGTATTGGAAAACCTGCAAAATAAACAAAAGAAACTGATAGATAAAATAGAACAAAACTTTGATTTCCTAAAATATCAACAAATAGAACAGGAAAGAAAAACTAAAGTAATAACAAATAAGGATATAAATTTTCTTAGTATAAATAACATAGAAAAAGAATTAAAAGAAATACGTAAACAAATTAGTCAACTAAAAGAAATAACCCTCTCATGAATAACATCCCTATAAATGATCAACTCTACTTAGCAGTAGTACAGAAAGCAGCACAAATTCAATGTTGATAATTTCTCATGAATTCTACTATGTTGATAGCAATATTAGGTTGTGTAGAAAGTATATTTTCTTACAACAAAATAAATTATTTTTTGGATTTATTGATATTTTATTTTATTTTTAATTTATACCCTATTCATCCCTTTCTCTTCAATTTTAGGGATTTAGCAATGGCTTCTTTAATCACACCCCGGGATGACACAACAGTCCTTTTAAATCATTATCAAACTTTTTTAATTCCCTATGAATTTATAGGTTAATCCATCGTTATTGCTAAACACTGAGAGAATAACCATATACTAGGAGTATATTTATAAGTAAATTACACATTTTTACAACATCAAAAAGTAAATTACATATATTTACAAGATCGAAAAACTGGCGGTAATTCGTATGGCTATCCAAATCTATAATAAAAACACATCAATTCTACAAGATCGAAAAACTGGCGGTAATTCGTACGACTATCAGATCTATAATATTTAAAATACATCTGGAAGAAAATATGAACTTGATATAATTCAATATAATTTACAAACTACGGAGAAAAATACAATGATCTATGTAACGACTACTTACATGTCTTAAGGAAGAAGTGAGGTTTCCCTTTCGAGAGTCCCCTGAAAGCAAACAGCTACCAGAATAAAGGAATAAAAGATGAATATACACTGCACACTTTTTTTTAACAAACTAAGAAACTTTATGAACAAAAACTTTAGAAGACTATTTTTCTCACTCTTGATTTTTCTCACTTCTCTCTAGCTATATGTCGTTAAGTCATCCATAAGGTGATATTTATAGGAATTTTTGTTGACTTCAAATCTTATTTCAATTGACTTGATAAAAAATTTAGCAAGTTAAGTGGGCCCCATAGTCACATGGTTATGTTTCCACTTTAACTCTCATCCATCCATTTATTCATCTATTATATCATTGCATACATCTCTTATTTTATCTTTTTGTAGATATCGTCATTGCTTACGTGTCTAAATTGTGTAGAGCTTCTAAGTTGAAATCCATTCTTGAATCATCGTCTACATTTGGGTCTTGGGCAAATTGATCCATGGACAAATTGTAATCTCGATCATACTCTTCACTGTCTTCGTCTCATAGTCCCAGCCTTGTTCCTGTTCTGGGTGATCTTATTTCTTCTCTAGGAATTCTGGGTCTTGGCTTTGACGATTTTCGATTTATTGCTATTTCTTTGGGCAATTGTTCTACTAACAATTTTTTTTATTGAGTCTACTACAATTTTTTCTATTTTTTTTATTTCCATTTTTCCTAATAAAAATCCTTTCCTAGTCTTGGAAGAGCTTCCTTCATCTGTTGTCTGGGTGCCTGTGGTCTTAAATCTGTCTGGGAGTATTCTCCCAACACTTTTTGGCAAAATGTCAGCCGTCAACAAATTTGATGAGTCTTTATCGGCTACCGTTTGAGCTGGACTAGCTGTATCATTACCCGATACAGTAGGTCTTTCTACATTCATTGTGGAACGCACACCCATTAACGAATTTGAGGAGTCTTTACCAGCTATCGTTTGAGCTGGACTAGCTGTATTTTTACCCAATACAGTAGGTCTTTCTATGTTTATTGGAGAATGCACACCTTTCTTATCCATTTTTAAAGAAGATGGAGAACTCTTTGGGATTATTTGAGTCTCATAAATTTATTGAGTCTGTTGTGATAATTCATAATGAAGAATCTTTATAGATCTTGTAAAATAATTATATGTTCTAACATTTGTCCTTTTTCATTTATAAGGTTTTCATTGTCTTGTCTTAAAATTTCATTGGCATGATTTAGTCTTTTAAAAGCTTTAGTCATGGAGGAACAATGATCACAAAATATAATTTTGTCTGTGACTTTTTTAATATTATATTAGGGAATGGCTTTTATATCTGATCTTAGAGCTGGAATAATATAATAATTTGGCCCTAGATTTTGCGGGCATAATCTAATGCCTCTGTTAAATCATTAAAGTCTTTTGTCATGACCCAAAAATGAGGGTCATGATGGTACTTGTCGCGACGTACCTTGACAAGTAAGCCTATCACCCAAACTGATACGAAAAGAAGAAAAGACAAAAATATCCCAAGGTAAGGTTTCTATAATGAAGCCGAACCACATAAGTAATCATAACAATGCGTAAAGAACTTATCCAAAATGCCAATCATGCCCAAAACCAGGTATCAATAGTGTAAGAACTACTAATACAATCTAAGTGATAAATGCATCAGAAAAATAACTACAAAGGAATAATAATTGTCTCTGAATACTAATACAGACATAACAACTATAGAAAGACAAAGGTGAACTTCGGACGCATAAATGTCCAACCACTACCTTGGAAGCTCCAACAATCACCTGAGTCAATCACGCTGAGGCACACTCGAGCTAAGACCTGCACCGAAAGGGCGCAGTAGGCATGAGTACGGTCCACTTGTACTCATTAGGTATCATAGGCCAATCAAGCAAAGTAGTAAATAAAGCATACAAAATATACACTAAGGGCACATCACCTGCAATCAGAAAATGTCCCACAATGGTAGCCCACACCGCTTGCACTAACAGTTCTAATATATCTTACATATATTACAATAACACACCAACATATTGAACACAAGTATACATTATGCTCATATAAATAGAACAAGAGAGAACATGTAGATACAAAATTATCAAATACAACTAAAGGAAGGTAAGACAAACACATAGATGACATGTCAATAAGGCAATACAACACAACATAAACACAATAAAGTAAGTGCAATGTATATGATGATGATGATGATGATGATGCACGAGGTCGTCGCACAACCTCTGGGATCGTCGCACAATCCCCGTATACACCTACAGAGCTAAAGCTTCCCAATGTAGGACCCATGGGGGTTTCTTCAACCCATATACAATCCACATATATCATACCTCCTTTCCGGCATATCCTTCGGAAAGTTTTTTATAAGGTATTACAATATTTTCCTAAAAAGGTATTGCCAGTGTTCCTCAGATGTTTCCACGGTGCTACTAATATTTCATGAATGAGTATGATATGAAGATGTAATGCTCACAACCAATCACAATGAGTATTTCCATAACCAATCACATGATATATTTCCACAACCAACCACAATGATACATTCCCACAACCATATGAGCCAATATCCACTTATTATTTTGTTTCATCCATGAACTTCCACATGTATCATACGCCAATAAATTATGCATATAATCACAATACACCAATGGTACCACATTAAATAACACAATTCAATTATTCACATGTATTCAAGGCTATCAATATCACATAGGACCCCACATGGTCAAACGTATCACATAATATTTTAATTTTGACAATTACATCACATATAGGCCCCCACACGGGCACAACATATAGATAGCCATTTTTCATGATTAGTTCCCACCCTTAACATGCATTTTGTACCATCATTTACTACCCAACCCAGTTTGAAGAGTTAAGCCATAACCAACCTACCTCAAAGACGAAACCGATTTTCTATACTTGAACCCACGACCTTACTTTTCACGAATAATCCCGAACTCCACTAAAAATATCAAATATGAAATATACTACAAAACCAACGACACCCATATTGACTACTTTTGGTTCGGGGTCAAAACAACCCTCCAAATTGGATTTTCGAAAAGGAAGGGCAAAATTGAAACTTTACTTTAAAAACATGTTCCCCATATTTTTAGAAACCTTCAACTTAAAACCCAAGTTAAATCTAGTCAAAAACAGAGTTCAAATCGAAGAAAAATCATTTTTGAGCTTTACCGGTAAAATCTTTGAAATCCGGGTTAAAATCAAGAATCGGAGTTGTTTTGAAGGTTAAATAAAAAGCTAGTAACCATAAGATAAAAATATTATTCAAGTCAAAAAAGTGAAATTTGGATTTAAAATCATGCTCTAAGATTTTTGGAGTTTTGAGAAATTTATCAAGAAATTACTAAGAAGAGGGGTGAATTTTACCTTAAATTCGTAATAAAATCAAGAAAAAGTTGTTAATCTATCTTCCCAAGCTCTCACAAGCTTCACTTTTAAGCTCTCAAACTATTTAGGGTTTAACTCTCAAGAGACAAGATAAAAGACGAACAAAATAGGCGAAAAAGGGGTGAAAAAGTTGTTTTTATTGCAGAAAATCTGCAATATAACTGCTGGTTTTTTTCTTCTTAAGTTGAAACGGATTTCGATGGGGTGCCCGGGATTCGTTTGGAGTCCGATATACACAAACGAACTGTGCAACCATACTTAATTCAACGTTCCAAATGCGATGGCGATATCAAATTTTCAAAAAAATATCGTTGTCACAAAGTTAACCCCCAAAATTATAATTTTCCAAATCGAGGGTCGAAATGAGATTTAAAAGCCATAAAATCATACCAAACATGCTAACACCCTAAAATCGATATTTCGGATCTACTGGAGAATTCAGATTTTCCATTTGAGGTCGTTTTGATCAAATGTGGGTTCCTTCAACCATATTTCCAATTTTCCAACTTTCCGACCAATAGGTCGAAATGAGCTTGGGTGCACCGGGACCCGAACCAAAGGTCTACCTAGCATAAAATTGATATTTCGGAGTTGCTGGCACAGTCCGTTCAACCATCTATTTCATGGATCAAAAGATATCTACATAAGTCCAAAATAATGCTCTCAAAGCCATCAAAAACCATAATATTGCATAAATGATACTCAAATGCATCAAAAATCATGCTAATCACTCCCACACCTCAAAAATATCATAATGCAACTATGGGGAGAGGTAAAATAGTCAAATCATATAAAATCACAAATTTTACATATCTCATCAAATTTTCAAGTCGTTACATCATCCACCACTAAAAATCTAGTTCATCCTCAAACTAAGGCAAAAGAAATACCTGAATCAATAAAGAGCTGGGGATAAGGACTATGCATATTAGACTCGACTTCCCAAGTAGCTGCATCTACATGTCGATGTCGCCACTGGACCTTAACTATAGGGATCACTCTAGAGCACCACTGCCTAACATTCCTAGCAAAAAATGGAAACTGGCTCCTCAACAAAGGACAACCGCTCATCTAATTGAACTGACTCCCAACGAATGACATGAGACTCATCAAGAATATAATGAAGAAGCATAGAAACATGAAAAACTGGATGAAGAGGTGATAGATCAAGAGACAAAGCTAACTCATAATCCACATCACCAATAGTTCGAAGAATATCAAATGGACCAGTATACCTGAGGCTAAACTTGCCCCTCTTCTCAAACCTCATCACATCCATCATGGGTGAAACTCAAAGGAAAACACGATCACCAATACCAAATCTCAAGGCACGAAGTCTACAATCTGCATAACACTACTTCCTACTCTGATCCACTCTAAGTCTTTCCTGAATGATTCGTGCCCTATCCAAAGAATCACGAGATTAGTCCGTACCTCGAGGTCTCACCTATGAAATATCGAACCAACCTACTGGAAAGCGACACACCTACCATACAACGCCTCAAAAAGATCTATATCAATACTGGAATGGTAGTTATTATTATATGCAAACTCTACTAAAGCCAAATGCTGCTCCTACTGGCCACCAAAATCCATCACGCACGCGCGGAACATATCGTCTACAACCTGAGTAGTTTGCTTTGACTGGCCATCAGTCTGGGCATGAAACCCTGTGCTAAGATCAACCCAAGTACCCAACTCATCCTGTAAAGTCTTCCAAAAATGAGATGTGAACACATGATGTCTATCTAAAATAATGGACACTGGCACACCATGAAAACGTATAATCTCACGAATGACGATAGAGGCTAACATCTCAGCACTCCATGAGACCTAAACCAGAATAAAATGAATTGACTTGGTCAATTAATCCATGATGAACCAAACACTATTAGAACTGTGAGATGTATGAGGCCACCCAATCAGGAAGTCTATAGTGATCCAATCCTATTTCTACTTGGGAATGGGTAACCTCTGAAGAAATCCACCAGACCTTATATGCTCGGCCTTCACCTATTGATAACAAAGGCAACAAGCCACGAAATCTGCTATATCTCACCTCATACCACCCCACCAGAGTGCTGCCTCAAATCACGATACATCTTAGTCACACCTGGATGGATAAAATATCTGGAACAATAGGTCTCCTCCAAGATCAACCTAATCCAATCACCACTTTCGGCACACAAACTCAGCCCCCAATCCTCAAAACTCTATTTGAATTAAGTGAGGCTTTCTTATCCTTCCCACTCAACACTTTATCTTGAATCAACCTCAATCCAACATCATTAAACCAATGATCTTGAATCTGCTCCATCAAAGAAGATCTAGCCTCCACAAATGCCAAAACATACTGTGGTGTCGAAATATCAAGCCTAACCATCTGGTTAGCTAAAAAATGAATCTCTAAGGCCAAAAGCCTCTCCTAGGTCAAAAAATGCTCCAAGCTACCCTTGCTAGTCAACTTTCGGCTCAAGGCATCCGCAACCACATTAGCCTTTCCTGGATAGTAGAGAATAGTCAAGTCATAATCCTTAAGCAACTCAAGCCAACGGTGCTGCCTCATATGAAGATCTCACTAGTAAAAAAGTACTAAAGGCTATGATGATCTGAGAAGATCTCACAACAGACTCCATACAAGTAGTGCCTCCACAACTTCAAGGTAAATACAACTGCGCACAACTCAAAATCATGGTAATTCCTCTCATGAGGCTCCAATCTTGATGAGATGCATACATAATTACCTTGTCTTCCTACATCAACACAACACCTAACCCAACACTTGAAGCATCACAAAAGACAATAAAGCCCACGCCCTCCTTCGGCAAAGCCAATATAGGAGTTGAAGTCAATAAATCCTTAAGCTTTTGAAAGCTCTCCTCCCAACATCATACCACTGAAAAGAAATCTTCTTCTGGATCAACTTGGTCAATGGAGCTACAATGGATGAAAAACCTTTAACAAAACATCGATAATACCTGGCCAAGCCAATAAAACTCTGAATCTCAGTGTTCAAAGTAGGTCTATCCTAGTCACCAACCATGACAACCTTGGTTGGATCAACCGTAATACCTTTCTTAGTCATCACATGACCTAAGAAAGACACAAACTCCAACCAAAACTAACACTTAGATAACTTAACATACAACTTCTTATCCCTCAATCTCTAAAGCATAATCTACAAATACTCCTCATGCTCAACCTCACTCTTGTAATAAACCAAGATATCATCTATAAATACCATAACAAAGGATTCAAGATACAGTCGAAACACCCAGTTCATCAACCCCATAAATATGGCAGGGGAATTGGTCAACCCAAAAGACACGACCAAGAACTCATAATGACCATATCGAGTCCAAAAAGATATTTTTGAAATATCCAAAGCTCTAATCCTCAACTGGTGATAACTAAACCTCAAATCAATCTTTGAAAACATCGTCGCACCCTGAAGCTGATCAAATAAATCATAGATATGAGGAAGAGGATACTTATTCTTAACTATCACCTTATTCAACTGCCAATAATCAATACACATCTATATAGACCCATCATTTTTCTTCACAAACATGATAAGCGCACTCTGATGATAGGCGAATTTACACGCCTATAGTGCTATATTTTACCCATATTTTAGCCTAGTTTTGAGAACAAATTATATATTTCATGCACTTTTGGTCCTTTTTCCTATAAGAGAGCTAACGAACATGATTAGCAAAGTTTTAGGTATAAATGATGCAGAATTCAGCATTTTATGGATTACTTGACGCCAGAGAAAGCTTCACGAAAGGATAAAAGGAAGCTTGGATGCCTAAGGACCAAAAGTGACGCATGGAAAATATGTCCCAGGCAAAAACAGCAATTCTGAAGACTTTGGGGACTAGCAGTAACTTAGTAGGATTAGGATAATGATACATTAACCTAGTACAATTGGGTTAAGTATTTCATTAGATTAGTAGGATTAGGATAATGATACATTAACATAGTACAATTGGGTTAAGTATTTCATTAGCTTAGTAGTAATAGGATATGGGTATTATAAATACCCTATTTTGCTAGAGATTTTTATTCATTCTTCTACTGTTCCTCAACAATTCTCATTCTAGTTTTAATTCATCTTTCTACTTCTTCTTCTATTCATCTATTCTTAATTTCCGCAACAAGAGAAACGTTACTTGCAAGAAATCACGCCTAACGCCAACCACACTTGTGCTACACGAAATTCGTATTGTGGTATAATAACAATGTCAATTGTGATTTCCTTCTCACTCATGGGTAACTAAACTTCTCTGTTGGGGTTATGGAAGCCGAATGAGATACTATCTTTTACTAAGAGTTTGTGAGTTCGTGACACGTCTGCTGCTTATATCATTATTCTCTTCGTCTTAACCTAAATTCTTTGTGGTTGCAAACGCAAGAATACGCCAGTATAACATTTAACTTGTTCGAAAGAAAGGTTATCTGTCTGGAAAAGAGATAATGTCAAGGTAGTAGGGTCCCATCCCCTATTAAAAAGTTAGTGCCGTAACTGGATTAAACTCTTGGATAATTCGTACCATTAGACACGCTTTAAGCTCAAAAGAGTTAAAGTGAAATAATTCTCGAATAGGTCAAAAGACGCCTGGATTTACCATCGAATACGATTTTCTATAAGCACATGCATGTCGGAATTCAACACACTCATAGCCAATAGAGACGTATAACTCAGAAGGTGGACATAACCCCAACTCCTCAATTCCCATTGTTTACAACTTAATAACTATTCTTTTTTTTTACGTTGCTATTTTCAGTTTTTACTTTAATATTTTGGTTACACATTACAATCCCCCCTTTTTACGAAACTTGCACTAAAAGTCTAGTAATCGTTGCTTACTTGTTGACCAAGCTATTCCCTGTGGGATCGATACCCAACCCAGTTGGGTTCTATATTTGACAGCGACCACTTTACACTCCTACGAGAGCTGTAGATTGAGCGTTATCAAAAATTGGCACCGTTGTTGGGGAATACGAGTGTCATTTAAGTTTGTGATAATTACTAGACCCTTTGGTCAAAGATTCTCATACTTTTACTTTTAGTTTTTGTTTTTTTTTACTGCAGGTTTTTACTCAGTGCATGCCCCATACTCTAAGTTCTGGTCAACCGTTACTACCTATCAATCCTGAACCACAACGAATTGGCAGAATTGAGGCACAAACGGAAATCAAAAGAATGGCTGCTCAACAGGAGCAGGCGAGATTAGCTGCTCTTGCCGCCGCCCAAGTACACCAACAAAACATTGATAACCCTGGGCGAGCAACAAATCCTGACGATGAGGATTTAGGTGATGACGAGTTACTAAACCCAACGCATGATGCTGAAATTGCAACACCTGCCAACAGAAGAGGTCGTCAAGCTCGGTTTAGGTATGATCGCCAACCCATGCAACCAGCTTTTGACGACGATGATGATGATCTTGATGAAGCCGGAGCCACTGGAGCCATAATTCCTCCACCATTAGCGCCTGGAGCCAAGTTCAACATCACAAGAACCATGATTCAGTTATTGCAACTCAAGGGATTATTTGGTGGAATAGCAGGCGATGATCCGAATATGCATCTCATCAACTTTATTTCTACATGCAAGTCGTTCGACAATCCTGGTGTTGGTCAGAACGCAATTCGATTACGTCTATTTCTATTGTCTCTGTCTGGAGAGGCAACTCTATGGTTGAATGGGCTGACTCCTGATTCGATTACAAATTGGAGGCAATTGAGAGATGCTTTCCTAGAAAGATTCTTTCCGTCATCCAAAAGAGCACAATTGAGAGATGAAATCAGCAACTTTCGTCAGCTTTCAACTGAAGCCCTTCATGAAACATGGGAGAGGTTCAAGACAAAGCTAGCGAGATGCCCAAACCATCACATGACTAATGTTCTCCTAATGGAGATATTATACAGAGCCTTGAATTCAATAACTAAACCAGTGGTGGATAATGCGGCTGGAGGATCTTTTATGGACCTCACCTTTGGTCAAGCAAGCAATATGCTAGATCGTATGACGAAGCAAAGTAGAGCTTGGCATACCAGGGATTCTGAGGTAGCAAGCCCCACTTTATCTATTGGCATGACTGCAGACCAAAGAAGAGGAGAAGAAGAATGTGATCAAGATATGGCACACATGAAAACACAAATGGATCTTCTTACAAAGCATTTATTATCAGGGAAGACCAAAAAAGTGAAAGCTATTGCGTCAAAAGGAAGAGATGAATCTGATTCAGAAGAAGAGGCCAACTACTTGAACAATCAGGGGGGTTTCCGAGGTAATACCCAAGGAAACCAAGGTCGGAACTATTATGATAAATCTGGAAACAAGGACCAAGGTAGTTGGAAGAACAATAATGAAAAGAGTGGTTTGTACGTTCCCCCTGGAAGACGTGACGCCACCACATCTAGTTCTGGAAGTATGGAAGACATGATGGCTAAAATCTTGAAAGGAGTAGAAGCAGTGAGTGCGGGAGTAACTGAGGTAGTTAATGATGTGTCCTCTATGAAACAAATAGTTGATTCTCATTCCACTTCAATCAAGCAAATAGAGCAGCAATTGAGCCAACTTTCAGCAGCACTCAATCAAAGAAAGGCTGGCACTTTACCTAGCGATACTGTGCAAAACCCAAGGAATGATGGGTCATGCATGGCCATCACTACCCGAAGTGGTAAGGTGCTGGAAACTTCAGCAAAAATCAAGCAAGTGGTTGACGAAGTAGTGGACATTGATGATAAGGCGAAAGGAGAAGATGTCGCTGCAACTAATCCTATCGTCAACGACATCAACCCCAACAATTTGCAACCTAAAAAAGCTGAAAAACGGAAGTAAGAGGAGAAGAAATCCGTGGAGAGAACAATTCCATACCCACCACCACCTTTCCCTCAAAGATTGAAGAAGGTGGCGGATGACACGAAGTTCAGCAAATTCATGACTATGTTAAAGCAGCTGACCATTAATGTTCCATTGGTGGAGGCACTTGAACAAATGCCTGGGTATGCGAAATTTATGAAGGATCTTTTGACAAACAAATTGGCAGCAAGTTATGAGTTGAAAGATGTTGTTCATCACTGCAGCGCAATTGCTACCCAATCAATTGTTCAGAAGAAGGCTGACCCCGGCGCTTTCACTATTCCTTGTACCGTTGGATCTTTGAATTTTGCCAAAGCATTATACGACTTAGGAGCCAGGATCAATTTGATGTCATTATCTATCTATAAGAAGTTGGGGTTGGGTGATCCTACTCCAACCAACATGAGGCTCGTAATGGCGGATAGGTCGGTAAAATGACCTGTTGGTATTCTATGTGATGTCTTGGTAAAGGTTTCTTCATTTATCTTTTCGGCAGACTTCGTTATTTTAGATTGTGAGGCAGACTCAAAAGTTCCCATAATCTTGGGGCATCCTTTCCTTGCTACGGTAAGCGTGCTTATTGATTTGAGAGCTAATGAGCTTTTGTTCCGAATAAATGACGAAGTAGTTCGCTTTGATGTTTGCAAATCAATGAAGCAACCCAAAGATCTGAGTGTATTTTTGGTGGCTGATGTTTTCTTTGATGATGAGAAAGAATTACTTGAAGAAGAGTAAATTATTGATGACCCTTTGGCGATTGTGCTCATGAATGGAGAGAATGAGGATGCTAAAAATTGTGAAGAAGTTATTGGTGCTCTATCAGGATTAGGGACATATCGCTATGCTCCCAAGAAGCTGGACCTTGATCTCAAGAATTGACCTACACCACCAGCTAAGCCATCTATTGAAGAGCCACCCACATTAGAATTGAAGGAGCTGCCAAGACATTTAAAGTATGCATTCCTAGGAAGCGGAAACATACTTCCAGTCATTGTTGCAGCAGATTTGGGTGAGCAACAAGTTGCAGCTCTCATTGCTATTCTACGGAAGTATATTAGAGCCATTGGATGGACCATTGCGGATATTATTGGTATTCCACCTGGGATTTGTACACATAAAATTCAGCTTGAAGAGAATTGCACACCCACTATTGAGAATCAAAGACGTCTAAACCCACCTATGCAAGAAGTAGTGAAGAAAGAAATTATCAAGTGGTTAGACGCGGGGGTTGTGTATCCAATCTCTGATAGTACATGGGTAAGCCCGGTACAATGTGTTTCCAAGAAAGGAGGCATGACGGTGGTCGCGAATGCGAAGAATGAGCTTATTCCACTCAGACTCGTCACTGGATGGAGAGTATGCATGGACTACCGAAAGTTGAATTCTTGGACACTCAAAGATCACTTTCTAATGTCATTTATAGACCAAATGCTAGATCGATTAGCGGGGAAAGGATGGTTTTGCTTCTTAGACGGTTATTCAGGCTATAATCAGATTTGTATTGCACCCGAAGACCAAGAGAAGACAACGTTTACATGCCTATATAGTACGTTTGCCTTCAAACGTATGCCATTCAGGCTATGTAACGCACCAGCCACCTTTCAACGTTGTATGATGTCAATTTTTTCTGATATGGTTGAAGACACTTTGGAGGTATTTATGGACAATTTTTCAGTTGTTGGTGAGACTTTTGAAGCGTGCTTGGCAAACCTAAGTATGGCGTTGCAAAGATGTGTAGAATTCAACCTAGTGCTGAATTGGGAGAAGTGCCACTTCATGGTAAAAGAAGGAATCGTTCTTGGGCACAAAATCTCCGAAAGAGGAATTGAGGTTGATCAAGCAAAAATTGAAGTCATTGAGAAGCTACCACCTCCAATTTCGGTGAAGGGAGTTCGTAGTTTTCTCGGCCATGCAGGTTTCTATCGTCGGTTCATCAAAGACTTATCCAAAATTGCTAGTCCATTGTGCAAACTCTTGGAGAAAGATACGAAGTTTGACTTCAATGAAGATTGCTTAAAGGCATTCGAATGCCTCAAAGGAAAACTCATTGAAGCCCCTATCATGGTAGCACCAGATTGGTCTCTCCCGTTCGAAGTCATGTGTGATGCTAGTAGTGTAGCCGTTGGAGCTGTGCTTGGTCAGAGAAAGGAGAAATTATTTCATCGTATCTACTATGCGAGTAAGGTCCTAAATGAAGCCCAAAGGAACTACACTGTGACAGAACAAGAGCTCCTAGCGGTTGTGTATGCGTTTGAGAAGTTTCGTGCCTATCTATTGGGTACTAAGGTGATCGTTCATACAAACCATGCAGCTCTTAGGTATCTAATGACAAAGAAGGATGCAAAACCAAGATTAATTCGATGGGTATTGCTGCTGTAAGAGTTTGATTTCGAAGTTAAAGATAGAATAGGTTGTGAGAACCAAGTGGCCGACCATCTATCTAGACTCGAGAATGAGCATGTGGCGCAGCCTGATATCAAGATTGATGATGCATTCCCTGACAAGGAGATCCTAGCGACGATAACAGAAAAGTTACCATGGTATGCCGACTTTGCAAATTTTGTGGTGAGTAATGTAATACCTGCAAATTTATCATACCATCAAAAGAGGAAGTTTATGCATGACGTACAACACTACTATTGGGATGAGCCATATTTGTTTCGACGATGTACGGATGGTATTATTCGACGATGTATATCCCATGTAGAGGTGCCTACTATATTGGAAGCATGCCACACTTCCCAAGTTGGAGGACATCACGCAGGCAATCGGGCGGCAAGAAAAGTATTGCAAAGTGGATATTATTGGCCTTCGATATTTAGAGATGCCTATGACTTTGTTAGAAGATGCGACCAATGCCAAATACAAGGTGCTATTTCGAAACACCATGAGATGCCCATGTCGAAAATTCTTGAGGTAGAACTCTTTGATGTGTGGGGCATTGATTTCATGGGTCCATTTGTGAATTCGTTTGGAATGAAGTACATCTTAGTTGCTGTAGATTATGTCTCGAAATGGGTTGAAGCTTTAGCGTTGGCCGACAACGAGGGAAAGCGTGTTGTAGCATTTTTTAAGAGGAATATCTTCTCTCGCTTTGGAGTACCACGTACTATCATAAGTGATGGAGGATCTCACTTTTGCAACAAGCTATTCAAATCCGTGTTGGCCAAGTATGGTGTCAAGCAACATAAGGTAGCCACGCCTTATCACCCACAAACGAGTGGACAAGTAGAGGTTTCAAATCGGGAGATCAAGCAAATCCTTGCAAAGACGGTAAATGCTAAGAGGAAGGATTGGTCTCGGAAGCTAGATGATGCACTATGGGCGTATAGGACTGCATTCAAAACACCCATCAGCATGTCCCCTTATCAACTAGTTTATGGGAAGGCTTGTCATTTACCCATTGAGCTCGAACATAAGGCATTGTGGGCGTTGAAGCAATTGAATATGAATTGGGATGATGCGATGAATCTGAGGTTAGAGCAGCTGAACGAATTAGATGAGTTCCATCTCCATGCATATGAAAGGTCATACCTATACAAGGAGCGGATAAAAAGGTATCATGATCAGCGGATTGTTCGACGAAACTTCCAAAAGGATGATATGGTACTTCTCTTCAACTCTAGATTGAAGTTGTTCCTAGGTAAGTTAAAGTCTAAGTGGTCTGGTCCATACAAAGTTATCCAAGTCTACTCGTCTGGAGTAGTTGAACTGTAAGACAATAATGGTGTTGTATTCAAGGTGAATGGTCAATGTGTTAAACCTTATATCGGTCTTCTTGACTCGATGAATTATATGGCCATCACTTATCTCGACGAAGTCTAAGTACTCGAGGTAACTATGTCGAGCCACGACAATAAATAAGGCGCTAGATGGGAGGCAACCCATTGTTTATTGTTTATCGTTTATCGTTTATCGTTTATCGTTTATCGTTTATCGTTTTGTCTTTCTTTCGTTCTAGTACTTGTTTTGATTTTGATAAATGAAAATCCAAAAATAAGAGTCGTGCCACGACCAAAACTAAGGCGCTAGATGGGAGGCAACCCATCATACTAATCGTTTTCATTGGTTTTGAGCAAATGTAGGTGCAAGAGGTATTCAACGAGGAGATTGGTTTCAAATGACGATTTGGACGTATTGCATGGTAAAGGTGGTAAGTTTGGGATTAAGATGCATAAGGCTATGGATTGAGCATTGCTCGTGACAAAATAGGCATCGAGCAAGGATAGGCCTAGGCAAAACTAGGCCACGAACAAGGCAACGCCTATACTATAGCCTAAGGTCTCGGAATCTAGTGTGCAAAGGCATAGGCGCCGCCCATGCTCAAGTATGCTATAGCATAGGCGCCGCCTATGCTAAAGCATTTGGTCTCAGAATCTCATATGCCATGTTAAAGGCGCCGCCTATGGTTACTAAAGGCATTGCACTAGGCACCGCCTATGCTAGCAAATGCTTTGCATTAGGCGCCGCCTATACCATGCATAGGCAAAGCTAAAGGCGCCGCCTATGGCCACTTTTTGTCTCCAAAACCAATTTTAAATGGGTCAAAACCCGACCCATTCTTTTCCTATATAAAGGGGACTTAGTCTTGAAACATAAACACATTGGAAACTTGACCTAGGCGCCGCACATACTCTCCAAAACATCTCAAAAAATTTTCTTTTTGCTCTCCCACTTCACAAGAACATCTCCAAAGGCTTCAATCACGTAAGAACTCTTTTATTCTTCATCTATTTTTCGTAAGTACTACGTTGCTATGTCTATTATGAATTGCTACATCTTGAAGAAATATTGGTGATGTTAATGTGTTTGAATTGTTGATACAAAACCATGTGAGTGAACATATACATTAGGATGATCTTAACTTGTTTCCAACTTGAATTTGATTTTGATGCATTGTTCTTCTACTTACGGAATTGCCATAGTCATTAACATTGCATAATCTTGTCACTTGAATACTTACATGTTGGAATGACTTGTTCATCGGAATGAGACTTATAGTGGCCTGCCAACATAGGAGGTTGTGATTATTGTTAGATGCTATACCTTCATGTAACCCCTATGTAGTAGCCTTGCTATATCCATCATGAAAGTATTGCAAAGATTACAAGAAGGGTGACATCTCTGATTTGATTGTTGGAATATAGCACCTAAAACGTATGTCGATGAAGTCTGAGTAATCGACCACTTTTACTTCACTAGTCTGTACCAACAACCTAAGTGTGGGGTGGTACCCCTACTGCTTGTGTATAGATTGTATATATCGAGCTGATGCTAATAGGAACATTGTTTAAATCTCAGGTACAATGGCACCCAAAGCAAGACAAGATAAGGCTACCACTTCCCAAAAGGGCAAGAAAAGAGGTCGCAAGGACCAAGGAGAATCATCCTCAATGCAATTACCACACCGCATGTTTGGAATAAAATGGGTTCTTGAGAAGGAAGCGAAGAAATAGTATAGGAACAACAAGGAAGGAAAATACGTTCATGTCGACTTGATCAACAAGGACAGCCTAGCGAAGCAGGAGCCGCGCATGTTGGCAAAAATCATGGCACTAAATCTAGATTTCATCTTCCGCGACATGGGAGAATGCAATCTTGATTTGACACGAGAATTTTATGCCAACTGGTCACCGAAAATCACAGGCAGCGAAGTCAAGATTCGGGGCCAAGTTCTACAACTCAATGCGGATTTGATCAACTCCTTTCTTGCCTTACCTTCAGTCGATCCAGCACCATTCAAAGAGCTGTACAGCAGACCTCCTTATAGAGCAATGCGACATACACTTTGTGGAAGTAGATCCATGGCAAGGTGGAGCAGACATAAAGACACCGGATGACACAACACCTTGCCCTATGCTTCTTTGAATAGGGAAGCAAGAATATGGTTGCGTATTGTCAACTCTTGCCTTATTCCTGAGACCCAGTACACCAAAATAACCAGAGATAGAGTGTGTTTGGTCTATACATTGATGATGAATGTCCCTATCAACATTGGGGCAATCATTCATTCTACAATGCGGAAGGCCAGACTACACAAGCGGTCCCACTTCACCTTTGGCAACCTGTTGACAGAAATCTTGCGGAAGGAGGACATCGAAGAGGAACCAGCTGATCACAAACTCCCACATAACCCGAAGAAGGTTGACCTCACAAAGGTCAAAGATGCTGAAACAACACATGGAGTCAACCTTACTACTGCGGAGAGACATGCTCGAGATGAGAGTTTCTTCCGTCATCTTTATGGCATGACACGGTTTACCATGATGAGCGGAGGTCGTGTTCCAACTGCTGCAGAGCTCCAATAGCTGTACCATGACTATCCAATGAATATGCATGCGAGGGAGATGTGTGGAGTAGGTACATACTTTGAGGAACCTCTTGATGATGATGTGCCGACCGATGATGATTGACGCCTGCCAGACTCCGACGTGGAGGAGAATTCTAATGACGACGACTCCTATGATGATTCTGACGAAGGGGGTATGACCCCCGACATAGAGGAGGATTCCGACTGACCAGGTTCTTCGTATTTATTTTCCACTGAGGGCAGTGTCCCATTTAAGTGTGGGGTGGTGGTATTTCCATGCTTTACTTCTCTATCTGCATTTGCATTTATTTATGTTTGTTTGCTTAGTTTGTTGTTTTTCAAAATTGGTTTTTTTGTTTTTTTTTCAATTTTTTTAGTAGTAAAATTCTTCTTACTTAGCTTCACATAAAATCATTCTAATAGGCAGCATGAGATTATAACAAGAGTTTGTGCTAACATCATGACTATTGAGACGTTTAGGCTCTAATTGTGACTCACTATGTGATATTGTGTGGTTCAATTCCTTCATCTGTTGGGGCAAGAGTCTATACTACTCCCAATAAAGTCGACCATGTGCCTTGTGTGTGAGAGATAATAGTATATTCTATGCTTGTGGCTGATGCTAGAACTTGCCTGGTATGTGTGCAAAGCGAAAATAAAGAATGCAAATTTAGGAGATGATTTAGGCATTTCTTTGGCAACCTATGATTATTTACCTTCATTTTTACCTACCCATGGACATCATCCTAGTTAAACCCTTTTGAGCCTTTAAAGTCTATTTTCTTTGACAAACCTCATATGAAACGCCTAATCCATTTTTTTTTCAAGACCATAATTTGATCCAAATTCCTAAGTGCTTTAAAGTGTAAAAGTCATGTGACAAAATAAGAGGAAATTGGGTGAGTATGATGCTTTAAGAATGTATTGGTGCTTGAATGTGTTATGAAAAAGAAAGTGCTATCATAAGAGGTATGTTATGAAAAGAAAAAGGAAAGGAAAACTAAAAAGTTGCTTAAAATTGAAAAACAAAAGAGGAGAAAAAGGGTGGTAGAATAAAAGAAAGTAGAAAGGTTGTTTGAAAGAAAAGTGTTAATGATACAATGTGATGTATTAAAGCGCTTAGGAACATAGTCACTATTTCTGGCCAAAATAGTCCTACCCGTCCCTTAGCCTACATTACAACCATCAAAAGACCTACTTGATCCTAAGCCTAGCATTCTGACATTTAATGGAGCATTACACTAAGGGCAAGCCGATGGTCATCAGTTGCAGCATATGAATTATTTGTGAGAGCGAGAGCAAGGATATTTTTATACCCATGTTTGAAAAAGATGCTATACTTGTGAGTGATTATGGGTAATATATTGTGAGACACACATGGTTGATGAGTTTTGGATAGTTGTGTATGATTCTTTGTGCCTTAACTTTTGAGTATGAGTTGACCACCATCACGAGTTTATGTTGGAGGTTGAATTGTTTCTACTAATGATTGGAAAACTACTCTTTGTTGGTAATTGTTGTGCTTGTCTTGACGAATATTTTGTATTGTTGTTGTGAAACCTTAAGTTAATGTTTAGAGGGACATGATATTTTGTTCGAGGACGAACAAAGCTTTAAGTGTGGGGTGTTGATGATAGGCGAATTTACACGCCTATAGTGCTATATTTTACCCATATTTTAGCCTAGTTTTGAGAACAAATTATATATTTCATGCACTTTTAGTCCTTTTTCCTGTAAGAGAGCTAACGAACATGATTAGCAAAGTTTCAGGTATAAATGATGCAGAATTCAGCATTTTATGGATTACTTGATGCCAAAGAAAGCTTCACGAAAGGAGAAAAGGAAGCTTGGACGCCTAAGGACCAAAAGTGACGCATGAAAAATATGTCCCAGGCAAAAACAGCAATTCTGAAGACTTTGGGGACTAGCAGTAACTTAGTAGGATTAGGATAATGATACATTAACCTAGTACAATTGGGTTAGTATTTCATTAGCTTAGTAGGATTAGGATAATGATACATTAACCTAGTACAATTGGGTTAAGTATTTCATTAGCTTAGTAGGAATAGGATATGGGTATTATAAATACCCTATTTTGCTAGAGATTTTTATTCATTCTTCCACTATTCCTCAACAATTCTCATTCTAGTTTTAATTCATCTTTCTACTTCTTCTTCTATTCATCTATTCTTAATTTCCGCAACAAGAGAAACGTTACTTGCAAGAAATCACGCCTAACGCCTACCACACTTGTGCTACACGAAATTCTTATTGTGGTATAATAACAATGTCAATTGTGATTTCCTTCGCACTCATGGGTAACTAAACTTCTCTGTTGGGGTTATGGAAGCCGAATGAGATACTATCTATTACTATGAGTTTGTGAGTTCGTGACACGTATGTTGCTTATATCATTATTCTCTTCGTCTTAACCTAAATTCTTTGTGGTTGCAAACGCAAGAATACGCCAGTATAACATTTAACTTATTCGAAAGAAAGGTTATCTGTCTGGAAAAGAGATAATGTCAAGGTAGTAGGGTCCCATACCCTATTAAAAAGTTAGTGCCGTAACTGGATTAACCTCTTGGAGAATTCGTACCGTTAGACAC
This sequence comes from Capsicum baccatum var. pendulum, assembly GCA_030864225.1. Taxonomy (NCBI): domain Eukaryota; kingdom Viridiplantae; phylum Streptophyta; class Magnoliopsida; order Solanales; family Solanaceae; genus Capsicum; species Capsicum baccatum. Next base: position 93,696,295 of record CM061551.1, read on the forward strand.
GCTTTAAGCTCGAAAGAGTTAAAGTGAAATAATCCTCGAATAGGTCGAAAGACGCCTGGATTTACCATCGAATACAATTCTCTATAAGCACATGCATGTCGGAATTCAACACACTCATAGCCAATAGAGACGTATAACTCAGAAGGTGGACATAACCCCAACTCGTCAATTCTCATTGTTTACAACTTAATAACTATTCTTTCTTTTTACGTTGCTATTTTCAGTTTTTACTTTAATATTTTGGTTACACATTACAACCCCCCCTTTTTACGAAACTTGCACTAAAAGTCTAGTAATCGTTGCTTACTTGTTGATCAAGCTATTCCCTGTGGGATCGATACCCAACCCAGTTGGGTTCTATATTTGACAGCGACCGCTTTACACTCCTACGAGAGCTGTATATTGAGCGTTATCACACTCCAAAGTGAATACTAGGTCGGATAAATACCTTATCCAACAACCTCTATAACTGATTCTTTTGTTCCTTCAACTATGTTGGGGCCACCCTATAAGGACGAATATAAATGGGCTTGGTGCCCAGCTCAACATCAATACTGAAATCAATATCTCAATCTGGAGGCATACCAGATAAGTCCACAGGGAACACATCCATAAAATTATGGACGACACGGACATAATCGAAGGAAGGAGGCAAAACAACACTGGTGTCACGAATATGGCCAAGTAAGATAAATATCTACTCACAACCAATTTACGATCTTGAACATAAGATATGACCCTCTTAGGACCCGAGTAAAGTGTACCCTTCCAAGCTATTGGTTCACCCGACGAAGCTAAAGTCATAGTCTTGGCATAACGATTTAGGATGGCATGAGAAGGAGCCAATCAATCTATACCCAAAATAACATCAAAATTGACTATGTCTAACACAAGCAAGTCTACCAAAGTCTCACGCCCGGCAAAAGTCATAACACTATATCGGTACGCCCGATCCATTACTAAAGAATCACCTACTGGAGTAGATACATGAATAGGCATGGCAAGAGGATCCCTAATAGAATCAAAACCCAAAGTAAAATATATAGACACATAGAAAAAAGTCGATCCAGGATAAAATAATAAGATGCAAGTCTTAAACAAATTGAACGGTACCTGCGATCACAACACCTGAAGCCTCCGCCTCAGATCTGACTGATATAGCATAACACTAATCATGACTACCAACTGGCTGAGTAGCCCCACAACCACCAACACGGGTTCTATGATCTCTACCTTTTGCAACTTTGGTAGAACACCTACCTCTCATAGCTGAAATAGGAATAGCTCTAAACACACGACAAGAATAGTTCTTGTCCACATGGACAACCTCATCACACACATAGAAACCTCTATGACCAGTCTCAACAAGAGAAAGTACAACTAAGCTCGAACGGTCACCCTGAACTACTGAACTAGAAGATCCACCAGCTGAACTCTATAAAGTCACCTACACTGGCCTACCATAATATCCATGAGAACTTTTAAATCTCCGCCTCAAGAGTTCTGACTCCTAAACTTACCAAAACGACGCACCCTCTTGGCACCTCCCTGAGATGCACTAAGAATACCCTCTATCATCTTTGCATAATCCATAATACTTTAAAAAGAATCCTTAATCGCATTCATCTGAGACGTAGTCAACTAAAGAGAGACATCCAAACACTTTACAAACTTTATATCTACTAAAACTTGGTGGAAATATATCAAAGGTATATTTGGATAGGGCATGGAAGCATGTCTCATACTCAAAAACTATCATGGAGCCCTGCTCTAAATGATCAAACTCATCCTACATATGATCTCTCAAATTAAAAGGCACAAATCTCTCCAAAAAGTCATCAACAAATTGATCCCGTGACAAATCAGGAGCATCAACAAGCCCACAACCGACAAATGATATCGACTAATTTCTCACAATATCTCTCAACTAATAGTAGCAAAAGAAAATCTATTCGCGTAGAAAGAGTGAAACACAACTCAGAACAGAAAGTATGAAAGAACTTCACATGATAAAGAATGAAATGAGAGAAGTTTCCTAAAGACATCCTATAGCCTCTCAAAGATAGATACGGACGTCTACGTACCAATCCACGAGACTTTATTAGACATCTAGTTCTTACACTATTGAGACTAATGAAACCTAGTTGCTATGATACCAATTTATCATTACCCAAAAATGAGGGTCATGATGGCACTTGTTGCAGCATACCTTGACAAGTAAGCCTATCACCCAAACTGATACGAAAAGAAGAAAAGACAGAAATATCCCACGGTAAGGCTTCTAGAATGAAATCAAAGTATATAAGTAATCATAACAATGCAGAAAAAACTTATCCAAAGTATCAATCATGCCAAAACCAGGTATCAATAGTGTAAGAACTACTAATACAATCCAAGAGCCAAATACATCAGAAAAAATAACTACAAAGGAATAATAACTATCTCTAAATACTAATAAAGACATAACAACTATAGAAAGATAGAGTTGAACTTCAGACGCATGAATGTCCAACCACTACCTTAGAAGCTCTAATAATCGGTCGAGTCAATCACATTGAGGCACACTCGACCTAAGACCTGCATCGAAAGGGCACAGTAGGCATGAGTACGGTCCACTTGTACTCAGTAGGTATCATATGCCAACCAATCAAAGTACTAAATAAAGCATACAAAATATACACTAAGGGCACATCACATGCAATCAGAAAGTATCTTAAAATGGTAGCCCACACCGCTTGCACAAACAGTTCTAATAAATCTCACATATATTACAATAGCACACCAGCATATTAAACATAAGTATACATTATGTCTCATATAAATAGAATAAGAGAGAATATGTAGATACAAAATTATCAAATACAACTAAAGGAAGGTAAGACAAACAAATAGATGACAAGTCAATAAGGCAATACAACACAACATAAACACAATAAAGTAAGTGCAATGTATATGATGATGATGATGATGATGCACGAGGTCACTGCATAACCTTCGAGATCGTCGCACAATCCCCGTATACACCTACGGAGCTAAAGCTTCCCAATGTAGGACTCATGGGGGGGTTCGTCAACCCATATATAATACACATATCTTATATATCCTTTCTGACATATCTCTCAAAAAGGGTTTTATAAGGTATTATAATATTTTCTTAAAAAGGTGTTGCCAGTGTTCCTCAGATGTTCCCACTGTGCTACCAAAATTTCATGAATGAGTATGATATGAAGATGTAATGCTCACAACCAATCACAATAAGTATTTTCACAACCAATCACATGATATATTTCTACAACCAACTATAATGATACATTCCCACAACCACATGAGCCAATATCCACTTATTATTTTTGTTTCATCCATGAATTTTCACATGTCTCATATCCCAATAAAGTATGAATATAATCATAATACACCAATGATACCACATTAAAAAACCTAATACAATTATTCACATGTATTCAAGGCTATCAATATCACATAGGACCCCACACGGTCAAACATATCACATAATATCTTAACTTCAACAATTACATCACATATAGGCCCCCACACAGGCACAACACATAGATGGCCATTTTTCATTATTAGTTCCCATATTTAACATGCATTTTATACCATCATTTACTACCCAACCCATTCTGAATAGTTAAGCCATAACTACCTCGAAGCTGAAATCAGTTTGCTACACTTGAACGCACCACCATAATTTTCACGAACAATCTTGAAATCCACTAAAAATATCAAATATGAAATCTACGCGTCAATACAAAACCAACGACACCCATATTGACTACTTTTGATTCGGGGTCAAAATAGATCCCCAAAATGGATTTTTGAAAAAGAAGGACAAAATTGAAACTTTACTTCAAAAACATGTTCCCCCTATTTTTAGGAAACTACAGATAAAAACTCAAGTTAAATTGAGTAAAAAACAGAGTTCAAATCAAAGAAAAATTATTTTTGAGCTTTACTGGGTAAAATCTTTGAAATCTGAGCTAAAATCAAGAATCAGAGTTGTTTTGAAGGTTAAGTTGATGAAAACTAGTAATTATAAGATAAAGATATTATTCAAGTGAAAGAAGTGAAAGTTGGCTTTAAAATCATGCTTTAAGATTTTTGGAATTTTGAGAAATTTATCAAGAAATTACTAAGAAGAGGGGTGAATTCTTACCTTAAATTCGTATTAAAATCAAGAAAAAGATGTTAATCTAGCTTCCCAAACTCTCACAAGCTTCACTTTTAAGCTCTCAAACTATTTATTGTTTAACTCTCAAGAGACAAGATGATTAATGAACAAAATAGGCCAAAAGGGGGTGAAAAGGTTGTTTATATTGCAAAAAATCTGCAATATAACTGCTGGTGTTTTTCTTCTTAAGTCAAAATGGATTTCAATGGGGTGTCTGAGATTCGTTCGGAGTCTGATATACACAAACGAACTATGCAATTATACTGAATTCGATGTTCCGGATGCGATGGCTATATCATATTTTTAAAAAAAAACATCGTTGTCACAAAGTTGACCCCCAAAACTCAAAATTATAATTTTCTAAACCAAGGGTCGAAATGAGATTTAAAAGCCTTAAAATCATACCAAACATGCTAACACCTAAAATCAATATTTTGGATCTGCGGGCAAAGTCGTATTTTCCATCTGAGGTCGTTTCGATCAAATATGGATCCCACACCTATATTTTAAATTTTTCAACTTTTCGACCAATAGGTTGAAATGAGCTCGGGTGCGTCAGGGACCGAACGAAAGGTCTACCTAGCCTAAAATCAATATTTTAGAGCTTCTGGTGCAGTCCATTCGTGTCATCCGTTGCATGGATCAAAAGATATCCACATAAGTCCAAAATAAGGCTCTCAAAGCCATCAAAAACCATAATATTGCATAAATAATACCAAAATGCATCAAAAATCATACCAATCACTCCCACATAAGTCCAAAATAAGGCTCTCCAAGCCATCAAAAACTACAATATTGCATAAATGATACCAAAATGCATCAAAAATCATGTCAATCTCTCCCACACCCTAGAAATATCTTAAAGTAACTACAGGGAGGGGTAAAACAGTCAAGACATGTAAAATCACAAATTTCACATATTTCATTACATTTTTAGGTCGTTACACCTTTATAGAGAGGGGTTGTATAGTCTTTTACAGAATCCATTTCCTCTATCCATGTCTGAAATACTCCTTGTGTCTTTCCCCTAAGAACAACATAAAATTTAAATCTATTAATGTTGTTTTTCTCTGTAAAATAATAACTTAAAGCATTTGGAATTGAAATAAAGTATCTAGTATCTCTAGGTGTCTTGTTGTAGGGAATACATAAATTGTCGATCAGGCAAGTTTGTTGTTTGTCCACCCTTACATCTGATCTAAGTTTGAATGTCAGATTGGATGGCTCATAACTGATGAGATTGTGAGGTCTGAAGATCAGTCTTTCGAATTTCAGATGTTCCAATATTATTAGTGGCCTGTAACGAGTGTTGCTTAGTAATTTCTTTAAGTAGTCTTGAGAGGATGAGGCTTCTGGCTTTCCTTTGTCTTTGCTTGTATACATACTGAAACAAAAATTACTAGTCGTCTTTGTTTATTAGTCTACTTAGTTGATCTGCTAGGTTATTATCTTTTTCTTTAATATGATCTAAAACAATATTATAAATGGAAGTGGCATCTAGAAAATTTAATCATCTTCTTATACTACTAATCTTTTCTTTTAATTTCTGTTAGAATTTTACTATAGACTCACAGCCTGTTCTTACTAATATAACGGAGAACATATTTTGCAAGGAAAAGATTCTCAACTAAATACTATTACAAATCTCATAATAAATTTAGGAGAAGTAGTACAAAGATAAGACAGTAAAATACTAAAGACTCTAGAAGTATTGGAAAACCTGCAAAATAAACAAAAGAAATTGTTAGATAAAATAGAACAAAACTTTGATTTCCTAAAAAATCAACAAATAGAACTAGAAATAAAAAATAAAGTAATAACAAATAAGGATACAAATTTTCTTAGTATAAATAACATAGAAAAAGAATTAAAAGAAATACGTAAAGAAATTAGTCAACTAAAAGAAATAACCCTCTCATGAATAACATCCCCATAAATGATCAACTCTACTTAGCAGTATTACAGAAAGCAACACAAATTCAATGCTGATAATTTCTCATCTACTATGTTGATAGCAATATTAGGCTGTGTAGAAAGTATATTTTCTCACAATAAAATGAATTATTTTTTTGCATTTTTTGTTATTTTGATTTTATTTTTATTTATACCCCATTCGTCTCTTTCTCTTCAGTTTTAGGTATTTAGAAATGGCTTCTTTAATCACACCCCAGGATGACACAACTGTCCTTTTAAATCATTATCAAACTTTTATAATTTCATAGGAATTTACAAATTAATCCATCGTTATTGCTAAACACTGAGAGAATAACCATATACTAGGAGTATATTTATAAGTAAATTACATATTTTTACAAGATCAAAAAGTAAATTACACATTTTTACAAGATCAGAAAACTGGCGGTAATCTGCAGGCTGTCTAGATCTATAATAAAAATACATCAATTCTACAAGATCAAAAAAGCTGGCAGTAATCCGCACGGCTATCATATCTATAATATTTAAAATACATCTGGAACAAAATATGAACTTGATATAATTCAATATAATTTACAAACTAGGGAGAAAAATACAATGATCTATGTATCGACAACTTACATGTCTTAAGATAGAAGTGAGGTTTCCCTTTCGGGAGTCCCATGAAAGCTAACAGCTACCAGAATGAAGTAATAAAAGACTAATATACACTACACACTCTCTTTTTTTTTTTGAACAAACTAAGAAACTTTATGAACAAAAACTTTAGAAGACTATTTTTCTCACTCTTGATTTTTGTCTCACTTCTCTCTAGTGATATGTCTTTAAGTCATCTATAAGGTGGTATTTATAGAAATTTTTGTGGACTTCAAATCCTTATTTCAAATGACTTGATAAAAATTTTAGAAAGTTGAGTGGGCCCCACAGTCACATGGTTATGTTTCCACTTTAACTCTTCTCTAACCATTTATTCATCTGTTATATCTTTGCATACGTCTCTTATTTTGTCTTTTTGTAGATATCGTTATTGCTTACATGTCTAAATTGTGTAGAGCTTCTGAGTCAAAATCCATTCTTGAATCATCGTTTACATTTGGGTCTTAGGCAAATTGATCTATGGTTGAATTGTAATCTCGATCATACTCTTCACTATCTTCGTTAAATAGTCTCAATGTTGTTCCTGTTCTAGGTGGTCTTATTTCTTCTCTAGGAATTCTGGATCTTTGCTCCGGCGGTTCTGGATTCATTGCTATTTCTTTGGGCAATTGTTCTGCTAATTCCTGAAAATCTTGTGGGAATAATGTCTTGTATGTTTCCCATAGTGCTTTAGTACTTTCTCCTAAAAATATTTCTAAATATCTATACATAATTTCTACATCTGGTTCTTAATTCCCCTGTATATGTTGTATGTAGTTTGCTACAACTACATTCTTTCACATGTCTATTACATTATTCCATGCCTGAGGATCATGAGCTGGTAAGTTTAAAATTTTTTCTTTATTACCGCCTTCTTGTAATCTAATGGGTTCTTCTATTGACATTTTTTTTCCTCTAGGTTTTATGTCTTGTTCAACTTGAGTGTCTAGGTTTATTCTAAATACCCTATATCTTGGTAAATTTTCTGTTGTTATATTTACTCTTTGCGTTCCGGTTGTTCTCTGGAAAGAGCTTGCAGTACTTGCCGCACTTTTCATAAATTCTTTTATACTTTCGTCTATACTATAAATCGATTCTGAGTCTTTGCCTTTTCATTTCTTTTTATGTGTATAACCTCAATTATCTATTCTTAACTCACAATCTATAAAATGTTCTTTAGCTTTGGCGAGATTTCCTATTTTACAGCCTATACATTTGAACTTTTTGTTATTATTTATTTCGTATAGGGTTTCTGCTTTGATTATAGCTTTATTCACTTCAAAACCTTCTTCTAATATTTCTATATTCATAAAATTAATATTTTTACATTCTTCAATTTCTTCATCAGTTTCTTTCTCATTTGTATATTGGTAATCTGTGAGTCTTACTGAAATTTCTCCTTTAGTGTTTATATACATTAAATGATCGGTTGGTTTTAGTATTTCTTTCTTAATAAATTTTTCTAAGTTCCATTCTAGTCCTACATAGTCTTCTGAATTTATCTTTAGGCGTTTCATTAATTTAATACCTTTAATTTCCATAAAACTTACTACGTCATCTATTCTTAGTCTAAATTTTGCACTACTATTAGTGGCGAATTTTCCTATAAATTCTACATATATTAGTAAATTATTTTCCTTATTTATTTCTTCATATCCTTTAGTCTGGATACCAATCATTATATATTTTCTAAATTCTAGAGAATTTATCATATAGTCTAGACTACAATAAAAAAGTCCTCCATTTGTTGATATGTCTACTTCTGTTATTCCAATTATAGATCTTTTTGAGTCAGACCATCTATTATCATAGATTGTGACTAATACTTTGGTTCCTTGATTTTTTTTGGTTAGTCCTTTTAGGCCTACTACTATGAGTCCCATGTGCATGAGGCTCACGTTTGGCTTAGCAATTTGTCTTAAAGATTTTGAACTTATTAAATATATACTAGCGCTATTTTTACCAATAACGCATAATTTTTCTTCTCTATAATGTTTATATAATTGTGCCATTGAAAACATTCCTTCATTATATAGTGTCTTAGCACTTATTAATTTTAATTTGTTTTGTTGAAAAAGTTGTATATCTTTATCTACATCTAAAATTTCTTCTAGTTGTTGTCTTGGAGTCATTTTTGATCTATTTATTATTTTAGATAGCACATTTTTTGTTAAACTGTTTTGGGTAAAACCTGATCTTGGTCCGCTTAAGGATGCTAAAAAAGGTCCATGATTTTTTAGTAGAGTTTAACTTTTCTATCTCCTTTTGAGGACTTAATTCTACTTTCTTTAGTTGTTCTATTATTTCTTCTATACTAGCTTGTTGTTCAGTCTGAGTTTTCTCTTTTTTTGCTTGTTGTTCTAGCTGAACTTTTCTTCGGTTGCTTTTTCTAGATTTTTATAATCCTTTGGGATTTGGTTGAATTTGGGCTGCTTTCTATAATATTGCTAAGTAGAGTTGATCATTTATAGGGATGTTATTCATGAGAGGGTTATTTCTTTTAGTTAACTAATTTCTTTGCATATTTCTTTTAATTCTTTTTCTATGTTATTTATACTAAGAAAATTTATATCCTTATTTGTTATTACTTTAATTTTTCTTTCTAGTTCTATTTGTTAATTTTTTAGGAAATCAAACTTTTGTTCTATTTTATCTAATAGTTTTTTTTGTTTAATTTGCAGGTTTTCCAATACTTCTAGAGTCTTTAGTATTTTATTGTCTTCTCTTTGTACTGCTTCTCCTAGATTTATTATGAGATCTATAATAGTATTTAGTTGAGAATCTTCCCCATGCAAAATATGTTCTCCGCTACCGCAATTATCCGTAATTGGTAAAGATAGCGCTAGTATAAATTTAATAAGTTCAGAATCTTTAAAACAAATTGCCAAGCCAAACATGAGCCTCGTGCACATGGGACTCATAGTAGTAGGCCTAAAAGGACTAACCAGAAAAAAACTAGGAACCAAAGTATTAATCACAATCTATGATAATCGATGGTTAGACTCAAAATGATCTATAATTGGAATAACAGAAGTAGACATGTCAACAAATGGAGGACTTTTTTATTGTAGTCCAGACTATATGATAAATTCTCTAGAATTTGAAAAATATATAAAGATAGGTATCCAGACTAAAGGATATGAAAAAATGAATAATGAAAATAATTTTCTAATATTTGTAGGATTTATAGAAAAACTCGCCACTAATAGTACTACAAAATTTAGACTAAGAATAGATGATGTAGTAAGTTTAATGGGAAATAAAGGTATTAAATTACGAAACCCCTAAAGATAAATTCAGAAGACTATGCAGGAATAGAATGGAACTTAGAAAAAATTACTAAGAAAAAAATCATAAATCCAACCGATCATTTAATGTATATAAACACTAAAGGAGAAACTTCAGTAAGATTCACAGACTACTAATATACAAATGAAAAGGAAACTGATGAAGAAATTGAAGAATGTGAAATACTAATTTTATGAATATAGAAATATTAGAAGAAGGTTTTGAAATGAATAAAGCTATAATCAAAGAAGAAGCCCTACACGAAATAAATAATGACAGGAAGTTCAAATGTATAGGCTATAAAATGGAAAATCTTAATCTCGCCAAAGCTAAAAAATATTTTATAGATTGTGAGTTAAGAATAGATAATTATGGTTATATACATAAAAAGGAACATAAGAATAGATAATTATGGTTATACACATAAAAAGGAACGAAAAGGCAAAGACTCAGAATCGATTTATAGTATAGACGAAAGTAAAAAAGAATTTATGGAAAATGCGGCAAGTACTGTAAGCCCTTTCCAGAGAACAACCGGAATGCAAAGAGTAAATATAACAACAGAAAATTTACCAAGATATGGGGTATTTAGAATAAACTCAGACACTCAAGTTGAACAAGACATACAACCTAGAGGAAAAAGAATGCCAATAGAAGAACCCATTAGATTACAAGAAGGCGGTAATTAAGGAAAAATTTTAAACATACCATCTCATGATCCTCAGACATGGAATAATGTAATAGACATATGAAAGAATGTAGTTGTAGCAGACTACATACAACATATACAGGGGAATCAAGAACCAGATGTAGAAATTATGTATAGATATTTAGAAATATTTCTAGGAGAAAGTACTAAAGCACTATGGAAAACATACAAGACATTATTCCAACAAGATTTTCAGGAATAAGTAGAACTAGGTTTAAATCCATATAATTTTGTAAATAAAGTGCATACTCTACTAACAAGAGAAGATCCCAATAGTGGATTAGTAGTATTACAGCAAAAAGCCCTAATAAATTTAGAATAACTAAGTATTAATAATTGGTCAAGGATTAAAGAATTTCTAAATAATTACTTTTATTATTGTACAATTAGTGAGAACTCGTTTGATCAGACTCTAGGAGCTAGATTATTTTAAAAATTACTAAGGGCTCTAGGAAGAGAGATAGAAGAAAAATGGTCCAAAACAGAGGAGTGATACAAAACTCAAACAGCCAATGGTCAATAGGACAAAGAATACAGCATGTAATGGATATATTACAAGAAAAATGCACAAATATACAGATACAAAAACAATTAAAACGAAGTGATACAGATTTTTGTAAAAACATATATACTACACAACATTATGACCAAGATTATAAAAAGAAAAAATATAAAAAGGCATATAAAAAAGACTATCACCCTCGAAAAAAATATTACTTAAAAATATCAAACGCAAGAAAGCCATACCTAGATAATAATAAACATGTAAGAAAATATAACACCAGTAGAACCTACAAAAATAGATTAGCTTGCTTTGCCTGCTGAAGTATAGAGCACTTAGTAAATATTTGTCCAAAAAGAAACAATAGTAGTTCTAGGAATGCACAATTAATAGAAGATGTAAATGAAAATTTGATAAACGTAGATGAATATATGTCAGATAATGAAAGTATATACTCCATCAGTAGTATGAAAGTATTTGAAGTAGATAAAGATAAATCTGATTCTTCAAATTTTGGAGAAGAGGAATTTATAAATGAAATAGGATTAGAAAAGACGAACTCAAACTATCATGATTTAGTAAATTTGATAGAAATATATGAACATGAATTTGAGGAAGGAAAAGGATTAGACAGTAACCAGCGTTATTTTGGTAAATGGTTTCCAAGTGAAAACAAAAGGGCAAAATGTAGGAAATGCTATAAGGAAGGATACATAAAATGTATAGGAAAAGCCTCAGAAATCCTAGAAATTCCAAATTTTACAAATAATTTAAATAATTTCTACACGAAGGAAATAATAATCAGAACAACAGAAGACAGAATATTGAAATTAGAAGAAAGACTAAAAAGATTAGAGATAAGAGTATACAACAAACAGATAATCAGAGAAGAAGATTTAGTAGAGGTAGAATTATTAAATACATCCGTTGAAAATAATAAAGTTAAATAGAAAAAATCAATGAAGATATCATTTGAAGGAATGGTATGTAATGAATAAAAGAAGATAAGTATAGTCAAAGTTTTAGCAAGAATAAAAATTCAAGATTATGATTTCAAAGCATTAGCTATAGTTGATTCAAGATGTACCAAAAATATTTTAAATATTAGAATTAGATACACTAGTCCAGCTCAAACGATAGCTGGTAAAGACACCTCAAATCCGTTAATGGGTGTGAATTCCCCAATGAATGTAGAAAGGCCTACTATATCGGGTAATGATACACCTAGTCCAGCTCAAACGGTAGCTGGTAAAGACTCATCAAATTCACTGATGGCTGACACTTTGCCAAAAAGTGTAGGGAGAATACTCCCAGCCAGTTTCAAGACCACAGGTATCGATACAATAGACGAAGGAAGCTATTCCACGACTAGGAAAGGATTTTTATTAGGAAAAAATAAAAATAAAAAAAGAAATATAGAAAAAATAGTAGTAGACTCAATAAAAAAAATTGTTAGCAGAACAATTGCCCAAAGAAATAGCAATGAATCCAGATTCGCTGGAGCTAAGATCCAGAATTCCTAGAAAAGAAATAAGATTACCCAGAACAAGAATAACATTGGGACTATAAGACGGAGACAGTGATGAGTATGATCAAGATTACAATTCGGCCATGGATCAATTTGCCCAAGACCCAAATATAGATGATGATTCAAGAATGGATTTCGACTCAGAAGCGCTACATAATTTAGACACATAAGAAATGATGATATGTACAAAAAGACAAAATAAGAGACGTATGCAACGATATAATAGATAAATAAATGGATGGATGAGAGTTAAAATTGAAACATAACCATGTGATTGTGGGGCCCACTCAACTTGCAAAAATTTTTATCAAGTCATTTCAAATAAGGATTTGAAGTCCACAACCTTGCCTATAAATACCACCTTATGGACGACTTAAATACATAGCTATAGAGAAGTGAGAAAAAATAGTCTTCTAAAGTTTTTGTTCATAAAGTTTCTTAGATTGTTAAAAAAAAAAAGAGAAAAAAAAGAGTATGTAGTGTATATTAGTCTTTTATTCCTTTATTCCGATAGCTGTTAGCTTTCACGGGACTCCCGAAAGGAAAATCTCACTTCTTCCTTAATACAGGTAAATAGTCGTTACATAGATCATTGTATTTTTCTTCCTAGTTTGTAAATTATGTTGACTTATATCAAGTTCATATTTTCTTCCAGATGTTTTTTAAATATTATAGATCTAATAGCCGTGAGGATTACCGCAAGCTTTCCGATCTTGTAGAATTGATGTGTTTTTATTATATATCTGGATAGCCGTGCGGATTACCGCCAGTTTTTCAATCATGTAAAAATGTGTAATTTACTTTTTTATCTTGTAAAAATGTGTAATTTACTTATAAATATACCCCTAGTATATGGTTATTCTCTCAGTGTTTAGCAATAACAATGGATTATTCTGTAAATTTCTAGAGAATTAAAAAAGTCCAATAACGATTTGAAAGGACTGTTGTATCATCCCGGGGTGTGATTAAAGAAGTCATTGCTAAATACCTAAAACTGAAGATAAAGAGATGAACATGGTATAAATAAAAAAAATAAAATATCAAAAAATGCAAAAAATAACTTATTTTGTTGGGAGAAAATATACTTTGATCTTTATAACTTATCTACTACACTAGACTAAGGACAACGAAGGAGGAAGTACTGAGTAAGATTTACACCTTATTATAAAACATCCGCTTCAACTCTATTTTTATTTCTCATACCTGTTTATCTGCTTTAATTATTTTTTTCTTGTTCCAATTTTATCAATTCCTTTTCATTATTATTTGTTTGTTATTGTTATTATCTATTTATTATTGGTATTAGAGCCCTAAAATTTTATGAGACTTTATTATATATGGTATCAAGAACTGAAAAAAAAAATCAAGACCCTACGAAAAAACTAATAATATTAATTTCAGAATATTATTGGTATAATAGAAATATAAAGAAAGAATATATAAACTTATATCACATCTTAATAAAACAAAAACAGTTACTTATTAGATTATGTGAGATCTCTCCCGAATCAAGAGAAGAAGTTTGGATAGAACTACAACAAATAGATAGTAGATTATCTGTAGTCAAAACCCAAATATTACACATTACAGACGAACTAAGGGCAGACAAGATTCTGAGACAAAAGTATCCTTTTTATCTGGCTTAATAAGAAGACCTTTGAGAAATACTCAAAATTATAGAGAAATTAAAGAAAAATTGAATAGTCTGTATCTGGAATATAAGAGACTTAATATTACAAAAGACGATCCTATAACCCTAGATCAGTTAATTAGTATAATATCTGAATCAAAAGCTAAGTTAATAGGACATCTTAAATCAAGGTATATATAAATGAAAAGACACCCTTTTGCTAACAATATACGACTATGATATTGGTATTTAAACGAAGAAATAAAAAATAGGGCAGAGAAAGTAGAACTAGAAATAGTTTTGAGTAACTATTTGAAATTATTAGCAACTCTAGAAACACCATAATCAGAACCATTCAAACAATATTTAAGTTTAATAAGATGGGAATTACATGGAATTAGAAGTGACCTAGAATATTACAATAGAAGGATAAGTTATCTAAAGAAACGAAAACATTCCTTTAGGATAAAACTAAGTAAAAATATATGAAAACGCATCCGTTTGCTAGACAAGTTCAAAGACCATACAATTACTTATAAAAAAACTTAAAACATTTTAACAAAATTCTAAAAAAGGAACAAAATTAATAGAAGAAATAAGAATAGTCAAATCAATAGATTTGCCAGAAGCAATTATATTTTCAGACCGCGAAAAACTTTTAGGCTGTGTAGACTACTTAATCCTACTAAAAAATAAATTAGAACAGATTGGATATTGTATAAATTATTGGAATATTAGAATAAAATCAATAAGAGAAGAATGCAATAGAGAGACTTTTTGGCTAGGATAAGAACATTACAATAGATTCCTTCCAGAAAATAGAATATCTAGATTTGCAATTAAAAGTAGAAAAGAGACACAGACGAATAAAAGATGATTCATTAATTAAATGTAGTTGCGGTAGCGGAGAACATATTTTGCATAGGAAAGATTCTCAACTAAATACTATTACAGATCTCATAATAAATCTTAGAGAAGCAGTACAAAGAGAAGATTGTAAAATATTAAAGATTCTAGAAGTTTTGGAAAACCTGCAAATTAAACAAAAGAAAAATTAAAGTAATAACAAATAAGGATATAAATTTTCTTAGTAAAAATAATATAGAAAAAGAATTAAAATAAATATATAATACACATATATATATATATATATATATATATATTTCAAGAAAATAGGCAAAAACAATGGCAAAAGTTATTAAAAGGGAAAAAGAACACATTTTCTATCTAAATAGACTTGCGTCAAGAAAATAGGTAAAATCCCATTTTTTTAATATTGAGAGATCTTTATTTTAAAAATAAAAAAAGATTCCTAAAGTAAATGATAAGAATAAAAAATATAAAGAATTATATCGATAGATGTTTTTTTAACCTTCAACGTCACAAAATTTAGAGTTTTCAAAGAACGCAACTCACAATAATGGTGTACTACCATCTAAGGACTATCAGAAAACTTTCACGATTTAAATTTTCAGGATGCACATATATTGCAATTTTTACATTCATTCTAGCACCACTATTTTAGAAGTTCGAGAAGTGATATATTAGCTTTTTTTCATTAATATATTATATTTGAAATTATTTTTGACAAACAATTGTGTCCTGTTTATTTTCTTGACTTTAAACTTTTCTTCTTCTTTTCGCAAAAGCTTCATGTTAATTTCAAAAATTGAAAAACATAATCAAGAATGGAAGGGGAATATATACTTTTTCATTGAGAATTAAAATATCTCCTAAAAATAATTTTTTTTAAGGGTATCATGAAAATAGAAAAATACAATTATTATTATCAGTTACCATTATAGTTCGTTGTAACTTGAACCCACTTGAGTAAAATATAAAAGTTATTTTTTTTTTTGATTTTTTAGTTACACTTTTTGATTCATATTTCCTTTCAAAAATGCAGCAACAGTTTTCATTATAACGTTAAACGAAAGCTATAACTACAGATGCATTATATTGAACGATCTATTATAGGGCTTCACTAAGTATGAAGAGTTTGAATTATTTAAGTGACTTTAGATTTTTGTTAAAAAGATTCTGAACGTGTCTATAGAAAATTCCTTAGTATTACATACTTCTCTATATTTGAATATAAAATGATTCCTTGCGCTAAATGATTATGTACTCTGTAAGTATTTAAGTTTTCTAAACATTGTATTTATAATACAGTATAGTATATTAGATAATGATGGATAATCTTATGGGATAAATAATTTTGTTACGTGTACATATTTATATATGTTGACTATGCGTTAATCTTTAAAATAAAGTATTTTATCTGTCGTTGCTTTCTTCTACTTTCAATGCTTCCTGTATTTCAAGAATACACTACGACTAAATAATTTTGGTGAACAATATACCATTGATTGTTCTATATTTACCGATATACTAAAATTCAAGTTAAATTAGGTGCACTTATCCTTAAAATTTACGTTTTAAAATTAAATATTTTTATAAAAGAAGTCTTTATGTCGCATTATTCATTGTTAATTTTTTTATGGAATATTAAACTTTCAATAGTGAACAACAAATTCACCTCTTACATTACCATTGTCGTTTTTTCAACTTTTTTTAATTATGTTTATGATATTAAATATTAACTATAATAAACATAATCCAATCAAATGAAGAAATTTTTTTATTATTATTAAATTTCCAAATACGAAAAAAAATAAAATTCAACTAAACTAGGCTTGACAAAAAAAAAAAAAAAACTCATGACAAAAAGTCCTTTTCCAACTAAAGCAAACATCCAAAAAGAAAAAAATAAAGAAAACTTGACCCAAAAAAATAGGTAAAATCCCAACATCCAAAAAAAAAAAAGAGTAAAAAAACATTTTTCAAAAAAATAGGCAAAAACCATGACAAAAGATATTAGAAAAAAGAACACATTTTCTAACTAACTAGACTTGCACCAAAAAAGAAAGGTAAAATTTTATTTTTTCAGAAATTGGAAACAATATTTTTTTTCTTTAAAAAGAGTCCTAAAATAATTGGTAAGAATAAAATATATAAATAATAGTGAAAATTATCCTAGATAAACTTATTAAATTGTTTATTGCAAGTTATACCAATATTTTTTAATAATTACTAGATTAAAGAAATAATTGCAAGTTATAGCAACTTTAAAAAAATATTTTTTTAAAATATTAAAATCATATTTTTTTCATATTTAATATTCAAATTATATCCTTATTTATAGCCGTTAATAGTTATCACTCTTCATTAAATCTTTTGATAATTATGATAAGTATTATTGTTGATATCAATAATTATCTTCTTTTTTTTATTAATTAAGTTTCAAAATTTGTTCTCAAATTAAGGAATCAAATATGGTAAAGATATTTTTTTTTCCATTTATAAATGATATTTGACTTTTTTAACTTAATTAATTAATTTAGTAGTCCAATGTTTACAAGATTTTTAATGTAACTTTATTGATAAAAGTTTTTTTTAATCATTAATTTATCTTTAAAAATTTTTTATTTTTTTTTCTATTCTTTTCAAATTCATGTGTATGAAGTTGGGTTTATCAACATTCATTTCTTCATTCGGATTTAAAGTTTCTTTAATTTAGTGTTATTTTTTTTTCTTGAGTCATGTCTGAAAAATAAAAAATTAATTCTACTCAAAATAGGATATTTTATCATTGAATATTTCATATAATGAATATTTTATATCCAAAATATCTTTTTAAGTTGCTAATTATTGTCTATGTTTTGTTACTCTCATATATTCATTTCGCTGCATTAATAAGTTTGTAGATTAATTTTTTGATTCAAGTTTCATTAACACATAATATATGGTTTATCATGTAAATTTCGTACAATAAATCAGAACATACTTTGTGTCAAATTTGCACACTCATAATAATGTACCTACTCATATATATCATTAGCCATCACTGTTTATACATTATTTAAATTATTTTTCATCTTAGAGTAGTTAATCTATCGTAAACTACAAGTCTGTCGTTGCAATGAAAGAGCAAACAACACTATGAAATTTATAAACAAAGTATTGAAAATGATAAAAAAGCAACATCAACATGTACATTAATGCTAGTAAAATACTTTGATAACGAAAACAACAACACCATAAATGATAAACAATTTCCATCAACATTAGCGGACATAATTAGTGAACAAGAGTAGTGATTGGTATCAAAATCTCTTATTTTCTTCATTAAATCACTGATTTTCAAAGCAAACAATTGCTCCATTATTAGGCTCTATTGGCTCAATCGATATATTATCCTTAGTCATTATGCACAATAGATATTTTACAAAGAAATCAACCACTGCCTTTTTTTTTTATCTAGATAGACCTTCACACTTATATCATTGTGTATGATCATTAGCGAACATCTATCACTGATTATAAACTTTATTTTAAAGTGATTTAAAGCTGTATCTATCCTCTACTGAACTGCAATTACTTCAACTAACCCTCTATAATTTGTAGTTGCATCATACATAATTCCATCTATACCAAAGACTTTTGATCTCCCTGATACAGCAACAAATATAATATAATTAGTCATTATGTCATGCATCCCAAGATCATACACTATTACTTAAAAAGTCACTGTTTCGTGAGACTTTCATCATCATATTATAGAAACAAAATATAAAAAAAAAATTATTATTATTTTCTCTCTAAATGATTTTACATAATCACAAAAAAATGAAATTCTTAAAAAATGATTGAATGCTAAATATCAAATTGTTGAACAAGATAACATACCTGAAGCACCACAATTTATATTTCTATATCTCATTTTTAAACTTTTTGCAGATTACAGAACTTAATTTTCAATAAAAATACTCAAATATGGATGGAGTAAAACGTCGCATTAAACAACAAAAATTTATGAAAGATTTTGACTGAAACAATAGATTATTGAAGAAAGAAAAAATAAAATTATTAAATAAATATTGAATCTCGTCTACACCAAAGTCTCTTGGTCTCCCTGTTGCAACATCAAATATTGTATAAGTTTTCGATTATGTCATGCAACCCACAAACATACACATTACGATCAAAAGTAACTGTTTCAAGAGACTTTCTTCATAATATTGTAGAAATTTCAACATTTTAACATCACATAATTGAAGAAAATATAATAGTTTCTTTATTATTTTATCCCTAAATGGTTTAAAGAATATTAAATTCTTTAAATAGAAGTGAATGCAAAATATAAACTTGCTAAACAATTTAACATACCCGAGGCATATAATTTCCCTCCATGATGTATTACAATTGAATGAAAATTATCACAATTCATATTTGTATGTATCGTTTTTTTAATTTTTTACAGAATAATGAACGTTTTTTTTTCAAAAAAAAAATACTCAAACATTACACTAAACAACAACTTATGACAGATTTTTACTGACTCAACATATTCTTGTAAAAAGGCAAAAACGAATGTGTATGAAGATGGAGAAGAAATTGGCGTGTTCAAAAAAGGAGAAAAAAAATGGTTAAAGAGAAAATGAGGGTGTGATTGATATCTATTAGTAACTGTTAACTATATTTAAGGAAGGAATATTGTTTTTAAGATGTATTAAATCTGTATTTTTCATTTTTCGATGATTTTAATTTGCCTTTTTTAAAAAACAAAGATACATTTTATTTTATTTTATTTTTGTAATAAAAATTTCTATAACTTGCAAACTAAAAAGTTTTGTCATAACTTGCAATTAACAATCTAATGTGGTATATTTGGGTAAATTTTCCAAAGAAATAATGTTGATAATTTTTTTTAACTTCATCGTCACAAAGTTCGGCGTTCTCAAAGGACGCAACAATAATGGTGTACTATCATCAAAGGACTTTGAGAAAATTTTCACAATTTAAATTTTCAGCATGCGCATATATTGTAATTTTCACATTCATTTTAGAACCACTATTTTAGAAGTTCGAGAAGTGATATGTTAGCCTTTTTATTTTCGTCAATATATTATATTTGAAATTATTTTTGATGGATAATTTTGTCCTATTTATTTTCTTGACCTTAAACTTTTCTTCTTCTTTTCGCAAAAACTTGATGTTAATTTCACGATTTGAAAAACTTAATCAAGAATATATATATATATATATATATATATATATATATATATATATATATATAACACCTCAAAATAAATTTTTTCAGGGATATCATGAAAATAGAAAAATGCTTTAACTATTATTATCAATTACCGTCATAGTTCATTGTAACTTGAACCCACTTGAACAAAATTATAAATTTATTTTACCTTTGATTTTTTAGTGGTACTTTTGATTAATATTTCCTTTCAAGGTGCAGTAACGATTTTCATTGTAACGTTAGACGAAAGTTATAACTACAGATTGTAATACCCCAAATCATAAATTAGTGAGTAATTATAGTTGAAAAGGGAAAAAAAATAAAGGAATGAGATAATGGGCTAAAATTAGGGTTGAGCATAAAATATCAAAAACCGAATTATCGAACCGAATAAAAAAATTTGATATTCGGTAATTCGATATTTGGTAAGATATTTGGGAGTAAGATTTTAATATTTCGGTATTCGGAATTGGGTTTGGTAAAAGATATTAATACTGTTTCGTATTCGGTATTTACCAAGTATCGAATTATATATATAATACGATATGTTTAACCAACTCAATAGACAATAGTATTAGCCACCCCAAAGAATCTCTTGGACCTTTGTAATATATTTGTAAAAAGCAACAAAAAGAATACTAAATAGGATTTTTATTAAATATAATCTTTGATATTTAAATGTACATTTGTACATCTCCAACTTTAATATGGTATTACCAAATACTGAACTAAACCGAAGTTTAATTTATCAATTATCGAATCAATGTTTATAAGTATGGTATGTGGTATCTACGTTCAAATATCGATTACCGAATTACCGAACATGAACTTTAAAAATATCGAAT
This sequence comes from Capsicum baccatum var. pendulum, assembly GCA_030864225.1. NCBI lineage: Eukaryota > Viridiplantae > Streptophyta > Magnoliopsida > Solanales > Solanaceae > Capsicum > Capsicum baccatum. Next base: position 93,717,654 of record CM061551.1, read on the forward strand.
CGAATACCGAACACCCACCCCTAGCTAAAGCCCATATTAAATAGAAAAGGAAAAAAAGGGAAAGAGATTGTGTAGGCTTTAAGCCCATTTAACTACATAATAAAAAGCATTAGCCTTAACCATCACTGGAAAGAAAATGACACCTATTACCTAAGACAGATAGTGATTCTGCCTAACCTCACGCAAAGATCAAATTGTTCGTTCAGTGAAAAGAAAAGAAAAGCTTAAGGGTTTTTTGGGGAAATTCTTTTGGGTTTAAGTTAAATTCTCTCCTACATCTTTATCGTGATTTTTATTCCTGATAATTTATCATGGTTATTGAAATTTAGTTGCTAAAAAAAAGAATTATGGACAATAAAGTGTTGTTTTGGATACAAAGTTTGATGAATAATGTTACCATGAAACCTTGAGGGTTTGAATTATCTAATTTTATCATGAAGTTAGCCTAAATAAGAAAATTAACACGAGATTGATATGATGTGATTATAGATTTGATCCAAGAAAGTGATACGAATCGTTCGAGGTGACAAGGTTGGTATTTCTACATGTGTTGTGAGTAGTAACCTTCCCATGATTTGTGTTTCTCAACTTGCATATTTTATACACGATTTTGATGAAACAAGAATTATTAAATGCTTTGAAATTGCATGTGGGACAAGTCTTTTACTTGATATCATACTGAAATTGGGTATTTGAGATGTTCATAAGACATATTTATTGTTACTTGAGATATAATCACTGATAAAAGTTCTTCACTTACATGAGAAATAAGTATTTTGACATGTGTTTTATTCAAGTTTACATGTAATACAATTTGATATGAACTTTAAAGCTATGTACTATTCTGAAAAATGCTTTCATATGAATATCTATTGTTTACAAGAAAGTATAAATAAGAGTAGACCTTGATTTGAATCCCGTACCTAATGGCGAGATCGTTAGACCTGGTGCACCATGTATTTATTGATTATTATTACAACCCTCGCTAGTGGAAAGGTAGAACTAGCATATTGTTACTGATCTCCCTCGAGTAGGGACCTACTGATATGATATCTGACTCCTTTATGAGGGGTCTACTGTTATCGACTATTCTTGAAGTATAATGCCTCATTGATTACACGATTCATTCTTGGAAACCTCCCAGTATGTAATATTTGATATGATATAACGCTTACTAAGTTTATTACTGAACTATTGGTTTACTTTGCTTACATGAAACAAATGATATTATTTATTGTTATTGTTTTCTAAAAGAGCATTTATTTCATGATGTTTTATGACTTGTCCCCATTAAAACAGTTGTGGTTAAGTATTATTACTCACTGAGCTAGCTTCTCACTCATTACTATTATTTTTACGGAGAATGCAGGTGACTGATAAAGCTCAAATTACACTCTTGAATGGGTGTAAGCTATTGTTGTCAATATAATAAACCAACTTAGGTTGGGGTCAAATCCACAAGGAGTGAAAGTATGGAATTCAAAACTGAAGAGTGTTGATAGTCTACTAAAAGATGAGCCTTAGTGTGAATAAAGCAAGCATAAATGTAAAATGGGGGATTTAGTTTGAATGTTTTTATAAATGACAACTACTTCAATTTTAGTGCACTAGCCTGACATTGAAGAATGCTAAGAGTGAATTCAGTTGAGAATAAGCCTTGGGGTTATGCAGTTATAGGTGTGGGATCATGCATGGGTATTTGGCCATTTATTCAACTTTTAGCTAAAAGTCATGGGTAGGCTAGATGTCAATGTATTGGTGTCAATCTTTCAATTACAACACCAAAATTCACAAATTGGTTCTTTCGAACACCTCAAAAGTGTGACAATTTCCCACATCTATTGCCTCAATTAACATCCTTATGTCTAAGAGATATCATTAAATAAAACGAATCAAGTTATTGGTTGCATTTATTCCTCATCCATGTCCTCTCTTTCAAGAATGACATGGGTTCTAGGGTGGTTGGAGTTTGCAACCCCCAACTCTCAATTAATTGTTAAAATAAATGCAACACCCATCACAACTAACTAATTAGAAAAATAATTAACTAAAATCCATGCACTACCACTACCTAAGCAAGCATAACCCCAAGATTGAAAATTAGCTACTCATAGATAAAAGGGATAAGAATATATCAAAGTTATCATTAACTTCACCCATGAAAAATAGAGACATTGTAGTTCCACACTTGGGGCTTTAATAATTCTTCAATGAAAAATCACTAACATATATTTTTCATTCAAGCGTAGTACAAAATTCTCAAAAGATGAAAAGATGATGCTAAAAGAGAAGAGAGAAAATAAAAATCTAAAAGAGAGGCTATCTTCATAAGATAAAAACTACTTGAAAAAGGAGCTAAAAACCTCCTTTTAAACTCCACTTTATATTTGATGGAAATTACAAAACTTCCACTTTATTCCTTATCTTCTTGAGCGGATCCAAAGCGGATGAAGAACAGACAGAGAGTAGATGGGTAGCAACGGCAAAGCAGATGCGAAGCGGATGCAAAGTGGATGACTCATTTTTTTCACATTTGGCCTCTTGATGACTTGAATGACTTGACCAATCTTCACTTTTTACTTTTACCTACATAAATGGGAATTACGTAAGAAAGTACCATCAAATCAATGAAAAAGCATGATAATTTAGGCTTAAAAGGTGCTAGCAAGTCGTCAAATTAATGACTTATCAACCCCCCAAACTTAAACTATTGATTTTTCTCAAGCAACCGAGAATAATTCAATGAGATAGGATATTTAACTCAAATCCACCTAGAACAAAGCTATACTAAAGGAATAGGCTAACAAAACTCTACAAACACTTTCCACCTATGTCATGGAAACAAGTAAACCAAAACTTTTCAATAAGCACATATTTATGAAGCAAGGATGCAAGTTTGTATCAAATGAATTTTCCAAATCACAAAACATCTTAAGATAAGACACAAAATCATCAAAGATTGTCTCAATATTCACAATGCAACTTACTTCACTCATTTACCCAAACCGATAGTAAAACTTCACCCTCTACCTAAAAGTACCGATGCTGCTCACATGCAAGAGTTAGCTCCACACACCAAAGGCATTTAAATTCTTAAGGGAGCTCAAATAAAGAAAGAATTCACGCTCACTCTCACAAAGAAATTCAAGTACATTGAATAGAACCATAAGCTTGCCCTTTGTGTTTTTCGCCACTAATGTAGACTTACTTAGTTTGGAATCACCAAGGTCTTGTGGGTCAAGATGAAGGTTTAAGGTGCGGGAATGAATACATATGAATCAAGTGACTAAAGGACCTTCTTCAATGCAATCGCTCAATCCTTTTTACCCTCAAAATTTTCAAACCATTCACCTTATTCTTTTTCAAATCATTTCTCATATTTTCCTAACTATTTGTTTAGCATTTACCAAACCATTAAAAGCCACCATTTTCTTTCTTTCACTTCTTTGACTTTTTCAAGAGATTTTCTACCTATAAGCCTTTATTAGCCCCTCACTCATTTCATTTTTTTTTTCAAGTTCTATGGGCTAGGCTATTCAATTTTATCATCAAGCACATCTCTTGTCTTTTAAGCACATGTATTGACAACCTTACATACACCTTTCTTATATTTTCTTTGATCATCTTCCCCCAAATACACAACCCCCTAAACTTAGGCTTTTGCCTATAATCCATTATCTAGAATTATGCAACGCATCAAATGAGGTTAGGTGCTTAAAAAGAGGTTTTCAAAAGGGTTTAGGTGTTTTAGCATGGTTATCATTACAATAAGAAAGAACAAAGGGAAAAAAGGTTCAAATGGGTTAACTAGGGAACAATGTTAAGGTGGGAATTTGGCTATGTGACGGGTTAAAAAAGGCCTCGGGTCATCCTCCAAACCAAGCTTGCCTAGAATTTTTCTTTGAATACACTCGAGGCAAGTTCTAAACTACACAAATGCACAAGAATTATTCAAACATCACCACTCATGGCATCGTGCTCATAGAGCAAAAAGTTAGTCTCCTAACCAATTTGAGCAATTTGAGCTTCATAAGTTACTCCAAGCCAACGACTCATCCTTGTAAAGAAAGAGCCAAAAAATAAGTTTAATGGTCTCACTCAAAAGAAAACTTAAGATACATCCTTGATCTTACAATTATATTTTTGATTTTTTCTCAAAAATATTTTATTCCTTGTCAATGACATTTTGGAAGTATTTTCGAATTTTTGCTTCTTCCTAATTATTGAAAATGACTAGATACTTCACCTAAGGATGTCGCCTCATCATCCCTCATGGGTGAATTATCACTCGGTTCTATAAAGAAACTAAACTAAAATAAAAATAAAAATAAAGATCAAAAGAAAGAGAAAATAACAATTTTCTCCTTAGGAAAGAACCGAGTTTCGAAGAAAACCCTAGGAGTTTATTAGACATGTATATACAAAAGGTGACAAGAGTAATGCGCACAATCGGATACCATTTTTAAATTACGTGCATGACACAAATTCAAAAACCAAATGACAATATTTGACATCATTATCAAAACGTCCGACAAGGGTTCATCCAAAGCAATGTCAATCATGATAATAAATAAAATAATAATAAAAAAAATGTCATAAACATCAAAGTAATAACATAGAGTATGTCCCTACAATTTTTTCACGAAATGCCATAAAGTGAAATTGTGGGTACCAATCATCAAACAAATCATAAAACTGTCCCAACCCCACTAAAGATACTTATTCTCCCCAATGCAAAAGTAAAAGAGAGTAGAGGAGGGTAGAGACTCCATATGGCGCATTAGGTGCTCGGATCCCTATCGGTGAATAATCCCACTGTCTCAATAGGGGCCTCGTCATACTAGGATCCTCTTATCAAGTCTTCTATGAAGGGTGACTCGTCATCATGTCGAGTGCTGGAACTAGCCCCAGCTATCCATGCATGCTCCTCATCCCTGGATAACTGCATGGCAAGCTTAACCTGTCGAGCCTCAGGTAGCCCCTCTATAAGATAAACCTTGGCCTCATCATCAATGTCCTCATGAATCTTTCTAAACAAATTATCAAATGGAAGCACTGAGCTTGAAGTCTCCAGTGGAAAAACAATCTCCGTCTCATCAAGACCGAAGAAGGGCTGTCCGAAGTGAATCTCCACCCATAAACTATCAAGGTCTACCCTCATAGATGCCACCCCCTCACAATCTCCCCTCGCCTAAAGTGTAGTCACCCCCTGCTCTAACTTTGCTACACGGGAACGAAGAGGTTCTATAGAAGCCTGAATAAACTAGGGAATGTCCGCCACCAATCGGGTAAGAGCTGCATTGTTTTCCAAAGTCATGGAGGCAACTTTGGAAAACGTCACCATAGAAGACCATGCTAATTGTAAGGACCGAGGTGGTGGTGCGGTGCTAGATAACGAAGGATTATTGGTAGAATCCTGATGGGTCTCAGCATCAAGTGTAGAATCTGGAGAAATCTCTACCCCCTGAGCTCGGCAATCCTTACACTATGTGATGTCAATAACATCGGTGCATATAACCCGATTATCAATCTTAGAGAGTAGAGGGACTTCAAACTTAAGACAAACCATGGATATGAGTGCCGAAAAGGGCAATAAAGTACCCGATTGCTTTAACCTCAACTTAATCATCTCCACTATCAACTTTTCCAAATTTATAGCAATTTTATCCATGATGCACCTGACAATGATGGCCTTATCAACCATGACATATTGATCATTTATTAAGAGAAATAGATGGGTACCCACAAATCCAAGACAATGTTTGGCTTGAACCGAAAGATCTCTCCTCTTGATTTGACCTACACCATTAGCCAATGGCGAAAGACTCTTAGCAATCACCCTAGAAATCCATGGATAACTATGATGTTTGCCAAATATCAACCTCTTGCACTGCACCACGGAATCTAAGTCACAAGCAAAATATATCTCATTGATCGCCGAGGCCGTGCAAGGGACTTCCACTCCTCAAACCAATACACTCTTGAGGCAAGGTTGTGCGGAAATTGGCATTTTGTATTTTTGTTCATTGTGACTAACAACATAGGAAGCATAGAACTCCCAAACAATCGTCGGGAAATGGCATAATGGGTGAGAAGAGGGTGTCATATCTGTGAAAAGTTCCCAAACCTATTCTTTAATTTCAGCAATGATTTTGGGGAAATGGGTTTCAACTTCCTTCATGCTAAAGATCCTCGTGGGATTGAACCCCCAATTAGTTACCCACTCATCATATAACTCCTTCACACCTTCTACACCAAACCGAATTTGACCCGCTTCCTTTCCTACCTCCCGTGTACGATCAATGATAGCTTTAAAATTTAGGATTTTTGGAATATCTTTGGAGACCGGTGCTTTACCCCTTCCGAACGTAGCTTTTGCCTTGCCTTTATCCGGGGCCTTACCCTTTCTAGATTCTCGTGGTAAGTTTTTCCTTGGAGACATACCTATGAGAAAGAAACAAAACAAAACCAAAACAAAATATAAAAGGTAAAACATGTTTTTGGAGTTTTGTAAGTTAAGAAAGAAAATAAAGATAAGAAAAGAAAATTGTTGAAAGATACAAGGTAACTCATCACTATAGTCCATGGGTTTCATTTATTACAACACTTAATCGTTTAGGCATGGCATTGTTCACATTCTTGACATTTCTCAAAACTATCTCATAGGACATCCATAACCTCCAATGGAAACAAGAATGACCAATACCCTTAAGAATGATGTCATCTAATCTATCATAGGGCAAGGCAAATATTCATGTTCCCCGGTTAGGCTTAGTGACCAACAAAAACCATGGATGCCATATTTCTCAACAATCTCCCTCAACCAATGACTACCAACTATTTCTTTATTAAGTTCAATTGGACTCAAAATAATGAATAAAAAATTACCACACCATGCCCTAAGGAAAGTCACATAGGCCATTACAAGCATACAACACATTCCTCTCTTATTGTCATTTCAACAAACACATAGTGGGCATGCCAACCAAGAACTTAGAGAAAGAGAATAAGAGAATAAGAGAGCAAGCTCATCTCACCAAATTATCTCCAAACATATTCAAGGTGTTCATACTATCGTACTTGAGCCACCCACCACACGAAATAAGAAAGAAAGGCTTAATGGGCATTTTGTCAAACACATGGTGCACTAACTTCATTTTAAAAAGTATCACGAGTTAAACTAGTGAAATAAGGCACCAATGACAATTTAATTATTCCAGAAAGCATTAATCACGCCAATAAGCTCACAAAAACCAACTTTACATGACCAACTATCATGAGGTATCAAGCCTTGTTCCACTTTTTAGAGTATTTAAAAGTGAAATCATGAAAGAACATACCTTTTTCTGACTTAAGAGAGGAGAAAGATAAAGAACAAGTCTAAAGGAATCTTCTCAATTTGTGTTAATGCAATTCTCGTTAAGAGAAAGAGAGAATATTAAAGATGAGAGAAAAGAGTCATTGGAAGCTAGAATGGAAAAGTTTAAGTGTTAGGACTATTTTTTGCTCTTGTTTATGTGTTTAAAAATATTTTGGGATGACCGGGTCGGGTCAGCCCAAGAAAACCAACCCATTTTAAAACATCACTGGACTTTTAAATAGACCTGCATGCCGTCTTCTTTGAACCCATGACTGGACTGCTTAAGCAGTTCCAGCGCACAATAAGACAGTACATACTAGCTTTCTTTGCATCCAATATGTGTCTGGATTACACTTGGACTGCTGCAGCAAGTCCATCTCATGTCCAAGCAGATTTCACCATCAAAAACTATCCCAGCTGCGTTCTATATATGACTGACCTGCGTCTGGACTGCTTGAGCAGTTCCAGCGCAGGTTGAGACAGTTTACTTCACACAAAATCTGTTGTTACTGCATTTCTTCTACGTTGGGTATGTAGCTGGACTGCTTAAGCAGTTCCAGTGCATATAGGAATAGTAGGTACAACTTTGTTGTTTCAATTTTCATGTCAGCTGTGCCCAAGATGCCATTCATCTGCTGCTCAAGTAGGTGCAGCACAGGTTGTTCCATCTTGGTACATGGTTTTTTGATCAAAATTCTTGGTCGGGGCTCACTTTCTAGTCTTCAAATCAACCTTCTCGCACCCCAATTGTTTGATATTATCTACATTATCAAAACTAAGATAAAATTAATATTAAAAACATTAAAAACATCAAAAAGAAATCTTGGGTTGCCTCCCACGAAACGTCGTAGTTATAGCCGTGGTACGACATCACTTGATCTTTATTTTGGATCTTTGAAGTGAAGTAACTCAACCTTAGTCGCTCCGGGTCTACCCACATAGTAGTGCTTCAATCATTGCCCATTCACCATAAATTTCTTCTTCTCATGATTTTCCAACTCAATAGCTCCGCTAGGATAAACATTTGAGATCATGAACGGGCCCGACCACTTTGATCTAAGCTTTCCCGCAAAGAGCTTCAATCTTGAATTGAAGAGAAGGACATCATCACCCATATGAAACTCTCACTGCCATCTCTTCATCTTTTCTTTGTACAACACGGAGCTTTCATATTCTTTAAGTCGAAACTCGTCCAACTCATGAAGTTGATTCACTCTCGATTTTGAAGCGTCCTCTTAATCCATATTTAACTTTTTTAAATCCCATAAAGCCTTATGTTCTAACTCAACGGATAAGTGAGAAGGGGGGACATACCTATAGGAGTTTTATAGTCCGTTCTATATGCCTAAAGAGCATCATCGAGTTGCCTTTCCCAATTCGTACAACCAACATTCACGGCTTTCTCAAGGATGGACTTGATTTCACGATTCAAAACTTCAACTTGGCCACTAGGTTGGGGATAATAAGGAGTAGCAACCTTATGCTTCACCCCACACTTAACAATCAAAGCACCGAAGACCCGATTACAAAAATGAGAGCCCCTATCACCAATAATTTCCCTTGGAGTCCTAAACATTGTAAAGATGTACTTCTTCAAGAAAAAAGTGACACTCTTGCCTTCGTTGTTCGGTAAAGAAATGGATTCCACCCACTTTGAGACATAATAGATGGATACCAAGATATATTTATTACCATATGAGTTCACAAAGGGACCCATAAAGTCGACCCCCCACACATCAAATAGTTTAACCTGGAGATTGGTCTAAAGAGACATCTCATGCTTCCTCGAAACACCACCTTGCATTTGACATTGAGGACACATTTTTACCAACTCATAAGCAACTCTATGAAGGGTGGGAAAATAGTATCCACTTTGAAGAACCTTAGCAGCCATTTGGATCCCACCATGATGACCACCGAATGGAGAGAAGTGACACACCTTAAGAATATCCCTCATTTCCACCTCTATGACATACCTACGGATCACATCATCCACACAATCCCTAAACAAGAATGGATACTTTTTGACATAAAATAGGAACCACTTCTTTTGATAATGATTTAGCTCATCATAAAGCACACCGCTCACAATATAGTTAGCATAATCCATATACCAAGGTGTAATGCTTACCAAAAGTGACATGACTCACTCATAGGGGAAAGAGTCATCAATATCAATCTCACCTAACTTCTCATTATTGGATTCAAGGCTGAAAAGGTGGTCGGCTACTTGATTCTCACACCCTTTTTGATCTTTCACTTCAAAATCAAACTCTTACAAGAGCAAGATCCACCTAATCAATCGAGGTTTTGCCTTTTTCTTTGCCATGAGATATCTAAGAGTGGCATGGTCTGTGTGTAAAACCACTTTCGTTCCTATCAAATAGGCCTAAAACTTTTTAAAAGAATACACCACCGCTAACAACTCTTATTCTGTAACTGTATAGTTACGTTGAGCATCTTTCAATGTCTTGCTTGCATAGTAAATTGGGTTGAACAAATTCTCTTTTCTTTTGTCCAAAACCTCACCTAGAGAAAAACCACTTACATCACACATTAATTCAAAGGGCGATGACCAATCCGAGGCTACTATGATAGGAGCCAACACAAAGAGTTCCTTGAAACAATTGAAAGTTTTTACACAATCACCATCAAACTCAAATTTTTCCTTCTTTTTATAAAGATTTCACAAAGGGTGAGCAATCTTCAAAATATCTTTAATGAAGCGCCAATAGAACCCGACATGACCAAGAAAACTTCTAATGCCCTTCACGGAGATCGGTGGAGGTAACTTAGCGATCACCTTAACTTTTAGTTGATCCACTTGGATGCCCTTTCCTAAAATTTTATGGCCTAGAACAATGCCCTCCTTGACCATGAAATGATATTTTTCCCAATTCAGAATAAGATTAGTCTCCACACATCGTTCAAGGACTTTACTTAAGTGAGCGAGGAAAGAATCAAATGAATCCCCAACCATGGAGAAGTCATCCATGAAAAACTCCAATGTATCCTCTACTATATCGGCAAAAATAAAAAACATGCATCATTAGAATATGGTCGGCGCATTGCATAACCCAAAGGACATGCGCTTGAAAGCAAATGTGCCATAGGGACAAGTGAAAGTGTCTTTTCTTGGTCTTTCGAGGCAATACAAATTTGATTGTACCCCGAGTAACCATCAAGGAAGCAATACCAAACTCAACCAGCTAGTCAATCCAATATTTGATCCATAAAGGGCATAGAAAAGTGGTCTTTCTCGGTCCATAAATTCAATTTGCGATAATCCATACACACTCTCCAACCCATGACCGAGAGCATAGGTACAAGATCATTATTCTCATTCAGAACCACCATTATGCGGCTCTTCTTAGAAACATATTGGACCAAAATCACCTACGTTCTATTTGAAATTGGGTAGACAACTCTCGCATCAAGCCACTTAATGATTTCCTTCTTGACACTCATGCATCGGTTGATTTAGTCTCATTTGGTGTTCCACACTAGGAACATGATCAACATTTGGCTTGATTTTATGAGAACAAATTCTAGGAGGAAATCTAATAATGTTCGCGATAGTCCATCCGATAGCACGAATGAACTTTTTTACAATTTATTTCAAGGTATCCACTTGACAAGGTTCAAGATCACCCGCTACAATGATTGGCAATATACTATTCTCACCCAAGAACACATATTGGAGATGGGATAGTAATGGCTTAAGTTCGAGTTGAGGTGGTTCAATAATAGACGACTTAGTGGATGGAGTCTCACAGTTTTTTAAATCAAGATCCAATTTGACCGAGTTCTTAGTGTAAGATCCAAGACTCGTCAATGAAGCTACCACCTCATCATATTCTTCAACCACCTTACTTTCAAAGTTCCACAATACATCCACCAAGGGGTTATTCACAAGATCCATTTCGACGGTGTTAGATATCTCATCATCAACCACATCAATCACCAAAATAAGTTATAAGTCCATAGGTAGCTTCATGGACTTACACACATTGAAGGATACTTCTTTATTATTCACCTGAAATTTTATCTCCCCACATTCCACATCCACTAAGGCCCCTTCGGTAGCTAAGAATTTCCTACCAAGAATGATTGGGACCTCATGATCAACCTCACAATCAAAAATCATGAAGTCGGCCAAAAAGATAAACGATCAACTTTTACCAAAAAATCATACAACACACCAATGGAATTTTTGATTGAACGATCGGCCATTAGAAGCCTTATAGTGGTAGGCTTTGGAGGACCCAAGCCTAACTTTCAAAACACGGTGAATGGAATCAAATTAATACTTGCCCCAAGATTACACAATATTTTTTCAAATTTGTAGACCCCGATAGTGCAAGGAATAGTGAATGCGCTCGGGTCTTCTTTCTTCACCATTATTGTGCTAGACATTATAGCACTACAATTGTGGGTTACCTCAATTATTTCAAAATCTATGACTCGCTTCTTTGTAACCAAGTCCTTCATAAAGCATATTTGAGCATTTCTTGTAAGGCTTAAAGCAAAGGAATATTCACAGATAAATTGCTAAATTTCATAAGAAACTACTTGAACTTGGTATCATCATTCTTCTTCTTGAGCCTTTGTGGGAATGGGAGAGAAATTTTGATTTACGGTAATGGAAAAATTGGAGTTTTATCCACTTTTGGAATATCATCATCAATCACCTTTAAATTTTTCTCACTCTCAACATTTTCTTCAACTACCGTTGTCCATTCAACACTTGTCTCATTAGTCTTTGGATCATTATCAATAGATTCTTCTAGCCGCTTTCTCTTTGCATTGGCTTGTTCTTCATTTGCCTTTTCATTGAGGTCTTTACCAACATAAAAAACATCTTTACCAAGAGTTTGACCAATCCTAGTGACAATAGCCATGATGTGAGCATTATTCTTAGGATTGGCAACCATGTCACTAGGTAATCCACCCTTTGGTCTTGCATTAAGTTGTGCCGAGATTGGCCCAATTGAGTTTCAAGTTGCTTGATAGAGGTCGAGTGACATGTCACCATTTGACTTAGTTGTGAGAAGTCACATTTTATTTATCTCACCATCTTATCGGTTCCCTCAACACTCACTAGAATTCGAGCAAGGGTGTCTTCATTCTTGAGCTTATCTGGGTCAATGGAACTTGAATCTTTACCCTTTTCCCGATCATGTAGAGGTACGTACCGATCATAATATCTCTCCTTATCTTTATAATCTCAATATCTATTATGACCTCTATCACACCAATCTCTATCATGATCTCTTTACTTCAAACCTTGATTCCCACCTTGCCTTTTATAGGTAGGGTAGGAACCCCCCGATTAGTTCGACAAGAATTGAATTTCTTCATCAAGGGACTCCGTTCCCTTATCATCATAAGATTTATCACTCTTAGAAGCAACTATATTAACTGCCTTAGGAGGAGCTCCTATCACTTGCTTGGTGAGAAGATCAAGTTGTGTCATCACTTTAACCATATTTGCATCTTTTTCTTCATCCTTTTTCTTTTGCTCTTGACTCACAAAAGATGTAGAGGGAGCCCCCACTGACACTTTGGTATTCTTATGTGCCGCCCTCTACTTTTCTTGTCCACTTGATCTAATAAATTTGATGCAATACCATATGATAATTTAACAAGAGAACCCCGGTCGTATTATCGGCTACCGTCTTGTTCAATTGATCCAATGCCCTATAGAAAATTTGAAAGAGCATTTTATGCGAAACCTCATGATTTGTACATTGCATTAACTTATTGTTGAATCATTGCCAAGCCTCATGTAATGGTTTGCCATTAAGTTGTCAAAAGTTGATGATTTTATCCCTTAGTTGCAACATCTAGGAAGGGGGAAAGAATCTTTCCAAGAACTCCTCCATGATCCCAACCCATGAAGTGATAGACCCCGCAAGAAAATAATACAACCATAAGACCACTTCTCCCATTAAAGAGAATGGGAAAAGATGCAACCGGATCAACTCTTGAGATATGTGGGGCATGTCAAATGAAGAACACACCTCAATAAAGTTTGTCAAGTGTAGATTAGCATCCTCATGTGATTGACCTCCAAATAACCATTTCATTTGAAGAAAGTGAATCATCATTCTAGTAATGTGAAATACTCCATTTCCTTCCATCGGTGGAATAAGAATAGTACTAGCTCGACCTGCATCACTGAGGTGATCCTCAGTCTCATGATACCCATCAATCGACCCGGTATGACTACTGTGTTGACTCATAGTATCATGTATACTATTACGTACACCTGAGAAAGAAAAAAACACCAAACAATGTAAAACAAAACACTATGGCTAACCCAAAGTAACTAAAAGAATTACAATAGTGAAAACTATATTTCACTTCTCCGGCAACAACACCATTTTGATAACACTCAAATTACACTCTTGAATGGGTGTAAGCGATCGTTGTCAATATAATAACCAAACTTAGGATGGGGTCGAATCCATAAGGAGTGAAAGCATGGAATTCAAAACTCAAGAGTATTGATAATATACTAAAAGATGACCCATAGTGTGAATAAAGCAAGCATAAATGTAAAATGGGGGATTTAGTTTGAATGTGTTTACAAATGACAACTACTTCAATTTTAGTGCACTAGCTTGACGTTGAAGAATGCTAAGAGTGAATTCAATTAAGAATAAGCCTTGGCGTTATTCAATTATAGGTGTGGGATCATGCATGGGTATTTGGCCATTTATTCAATTTTTAGCTAAAACTCATGGGTAGGCTAGATGTCAATATATTGGTATCAATGTTTCAATTATAGGACCAAGTTTCACAAGTGTGACAATTTCCCACATCTATTGCCTCAATTGGCATCCTTATGTCTAAGAGATATTATTAAATAAAATAAATCAAGTTATTGGTTTCATTTATTTATCACCCATGTTCTCTCTTTAAAGTATGACGTGGGTTCTAGGGTGGTTGAAGTTTGCAACCCCTAACTCTCAATTAATTCATGAAATAAATGCAACACCCATCACAACTAACTAATTAGAAAATAATTAGCTAAAACTCATGCACTACCACTACCTAAGCAAGCATAACCCCAAGATTGGAAATTAGCTACTCATAGATAAAAGGGATAAGAATATATCAAATTTATTATTAACTTCATCCATGAGAAATAGAGACAATGTAGTTCCACACTTGGGGCTTTAATAATTCTTCAATGGAAAATCACTAACACATATTTTTCATTCATGCTTAGTACAAAATTCTCAAAAGATAAATTGATGTTGCTAAAAGAGAAGAGAGAAGTTAAAAATCTAAAAGAGAGGCTATCTTCAAAAGATGAAAACTAGGTCTTGAAAAAGAGATAAAAAACCTCCTTTAAAACTTCATTTTACATTTGATAGAAATTACAAAACCGCCACCTTATTCTTGATCTACTTGAGCGGATCCAAAGTGAATGAAGAGCAGACAGAGAGCAGATGGCTAGCAGCTCCAAAGCAGATACAAAGTGGATGCAAAGCGGATGACTTATTTTCTTCACATTTGGCCTCTTGATGACTTGAATGACTTGCCCAATCTTCTCTTTTTTACTTTTACCTACATAAATGGGCATTATGTAAGAGAGTACATTAAACCAATGGAAAAACATGATAATTTAGGCTTAAAAGGTGCTAGAAAGTCCTCAAATTGATGACTTATTAGTGACAGTAAGGATTTTGTAAACTAGAGTATCGAATGACATATTCCTAGTGAGCCTCATATTTGTACGTGTGGGCAGGATTTATTTGTTTGTTATATTCTTTTCCTTCAAAACTCTTAGAGTCGCTCCATAGTCATGTATTTATATTTTTGAGTATTCTTTTATTATTATAGACTTATGGAATATTTGATTTTTTCTCATATTTGGAGATGTATTTCGTATTGTTAGTTGGTGGTATTGGTGCATTTTTTATGATTTTGGTGAATTGTGTTGGTGTTGTTGATGTGTTGGTTGTGATGTTGAGTTGTTATGTTGTGGATTTGTGACATAAAATTTTCTTGTTAGGCCCAAAAGTAGGGGAAACTCTACTCGATTTTTTGTGGAATTCTATCGGAGCTTGCTTTGGAGTCCTAACCTTCTTAGCGTCTACATGATCCTATTTGGGGTCTTGAAAAAGTTGGTATCAGAGGCAGATTAATTCTATGACTATTAGAACACACGGTAGTAGTAGAATCTCAATTATGGTTATGTTGCCGGCCATTTCTCTTATTGTGTATCTACGTTAGTGTGATAGGATGTGTCTTGATTTTCTTTCTCATTCTTCCCTATGTGTGTGATGTTTAAGATCAATTAGATAAATTTAACTGTATTTGTTCTTTTAATCAAATAGTTCATAGAGAAACTACTGGCAGGGGAAGAGGTGGAGCCCACAAAAGTGGCCGAGGTAGGGGTAGTCGTGATACCATAGGGAATCACACTGCCATAACAAGAATTTCAAGAGAGCCCACTCTTGAAAGAAATGTTAGTCCACCTCCACCATCTCATGAGGGTAGTATTGCTTGTAGACACATAATTTTGTCTCTCCCCAAAATTATTTTTACTCATTTACCTTACCTTATCATGCACCCCTACCCCATTCCATAATTCCTTCACAAAAGGACAAAAATAACAAAATTTCCAATAAATTAACACCACACCCAATCAAATTTAACCACATCACTTCATCCTAACCACTCACACTTCCATCCACCTCACTACCCTACCCAACTACCTACCCCTATAACCCCCAGACCCCTCTTCACATTTTTTTTTCTATAAAGATATATACATACTCACATTTATCCATACTAAGATATTTTTTTTCCATACATTACACATAATTCACAAGACCATACACACACTGCCATCATAAATATGCACACACTCATATACCAGAGAACACTACACACAATGATACATACACCATCGAAGAGAATAGATTAAGAGAGAAAATTGGGAGATAGAGAAAATAGGCAGAGGTTGACTGTTCCAGTGAGTTTTAGTTGAAAAAACATCATTATCGCCTGAAATTTTATCTGCTCTCCATATTGCGACTCGTTTGAGCTCTTCGGAGCTCCGGCGAGATAAAATAGCACCCCCACCAAAATCCACAAGATTTTGGTCTAACTACCAGTTCCGTCCATAAGCACCAAAGCCCGCAACCCAATACGACTTTACCCTATTGGATTTGTCCCTGTTGAGGCTTGTCGAAGCTCTATTGAAGAAGTAACAGTCCAGCCCAGTGACTACATTACCTTTTGCCGATGAAACCCATAACCCAATTGACACGAATAATATCATGAAAAAATTCACAAATATTGGTTTCTTGGTTTTGATTCTATCCGAGTTTCGGGGGTTTTGATTTGAGATTGCTAATTTGGATTACTCGATTTTGGGTCCAATCAAGTTGGCGATTTGGCGTTGGAGGTTGAGCCGAGGTGATTGGACACAGATTCTATTTCAGAATAATATTTCGATTGTGAAATTTTCTCCTAAGGTCCATTTTTCAACTCTATTCTTTTTTTATTATTATCTCAACGTGATTGATGGTGTGCTTTTGTGACGTGTTTTGGGTGTATTTGAGTTTTTTTTTAAATTGTTGTGACTTGATTAGTTGATTCTATATTAAAATTGGTTAATCTTATGGTTAAGAATAAAGTCGAGAGGGGAATTTGACATTGATAAAGTTGAATATGAATTTGTTTTGATTCAGTGCTGGTGATTCAATTCGAAATAAACATTGATGTTGTCGAACTCGATAGTATTATATTTTAGATCGAGAATGAATAGGCAAATCTTAGGTTGGGTATGCAATAATTAGGACTTGTGGATAGTTTGAATGCTGAAAATGTTTGCTGAATGGTTTGTCTTATCGCATTTGACTCAATTGTACTCATTTGGCTGGGAAATGCCCCAAGAAAAATTGTATTTGTTATCGGAAAATGCCACATGATTTTTTGTACCCAAAAGATTGATCATTATCAAGGTCTGATACATCTGGTAAAGCATGATGTAGGATAGATAAAAATTTAAGTTTTAATTTCAGCATTTTATTTCGGTTTGTAATAAATTGGATTGGACATTAACTTTTGAATTTTCATTTGTTTTGTTTGTGTGTTTTATTTGGTTTATTCACTTCGTAGTGTCTAAAAGCCGATAAACCCATAAAGCGACTGTGATTGAACTACGAGATCGAGGGGTGCCTAACACCTTTCCCTTGGTTAACAAAATTTCTTAGCCGGAATCTCTGTTCGCTAACTAGTTTTAAAGAGTCAATAATTATTTTGAAAAAGAATTTCCAAAGGTGACTTGGCACACCAGATATATGTCAAGTGGTGACTCTGAGTTTTGATTGTTCAAAGTCCTTTTCGAAATAAATTCTATCTTTTGTCACTTAATAATAAAAACCCTTTAAACTTACAATCAAATCTTTTTTGATAAAAAGGGGATGTGACAGTTGGGACTCTGCTGGAGATTTTCAGAATTCGAGCTTATTTTTTGAGTTGTATCGGGTTAGTGTGACACTATAGGTGTGTAGATGCCTTGTTTGTGTTATTGTTTGTGTTATTATTTTATCATTGTTGAGTGCTTACGTGCTTACGTGTTTATAACCCGAGTCATTTCTTTCACAACAAGTCCCATAGTACACGTTGTGTACATGACCTCTAGTTGAGTCACCCTTATTTTAGGAGGAGGATTTGTGGGCTGGTATGGAGTAGGTGTAAAGCTATCGCAGCCACTATCGACCATATGCTCCCCGAACATCCTTATTAGTAAATCCCAGCATAGGTCACCCTTTAGGTCATGTTTATTTGTATCACATTGAGACCTAGCGGGACCCACTTGGTCCTTTGTAGAAGACTCACCCTTGAAGCATCCCTACGTGCTAATTGCTGCATTTTTTAGGGTAGCAAGACTATTTGATGGACTGATTTGGGAAAAAATATGTGCTAGAATTAAAGAAGTATGTAGGCAAGGTCGTGTTAAGAAAAGAGAAAAAAAAAGGAAAAAAGAGAGAAAGCGAGTCAAAACGAAAAAAGAGTTTCGTATTTTTTTAGTCTTCTATATGACTTTGTTTTTCACAATTCAAAAATTCAAAAAGATTATTTAATCTTTTGCACTCATTTTCTCAAAATATAAAGACATCAAAAAGATTTTTCTTTTGGTCTCTTTAGCAAGCATTCATAATTCATAAATTTTTAAAAAAGATTTATTCAATAGGATCTTTTTTATAAAAAAAATGTAAAAAATGGTAGAAGCTTTGTACATTTCATATAACGAAAATACCAAAAAAGATTTTTCTTTCATAGTTGTTGGTGTCAGTTTTATGTGTAGTGTCAAATTGAAAAACCCAAAAAGGATTTTATTGACGTTTTCATCGTCTGTCTTTGGCCGTGTCTCCCAAGTCAAGGTTTAGTTTGTTATGTAATCCTTAATTGTCCAATCTGGACGAAGTACAACACCTGATTCTTCTCTTTCGGGAGTGAGATTGTAGGCAGCCTTTCTAGGGTTCGGTGAACTTATATAAGAAATCTAAAAAGAAATTTTTCACTCTTTATTTAGAGTAGGAGTCATATACATCTTTAAAAGAAAATTATATAAAAAAAATTCTTTGTTATTTCAAGTTTCACTTTCATATGAAATTCAAAATCGAAAATCTTAAAAGATTTTTCTTTGGTAATCGTAGGTTTCATTTTTTGTAGGGATGTTAAAGATGAAAAATTCAAAAAAATCTTTTAGACAATTTGTTATTTTCTTTTCTTCTTAAAGTTTCAAGAAAAAAAAGAAAAAGGAAAATAAAGAGAGTTTGATTGGCTAAACTTCACGTACTACGCACACCTGATTCTTCTCACGGAAGTGAGATACGTAGGCACCCTTCTTGGGTTCGATGATCTTTTTAAAAGAAAAAAAAGAGTTTGAGAAAGTGTTGAACTCTAACACATTTGTTATCTCTAATTGAGTTAGTTTAAGGTGGTTGGTTTGTGGCATTATGGCTGGCCCTACATATCACACCAAATTCAAGGAAGGGTTAGTTGTGTCTAACATGGATATAAAGGTTGATATCATGGATCAAACAAAGAGTCAGGAAAATAAGAGTTTAGAGCAAGAGATTGTAAGGCTAAGATAACAAATGATTGAAATTTGTTGAGGTTGGGTGAGTGGGTTGCCTCCTCCTCCATTTCTCATTATTGACCCCGCAAATACCTTGAGTCTTCCATCATAATTGCAAAGTCGGTTTCCTACTGTTGTTGATGCACCACAATATGACTCAGAATTCACTCCAAGCCAAAAGCATTTCAATGCTTCCATTATTTATTCTCTATCTCTTAAGTATAAATCTACCACATTCGTTGCACCACCTATCTTCTCTACTTCTGTTGCCCAACCCTCTATTAAAGCTCCCATTTTGTCTTTCCATCCAATGATTGTGCTTTCCAAATCTTCTAGTGAGTCAATGTTTAATACTTTTGATGATCACTACTATGCTCTCGAGCCTACATTTAAGTTAATGGGACTACCAAAATTTCTTACCAAAAAGCCTAGCATTCCAGAAGAGCAAGAGAAAATGGTTGGAAACATAAAGAGTGCAGAAAATGCTATGGAAAGTTCCCTAGGACTTGCGGGTAAAGAAGATATTTCATATAAAAACTTGGTCATGTCTTTAAGTATTAACCTCCCTCTAACTTTGAGGTATCAAAATTTGAGGAGCGTGACAGGTATGAGGATTCTGTAAAACACTTAGGATGATATTGCAATCAATTGAGGGGGACTGAAGGAAAGAAGATAGAGAATATAGCTATTATTATGTCAGGGCCACAACGGCGCTTGATAAGGTCAACTCAACAATACCGTTAGCCTCGACCCCAAGCCTATACATCAGATTCACATAATCACCTGCAACAATATTCCTATTTACAGAATCCAAGATATTTCATTCCAGTTTCTCAATATCCTTTGAACAATGCATAACGGTATACTCATCCATCTTCTTATCCATAATGGTATGCACCGGTCCATCAACATCGTCTTTGACGCCCACATATTTATCAAGGAACTTCTAAATCCAAGTTTCAACTGAGATTGGAGTTTGCAAAAAAGAGAAAGTCAAAGGATAATTTTACACGGAATGTGTCTGATAGTGGTGAAAGCTCTAGTCTCGATGATGTGCAAATTAATGGCTAAGATATCAAGCTCAGCAATTGGAAAGTCACTCTTCTCCTTACTTGGAAGGATTATTGGTAGTTTGTTTTGTTTTCCTTTTCGTTTTTAAAATTATTTCAGGGTTGTAGTTCGAAATCTATATTGCTTTATTTCTCTGTCATCTTTGTTTAGATCCTTCTATTTTTCCTTTCAATAAGATGTGGTATCCCTTGTCATTTTGTCTTATTTTATGTTGTTTGTTCATTTTCTTTACATATACATTTTACGTTGGTTCTAGTGATATGACATGCTGGCAGAATTATTAGCTAGATCTTAAAATCCAATTTAATCTTGAACTTTGAATCAGAGTGTTTCATTTAGAAAAAGAGCATCTGAGAAAATAGGTAGAGTGCTGAGACATTTAGTGATCAAGTTGAAGTCTTCTTTGAAAATTAAGGCAATTATTTTAAGAATCATAAGAATAAATTGGTCATCAATTGAAAGGCATGTCTCAATTAGGGCAAATAGTATATGTGTGATGCTATATCAAGAGGAATAGAAAGAAAATCAGCTCCACGAAAGCATGAGTCATTCGATGTGAGGGATGTACAACAAAGGTGTAGTTTGCAAAAGAAGTAGCGACGCACAAGCTCAGTTAAAGTTAGTGCTGTAAAAAATGTCGCAAATGATCTTCATCTTTCACTTCATATTGCATGATGCGTACTTGCAATTTCAAGGATTGATATGACAAAGGCATTTCATTCTTCTATCCAATCATTGTGTCATACTTTATTTATCCCATTTGAGCTTTAGTTCTATTTTTTTTATACCCCTCTTTTGGAATCAAGATAGAGTCAGCAAAGCTCAAAAGAAAAGGTGTCAAGCAAAACAATAGAGTCAAAAAAATTTTAATAAAAAAAGACAAAATATGTCCAAAAGATAGAAAAGAAGAGTGTCAAGAAAAATAGAGTAAGAAAAAGTCCCAAAGAGAAAAAGAGTCCATAAAAAAAATCAGAATCAAGCAAAGAACAAGTTATTGAAACTACGTGTGACCTAATTCACCTCTCATTGGGGTGAGATACATAGGTTGCCTTACTCTAGGCTCGATCCAACCAAATAAATAATTTAGAGTTACCAATCAAAAGAAACTGGGCATAAGTTAATTTTTGTTGTTTGAGTCGATTTAAAAAGTTGTAAGTGCCACTCTACTTCAAGTGTCGTTTGGGGCTTATGTCGTCCTTTCTTTCTAACCTTATCTAAAAGCCAAGTTACAAACAAAGAAAGATCTTCAAATAAATCTTTGAGAATGTTAAGGCTAAGAATACAATGGATATGATTATGCATTATGGGAACTACTTGTTTTCCTTAGAATAAGGAATCAGGAAAGAATTAAAATAAGAGAGTCTTATTGGTAAAAACTTTCACGGTCATCGTAAGATGATTGTGAGTTGAGAGAATGAAATGACAGAGTCTTATTGCTGAAAACCTCATGGGAACCATAAGACGATGGTGAGTTAGAAAAATAAAAATGAGAGAATCTTGTTGGTGAAAATCCTCAGGGACACTGTAAGTGATGGTGAGTTGAGAGAAAGAAAGAGGCTTGTTGGCAAAAATGTTTCAAGGTGTCACTAGCTGAATGAGGTCTATAAGTGCAATTGACTCAAGACATCAGACAGCTTAATCTAAAATGCATGTCATAATCATTAGAGTTGACTTTCACTTTCAGAGAAATTTTTCTTTTCTCTGTTACAATAGGGACATTCATTGTCTGTTCTTTCTTTTTTATTTATTTTTTATTTGTGTTTTCTTAAGTCAATTATTCAAATAACAAGTTGTTTTCTTGTGTCTTTGAGTCAAAGCAAGAGAGAAAAGATTTCAAAACTGGCTACAAACTTCTTCAATTACACAAAGCAAGACAAAAAGCCAGCACATGAAAGAGACATAATTATGATTCAAAATAAGGCATGCATAAAGTTTTGTCAATAGACAAGTTTGGGAACTCATGGAAATACCAAGGTTCAAAGGGCTTATCTGAGGAGCATGGCAAAGCGGAGATACTATGTTTTGTTTCAAAGTTACTCTTAATAATCTGAGTTCGGGTCAATGATGCAGCAAGTCAATGACACATACTAATGGTTGGAAGCAATATTAAATGTGACGGGGGCAAGAGCGAATGTCTTAAAAGCTAAAGCCACAAACAAGCCACTATGATTTAAACTCACAAGTTTTCTTTGATGAAACAGAAAACATGTTACCTTCAAATCAAGGACTTCAAAGCATAAATATCAAGGGATGCAATGTCTCACTTCTATAAATGTAGGAAAAAATGTTACTGCACAAGTTTGATGATTAAATTATGGTAAAAATTCATCATCTTATATCCCTCGGAGACACACTTCCTTGTCTAGGTATTTCAGTTTTCAATTACTAGGTGATACACTTCTTAAATTGAACCTTCACTTTCTAGTCGAGTCATTCCTCTTAACTCCTAGAAAATGTACTTTCTATCTAAGTCATTCCCCTTGACTCCTAGAAGATGTACTTTCTAGTCGATTCATTCCCCTTGACTCCTAGAAGATGTGCTTTCTAGTCGAGTCATTCCCCTTGACTCCTAGAAGATGTACTTTCTAGTCGAGTCATTCCCCTTGACTCCTAGAAGATATACTTTCTAGTTGAGTCATTCCCCTTGAATCCTAGAAGATATACTATCTAGTCAATTCATTCTCCTTGACTTCTAGAAAATGTACTTTCAAGTCGATTCATTCCCCTTGACTCCTAGAAGATGCGCTTTCTCGCCGAGTCTTTCACCTTGACTCCTATAAGATGTACTTTCTAGTTTAGTCATTCCCCTTGATTCTTAGAAAATGTACTTTCTAGTCGAGTCATTCCTCTTGACTCCTAGAATATGTACATTCTAGTTGATTCATTCCCCTTAACTCCTAAAAAATATAATCTCTAGTTGAATAATTCCTTTTGACTCCTATAAAATGTGCTTTCTTGTCAAGTCATTCCCTTTGACTCCTAGAAAATATACTTTCTAGTCGATTCATTCCCCTTGACTCCTGCAAAATGTACTTTCTAGTGGAGTCATTCCCCTTGACTCCTAGAATATGTACTTTCTAGTCAAGTCATCCCCTTTGACTCCTAGAAAATGTATTTTCTAGTCGAATCATTCCAATTAACCCATAGAAGATGCATTTCCTTGTTTAGTTTTTTCAAGTAGTTATGATGTGACTTTCACAAAAGTCCTCTGATGATAAACTGGGGCAAAATTTAATTCCTATTGTTTGGAACTTCACTTTTCTGAAAATTAAAATCTTTCTTTATCATAATCTTTATTTGAGATAATACTTGTTCTAGTTTTGACATTGATGTAGGAGTCCACCCAAGCAACAAGGTGAAAAAATTAAAAGTCAAGTAACAGGGTGATGAAATTGAAATTCAAGATCCCACCTGAAGAAAAGGGTGATGAATCGCAAGTCAGGAGCCCACCTGAAGAACAGGTTGATGAAATTGCAAGTCAGAAGCAGCTTGAAGAACAAGGTGATAAAATTGCAAGTCAGGAGCCTTCCTGAAGAACAGGGTGATGAAATTGCAAGCCAGGAGCCTGCCTAAAGAATAGGGTGATGAAATTGAAAGTCAGGATTCCGATAGGGTGATGAAATTGTAAGTCAGGAGCCCGCTTGAGCAACAGGATGATAAAATTAAAAGTCAGAAGACCACCTAAAGAATAGGGTGATGAAATTGAAAGTCAGGAGCTCGTACGAAGAACAGGGTGATGAAATTACAAGTTAGGAGCCCGCCTGAAGAACTAGATGATAAAATTAAAAGTATGGAGCCTACCTTACGAACAGGGTGATGAAATTACAAGTAAGGAGCTCTCCTGAAAAATAGGGTGATGAAATTTAAAGTCAAGAGCCCGCCTGAAGAACAGAGTGATGAAATTGAAAGTTGGGAGCCCGTCCAAAGAACAGGGTGATGATATTGAAAATCAAAAGATTAAAAAATAGTAAATCAGGAGCCCGCCTGGAGAATAGGGTGATGAAATATAAAATCAAGCAACAAGGTAAATGAATTGTAAGTCAGGAGCCCTCCTGAAGAATTGGGTGGAGATTTTCAAATTCAGGATCAAGGTTCAAAAGCACCACCGGCAGAACATGGTCAATTTGTTAGTTTATCTCCAGCATCAAATTTTGTATGAAGAAAGAATCTATCTCAATTTTAACACAAAGAAGATCGGATCTTTTGTAAATTTTTTAAAAGCATCAAAACTCAAGTTGAGACACCAAAACAAGTTGCATAGATGGGACTTTTGTAATTTCATTTTATCTTTTTAACTTGTAATTTTTATTTTTGATGTAATGATATAACCGCGGACAAAAACTCGACAGTTCCTTACTCGACTTTCCAACTCGCTATAGTCCCTCCTTTTCAATCCTTGAACTATGTGTGACTTGATCCCCACATAACTTGGGATGGGTAGGATTTCCAAAATAAAGACCCGGTTGTATCTGTCGTTTTTCTTTGAATAATGGTCGGGTCAAAATTCTATCTCGTTGTCTACTTCTTTCTATGAAAACACTTTGTTTTTATATCCAAAGAGGGTCATAAAGTAGACACATAATTTTGTCCCTTTCCAAAATCATTTTTACTTATCTATCTTACCTTATCACACACCCCTACCCCATTCTATAATTCCTTCACAAAAGGCTAAAAATAAATAAATTCTCAACATATTAACACCCCACCCAATCAAATTTAACCACATCACTTTATCCTAACCACTCACACTCCTACCCACCTCACTACCCTACCCAACACGCCTACCCCTATAACCCCCAGACCCTCTTCACTTTTTATTTTTCTTCTTTAGAGATATATACACACTAACATATGTCAACACTAAGTTTTTTCCATTCCATACATTACACACAATTCACAAGACCATACACAAACACTGTCATTGGAAACACACATACTCACATATCGAAGAATACTACACACAGTGATATGTAAACCATCAGAGAGAATAGAGTAAAAGAGAAAATTAGGAAAGAAAGCAAAATTAAGAGAGATAAAATAGGCGGAGGCTGACTGTTCCAGCGAGTTTTTGCTGGAAAAATATCATTATTGCCTGACGTTTTATTTGCTTTTCATTTTTCAACCCATTTGAGATCGCCGGAGTCCGACGAGATAAAAACAGCAACCTCCAATAAAATCCACTGGATTTTGGTCTAAACTACTAGTTTTATCCATAAGCAGCAAAGCCCGCGACCCAATCCGGCTTAACCCTATTGTATTTGTCCCCTTTGAGGCTTGCCAAAGCTCCGTTGAAGTAGTAACAGTCCAGTCCAATGACCACATCACCTTTTATCGATGAAACTTGTAACCCAGTTGATGCGAATAGTATCATGAATAAAGTCGCAAACATTGGTTTCTTGGTTTCGATTTGATCCAAGTTTTAGGGGTTGTGATTTGAGATTGCTATTTTGAATTGCTCAGTTTTAGGTCTGATCGAGTTGGTGGTTTCATGTTTGAGGTTGATTCAAGGTGATCAGACACATATTCTATTTCAGAATAATATTTTGATTATGAAAGCTTCTCCTAAGGTCTATTTTTCAACTCTATTCTTTTGATTATTATTATCACAACATGATTGATGATGTGCTTTTGTGACGTGTTTTGGATGTATTTGAGTTTTTTTCAAAATTGTTGTAACTTGATTGATTAATTCTATATTAAAATTATTTAGGGAGGGGAATTTGACATTGATAAAGTTGAATATGAATTTGTTTTGATTCAGTGTTGGTGATTCAATTCGAAATAAACATTGATATTGTCTAACTCGATAGTATTATATTCTAGGTCAAGTGAATAGGTAAATCTTAGGTTGGGTAGGAAAAAATTAGGACTTGTGGATTGTTGCATACAAAAAATATTTGTTGAATGGTTTGTCTTATCGCATTTGACTCAATTGTACTCATTTGGTCGGGGAATGCCTTGAGGAAAATTATATTTGTTACCGGGGTATGCCCCGCAATATTTTTTACTCGAAAGACCAATTGTGATCTAGTCCCAAGATATCTGGTAAAGTATAGTGTCGGATAGATAGAATAGTTTAGATTTTAATTTCAGCATTTTATTTTGGTTTGTAATAAATTAGAGTAGACATTAACTTTTAAATTTCTATTTTTTTTCTTTGTGTGTTTTATATGGTTTATTCACTTCATAGTGTCTACTAGCTGTTATACCCATGAAGTGATCATGGTTAAACCACGGGAGTGTGGGGTACCTAGCACCTTTCCCTCGGTCAACAGAATTCCTTAGCTGGAATCTCTATTTGCTAATCAATTTTAAAGAGTCAACAATCATTTTGAAAAAGGATTTCCAAAGGTGACTTGGCACACCAGATATATGACAAGTGGCAACTTTGAGTTTTGATTGTTAAAAGTCCTTTTCAAAATAAATTCTATCTTTTGTCACCTAATAATAAAAACCCTTTCATACTTAAAATTGAATCTTTTTGGTAAAAAAAGGGTGTGACACTGCTGAGGCACTTTCTTCTATACAAAGAGCCATAGAAGGCTTGGCCAATTGACTAGATAGATAGGAGGGGGTGGTCAACACAATTTTACATAGCCTCAGCCACATTTCTAGGCACCTATTCAAACTTACAACTTTGGAAATAAGGAGGTATCTTTTCAGAAGTCCCTGAAGTTAAAGTCACAAAAATTTACAGGTTCAGACAGTTCATATAATTCTCAAAACTTTTCTGATGGTACATTAAAGGCTCTGCGTGCGTTAAGATGTTTTAGTAAGAGGGTTGTGGAGCTTGCATCATACAAATTGGAGGACATGGCTAACACTTGGTATGATACTTTATTGCTAGGAAGGACTGTTGGAGCAGCACCACTGACATGGGACGGAATTCACAAAGTGCTTCATTGATACCTTTCTTCCTGATAGTCAAAAATAAAAATATGCAGCTCAACTTGAGAAATTAGTTCAGTCTCCAAATATGGATGTGTCAACCTATAATACTCAATTTTATAAGTTGGCTAGATATGCTTCGTACTTGGTATCCTCAGAAGCTGCTTGAGTTTAAAGGTTTGTTAATGGGTTGGTTGTTCATCTCTATAACACAGTAGCCCCACAAATAAAGGTCTTGACCTATTATGAGATAGTGAATCTTGCTAGAAAAATTAAGGATAAGGGTCATGCGGAGCGGGCAGCTTATGAGGTTCATAAGAAGGCTAAGATGGGTGGATCTTCTAGTGGTGACTTAAGTGCAAATCGTAGAGCAGAAAATAAGAGAAAGCATCAGGGCTATCAGATAGGGACAAATTTAGTTTCACAGTCTGTGTATAAGCCACCTTCTAGACAAGGTACTCAGGGGTCTAATCTTCAGTATCTTTGGGATATCATAGTTCTGGCTAGATGTATGCCATACTCCATCGTGACAGACTTGCAGCAAATCACATATAGGCCAGTGTCGTGTTTTGACTGGAGAGTATTTTCGATGTGGTCAGTCGGGTCATCGGATCATAGATTGCCCTTAGCCTCAGAGAAATATTAGTCAGGGTTTTGGTCACTTAGCTTTACCTAGTTAGGCTACTCGTAATACTGTAGGTACTGTTAATAGAGGTCGAGGCAGTAGAGATCTGGTTACTCGAAATCAAGCCCAGGGAAATTCTGATAGAGACCAATCGATATTCCTTGCACTTACTAGACATGATGTTCAAGACTCGAATGCAGTGGTTATGAGTATTCTTTCATCTGTTAATTTTATGCTTACACTTTGATAGATCTAGGTTTTACCCACTCTTATGTGTCCTCATACTTTGCTATAAGATTTGATAGACAGCCAGAGGTGTTAAGTTGTCCTTTTCTTATTACTATTACTATGGGAGATTCCTTATTAGTTGAGTATGTGTGACGTGATTGCGAGATGATAGTGAAAGGTAGGGATACCCTTACTGACTTAATTGTACTTGATATAATTGGTTTTGATGTGTTAATGGATAGGGATTGGTTATCTCCTTGCTATGCTACTATAGATTGTTATGCAAAGATAGTTCGATTTAAGATACCCAATGAATCTAATTTGGTATTAAAAGTGGGTGAAGTTACAGAGGTTGGTAAAGTTATATCTTTTATAAAGGGTCAGTGAGTATTGAAGAAAGGTTGCATAGGCATATTAGTTATGATAAGAGATGATAGAGAGGGAACGCTTAGTCAGGAGGAGCTACCTGTTGTGAAGGAATTTTCTAATGTATTTCCTGAGGATTTACCAAGATTACCTCTAGTACGAGAGATAGACTTTGGTATTAATTTGGCACTTGACACTATGCCAATATCTATACTGCTATATCGAATGGCACTAGCAGATTTGAAGGAGCTCAAACAATAGCTATAGGAATTGCTAGATAAGAGGTTCATTAGATCGAGTGTATCACCATGGGGTGCACTCATTTTGTTTGTAAAGAATAAAGATGGGTCTCTAAGAATGTGTATTGACTACAGACAGCTAAACAAGGTAACAATACGTAATAAGTATCTATTGCCTTGGATAGAGGACTTGTTTGATCAGTTGCAAGGGTTTGTCCATTTTGTAAAGATTGATCTGCGATCGGGTTATCATCAGCTTAGAATAAGGAAGGAAGATATTTCTAAGACAGCATTCAGAACTCATTATGGGCATTATGAGTTCCTTGTGATGCCTTTTCGGTTAACCAATGCTCCAGCTGCATTTATGGACTTGATGAATAGGGTGTTCAAGATGTTTTGGGAAAAAATTGTGATAGTATTTATTGATGATATTCAAATATATTCTCGTATCCAAGAAGAACATGAGAATTATCTTATAACTGTACTGCAGACATTGCAGAAATATAAGCTCTATGCTAAGTTCTCAAAGTGTGAATTTTGGCTTGACTCGGTATCATTTTTGGGGAATATTTCTCTAAAGATTGTATCACAGTGGATTCTAAAAAGATAGAAGCAGTGCAGAAATAGCCTAGACCTACTTCACCTACAGAGATTCACAGCTTTATAGTTTTGGCTAATTACTATAGGCGTTTTGTGCAGGATTTCTCTAAAATTGTAGCTCCATTTACCAGGTTAACTCAGAAAAATGTGAAGTTCCAGTGGACAGAAGAATATGAGCAGAGCTTCCAGAAACTCAAAACATATTTGACCACCACAACAGTATTAGCCTTACCATCAAGTTTTGGAGGTTTCAAGGTATTCTGTGATGCTTCGAGGGTTGGATTAGGATGTGTTCCTATGCAAAATGATAATGTTATTTCTTATGCTTCAAGACAGTTTAAGAAGCACGAACTGAACTATATTACACATGATTTGGAGATGGCTGCAGTGGTATTTTCTCTGAAGATTTGGAGGCATTACTTATATGATGAAAATTATAAGATTTATACGGATCATAAGAGCTTGAAGTATATTTTCCAGCAAAGAGATCTAAATCTTAGATAGTGTCAGTGGATGAAGCTACTCAAGGATTATGATTATGATATCTTGTATCATCCTGGAAAAGGTAATGTTGTGGCTGATACTTTGAGTAGGAAATCTATGGGTAGTTTAGCATATGTAGCTCCTGGAAAGAGGCAATTAGCAAAGGATATGCAAAAAATTGAAGGCAAAGGAGTCAGTTTTGGTAAGTCAAGAGTACTGTTGGCTTATATTCAAGCTAAATCCTCTTTGGTAGAGCACATAAAAGGTACTCAATTTGAAGATGTGCAACTGTGCAAATATCGAGATGAGTTTCTAGCTGGTCAAAATAAGATGAAGAATGTTGATTCTGATGGTACTATTTGAGTGGGTAATTGACTATGTGTACTAGTTGTAGATGGGTTAAGATGAGCTATTCTTGAGGAAGCTCACAACTTCACATATACCATTCACCTTGGATCCACCAAGATGTATCACGACCTGAAGCAGTTATATGTGTGGAAAGGTATGAAGAAAGATGTTGCTAACTTTGTTTCTAGTTATTTGACTTGTCATCAGGTGAAAGCAGAGCATCAGCGAATAGCAAGATTATTGCAAGAGATCGAGATTCCAGATTAGAAATGGGAAAGAGTTACCATGGATTTTGTAATTGGGATACCGCGAACCATTAAAGGCCATGACTCTTTATGGGTAATTATAAACTAACTTACTAAGTCAGCTCATTTTCTGCCAGTAAAGACTACATATAGTGGAGTGAAATATGCTCAGTTATTTATGGATGAAATTGTCAAACTTCATGGAGTTCCATTGTCCATCATCTCTGAAAGAGGATCACAGTTCACTTCACACTTTTAGAGTCTTTCCAAGGTGCATTGGGTACTCATTAGATCTTAGTACTGCATTTCATCCACAGACGAATGGACAGTCTAAGCGTACTATACAAATTTTAGAGGATATGTTAAGAGCTTGCATTCTTGATTTTGGAGGTAGTTGGGACACTTACTTACCTTTACCTGAATTTGCTTATAATAATAATTTTCAGTCAAGCATTCAGATGGCTTTATATGAATCCCTGTATGGTAGGCGATATCGTTCTCCTATCAAGTGATTTGAAGTTGGAGAAGGTAAGGTTTTAGGACCAGACTTGTTACAGAAATCTATGGAAAAGTTCTAATTGATTAGACAGAGGTTGCTCACAGGTTAAAGCAGCAAAAAGTCCTATGCATACAAGAGGAGAAGATATCTAGTGTTCTCTGTTGGGGACTAGGTATTCCTGCAAGTCTCTCCTATGAAAGATGTGATGCGATTTGGGAAAAGAGATAAATTGAGCCCGAGATATATAGGACCATATGAGATACTTAATTGAGTAGGAGGTGTGGCGTATCGTTTAGCTATCCTTCCTGATATGTCTTTTATCCATCCAGTGTTCTATGTCTATATGCTAAGGAAGTGTATATTAGATTCTTCTCGTGTGCTTGAAGCACCGACCTTGTAGCTTGATGAAAATTTAACATATGAAGAGGAACCAGTGGTAATTATTGATAGACAAGTAAGAAGGTTACAGTCAAAAGAGCTTGTGTCCGTGAAAGTCTTATGGAATAACCATACAATTAAAGAAGCTACATGGGAATCAGAAAAGGATATGAGACTCAAGTACCCTCACTTGTTTCACTATTCGGGTATGCACTTGTTCTAAATTTGGGGACCAAATTTCTTAAGGTGGGGAGAATGTAATACCCCAAATCATAAATTATTGAGTAATTATAGTTGAAAAAGAAAAAAAAAGGAATGGGATAATGGGCTAAAACCCATATTAAAAAGGAAAGGGAAAAAGAAAAGAGATTGTGTAGGCTTAAAGTCCATTTAACTAAATAATAAAAGGCATTAGCCTTAGCCATCACTGGAAAGAAAACTGCATCTATTACCTAAGGCAAATAATGATTCTGCCTAACCTCACACAAAAGCAAGAAAAATACGACCAAATTGTTCGTTTAGTGAAAAGAAAAGAAAAGAAAAGGTTAAGGGTTTTGATCGGGAAATTCTTTCGGGTTTAAGGTAAATTCATTCCTAAATGCTTGACTGAAAACGATTATTGAAAGCAAATTCAGCTAAAGGATTCATATAGAGCCATCTGAATATAATAGTTTTGGGTATTAAAATTTAGTTGCTAAAGACAAGAATTACGAACAATAAGGTGTTGTTTTGGATACAAAGTTCGATGAATTGAATTTACCATGAAACCTTGAGGGTTGGGTTATCTAATTTTATCATGAAGTTAGCCTAAATAAGAAAGTTAACACGAGATTGATATGATGCGATTATAGATTTGATCCAAGAAAGTGATACCAATCATTTGATGTGACAAGTTTGGTGTTTCAACACGTGTACAGTGCGTAGTAACCTTCCCATAATTTGTGTTTCTCAACTTGCATATTTTATACATGATTTTGATGAAACGAGAATTACTAAATGCTTTGAAATTGCATGTGGGGCAAGTCTTTTACTTGATATGATACTGAAATTAGGTATTTGAGATGTTCATAAGACATATTTACCGTTACTTGAGATATGATCACTGA
Organism: Capsicum baccatum var. pendulum; assembly: GCA_030864225.1. Classification (NCBI taxonomy): domain Eukaryota; kingdom Viridiplantae; phylum Streptophyta; class Magnoliopsida; order Solanales; family Solanaceae; genus Capsicum; species Capsicum baccatum. The sequence continues at coordinate 93,750,202 of CM061551.1, forward strand.
TAAAAGTTCTTCACTTACATGAGAAATAAGTATTTTGACATGTGTCTTATTCAAGTTTACATGTAATATAATTTGATATGAACTTTAAAGTAATGTACTATTCTGAAAAATGTTTTTTTATGAATATTTATTGTTTACAAGGTATAAATGAGAGTAGACCTTGATTTGAATCCCGTAGCTAATGGCGGGATCGTTAGACCTGGTGCATCTTGTATTTACTGATTACTGTTACTGCCCTCGCTAGTGGGAAGGTAGAACAAGCATACTGTTATTGATCTCCATCGAGTAGGGACCTACTGATATGATATTTGACTCCTTTATGAGGGGTCCACTGTTATTTGCTATTCTTGAAGTAGAATGCCATATTGATTACATGATTTATTCGTGAAAACCTTCCAATATGTAATATTTGATATGATATAAAGCTTATTGAGTTTATTACAAAACTTTTGGTTCACTTTGCTTACGTGAAACAAATGGTACTGTTTACTGTTGTTGTTTTCTGAAAGAGCATTTATTTCATGATGTTTTATGACTTGTCCCTTTAAAACGGTTGTATTTAAGTGTTATTACTCACAGAACTAGCGTCTCACTCCTCGGTATTATTTTTACAGAGAACGTAGGCGACAGTGAGGATTTTGTCAGCATGAGGATTTGAATGACATATTCCTGGTGCGCCCCGCATTTGTTCGCGTGAGAAGGAGTTATTTATTTGTTATGTTCTATTCCTTCAAAACTCTTAAAGTCGCTCCATAGTCATGTCTTTAGAGTTTTGAGTATTCTTTCATTACCTTAGACTTGTGGAATATTTGATTTTCTCTCATCTTTGGAGATGGATTTCGTATTGTTAGTTAGTGGTGTTGGTGCATTATTGATGATTTGGTTGTGATGTTGAGTTGTTGTGTAATGGATTGGTAATAGAAAATTTGTTTGTTAGGCCCAAAAATAGGAGAAACTCTGTCCGATTTTTTATAGAATTATGTCGAGGCTTGCGTTGGAGTCCTAACCTCCTTAACGCCGGTCATGATCCTATTCTAGGTCGTGACAATGCATTATATTGAGCGATCTATTATAGAACTTCACTAAGTATGAAGAGTTTGGATTATTTAAGTGATTTTAGATTTTTGTTTAAAAAAAGTCTGAACTTCAGAACGTGTCTATTGAAATTCCTTAGTATTACATACTTCTCTATATTTGAATATAATAAAATGATTTCTTGTGCTAAATGATTATGTACTCTGTATGTATTTCTTCTTAAATTATCTAAACATTGTATTTGCAATACAGTATAATATATTATATAATGATGGATAATTTTATGGGATAAATAATTTTGTTACAGGCACATATTTATATATGTTGACTATGTATTAATCTTTAAAATAAAGTAATTTATATGTCATTGCTTTCTCCTACTTTCAATGCTTCCTATATTTCAAGAATACACTACGACTAAATAATTTTAGTGAGTAATATATCATTAAATGCTCTATATTTGTCGATCTACTAAAATTTAAGTTAAACCAGGTGCACCTATCCTCTTGAAATTTATGATACAATTTTAAAATCAAATATTTTTATAAAAAAAGTCATATTTCGCATTATTCATTGTTAATTTTTTATGCAATATTAAATTTTCAATTTCCGTAAACAAATTCACTTTTTACGTGACTACTGCCGTTCTTTTCGGTTACAACAAAGTATAGTATGCTTTATTTTTGACTTCAAAAATAAATTTGTTTATATGAATCTGTTTTTAATTATGTTAATCATACTTTATTTGTTTTTATTATGGTTAAATTTCTAAGTAGGGAAAAAACCTTTTTCTACTATAATAGGCAATCAAAAAAAAACAGAAAAAGCTCATGAAAAGAAAACATTTCCCAACTAAAAGCAAACGTCCAACAAAAAAAGAGAGGAAAAAAATTGACCCAAAAAAATAGGTAAAATCCCAATGTCCAAAAAAAAGTAAAAAGGATATTTTTCGAAGAAATAGACAAAAATCATAGCAAAAAATAATTAAAAAAGGGGAAAAAAGAACACATTTTCTAACTAAATAGCAAAATCCTTCTTTTCACCTTTTTTTAAAATTATGTTTATGATATTAAATATTGAATATAGTAAACATAATCAAAATTAAATAGAGAAGGATTTATTATTATTATTAAATTTTTAATTAGGCAAAAATAATTCAACTAAAATAGACTTGACGAAAAAAAGAAAAAAACTCATGACAAAAATCCTTTTCCAAGTAAAAGCAAACGTCCAAAGAAAAAAAAAAAGAGAAAAACTTATCCAAAAAATTAGGTAAATCCAAGCGTCCAAAAAATAGTAAAAAAATATTTTTCAAAAAAATGAACAAAAACCATGACAAAAGTTATTAAAAAGGGGAAAAAAAACACATTTTCTGACTAAATATACTTGCTAAAAATAAATAGGTAAAATCTCATTTTTTCAGATATTGAGAGATTTTTTTCTTTAAAAAAAAAGTCAAAATATAAATGATAAGAATAAAATATATAAAGAATTATGATGATTGATTCTTTTTTTTTAACTTCATCGTCACAAAGTTCAACGTTTTCAATGAACGCAAGTCACAATAATGGTATAATGCCATATAAGGACTTTGAGAAAACTTTCACGGTTTAAATTTTTAGAGTTTTCACATTCATTCTAGCACCACTATTTTTGAAGTTCGAGAAGTTGTATGTTAGCCTGTTTTTTTCGTCAATATATTATATTATATTTGAAATTATTTTTGACAGACAACTGTGTCCTATTTATTTTCTTTACTTTAAACTTTTCTTCTTTTTTACGCAAAAATTTGATGTTAATTTCAGGATTTGAAAAACTTAATCAAGAATGGAAGGGAAAATTTATATACTTCTTCATTTAGAATTAAAATACCACTTTAAGATAATTTTTTTCTGCAATATCATAAAAATAGAAAAATACTTTAACTACTAGCATCGGTTATCATCATAATTCGTTGTAACTTGTACCTACTTGAACAAAATTTAAAATTTGTTTTATCCTTTGATTTTTTTTAGTTGTACTTTTTGATTAATATTTCCTTTCAAAATGCAACAACGATTTTCATTATAACTTTAGACGAAAGTTATAACTACAAATGCATTATATTGAGCGATCTATTATAGGGCTTCACTAAGTTTGAAGAGTTTGAATTAATTAAGTGACTTTAGATTTTTGTTAAAAAAAAGTCTGAACGTATCTAATAGACTACATATATAATTATTAAATACATCTGGGTTATTCTGTAATTAGTTATTCTTCAGTTCTCTATATATACAGTTGTAACCCCTTCAATATCAATAAGATCAATTATTATTAAATTATATCATGGTATCAGAGCTGGGGTTTCTTCTTCCGCCCAAATCCTAATCTCTCCTCTTTTCCCATGGACAAGGTTGTTGATCCTCTGTCAAATTTACCGTCTGGAGTAAAATTACTGCTCAGGAATCTCCACAATCTCATCCCCGAAAAATTATCTGACAACAACTACCCGGCCTGGGCACTTAACGTCCGCACCGCCCTCGCAGCCAACTTGCTGTTCGGATGGATTGACGGTGCGGAGAAGCCGCCGCCCGAGACAGCCGAGGAGGACGGCGTCATGCTCCCAAATCCCGACTACCTTCCATGGATGATCGTAGACACTCAGATCCGAGCCTGTCTTCTCGCCGTTATTAGCCCCTCTGTGCACAAATACGCCCGGGGTTTTCTCACATCGGCTTCACTTTGGGACGCACTAGCCACAAGGTACAACTCTGTGTCCACGGCTCATATTTTTCAGTTGCGTGACAGATTGCATACTTTTCGGAAGGGAACGAAGACGATGACTCAATACCTTGATGATGTGGCCTCTATTCTGTCTGACCTAGATGCTGTGAACGAGATTATTCCTGAACGAGACGTGGTGAATGCCGTGATACGTGGTCTTCCGTCTGGCTATTCCTCTCTCAAACAGCATATTCGCCTCTCACCTGTCGAAATCACTCTGAATCAACTGTCTGGATGGCTTAATGCAGAAGAATTGAATCTAGACATGGAACACAAATTACTGCTCGGAGAAGCCAGTTCCACCCCTGGCGTCACGGCTCTTTACTCGGCTGGCAGCGGGGGCTCGGCCAGGGGTCGCGGTGACGATCGCCGTAACCAAGGGCGAGGCAGCGGCGGCGGTGACCGTCGGAACGCCGGGCAGCAAGGCAGAGGCGGGCCTCCACCGAGGGACGGCTTCCAGTCAGGCCGCGGACAGGGACGAGGAAACCAGCGGGGGCCCACACGAGATCTTCCGACGTGCCAAATTTATGCTAAACGGGGTCATTCTGCGGCTAATTGCTGGTATCGTTATGATGACTCGCAGAATGTAAATCGCCAGTCCGGCGGATCAAGGGCGATGCATGCGTCCACAAACGCTCAATCTGGCGATTGGTATCTAGACACAGGTGCTAACACCCATGTGACGTCGGATTATTCACAACTTCAAGCTCCTCATCCGTATCATGGCTCAGAAACTATTACAGTAGGCAATGGTCAATCCCTTCCCATCACAAACACCGGCTCTGGGTATGTCTATACCCCAAATGGTAAATTTCATCTCTCAACCCTTCACCACGTCCCTTCCCTCACATCCAATCTTTTATCTGTTTATCGCTTTACTAAAGAAAATAACTGCATCCTCATTTTTAATGACACCAATTTCCAGATAGTGGACAATACCACGAACCGGGTGCGGTACACGGGCCGCTGTGAGCATGGGCTATACACTCTTCCATCCAGGTCTCCGTCTGTTGTGAGTCAAGCCATTCTCTCGTCCACCTGGCATCGCCGGCTTGGGCACCCATCATCCGCCATCACCAAATCCATTTTATCTTCCTTAGGTTTTAATTTTTCAGGGAAATTACATTGCGAGTCCTGTTCAGTGTCTAAATCTTATCGTTTACCTTTTTCACTGTCTGAACACAAGGCCACTGCGCCATTTCAATTAATTCATTCTGATGTTTGGGGTCCAACCTCAGTTCCTTCTGTTCAAGGTTTTCGTTATTATATCTGTTTTGTTGATGATTACAGTAAATTCACTTGGCTTTATCCTCTGAAATTTAAATCCGAAGCTTATACTGTTTTTGTCAACTTTTACCGAATGGTTCAAAATCAATTTAATGCCAAAATCAAAATTTTTCGAAGTGACAATGGCAAAGAATTTGTCAACAATGCATTTGGTGTTTTTCTTCAAAGTCTAGGGGCTCTTCATCACACTTCATGTCCATATACCCCTGAACAAAATGGCGTTGCTGAGCGCAAACACCGTCACCTAATAGAAACAGTTGTTGCGCTCCTCCATGATTCCACCTTACCTGTTTCCTTTTGGGTTGATGCCCTTGCTACTGCCAACTACCTCATAAATCGCATGCCCACTCACACTCTCTCCAACTCCACTCCATATGCCCGTCTCTACAATCATCCACCCGACTACATCCATCTCCGCCCGTTTGGGTGTCTGGTTTATCCCTGGTTGCGTCCACACACTCAACATAAACTCCAACCTCGGTCCACCCCTTGTGTCTTTCTAGGCTATCATCCCACTATCAAAGGTTACAAATGTTTCGATCCTGTATCTCAGAAAACATATGTTTCCCGTCATGTTCGTTTTGTGGAGGAACAATTTCCTTACACAAGTCTTTCCTCTACTCCATACTCCCCCAATCCACTTGGCATTGTTCCATTATTTCCGTCCTTTTCACACGCTCATGCTCCGGCTCACTCGGCACCTAACCCGGTACCCCACTACGCCACTACCCACTCGAACCAACCACCCACCCACCCGAACCCCCAAACCCCCCACCCGAACACCCAGCCGACTGCCACACAACCCACCACTTCCCTACATCATACTCCTAACACACATACAGCCACCCCATCCACCGCTGCACATCCCAGCTCCCACGGCAGGCCCACCCAACCCCCGTCCACATATCATACAACTCCACCACCCCTTCTTAATCACCCTCCACTCAACACTCACCCTACGACAACCCGAGCCAAGGCCGGTACCTTCAAACCCAAAGTCTACCACACTCAAATACCCTTTGATGCACATCCCATAACTGAGCCTACTACCTACAACCAAGCCTCCAAAAATAGTTTCTGGTGCCAAGCTATGGATGAGGAATTTCAGGCTCTGAATGAACAACGTACATGGGATTTGGTACCTCTGCCTAGTAACCGAAAGTCTATTGGGTGCAAATGGGTGTTTCGCATCAAACGAAATTCAGATGGATCTCTTTCTCGCTATAAAGCACGTTTGGTTGCAAAAGGGTATCATCAGGAGTATGGTGTGGATTATAAGGAGACCTTCAGCCCTGTTGTTAAGCAACAGACTATTCGTTTGGTCTTGTCTCTTGCTCTTCACTATGATTGGCCGCTTCATCAGTTAGACGTCAGCAATGCCTTTCTTCATGGTCATCTTGAGGAAGACATCTATATGGTTCAGCCACCGGGATATGTTAATCCCAACCGTCCTCACTATGTTTGCAAGCTTCGCAAATCACTGTATGGCCTGAAACAGGCCCCACGTGCCTGGTACACACGCCTCTCTACTTTTCTGTAGGGTCTTGGTTTTCGCACCTACCATCATGACAACAGCCTCTTCACCCTTCACTGTTCTCGAGGGACAGTCATCATTCTTATCTATGTGGATGATATTGTTATTACAGGCAGCTCGTCATCACTCATCACTGAAATTACTGAGGCTATGCATCGTGACTTCAAACTTAAGGACCTCGGTCCTCTGGAGTTCTTTCTTGGCCTCGAACTCATCCGCAAATCGGGAACCATATTGATGCATCAGACAAAATATACCCTTGAACTTCTAAATCGAGCTGGAATGACAGACTGCAAACCCGCGGTCACTCCCATGGAAGTCCGCCAATCCCCAGGGCTGAATACTCCCTTTGCCGATCCTACACTATATCGGAGCCTCGTCGGTGGACTTCATTATCTTGATGTTACTCGTCCGGACATCCAATATGCAGTCAATCGAGTCTCCCAATCAATGCATGCTCCCACAGAACAACACTTTCAGGCCTTGAAACGCATTCTGCGCTATCTTAAAGGTACTCTTCAATGTGGAATTTTATTTCAAAAGGGCTCGTTTGATATATCTGTTTTTTCTGATTCGGATTGGGCTAACGACAAAGATGATCGGAAGTCCACTACTGGATATATTGTTATGATGGGACCGAATCTGATTTCCTGGTGCACCAAGAAGCAAACGCGAGTGTCCCGTTCCTCCACAGAAGCAGAATATCGTGTCATGGCTGCGGGTGTTGCTGAAGCCATGTGGTTACGATACCTTACAGATGCACTTGGCATTCCCCCGACGAAACCACAGATTTATTGTGACAATCAGTCCACTATTTGTGTTACCAAAAATCCAGTCCTTCATGATCGTATGAAGCATGTTGGGTCCGACTGTCACTTTGTTCGCGATGAGGTACTTGCAGGAACGATGGCCACGCACTATGTCCCATCTACTGACCAGCTTGCTGATATTCTCACCAAGCCTCTTCCGTTACAGCCTTTTCAGTATCTCTGCTCCAAGCTGCCCCTCGTTACCGCTGATCAGCTTGCGGGGGGATAATAGACTACATATATAATTATTAAATACATCTGGGTTATTCTGTAATTAGTTATTCTTCAGTTCTCTATATATACAGCTGTAACCCCTTCAATATCAATAAGATCAATTATTATTAAATTATATCAGTATCTATAGGAAATTCCTTAATATTAGACACTTCTCTATATTTGAATATAAAATTATTCCTTGTGCTAAATGATTATGTACTCTGCAAGTATTTTTTTCTCAAGTTATCTAAATATTGTATTTGCAATATAGTATAGTATATTATATAATGATGAATAGTTTTATGGGATAAATAATTTTGTTACAGGTACATATTTGTATATGTTAACTATGCATTAACTTTTAAAATAAAGTACTTTATATGTAGTTGCTTTCTTCTACTTTCAATGCTTCCAGTATTTCAAGAATACACTACAACTAAATAATTTTGGTAAGTAATAAACCATTGATTGTTCTACATTTTTCGATCCACTAAAATTCAAGTTAAATCAGGTGCACCTATCCTCTTGAAATTTATGATACAGTTTTGAAATCAAATATTTTTATAAAAGAAGTCATTAATTCGAATTATTGATTGTTAATTTCTTATGGAATATTAAACTTTTAATAGCCATCAGCAAATTCACCTTTAACATTACTATTGTCGTTCTTTTCGGTTACTACAAAGTATTGTTGCTTTATTTTTTTATTTTGAAAAATAAATTTATCTATATGAATCTATATTTTAATTACGTTAATCATACTTTATTTATTTTGATATGGAATATGTTTAAACTCCCTTCGTTCGTTAAATTTTAAAATTTCTGCATCTTCTTTTGTATGGGACTTCAACGAAGATGACGATTACGATACTACGTGGGGCTGCACTTCAAAAAAAATTAGTAATTATTGTTGGTTGTTATTTGTAATAGTAATTAATAATATATATTATATATAATCTCAATTGTGTGTTAGAAAGTTTAAAATCTTCATGCATAATAACAAATAACAATATTCGTCTTACTAATTATTACTCCCAAAAAGTATGTCAATACTTAAAACACATTGTAATGCCCCGGAAATCCAAACCAATGTTAACGTCTTGTTCCAAGCTCATGCATGGTACCTTATAGCTCCTTTCTAGTCTTATGAGTTAGTTTGAGGTATATTAAGGCCTCAAATAACTCCCACCTATTAGACGAATCAAAATAATTCTTACCGACTGAAATTTTGAGAAGAATGTTGTTTTAGTTAACTTCAAACGATCATATATTTTGATCTACTCAGAATTTTCCAGCTCAAGACCCACCAAGTGATAGAAAATTGAATTAGCTTTCCAACGATACAAATTTCTCCCAAATCCGATACTCGGATGAGAAGTTATGACACTTTTAGTGAAAATAGTAGCTCAATACGAGCAGCACCGCGTCGCGGTGAACCTAAAAATGGTATTCGTCCTTTTCTAGTATGCCATCGCGATAAGCGTCGCGTCGCGCCATAGTGCCAGTTCGCACTAATCAATTTTCAGTGACGCAATGCGATTCCACTGCGTCGCATCAAAGTACATTTTCGTACTTGTCCGAGGAATGCAGTTTCAGCCAAAGTTTCAGTGGCTCACCGAGATGGCACCGCATCATGGCGAAGCCCAAAAACAGGATTCTGGTGACGAAAATTTTTAATTATTTCAGGGGCAGTTGGGTCTTTTTTTTCATGAGCCTAATCAGTCCAAAATACGAAATTAATGTCCTAAAAGCCTACTTAGTCATTATTTTATTCAATTCCTCTCAAATCAAGAGCATTCTCTCTCAAATAGAAAATCCTAGCCTTCAAGATCAGTTCCCAAGAAAATTTCTAAAAAAAAACTTCAAGAATTCAACTACTCAGGTATGTTTAGTGCTCATCCTTGGGTTTCCTTCCACCCTTGGAGTTCAAGAACCTTTTTGCAAGATTTAAATTATGATTTATATTCTTAAGTTGAATTGTATTCATGCATGTGTTGATCTTATGAGTTTTAAACCAAGAAGGTTATGAATTTCAAGTAAATAAACTAGTATGTGTGTTGATTTATGTACTCCTCATGTCATAACCCATGAATTGTTAATTGAATGTTGTAACCATAATAATCTCATGTTATTTTTCTTATGTTCAAGAACCATGCTCCCTAAGTGTTGACAAATTATCTATGTGAATGATTTATGCATGACATCCTAATTGTAATGCTTTAAACTCGTGATATAGTTCCTTTAATTATGCTATCGAGTCCTCGGAGTATTATATACCCAAAATTAGTTGTTTACTTAGTTTCCAGTCGTACTAGCATGACCCCGTAGTATCCCAAACAGTCAAATTTGGTTAGTTAACAAAATCAACATGAGTTCAGTCAAGCTTAGTACAGTCTAGGGATCAGTGTCGGTTCAGTTGCGAGTAGGATTCAGCACCGAGCGAACCCAGGGATGGGGGCATTCCTGTCAATATAGGTTTGACCCTTAGTAGCAATCCCTGAGTTACAGAACTATGTAGTTAGCGTGTAGGGTAATACGTCGTCCTGCCAGACTAGGGTTGACGCAATTATACAATATTTCATGAGTCTTCCTATCATATTAGGGTTGACATAGCATTGTTACTATTCCGTGGCAAGGTGCTAACACCCTTTTAACTAGGCACAGAGTTTGGACTCCAAATCAGTCTATATCGGGGTATGTCGGTTAGATGAACATTCCCACAATTATAGTTTCAGTCAGTATTTAGTGGAGAACTTAGTCAGTTTTATAGAACCATAGTTATTAGTTATCAGTTACTCAGCCATCAGAACTCAGTACTCAGTCCCAGTATAATATCAGATTCACGATGTATACCTATATACTCAGTATTGCATGATCAGTATGTTCAAAAATTATAGGTTTGCATGTACTTTAATCTAATTACTTCATGATGTTCATTCAGTCAGGTATCATCTCATGCATATGAACCCATGCATATCATCCTAACCTCACCTAGCATACCATTACATTCATAGTACTGATGCATACTCTCTCTTTGTGCTATGATATCTCATATCATAGGTTCGAACGCTCGGGTTCCTGACCATATTTAGCCAGATCAGTCTATTAGTTGCAGCTACAGTAGTGAGTCCTCATCTACCGTGGATGCAATATTTATTTAGCCATTACATTATTTCAATATTTTAATTATTTTAGACAGTAGTTGTGAGTTAGTTGAGGCTTGTCCCATCAACTCTTTTATTTCAGATATTTAGAGGCTTTTTAGATGTCATCAGTTAGTAGTTATTCTACAGATGTATTCAGTTTTGATTCAGTATTTTGAACCTTATGGCATTATCAGTTTTACTTTGGCATATGATTCATGAATACTATTCAGTGCTCATAGCAGGTACCTGTCATGGGTTAGCTTGTGGTCCTTCGGGGTCATAAGCACCGTGATGCCAAGGGTGTAGTCTCGGGGTGTTAAAAACTTGGTATCAGATCCTAAGGTTTTAAAATATCCTAGGAAGCCTAAAAGTAGCGTTAAGTAGAGTCTTATGCATAGGTGTGTAGCGCACCAGACTTATGGGCAAGAGGCTATGAGGCGTTTTAAGAAAAGTTTCCCTTTTTTCAGTGTTTATATCGTATGAGTGAGTATGAGCTCAAGTTAAACTCTCTGTCTAATCTATTCTCCCTTTCGTTTATAAAACATGTCTTCTAGAAAGACAAACGGAATAAGAAATATAAACCAGCCAGCACCTCTGTCCGTTAAGAAAGATTCCCGGAGTGAGTATGTTTCTTATGCAGAGCTTAGAGCTTCTTTTACTATATTAGCTTATTCAGTAGTTACTCTGGACAATCTGCAGGCTGTTGTCCTATCTAGGATTTTAATTCATGCTCAGCTGAGTGAGATGGGGGAACGTAGGAAGAAAGAAAGAAAGAAAGAAAGAATAAGAGGGCGAGAACAAGTAGATTTAAGTTGACGTCAAGGGATAGTAACTGCTCCCAATTCCATCAGAAATTCTCAGCCCTAGATCCACTTTCAACCAGTACGCCAATGCTTAATATTAAGAATGGTAGTCCAGATAGAGCACCGGGCTCTAAGTCATAAGGTAGTGGAAAGAGTGTTCATACTAATCGACTCTGCGGAGAATGTCATAAGAATCATAAGTGTATGTGTAGAGCCGACAGTGATGAGTGTATTGGGTATGGCAAGCCAGGCCAAAATTCAAAGATTGCGTAAAGAATATTCAGCAGGGCTAGTTCATCCATCATCCAGTTTTATTCGGTCACCCAACTCAGCAGGGTATTGCTTCTAACGCAACCAGTGGCCAGCGCTAGAATAAGTTTTATGCTCTTCAGTCCCAACACGATCAGAAAAGTTCTACTGATATGGTTGCGGGTATGTTATTGGCCTTTTATTTACATATTTATGCCTTGTTAGAACCTGGAGCTTCTCTTTGTTTTGTAACCCTTATATAGTTGTCGAGTTCAGTGTCAGTCCCAAAACATTAATAGAGCCCTCCTCAGTGTCTGTCCCCAGTGGGTAAATCCATTCTAGCCAGACAGGCATACAAAAATTACCCGGTTATAGTATCCCAGTAAATCACTTTTGTTGATTTCATAAATAGAGTAGTTTAGTTTCAGCTTCTCAATAAACCAGTCAGTGAATGAAGGGGGTAGTACCTTAGTGCTAAGGAGTTAGACATGATTTCAGATTCCTTCTCAAAATCCTATGAATGCATATGATCTAGAATTAAAAGCATAAAAACAGAAGTTTAGCAGCAGTAGTAGAGTGGGATAGAGTTATCTGGGTTTAAGAAGATTTTGTATTCCATAAGGACTAATTGTATGGAAGGTGAAACAGTAGGTTTGAAATAACTTATACAAGAATTCAAGTTTAGTGACACAAAATTATATGTTGTTGATGATGTTGGTGTAGTGGTAATTCTCATTGTGAGGGAAAAATATAAGTTTAGAAAAGTTAAAATTGTAGGCTATGATGAAAGTAGTATGGTTCATTGAAGGCTTGGGGATATCCACGTCAAGTGTTAACATCAAAATTTGAACCTTTGAAGATTGAACTAATAGAACGAAGAGTTGAGGATTCTAAGTTAGTCAGTTCTTAAGTTGTTACATGATGTACTTGGAGCTATAGAAAGTTAATAGTTCTATCTCAAAAGAAAGTATCAGTAGTGGGGTTTTACACTTTCAGGTGTAGTCTTTCAAGGTGAGTTTAGTGTGTATGAGCATTGGCATATCTCGAACTCTAGAGTAAAGTGGTTTTAGTTCATTTTAGAGTTTGTTGAATGGTCCACATACTTAGAATGATGGCTTTAAGCTAAGGGGGAGATGGCATAACAAGTTACCAAGTCAGGCTCTCAGATTCTAGTAGTGATGTTAGTGTGTTGTAGAATAATACCAGGGAAGGAAATGCCCGACCCATACTTATTTCAGTATTGTTACTTTAATTATTATTCTATCTACTCATGCCTTACATATTAGCTCTATGATCATAGCTCATATTCATGAATCTTATCAAAAAATCATGTGTTCCCAGTTCCTAGTATAAGGAGCTCCAGTTTGCCCAGCAGTACGGATCATGTTCCACGGATTCAAAAAACTCCAAACTCAGTTCATGCAGCTCATGACTCATGTGTTCATGTTTTATAGTATGCTCAGTTCCCATGACTCATGCTACACTCTTAAATATCAGTGAAATCCAGATTATGTCACGTATATCCTCAGTTTAGACCTCTTGATGAATCCATGATGTTAATATTCCATTCATCAGGCCTAAGTTAAGTGTCAAGTACTATATAATATTCATCCATACTTTAGGTCCTCATGTTTTAGCCTTTCAGTGACCTCTCCTTATGAAATGATATAGTGATGAGCAATTGCTTAAATGGGAGATATTTAATATTTCATGTTAAGGAAAGAGTGTTACATGATTATTTTACAGGAGGCTGTAGTTATGAAGATAGTCTTGAATATCATGTTGGTGTGTAAGTAGATAAATGCATCACGCGTTGGTGAATGTCTAGTAAGAGGTTGTATATAGTTGTTGAAGGGGAAATCAGAATTATTCATGAGATGAAAAGTTATGAATATACAGGGTGTGTTGAATTCATGATTTAGACTAGTATTACAGTGTTATGTGTGCATTTCGTAGATTCTGATAGGCTTGTACATAGTGGAAGAATTCAGTCTAGCTCAGACTTTAGTAAATAGAATTATTAATGTCCATGTGGATATTTTTGGTAGTCTCAGGTGAAGTGCAGTATTAAGGTGGAAGGTATAGTTGAGAGAGTATTTGAGTAGTATGTCTAAGCTTGAAAGATAGTAGTTGCAGTGCATAAGGCCTAGTAGCTCTATCCTAGTTGATGTTTCGTAGGCCTGTGTTTATATTACAAAGTTTTAGCCTTGTTGTGATTTCTTATCCAGATGTCTTATTCAGACCATGCCCAAGATTTTTTGCTCCCTGGAGTCATTAGGACTTCTTAGAATGAGCGTCGAAGAAATACTCCAGTTAGACATAAGTTTTCCATATGAGTTAGTCTATATAGCCAGTAATTCAGATTATGAGTTAGACGGATAAGTTTCTTTAGTTTTTCCATCTTCTGATCTAGTCTCACTATCTGAAGTTTCATGAATATATACCTTTCAAGAAATAGTTTGTTTGCATCCCTGTAAATTGTGAATCCAGTTCAGTTCATGCATCATATTTCAGATCCCAGATATTTAGTCATGAATCAGTCCATCAATTTTTCATGCATCATTTTAGTTTTTCTAGCATTTCAGTCAAGTTAGTATCATTCGGGGAACGAACTATCCCAAGGGGGAGATTTAATACCCCCGATCTTATTCATATACTAAATCTCTTATTTTATTCTCCACGAAACCAAATCCAGCCGGAGATAATGGTTACCCATAAGTTGACTCTCTTGTTCCTATCTCAACCTTACAACTATTCTCATGTCACTGCATGTGTTCAAGAAATCAGTTCGGTTCATGATATCCAGTTCATGTATCATGTTTCATACCCAGTTATGCTCTCATGTTCCAATTCATGCGTGCTCATTAAATGATCTCAGATTCTTTAGTATTCTCCACTTAAGGTAACAATCTTCTTAGAATTTCTCTTCTCCATACTCAGTTTCTGCTGCACATCATTCTCATGTCAGTCATTCATTCACAGAACTAGTTCAGTCATGAATTATATTTCAGACTTAGTCATGTAATCATGTTTTTCATCACGTATATTCAGCATGTAATCTCAGTTACTCAGTGTTTTCGGCTTAATCAGTCTCATTCGAGGATGAATGTTCCCAAGGGGGAGATATTGTAATACCCCAAAAATCCAAACCAATGTTAGCATCTTGTTCCAATCTCATGCATGGTACCTTATAGATCCTTACTAATCTTATGGGTTAGTTTAAGGTATATTAAGGCCTAAAATAACTCCCAACTATTAGACGAATCAAAAGAATCCTTATCGATTGAAATTTTGATAAAATTTTGCTTTAGTCAAATTCAAAAGAGCATATCTTTTTCTCTACTTAGAATTTTCCATCTCAAGAGCCACCAAGTGATAGGAAATTGAATTAGCTTTTCAACGATATCAATTTCGCCTAAATTCGATACTCGGGTGAGAATTTATGGCACTTTTAGTGAAAGCAGTAGCTCAATACAAGCAGCACCGCATCGCGGTGAACCCAAAAATTTTGTTCGTTCTTTTCCAATGTGCCAACACGATACGTGTCGTGTCACGCCAGAGCGTCAGTTTGCACTCATCAATTTCTAGTGAAGCAACAGGATTTCACTGTGTCACATCAAAGTAAATTTTCGCACTTGTCCATGGAATGCAGTTTCAGCAAAAGTTCCAGTGGCTTACCTCGATGGCACCGCGTCGTGGTAAAGCCCAAAAAAGAAATTTCAGTGACAAAATTTTTTAATTATTTCAAGGGCTGTTGGGTCTTGTTTTCATGACCATAATCAGTCCAAAACACAAAATTAATGTTGTAAAAGCATTCTTAGTCATTATTTTATTCAATTCCTCTCAAATCAAGAGCATTCTCTCTCAAATAGAAAATCCTAACCTTCACGATTCAAGATCAATTCCCAAAAAAATTTCCAAAAAAAACCTTCAAGAATTCAACTACTCAGGTATTTTTAGTCTTCATCCTTGGGTTTTCATCCACCTTTGGAGTTCAAGAACCCCTTTGCAAGATTTAAATTATGATTTATATTCTTAAATTGAATTGTGTTCATGCATGTGTTGATTTTATGGGTTTTAAACCAAGAAGATTATGAATTTCAAGTAAATAAACTAGTATGTGTGTTGATTTATGTACTCCTTTTGTCATAACCCATGAATTGTGAATTGAATGTTGTAAACATGATAATCTCGTGTTATTTTTCTCATGTTCAAGAACCATGCTCCCCAATTGTTTGACAAAATGCCTATGTGAATGATTTGAGCATGACATCCTAATTGTAATGCTTTAAACTCATGATATGGTTTCTTTAATTATGCTATCGAGTCCTGGAGATATTGTATACTCAAAATCAATTGTTTACTTAGTTTCTAGTCGTACTAGAATGACCCCGTAGTATCCCTAATAGTCAAATTTTTTCATTTAGTAGAATCAGCGTGAGTTCAGTCAAGCTTAGTACAATCTAGGGATTAGTGTCAATTCAGTTGAGAGTAAGATTCAGCACCGAGCGAACTCGGGGATGGGGGCATTCCTTCCAGTATTTGACACTTAGTAGTAATCCCTGAGTTACAGAACTACATAGTCAGCATAGCGTAAGACGTCCTCCTGCCAGAACAGGGTTGACACAATTATATATATATTTCATGAGTCTTCCTGTCATATTAGGATTGACATAGCATTGTTAGTATCCTGTGGAAAGGTGCTAACACCCTTTCAACTGGGGTCACAAGTTAGACCCCAAATTAATCTATATCGGGGTATGTCGGTTAGATGAACACTCCCACAGTTACAGTTTCAGTCTCAGTATTCAGTGGAGAACTTAGTCAGTTCTATAGAACCATGGCTATCATTTATTAGTTACTCAGCCATCAGAACTCAGTACTTAGTCCTAGTATAATCTCAAATACACGATGTATACCTATATACTCCGTATTGCATGGTCACTATGTTCAGAAATTATAGTTTTGCATGTACTCTCATTCAGTTGCTTCATGATATTCATTTAGTCAGTTATCATCTCATGCATATAAACCCCTGCATATCAGCCTAATCTCACCTAGCATACCAGTACATTCAAAGTACTGACATATACTTTAGCTATGATGTCTCATATCATTGGTTCAAACACTTGGGTTCCTGACCGTACTTAACCAAATCAATCTATCAGTTGCAGTTCCAGTAGTGAGTCCTCATCCATCGAGAATGCGATATTTATTTAGCCATTAGATTATTTCAGCATTTCAGTTATTTCAGATAACAGTTGTGAGTTAGTTGGGGCTTGTCTCATCAACTCTTTTATTTCAGATGTTTAGAGGCTTTTCAGACGTCATCAATTAGTAGTTATTCTACAAATGTATTTAGTTTTGATTTAGTATTATGAACCTTATGGCATTATCAGTTTTACTTCCGCATATGATTCTTGAATACTATTCAGTGCTCACAGCAGGTACCAATCATGGGTTTGCTTGTGGTCTTTCGGGGTCGTAAGTACCGTGTGACGCCCAAGGTGTAGTCTCGAGGTGTTACACACGTGTAAAATACTTTTGTTATAAAAATATATGGCCATCAAAATGGTAGGATTAAATGTTAATCATGTTTTTCTTCAATTTTAGGAGTTTATAGATTAATTAAAAACAAAGAAAGTTCATAAAAATATAGGTGTTTGATATTCTTTGTCATAGAAATATGATCAATTACTTTGGACTTAAATTAATTATTTTATTTTTTTAAAGTGATTTTGTAAGTGTTTTAGAATTAATGTTAGTAAGTTTTGATTTTTTTGTGTATATGAAAAACGAGTCCTAAAAAATATGGTAAGTGGGAGAAAGAAATTATCAGAGAATTGTATTGGTGTTTTTTTTCTTTTTTCAAAATTAATGGTGGTAAGTTTTGATTTTTTATTTTTATTTTTTTGCATGTGAAAGAGAGGTCTAAAAGATATGGTAAGTGAAAAAGAGGAAATATATCAGTGGTTTTCTTTTTCATTGGTAGATAATTTTTTTTTTTTTGTAGATTATAAAAGAAGTCCTAAAATATATAGTTGAATTTTTTTTTTTTAAAATCAATGTTGATAAGTTTTTTGTTTTTCAGAATTAATGTTCTTTCTCTTATTAGCGGATTTTGGCTTTGGGAGTTCATCTCTTGAGTATCTCTTAAACGATTTAAGATTATAATTAATAAAAGTTTTATATACGTGGTTTTGCAACCAACACTTACATATTATGAAGATATAAACCAAAAAAATATAATAAAACAAAAAATTATGTTTATTATGACTGTTGATATTTTTTTATACTCATAGTTAATATAAATTATTTGTTTGAATTTTATTTTATGAAAAGTTCAAGTTTGAAATTTAATTCCCTAACCCTCTGTAGCTGTAATTATTGCAATTTCTTTTTTATTAAAATAGTTAAAATTTAATCGTATAGCTATTTTTGCATAATGTTTGAGCTACAAAAAGAAATTAATTTTTTTTAGTATTTCTATTTATTTTTTATATAATTTTCTTGATGTGAGACTCACATGCATTGCATGTATACTAAACTAGTTATTTAAAATAAAGTAAAGTAAAATTCAAGAACTTAAATTTGAAAACAAAATAAATTTAGAAGAGAATGAAGGAAAGAATGAATTGCGTATAAATGAATTTTAACCTCTTCTTTTATGTGATTTTATCTACGACATTTTTTTTTTGAATATGTGGAATAGCTGCTTCAACGTCAGTCGGATAATTTATTTATGAAATATGTCAAGTCAGTTTGTTGTGTCTAATTAAAACCAATTTGTATATTATTTTAATGTTCAGTTAGAATAAGATTAAGTTAAAAGAATCTAAATGAAAATTTTGGAAAATTTTAAGTTGACTATGTGTTGGGCCAAAATTTTAAATTACTATACTATATTTCTAATCTAGATTAACTTCAGATTGTGCATATCTCAACCATGACAATATTATAATAATTATAGGAGTTAATTGCACTTTACTCTCTTATTATTTAAGGATTGAGAAATAATACCACCTCTACATATAGAATGAGGATATAATCTTTATCTAAAAAAAAAAATTAACAATTTTTTTTTCTAGAATCAATTAATTATGAAAACCAATCCGTATATTTTATTGGAGAAATATTTTACTATATTCTCTGCATATAACGAGGTTTATTGTTTGAGGGTTATTGAAGACACATGGAGTACTTGAAGAAACATGAAATATATCTTTCATCTTTTAATTCTAAAAGAAAAAATATTCAAGAAAATAGAAGAAATATCTTACCTAAAAAATAAGGAGGTTATCCCATTCTACATGTGAAAGAAAAGAGGAAAAATTACAAAAAGTAGAATACTTAAGATTATAATTACACTAAATAACAACATTTTTATAAAATTACAGTTTATAGCAAGAGTAACATTATTTTACTCATTAATCAGGTAAGTCCATATTTTACTCTCACCACTTCACATTTTTCTATTTTCACTCCACTATTCAACCTCCCCCAAATATAGTCATATCTTTTATCTTTTTTTTTTCATCTTATTTTTTTTATCATTTATTTTTTTATTTTCTCTCTTCTATTTCTGTTCTTTTTTTTTCGTTTTCATTTTTTTTAATTTTTGTTTTTTTTTCTTTTTCATATTTGAAGATAATTATCTCCATGACTTTTAGGATTTCAAAATAAAACATGTCTTTTACACTCTTATCTCTATACCTTTTTCCTTGTTAATTTCTTTTTCATGTTATTTTTTTATCATTTTATTTTTTATTTTTTATTTTTTTCATTCCACTTGGTTTTCTCTCTTCTATTTCTCTTTTTTTTTCCTTTTTCGTTTTCTTTTTTTTCCTTTCTCATATCTTTTTTTTCTTTTTCTATTCTCGTTTTCTTCTTCTTCTTCTTCTTCTTCTTCTTCTTCTTCTTCTTCTTCTTTTTTCTATTTTATTTTTTTTCTTTTTTCTTTTATTTTTACACTTCTATTTTTCTTTCTTCCTTTTTTTTTCTTTTTCACTTCTCTTTTTTTCATTTTTTTATTTTTCTTCTTATTTTTTTCCGTTTTTTTATTCTTCTATCTCTAACTTTTATTTTTAAAAAGACAAATATGTATATCACATACACATGTTCAAAAAACATATAAAATACATAGCCATACCGATTTGGATATGTATTTACAGTACAAAACATACATATGTATTTATGAAATACATATGATAATCATATTAAACAGTAACAAACATAACTATACTATGTATCTTCATATGTATTGAAATACAAAGGTGACTTATATAAAATAAGAATACGCATATGAATCAGGTATGTATTATGTAAATACATATGCAGAGCTACATGTATTTTATACGCTGTTGAATTTATCTTTGAACTGTACATACTAGGTCATTTTAGAGGGTAACATTTGTACTTATTTGTTTCTTTTATTGTTTTAAGATATGTATATGCATTTTTTTACTGCCTATATCTATATAATTGTCATTTTTGTTATAGAGATTTTGGGCTCTATATGTTTATATATACATGTGAGTCAGATATGTATTTCTGTAAATACATATGCAGATATATATGTATATTATTTTACCGTAAATACATATGCAGATCTGTATGTCTATTTATTTTGTATATTTTTTGAATATGTATATATGATATGGATATTTGTATTTTAAAAATAAAAGATAGAGATAGAAGTAAAATAAAAAAAAAAAAAAAACAAAAACCAAAAAAAAAAAAAAAGTGAAAAGGGAAAAGAAGAAGAAAGAGAAATAGAAATTAGAAATAGAAGCGTAAAAACAAAAGAAAAAAAAATATAACAAAAGGAAAAAATGAAAAAAGAAAAAATAAATAAAAAATGAAAAAGGAGAAAAAAAGAGAAGTAGAAGAAAGAAAATAAAGTGGAAAGAAAAAATGATAAAGAAAAAAATAAAATAATAAAAAAATGAAAAAACTAACAAGAAATAATAATTAGAGATATAAGAGAATGATATTTTGAAATTTTGAAGATCATGAAAATAATAATCTTCATATTTGAGTTTGATTTGAAAAAGGAATCTACTAATTTAAATAAGAGTAATTTATGAGAATTTAATTAGATGGGATAATTATTCCTTATTCAACTCAACTAATTTGAGTAAAAGAAGGAAAGTAAATCTTATTGTATATGTATTTGTATAGCAACAATTTACTTAAATACAAAATACAATTTGTTATTTTTCGTAATTATGAAACTGTTGCTATAAAAGTTACAATTAAGACCCTATAGTTGCTAATTCTAAAATTTTCCCAAGAAAATATTATTTTTCAACTTTTAAATGCTAATAGGGTAAAGTAAAATTGACTCTAGTTTTAATATCTACAAGTTACTAGGGGCTTTGGGCCACAGGTGACAAAAGAGTTTTAAAATAAAGTGTAGGTGACACAAGTCTTAATTATTAGTTGGAGATGACAATTACTTTATTATGGATTAAGAAAGTTGGGAAAGTTTGAAAATAACCCACAAGTTTTTAAATTTACACTTTGATCCCAATGTTTACCTAAAATAATGGAAAACGGGGGGAAAAAAAAGACGTATGTTTCTCTCTTCTTTTTGTTTTCTCTCTCTTAGCGATCTTTGTTGTTCATTATTTCTGCTGCTTTATTCATCATCTTCTGCTTCATTATCATCATCTTGTACTTCATTATCATCTTCATCTTCTTCTTGTCGACCATTTATTATTGTTGTTGTTGGTACAACGCTACTGCTGCTATCTGACCAATTTCTTAGGTTAAATTTTGTTTACTACATCACTTTCCACTTTGACATTACTTCATAGGTGACTTTGGTAAGTACAATTATGATTTTTATTCGTATTTGTCATCTTGGTACACTTTTATTTTTCCAACAATGGATAGAACCCCGATCATGAATCCAACATAAGTGCCCACAATTTAAACAGATCAATCATCTGGTGCATCAGATAAGTAATCTGTTGCATCAGACTGTTTATCTGTTGCATCAAAAGATTTATCTGTTGCATTAAACGTATTATCTGTTGCATCAAACATATTACCTGTTGCATCAGAATGTTTATCTGTTGCACCAGACTAATTATCTGTTGCAACGAATGATTAATTTGTTTGGAACAACACAAATCAGCCCCTGCCATAAACCCAACAGATAACCAATATGTTTCAACTCTTGCTATTGCTACTAGATTCAAAATTATTCCTTACGTCTAATTACCCTTTCCAAATTTTCTAATTCGATTTCTCATTTTACTTGTCTTTTTCATTAATCAAGAAAAGACTAAAAAAAGTTCATATTTTACCCTTTGCATTAATCACTTTTTCTTCAAATTAAAATAAAAACATCATTTAATAGGGGGACTATACGCTGACCGACGTTAAAAGTTTTCTTCTCTTATGAAATTTTGATTGAATAACAAACAATGGTTATTTCAAACACGTCTACTGTCCCACCAACTAATCAGTGGGTTATGGTAAACTAGACATCTTATTAATTATTTTTCTTAATCAATGTGGTATCTCAATTTGGGATGGGTAATTTGAGAAGGAGGGAGTATGAATTAAAACGTCAGAGCCAAGCAACAAATTAGTCATCTGTTGAAACAGACTATTTATCTGTTGCATCAGACTTCTTCTCTGTTGCAACATGAATAATCTATTTTGAACAACACATCAGCCCCTGCCACAAACCCAACAAATAATCTTGCTATTGTTATTGGATTCTAAATTATTCCTTTTTACGTCGAATTATCGACATGTTTGTTGAGAAGATAATAGACTGAATGAAAATTAAATATGGATTAAAACGTCAAAGATCAAACATGATTCTTTTGTTAAACAAAAACAAATAAAAATACATATAATAGACTAAAAGAAAAATAATAATCTAATTATTATTATTATTATTATCATCATCATCATTGCCAGCCGACCAATCTTCAACCAGAAGTGGCAAGGCCCTCCTCAGCCTGCTATCTCGCGGAGCATTCTTACTCTAACTCCTCCCAGTTCCCATTGCAGGTCACGAACTTGATTCCAAAGTTCATTCACGGCATCTTGCAGAAAAGCAACGTCCCACACTGGGTCAGCCATAATCTTCTAGAGTGTAATATGAAAGACGAGATGCAATAAATAAATAGAGTGTAGTTGAATGAACGATTGAGTAAAGAGGGACCTATTTATAGAGGATTGAATTTAAATGAGGCAAAAAGGCGCGACTGTTCACCTCCATTCATTAATTACATTTTTGATTAAATTAAGAAAATAAATATTGTGATAAGTCATGACTTTTCAGATTATTATTATTAATTAGTTCTTTCCAAGAACCGTTTTTATTGAGTTGTGGTAATAGATTTTATATCTGTTGTATCAAATAACACATCTGTGACAACAGATATATCATCTGTTGCAAAAAATATAAAATATGTTACATCAGATAACCTATCTGTTGCAACATATAATCTAACTGTTCACCTCCATTTATTAATTACATTTTTATCACTGTGAAAAGTAATGACTTAATTAAATTAAGAAATATTATGATAAGTGATAACTTTTTAGATTATTATTATTAATTAGTTCTTTTCAAGAATCATTTTTATTGAGTTGTGACAATAGATTCTATATCGATTGCATCAGATAAATCATCTATGACAATAGATATATCATCTGTTGCAACAATAGTGAACTTGTTGCATCAGATAATATATTTGTTGCAACATATAATCTACTTTTTTTAAAAAAAACTATCATCATATCATTAATTCAAATTTGCTGACTTTTTTATTTTATAAATTCAAAAAAATATTTTTTCAAATTTTTTAATAAAATAATAACCATTTTTATTTTCTGGCAACAGATTGTATATCTGTTGAATCTGATAAACCATCAATTGCAACAGATATACCATCTGTAGCAACAAATAGATGTTTTATATTAATATCTTTTTTAATTTCTTCTAACAGCTGATACATCAGTCGTAACAGATGGGGAATTTGATGCATCAGCAACACTGTTGAATGTATGTGTTTTTGTTTTAGACAAAAAATCACGACCGACCTTCACCTTATTTTTCTTAACAATCGTCATATCAGTTAATTAATCCAATATTGTGACTTTTTTTATTGTATAATAAATAATTTTAAAAAATAAATTCAAAACCAAAAATGGTGAAAAGTCACAATCAGTTATTAAAATTAAATAATCGTTCTTTTACAGTTATAAATTGTGCTTATCATTTATTTCCTTATTATTTATTTACGGAATATTTTTCATATTAAATAATTGGAAAGTCATGACTTTTTCAGCCTCTCAATAACAACAATAATCCTTTTTTATTAATAACCGTCTGGTGCAACATATGTTCGATTTGTCGCATCAGATTAACCTCTGTTGACACAAATTTCTCAATCCCTACCACCAACCATCGACATATTGAGAACAAGGAATAAACAGAATGATTATTAAATACTAAATAAGAATTAAAAATTCAAAGTCGGCCACCAAATGAAACATAGATTTTTGAATTCCTTGGGTAGATTCGATATACAAAAGGAGGAAAATACATATGATAAAATAAAAAATATTACCTAATTATTATTACTATTATTATTATTATTATTGTCAGTCACATATTTTTCATCCGGCAGTCTTGCTCCTCAGCCTTACTCCGAAGTCAGCCAAATCTCTCTGAAGTTCATCAAACTGCCTTTGAAGTTCACACAAGGACTCGATATACGAATTTGGTTCATCCATATTTGTAAAGAGAGATCTATTTATAAATTATTGTATCTCGGAAAGAAAAGAAAATTGCTTTAAAATAAATCTAACAGATGGGTAATCTGTTGTAAAGTATATTCTTTTTGTTAGATAACTTACAACATACTGGCAATCTTTTGCAATAGATGTATATATTTTTTTGATTTCTCTAATAGATACGTCATATGTTACAATAGGTTGATCATTTGTCGTAACAGATGTCTCTAATTGTTTGACAATATAAATAGATGTGGCATCTATTCAACTAGCTAGTCATCTGTTTATTCAATTTAAGCCATAAATGGGATAGGAAGAATAAGGTGCATGCAGATGGATCAAGTATCATATGTGTGGAAGTTTAGTATGTATTACTAATAAAGTCACCGGGACAACACATACAAAGTACAATATTTTTGTGAATGCAGTTTTTAACCGGTTAGGCACTGATCATTCAAACAAGATCCTGCATTGTACCGTTAAGTTTGATGGGTTCAAAATTGATAAGGCTGAGGACCTCATAAAGATAGTGCAGATACCCTGTTACGAATTACTAATGGTTGTTGCTCATGTTTTTGCGTGTCAAGTTTTGAGAAGGGATCAATATTTGTCGTCATTGCATAGAACCAATAACAATTGGACTTAACTTTAAGTGTGCATTGGACTCTGAGAACACCTTCGAAGCCTCACACTGCATCAAACAAGAATGAAAAACCAATACAAATTCACCTGTTCTAAATTTATATGGTTGAGTTGCTCATTCAAGGTGATGATTATAAGTCAGAAGGTGCAACAAGAGAAAGCCTTCGAGGGAAAATGGGTGGTTGATGGAAGAAGATATCATCTAAGAGCTAATTGAAGAAGAGACATAGGGTAGAAAGTAACTTATAATGAATCTGGCCGATGGAATTATCTTAAAAGATGTGAAATCTGAATCAAGTGCAAATATGAAAGTGTATCCGGTAATGTAATTTAGTCTATTGTCTCTTTGAAAGAAAAATAATACAGATGGACACTTTGCTAGAGAGCTGCATGGTCGGGATTATTACCTAGATAGAAAATAGGAGAAGACCAACAAAGCAGCCTCACGCGCATCGAGGGTTGAAATGATGTACAGCAAGTCTAGAAAACATACGCCAACAGCAATTGCAGTTAAAATAAGGAATCTAAGCAAAGGCGCCAATTTCTGAATTTTAAACTTTATCCCATGCCCTCTTGTTTGTGTTTTCGATCAGGTCCACTGCCGTTGACCTGATCGGAACCACAAACGAGATTGAAAGGCAATAGAGTATCATTACTTCTTTAGCAATATGGATTAATTGATTGTGTTTTCTTGCCTTGTCATGCTTTCAACATTCCTTGGAGAAGATCAGATACTTGCTGTAGTATGTGAATCTCGATAATTTTCAAGCTTGCCTCCAGCTTGCTGATTCTGTATTCAAGCTGATCGTTGTCGTATTCAAAGTTAGTAAGGAGTTCCTCATTTCTTGTGAGCTCTATTAGGAGAACTACCTTCAAAGTTGTGGCATTCTAGAATCCCTTTAGAACACTTTCTTCAGAAGCCTTAAAGGATACATAGAAGGTCGTTGTATTTGTTTTAGGTCAAAATGTGTTGATGCATGTTGAAGATATGGTCCCAATAGTTGAACAACACACTTTTATTGAGCGTTTATCCATGCATCTTGCTCAACCAATTTGATAAATTAATAAGCAAAGAGTTATGTAGTGTGTGATCTAAACCGACTCTACCAAGCCTATCGAACGTTATGTAACTCCGAGCTCATTACCGTATTAAAAAAATATGACCGAGTTACTACACAAATTAAACAAGCTCAATCTGTCATCCTTTCTACTGATCACTCTTCTCCACTATAGATGATAAGATATCTGCTATGCAAAAGTCTACACCATCACCAGATATGCTTGCCAGGGAGCAATTCTTTAGAAAGCATCAACAGATATCTTCTGAAAAATTTCTCCCTGGCAAACATGTATGGTGATGGCGTAGACTTTTCCATAGCAGATAACTTGTCATCTATATTAGAGAAGAGCAATCAGCAGAAAGGCAGAGAGATTAAGCTCGTTTGATTTGTGCACTAACTCGGTCATATTTTTTTAATAGGGTAATAAGCTTGGAGTTACGTAATATTTGATAGGCTTGGTAGAGTCAGTTTAGATCACACGCTACATAACTTCATGCTTATTAATTTATCAAATTGGTTGAGCATGATGCATTGAGCAATGCTCGATAAAAGTATGTTGTTCAACTGTTGGGACCACGTCTTTAATGTGAATCAACACATTTTGATCTAAAACAAACACAGCGACCCTCCATTTATCATTTAAGGCTTCTGAAGCAAGTATTCTAAATGGCACCTAAAATTCCACAACTTTAAAGGTGGTGTCCTTGATCGAGATCACAAGAGATAAGGAACTCCTTACCAACTTTGATGACGGTAACGACCAGCTTGAATACAAAATCAGCAAGCTGGAGGCAAGCTTGAAAATTATTGGGATTCACATACTCAACAAGCATCTGATCTTCTCCAAGGAATGTTGAAAGAATGCTAAGGCAAGAAAACACAATCAATTATAACCATATTTCTAAGGAAGCAATGATACTCAATTTGCCTTTCAATCTCGTTTGTGATTCTAATCAGGTCAACGGCAGTGGAGCTGATCGAAAACATAAACAAGAAGGCATGGGATAAAATTTAAAATTTAAAAATTGCCGCCTTCACTGAGATTCCTTATTTTAACTGTAGTTTCTGTTGGCGTAAGTTTTTTAGACTTTCTGTACATCATTTCAACCCTCGATGCCCGTGAGGTTGCTTTGTTGGTCTTCTTCTATTTTCTATCTAGATGATAATCCCGACCACGCAACTCTCTAGCAAAGTGTACATTTGTATTATTTTTTTTTCAGAGAGACAACAGACAAAATTACATTACTGGATACACTTTCATATTTGCATTTGATTCAAATTTTGCATCTTTTAAGATAATTCCATCAGTCAGATTTTCTAGAACTTACTTTCTACCCTATGTCTATTCTTTAATTAGCTCTCAGATGATATAGTCTTCCATCAACCACCCATTTTCCCTCGAAGGCATTATCCTACCGCACCTTTTGGCATATAATTATCACCCCGAGCGAGCAACCCAACCATATAAATTTGGGCTAGGGCAATAACTATATTGGTTTTTCGTTCTTGTTAGATGCAGTGATAAGCTTCGAAGACCCTCTAAGGGTCCAATGCACCCTAAAAGTTAGTCCAATCACTATTGAATCTCTTTATAATGACACTAAAACTAGATCCCTTCACAATGCTTGACAAATAAATATGAGCAACAATCGACATTAAATCTCAATGGGGTATCAGAACCATATTCATGGTCCCTCAGCCTTATCAGTTTGGACCTACCAAACTTAACTGTAAAATTGCAGACATCTTGTTTGAATGATCTATGACTAACCAGTAAAAATAATATTCACAAAATCAATACACTCTATGTGTGGTTCTATGATAACATTATCAGTAATACATACCTCTCACATATGAAGTAGTTCCATCTGTATGCAACTTATTCCTCCGAATCCATATTTACTGCAACCTCTTGTGATGGTTTGGCAAAAGTTGATCAATTGTCAGTTCCTTATATCTACAAAGAAGATAAAAATATTGATGTCACAGAAAGAACATTATCTGTCTGTTGCAACAGATGTAGAGTCTATTACATCAAATGTGGAGTCTGTTCCAATAGATGTGGAGTCTGTTGCAACAGATGTGAAGTCTGATGGAATATATCAAACTAGTCTTTCTGGTGGTTTGATTTGTTCCAACATTTTATCAATCTGTTACAACATCAAAAACAACACAAACTACAAATAAAAAACATCAACAACAAATAAACAAAAATATTTGTTCCAACAACATCTTCAATAACAAAGAAACAACATCATTTATTCCAGAACCATCAACAACACCACACCACAAGTTCCAACAACGCCAACCCCACCAACAACATCAATAACTGCATCAACAATGAAGAAACAAATAAAATACATATAAAAAAAATGATACTGCCAATAAGGCTTTTAAACTTTTCCCAACAGATGACTTTTTTGCATATTGTAATAAAAAATTTTGGTTTGTTTATTCAACACTTAAAAGTTCCTTAAATTTTTTTAATAAATATGATATGGGTAAATAGTAATTAAATAAAAAAACAGATGTAAATAACTTGCAAAGAAGAAGAAGAGAATGAAAGAGCAATAATGAACCATACCTTATTGTCAAAAAGGGGATTAAAATAATAATTTCAGTCAAGGAAAGACATGGATCAGTTTAGATCCAAAAGGATCTTTATGAGAAGAGAATATAAAAAAGAGAAAAATGGTTTTGATAACTCTAAAGAAGAGAGAAAGAAAAAAATGAGAGTTGAATAAAATAAACTGCAGCTGAAGGAAGAGAGATGAGATAATTTCTATAGATATATTATGTACGTAGACGTGGGGGTTTTCAATATTCATTAATTAATATTCATTAATTTCATTAATAATTTGAGGGGCACGAGGAAGACTAAGACTAGTGACATTAAAAAGACAAGACAAGACTGCTCAATGAACTCACTTTTGAGACTCCAAGAAATATTTTTTACCGCCTTTAGTAGTAAGTACTACGTGATATTATCTACTCGAACAGAAGCTTTTTTTAAACTAAAAGAGAAAAAAATTCAAATAGATATGTCATCTGTTGAAACATATATAAATATCTGTTTAGAAATTCGAATAGCTCAGTCATCTGTTACAATAGATATCAATATCTATTTAAAAATTTCAACAGCTCAGTCATCTGTGACAATAGATGAAAATATCCATTTTAAAAATAATTAAATTAGATATGTCATCTGTTACAACAGATATAAATATCTGTTTAAAAATTTCCAACAGCTCAATCATTTGTCACAACAAATGCAAATGTATATTTGATAATTAAATCAGATATGTCATTTGTTATAATAAATATAAATATCTGTTTGAAAATTTCCAATAGCTCAGTCATATGTCACAACAGATACAAATATCTATTTGATAATTAAATAAGATATGTCATCTGTTGCAACAGATATGAATATTTGTTTGAAAATTTTCAACAACTCAGTCGTTTTTTGCAATTGATTTAGGTGGAACTACGGATGAATGAATAATCTTACAGGGTCAACTACAAATCTAATTGAGTCTTTGCAATTACATGGCATTGGTATTGTGTTCATCCCGACCTGAGTCGTCAATCGATCACTCTAAGTTGAAATAAGTTCTCATCAACTCAATGTTAGGATAGTGATAATACCTAAGTTGCTTTAGATAGAACTATGGATGAATGAATAAGCTCACAGGGTCAACTATAATTCCAATCGATTCTTAGCAATTGCATGACGTTGGTATTGCGTTCATTCCGACCCGAGTCATCGATCGATCACTCTTAGTTGAAATGAGTTCTCCTCAACTCAATGTTAGGATAGTGATAGTACTTAAGTTTATTTAGGTAGAACTAGGGATGAATGAATGAGCTCACAGGGTCAACTATAAATCCAATTGAGTCTTTTCAATTGCATGGTGTTGGTATTGTGTTTATCTCGATCCGAGTCTCGATCGATCACTCTGAGGTGAAATAAATTCTCATCAACTCAATTTTAGGATAGTGATAGTACCTAAGTTGATTTAGGTGGAACTAGGGATGAATTAATGAGCTCACAGGGTCAAGTACAAATCTAATTGAGTCTTTCCAATTGTATAACGTTGGTATTGCGTTCATCTTGACCTGAGTCGTCGATCAATCACTCTAAGTTGAAATGAGTTCTCATAAACTCAATGTTAGGATAGTGATAGTACCTAAGTTGATTTAGGTGGAACTAGGGATGAATGAATGAGCTCACAGGGTCAAGTACAAATCTAATCGAGTCTTTGCAATTGTATGGCGTTGGTATTGCATTCATCCTGACCTGAGTCGTCGATCGATCACTCTGAGTTGAAATGCGTTTTCATCAACTCAATGTTTTAAAAACTATATTTAAAAAAAAATTAATTAAGATCAATTCGGAACACATTAGCAATTTCAAAACTCAATTCGGAACAAATTAGCAATTTCAAAACTTGACATTCTTTTTCAAAATTACAAATCAACCCATACAAATCATCCATTTTCGTGAAAAACTTTTTATTTCAAATCTGAAGTTCTCGTTTTTCTCTCTCTATCTCTCTCTCTCTCTATCTATCTATCTCTCAAGGTCTCCTCTCTCTCGCTTAATAATACAAATAACAACTACTCAGCATATTGCTCAACCCTTCAAAATAGGTCAATTTTCTTCCCATTTACGACCACATATAGTTGTTTTTTTAACTTCATTCCCATTTTTATCCATTGTTTTCTCTATCTTCGCAGGTAAAAGAGTTTGAGAAGAGTTCTAAATTTATTCTTTACTCTTAAAAATAGGGATTTTTAGTTAATAATAAAAAAGAAGACTTTTAGTTATATTATCTTTGATAATGGGTTAACAATTTTGAGTTTTGATGTTAAAAAGGTAGGAAGCACCCGAGAAAATCCTAGTTTTTCTCTCAGTGTGTTGTTGACTATAGTGGTATTATTGGATGGTATTTGCGGTGGTGTTGGTGGCTGCTGTTGGTGGTGTTGGTAGTTGTGTTCTTTGGCAGTGGTGTCGGTGATCTTGGTGTTGGTATTGGTGGCATTGGTGGTGGTCTTGGTGGCATTGTTGGTGGTATTAGTTGTGGTGGTGGTGGTCTATCTATTACAATCGGTGGAAGATCTATTGGGAGATATTAAATAGGTCTTCAAATAGATTCCCCATCTGTTCCAACTGATGGGTTATCCGTTGGAGTATTTTTTTTATAATATAGTGTAGAATAATTTATTAAAATTTATCCATCTGTTGCAACAGGTGGAATATCTGTTGGGAGATATTAAATAGGTCTTCAAACAAATTCGAGTTCCCCATCTGTTCCAACTGATGGGTTGTCCGTTGGAGTATTTTTTTTTGTTTGTGGCGTAGAATAGTTTATTGAAATTTGTCTCACCTTTTTTTAAATAATTATGCAGAAATCAAATGCAATGTATTTTTTATTTTTCGATTATTTGTAGTTAAAAGATGTCTCCCAAAAAAAAAAAAAGTGGATCAACTTCTGACCACCCAACCAAAAAGGCTAGACTACAGATAGATTTGGAGTAACTTCCAGAACAATCTCAGTCAGGTCAAAATGAAGTTGAGGAAAGTGATAACTCTTTCTCACCAACAGATCATAAAATAATATCAAAATCCCAGCATGATTTTGTCAAAACTATTAGTATCATCAAATTTTGAGTTGCGATGCCGATGATTAACCCAACCGCAGTATTTCATGATGTTGTACTTAAATGTCAGTTGGGGAAACCTTTTAACGAACTTAAGAGTATTATGAAAAAGGAAAACATAGATGGACTTTTTAAGAAGAGCTGTTTTGTATACTTTCTTGACCTGTCTGGGGCCCGCCCTCTCCGTTTCTCAATGATCATGGTATATGGCCTCCTCAAGCACAGTATCAAGTATGCGGGAGATGATGAAGGTCCGAAGGAGGGCAAAAAAAAGATGGATGAAGTCTAGATCAACTACTATGGCATCCCAGTTTGTTTTGGATTGAAAGAGTTTGTCATAGTGATGGGCTTGAGATGTGATCGTCCAGAAGAATCTCTCATCAAGAAAACACACCACAAAGGGTCCAACAAACACAAGGTAAAAAAATGGGTTGTTGGGAATTGTTGGACCTAGCTACAGAGTGGAGGATTTGATGGAAAATCTCAAGAATAAAGACATACCAAAGCACGACAGGGAGAAATTGTGCTTAGTTTGGTTTGTCCATTCCGTTTTATTGGAAAGAGACGTCAAGAAAGTCATAGAACATGATTTGTTGGCGCTTGCTGATGATTTTGGGAAATTCAACGATTATCCCTGGGGATACGACAGCTACTACTTGACTGTCAAATATTTACTAAAAAAGCTAAATCCAAAGATGACCACATTATATGATTTTCCTTGGACTTTCATGGTAAAATTGATCACTATTTTTAATCATTCATTAATTAATATTGAATGTAGTTATGATTTTTTGTTTTTACTTGCTTCCTGTTTACAATTTTTAGGCTTGGGAATGTGAAGTCATTCCTCCCCTCCTAAAGCATTCCAAGGATTATTCGAATAAGGTTTCTCATCCAAGGATCCTTAGGTAGTTGACTGCAATAGGGAGCAGTAAAAAATATATTAACGAGGATGATCTATTTAGCCCTTTGGATAATGCAGTACGTCTTCTTTCAACTAAAATAATCCGCCTCAAAGAAAGATATTGAAACAGATGTTCCATCTATTATGATAGATGGGTCGTTTGTTGCAACAGATTACTCATCAACTGCTACTGGTGCAACAGATAGGAAATCTGTTACGATAGACGATCCATATTTTGCAACAGATTAACTATCTGTTGCTCTAGTTCTCTGAACCCTACTCAACAGATTACCCATCTACTATAACTTATGCAACAGGTAGGTAATCTTATGCAATATATTATCAATTTGTTTCAATATATAGATCAGCTATTGTGGTAGCTAGATCGTTTGTTGCACAAGTTGGCTGTGTTAACATCCATGTAACCCGAGCCCCATGTAACCCAACTGACTGCAAATTATTATTATATGATTTAAATTTCTGTTGTCTTTTTTTATTGGTTGTACATCCTTGGATCGTGCCTACCATTGATGAGCTGGGGATGACTTTTTTACTTATCCTGGGTCTTGTTGATATAAAAGAAGACCCAATGGTGGAGTTAATAAAGAAGGAATTAGCTGGAGCAATATCCATAAGAAGAGAAGTTAGGCAAGGTCAGCCCAATATTGAAGCTCTTCACGACCAACCTCAAACTGCAACAGATCTGGATGCTTCTTCTGGGGGTATTGCTGGTGGAGTTATTTGTGATGGTGATGCCATCCTGCTGCTGCTGCTACTTCCAGTCGTGATTATGAGCATGTTGGTGCTCAGCAAAAAATAAATATATTTGAAAACACCCCTTGCACAGGTCCTTCCTCTCACCTCTATACCGATCCCTTCTACCCTTACAGTGGCCTATCTCACCCCTCCTCACCCTCAT
Source organism: Capsicum baccatum var. pendulum (assembly GCA_030864225.1). Taxonomy (NCBI): domain Eukaryota; kingdom Viridiplantae; phylum Streptophyta; class Magnoliopsida; order Solanales; family Solanaceae; genus Capsicum; species Capsicum baccatum. The sequence continues at coordinate 93,783,999 of CM061551.1, forward strand.
GTTCTCATTGCAAATACAAAGTGTGTAAGGATAGAGAGGATAAACTCCTTCAAAAGCTAGAGGCTACTACTGAAGCTACTGAGGAGATGAAATCCAGGAGGAGTGTCATACCATCCAATGAGGTGAGGGAACCAAGAACTTCTATAGTAAAGGTTAGGAGGAAGAGAAGAAAAATTAGACAAATTCCCTTCGTTCTGAAATCAGCAAAAATTACAACTCCTCCCACTCCAAGAGTTGTTGAAGTTCAGAGGCCGCCGAAGAAGGTGGACATATTCGCAGAACTTGGCAAGGAGAAGAAGAAGGAACTAGAATAATTCACCAAGATGAAGGTTCAAAAAGAATACCCCATGCATTCATTTACCGCCAAAGACTTCTCGAATATGACAAATATGCGCGTATGGTACGAGGACAAGGTATGTTTACTTATGCTAACCTAGCCTTCCAATATACTCCATAAACAATAATCTACGCAGCAAATATGTAATCTATTGCAACAACTTGGTATTCTGTTGCAACATAATACACATCTATTGCATAAGTTGCGTTGGCTGGGTAATCTGCGAACTGATTCAAAGAACTCTCTGCATCAGATTTTTTCCACTGTGTTTTTATTCTTTACAATTACTAACATATTTAAAAATTGTCTTCTTATACCGCAGTTTGTTGATAAAATTCTCTGTCTCATGAGAGGCAGTCAATTAGTGTACCCGGATGCTTATGATGTTGTCGATAGGATAATGGACCTCAACTTCTACAATAATTTCAAGGATAGGTACGCCAAACTCTGTAAGATAGCTGATTCCGATGGCCCGGGATTTGATCAGTTAGTTTCTACATTCTAATGGGATGAAGAAGCGATTAAATATGTAAGAGGGAAGAGGTCATATCCACACAGAAAGAGTTGGACCAAGGCAAAAAGAATCCTTGCAGTCATGAACGTGGATGTCACACATTTTTTCACTGTTGAGATACTACTATACGAGGAAAAGATTTAGGTTTATGACTGTAACTTACCTGTCTTTAGCAAAAAGACATTTTTAACCCACATGCAGCCACTCTTGAAGTTATTGCCCAACTTGTTAATGCAGAATAAGTTGATGGATCACTTGCCGGTTGAAGTCTTGGCGAAGGAATCATGGGATTTGAAGGTTGAAAAAAGAACATCCATCTCCTAAGAAATACAACCGGTGCAGTGTGCGGGCCTACTCGTTTGCATATATCGAGTGTTTGCTGACCGGCACACAAATGACCGATGTGTGCGACACCATTGTGGAAAAGATGCAATGGGTTTGGGCATATGGGGTACTAACTAAATGGTTGGAGCCCGTATATAAAAAAGAACATGTACAAAGACAGAGACGAACACGATAACAAATTTTCATTTCAAGCCAATTCACTTGACATGTAGTGGCAATAATTTTTATGTCTGGACAAGTTGAATTTTTATAATGTAACAGATTTTATGTCCTTCATAATAGATATAGTACCGGTTGTGACAGATTGATTATCTATTCGAATAGGTTGGTTATCTGTTGCGTTATACAGATGTTCCCAGTCTGTCTGTCGTAATAGATATACGATCTGTTGCAACATATAATTTATCTGGTGCAACTGATCGGTAAACTGTTGGAGCGAATACAAGAAGTATAAAGACCTGTTATATAATTTCCAGCAAATGACCTACGTGTTGCATCTTATGTTGCAACATATGTCTAAATTTATCTGATAAGATATGTCGTCTGTTGCAGCTGATGTATTATCTGTTGTGATATTTGAATATAGTACTCCTTTTCAATTAACATGTTCAAAACTAAGGATCAAATTATATTAATAGACAGAATAAAATAAATTGAATCCTTAAGAAGTAACATAAAATAACTGATGATAGGCGAATTTACGCGTCTATATCAATATATTTTGCCTATATTTGTGCCATGTTGTGAGAACAAATTATATATTTCATGCACTTTTAGTCCTTTTTCCTGTAAATGAGCTAACAAACATGATTAGTAAAGTTTCAGGTATAAATGATGCAAAATTCAGCATTTTATGGCTTACTTGACGCAAAAGAAAGCTCACGAAGAAAGGAAAAGGAGTGTACACGCCTAAGGACCAAAACTGCTGCATGGAAAATCTATCCCGGGCTAAAACAACATTTCTGAAGACTTTGGGGACTTACAGACACATAGCTGGATTTGGACAATGATACATTAACCTAGTACAATTGGGTTATGTATTTCATTAGTTTATTTGGATTATGATAATGTTACATTAACCTAGTACATTTGGGTTAAGTATTCCATTAGCCTAGTAGGATTTGGTTATTTGTTTCATTAGCGTAGTAGGAGTAGGATATGGGTATTATAAATACCCTATCATGCTAGAGATTTCTATTCATTCCTCCCTTAGTGGAGAGATACAATCCTCCCTTAGTGGAGAGATACATTCTACTTCTCAATTACAACTCTTCTAATCTTTTCATTAATTCTATTTTTCTTCTTCTATTCATCTATTCTTATTTACCGCAACAAGAGAATTGTTACTTTTGCCTTGGAATTCACGCCACACGCCTACCACCTAAGCTACACGAAAATTACTCAATCTTGTGGTATAACAACAATGTCAATCGTGATCTCCTTCGCATTCATGGGTAACTAAACTTCTCTGTTGGGGTTATGGAAGCCGAACGAGTTACTATCTATTGCTGTGAGTTTGTGAGTTTGTGACACGTATATTGCTTATATCATTATTCTCTTCATCTTAATCCACATTCTTTGCGGTTGCAAACGCAAGAATACGCCAGTCTAACATTTAACTTGTTCGAAAGAAAGGTTATTTGTCTGGAAAAGAGATAGTGTCAAGGTAGTAGGACACCCTTTCCTATTAAAAAGCTAGTGTCGTAACTGGACTAACCTCTTGGAGAATTCGTACCGTTAGACACGCTTTAAGCTCGAAATAGTTAAAGTGAAATAGTCCTTGTTGAGGTCGAAAGACGCTTGGATTTACCATCGAATACAATTCTCTATAAGCAGTTGCATGTCAAAACTCTACACACTCATAGCCAATAGAGACGTATACCTCAGAAGGTGGACATAACCCCAACGCTTCAATTCTCATTGTTTACAACTCACGTAACAATCTCTCTCTCTTTACTTTATTATTTTCAGCTTTTGTTTACATTACTTGCATGACAAGACTGCCCCCCCTTCTTACAAGACTTGCACCAAAAGTTTAGTAATTTTGCTTACTTGTTGGCCAAGCTATTCCCTGTGGGATCGACACCCAACCCAGGTTGGGTTCTATATTTGCTAACGACCGCTTTACACTCCTACGAGAGCTGTAGATTGAGCGTTATCAAAAATTGGCGTCGTTGCCGGGGAATACGAGTGTCAATCAAGTTCGTGATAATTACTAGACCCTTTGGTCAAAGATTCTCATACTTTTACGTTTAGTTTTTGTTTTTGTTTATTGCAGGTTTTTACTTTAGTGCATGCCCCATACTAGAAGTTCTGGTCAACCGTTATTACCATTCAATCCTGAACCACAACGAATTAGAAGAATGGAAGCACAAGCTGAAATCGACAGGATGGCTGCTCAACACGAGCAAGCAAGATTAGCTGCTCTTGCCGCTGCTCAAGTCCAACAACAAAACATTGATAATCCTGGGCGAGCAACAAATCCTGACGATGAAGATTTAGGTGATGACGAGTTGATAAACTCAAGGCATGTTGTTGAAACTACAACACCTGCCAACAGAAGAGGTCGACAAGATCGGTATAGGTATGATCGCCAACCTTTGCAGCCAGCTTTCGACGATGATGATGATGATCTTGATGGTGCCGGAGCCACTGGAGCTATAATTCCACCACCATTAGCGCCCGGAGCCAAGTTCAACATCACAAGCACCATGATTCAGTTATTGCAACTCAAGGGATTATTTGGTGGACTAGCAGGCGATGATCCGAATATGCATCTCATCAACTTTATTTCTACATGCAAGTCGTTTGACAATCCTGGTGTTGGTCAGAATGCAATTCGATTACGTCTATTTCCATTGTCTCTGTCTGGGGAGGCAACACTATGGTTGAATGGGCTGACTCCTGATTCTATTACAAATTGGAGGCAATTGAGAGACGCTTTTCTAGAAAGATTCTTTCCGCCATCCAAGAGGGCGCAATTGAGAGATGAAATCAGCAACTTCCGGCAGCTTCCCACTGAAGCTCTTCATGAAACATGGGAGAGGTTCAAGACAAAGCTAGCGAGATGCCCAAACCATCACATGACTAATGTTCACCTAATGGAGATCTTGTATAGAGCCTTGAATTCAATAACTAAACCAGTGGTGGATAATGCAGCTGGAGGTTCTTTCATGGACCTCACCTTTGGTCAAGCAAGCAATATGCTAGATCGCATGACGAAACAAAGTAGAGCTTGGCATAACAGGGATTCTGAGGTAGCAAGCCCCACTTTATCTATTCGCATGACTGCAGACCAAAGAAGAAGAGAAGAAGAACGTGATCAAGACATGGCGCACATGAAAACACAAATGGATCTTCTGACAAAGCATTTATTATCAGGGAAGACCGAAAAAGTGAAAGCTGTGACGCTAAAAGGAAAAGACGAATCTGATTCGGAAGATGAGGCCAACTACTTGAACAATCAAGGGGGTTTTCATGGGAATGCCCAAGGAAACCAAGGTCGGAACTATTATGATAAATCTGGAAGCAAAGACCAAGGTAGTTGGAAGAAAAACAATGAAAAGAGTGGTTTGTACGTTCCCCCTGGTAGACGTGATACCACCACATCTAATTCTGGAAGTATGGAAGACATGATGGCTAAGTTATTGAAAGGAGTGGAAGCAACGAGCGCGGGAGTTACGGAGGTGATTAATGATTTGTCCTCCATGAAGAAATTAGTTGATTCACATTCCACTTCTATCAAGCAAATAGAGCAGCAATTGAGCCAACTTTCAGCAGCACTCAATCAAAGAAAGGCCGGCACTTTACCTAGCGATACTGTGCCAAACCCAAGGAATGACGGGTCATGCATGGCCATCACTACCAGAAGTGGTAAGGTGCTGGAAACTTCAGCAAAAGGCAAGTAAGTGGTTGACGAAGTTGCGGACATGGATGACAACACAAAAGGAGAAGATGCCGCAGCACCCACTCCTGACGTCAAGGACGCCACATCCAGCACTGTGCAACCTGAAAAAGTGGAAAAACGGAAGCAAGAGGAGAAGAAAACCATGGAGAGAACACTTCCATACCCACCACCACCTTTTCCCCAAAGATTGAGGAAGGTGGCGGATGACACAAAGTTCAGCAAATTCATGACTATGTTAAAGCAGCTGACCATTAATGTTCCATTGGTGGAGGCACTTGAACAAATGCCTGGATATGCAAAATTTATGAAGGATCTTTTGACTAGGAAGCGGGCATCAAGTTATGAGTTGAAAGAAGATGTGCATCATTGTAGTGCAATTGCTACCCGATCGATAGTTCAGAAGAAGGCCGACCCCGGAGCTTTCACTATTCCTTGCACTATTGGATCGTTGGATTTTGCCAAAGCATTGTGCGATCTAGGTGCTAGCATAAATTTGATGCCACTATCCATCTACAAGAAGTTGGGGCTAGGCGATCCGACACCAACTAATATGAGGCTCGTGATGGCTGATAGGTCGGTAAAAAGACCTGTGGGTATCTTGAATGACGTTTTGGTGAAGGTTTCTTCATTCATCTTTCCTGCAAACTTCGTTATTCTGGATTGTAAGAAGGATTCTGAAGTTCCCATAATCCTGGGACGTCCTTTCCTTGCAACCGAAAGTGTGCTTATTGACATGAAATATAATGAGCTTTTGTTTCGAATTAATGACAAAGTAGTACGGTTTGATATATGCAAATCCATGAAGCAGCCCAGCGATATGAATGAGTTATCTGTAGCTGATGTTCATCAAGAGGATATGAAAGCATTATCTATAGAGAAACAGCCTACTGTTGAGTCATTGTCTGCTGCGCCACTGAATGTTGAGCATGAGGATAATGAAGATTATGAAGAACTTATGGGTGATCTAACAGAAATAGAGTCTTATACTCCTAAGCAACCGGATTGTGATCTCAAGAATCAACCAACAGCGAAGACTCCCATTGACGATCCACCAATGCTAGAATCGCAAGAGCTCCCCGATTATCTAAGGTATGTGTTCTTGGAAAGTAGAAATATACTTCCAGAGAGTGCAGATGATTTAAGTTAACAGCACGTAGAGGCTCTCATCTCTGCTCTGAAGAGATACAAGAGAGCTATGGGTTGGACTATTGATGATATAATTGGTGACTCTCCGGAGAAACGTATGAGCCAGCTCAAAAAAGATCGCATGCCCACAGGTAAGCCTCATTGTCGTCTAAATCCTTTCATAAAACGATCCACCATTTAACTCGACGAAGTCTGAGTACTCGAGGTAACTATGTCGTGCCACGACAATAAATAAGGCGCTAGATGGGAGGCAACCCATCGTTTATCATTTTTCATTTATTGTTTTGTCTTTCTTTCGTTCTAGTACTTGTTTTGTTTTTGATAAATGAAAATCCAAAAATAAGAGTCGTGCCACAACCAAAACTAAGGCGCTTGGTAGGAGGCAACCCATCATACTAATTGCTTTCGTTGGTTTTGAGCAAATATAGGTGCGAGAAGTATTCAACGAGGAGATTGGTTTCACATGACGATTTGGACGCATTGTATGGTAAAGTTGGTAAGTTAGGAATAGTGATGCATAAGGCTATGGATTGAGCATCTCTCATGCCCAAATAGGCATCGAGGAAGGCTAGGCCTTGGAAAAACTAGGCCACGAATGATGCACAACCTATCCTATAGCCTAAGGTCTCGGAATCTAGTGTGCTATACACTATGCGCCGCCTATTCCTAAGTGTGCTTTTGACTATGCGCCGCCTATGCTATGGCATTTGGTCTCAGTATCTCATATGCCATAGACTATGCGGCGCATATGTCTACAAATGCCATAGACTATGCGGCGCATATGTCCCATTATGCTATAGACAATGCGCCGCATATGTCATGTCTATGCCAAGCATTATGCGCCGCATATGTGGGATTTTTGTCTCCAAAACCGATTGTAAATGGGTCATAACCCGACCCATTCTCTTCCTATATAAAGGGGACATAGTTTTACAACACAACCACACTAAAAATTGACCTAAGGGTGCCGTATATACATCCAAATCCTCTCAAAATTTTCTTCTTTTGCTCTTCCAATTCACAAAACCATCCCCACAAGCTTCAAGCAAGTAAGTTCTCTCTTATACTTCATTTATTTCTCGTAAGTACTACGTTGCTATGTCTAGTATGAATTGCTAAATCGTATAAGATTGTTGGTGATGTTTATGTGTTTGGATAGTTGATACAAAATCATGTGAGTGAACATATACGTAGGAAAATCTTGACTTGTTTCCGACTTGAATTTGGTTTCAATAGCATTGTTATGATATTTACGGAATTACTATGGCTATGAACATTGCTTAAGATTGTTGTTTGGATACTTACATGTTAGACTATCTCGGCCATCGGGATAAGACTTATAGTGCCTACCGGCATAAGAGGTTGTGATTGTTGTAAGAATAACTATTCCATGTGGTAACCCCTATGTAGTAGGGTTGTTATATCTACCATGAAAGTAGTCCAATGGCTGCAAGTAAGTGATGCATTGCTAATTTTCTTGTCGGAATACAATCCTAAAACGTATGTCAACGAAATCTGAGTACTCGACCACTTTCACTTCACTGATTTGTGTTAACAAAACTAAGTGTAGGGTGGTACCCCTAATGCTTGTTTATAGATTGTATCGATTGAGATTGTGCTTCCACTAACACTATTTCTAGTCTCAGGTACAATGGCACCTAAAGCAAGGCAAGGCAAGGATAAGGCTACCACTTCCCAAAAGGGCAAAAAGAGAGGTCGCAAGGACCAAGGAGAATCATCCTCAGCACAACTACCCCGCAGAATGTTTGGAATAAAATGGGTTCTTGAGGAGGAAGCCAGAGAACGGTACAGGAACAACAAAGAACGGAAATATGTTCACGTCGACTTGATCAACAAGGAAACCTTAGCAAAGAAGGAGCCGTGTATGTTGGCAAAAATAATGGCATTGAAGCTGGATTTTATCTTCTGCGACATGGGAGAATGCAACCTTGATTTAACAAGAGAGTTTTATGCCAACTGGTCGCCGAACACAACAGGCAATGAAGTCAAAATTCGGGGCCAAGTGTTACAGCTCACCGCGTATTGGATCAACTCTTTTCTTGGCTTACCTTCGGTCGACACAGCACCATTCAAAGAGCTGTACAGCAGGCCTCCTTATAGAGCAATACGACACACACTTTGTGGAAGCAGATCGATGGCAAGGTGGGGCAGACATAAAGAAACCGGCTGACACAACACCTTCCCCTATGCTCCACTAAATGGGGAAGCAAGAATCTGGATGTGCATTGTCAACTCATGCCTTATTCCTGGGACTCAATACACCAAGATATCAAGAGATAGAGTGTGTTTGGTCTATGCTTTGATGACGAATGTCCCTATCAACTTTGGGGCAATAATTCAATCTACCATGAGGAAGGCCAGACTCCACAAAAGGTCCCACTTCATATTTGGAAATTTATTGACAGCAATCTTGCGGAAGGAGGATATCGAAGAGGAGCCAGCTGACCACAAACTCCCACATAACCCAAAGAAGGTTGACCTCACCAAAGTCAAAGATGCTGAAACAACTCATGGTGTCAACCTTACTACTGCGGAGAGACATGCTCGTGATGAGAGTTTCTTCCGTCATCTCTATGGCATGACACTATTCACTATGATGAGTGGTGGACGTGTTCCAACTGCTGAAGAGCTCCAACAGCTGGACCACGACTACCCAATGAACATGCATGCACGGGAGATGTGTGGAGTGGGCGTATACTTTGAGGAACCTCTAGAGGATGATGTGCCGACTGATGTCGATCGACACTTGCCTGATTCTGACGAGGAGGAGAACTCTGACGACGACTCTTATGATGATTCAGACGAAGGGGGTATGACCCCCGACATTGAGGAAGAGTCCGACTAACCAGGTTCTTCGTATTTATTTTCCACTGAGGGCAGTGTCCCGTTTAAGTGTAGGGTGGCGGTATTGCATGCTATAATTCTCTATTTGCATCTATGTTTGTCTACTTTGTTTTTGTTTGTGTTTCGTTTTTAAGTTTTTTTTAGTAGTAAAATTTTTTTTTAGCTTCGCATGAAATTATTCTAATAGGCAGCATGAGATTATAACAAGAGTATGTGCTACAATTATGACTGTTGAGACGTTTAGGCTCTAGTTGTGACTCATTATGTGATATTGTGTGGTTCAATTCCTTCACTTGTTGGGTCGAGAGTCTATATTACTTCCAATCAAGTCGACCATGTGCCTTGTGTGTGTGAGATAATAGTATATTCTATGTTTGTGGCTGATGCTAGAACTTGCCTGGTATGTATGCAAAGCGAAAATAAGGAGTGTAAGTTTAGGAGATGATTTAGGCATTTATTTGGCAACCTACATATGTTTACCTTCATTTTACCTACCATTGGACATCATCCTAGTTAAACCCTTTTGAGCCTTTAGCCTATTTCTTTGACAACCTCGTGTGTAAGCCTAATCCATTTTTTCCAAGACCGTAATTTGATCCAAATGCCTAAGTGCTGTAAAGTGAAAAAGTCATGTGACAACAAAAGAGGAAATTGGGTGAGTATGATGCTTTAAATTGTAATGGTGCTTGAATGTGTTATGAAAAAAAAAAGTGCTAGTATAAGAGGTATGTTGTGAAAAGAAAAAGGAAAAGAAAGCTGAAAAGTGAGTTATGCTTAAAATTGAAAAACAAAAGAGGAGAACAAGGGTGGTAGAATAAAAGAAAGAAAAAAAAAAGTGTCAATGATACAAAGTGATGTATTAAAGCGCTTAAGAACCTAGTCACTATTCTTGGCCAAAATAGTCCTACCCGTCCCTTAGCCTACATTACAACCATCAAAAGACCTACTTGATCCTAATCTTAACATTCTGACATTTAGTGGAGTAGTACACTAAGGGCAAGCCTATGGTCATCAGTTGCTGCATACGAATTCTTTGTGAGAGAGAGAGCAAGGATATTTTGATACCCATGTTTGAAAAATATGCTACACTTGTGAGTGACTATGGGTAATATATTGTGAGACACATGGTTGATAAGTTTTGGATAGTTGTGTATGATTCTTTGTGCCTTGACTTTTGAATATGAGTTAACCACCATCACAAGTCTATGCTAGAGGTTAAATTGTTTCTACTAATGATCGGAAAACTACTCTTTGTTAATGATTGCTATGCTTGTCTTGACGAATATTTTATGTTGTTGCTGTGAAACCCTAAGTTGATGTTTAGAGGGACATGATATTTTGTTCGAGGACGAACAAAGCTTCAAGTGTGGGGTGTTGATGATAGGCGAATTTACGCGCCTATATCAATATATTTTGCCCATATTTGTGCCATGTTGTGAGAACAAATTATATATTTCATGCACTTTTAGTCCTTTTTCCTGTAAATGAGCTAACAAACATGATTAGTAAAGTTTCAGGTATAAATGATGCAAAATTCAGCATTTTATGGCTTACTCGACGCAAAAGAAAGCTCACGAAGAAAGGAAAAGGAGTGTACACGCCTAAGGACCAAAACTGCTGCATGGAAAATCTGTCCCGGGCTAAAACAACATTTCTGAAGACTTTGGGAACTTACAGACACATAGCTGGATTTGGACAATGATACATTAACCTAGTACAATTGGGTTATGTATTTCATTAGTTTATTTGGATTATGATAATGTTACATTAACCTAGTACATTTGGGTTAAGTATTCCATTAGCCTAGTAGGATTTGGTTATTTGTTTCATTAGCGTAGTAGGAGTAGGATATGGGTATTATAAATACCCTATCATGCTAGAGATTTCTATTCATTCCTCCCTTAGTGGAGAGATACAATCCTACCTTAGTGGAGAGATACATTCTACTTCTCAATTACAACTCTTCTAATCTTTCCATTAATTCTATTTTTCTTCTTCTATTCATCTATTCTTATTTACCGCAACAAGAGAATTGTTACTTTTGCCTTGAAATTCATGCCACACGCCTACCACCTAAGCTACACGAAAATTACTCAATCTTGTGGTATAACAATAATGTCAATCGTGATCTCCTTCGCATTCATGGGTAACTAAACTTCTCTGTTGGGGTTATGGAAGCCGAATGAGTTACTATCTATTGCTGTTAGTTTGTGAGTTTGTGACACGTATATTGCTTATATCATTATTCTCTTCATCTTAATCCACATTCTTTGCGGTTGCAAACGCAAGAATACACCAGTCTAACATTTAACTTGTTCGAAAGAAAGGTTATTTGTCTGGAAAAGAGATAGTGTCAAGGTAGTAGGACACCCTTTCCTACTAAAAAGCTAGTGCCGTAACTGGACTAACCTCTTGGAGAATTCGTACTGTTAGACACGCTTTAAGCTCGAAATAGTTAAAGTGAAATAGTCCTTGTTGAGGTCGAAAGACGCTTGGATTTACCATCGAATACAATTCTCTATAAGCAGTTGCATGTCAAAACTCTACACACTCATAGCCAATAGAGACGTATACCTCAGAAGCTGGACATAACCCCAACGCTTCAATTCTCATTGTTTACAACTCACGTAACAATCTCTCTCTCTTTACTTTATTATTTTCAGCTTTTGTTTACATTACTTGCATGACAAGACTGCCCCCCCTTCTTACGAGACTTGCACCAAAAGTTTAGTAATTTTGCTTACTTGTTGGCCAAGCTATTCCCTATGGGATCGACACCCAACCCAGGTTGGGTTCTATATTTGCTAACGACCGCTTTACACTCCTACGAGAGATGTAGATTGAGCATTATCAATAACTCAACAAATAAATGAAATGTAAAAAAAATCATTATGGGTACAAACGATCTACTCTACAAATAAATCAATAAGTTAAACCAAGGAGGATAGGTTATTACATTGACGGAATCAAGCTATAAAGATCTAATCAGTATGGAAAAGTTGTTCTTCATCAGGTGCTACGGAATTCGGCTTTGGTCATCGTGGATCATTAACATCGGTTGTGTACGGCTTCTGAGCTTTCGCTTCTTCGTATTTCCATAAAGGAGCAACATATATTTTGCGGAGTAATCTGAAATCAAGTCCATCATTTGATACTTGTAATTAATCTCTTAAATAATCAGCGTACGAGGTAATAAAGGACCGCAATCCCTGCGTTATAAAAAAATAGATAATCCATATCATGCAGTTCATGCAAGCGTTGTGAAATTTGTGAATTAAAACTAAATCATGACACTTAAACTTACAGGCTGCCAATGGTTTGTTGAGCAATACCTTCAACATATTGTACATCAAATAGATTAGCCATTTTATTCCGATATGCTTCAATCGTCAACCAATCAGTACGAACCTTTTGGTCCAAAAATCCACTCATATCAAGGTAAGTAAGCAATTTTTTGGCTAGTTTTTGTATCTCAAACAACGGCCCAAAATGTCTCCTTCATGACATCGAGTCATAAACTCGGATGCTCCTCTCTTTTAGAATGACGACAGTCAACGCCCAATGGAATTCATCAACATAATTGATTGGGATGTATACTTCGTCGACCAAATGCCAAGGTAAGCCAGCTAGAATGCTAAAACCTTTTATGATATTGATTAAGCATTTCTCATTTTGGGAAACTTCCGGCTGTTGTTGATAATACCTATTGTAGGCATTATTGATGTAAACTTTATACAAACAATTATCTGTCGTGTATCTGTATTGTTCTTGTGTTTGCAACTTGGCCTTCTTTTGGAGGTAGTAAAAAATAACATTGATGTATTGTACATATTATCAAATATTTTAGATTATGTGATGAAAAAATAAATACGCAGATGAAATTAAATCAAGTATTAATTAATAGTAATATGTATGGCATTTAAACCTCATCATTCCAGCAAGTTTGGGGTTGTGACATTAAATAGAACCAATTCTTCATTTCGAGATGTGCAACAATAAAGTCAAACATATCAAAACCAAGATTCGATTCGTTCACTATGTAGCACTCATCATTTTATTTTCTACATAATGATTTATATGTGTTAATGTCAGGTTCTTACAACAAGAACTATAAAAACCAATATCTATAAAATTGATTTATGTACCTACCCGCATGATGCTTTAACAGCCCATCGGCAATCCATTCTGAATAGTCGTTGACCAACTGTGTTAATTTTTTTGGAGCCTCATTTGAGATGTTAAACCGTTCAAATGGGTAATGCTTCCGTTCTCCAAAACTGACAGGCTCCACTTTCTCTTCTTCTTTGGAAGCAGTTGATGGATTATCAACTATGATATAATGCTCTTCGACAGTAGTTTCTACTGTGAGATCCACCTGGAAAGCCAGAATTGTCAATACTAAGTAGAGATATACAACAGATTGTCCATATATTACAATAGATGAGTCTTATGTTGCATCAGATGGATTATCTGTTGGGATAAATTCGAACAGATAATCAGAGCAGTACGATAATTTTGAACAGATGACCCATCTGTTGCAATGTAAGACTCATCTGTTGAAACAGATAACGAATCTGATACAACAGGTTAGACAACAGTTGTAATAGATGTATATATCTGTTTGATAATTTTCAGTAGATGTATCATCTGTTGAAACAGATATGTTCCTGTTTATTTTTTGGAACAGATGATGTACATTCACCTTCTTTGGCTCATGCTGCTCTCCTATGGACCTTGCACACTGAACATCGGTGCAAGAAAAAGATAGATGTGTTGCAATCTTGCTTTTTTATGCTTGATGATGCCTTAGAAGTGTCTTTCCTTCTTCTCTTAGCCTCCTTGATCTTTAGTGGAGTGTCTGGATATGAAATCCTCTTTGATGGAATGACACCCCTCTTAGATGTTATTTTCTTTACAAAAGTAGTTAGTGCATTAATAGCATTAATCACTCCATCTTGTTTCGCCTTGCAGTCTTGACATTTACATGTAGAACATTCGCTAGATGTGGAAAAATCTGGAGAAAAATATGTACAACCATTATGATCATAATCATAATGGCTTGTTGTTTCAAAAACTGTAAAAGGAGCATCATTATCCCCACCCTCCAAAATTATTTTTCTTGTGATGGCTGTTGTTCCGAATAATTCCATTTTTATTCCATCAACGACCTTAGGGTCTGATAAAGTTTGCACAGACCGTGAAGTAATAAAAAATGGCATCTTCAACTCTCGGTTGGTCAGAACAAGCTACGGATAGACAATCTAAAATAAATTGGTACATATATTAAGAATGATGATGAATTTATTTAATCATTAATTAAAACAAAAACTTGATTAGAATTGGACTTACTGCTTCCTTGGGGGATTGAAAAGATCAAGAAATTTTACATTTTTATCGGTTTTGGCCGACAACTATCTCAGAATTCTTGGACAGAAAACTTCTTCCTGGTAGTTCACTTGTTGTCTCAAATAAGCAATGGCTTCAAATGCCCAAGCCTATAACATAACGCTAATAAATCAAAAGCATTATTGAATATAAAAATGATGAATCATATCATGATAAAAGAAATATTTACTATGAAGGCTCATGGAAAGCCATATAAGTTGACTGTTTTTAGCATTAACGGAGTCAACAAATATTCGAAAGTCATTTTGAAGCTTTCATAACCTCAAGGATAGCAGTTAAATGCCTCAAAATCCTATGAGATATTTATTAAACCAAGGCGTATGCTGTTGTTAACGTCTCTTGCCCAAAGAACATTATGTACAAACCAAACCAAGCACAATAATTGCTTATGCTTCTTTGAAAGTCCTTTGCCTTTCAACGCTTCTATCAGATTCTTTTTTTTAAGATTGGACCAACAATGGACACCAGGTCATCACGATTACTTGACTTGCTTTTGCCTTTTTTGGATATGCGGGGTGCTTTTTTGGGTCAGAGTAGGTATAACTTGAAAAGGAGAAGGAGGATAACATTTTAGTCCGGTAACTATGGCAAACTCCTTCCCACCAAAATAAATGGGCATACCACAGTAATTTATCCACACCTCATCCATTTTATCTTTAATTTCATATAAAACATGCGCTTGAGAAGATCATATACCATTTTCATCTGAAAACGAGCATTGTTGTCCTCCGGTAAATCAAGATATTGCCCAAAGCAGCTTCTCCTGAAATAAGTATCTAATTTTTGTTCTCAAAGTATTTTTCTGAAGGAGTCGAAAGATTTTCCCATGACTGACTTAACCACGAGATCACCCGTTAAATCTGTGGTACTATCGCACTGCATTCTCATAGGATAATAATCAATGCTGAAGGTTTTGACCAACTCTTCGACAGAAGGGCTATTAGCATTTGGATCATCTCTTTTGAAAGATTCCTCCTCCTCGTGTTCATTATCTTCTTCTCCTGATTGAGATAACGCTTGTAAAGTAAGCTCATAGAGGTAGATGTAGCCGAGCTGCTACATTTATTCCTTTACTTGGACTTGATTCAATTTCTTTTTATTTGGGAGCCATATTATCTTAAATTAACAGGAACATAACGTAGACTATAATTGATTAATACATAACAGTAATATAACAGTTCCAACAGACCACTAATCTGTTGCACCAGGTATGTTATCTGTTGCAACATATAACCGACTTGTTGCAACGGATGAGTAATCCATGAAAATTATAAAAACATATCACTAATCTATTGCACCTGGTATTTTATCTGATGAAACATATAACCGACCTATTGCAAGGGATGAGTAATCCGTTGGAAACCATAAAAATAGGTCACTAATCTGTTGCATCAGGTATATTATCTGTTGCAACATATAACCGACCTGTTGCAACGGATGAGTAAAACATTGAAAAGAATAAAAATAGATCACTAATCTGTTGCACCAGATAGTTTATATGTTGCAACATATAACCAACCTGTTGCAATGGATGAGTAATTCATTAGAAACCATAAAAATGGATTACTAATCTATTGCACCAGGTATGTTATCTATTGCAACATATAACCGATTTATTGCAATGGATGAGTAAATCGTTGGAAAGAATAAAAACAGTCACTAGTCTGTTGCAAAATGAAGAGTAAACTATTGGAAAGAATAAAAACAGATCACTAATCAGTTATCTTTTGGATCAATATTGTTTAGATTTCTTCCAAACAGAAGAGTCGTTTGTCGCAATAGATGAATGATTTGTTTGATTGTTCACCTGTTGCATCAGATTTTCATAGTTGCATCAGATTTTTATCTGTTGCATCAGATGTTTCCATCTGTTGCATCAAATGTATTCATCTGTCACATTAGATGTTTCATCTGTCACATCAGATGTTTCATCTGTTGCATCAAATGTTTCATCTGTTGCAACACTATTTTTATCGAGACAAACAACAAATCAACCCAGTAACACCAACACACACACACACACTAAGAACATCAACTGTGACCAAAAATTACCAACAAATTTGAATCAACAGTACGACAACAAGAAGAAGAAATGCCATAAATTAGGGTTTTATTCAATACTAGAAGAGTAGGTGGCTCAAGTTCCTCTGTTTCTTCATAATTTTTTACCTGTGAAAGAGGAAATGGGACGATGAAGATCTCGAAGTTGTTGTCGCCGGAGAAGTGTTCACGTCGACTGATGGTTGAAAGTCGAAAAAGAACTCGCCCGACTATTTGTCGCCGGAGGATGAAGGGAGAAATTTTGCAGAACTGTTGGTTGGGAGAAAGTTGAGAGAAGTTATCTCGAGAGAGAGAGTAGTTGATTTGGATTGAAGAGGGGTGTGGGTTGGGTTGATTTATATTTTTGAAAAAGATTAGAAAGTTTTGAAAATATTAATCAAGTTCACAATTAACTTAATCAAGTTTCCTAATGATGTTTGACCCTTTAAGCTGGTCAATGTTACCAATCCTTTATTCAAGATTTAAAAGACATCTTTCCTTCAATTTTCTCAAGTTACTTAATTATAAGCTTATAACTATAAGTGAGTCTTTCTTATTAGCATTAATTGACAATTTATTGAAAAAAATTGATTGTAAACATATTATAACGGATTAAATTACACTGATAGTATTTATATTTTTAAACTATTAATGTATACTACTATAATTTAAATCATAAATTTAGTTGTTGCAGTAGTTTCCCACCCTCCCCAAAATAAATAAATCAGCTCAATGCATTTCCTCACCTAACCCCAAAACCACTTATACTCATGCGTGTGACGTTGCTTTTTTGAAATAATTTAATTATGTGCCTCATGTAATTAATGTAATAATCTAATGAATTCCATCAAAGTTTTCAATGAAAACTATGGAGTTGAACCCTTTTACTTAGCTTAATCAAATTATACACTATGTAGTAGTCGGTGAATACATTGTAATATATTATATCATCAATATGGGTTGTGGTGCAACGGATGGGGTTGTTCCACCCTTAATCAGAGGTCGAGGGTTCGACCCTAGGCATGGAGAAAACTCTGTTGGGAGCGCTGCCCCTGAATGGAGCCCTACCCGGAGCGAATTCGGATTAGTCGGGCTCCAATACGGGCACCAGACACCGAACACCGGATGAAAAACTAAGAAAAAATAAATTAATAAATAATTAAATATATATATATTATCCAATTGTTACAATAACATTATTTAGATACATCGTACAATATATTCTAATGTGCATGAGAAAAGAAAATTTCTAACTAGACGTAATGCAATAAATAAAAGTATTTTTAATTGAAAGTTGTACTAATTATGATTATATTATTGGTACATGTAAGATCAATTATTATACTATTACTAGTTGAACAGCACGTGTCTCTTACGTCTGATTTTTTATTATTTAAAATTAAACGATTTTATTTATTCTAAAGATTTTTAATTAAGTGCAAAAAATTCAAATCTCTTCTCAAATATTTCTCACTTTTGTGTTTATCATGCAGTAGCTCTTTTCCTTACTGCTAGAGATTAAGAGAGATGCATCGATTTAAATCATATTTGTAGTACGATTTTTTTTTTATATTTAAAATCTTGCCTTATTTTTAAAGTTAAATCCTTAGAAAATCATTGATTACTTAACTTTTACAAATTTGATATTTTTTATAATTTTCTTATTTAAATACTTTCATATTTATTTCTAGATTTTTTAAAAAGTTGATTTAGAATTCTTAAACTAATGAATAAGGTATTAGTGGTCATTAAATCTGATAAATTCTAATAAGAAAAGGTTTTACTATAACTATTTGATTAATTTCAACTTTTAAATATTAAAAAATTAATTAATTTCAACTCTTAAATATTAAAAAA
This sequence comes from Capsicum baccatum var. pendulum, assembly GCA_030864225.1. Classification (NCBI taxonomy): domain Eukaryota; kingdom Viridiplantae; phylum Streptophyta; class Magnoliopsida; order Solanales; family Solanaceae; genus Capsicum; species Capsicum baccatum. The sequence goes on from CM061551.1 coordinate 93,802,416, forward strand.
ATAATGAAAAGATATTTTGTCTAAAACAGAGACTTTTAATGAAGGCAAAAAGTTCAAACAATATTTATAAGGTCCTTCACACTTTTAATATAACTAGTTTAGGTGTACGCGCCTTACACGTGTATCTCACTTTAATGAGTTCAAATATTACATTAAATAGAATATTTGTTTAAATAAAAAAGATAAATATAATAATTAAATTTAATATCTTTTGAGTATGTAAAGATGGAGAATTTATTTATTAACCTAATCTTTACCAAAAATATTTTTAAAAGTCGATCGGCATTCATCTACCATCTATAAATTGCAACAAAACAATACAATGATAAAGACATCAAAATAATATAATTAAATCTAATTTTCACATACAAAAATTTTCTCAAAGTCGTACAACACTCATCTACCACCCGTAAACAATAACAAAATAATACGATAATAGAGATATAAAAATAATACAACTAAACCTAACCTTTACATAAAAAAATTTCTTAAAGCACCAATATTTATTTATCACTTGTAAACTGCAACAGAATAATACGATAAAAGTGATATCAAAACAAGACAATTAAACTTAAATTTTATACATAAAAATTTCTCAAAGTCGATCAAGATTCATCTACGAATTGTAAACTACCACAAAATAACAAACTAACAGAGATATTACGATAATACAATTAAACCTAACTTTTACCTAAAAAAAAAATTCAAAGTCGACCCATATTCATCTAGCATCTGTAAATTAAAATAAGATAATAAGATAATAAGATAATAAAGATATTAAAACAATACAATTAAACCTAACATTTTACACACAAAATTCTTCAAAGTCAACCGACATTCATTTACGACTTGTAAACTATAAAAAAAAATACAATAGTAATCACAAAACTTCGATTTTGATCCAACTAATTCTTGTTTGAGCGAAAATTTTGACCATAAAGAATGATTTTGAATGAAAACAAAGAAGATATATATATACACATGTTGAATTCTATCATGCTGACAAAACAGTAAAGAAGTTAAGGATTAGAAAATCAAGCATCCACCATCTAGACATGCAGCGGTGATTTGATAACGAAAAGTACTAAAAAAAAAATTCTCCGTTTGATAAGAAATTCTCATATCATTTGTTTATTTTTGTCTTATGTAATTGTTTATATAAAAAAATATATACATATAATTTTCATCTCTTTTTTATGTGAAGTTGTTAAAAAATAATTTCTAAAGATGTTAAATTTATTTGATTCCTTATTACTTCTGTTCTCTAATTTAACGTATATCTCAATATTTAAAAATATTTCTTTAATAAAGTCATATTTTAGGAGTATTTTTCTAATTGAATAGTAGAAAGTAAAATATTAATTAATTCTCCTGTCATATATTTTAGGAGTCCCATATATTTTAGGAAGTCTGATAGAAATAAAAAAAAAATAATTAATTCCCCTGCCAGATATTTTAGGAGTCCCATATATTTTAAGAAATCTAGTTAACATAATAAAAATAATTAAATACTAAATTAAAAAAATAGTGAAAAGACAGTTTTGTCTAAAGAAGAGTCTTTTAATGAAGGGTAAAAAGTTTAAATCACTTTTCTTAGCTCACTTTTAATATATTATAGATATAGATTATAGATTACAGATTATAGATATAGATTTTATATATATATATATATATATATATATATATATATATATATATATATATATATATATATATATATATATATATAAGAGAGACTTATAGGCATGCTTCATAGGCCAAGAAAAATATTTATCTTTTTTCTCCTATTTTTAAGTTTTTTTTTTTAATATTTTACAAGTCATTATATTTATGAAGAAGAAAAAATTACACATTGAATAAGAAAAATAAATGGCTACTAATTAAGCAATTTATTTTTGCCTATTCATATTCTATTTTTCGTACTATATATAGTCTTCTCATTTTTTGGGAGGGTCTTATGACATGTTTTTTTCTCTTCTCCTTTATTTTCTTTTTACTTTTTTGTTTTAATTTTGTTTTATATCTTTGATTTTAATGTATATTAGCATCATCTTATAAAAAGGATAGATGAAGTTGTTTGATATAAAGAGGTAGCAATAGCATTTCACAATATTGTCATATGTATACTAATGTGTGACTTAAATCTCATTCTTGATATATCCTTGAATCTTTAAGTGATATTACATAAAATCTTGACAATTTTGTTAATTATATTTTATCCCGATTTTTTGAAATGTGATACATATGTTATATAGTGATACGTATAAAAAAGTGATACATTTGAAATTAATAAGATATTTATTTAAGAAAATAATAGATTCTCTTTTATTCATTGTATTCTTTTATTTAAGTAAAAATATCTAATTTTTCTTCCTTTTTAGATTTAATTTAGGTGTTTTAATTATATTTCTCTTTTTTCGTCTTTAATTAAAATATATGTTTTTTTGTCCTTTTTTCTCTTTTTTCGTCTTTAATTTTAGTCTGCTTTTTTAGATTTAATTCTAATTATGTTTCAATTCTGCTTTTAGTCTTATTTAAAAAGAATATTATTACTTTTGTTTCCTACATTGACTACATCATTACCTTTCATTAATAATATATGAATCACCCATAACACCATATATATCATCCATTACTATCATATGAATTACCCAATAATTGAAATAAATAATTTATCTACCATATGAATTACCATAATATCATATATATGAATCACCCAATAAGTGAAATAAATAATTGTATCTACTATATGAATCATTATAATACCATATATATGAATCACCCAATAATTGAAATAAATAATTGTATCTACCATATGAATCATCATAATACCATATATATCACCCATTAATATCACATGAATTACCCAATAATTGAAATAAATAATTGTATCTACCATATGAATCACCATAATAAAATATGTATCACCCATTAGTATCATATGTATCACCCGTTAAAATCATACAAAATGTACCTATCGTATGAATTACCATAATACCCATATAATTATACCATATTTACCATTCATATGAATCATCATTACAAAAATAAACATGTATGAATAACTAAATAAATTTTTATATGTATCAATAGAGTTTTTTTTTTTTTTTTTAAATAGGAGAGATTTTAGGAGAGGAAAAAAAAAGTTGCATGCATTAATGGAGGAGAAAAAATCAGGAAGGAAGATGATTTAAGCATTAATGGAGGAGAAAAAAATCACGAAAGAAGATGATTTAATCATTAATGGAGGAGAAAAAATCAGGAAGGAAGATGATTTAAGTATTAATGGAAGAGAAAAATCAGGAAGGAAGATGATTTAACTGTTGATAATTAGGGGAATATTTTAGTGAAGAAAATCTTGAATGAATTAAGGTGGAGTAAAAATAGGATGTGGGGTTATTTTCTTGATATGTATTAAGAGTAAAGCTGAAAAATGGATTTTTATGTAAATTCTAAAAAAATAAGGGATATTAAGTAATATAATCTCTTAAGTATGAGATTTGTGTAATTTATCTTTAACTTAAACTAATCTTTATATTACCCGATCCCTTTCCAAATATAATATCCGCATATATTATAATCTGTTATTTTACAAAATAAAGTTCAGCAGAATATAATTTGTATAATTTAAACAAATTGAATACCTTTATTACATCTATATTTTTTCGCCCAATTATAAGATCATCATATTCTGGTCTGATCTGTCAATACAATTTATTTCTTCTACAATGGATATGAACATTGCCTTAATGATCCTAAAATAATCAGGCCTACTATGTATATTGTTGGTTATAGAAAGAAAGTATTATTCAACTGAATCCGATCTCATCAATCCTCACTTTTGCTTATTTCATTATTAGTAGATTTAATCTTAAAATTATCATTTTTATTCTTAATGAGAAACTTTTATAGTGATTTGGTCGTTACAACATATTTAAGAGAGTAAATTTAAAAAGTCTTGTCATTTTTTTAAAACTCTAATATTGTATCAAGTTAAACTATTTCATTTAAATTAAAGTGGATAAAGTACTTTTTATTGGTTAAAAAATGTACTGTGCCACTGCAATTTGCACGTATCTTCATATTTCAACTTTGATTAAATTTTTCATGAACCTTAACAGTCATGTTACACTATGAAACATAGCAACATGGAAGTCTAATAAAATAAAGAAACAAAAACCTGAAAATGCACACAATCTTGTTTGAATGCATGTATCTATGTAAGAGAAATGAAAAATGCACGCAATCTTGTTTGACTTCTAAATTAAATATATTATTAATCCTAGCTCGTTAACAGAAAATTTTGGCATATATTGAATGATTGGCCGAGCAGAGTAATAATCTGAATATATTATCCAGGTCAAAATTGGACCAATCATATTTTACACTCAATTAATTACATTGGAATATCAAGATTTGAACTTAGAGGTAGGTAAATATAAGTTACCATATTTGAAGAAAAATTATTCGAAGTTTTTTAAAAAGTCAAGATGTACTGATGCTATTTTTATGTGAAGCTATAAATAGGTAGAGGTCATCGGATAAAATTTTGCAGTGATATATAGAAAAAAGAGTCATTAACTATTTCTCCACCTTTATCATAGAATGGAAGGCATAAAGAAATGTGAAGTTATAAACAGGTAGAGGTCAAATGTAAAGTTATAAACAGGAAGAGGTCATCAAATAAAATTTTGCAGTAATACATAGAGAGTCATTAACTACTTCTCCATTGTCATTATCATAAGTTTTAAACAGAAATGGAGATAGGAACACTTATTTTGACAAGTGTTTCTTTCCATCAAAAGTCCTTAAAAATATTTTTTATTTTTGACTAATTAATTTAAAATACATTTTTTGGCAAAAATTGGAATATTTTGTGCTTGGCAAATATTTCTAATGGAAAAGAGCCAAAGATACTCGTATGAAAATAACTCATAAACACTTTCAATTGAGTTATTGGTCTAAACATATCCCTAACTCATTTTTTTTCTGAATACCGTTCAAACTAATACTTTAAATCTCATGTTTTTTTTTTCAATTTTAAAAAGACCTGTGGCTTATGATATATGATTTAGTTTAAAAATTAAATTACCTACTTTTAATCCAAACTTGCAATCAATTTAGGTGCATTTCAATAAAATTAGTGATACAAAGTTAAATTTTAATAAAAAAAACCTTAAATACATGCATGTACTCACAATAATAATAATTATTTTAAAATTTCTTTTTTGTTCTTACATACTACCACTTGTTTTAGTATAGTATTCTCATTGACAGTTTAACGTAGCAATATTATTATTTATAAAAGTAATGATTTTTACTAGTCATTTATAGGGGTGTTCATGGTTTGGTTAAAAACCGAACCGCGAACTAAATCAAACCGATTAAAAAAAACAGACATTTGGTTTGGTTTGGTTTGGTTTTAAATTTTAAAAACCGATATTTATGTGGTTTGATTTTGGTTTTACTCTAAATAATCGACAAAATAACCAAATCAAACCAAACCGATATATGTATGTATATATATATATATATATATATATATATATATATATGTATGTATGTATGTATACATATATATATAAATTATTTATATATTATTCTTAAATAAAAAATAAATATTTGTTACATTTTAAATTTTAATCATGAATTTAACTTTAACCGTAACTCTTTTAGTCATATGTCTCCATCTAGTTGACAATACGTTATGAGATTCTAAATGATTTTCGCACTTTAAATAACAAATGATACTAATTGTGAAAATTATCTTGTTGTCAAGGAAATTTTACATGTGAATTTAATTAGATTATAAATAACCTCTAATTTTGAACTTTCTTTTTGGTTCCTATTGAGAAAAAAATTTATGTGTTCACCTTTTGGAGGATTTATTATATTGTTTTCTTATATGTAGTTTCTAAATAATTTTTGTAGAAGTGTTCATATGGTGTTGTTCGTAGCTTTGCCTAAATATAACACTAAATTGACATCTTAGTTTCAAGATTAGGGCACAACACTATGTTTGATTGAATTTATTTTTTTTAATTTCAACTTTATCATTAGTCAAAGTTATAAACCGAAAAAATCGAACCAAACCGAACTAAACCGACAAGAACCAAACCGACGGTTATTTTTTTGTGTTGGTTGGTTTGATTTTTGAAATTTAAAAACCGACTAAGTTGGTTTGGTTATGGTTTTGACCAATAACCGACCCAAACCAACCCATGAACACCCCTAGTCATTTATTTGCAATGCATTACCTTGAATATTATTATAAAATTTTTATTTATTAATATGAATATTTGAGTTGTTTAATTCAGAGTACAAAATAATTTTGATAAATATTAGACACGTTTTCTTTTAAAAAAAATAGTGTATTTTTTATCTTTTACCATCTTTAATATTATTTTAAGTGACATTAAAGTCATAAAATTCACTATTAAAATTTTTGGGGCCCTCAAAATTTTGAAGACTTAAAACAAATGCTTTATTAGCCTCACTCTTGAGCTACCCTATTCACATAGATACCCTTAAAACAAGTTGATAACCCATTTGCAGCATATATGGTAATTCTTGGATGCTCAGGAGTTATAACCTTGTGCGTTCATCTTTGTCCTGCTAATAAAGGAAAACTTTTAGGACAATATTCTATAGAGTAACTTGGGGCTTTGAGTTGTAGGTGACAAAAGAGTTTTAAAATGAGGTGTAGGTGACACAAGTCTTAATAATTGAGTGGAGGTGACAATTACTTTATTATGGATTAAGAAAGCTGAGTAAGTTTGAGAATAGCCCAGAAGTTTTTAAATTTACATTTTGATCCAAATGTTTATCTAATATAATGGAAAACGGAGGGAAAAAAGGCGTCTTTCTCTCTTTTCTCATCCATTGTTGTTTTCTCTCTGTTAGCGATTTTTGTTGCTGTTTTATTTATCATCTTCTACTTCATTATCATCTTCAGAACATTGTCATTATTGTTGTTATTGTTACCGCTACTATTGCTATTTGATCAATTTCTTAGGTCAAATTTTATTTCGTACATCACTTTTCACTTTGGCATTACTTCATAGGAGATTTTGGTAAGTCAAATTATGATTTTTAGTTGAATTTGTTAGCTGGGTAACTGCTATTATGCTGTTTTTCCAACAATGGATAGAACTCGATCATGAATCCAATATAAGAGCCATCTGTTTAAATAGATAAATCATCTGTAGCGATAAGTGAGACATCTGTTTCAACAGAAGACTGATATGTTGGATTCATGTTTATGGTTCTATATGTCGTAACATGAATCGAATAGATGGGTCATCTGTTGCAACAGATAATTTTATCTGTTTAAGTAAATTAGTTATCGGTGCAACGTGATAAATATCTATTGCAACAGATTATTAACCAGTTGCAACAAAACCTGAACTCTATTCAAACAAACGTGTTGTCTGTTGCAACAGGGTAAATATCTGTTGCAACAGATTATTAACCTGCTGCAACAGAACCTGAACTCAATTCCAATAAATTGTCATCCATATATCAACCTGTTGCGATAGAATCTGACCTCGATTCCAACAGATTGTCATCTGTTGTAACAGGCAAGTCATCTGTCGCAACAGGTTAATTATTTATTGCAACATGTCACTCATCTATTGGAATCATCTTCAAAGGTGCCTCAGTACTGATACAAGTATGATCATGATCATGACACTTTTGAGTATTTTGTAAGACTAGTCACTAAAGGGCTTTTTTGTCATTTCTCTATTATTTTTAATGTTGTATAAATAGAACTTTGTAGGGTTTATTTTCTTAGCTTATGCTTGATATTGAAGACACTACTCTTGTGAGAGAGAGTTCTCAAAACTTAAATTAGGGCATAGCATAAGGGTGGATTCTCTTGTGTGTTGCAAAGCTTACAACTTTAGTACTTTGATGAATGCCCCTCTTGTGTCATTGTAAGAGTTAGGTGTTTGTTGTAGGAAGTGTTAAAGGTGCAAGAGTGAATATGCTCCTAGGTTGTTAAGACTATATCAACACTTGTCTAACTATCTATCTTTGTTTCTTGTCCTAATCTTGTAGTTTGTGTTGTTGTTGCTCAAGTCGTTTGGTTATTGTGGTTGTAACATTGTTGTTCTTAATTTTTATTGTCATAAAATAGTTTGGTTTGCTGCTGGAAATTAGGTGTTAAACACCTCATTACATGGTGTTCTTGTTGTGTTCTTGAATCCGAGAGGGGTTACCAAAAGAGGTCCATAGTTCCTTGAACTAGTGGACTGTTTTGGTGTTTGTTTTCTTGTGTTCTTGGGCTGTCTTGTATCAAGTACTGTAACATCAATCCCACCAGATATATAGTCTGTTGGAATATATGATTTACCTATTACAACAGATGACTCGTCTCCCAATCTCTATATCCACCAATTGCCTCAAATCCAACCAATCTCTACTCCCGAAGCCAAGAACAAGATAGATCAAACTATCCTCCACTCTACCAAGTCCAACAAGAAGGGCTTGGAACCCAAATACCACCACCAAACCCGAACCCTCTCATCCAAACTCCACTTAACCAAAGACCTCACTATCCAAATCCAATCCCACCACTATAAGCTCTACTTAACCCAAATAGACCCATCCATGTTGAGGGCTATGGTAGGGGAGAACAACATGGTGGTTATGGGCCGTATGATGATGTTTACTTGAGGGAAAAACGAATAAGGGGTAGACATGGGATTTAGACCGAGAGGTAATATATGGCAATCCAAACCGAGATATAGGTCTCAATTCCATCAAAGTGAGCCTTCCTATTTTCAAAGGTGAGAGTGATCCTGAAGCCTACCTTGCATGGGAGTCATCTTGTGACAAGATCTTCAAACTTAATGATCTCACCAAAGATAAAAAAAAGTTGTTATGCTATAGCTCACTTCGAAGGGTATGCTAATACATGGTAGGAGTATGTTAAACGATTTGGGAATGAGATGATTGGGGGACAACCTCCTCCTTGGTTTTGGTTGAAGAACCTTATGCCGCAACGGTACTTGCTCAAGACTTATAGGCATGAGCTTATTGCCAAATTATATAATTTGAGGCAAGGGAGCAAGAGTGTCATGGCTTACTACGATGAATTTCAACAATTGATATTGAAACTTACCACCGAGGCGAGAAAGTAAGTTATGACATTGTGCGCTTTAAGGTTGGGTTAAACAAGGACATCTTCACTCACATGACGCTTTACAAATTTGACACCGTAGATGGCATATTCCATGCGTCTTTAGAGGTTGAGAGGGAGCTCAAAGATAACTCATTCATGGATACCCTACCCGAGGCCACTAAGGGTTTCAAAAAACATCCTCCAAGGTATGAAGGTAAATTGAATTCTACTTCCAATACCAAGGGGTTTTAATGCTTCAAGTGTCAAGGGTGGTGTCACAAGGCTAGTGAGTTCCCAAACCGGTGGAATATAATCCTAAGGGGGGTAGATTGTACTATCTTGGAGAAGAGGTGGGCATTGAATTAGTTAAGAATGATGACAAACCGCAAGATGGAGAGCAAAAAGAAGCTAAAGTGCAAAATAAAAAGTATGGAGAAGATGTGTGTCCGGAAGAAGGAGATTGTGAAGTGCCTTTGTAAAAGAGGTGAGGTTGTGAAATTGTGGTCAAATTCCTCTCAATATGGAGAGGATGATACAAGTATGATCATGATCATGACACTTTTGAGTATTTTTGAAGACTAGTCACTATAGGGCTCTTTTGTCATTTCTCTATTATTTGTAATGTTGTATAAATAGAGCCTTGTAGGGTTTATTTTCTTAGTTTATGCTTGATGTTGAAGACACTAATCTTGTGAGAGAGAGTTCTCAAAACTGAAATTAGGGCATAGCATAAGGGTAGATTCTCTTGTGTGTTGCAAAGCTTGAGACTTTGGTGCTTTGAGAGGTGGATGCCCCTCTTGTGTCATTGTAAGATTTAGGTATTTGTTGTATGAAGTGTTAAAGGTCCAAGAGTGAATATGCTCTTGGGTTTTTAAGACTATATCAACACTTGTCTAACTATCTATCTTTGTTTCTTGTCCTAATTTTGTAGTTTGTGTTGTTGTTCAAGCCGTTTGGTTATTGTGGTTGTAACATTGTTGTTCTTAATTCTTATTGTCATAATATAGTTTGATTTTCTGCTGGAAATTAGGTGTTAAACACCTCATTACATGGTGTTCTTGTTTTGTTCTTGAATCCGAGAGGGGTCACCAAAAGAGGTCCATAGTTCCTTGAACTAATGGACTATTAGGTGTTTGTTTTCTTGTCTTCTTGGGCTGTCTTGTATCAAGTAATATAACATCAATCCCACCAGATATATAGTCTGTTGCAATATATGATTCACCTATTACAACAGATGACTCATCTGTTGAAGTTAGCTTCAGGAGCGTAACATGAATCCCAACAGGTAAGTAATCTATTGCGACTGATTACACATCTCTTGGGATTCATTTACAGCGTTATGAAATCATTATTAAATTTTTTTAACAAATGACTTTATTTAGGTACCACTAATTGAGGGTTCAATAATAATAGGGGTGGATGGCATGGTCAATGGATCGAGAAGAGCAATCGATATGTATGACGTTGGAATGAGGGTGAAATACTAGAGATGATAGCTATGGCAGTCCAAAGTAATGTTTCATATGATGATTTTGTGAACTTAATCATCATTTATTATGGACTGAATTGTCAATAAAAAGAACTCCTCATCAGCTACATGCACAACTTCTTTGAAAATCAGAGGGTACTGCTTTTCAAGATAACCGATTAGGTTTGGTTTTTTACTTATCTTAGTGATTCATCAAGGACAATATTAAGGGTGCACGTGGTTGAAAAGAAGAGAGAGAATGAGAACTAGAACATATAAGAAAAAGAAAAACAAGACATCTTTGATGATAGGTTGGATGATCTAGACATGAATATTCCAGATGATGATCAAACACCTACGCCCGTTGATGCGACCAATACGATAGGTAGTTCTTCTCAATCTACACAGTCTGGAAATCTTCAAGACGATGGGATCGGCTTTTATATTGGAATTTCATTCAAGGACAAGAATGAACTATATACCACTTTGTTTATTTCTTGCTTGAAAAAAGATTTCAGATTAATAAAGGTGATTAATTTAAGCAGTGTCTTTTTCTTCAAATATGCTAATCCAAACTGCAAGTAGTGTTGAAAGCTGTGAAGTACGCAAAGTTCTGACAGATTTGTCATTAATAAATATGAAAATCATCACACATGTGGTTCGAAGCACATCTCGGGCCAAAATCCTCACGCCACGACAAAGGTCCTGGATGAATATTTCAGGAGTAGTTTCCCCAAAGGCAGAGGCCCTTCAACAAGGTTTATGGCCAATCAATGCCTTATTGAATTGGGTGTTCTGGTCAGTTATTGGAAGATGTATACGGCCATGAAGATTGCCAAGGACTTGGTTAGGGGGCCATACGAGAATGGGTATGCATTCCTGGAGGCCTACCATTACATAATTGAGTCTACAAATCCCGAAAGTAAGACAACATTGCATGTTGATGAAAATGAAAGGTTCAAGTACTCCTTTTGTATCCTATGATTCTTGGATTCAAGGTTTTTGACATTTGATAAAAGGCATAGCCGTCGACGGTACCTTCTTGAGGAGCAGGTGTAATGGAGCTCTGCTATCGTCGGTGGCGCAGGATGCGGAGAATCATATCTTTCCTATCGCTTTTTGTGTAGTGAAAAAGGAATGTGATGCCTCTTATGGATTTTTTTTGAACAACTGCGAAGATGCGTTGAAGATACCGAAGAGTTGTGTTTTGTTTTGGATAGGCATCCAAGTATTCCAAAGATGGATTCAATTTTCTTCACTTCAGCTAACTTTGATTATTGCATCAGGTATCTTGGAGAGAACATTCGGACCAACTATCACAACAAAAGGGTCGTGACCTTTTTTTATAGAGCAGCTAAAACATATAGTAAAGAAGAGTTTTTAGACTATTTCAATCAAAAAATGGATGGGAATCTCAAGGTAGAAGAATTTCTCGTACGTGTCAGTTTCGAGAGGTGGAGCTGGGCATTCTGTCCGGCAGATAGGTACATTCTTATGAATTTAGTGTCTTGTTTGAGTTAGAAGTTTAGTAACAATGATGTTGTACTAAGTGATTCTTTTGTATAGGTACAATATTATGATATCAAACATAGCTGAATTGGTGAATTCATTGTTTGGCATTGAAAGAGAATTTCCCATTAGAGCTATGTTTGAAGTAATAAACAAGAAGTATGGACGATTTTTTAACGAAAGTCGTGTGCAGTTCAAGGGCCCAAAAATAACTCGATTTGCTCTCGAAATCAAAAAAATAATATCAACAAACGTCAGTTTGGGGAATAGGTTATTATCTCATAAAATAGAAGATTACAAATGCAGTATCACCGGTCATGGTGATGTTACCATGGTCGATCTTCAAACAAGATCATGTACGTGCATAGTTTTTGATTTGGACAAAATACCCTGTCCACATTCTATGGCAGCTCTTTGATCTCAATACGATCATAAATAAGGAACTGGAGTTTACGAGCACTCCTCTCAATATTATTCGGTGAAAAAATATGAAATGGCATATAGTGGGCATATTACTCCGGTGCCTCCCGAAGAATCTTGGGTTGTTCTAATAAACTTATTGGGAGATTAATACCTCCTTTATATATTGACCCAAACACTATCAAACTAGAAAGAAAGCCATATAAGAGGAGGTGTGGAGTTGGAGGATCATTTTCATAAAGAAGAAACAAGTGCTTCATATGTAAGCGCGCTGGCCACAAAAGAACTACATGCCTGGATCGTAATCCACCATGATCGTTGTAATTGCAAAAACTTGTGTTGTTGTTTGTGGTGTACTTTTATATATTTAAATCATTGTTGTGAACGTAATGTTATCATTTATTATATATAAAATATCCTTTTTAATAACTTGTGCATCAATAAAATAAAGGCAAAACATGAACTAAATAATACAACAGACCACAAGTATTTTCAACAGATTACCCATCTAAGGCAATAGATGGACATTAGCTGGAAGAACACAACATAGTTCTATCAAACTGGAATGTTTTACTCCAACATATGATAAATTTGTCACAACATATGGATAATATGTTGACAGAAACCCAACCAATGACCAATCTATTCCAACACATGGGCCATTTGTTGAAAGAACTAAAAAGCCAAATTTACTATTTCTACTAGATTCAAAATTGCTCTTTACCTCCAACCGTCGACATGTTAACATGTATAAAAGAAGAAATAGACAGAATAAAAATTGAATAAAAATTAAAAATCCAAAGTCGACTAAAAATAATTTTTTTCATTAAACGAAAAACAAAATACATTAGGTATAGATCCGATATAAAAAAATTAAAATACATACGCTAAAAGAAAAAACATTCTAATTATTGTTATTATCATCATCATCATTAATGACAGCCGGCCAATCAACTAAGCAACAGGGCCCTCATCAGCCTTTGCATCTCTCTGAACATCGTTGCTCTCACAGCGACCAACTCCTTCTGCAGGTCATTAACCTGTCTCTGAAGTTCTCACACTATGTCTCACAGAATAGCAATGTCCCAAACAGGATCATTCATATTTAGAATACGCATGAATTGACAAATGTAAAGAAAAGAGTCCAAGTGTAATACAACATATACTACAAACTAGTAGATTTACATCGAATAAAAACTTACCTCAACGACAAAGGAATATGCTCTTTGAAGAGAAGTGGTTGAAGATGTCACACGTAAAGAAAAAATGCAAGAAATAAATAAAGTTTAGCAGAATAAAGATTAAGGAAGGACCTATTTATAGATGATTGAATCTGGATGTGTAATGACAAAAGACATGTCTGTTAAGCTCCATTGTATTAATTACATTCAAATTGGTGGCATTTTGTTTTCTATAAAAAGTCGCGACTTTTATTTTACATCAATCCTTCTCACCTTTACAAAATGGTTTTAAGACTTGATAACAACCGTTATTATTGAGCTGTTGCAACAGATCGTCCATCTGTCATAATAGATTTACCATCTGTTGCAACAAATTATCTATATGTGCAATAGATGAGATATTTATTGCAATATATATATTAATTGTTGCGACAGATGGACCATCTTTTGGAGATGTTTTGATTTCTTCTAACAACCGATTCATCAGTTGTAATAAATAGAGAATTTGATTCATCAGCTGTTTTGAATGTGTTAGATAAAAAGTCACCACTACCACTTTTTTAATAATTATCACATGCGTGCAGATTAATAAACATTGTCTAGTCTATCGCAATAGATTTACTATCTGTTAAAACAGATAGATCATCTGTTGCGACAAATGGACCATATATTGGAAAAGATGTTTTGATTTTTTTTAACAGCTGATTCATCAGCTGCAACAGATTGAGAATTCGGTTCATCAGTTGTTTTGAATGTGAAATATAAAAATTCATGACTCTTCACCTCTTTTTTAATAGTCATCACATGCATGCAGATGAATAAACAATGTCTGGCCTGTCATAACAGATTTACCATCTGTTGCAACATATGAATTATCTATTGCGACAGATGGACCATATGTTGGAAGAGATGTTTTGATTTCTTCCAACAGATGATTCATCAGTTGAAACAGATGGAGATTTTGATTTATCAGCTATTTTGAATATGTTAAGATAATAAAGTCACGACTCTTCAAACCTCCTTTTTAATAGTCAACATATGTATGCAGATGAATAAACAACACTGTCTTGATGGGGTAAGAATAATAAGGTGCGTGCAATGGATCCACTTTTATGCATGGGAGCTATGTATTATTGATCAGGTATCGTGACAGACACACATAAAGTGAAATTATTTTGTGAATGCAGTTTTTTATCGATTAGACACTGATCCTTCAAACAAGATTTTGCATTGTACAGTTTAGTTTGATAGGTGCGAACTGATAAGGCCAAAGGGTTCCAAGACGGTGGTGTCGATATCCTATTACAATTTAATGCGGTCTATGCTCATATTTTTGTGTCAAGTTTGGGGAAGGGTTCAAGTTTTTGGTAGTAGTGTAAATATCCAATAGTGATTGGACCGATTTAAATGTTCCAATGGACATCTTAAAAGGCCTTCGAAGCCTTACACTGCAACAAACAATAATGGAACCAATAGAAATTCACCTGGTCAAAATTTATATAGATGGATTGCTGGAGGAGACTTTTATACAGCAAAAGGTGCTTGGGGGAATACCTGTGCGAGAAGGAGGAGGAAGAAAAGGCCATATATCATCTCAGACATTATTTAAAAGTAAATATAGGGAAGAAAGTAAGGAACTTCTAGAGAATCTAGCCAATGAAATTGACATGAGAAATGAAAAAACTGAATGAGCTTCAAATGTAGAAGTGTATCCAAATATAAAAATCCATCAGTCGTTGAAGAAAAAGAGAAATGGTCAATAGGACTGGAGCTGGACACTTTGCTCAAGAATGCAACTAGTGAGTGTGGCCTGAATGAAGACTCTCACAAAGTGTAGGACCAAAACTCTAAGAAATAAGCTTCGGGAGCATAGGAAATTGGTATGATTGTCATTCAAAATTAAAACCTGAACCAACAACTCCTAAATTAAAAATAAAGGAAGACAAGGCGCCAATTTATAAAGTCTCACTTGCATGCCATGCCTTCTATTTGTGGCTAAGATCAGGTCAATGGCCGTAGAAACAAAAAGGTCTGAAGTTGGGCCGAAATCCCATGCCTTGTTATTTCCACTGCCTTTGACCTAACCAGAGCCGTAAGCACGAGGCATGGGATGTAAGTTTAACTTGAGAAATTCCCACCTTGTCTTGATCCCGTATTTTTAATTCAGGAGTAGTGGTTTAGGTTTCAATTCTGAACGACAATCTTGCCACCTTCCGTGCTCGTAAAGATGCTTTCTTAGAGTTCTAGTCCTACATTTTGTGGGTATTTATTGAGGCCACTCTCGCTAGTTGCAGTCTCTATCAAAGTGACCAGCTCAAGTCCTTTTAACCATTCTTCTTTTTCTTCAACGACTGATGGATTTTCATTTTTGGATACACTTTCACATTCACAGCTCAACCAATTTTTTGCATTTTTCATGTCAATTTCATCAGCCAATTTCACTACACTTTCCTTTCTACCCTGTGTTTCCTCTTAAACAAGGTATGGGGTGATATATGACCTTCTCTACGTCCACCTTCCCGCACAGGTATTCTCCCAAGCATCTACTATTGTATAATAGTCTCCTCTAGTAACCCACCAGAGGAATTTCTATTAGTTCTATTGTTGTTTGCTGCAGTACAAGGATTTTGAGGTTTTCAAGAAGTCCATTGAGCCATTAAAACCGGTCCAATCATTATTGGATATCTACACTTTCGCCAAAAACTTGAACCCTTCCCCAAACTTGAGAAAAAAACATGAGCATAAATGGTCATTAAATTATAATAGGGTATCTACACCGCCTACTTGGTCCCTCAGCCTTACTATTTCAAATCTTACAATCTTAATAGTAAAATGCCATATCTTGTTTGAAGGATTAACGCCTAATAGGTAAAGAACAAACATTCACAAAATTATTGTACTAGATGTCTGTTTTCACGAGAGGTTGATCAGTAATACATACCTCCCACATATGAAGTGGTTCCATCTGCAAATAGCTTATTCCTCCGAACCCATCTTTACTCTAGTCTTTAATGCTGGTTGGGAAAAAGTAGATCCAGTTTCACTTTCTTTATCTGTAAAAAAGAGAAATACATTTAATTTCAAATAAGAGAAGAACAAAAAGAACATTACAAAAGGGTAACACAAAATTAAGTGAATCAACAGATGACCAATTTGATGCAACAGATTGCCCATCTGCTCAACCTATGAGGCATCTATTGCAACAGATGGATGACATATTGCAATTGATGGTTTATCTGTTGGAATAAATCAAACCAATCTTACTACTGGTTTGATTTCTTTAAACTATTGCTCTATCTATACAAAAGGGTAACACAAAATTGAGTGAGCTAACAGATGACCAGTCTGATGCAACAGATTACCCATCTGTTCAATCGATGAGGCATTTTACAATAGATGGATGACATATTACAACAGATGATTCCTCTGTTGGAATAAATCAAACTAGCCTTGCAACTGGTTTGATTTCTTTAAATAGTTGCTCCATTTGTATAAAAGGGTAACAAAAAATTGAGTGAATTAACAGATGACCAATCTGATGTAACAGATTACTTATCTGTTCAACCGATGAGGTATTTTGAAATAGATGTATGACAAGTTGTAACAGATGGTTCATCTGTTGGAATAAATCAAACCAACCTTGCTACTATTTTGATTTCTTCAAATAGATGCTCCGTCTGTTCCAACCATTGATTCATCAAACTATACTGACAACAAGGTTTTTTAAGCTCTCCCAATAGATGACTTTTTTTGCATGTTTTAATAAAAACAATGGTTCGTTCATTCAAGACTTAAAAATCACCTTTCCTTTAATTTTCTCAAAAAATAGGAAACTGGTAATAGGTAAATCATTAGTAGCAACAGATGTAAATATCTAATTTAAATGGCATACAAAGAAGAAGATGAGATGAAAAGAGCAATAGTGAACCATACCTACAATGTGAAAAAAGTAAAGAGATCAGAACATTCAATTCAGTCGAGAAAAGATATTGATCAGTTGAGATATGAAAGGATCCTCATTTAAAATAAGAAAGAAAAGAAAGGAAAAGGGAAAAAAAGAGAATGGAGAATAAAGAAGAGTGATAGATGAGTTAAGTCTTACTTTATGGCTGAAGGAGAGAGTATTCTTCTAGATATGGGTTTTAAATATTCATTAATATCTTTTGACTTTTGAGGGGCACGAGAATACGGTGACATTGAAAATATCAGATAAGACTACTCACTCAGGAGATTTTTAAGTTATCCAAGTAATATTTTTTACCACCTTAGTATTTTAACTTTTTTATCTCGGACAGGAAATACCTAAATTGCTTTAAAAGGGGGGTTTAAAACATTTAAGTGCAACAGATAACAATTTCTGTTAAAAATTTCCAAAGCTCGGTCATCTATCGTAACAGATACAACATTTGTCTGATAATTTACAACAGAATCATAATATGTTGCAATAAATAACTTAATCTATTTGATTAAATCCAACAGAAAAGATATCTGATGCAATAGGTTGAACATTTATTTTTATACAATTTCAATTGATTTCATATGTTAGACTAATACCTTAATTTATCAATTAGGACCAGGGGTGAGTTCTCATAGGGTCAACTACAACTTTATTTAAGTCTTTTGGCAATTGCATGATAAGACGATATTGTGTTCCTCCCAACTAGAGTTGTCGATCGATCACTCTAAGCTGAACCGATTATTACTACCTCATATGTTCAACTAATATCTTAATTGATTAATCTAGGACTAGGGGTGAGTTCTCATAGTGTAAACTACAACAGATAGCAACGCCTATTTAATAATTTACAGCAGATGGGTAATCCATTGCAATATGTGACAATCAATTTGATAATTTACAACAGATGGGTAATCTATCTCAACAGATGACATAATCTGTTTGATTATTTATAACAAATAAGTAATCTGTTGTAATAAATGACTTACTCTATTTAATAACTTACAACAGATGGTTAATTTGTTGCAACAGATTGAACATTTATTTTTTATACAATTTCAATTGATTTCACATGTTAGACTAATACCTTAATTGATTAATCTAAGACTAGGGGTGAGTTCTCATAGGGTCAACTACAACTTTAATTGAGTCTTTTGGTAATTGAATGATGAGATGATATTGTGTTCCTCCCGACTAGAGTCATCGATTGATCACTCTGAGATGAACCAATTCTTATTACCTCATATGTTAGACTAATACCTTAATTGATTAATCTAGGACAAAAGAAGAGTTCTCATAGGGTCAACTACAACTTTAGTTGAGTCTTTCAAAAATTGCATGATGGAAGGTATTACGTTCCCCCGACCAGAGTCATCGATCGATCACTCCGATCTTAACCAATTCTTACTACCTTATATGTTATACTAATACCTTAATTGGTTAATCTAGGACCAAGGGTGAGTTCTCATAAGGTCAACTATAATAGATGGCAGTGTTTATTTGATAATTTATAACAGATGGGTAATCTATCACAATAGATGACTTAATTTATTTGATAATGTACAATAGATGAGTAATCTTTTGTAGCAAATAACTTAATTTGATTTATTAAATCCAACAGAAAAGAAGTCTGTTGCAACAGGTTGAACGCCTATTTTATACAATTTCAATTAATTTCATATGTTAGACTAATACCTTAATTGATTCATCTAGGACCAAGGGTGTGTTCTCATAGGGTCAACTACAACTTCAAGTCAGTCTTTTGGCAATTACATGATGAGACGGTATTACGTTCCTCTCGACTAGAGTCGTCGTTCGATCACTCTAAACTGAACCAATTCTTACTACCTCATGTGTTCAACTAATACCTTAATTAATTAATCTAGGACTAGGGGTGAGTTCTCATAGGGTCAACTACAATAGATGGGAACACCTATTTGATAAGTTACAATAGATGGGTAATCTGTTGCAATATGTGACAATCCATTTAATAATTTACAATAGATAGGTAATCTGTCTCAACAAATTACTCAATCTTTTTGATAATTTACAACAGATACATATATGATGCAACAGGTTGAACATTTATTTTTATACAATTTCAATTGAGTTTATATACCTAAATTGATTAATCTAGGACCAGGGGTGAGTTCATAGGGTCAACTATAACTTCAATTGAGTCTTTTGGCAATTGCATTATGAGAGGGTTAAAAATTATGCATATATTTTATAATTTTAAAAAATAATTAAGATCAATTCGGACCAAATTAACATTTTCAAAACTTATCATTCTTTTCTAAAATACAAATCTACCCATATAAATCATCCATTTGTGAGAAAAATGTTTCATCATTTCAAATCTCGAGTTCTCGCTCTTTTCTTATCCCCACTCAATTATACAGTACAAACAAAAACTACTCAACAAATTGCTCTACCCTTCGAAACAAATTGATTTTTTTCTCATTTTCGACCATATAGGTGTTATTTTTGACTTCATTCTTGATTGTATCAGTCATTTTGTCTTTCTTTGTAGGTAACAGAGTTCAAGAAGTGTTCTATATTTGTTATTTTTTTCTAAAAAAATAAGGGCTTTTAAGTTAATGATGAAAAATAAAACTTTTAGTTGTATTATCTTCGAGAATGGGTTTACAATTTTGAGTTTTGATGGTAAAATTGTAGGAAGAACTCAAAAAAAATCCTAGTTTCTATCACAGTGTTTCATTGATTGTCATGGTATTATTGGATGGTGTTTGTCGTGTTTATGGTAGTGGTGGTGGTCATCGTCGTGGTGGTGGTCATCGTCATGGTGTCACTGTGGTAGATGTTAGTGGCATTGGTTGGTGGTGTTATGGTGGCATTAGTTGGTGGTGGCTGTCGGTGGTATCGGTATTCATGGTGTTTGTGGCATTGGTTGGTGGTGTTTGTGGTGGTGGTGGCTGTCGGTGTGTCGTTATTGATGGTGTTTGTAATGTATTTTTAAAATTTATGCATACATCAATTGTAATATAATTTTTTCTTTTTTTGTTGTTTGGAGGTAAAATATGTCTCCCAAAAGAAAAGAAAGTGAAAGTGGATCAACGTCTGACCACCCAAAAAAAAAGCTACAGTATAAAGGGATTTGGAGGAGCTTCTGGAACAATCTCAGTTAGGAAAAAGTGAAGCTGAGGAGAAATATAAAAACAACATTAAGAAAGGTGGACAAGGGTCTGTAGATGGTGATGAAGAAAATAAATATGAGAAAGAAGAGGAATTAGAGAGTGAAAAAGATAAAAAGAAGGATCATCAACATGATGATAATGGATCACCAATGGGGCGTGAATTAATATTGACATCCCAGCATGATCCTATCAAAACTTTTAGTATTGACAAGTTTCAAGTTGTGATGCCGATAAATGACCAAAAAGCAGAAGAAGAACTAACAGGTGAAATTGTACTTAAATGTCAAATGGGGAGTAAATTTATTTATTTTAGGAAAATTATGAAGGATGAAAACATAGATGAACTTTTTAAGAAGAGCTGCTTTGGATATTTTCTTAAGCTGCTTTAGTTTTCTACCCGTTTTTATATCTGGATGGTATATTGTCTTCTCAAGAGTAAGATCAAGTACATGGGGGATGATGAAGATTCGAAGGAGGGTGGCAAAAAATGGATGAACTTTGGATCAACTACTGTGGTATGCAGGTTTGTTTGGCTTGCAAGAGTTTGCCATAGTAACGGGATTGAGATGCCATCATCCAGAAGAATCACCTATTGCCAAGGGAACACCCCGCAAAAAATCCAAGGCAAGAAAATACAAGGAAAAAATAGATGGGTTGTTTGACATTGCTCGACGTGGCTACAAATCATCAGATTTGTTGATAGATCTCATGGATAAAACCATACCAAAGCAGTACAAGGAGCAATTATACTTAGTTTGGTTTGCCCATTTGGTTATATTGGTAAGAGACATCAACAATGTCATAGAAGATGATTTATCGGCGCTTGCTGAGGATTTTGATAGAATCAACAATTATCCCTGAGGATATGACAGCTTTTACTTGATTGTCCAATATTTACTGACAAAGCCATCCTCAGGGACGACCATATTATATGGCTTTCCTTGAGCTTTCATGGTAAAATTAATCAATATTTTAACTGATCCATTAATTTATTTTGTATATAGTTATTATGAATTTCGTTTGCTTACTTTCTATTTACATTTTTTAGGCTTGGGTATTTGAAGCCATTTCTCCCTTTCGAAAGCAAGTAATGGATTACCCAGATGAGTTTCTCATCCAAGGATGTTTAGGTGGTTGGTTGCAAAGAGAACCACCAAAATTAAGAAGGTTGATCTCTTTAACCCTCCAGATGATGCAGTACGTCTTCTTCAAGTAAAATAATTTTACTCAATGAAAGATATTGAACAGATGTTATAGCAGGTACAATAGATGTTATATCTGATACGCCAGATGGGACATCTGTTGCAATATATTATCCATCCTGTGCCAACCAACGCAACAGATGGATAATCTATTATTATAGACGATTGATATCTTACATCAGATTATCCATCTGTTGCTTTGGTTCTCTAAACCCAACTCCTAACAAATTAACCATCTACTGCAAATTATGCAACAGATGTGTAATCGTATATAACATATTGTTAATATACATAAAGATCATTTGTTGCATAATATGTAACCAACAAATTACCCGTCTTATGCAACTGGTGCAATAAATTATTAACTGTTGCAATAGATGATTGATATTTTGCATCAGATTATCCATGTGTTGCTCTGGTTCTCTGAACCCAACTCAAATGGATTTTAACCATCTACTACAAACTATGCAACAGATGGGCCATCTGATGCAATATATTATTAATTTGTTGTAGAATTTAACTGTGTTAAAATGTAACCCAACTATGAAAATTATTATATTATATGATTTAAATGTATCTGTCTTTTTTTTCTAGGTTGTGTATCTATGGATCCTGCCTACTGAGAAGGAGTCGTTGATGACTTCTTACATTACTCTGGGTTATATTGATACTATAGCAGACCCAATAGTGGAGTTAATAAAGAAGGAATTGTCTGGAGCAAAATCCATAAGAAGAGCAGTTAGTCAAGGTCAGCCTAATGTTGAGTCTCTTCATGACCAACCTACTAAGGCAGATCCGGGTGTTTCTTCTGGTGCAGTTGTTGGTACTGGTGGCAGGCATACTGATGATTCTACCACTCATGATGATGAGCATGTTGATGCTCAAGAAAAAATAAATATGTTTGAAAACACCCTTTTTTACCCTTACACAGGTCCCTCTCGTTCCTCTTCACCCTTGTGTTCTCGTTGTGAATGCGAAGAGTGCAAGGATAGCTAGGATAAAGTCTTTGAAAAAGTAGAGGCTATCTATAAAGCTATCAAGGCATTCAAATACAAGAGGGGTGTCATACCATCTAAGAAGGTAAGAGAGCTACACACTCCTACAGTGTTGGTTGAGAGGAAGAAAACAGAAAGAACCGACGTACTCTCCAGTCATAAATAAAAAATAATTGTAAATCCTCCCCCTCCAAAAGTTGTTGAAGTTCAGGGGCCATTCAAGAAAGTGGACATATACGTGAAACTTAGCGCCAAAGACAAGAGGGATCTGCGATAGGCCAAGAATGCCAAGCCAGGCGCACCAGATTACCCTAGGCCTCCCTTTCCCCCCCAAGACTTCTAGACTATGATAGATATGCATATGTGGTAAGAGGACAAGGAAAGTTTACTTTTCCTAACCTATCCTTCTACTCTACCCCATGAATAAGAATCTACGCAACAAATGTGAATCTATTGCAATAGCTGGGTATTCTGGTGCAACTGGTAGTGGTTCTGTTACAACTTATTATCCATCTGTTGCATAAGTTTCGTTGGATTATTTATTAAGATAACTTTATGCAATAGATGGACCATCTTTACAATTACTAACCTATTTAAAAATTGACTTCTTATATCATACAATGTTGACAAATTCTTTACCTTATGAGGAAAAGGCAATTAACGTACCCGAAAGCTTATGACGTTGCCGATAGGATAATGGACCTTGACTTCTGCAAGAAGCTCAAGGATAAGTATGATCAACTCAATTCTGATGCGTCATCCTATGGCGCAAAACTTGATTTCTTATTTTCTACATTGGACTTAGAGGAAGAAGAAATGATAAAATATGTTAGAGGGGAGAGGCCAAATCCGCACGGCATGAGCTGGACCGAGGCAAAGAGGATTCTTGCAGTTATTAGCATTAAAAACATACATTACTAATTTGTTAAGATACTACTCAAGGAGGTAAGGATCAAAGTTTATGACTGCAATGAACTTGCCATCGCTGAGGTCAATATTTTTTCCTCGTGCAGCCACTGATAGAGCTGTTACCCATCTTATTGAGGGAGAGTAAACTGATGAATCATTTTCTAAAGAAAGTATTGATGAAGAAATCATGGGATTTTGAAGGTCAAAACAAGGGCATAACCCTTCCAAAAAATGATACTGGTTATGCTATGGCTCGCACGCTCTTGCACACATCAAATGTTTGCTGACCGACATAGAAATGGCTGAGTCAATGACCTTTCTATATGATAATGTTGTAGAAAACCTACAAGAGGTCTGGGATTATGGGGTACTAACGGGATGCTTGGAGCCTGTGTATATAGAAGAGCCTGTGAAATAACAATTTTTTGTTTCAAGTCACACTTCACTTTATTTTAAATTACATGTACATGTAGTGGCAATAATTTTTTTCTGATAAAAGAAAGTTGAGTTTCTTATAATGAAATAGATTGTAAATCTATTGTAAAATATATTCTATCTATTTTGGTATATAATTTATCTGTTGCAATAGACTGGTCATCTGTTGCATTATGATGATATTATTTCTATCTAAGCTAAGTCTAATCTATGGCCATAGTGGGAAGACCTATTTGATAATTTCCAATAGATGACCTAAATTTTACAACATATGCCTAAATCTGTTTGATATTTTGCAACAATTACGCTTGAATATCTATGTGCTCGACAACACCAAACTAGTAGGAAATATACCACCATGAAAATTTCAGTAATTAGACTTGAATATCCATGTGCCTAATAGCACCAAATCAGTAGCAATAATGGCAACAATGTAGTATATTCTTGCTCATTTTTGTTTCTCTTCAGAAGCCTTGACTTTGTTCAACAAACCCCAGATTACCTGATTTACTTGTGAAAGATGTTTTTCTTTATACCAATCAATGTAATCATATCCACCCAATTTCTATAAAAACAAGAACACAATTACAAAATAATTACAAGTCAATAATTAATCAACTAATTAAATAAAAAATATTACCTTTGAAATCTTACAAGTAAAAAACATATTACCTGAATTTTGTTGAGTTCAAGAAGCTTTCAATAGAGCTTCATGACCGCACTTACAATATCAAAATCTTTATCACAAAAAAAAGTGGAAGATGCGCTCAACATTGTCAAGCTCAGTTGGAAAAAAAGGAAAAAAAGATGAAGAAAAGAAAGACCAAATGCAAATAATTTAAAGAATTTGGATAGATAAAAAAGAGATGACAATTAAGAAGAAGATTTAGAGTTAAATTTTAGGAAAAAGATGAATATATAAGACATTGGGGAGAAAAATGACCGTTGGGGACCAAATCAGACGCCAAGTCAGCAAAAAGTGTCAACCTAACACATTTGATGCCTATTTTATTTTACGTATTTAAAATAAACACTGTCTACTTGATACTCATTTTATTTTAGGTGTTTGAACTGAACACTGTCGATGGGTTTTGCCTTTTTTATTTCAATTCACTTTTACTTTTTTACATGTAGTGGCAACTTTTTATGTCCAACGAAAGTTGAATTTTTATAATGCAGTAGATTCTACATCCGTTGTAATAGATATTCTTCCTATTCTGACATATAGCTTATCTGTTTCAATTGGTTGGTCATCTGTTGCATCATATCGGCGTTTTTATGTAAGTCTATCTGTTGCGGTAGTGGAAAGACCTGTTTGATAAATTCCAATAGATTACCTACCTGTTGCAACATATGACTGAATTTGTTTGATATTTTCTAACAGATGTGCTATCTATTGCAACAGATACATTATCAGTTGCAATATTTGAATCTAGTATTCCATTTCAATTAATAAGTTCAAATCTAAGGAAAAAATAAAATTCATAGACAAAATAAAATAAATCAAAGCCTTAAGAAATTAGTTGAAATAAATCAACGAATAAATGAAAGGTAAAAAAATTGTTATGGGTATAGATCTCAATAAATACATCAACAATTTAAGTATTGATGCCAAGGATTCCTAAGGAGGGGTGAGGTTATTACTTTGACAGACTCAAGCTATAAAGATCTACTCAATATGGATAAGTTCAAGTTGTTCTTCATCCGGTGCTATGAAACTTGGCTTTCCTCATCGTGGATCTTTATTGTCGCTTACATATGATTTTTGCGCTTTCTATTTTCCGTATTTCCATAAAAAAGGTATAGTAGGATAGTGTCAATACTATTTAGCAGTAGCTTCTACATCTACCTGGAAAGCCAGAATTGGTCAATGCTAATCACAGAGATACAACAAAACAGAAAAGGATAACTCATCTATTCTAGCAAATCAAACAAGTCTTCCTCCTATTTCAAATTATCCTAAATAGATTATATTTCTGTTGTAATAATGAAACAACTATTGGGAAAAATTTCTACAAGAGGAATACCTGTATGATAATTTTCAATGGATAAACCATTTGTTGCAACATATGACTCATCTATTGCAGTAGATAGGTCATCTGTTGGTATAAACAAAAGTGGTACAAAGTGATGTTTGATTTTCTAAAATAGATGAGACATATATCGCAATAGATACTTTATTTGGTGCAACAAGTTAGTCAATTGTTGCAACAGATGTATATATCTGTTTGATAATTTTCAGTAGATGTGTCATCTGTTGAAAAAGAAATATGTCTCTTTATTAGTTGGAAGACATATATATTCACCTTCTTTAGCTCGTGTTGCTCTCCTTTGGACATTGTACATTGCTCAGTGCAACACACGGACAAAGGAGTTGCAATTTTACTTTTTGGATGCTTGATAATGCCTTGGAAATCACTTTCCTTCTCCTCTTAGCCTTAATCTCTGATGGAGTAGATGGAAATAAAATCCTTTTTGATAGAATGACACCTCTTTTAGATGTCAATTCCTTTACAGAAGCAGTTAATGCATTAATAGTATTAATCACTATATCATGTTTCGCCCTGCAGTCTTGACATTTATATGCAGAACATTCGCTAGCAGATGCAAAATCTGTATAACCAGTATGATCATACTCATAATGGCTTATTTTAAATACTGTAAGAAGAGCATCATTACCACCAAAAGCAGCACCACTACCACCACCAACAGCTCCATCACCACTAAGACCATCAATAACAACAAGCCCACCCTCCAAAATTGTTTTTCTTATAATGGTTATTGCTCCAAACAATTCTATTTTTATTCTAGCGATGACCTTAGGGTTCGATAAAGTGTAAACAAGAAAAATGGCATCTTCAACTCTTGATTGGTCAGAACTAGCGACGGATGCACAATCTAACATAAATCATTACATATATTAGAATGATGATTAGATTATTCAAAAAAATCATTAATTAAAATAAAAACTTAATTATAATTATACTTACTGCATCCTTCGGGGGTTAAAGAGATCAAGAAATTTTATATTTTTATCAGTTTTGGCCGACAATCATCTCAAGATTCCTGGACAAGAAACTTCTTCCTGGTAGTTCACTTGTTGTCTCAAATAAGGAATGGTTTCAAATACCCAAGCCTATAAAATAATTCCAATAAATCAAAACCATTATTAAGTAAAAAAATGAATGATTCATAATAAAAGAAAGAAACATTTACCATAAAAATCCATGGAAAGCCATATAAGTTGACTGTCTTTGGCGCTAACGGAGTCAACAAATATTTGACAGTCATTTTAAAGCTTTCATAACCCCAAGAATAATTGTTAAACTCCTCAAGATCCTCAAAGAGATTTATTAAACCAACGCTTATGTTGTTGTTAACATCTCTCTCCCCAAGAATATTATGTACAAACCAACCCAAGCATAATGACTGCATGCTCTTCTTTGAAAGTCCTTTACCTTTCAATGCTTCTATCAATTTTTTATTTTTGAAGCTTAGACCAATAATGAAAACCAGGTCATCATGATCACACGACTTGCCTTTGCCTTTTTTGGGTGTGTGGGGTATTTTTTTGGGTTAGAATAGGTATAACTTGAGAAGGAGGATAACATTTTAGTCTAGTAACTATGAAAAACTCCTTCCAACCAAAACAAACAGGCATGCCATAGTAATTTATCCATACCTCATCCATTTTATCTTTGTTTTCAAACATAAACCTACGTTTGAGAAGTTCATATACCATTTTCATTTGCAAACAAGCATTGTTGTCCTCCGGCAAATCAAGATATTTCCCAAAGTAGTTGTTCCTAAAATAAGCATCCAATTTTTATTTTTGAAGTATTTTTCTGAAGGCGTCGAAAGATTTTCCCATGAATGACTTAACCACGAAATCACCCATATCTGTGGCACCATTGCACTACATTCTCATAGGATAACGATCAATGCTGAAGATTTTGACCAACTCTTTGGCGAAGGGCTATTAACATTTGGATCATCTCTTTTGAAATATTCCTCCTCTCCGTGTTCATTATATTCTACCCTTGATTGAGATAACTCTTGTAAAGCAAGCTCATAGAGTGGTGGATGTAGCCTAGCTGCTTTACTTGGACATGATTCGGTTTCTGTTCTTTTGGGAGTCATATTATCTAAAATTAACAGGAACATAAAAAAATATATTATAGTTGATTAATGCATCGTTAAAAAAGGATAATAGTAAATCTAACAAGCAAAATAATAAAATAACAGTTCCAAGAGATCACTTATCTATTGCACCAGGTAGTATATCTGTTGCAGAATATAACAAACCTATTACAGTGAATGAGCAATATGTTTTAACAATACAAAATATATCACTCATCTTTTAAGATAGATGAATGGTCTGTGTAACATATCAGACATTATTGCAACATATAAGTGATCTGTTGGAATAATTAAATAACCTGTTGCAATGGATGAGTAATCTGATTCAACCATACGAAATATATCATTCATTTGTTGAGAAAATGAATGTCCTATGCAGTAGATCACACATCTATACAACGTCATCTATTGCAACATATGAGTGATCTATTAGGACAGTTAAATAACTTGTAGCAATGGCTGAGTAATCTTTTACGACAATATAAAATATATCACTCATCTGTTGAGAAAGATGATTGGTCTATGAAACAGATCATAATCTATTACAAGATATGAGTGATCTGTCAGAATAATTAACTAACCTACAGCAATGACTGAGTAATCTGTTGCTACAATACAAAATATATCACTCATCTGTTGAGAAAGATGAATGGTTTGTGCAACAGGTCACACATCTATTGCAACACATGAGTAATCTGTTAGAATAGTTATCAACGGTTAATATTATTTAGATTTCTTCCAACATAGGGTCTTCTATTATGGAAGATGAATGATTAGTTGGAAAAATCAAGTCTTGGACATGTCCTATTAGAGGAGTTGATAGGATTTTATCCAACAGGAGGTTCATCTGTTGTATCAAATTATTAATCTGATGGTTCTTCCATTGCATCAGATGGTTAATTAGTTGCATCAGATTTTTTATCTGATGCTTAATCTGTTGCAACATATGGTTAATCCATTACATCAGATAGTTAAACTGTTGCATCATATGCTAAATCTGTTACATAAGATGATTAATCTATTGCATTAGAATTATAATTTATGGTTCTTCTGGTGCATTAGGTGGTTGATGTGTTGTATCATATGACAAATCTGTTACATCAAATGGTTAATATATTACACCAGATCGATAATCTGTTAGAAAAAACAAAAAATAGTAGCATAATTTTGTTCAACAAAAGGACAATAATATCACTATTTTTACCAAGAACAAGAATAGAACAAATCAACCCAAATCGTTATTTTGTTTTTATAAACACAAAGAACAAAAATAAAACTTCAAAAAAATGCAACAAACAACAAAAAATCATAATTCACTTCAAAAAAAGAAGAGAAAAAATACCAAAAATTAGGGTTTTATTTAGATCACATTTCAAATTAAAGTAACAAATACTGAAATTGTTAACCAATACTATAAGAGAAGTTGGCTCAAGTTCCTCTTTTTCTTCAAAACTAAAAAGGCCATAAATTTTTACCTGTGAAAGAAGAAAGGGAACGATGATGAATTCAAAATTGTTGTGGCCAGAGAGCAAGGATATTACGTCGATTAAATGTTGAAGAATTTGAAGCTATTATGGCCAGAGAGCAAGGCTGTTACGTCAATTGAAGGTTGAATCTAAAAGGAACTCGAAGCCCAACTATTTGTTGTCGGATATTGAAGTCGCCAAGGATTGAAAGGAAAAATTTACAGAACTGTTGGTTGGGAGAGAGTTGAGAGAAGTTGTCGAGAGAGAGAGAAAAGAGACTACTGATTTGGATTAAAGAAGGGAACTCAAATCCCAACTATTTATTGCGAAGGTTGAAGTCACCGAGGATTGACAGGTGAAATTTGCAGAACTATTGGTTGGGAGAGAGTTAAGAGAAACTATTGAGAGAGAGAAGAGAGATTGGTTTATTTGGATTGAGGAGGGGTACGGGTTGGGTTGATTTGTATTTTTGAAAAGATTAGAAAGTTTTAAAAATATTAATCAAGTCCACAATTAACTTAGTCAAGTTTTCTAATGATGTTTGATTTTTGAAGTTAGTCAATGTCACCAATCCTTCATTCAAGACTTAAAAGACACCTTTCCTTCAATTTTCTCGAGTAACTTGACATTTCAGCGTGATAGTAAATCTCAAATGTTAGAATTAATTAATACTCTTCCTGTTTCTAAATAAACGGTTATGTTAGTTTGGGCACAACCCTTAAGAACTCGAAAACAAAAATATTTTTAATAATTTATCCTTAATAAATACCTTGAAAAAAATGTACTCTTTAATAATTTCTTGATTATGTAAAACTCTCTTTATTTGGAGAAGGGGCAAAATTGAAACTTGTCATTAATATCTTCTCGATTATGTAAATGACAATTTGTTAGGAACAAAATAAAAATTCTAGAAAACTATTTGTTTTGGAGTGGAGGGAGTAGCTCAATTGCTGAAGTTTCAATTCCCACATTGCAATCCTATTGTTATTAATCTCAACTGATACAGAATCCATAAGAGAATAAGATAGTTCTTGAATGAGGAAGATGAGAGGAAGAATGGTTAACTAACTTAACTAACAACTTGAACTTTCAGACAAATGTGAACTAACTCAACTATTCTTTTATACATAATTCATACTTAAGTAACCTCAACACCCTCAAGCATGGTGAATATGTTGATAAAACCTAACTAGTTCTTGAGATTGTCACGTTGAACTTTGGTCAATTACTTTTTGTGGGAAAATCAATTGGTTTCTACTTCATGTGAATATACTAAGTAGTTATCATACCTTGGTGAATTGTTTCTATGACAAAGTGACAATTAATTTTAATGTGTTTTGGTTTTTTATGAAAGATATGATTAGCTGCTATGTGCAAAACAACTTTATTGTCACTAAACACGGCGGTAGGTTCAATGATGATTATACCAAGATCTTTTAATAATTTCAATAGCCAAGTCAGTTCAGCAGTAGTAGTTGGCAAGCATCTATACTTAGCTTCAACCAAGCTTTTAGAAACTGTTTTTGTTTTTTGGATTTCTAGGATACCAAAGAGTTACCAATATTAATAAGAAAGCATGTCACCGACATCCTAGCTAAGAGACATGCAACCCAAACTACATCATAGTATTAAGTCACATAATATATTTTTTTGCTTGACATCAATAGACTTGTCCTGGTTGTGAATTGACATATCTCACAACTCTGAGAGCAATACCCATATGTGATTTCTTTGGAGCCTATAGGAATTGACTTAGAGTTTGCACTGGATATGCAATGTCAAGTCTTGCAACTATTATGCAGAGCAATTTTACTATTAGTTTTTAATGTCATGACTCGATACTATCCCTACTCATAACACAATGCTTAGAGTCATAAGTGATCACAAGCTAATCTATGGCCTGACATAACACTAAGAATATTGTATTAAATAACACGGTGTGGAAGCTAAAATTTGAATAATATAAGAAAATGAAAACCAAATGTCAATGTTAAAACAAAATGAAAATCACTGAACATAATATAAATTTGAATCTCTACTGTCTTTCTAAAAGCCTTTACTAAGACGAGTTGTTGGGAAAAACCTTCCGCTAACCCTGACTATCTGAAAAAAAATAAAGTAAAATAAAATACTTATACTAGTCCTTGAATGATGAGGACTATCCAAAGTACTATTGCTGATGTAGTAGGAGATCTTACTATGCGTGATCTAGATGTTGAACGTCAAAATCTATATTATGAGACAATATAGTGCAAAAGAAAGCATGCGATCAGTTGTTTGAATGTACTGAGTATGTGATATAATAAATAGCTTATATAAGATGATCATGATGCATATGGCATAGTAATCTGATGCAATACCAAGTAATAAACATGTACTAGATGATAAGTTGAATAACAGAATAGAACATCATGCAAGTATCTGAATCTAAACCATGAACTGTGAACTATAGGATATGGATTGTGAGAGCTACCATAACCAACATACCCCAATCTGAGCTAATTGAGGTCCAACTTGTAACCTAGCTGGAAGGGTGTTCAGTACTTTGTCAAGGGTACAAAAATTGAATAACGTGAATCCACTAGACTAACATTAAAAAGGACTAAGGTATTAAGCCCGGTCGGATAGGTGACCCTTTAGAACCTACAGTGGCACCGTAGTTCTGGGATTTAGGGACTTCTACTAAGGATTGTAATACCCCATATTTCCTTAGCTTAGATTAACTCTCAGTACATAAGTTATCTATAAGTTAAATTGTTCTTTTCCCATGATTTTAACACGTTCAGGTATAGGATTTAATCCCTAAAAACGTCTTAAAGGTCATTCTTAATCAATTTTTACCTAAATTAAAAGCATTCTCTCTCAAGAAAACAAACCCTAGATCCAAGAAATCGAGGTCAATCTCAAGAAATTCTCTAAGAACCTTCAAGAACAAATATTCCAAGGTATGTTAGGTGTTCATCTATGGGTTCCTTCCACCCATAGAGTCTACGACTCCATTTTCAAACTACAAGATTGTTGAATTATGAACTTCCATGTTTGAATTGAATTGAATTTATGTTCATCTTATTGTTGGGTCTTAGTCCATGATTAAATTGCAAGATTTCATGCAATTAATCATTATATGTGTTGAATTACATGATCTTCATGATAAACCCTTCAATTTGCAAGTTGATTGATGTAGCCATGATAACTATATGTGTTGATTATTGTATAACTCAATCATGCTCCCCATGTGTTTGATAAAATGCCTAGGTGAATGAAATAGTGCCATTATAATATGATAGTATATATTCCCCATTCATGCATAAGTATATGCCTTGCAAGTGTTTGATAAAATGCCTCTATGGATGAATTATGAACAAGTGAGCAATGTTATGTTATTCAAGATTATACTATGCGTTACTTTTCATGTTATCGAGTCCTGGGGATATTTAATACCTGATAATTTAGTTGTTTACCTAGATCCAGTGTCAGTTACAGAATAGTCTCAGTTATGTCATGATCAGTACTACTCTCAGTCAATTACAGAAATCAGTTAGCTACATAACTCAGGAAAACTCAGTAATTTCAATATTAGTCCAGTTCAGTTCAGTTTGATCAGTTTAATATCTCTCAGTTAGGAGTAGGATTTAGCACCAAGTAAACCCAAGGACGGGGGCTCACCTACCAATAGAAGGTGTGATCCTTAGACGTAATCCTAGCATTCCAGAACTATGTAGCCAGCATAAGTTGAGACATCAAACCTGCCAGTCGAGGGTTAATGAGGTGTTTTAACCTTCCAGTTGAGGGTTCCACCGCTCTTATTAGAGTACCTTCTAGATGAGGGTATCTCTTCAGTTGTCTTTACCCGTGGCACGGTATTGACACCCTTCCAATTGGGGTTATAGACTGGACCCCAACTCAATTATCTTTTCTTATTTGGGGTATGTCGATTAGATGATTATCTCCCACAGTTTTAGTTTTAGTCTTCAGAATAGAACTCAGTTCAGTTCTACAAAATCAGGACTATCAGATACAGTCAATCTGTATCATTAACTTCAGATATCAATTACTCAATTATTAGAACTCAGTACTCAGCTTCAAAAAAACTCAGTTACAGTATGTATTTATATGCACAGTATTGCATACTCAGTATTTACAATAGTATCAGTTATCCATGTACTCTCATGTTCAGTTAGTCTCTATCATTCAATCAGTTATTATTCATGTATATGAATCCTTGCATTCAGCCTTACCTCATCTACCATACCAGTACATTCCACGTACTGACGCATTCTCTTTCTTTGCGCTATGATGTCTTATACCATAGGTTTGGATGCTCAGGTTCCTAACCACAAATAGTTAAATCCAGATTTAGCCAACAGTAGTTTTAGTAGTGAGTACTCATCATTCAAGGATATTCTTTTATTTCATTATTTTAGTAGACTCGGTATTTCAGTAGATGGAGTTAGTTAGGGGACTGTCCCTTTAACTTCACTTTCAGACAATTTAGTTAAAGGCTTTTCAGACTAGTTTTCAGACAGTATTCATTTTTATGGATTGTTATTTCAGATGTTATACCTTATCAGTATCTATAAATTTTGAACCTTATGGCATTTCAGCCTATTTTCTACATTTATTATAGTATATTTATTCATTCCTCACAGAAGATATCAGTTATGGGATAGCTTATGGTCCTTCGGGGCCCCAAGCATCGTGTAGCATCCGGGGTACAGACTCGGGGCGTTACGAAGATCTCAGCCTAACTGACGGATAATTCTTCATCCTTGTGTTTGGTTGGTGGTATGTACTAATCTCAACTGAATGACACTAATAACTGGAATGCATAATAATAGTAATATTCTAAAAATTGAAAATAAATGCACTATCTATGGGCATTAAAATGCACTATCTAAGGGCATTAAAAAGATGTAAACTAGAGGATAAATTACTCATAAGTATATGCATGAAATCGTAGGTCGTCGGGTGTTTATAACTCATCATCTCTGGAGAACGCAGCTATTATGGCAATTTTATAAACTCAATGAATTAAGAAATTTCATAATTCAAGTCCAACAATAATGGATTTCACAATATAATTATGGTTTATAATATAGAACTTGTAATGGTATTGAAATTCATGTTAAATCATGGATTTATAATTCAAGGAGGTCAAGGAACTAGACTATAGAGAAATTCACAACATTCATGAACTCTAAGTTTGAGGAAAGAACTAAACTAAGAAATTGAGTTAACTTTGGGACTCAATGGGTAAAAGGTGATCCATTGGAGAAATCCCATATACTTGGAGGCAAGAATCTAGAAAAATTATTTGAACTTGAATCCTGAAGTTGAAGAACCGTAATTTTATCTTGGTAAAAGTAAACCACCACTTTTTTGTGTTTTGCTAAGTATCAATTGAATTAGGAGGAATGAGGTACTTAGGGTAATATTAGGATTAATAATTAGCCTTGAAATGACTTAAATGATATATTTTTGATGTTCAAATATTGGAAAATACCAAACAGCCCCCTTAAAACCATGTGGAAAAATGTCAGAGTTCATCCTGACGACGCACATGATGGCCCATGGGGCCTGGCCATGGGTCATGGCCTGAGTCACCATCTGGAACTCATTTTGTGTTTTCCTTAGTAGTGAACATGAGACACCTCATGGACTGTGGAGCCTTATTATAGTTCTTCAGTTCTACTGACAGCCCATTGTTGACAGCTTGACAATGCTTCAGTAAAAATGGCCATAACTTTTTATCTGATATCAGACTAAGGAAATACTAGATGCATTTGAAAGATATCTAATATATATATATATATATATATATATATATATATATATATATATCAATTGGTGGGTATTTAGTTCAAAAATACTTCAGAATCAAGAAGTTATGCTCGTTTGAAATAGACTATAGCAATAATTTTCACAAGAAATCAATCGGTAAGTGGGGGGTTTGACTTAGCTATGAGCTAGGAGTTACCTGTGTCCTTAATACATGTCTAATTCACTTCTCATACTATCAAAATATGAATTTGGATTCCACATATACTTGAAGTATGGTTCTAATCTTGGCTTGAATATTGGGGTGTTACACTATCTCCCCCTTGGGGTCATTCATCTTGTATGAAAACTAACTAAGCTGAAATGTTAGAAAAAGTGTTGCAGTCTCAAACACTGAATCTCTATGATTTGAATGTTGACCTGATACTAAGTTTGTAACTGATACATTGACTGAACTTAACTCGGGTATTCATGATATGACATGCGAGTAACTGGGTGACATAAAACAAAAAGAATTAATTAAGAAAAACTATTACCTCAAGTTGGAAAGGAATTTGAAGAGAAAAGATGGTGGTGTTTGGTCATCACATCTGCCTCTGCTTCCCAAGTATCTCCCTCAACTGACTGATTTCACCATAAAACCTTTATTAAAGTGACCTCCTTATTCCTCAATTTACAAACTTAACGTTCAAGGATCTCAATTGGTACCTTCATAAGAGAGCCTATCTTCCACACCCATACTCTTTCAGGGCACAACGAATTTGGTATCACCAATGCATTTCTTTAAGATGGAAATATGGAAGATTGGATGTACTAATTCTATTCTATAAGCAATCCTAACTCGTAGTCTACATTACCAAAATAACCCACAATCTTATAAGGACCAATATAACGGAGACTGGGATTCCCCTCTTTCCAAATCTATTCACATCTTTCATGGGTAAAACCTTCAAATAGGAAAAATCACTGATAGAAAACTTAAGTTCCCTTCTCCTCCCATGTGTATAAGACTTCTAATGACTGTGAGCTTTATTCATCCTTTATTTAATCAAATGAACATTCTTCATAGCCTCATAAACTGAATTTGGCCCTATAAATGTAGCTTCACCAACCTCAAACCAATCAATTGGGGATCTACACCTCCTATCATAAATCGCTTTAAACGAGGCCCTCTAAATATTGAAGCGATAAATATTATTATAAGCAAACTCAACCAAAGGAAAATGGTTATCCTAATTACCCTTGAAATCGATCACACATGCTCTTAATATATCCTCCAAGATTTGAATAGTCCATTTCTTACCATCCATCTATAAATGGAAAGCCATACTGAGAAAAACTTAGGTAACAAAATCCTTTTGAAAATTCTTCCAGAATTGAGAGATAAACTGAGTACCTCTATCTGAAATAATAGTCATAGAGATCCTATGCAGCTTCACCAATTCTATAAGGTAGAGTCCAACATAATCTTCAATTGAAATTGATGTGCTAAGTAACAGGAAATAAGCTAACTTAGTCATCTAATCCCCGATAACCCAAATAGAATCACATTATCGACAAGTATGAGGAAACCTTGTAATGAAGTCCATATTTACCACCAGGTCTTTGGTGCTCAACCTTAACCTATTGGCAATTTGAATACTTAGCTATAAATTCTACATATAATTCTTTATGACATTCCACTAATAATATTTTTGTAAATCATGGTACATTTTAGTGGCTCCTGGGTGAATGAAATATCATGAACTGTAAGCTTCTGTTAGCATCCACTGTCTCAAGTCATCTATATCTAGTACACATAGTCTGCCCTGACAATGAAGAACACCATCCTTTATTAGAAGAAAACCTTAACCTTTTTACTTTGGACCGCTTCTTTTAACCTAAACAAGATAGGGTCAATATCTTGCTTTCTTTTACCTCATCTATCAAAGAGAATTTTGAACCATTCTGAATCAAGATATTACTTTTAGCTGAATTAACCAATCAAACTCCTAATCTAGAAAGCTAGTGAACCTCGCAAACTAACTCTTTCTTCTCATCTTCTATATGAGCAACACTTCCTATAGACAATCATTTAATATCACCACACACAATATTTGTTTTTCCAAAAAGGTATAGGTACTAGACACTCATATCATAATCCTTCAACAACTCTAGCCATCTTTTCTATTGAAGATTTAGATCTTTTTCACTAAACACATGCTTAAGGCTAGTATGGTCCATGAACACATCAACATGAACCCCATATAGGTAATGCCTCCAAATATTTATGGTGAAAACAACTATTACCAACTCAAGATCATGAACGGGTAATTCTTCCATGGCATGTTACATAAAAACACAACCAAGACCAACTCTTGAATCATCACAATAATCCACAAATTCATATGAACCTTTTAGCCGAGTCAAAATTGGAGCAAAGGTGAGTCGACTCTTTAACTCCTAAAAACTCTTTTCGTATAAATCAAACCACTAAAATTTGATTTTCTTTTGAGTCTGTATAGACATGGGAGAAGTAATAGGAGAAAATCCCTCAATAAACCATCTGTAATATCCAGCTAAACCCAAGAAGTGATATATGATAAAGAGATAGGTCTAGGTCAATTCCTAATTGCTTTTTGAGGATCAACCCAAATGCCTTCACTGAAAATAATATGACCAAGGAATGTTGTTGATTTCAAAAAGAACCTAAACTTGTTGAGATTAGTGAATAACTGGTGATCTTAAGAGTCTGTACTACAATCTTCAATTGGTCTGCATATATTCATCCTCACCCTGAGAATAAATGAAGACGTCATAAATAAGGATGATAAGAAATATGTCTAAATACTACTTGAAAGCCCTATTTATCAAGTTTATAAAATTTATAGAAGCATGCTTTTGTTCAAAAGACAACAACAAATTTGAAATCACCATACCATGTTCTAAAGGCTATATTTAAAACATCAAATTCTCTGACTCTGAATTGATTATAGTTGGATTAATGTCTATATCAGGAAAGTAACTGGCACCCAGAAGTTGGTTGAACAAGTCACCAATCCTGGGAATGGGATTCTTGGCTATGATCTTGTTCAATTGATGATAATCGATGCACATTTTGAGAGGACTGTGTTTCTTGAGCAAGAAGAGAATTAGAGTACCCTATAGAGATATGTTGGGTCTATATAAAACCCTTGTCTACAAGGTCATTCAACTATTCCATCAATTCCTTAAGATTGGCTGGAGCTATTTTGTATGGTCGAACTATAATAGGCCGAGTATCTAAGAGGAGATCTATTTTAAAGTCAATTTTTCATTTGGGATGAAATCCTAGCAAATATTTGGGAAATACTTCTATGAACTCATTAACCATTGGAATTGACTCAAGAGTTTGGGTCTCTATTTTTAATCCTTTACTTGAACAAGATGATAGATGCACCTTTAGAAAATTAATTTCCTAGCCTTTAGGTAAGAGAAAAACGGACCTATAGCCACTCAGGTACTAGCCTTCCACTCTATGACTAGCTCAGTTGGAAACTAAAATTGGACTATTCTATTTCTATAATTGATTTAGGCATATCAAGTGTAGAGATAATAAATGCCAAGAATAACATCAAAATCTGCCATGCTTACTCTACAGGATTAACTGAGGTGACTCTTTATGAAATTATGACTAGAAAATTTCTATAGCTATGACTCAATCACCGACTAAAGTAGAGACTAGAAACATTCTGGAAGTGTTTTGGGACTAACACTTAAGTCTTCTACTATACAAGGAGTAATGAAATAAAGTGTGCCTTTGGGATCCAACAATGTATAGACATAAATATGAAAGACCTATAACGTTCTAGTGACCACATCAAGAGAACCTTTCTGATTTTATCAAGTCTGAAAGTCATAGAACCTATTTTGAAACTTTCTTCTAGCTGCATTAGATAAGGCACTCTACTAAGTTGGGTAGTCTGTTGGAGCTGCAGAAGAGTTAGACTAACTTTCCTGGTGAGCATCTCTACCTTTTTATGAAGTCACAAGATATTCCCTTAGTATCTTCCATGGCTTACCACACCTAAAACAACCATAACTACCATCCATACACTCACCCTTGTAGTTCTTACAACACTTCTTGCAAACTGGGTTAGTATGACTATTATTCATACTACCAGGGTAGGACTTAGGCACTCGTGTTCTATCCCGATTATCTTTCCTAAGCTTGAGCATTGGAGTACTAGCATAATATGGGGTTGTAGGTGATGATATTTGATAATACTAAGAACAATTACCTTCATATGACCTCTACTAAGAGAAATTAAAGATGACTATTGTAGTTCTCTTACTCTTTTGCTCTCTTTCCTTGATCTTTTCTACCTCAATCTATTGGGAATGAACCATTAACCTGGAGAGGTCCATCTCTTTAACCAATATCATATTTCTATACTTTTTGACCACCTCCTAAAAACACCTGACACAAACTTACTCATTCGGGCCCTAGAGTCAATAACCTTAGCCAGAGCATACTTTGACAACTGAGTAAATTCATGAGAGTACTCCTTCATACTCATGTTACCTTGCTTAAGATTTATGTATTCCTAGACTGTGGAATCTATTAGCTCAAATGGGAAGAATCTATTCAGAAGTACAATAACAAACTCATCCCACTTTTGTTGGTTCCACATCTGTACCTTTTTCATCCTTCCATTGCTTGTACCAAGTGTAAGTCACTCCTTGAAACTAATCAACAACCAAGTCAAGTCTTTCAGTTGGAGCAACATTGATGATCTTAGTAACTTTTCAAATACTATCCAATAAATCTTGTAGATATTCATTAGACTTAGACCAAAAGAATATCGAAGGATTTATGCCAGTGAAGTCTCAAACTCTGGTTGCTACTATATTCACTGTTGGGGTTGCTAGTGCAACAAACTGTAGGTTTTTTTGTGTGGTCATAGATCGAGATACTATTGTGAAAGTAACCCTGAATTTTGCATGTGAGACTTGTTCATTCAAAGGGTTTGCTGGAACTGGTGGCACTTACTAATTTCCATTCCTATTTCTATTACCATTTCTCCTTCCGTTGGTTCTCTTGGGAGATATATTTTGTAAAAGTGTTAAGCATGAGTTTGAAGAAGGTTTTAATTGAGTTTCCACTCTATTGCATGATATGAACATGAAAGAAGCAAAACTTTTTCTGGGGCGTTTCATTGCCTCTCATTTATTTATGTAGCACACATCATACCCAATGAATAAGGCTCTACTTAATGCTACTCTCAGGCACCTTAGGATACTTTAAACCTGATTACTCTGATACCAAGTTTTGGATGACCCAAGACTAACCTCTAGTCATAATGCAGTACTTAGAGTCACAAGTAACCCTTTGCTAACCCATGGCATAACATGACACTTAAGAATACTATATAAAACTAAATAATACTTGCACAATCTAAAGTCTGAATTATATACAGAAATCAAAAACCAAATGCCAGAGATAAAACAAAATAAAAATCACTAAACATAACATAAATCAAAATCTCTACTATTTGTTTGTGTAATACCTGAATATATGAATTTTCTATTCATATATGTTTTGACCATTTTTATATTACCCATATTTGCTACATGTTGATTTTGAAGAGATGGTTGGCACAGTTCCTGTAGCGATAAAAAATAATTTATGCAAGTTTGTGATATTTACAGGGTTGAGAAGTCATATAGTTAACTTTGGTTAATCTTTGATGGTCCAAGTGCCAGATGGCAAAATAAACCGTACTAATAGATTAGGAATGTCGAAATTGAGTTAGTTGCAAGGTTGGTTTGAATTTGGGGATTTTATATCTAATTTATCTTTGTTCAAAAATATTGAAAATAAGGCCTCAAAGTTTAATTTTGTCAAAAACCCCTTATTCATAAATTCAATATTTTGATCGAGTCCAAAACATCAAAATTAACCTAGATATATATCTGATTTATTTTTGTCGGATCCTGAACAAATGTCGAGGGTCCGTTCGACACTTTTTTTAGTTAAAATATCTATTGGTGTAGCATTTATAGTGCATAAGTTCCTTCTCTACGATTGTTTACACACATGTCCCAATCACAAGCCTCTATTTTGGAATTTATTGCAATTGCATAGTGGTAGTATCACGATCGCGATGGGTTAATTCATGGACCAAGTTGAGTTGACTCATCGATCGCGAGGCCTATCCACGTGACCACGATGACCAACTTAATTTTCTATCAACATTGAACGATCATGAGGTGGGGGTCTGCAATTACAAGACAATACTCACTAAATAATATAAAAGCCTCTCTCGCATATTTTCCCTCTATTTTTAGACCTATAAGCTTCGAGTTTCGATGATTCTTGAGGATTTCTTCACCATTTAATCTTTATTAATCTTCAAAACCTTATTCCTATTATTTTTTATCGATTATATCATCAAAAACTCTTTCAAAACATGATTTTAAAATAAAAAATTAGGACTTTTATCTGTAAAGTTTAAAAGGATTTCTATTTGATTTAAACCTCATTTTTAACCTATTTTTATATGGGTTTTCTCCTATAGAAGCCTACAACCTTAGGGAATGTGTTTTTTAAATACAATTTTGGTTTATTCCTTTTATTTTTGAACTTGTTTTTTAAATTGTTTTGAATCCAGCTTGAATATAGATAATATGAGTATCATTATCTTTTAATTAACATGTAGATGTTATATTTAAATGTTATAGTTGATTCTGAGACTATTTGTGATGGCAAGACTTCAATTTAAAGTACTTTAAAATGGGATTTCATCATTTTAAGGTAGGTTATGACTTTACTTCTTTCAAATTGGGCCGAGTAGTTAATAAATAAGTAAACCATGCTATGGGTTGGGGTAAATAACTATAGAGTTTATAATTTGAGATTATTTTTACTGTTGTATGCTCGTGTGGGGCATATAAATTGTTATGGTTGGTTTATAATATTTGATATTGTGTGTTGCCCATAGTGGGACATATCTTTGTTGTAGTTGGTTTATGATATCTGATATTATGTGTTGCTCATATGGGGCAAATATTCTATATTTATTTATTTATGATATTTTATATTGTCTGTTTCCCGTGTGGGGGGCATTATTTGACATTATTGGCCTTATAGGTGCATTGTAACGCCTATATTCTAGATATGATGCCCATGCGGGAGCTCATATTGCTAATATAGGTCTTATTTGACCATTAGTTGCTTTTATCATGATAAAAATACCTAAGTTACAGGTTGATATGATATTAATAATGTCTTGCATGCAAATTTATTTTGATGGTGCCTAATTGGAGTTGATGATAATGAACTGTGGACACATTGAATAAAATTTTAGGCTCACTTATATATATATATATATATATATATATATATATATATATATATATCCATTGTTGGATGGATTGGATGTCATCATTTGATTTTATTGTGAGCATTACATCCTCATTCCATGCATATAAATTCATGAGATACCTGGTGTAACACCCTGTACTTTTCCTAGTTCAATTTAGCATTGAGAATATTAAGCATTGGATTCAAGAGAGAATTACTTTTCATACATTTAGAATTTTCCATATTTAGACACTCCA
This sequence comes from Capsicum baccatum var. pendulum, assembly GCA_030864225.1. Classification (NCBI taxonomy): domain Eukaryota; kingdom Viridiplantae; phylum Streptophyta; class Magnoliopsida; order Solanales; family Solanaceae; genus Capsicum; species Capsicum baccatum. The sequence goes on from CM061551.1 coordinate 93,845,740, forward strand.
ATGTGTAGGAATTTGAATTATCTTTCCAACGATATAAGATTCACCTTAATCTGATAACCGGACGAGAAGTTATGGCGATTTTAAGTTCTAGTCGTAAAACACCGTCATTTCGATCACTAGCGCATCGCGGAGATAGTTTAAATGACAATTTTCATTTTCCAGTAAAACTTCATGATTGTACCGCATCACGGTGATGTCCCATTTCACAATTATCACTTTCCAGTGAGCCTCCGTGATTGTGGCGCATCACGGAGGTTGCCAAAATGGCAATTCAAAAGCATACCATGATAGCTCCGTATCTCAGTGATTTTTCAGGTCCCAGTTGCAGTTTTTAGTAGGCCACCGGATAATGGCGCATCGTGTTGTAGGCCAATTTCGGGAATTTTTCCAGTCCGAGTAAAATTTTAAAAGGGGCTCTTTGGTCTTTTTCTCTATCCCCAAGTCGTGAATAACAGATCATTTAACCCATCCTAAGCATATTATACCCACTTTTCACCAAAATACTCTTAAACAAAATCGTAGATCATCAAATCTTACTCCCCAAGAAATCCAATTCCTCTATTAATTCTCCAAGTCAATTCAAGATTAAGGATCCCTTCAAGAACTTCAAAAAAATTCAACGTTAAAAGCATCAATAGGGATCCAAGATTCAAGCCTTAGAATCTTGTTCATCAATTGAGGTATGTGGGGTTATGAACAAGGACAATCCTTTTGTCATTATGCCATAAGCTTATTTTAATTCAAATTTTACTAAATTTTATATGATTTTTCCATGAAATTCAAGTTAGGATTTATACCCATTATTATTATTTACAAGCTTATGAGATTTCCAGTGATTTAGAAATTGAATTACATGATTATGTTCATATTTTCATGCATATTGCAGTAATTTTTAGATTTTGAATTAAATTATCAATGTTTACATTATCAAGTATGAACATTTTGATATTTAAACATGAGTTTGATGCATGGGTCATTAAGCCCTAATTAAAGATTATTATTTCAAGATTTTTTGTGCTATAAGCACCCTATGACTATATTCCTTTCAGATTATTGATAAAGATTTGATCTTTTGGTCTCAAGAATAGATATGAAATTCACTTTACAGATTCAGATTACAGATTTAGCTTTACTGATATACAGTTGGTTTTCATTATAAACGATTAAACTATTTTAGAAGTGGATTTCCAACAGAATGAGCATACAGATTTAATGGGAGTAGTATTTAGCACCGAGATAGTACGTTACTACAGTTTCATACCCTAGAACTACATGCCAATGTAGGATTTAGATTGTTCCCATTTCTATGTGGATGATAGATATGTGATCACTTATATAGGTTATGCTCCATGGCAAGAGTATGACTCCTCTCCCCAACGTGAGGATTCCTCCTTAGGGGACAAGAACATTGGACTCCATGAATGCTCATATGGTTTATGTCAATTAGAAGAACCTCCCATGCAGAATAAGTTTTTAGATTTCTAAACCCCTAAGATAAAGTATTTTCTCTACATCTTTAAATTTCTTGAATTTAAAATATAGCTTTTTCAAAAGGACATATTTTAGAAACTAATTGTAAAGGCTCACAGATTTACTCAGATATTACTTTACATAAGCATTTAGATACAGACTTATAGATTTCACTTAGCCTATAGAAACTTAGTGTTATGACTCACAAGATTTATACTATATGCTTTACTATTTATGATTTATGATCTTCAGCTTTTAGATTACTCAAGCCTAAGTGAATCATTTATGTTTTCCATGCATGATTTTATAACTTGTGATGCTATTGAAGTTTTGTTTGACTTATTGCATTCACCCCTATATGCTCAGCACATTCCTAAAGTACTAAACCACATATATGTCTATGTGCTACATTGTCTCATAATGTAGGTTCAGGTGCTTAGTCTCACCAGCGTGAGTGAATTTTGAGCATCTCATCTATATCTTTGTAGTTGGTAAGTCCTCATAGTTTGAGAACTTAGCTATTCAGATTTCTAGTTTATTAGTAGATGATTCAGTATTCATTTCAGACAGTTTGAGTTAGCTGGAGCCTGTCCCAGTGACTCTCTAGATTTAGTCAATAGAGGTTTGTCGGACTACTAGATGCAGTTTTAAATTTTAGTTGTAGTATTCAGATTTTTTGTATTTGCTCTATCAGACTAATGAGATTAGTATTTTTAGATATACTCAGATAATTCAGATAGTTTTTTGCACTTATTTTGATTTTACATTCATATTCTCCTATTTTGAGATTCAGATTTAGTAGAAGGCAACTAGGGTTAGCTCAAGACTACTTGTAGTTTGAAGCACCGTATGGCATCCTAAAAATTAGATTTTGGGGAGTTATAAACTTGGTATCATATTTAGGTTTAGAGAGTCCTAGGGAGTCAGACAAGCTACATTACGTAGAGTCTTGATCATTGGTGTAAAGCATGCCACACCAATGAACAAGAGGCTATAGAGCATTTTAGGAAATTACCTCCTCTTTCATGATCTATTATGCATTCAGTATCTCTATATTCTTTTAACTCGTGCTTTCATGTGATAGAAAATGCTTCCTTATCGAGCTAACGCACGCAGAAATAATAACTAGCCACCTCAGCCCGCAGATTCTTTGAATGAGAATGTATTACATTAAGAGTTTTAGGATACCTTTCAGGAACTAGCCCAAGCTATGATAGCTAATGTTCATGGCAACCATCAAGCTGCAGTATCACTTTGGCAAAATGGGGACTTAGCCACATCCATAATTTAAGATTTTATGAGAATGAACCCATCGGAATTCTTCAGGTCGAAGGCAGGTGAGGACCCATAATTTTACATAGATGAGGTGAAGAAGATCACCCAGATTATGTATATTTTTTAATAGGAGAGTGTATATTTGGCATCCTATAGTTTGAAGGATGTTATAAATGATTGGGTAGTGATATAGAAGAAAAGTAGAGGGGGAAATGTAGCTCCCATGTCATGGTAGGTGTTTTAAGATGTATTTCTACATAATTTCTTCCCACGTGAGATGAGGAAAGCCAAGATAGAAGAGTTTATGAACCTGAGGCAGGTCTCAATGACAGTTAAGGAGTATTGCCTCAAGTTCAACCAGTTGTTTAAGTATGCCCCTGATCAGATGGTTGACCCTAGGTTAAGCATGAGTAAGTTTGTAACTGATGTGTCTGGGTTGGTAGTTAAGGAGTGTATGATTGTTATGCTTATTGGGGATATGGATCTTTATAGGTTGATAATCCATGAATAACAGAGAGAGGCAGAGAAGTTGAAGGGTAGGGAAGGGAAAATAAGAAGGCTAGGATAGGGCAGCTTAATTATGGTCAGAATAGGTCTCGAGGAGGAAATCATTCACAATTTTAGAATCATCTATCTATGTCCGCACCTTCTTTAGCCAGTGCTCCTACACCCAGGAATAGATAGAAGTAGTAGGGTAGGTCGTCTATGTCCAGATATTAGAATAGTGTGAGTGGGTAGGCCAATCATCCCCTATATGCTAAGTGTGGTAAGAATCATGCGGGTGAATATTTGTGGGGTCAGGCTAATAGTGCACCAACCCCTCCTCAGGGTGTATCATCTAGTACCGGCGACAGTCAGCGCCGGAATAGGTTCTATGCTTTACCATCCAACTAGGAGTAGGAAGATTTGCCAGATGTTGTTGCTGGTATGCTTCGTGTCTTTCATCTTGGTGTTTATATTTTGCTAGACCCTGGGTTGAGTTTCTCTTATGTGACCCCATTAGTTGTAGTAAATTTTGAGGTAAGTTTTGAAAAGATCCCTGAGCCTTTCTTGGTTTCTACCCCAGTAGGTGAGTCAGTTGTTGCCAAGAAGATTTACAGAAAGTGTCCTATCACTGTCCTTCATAAAATTATATTAGTAGACTTAATAGAGTTAGATATGGTTGATTTTGATCTTATTCTTGGTATGGATTAGCTCTATTCCTGTTATGCATCCATACATTATCGCACCAGAGTGGTGAAGTTTTAGTTTCCAGATAAGCCAGTCTTTGAGTGGAAAGGAAATTCAATGTCTCCTAAAAGCCATTTCATATATTATTTTAAAGCTAGAAAGTTAATCTCCAAAGGGTGTATCTATCATCTTGTTCGAGTCAAAGACATTAAGTCGGAGACTCCAGCAATTCAGTCAGTCAGTGTAGTCAGTGATCTTCCTGACGTCTTTCTCAAAAATTTGCCAGGGGTACCTCCTAATAGGGAAATGGAATTCGATATTGACCTTCTCCTAGATACTCATCCTATTTCTATCCCTCCATATTATATGGCTTCCACAGAACTTAAAGAGTTGAAATAGCAACTCAAAGATATTTTAGATAAAGGTTTCATAAGGCCTAGTGTATCTTGATGGGGAGCTCCCATCCTATTCGTGAGAAAGAAAGATGGTCCTTTGTGCATGTGCATTGACTATCGCCATCTAAATAAACTTATGGTCAAAAACAAATATCCTCTTTTGAGAATTGATGACTTATTTGATCAACCCCAAGGTGCAAGTTATTTCTCAAAGATAGACCTTAGATCCGGCTATCATTAGCTTAAAGTAAAGGAATGTGATATTCCAAAGACATCTTTCAGAACCCGTTATGGTCAGTTTGAGTTTCTAGTCATGTCTTTCGAGCTAACCAATGCCCCAGCAACTTTCATAGACTTGATGAATAGAGTGTTCAAATAGTATTTGGATATGTTTGTTATAGTCTTTATCGATGATATACTCGTCTACTCTCATAGTGAGGATGATCATGCAGACCATCTTAGAATTGTGTTTCAAACTCTTAAAGATCACCAATTGTTCACCAAATTTAGCAAATGCAAATTTTGGCTAAGTTCAGTAGCTTTCCTTGGTCATATCATTTCCAATAAGGGTATTAGAGTTGATCCCTAAAAGATGAAAGCCGTAAGAAATTGGCCTAGACCAATCTCTCTGTCACACATTAGGAGTTTCTTAGGTTTAGCTGGCTATTACAGATATTTTGTTGAGGGTTTATCATCTATTACATCCTCTATGTCTATATTGACCGAAAAGAAAGTTAAGTTCCTGTGGTCAGATTCCTGCGAGAAGAGTTTCCAAGAGTTGAAGACTCGACTTACTTCAGTTCCATTATTAGCATTTCCTGATAGTATAGATGGTTTTGTGGTGTATTGTGATGCTTCTTGAGTTGGTTTGGGTTGTGTTTTGTTGAAGAGAGGTAAATTCATAGCCTATGCCTCTAGAAATCTTAAGCCTCATGAAATGAATTACCCAACCCATAATCTTAAATTAGATGTTGTTGTGTTTGCTTTGAAAATCTGGAGACATTATTTGTATGGGGTGCATGTTGATGTGTTCACGGATCACAAAAGTTTGTAGTATGTATTTACCCAGAGAGAGTTGAATCTCCATCAGAGAAGGTGGTTAGAATTGTTGAAAGATTATGACATGAGTGTATTGTACCATTCAAGCAAGGCCAATGTAGTGGCAGACTCCATTAGTAGATTGTCTATGTCCAGTGTTGCACATATGGAGAATAATAAGAAAGAGTTAGCTTGAGAAGTTCATCGTTTGGTTAGATTGGGTGTTAGGTTGGTTGATTTAGCTAAAGGGAATGTTTGGGTTCAGAGTAGTTCTGAATCTTCCCTAGTTTCAGAAGTGAAGTAGAAACAAGATGGATTCTAGTTTGGTCAAACTGAAGAAGTCAGTAAAAGGCCAAAAGGTAAAGGTTTTCTCCTTAGGGGAAGATGGCGTGTTGAGATACCAGAGTAGATTATTTGTGCCATGTGTTGATGATTTAAGACAGCAAATTATGGCAGAAGTGCATGGTGCACGTTATTCCATTCATCCAGGTATTACCAACATGTACCGCAATTTATGGAAAATCTATTGGTGGAGTGGTATGAAGAAAGAATAGCAGAGTTTGTAGCAAAGTGTACAACTTGTCAACATATTAAGGTAGAGCACCAAAGGCCTGGTGGTACGTTGCAAGATTTGGTATCCCCACTTGGAAGTGGGAAGAGGTGAATATGGATTTTGTGACTGGTTTACTCCATTTGCATCATCAGCATGATTCGATTTGGGTTGTTGTAGACAGATTGACTAAGTCAGCGCATTTCTTAGTAGTTCACGTGTCTTACATAACGGAAGATTATGCTAAGTTGTACATCAGAGAGTTAGTCAGACTACATGGAGTAGTCAGACTGCATTGAGTTCCCTTTTCTATCAGTTCAGATTGGGGTACTCAGTTCACTTCTCAATTTTGGAGAGCTTTACAGAAGGGTCTTGGTACCCAAGTCTATCTTAGTTCAGCTTTCCACCCTCAGATAGATGCTCAAGCACAGAGGACTATCCAAACACTAGAAGATATGTTGAGGGCATGTGCTCTTGATTTCAAAGGTAGTTGGGATGATCATTTTTCATTGATTGAGTTTGCTTATAATAACAGTTACCATTTTAGCATACAGATGGATCCGTTTGAGGCTCTTTATTGAAGGAGATCTAGATTACCCATAGGTTGGTTTGAAGTGGGTGAGGCCGCTTTGCTTGGGCCTGACGCAGTTTTTGAAGCTATGGAGAGGGTTTAGTTGATTAGATAAACATTAAAAATAGCCCAGAGTCATCAGAAATCATATGCAGATGTGAGAAGAAGGGGCCTCGAGTTTGAGGTTGGTGATTTAGTACATCTGGAGATTTTACCCATGAAAGAGGTGAAGAGATTTGGTAAAAAGGAGAAGCTTAGTCCCTGGTATGTTGGCCCTTACAGAATTGTAGTCGTGTTGGGAAAGTAGCTTATATCTTGATTTGCCTACAGACTTGGTGTCTGTTCATCCAGTATTCCGCGTCTCTATGCTTAAGAAGTGCATCGGTGACTCCACTATTGTAGTTCCTTTAGAAAGCTCAGATATTTAGAACATCCTTTCATACGAAGAGATCCCAGTAGAGATTTTAGATCATCAGATCCATAGACTAAGGAACAAAGAAGTTTCCTTGGTCAAAGTTCTTTGGCAGAATCAGTCTGTTGAGGGCGCCACTTGGGAAGCAGAAGTAGATATGCAAGCCAAGTTCCCTCACCTCTTCTCAACAAATTAGATTCAGTTGAAGGTAACACTCTTCCTTAATTTAGTATCTTTCCAGTTTCAGATTTAGCTATATAGTCGTCCTCATTAAAAATTCAAGCACTCACAGATTAGCTCAGAAGCTCAGCATAATTTAGAATCAGTTGTGCATGCAATCATATAGCCTCAAATTCCTCAATGCCCTTAGTCGAAATAGCCATATTCAAGGATGAATATTTCGAAGGGAGAGATATTGTAACACCCTATACTTTTCCTAGTTCAATTTAGCATTGAGAATGTCAAGCGCTAGCTTCAAGAGAGAATGACTTTTAATACATGTAGAATTTTCCAGATTTAGACCCTCTAATGTGTAGGAATTTGCATTAGCTTTCCAACAATATAAGATTCGCCTTAATCCGATAACGGGCGAGAAGTTATGGCGATTATAAGTTCCAGTCATAAAACACCATCATTTCGGTCACTAACGCATCGCGGAGACAGTTTAAATGACAACTGTCAATTTCTAGTAAGACTCCATGCTTGTACCTCATCACAGTGATGTCCCATTTTACAATTGTCACTGTCCAGTGAGCCTCTATGATTGTGGCATGTCGTGGAGGTAGCCAAAATGATAATTCAAAAGCGTATCGCGATAGCTCCAAGTCACGGTGATTTGCTAGGTCCCAGTTGACAGTTTCCAGTAGACCACAGCGATAACGGCGCGTCGCACCGTAGGCCAATTTTAGAAATATTCCTAGACCGAGTAAAATTTTAAAAGGGGATCTTTGGTCTTTTTCTCTAGCCCCAAGTTGTGAATAACAAATCATTTAACCCATCATAAGCATATTATACCCACTTTTCACCAAAATACTCTTAAACAAAACCCTAGATCATCAAAGCTTACTTCTCAAGAAATTCAATTCCTACATTAATTCTCCAAGGCAAATCAAGATTAAGGATTCCCAGCTAAAGAACTTCAAAAAAAATCAACTTTAAAAGCATCAATAGGGATCCAATATTCAAGCCTTAGCATCTAGTTCATTAATTGAGGAATGTGAGGTTATGAACAAGGACAATCCTTTTGTCCTTGAGCCCAAAACATATTTTAATTCAAATTTTACTGAATTTTATATGATTTTCCCATGAAATTCAAGTTAAGGTTTATACCCATTATTGTTATTTACAAGCTTATAAGATTTCCAGTGATTTAGAAGTTGAATTACATGATTATGTTCATATTTTCATGCATATTGCAGTAATTTCCAGATTTGAATTAAATTATCATTGTTTACATTATCAAGCATGAACATTTTGATCTTTAAACATGAGTTTGACGCATGGGTCACTAAGCCCTAATTAAAGATTGTTATTTCAAGATTTGGTGTGCTATAAGCACCTATGACTAAATTCCTTTTAGGTTACTTATAAAGATTTGACCTAATGGTCTCAAGAATAGATATGAAATCCACTTTATAGATTTAGATTACAGATTTAACTTTACAGATATACAGTTGGTTTTCATTATAAACCATTATAATATTTTAGAAGTGGATTTCCAACAGAATAAGCATACATATTTAATGGGAGTAGTATTTAGCACCGAGATGGGTACGTTACTACAGTTTTATACCCCAGAGCTATGTGCCAATGTAGGATTTAGATTGTTCCCACTTCTACGTGAATTATAGATATGTGATCACTTAGATAGTTTATACTTCTTGGCAAGATTATGACTTCTCTTCCCAACGTGAGGATTCCTCCTTAGGGGGATAAGAACGTTGGACTCTATGAATGCTCACATGGCTTATGTTAGTTAGAATAACCTCCCATGCAGAATAAGTTTTCAGATTTCTGAACCCCTAAGATAAAGTATTTTTTCTACAGTTTTAAAGTTCTTAAATTTAAAATATAGCTTTTAGAAAAGGACAGATTTTAGAAACTAATTATAAAGGCTCACAGATTTACTCAGATATTTCTTTACACAAGCCTTCAGATACAGACTTACAGATTTTACTTAGCCTATATAATTTGAGAATAAGAACATAATATAGATTTTAGAACTAAGTGTTATGACTCACAAGATTTATAATATATGCTTTACTATTTATGATTTATGATCTTCAGCTTTTAGATTACTCAAGCCTATGTGAGTAATTTACGTTTCGTATGCATGATTTTATAACTTGTGATGCTATTGAAGTACTGATTGACTTATTGCATTCACCTCCATATTATCAGTACATTCCCAAAGTACTGATCCACATATACGTCTATGTGCTACATTGTCATGTAATATAAGTTCTGGTGCTCAGTCTCAGTAGGGTGAGTGATTTTTTAGCATTTCATCTACATCTTTGCAGTTGGTAAGTCCTCATAGTTTGGGGACTTAGCTATTTAAATTTCCAATTTATTAGTAGATGATTCAATATTCATTTCAGACAGTTTGAGTCATTTGGTCCTGTCCCAGTGACTCTCTAGATTCAGTCAGTAGAGGCTTATCGGACTACTAGATTTAGTTTTAGATTTTAGTTGCAGTAGTCAGATTTTCAGTATTTACTTTATCAGACTGATGAGATTAGTATTTTGATATATACTCAGATAATTCAGAGAGTTTTCCATACTTATTTTGATCTTACATTCATATTCCTCTATTTTGAGATTCAAATTTAGTAGAAGGCATCCAAGGTTATCTCAGGACTATTTGTAGTTAAAGCACCGTGTGGCATCTCGAAAATCAAATTTCGGGGCATTACACTTGGTGCCACTAAGAAATATTATTTTTGAAAGAAAATAAGACACTTTTATAAAAACCCTCTCCATGAGCATGGATCAGAGTAGTGAGATGAGTTGAGATTGAGATTGAGATATAGTATATGGGTTACATCTTACCTTAAACTGTGAGCTCGGTTGGTGAATACAGAAATTCATGCGACATCATTCATCATTTATCCTATCCACATTACATTGTATTCTATTTTCACACACATCTTGCTTGATTTTCTTAGTTTCCTTGACTTGCTTAGTTTTAGTTTATTATTTTTGTATATATCTATGTTTTTTCTATTTATTTGTATTACATATTAGAATTTTTAGTGCAGATAGTGTGAGCTACCATTAGGGGCATTTATGCTTGCAAGTGATGTGGTTATATTTTATTTATCATATTTTCTACTTAGCTCAATCAACCTATGATACCTACTGAGTACAAGTGGATAATATTTACCTCTACTGTGCTTTTTAGAGCAGATCCGAGTACAAGTATCAAACATGGTAGATGATTTTCATAGATTGGAGCGATGTTTGAGGTACTGGGTGCTCTTGGGATTTTTAGAGACAACTCCCAACCTCCTCTTATATTACTTTATGTCTTTATTTTATTTTCTAAGAGATACATGTATTTTAAATTTTGTTATGTACTAGATGCTCTTACACTTTGACACCAGGTTTTTGAGACACATAAGATTTATTCCAGACTTCTATTTTGCTTATGTTTTGTATTGGTTTGACTTTGATCTAGAAGTATCACCCCAGTTTAAGTTATCATCAATTTTGTTTTTTCTTTATCAATTTGGGTGATTGGTTTTTATACCGCAATAAGTTCCATTATGACTTTTTTTTGGGTCATGACAAATTGTTATCTGAGTAGCCGGTCCACTGGTCTCATAAGTGTAATATTAGGATGTCTAGTAGAGTCTTGCAGATTAGTACATAGATATTTGTATCTATCTTTGAGAAGCTATAAGATGTCTTTAGGAAAAACTTCTCTATTTTGATTCCTAGTCATGTGGGTTATTCATGCCTAATATTATAAGTTATGTTTCCCTCTTTTATATGTAGATGGTTAAGAATAGATCTAATAAGGCTAAGTATATTTAGCTATCACCCAAGAAAAGTTGTTGGTCCAGATGGCGAGGTAGGGGTTATGGAGGACCAGAGGTAAAGAACGGGCATGAGGAGCAGTCCCAGCTAGATGATCTCCTAGGAAGGCCTCTCCAGAGCATGATGTTATATTTTCTAAGGCTGATCATTGAACATGGTATGAAGGTACAACGCAGGTCCTATAGGGTTCAGTTGCTATGCAAGTTTTGGAGAGCTATTAATTCAGTTATTGACTTATTTGGATGGTGTTACCTTGAGTGCACATAGTGTTCCTTTAATTTTGAGTATGTAAAACTGTTAGTATTAACATCTTCTTATAGTATTCCTCTGAACCTAAGTGTGCCTTCCTATATCAATACCAATATCCATTTATGGTATTTCTCAGACTATAAGTGGTGATCCACCTTCTATACTAGTATCTGATCATGGTGTTCCTAGTTTGGGGGTACAATCTTTATTTATGAGAACAACACGTACGAATTCTCAGTTTTCCAGACTTACTATTCCTCTCGTTGCTTTAGGTACAACTATGTTTTCTGATGATTAGAAGAGGTTTGAGAAGTTTATTTGCTTGGATCCACCCAAGTTCAGTGGTTCTATTGGCATGGATGCCTATGAGTATTTGGCTAATTTCCAAGAAAAGTTACTTAATCTTAGATTCCTTAAGTCTTATGTTGTTTCTTATACTACCTATCAGTTAACAGATATGTCTAGGGATCGGTGGAAGTTGTATGTTAGTTTTAGACCTTTGGATTCACCTACTGTGACTTAGACACTATTTTTTAAGCCTTTCTAGAGAAATTTATACCGTATAGTTTGAGAGATTAGATGCGTGATGAATTTAATCACTTGCAATAGGGCTTAATAACTATTGCTAAGTATGAGGCTCATTTTTAAGCTTTATCCAAGTATTGAGCTACTAGTATCTCCATCGAGTCTAAGAGGATTCAGAAGTTTATGAATGGGTTAGATGGAACTTTAGTTGGCTACAACTCAGATGGTATCTTTAGGGGCTTCTTCTAGGGTATTATTCAGAATGCCAAGATGATTGGGTCTATTATTAAGGCTACTCAGTGTGGCACCAAGAAAGTGTGTCATCATAGTGAGTTTAGCAGACATGCCTCCTAAGGTAGAGATTTCTCTAGTAGAGGTTCTCGTGGTTATCATGATAGGCAAATTCAGTATGCTTTGTAAGGATTAGGTGGTAGACCTTTAGGTAGCCTGACATTGAGATAGGGTGGTTGTTCTAGTTCAGCCATACATTCTCAGATTGAGTCAGGCTGTAGAGGATATTTTGTATATGATGATTTTGGACATGTGGCCAACCTCAATATATTTTCTAACCTAATCTTATATATATACTGAGAAACGGTTCATAGAATGGTAACAGTATTGCTATAGGTGCTCGAGGTTGAGGTAGATACACTCGTGGTGATGGTTGCGAGGTTAGTAAGTCTAGGAGCAGATGTGGTTAGTGGTATGTTGTATGTTGTACCTGCTAGACCTGAGGCAGGGGTGTTTGATGTTGTTATTATAGGTATCATATAGGTTTGCTAAACCAAGATCTGCTTCTGTGTTGTTTGACCCTAGGTCAACTTTTTTTTATACATTTAGATATTTTTTTCTAATTTTGATATTTCATGTGAGCCTCTTATTATGCCTCTTTATGTTTCTACCCAGTGAGAAATTCTTTAATTGTGGATTAGGTGTATCGATCTTGTGTGGTTACCTTCACAGGTAATGATACATGGGTAGACATAATTATTTTACATATGTTTGATTTTGATATTATCTTGTTTATGATTGATTAGCTCCTTATCATGCTATTCTGGATTGTTATACCAAGATCGTGACCTTAGCTACGGTGGGTGTACCGAGGTTAGCTTGGAAGGGCATACTTAATTTGAGTTCGAAGGTTATTATATCTTTTTTGTGTGCTTATCTTATGATATAGAGAGGGTTTTTATCTTATTTTTCTCAAATTCGTGATTTTTCTATGTTCATAAGTTCATGGATATGTTTCCTATAGATTAGCCTAGTATGCCACCAAATTGTGATATTGATTTTTCTATTGATGTGGATCTAGGAACCAAGCCAATTTATTCCTTGCTATAGGATGGCCTAAGCACGGTTGAAGGACTTGAAGGAGCAATTACAAGATTTATTGAGTAAGGGGTTTATTATATCTAGTGTATAATCTTGGGGTGCATCTGTCATGTTTGTGAAGAAGTAGGATGGATCTATGTGTATGTGAATTAATTATAGGCAGTTAAACAAAGTGACAGTTAAGAACAAGTATCCTCTTCCTTGGATTGATAATCTTTCTGACCATCTTCAGAGAACTATAGTGTTCTCTAAGATTGATTTGATATTCGAATATCACTAGTTAAAGATTAGAGCTTTGGATGTTCCAAAGATGGATTTTCAAAATTGATACCGTCATTTTGAATTCTTGGTCATGTCTTTTGGATTGACCAATGCCCCAACGGCGTTCATGGAGTTAATCAACTGGGTGGTTCGACCGTATCTCGACTCTCTTATGATTTTTATAGATGACATCTTGGATATTGCAAGAGTGAGGCTAAATATGTAAAGTATTTAAGGATTGTACTTTAGAGATTATATGATGAGAAGTTGTATACTAAGTTTTCTACGTGTGAGTTTTGGTTGGATTTTATCTTTTTCTTGGGTCATATGGTCACTAAGGATGAGATTATGGTTTATGCGGCTAAGATAGCAGCGATTTATGATTGGCCTAGACTTACTTTTCCTATCGAGATTTGGAGTTTTGTTAGTTTGGTGGGTTTGTGTTTCGTAGATGTTTTGCCATCTATTGCGGATCTTTTGACCAAATTGACTAAGAAAAGATAATTTTTCAGTAGTCGGATGCGTGTGAGAAGAGCTTTCAAAAGCTCAAAGATTATTTGACTTCAGCTCCTATTTGTACTTTGCCTAAGGAGTGCATGGGCTTTATTGTGTTTTGCATTGCTTCTAGTGTTGGTTTGGGTGCAGTGTTGATGAAGGAGGATAAGGTGATTGCTTATGCCTCTAGTTAATTAAAACCTTATGAGATAAATTACTCTACCCATATTTGGAGTTAGCAACTATAGTATTTTTGTTGAAGTTGTAGTATCGTTACTTATATTGAGTTCCTTATGAGATTTTGTAAGACCACTAGAGCTTTTAGTGTTCAGACAACAAGATTTTAATATAAGGTAGTGGTGTTGTCTTGAGTTGCTTTAGGATTATGACCTCACTATTTTGTATCATCCGGTCAAGGTTTATGTGGTTGTGGATGCCTTAAGCTATAAGTCGACTAGTATGGAGAGTTTAGCTCATATTTTTACCTAGGAGTGACCTTTTGCTTTGGTGGCTCAATCCTTATTTAAACAGATGATTAGGCTTGATCTTTTGACACCTGGGCATGTCTTAGCCTTTATTAATGCTATATCTTCCTTGATAGAGCAGACTAGAGCTTACCAATTTAATGATGATAATTTGAGGGTGATTTAGGATATGTTGTTGAGTAGATAGGTTAAGGAATCCTCTCTTGATTCTAGTGGTGTGTTGAGGATTGGAGGTTAAGTTTGTGTGCAAAGAATTGGAGATTGGGTGAGTTTTATTTTGGAGGAGGCACTTTATTCTAGATACTTTATCCATCCAGGTGTGACCAAAATGTATCATGATTTGAAGCAACTTTACTGGTGGGGCGGTATGGCGAAGGATGTGAAAGATTTTATAGCTTATTACTTATATTGTTAGTTGGTGAAAATAGAGCATTAGAGATTGGGTGGTTTGCTTTAGAAATTATATATTCCTGAGTGAAAGTAGGACCAAATCACTATAGACTTCATGAATGGGTATCCTCATAATTATCATGGTTCATAAAGTATTTTGGATCATCATGGATTAGTTGACCAAACTAGACTATTTCACCCCTATTTAGATCTCATTCAGTGTGAGAAGTTAGCCCGTATAAATGTTTGTGAGCTAGTTCATCTTTACCGAGTACCTGTGTCTATTATTTCAGACAAAAGCTTGGTGTTCACTTCTACCTTCTAGCAGACCTTTCAGGAGGAGTTGCGTACTCGGGTTAACCTTAGCACAATATTCCATCACTAGATCGGTGGTCCTTCGAATCAAACTATTTTAGTTTTAGAGGACATGATTCGCACTTGTGTTATGTACATCGAACATTAGTGGAAGCAACATTTCGCTTTGGCGTAGTTTTCTTATAATAATAGATACCATTTAAGTATTGAGATTGCCCCTTTTGAGGTGTTGGATGGTAGGTATTATCGATTTACTATTGGTTGGATTGAGATATAAGAGGTTATACCCTTGGTACCGAGTTGCTTTGCGGGTCTTTGAAAAGAGTTTGGGTGATTCGGTATAGACCTCGGGCAACCTAAAGAAGGAAAAAGAGTTATGTGAAAAACAAATTTTATTCCTTGAAATTTGGGATGGTGTTTTAGTATTTTTTTGTGTATCACCCATGCTGGGTGTGATGAGATTCAAGAAGATGGGCAAGCTTATCCATAGGTATATTAGACCTTTCAAAATTCTTCGGACAATTGGAGAGGTCGGTTATGAGTTAACCTTACCCCTAGATTTTCAGCCATTTATTCAGTTTTTCATGTATCTACGCTTAGATGTTATATACTGGATGAGTCCTATGTGCTTTGTTGGGATTCAGTGCAATTAAATGAGAGGTTGTCCTTTGTTATGGAGCCAATCTTTATTTTAGAGATATTAGATGATGTTTCATGGACTTATGACACTTAAGACACTTAAAACTATGAATATTTGCACATATAAGCCTATTTTTATATGGTTATGATAGTTTTTTTGTGTTTGTAGATAAATAGACTCGGAGAAGGAAAGTACTGAATTTTGGACCAAAAGGGCATCAGACGATCAAAGCTACAACTATGGGATCCGACCACAGTTGTGCCAAGGCTATCATACATGCTCTAGAGGATGATTCTTATGAGTCAATCAAATGAGAAGCTCTCACAATCATAAAAGGATTACATGGTCATACAACCTGATGTGGGAGGAAGACCTAAAGATAGGCTGCAGGATCTAAGTATGGAGATAATCAGATAAAAGCTCCTCAGGACCGTGCTTTGAAGTCACGATTGTACCATGATGTCATGGGGAAGAACTCTAGATTTACAAGTTTCAGAAGTCTAAGTGAAAGATCAATCAAGAGACCACATTTAATGGTTTTAATTATAAGTCACAAATTTGTACTGAGAGTTGTACCAGTGTAGACCCGAAGGTGAAAAATTCATTAGTTAACCATGAGCAGCAAAGAACGATCATGGGTTCTAACCATGATCGTACCTTCTTTCTGTCTGAGGTAACCGACCCAAATTTTCTATTTTATTTATGATATGTTTTCTTTTGTCTATAAATATTCTTATAGGGTTATTTTTATGAGTTTACACCCTTTTATATTTTACAACATTAAATTTTAAGATTCTAAGGCATATTCTTGGAATTTTACGATCATCATTTTTGGGGTTTTAATTCAAGTTGGGGTTTTAATTCAAGTTGAGATTTTGGAGTTTTATTCTTACTGTGAGTTAATAATTATATTTTCATCTGTGAATTCTTCTTGTGTGCTTGCAACAATGAGTAGCTAAACAGTATAACTAGGTTTGTGGGGACCATAATAAATTGATGAAATAAGTTTAGTGTGAGGCAATTCTAGATCGATGTGCATGTATGTATTGGTATTTTCTTTGATACGATTGCTTTCTAACTATTGCAAATGTTAGAAAATCTCTTGTATTCTAGATTTGCTCATGAGAGAGGTGAAGATTAGGAAAAGGAAATAACAACAGTGATTTAAAGATATCAACCTTCATCTAATAACTTGAGCTGTAATAGGGGAAGTTAATCTGAGATCAACAACAAGGGTTAAAATTGCGACACTCGAATTCTAAGAGATGAAGAGTGAAATTCATATAACCAAGGTCGAGAAACGTTTAAGTGAACCTATCTTTTTAGATTTTGCATGCAACATATCAAAATAGATTGCTAGCATGAGATATCTGTGTGTTATGAAGTTATGGGGATCACAATCCTAGTGCTTTCTCATATTGATTATAAATCCAGCAAACAACAATTATTACTATAGGTCTTTTGTTTCTCAAAATTCACCCTCTTTTACTTATATCCTAATTACGTAAACAATCACTTAATAGAATTTTGATTTATTCCCTGTGCGATCGACTCTAACCTAGTAGGGTTCTATATTTGATTCAGTGACCGCTTTATCTTTCGGTGAAGTATAATTTGGGAGACATCAAATTTTGGAGCCATTATTGGGGAATACAGTTATAGAGTTGGTTGATTGTATTGTCGGGATGACTTTATTGCTGATTTACTTTTTTACTATTTTTAGGGCACACGCTGGTATATATATAATACTCAGAGTCTAGGCAATCCCCTGATTCCATTTGATCCTGAACTTGTGGTAATTTTGAGGCAAAGAAAAGAGAAGGAGTTTATGATTAAGAAGTCTTGATCGAGGGGGTTCACAATAACCTATCTATTTTGATTAGCCACTACAATTACATGATGTTCAAAAAATAGTGAAACAAGTCACCACTCAGTTAATGGCTAAGGAAATGCTAGGCGAGCAGCTACTTGACAGGAAGCAAGGTAATAGAGGTCTAGACAAGAGAAGGCAAATCATCTAGATGCACTATATGCAATGGAAAAATTGAGAAGAAATAAGGGACAACAATATCTTTCCTTTTATGAAGATCCAACGGAAGACTTGGGTTATGTAAAGCCAATTGAAATAGGTGCAATCGTTCCTCTAAAATTGGCTCTCAAGGTACTAAGTTCGAGATCATAAGTCCAATGATCTAGCTACTAAATTTGAAGAGAGTATTTACAGGTCTGTATACAAATAATGCAAACATGCATATCATGAACTTTGTGAGGATTTGGACTTTATATAATCTATCTGGATTCAACTGAGGTTGTTTTTATTCTCTCTGATGGGAGAGATACTTTTTGGTTGGGTGAATTTCCCCTGGATCTATTACTACTTAGAACAAGTTGAGAGCTCAGTTCTTGGACAGAATAATCTCTAGTTAGTTAGTAAAAAAAGGTTCTAATTTTTATGCTACTAAAGTAACACTTTGATCATTATTGGAATGATAATTCAACAGAATGTCTAATCCATACACTTCTTTTCCAATATTTTTCACCCCCCAGTGAAGAGATCCCAAAAAAGACAAAAGTCAGGATAAAATGAAGTATAGAATTACAACTTTTTGGTAAATTTAAAAACAGATAACAAATTATGCTAAAAATCAATAACATGGAAAACATTAGAGACAATGCATCTTACAGAAAATAACACTTATGTATGTGCAATTAAAGTGACATCACCATCGGGTAGATGTCTTTTTTTTGGAGAAGGATCCTCAACTAACGAGGCTTAATCGATCAAGCTGAGACTTGAGGCCATGTGGTCTATGGAACCAGTGTCCACTATCCACTTTGGACACTTAGATATCATTAAGGTGATATACCTAGGTATATCTGTAGCATTTGTAAATGCCTTAGTAGAACCAATGCTAGTCTTGCTCAGCAACTTGATTATTTGATTATACTGATCTTTTGTGAATGGTGCACCTCCTCTGGCCACATCAGAATGGTTGGAACTTACAACACAAATATTAGAGATTTGAGCAAGCTGAATCTTATGAGTGAACTATTTTGATGATCTAGTAGTGCTTGTAATTACATGAATATCTGTGTTTTGACCATAGAAATCAGAACCAACAATTTTGAGACATTATCAGAAGTAACATAGTAAACAGCTCCATGACTTATACAATATCCTGTACATGCATTCTTTTTATACCTAAAATTAAAATCATAACCAACTATCTTGAAATAATTTTCTCTGCTATATCCTTTGATTTTGCAAACATCAAAGTAAATATATTGATTGTTCTTGAAATTATTAGCCCCTACTTGATATCCATTAGAACCTCCAGCCTGATAGCCATCAGATCTAGAGTAATTGCACCCTTAATTGATTGTTTCCACTCATTAGATTACTACCTAATATTTCAACATTTGCAGTAAAATTTCTTGGGCTTTCTCATAAATTATTATTGAATAAGTCTGATTAATATAAGGTGTTATTGAATAAGCTTGATTAGCATAAGGTGTTGGACTCATCATCAAGATATGAGTTCTTACTTAAATGTAAGAGCCATTCAAGCCTATCAGGGATTAAAAAAACTTCAATTATTCTAGATGCAACACATATTCCTTTAACTTATTATAGTTTCAAGTAGAGGTAGGTACAACAGCTTCAAATTCCTCCCATAAGTTTTTCAGTCCTTACAAATACATAGAAACAAAGTCATTGCCTTGAGTAAAAATAGTAATTTTTTAATCTAAATTGAATGTTCTTAAACCATGAACCATAGTAAATCATTATTGCATATCCATTAAAACAATTTTAGCATTTGATGAATATATGATACCACCTAACATATTTTTCACACAGAATTCGTGATCCAAGACAATCTAATAACATTAATCCTTTTCAGATAATTCCACATAGTTTCAGGAAAGGATTCTTTGTTACAGGTACCATCAATCAGTCCAAATTTATTCCTACCCAATAATTTATTTTTCATAGACCTAAATCACATAGAGAAGTTTTTAATACATGTCACCTGAAAAGAGATAATTTATATACTACTGATAATAGATACATTTGAAAACATTGAATGATTGTAGTCATTCCGTGGAACTTGACTTGCAACCTGATGTTATGTACTAACACCTGATCCAGATGACACTCCATTTGGTATTGATCCAGTCATTTGATCATTCATGTTACTCATCTTTCTTAGATTTTCAAGAAAAATTGCAGAAGTAGTTAATTTGCAGTAAAGATCATGCCCTTGATGCGTTTTGAGTCACTATGAATTGTATGAAGAGCAGAAGATTGGGAATATGGTATCATCGCTTTGATATTATGTTGTTAATCAAAGTTGATAAAAAATTCAAAAGGGAATTAAAGATTTCTTGAATGGGAAGAAGAGAGGAAGAATGAGAGAAGAAGAAGAACAGAGATAGGAGAAGAGAGAAAATAATCAATTGCTTGCATTCAGTTATGTTGTTTCAATACATGATTAGTAATTTATATACTAGAATCATAAATAACTTTCGTACTCGCTAATTCACTAACTGATTTGACTAACATCTTGAACTTCTGAATAAATATGTACTAACTCAACTACACTTTTATACATAATTCACATTTAATAACCTCAATACCTCTCCCCACTTTCCTTTCTCCTAACCTAATTTTGAAAAATAAATACATTAGAATTAATTAAAATCTCAAAGTTGATTTACTTATCAATTGCATCTCATTCTATGAAAAGCAAAGTGATCTGCTTAATTATTTGGGCAAATAACAAAAATCCAGAGGTTTGTCCTCTAAATAGAGGTGTAGAAAAAGTAATTTTAATATCTAAGAAAATAAGATATTAATTCTATTATTATGATTTTCTACCTATAATTAATAGTCCTTAATTACCTCTCCTAATAAGTATTATTTTAAAATCTTTTAAAACATTGATAATATGTATTATATCACCTTAATAAGCATTTTCAAAAGAAGTAATTTGGATCTTTGGTCAATTACCTTAATGGTATTTAATACCATTTAATTGTAATTTGACTTGGTCAATAGTAATGTTTTTACTACTTTATATATAATATTTTTGTGTTCATCTTGCAAAGGACTAGAGAAGATACAAATAACAAAAAAATATTTTTCTTCATATTTGGTGTTGTTGGGCTTCCCAAAGATAAATCTTTGTTAGTTTCTGACTCCTAGTTTAATACTAGAAGACCTTGTTAAATCCTGGGAGACATGCCTAATCGGTGAAATATCCTTAAGGACAATGACAGAACACATCTCAAGCTAGAGAATTTCCGTGGTTTCAATATTTTACAACTCAAGGCACATCATAAGTTTCAATAATTACAAGGTATGTCAAGGAATTGATCTATGTGTATCTTTAACTTTTGCATGTATTTAAGACCTAAGATACACACATAGTCCAGGAAGGGCCATCTCAAGGGCCAAGCAATGGCTTGAGGCCCCCAAAATTTTAAGGCCTCATTTTTTCATGTGATGTAGTTTGACTTGATATAAAATTTAAAAATAAAAGATTTTTTTTAAATAGAGATCAACACTAAGTCATAAGTATCTGTATGGTTAAAAATCATCTCAAGATAAATGAGATTTAAATATAAATTATTTTTAAGAACATTGAAAATTATCTACTTTTTTTGTTGTTGAAATTTTATGGTAAAAAGTACAAGATCTTTATACAAAAGTGTCATGACCCGAGTCGAGGCCCTGGCCGCGACGAACATCCTGAACCATGAAGGCTCGAGAAGCCCCATAACATGTAATCATAAGCATATATTAAAGTGTGGAAGATATAATAATATTCAATGGAGATTCATTGTCAAACAAACTGTGTCAAGAAAATTTTAACAATACATTAATCAACTATAACGCCCCGAATTAGGTACCTGGAATGCTACATAGTGCCCATGACCCCGAAGGACCACAATCTAACCCATGACTGATATCTATAAACTGAACACTGAATAATAGTAATAATATCATAAATGCGGAAACATGGACTGAAAGGCCATAAGGTTCAATACTAGTACATAATTGAAAAATATGGTATAGCAATACCAAAACAACTAAGATAATTGTCTGAACATACTGTAGTCTAAAAGCCACTAAAATTTTTTAATAAGAAGTTGATGGGACATATCCCCAACTAACTCCAACTACTGAAATAAATTGAAAACTAAAATAGTAATGTGATCATCATGTTCTCGAAGGATGAGGACTCACTGCTAACTCTGATCGTTAAACTGGGATGCTACTAGTTCTCTGGAGCTCATACTTTTAAACCTATGGTATAAGACACCATAGCGTAAATGCATCAGTACTTTAAATGTACGGGTATGCAAGTGAGGTAGGCTGAATGCAATAGGTTCATATGCATGAACAATACTAACTGACTGACTAACATGAACATGAGAATACATGCATGCATACGTAACTGTAATTGAGATTATGATAGGACTGGATACTGAGTTCTGACACTGAGTCTACTGACATTGACATATAAGTCACTAATGAGTGAGAAACTGATACTTTATTACTAAATATTAAGGGACTGATACTATGTTACTGATACATGGATAACTATGTCTGATAGTTCTGATTATGAAAAACTGGTTTGGTTGACTGTATCTGACAGTCCTGAAGCTGAATGCTAATAACATAAGTTCTGATAACTGATATAACTGATAACATGAGTGACTGTATCTGACAGTTCTAAACCTGATGGAACTAGCTGAGTTTCGTGTTGTATCTGAGTAACTGAATTTGAGATTAGTCCTATCTAGCGGGTGATCTCTACATCTGATGATACTGATACTGATTGACCATAGTTGAGATCGTTCCTATCTGGTGGGTGATCTCGGGGTCTATTTATAATAATAAGAATTGACTATATTTGACAGTTCTAAATCTATACTACTGAGCTGAATTGACTGTATATGACAGTCTTAATTCTGTAATTGAAATTGTGGGATGTATTCATCTAACTGACATGCCCCATACTAAGCTAACTGGGGTCCAACCTATAACCCCAGCTGGAAGTGTTTCAGTACCATGGCACTGGTACAGACAACTGTTGTGGAGTCAGTCCTAATCTAGCGGGTGACCCATGAGATCAATCCTATACATTTAAATACGGTAATAGGTGATACCTGAGTATGTCGATCCTATCTAACAGGTGACATCTCATACCTATGATGGCTACGTAGTTCTAGAACTTAGATATTTCTTCTAGGGATCTCAGTCCTATCTAGTGGGTGAGTCCCCATTCCTAGGATTGCTCGGTGCTGAATCCCACTCCCATCTGAAAGACACTGAACTGATTAACTGAACTGAGCATATTAACTAAACTAAACTGATACTAGTGGTATTGTCTAGCGGAGCTAAACTGAATTTACTAAGTTTTGTTGACTGATGGAATGTACTGAGTTCTGAGGACTGAATGAGAATACTGAAGTTACTGAGATTAACTTGGAATACTGAGGTTACTGAGATTACTGAGCTACTGAAATTACTGAGATTTCTAAGTTTTCCTGAGTCACATGACTGACTGAGTTCTATGGATCATAGCTTGACTGAGGAGATCATGAAAACATGACATGGCTCTAGGCACACATCTAAATATTCGGGTCTAAGTACCCCCAGGACTCGATGAGAAGAAACTGACATAGCATGGCTTACTTGAACACATGACCAACAACACAATTCATAATTCATATATTGAAGCACTTCATCAAACATATGATATGCATAAGCTTGTACAAACATAGGGATTTCATAATATCATACTAGTTGGGTACTTTTCCTTCGTATAGGCATTTAATCAAACACATAGTAGGCATAATATATGTAGACAACATTATACAACAAGCAAACATCATGATTCATATCTAATTTCATCATCCAAGGGTTTTAATCCTAGGTTTACATGAATCTACATCTTTACTAGTCAATTCCACATGAAATTTATCACCAAACATGGATTAAAACTCAATTGGTCATTATCAACATGAGCAACACACACGCAACATGAAATTCATACAAAAATCCATACACTTGAATTTGAAAAGAGATTCTTGGACTTCATGGACGAAAGGAGTCCATTAATGAACACTATGTATACCTGGGATGTGATTTCTTAAGGATTGACGGTGAAACCTTCCTGAATTTGAATCCTTAATAGAAACCCTAGCTTATTCTTGAGAGAAACTTAAGAGAAACTAGTGTATTTTGGGTGAATAATGGCTAAAGCATGTATTATTGGGTTTAAATAGGGGTAGGAAATTGACCCTTTTAACCCTTGTACACATCTTGTAATTTTAGTAAATTTATCCCAAACTGGGCCCTCTGGAGCGACTCGGCGCAATCGCGCCGTGTCACTGGAATTTGACAATTGGGAAACTAAGAGATGGCGCGACGTGGAGCCATTGCATTGCCCCTTCCTTCCTGACCTAGAACTTTGGCACGGCGTGGGGGAAATCGCACTGAGACACTGGAAAAGGACATTTGTCATTTTAGCTTGTGGCGTGGCACGCCACTGACCAATATGGCGTTGTTTTATGATGGAAACTTGAAATAGGCATAAATTCTTACCCGATCATCCAATTTAAGCGAATCTTATATCGATGGAAAGTTTATTGAATTTTCCACATGAAAAAAAGTGAAAATCTTGAAAAATCCTCAAGGAATAATCATCATTCAATTTAGAAGCTATTACTAAGCATTCTTGGGACGAAATTAGCTAGAAAACTTTGAGGTATTACATTGACTCTCTTCTACAAAGCCTCTAATGAAAGCTAACTATCTAGACCGGGATGAAGCCCCTAGTTAGATCATATACCGAAAGACTCAACATATAAGTAAATGTCTTCCAAAAGATGAATGGCTTACCCATTTCTACCATATCCCAAGTATTATACTGATGTGATGGACCATGGAACTATACTGCAGAGCCTTAAATATAGGGGGTCAATAGACAAGGTACTGGTACATAGAACAATCCAAAAATAAAATATTTTTATACAAAAAAAGTGAGAGCATTTCATAAAAACATGTCATCATAAAACATTTGAAAATGCATGGGCATAATTTAATAAATTTCAAAACAACTTCTTAGAATCATGACTCTACTCTCTATTTCTCGTCTGAGCTAGATGGAACACCCTACAATCTATAATTCTAGGGGCTATATGGAATTCGTCTTTGACTCGGCGGTCAAGCCCCCAACCCAAGTTTTCCGCAAGGGTTGGAGTCTCTGCATCTCTACTACGCCAGATCGTCTCCAGCGTACAATCCCTATTTCAGGGCAACATGAACCCGTGTCGACAAATCACGATTTTGGGCAATGAGTTAGCTAAACTCGTGCCTTCTCTGGGTAACCGTCTAACTCTCTTAAGCCCAATTTTAGACTCTTAAAAGCATGGCTTCTTCTTATAATCTGTTTCTTTCTTATTCTGTTAAGGGCACATTTATAATAAGGTATCATCATACCCAGACTTGCAAGTCCTTCATTTCATACCACAACATCTATAATGTCTTTTTCTTATTTCAAAGCATGTTATTGACTACCTAAAAGATTTAAAATCACATAAGAGTCAGATTCCAAAAGCACATGAAAACTTAAGTCAAACACTCTCTCTTTAACACATTATCTATGGTGGTCATCTCTTTCATCAATTACATGCAAGCTCTTTATTAGAAAATATGGGTATTTATAAACAACAACAACACCCCTCTCAATTCTTTCATAAAACAATAACAATCCATCAATGTTGGCAAGAATACTTAATTCAACTTTCAACCATCCTTGTAAACAATCTGTAACATTATCAAAACAATGAGTTTCGCAACAAGAGATGGAATTCAAATAAATCTTGCTCTCATATAACTTTCCAAATCAATAATGTATGTACATATGAAAACAACCAAGTTTTGGAAAAAAATGTCATGATTTATGCAAGATTTCATCATAAAAAGGATTTATAATACATGTTCTTCAACCATTTCAAAATACATCTCGTATAGGAAACTATGTATATTATAAGATTGTTTGAACAATAAATTTTTTATGCCCATGAAGTTAGGACATCCCCACATACCTTTAATGACAAAGAAATCGTGAAGACATTATTTCTTGAAACTTATAAGTCCAAACCCTAGGTTGTTTTTCTCTCCTTATGCTTAAGGAAGATGAACTAGGGATTTCTGAGTGTTTAAGCGTGAATAATGACCCCAATTTCATCTATATATGTTTAGGGATGGTTATGAAACATGAAAAGACTTTGTTGCCCTTAAAATAACACAAAAATGGAGCACTTTTAGCTTGTGCCATGACCTAGGCGACGCCCAGCAGATCACCCAAGCCAAGATGGGCATCGCATGGCCTATCACCCAGCCCTTAAGTACGCGTTGCATGGCCAATAGCACTCCCTTTCCAGTGGCCCTTTGCAATTTGTCAAGAGACACACAACCTTTGCATGGTCATAACTTTTCGCTCGGATATTAGATTAAGGCAAAATTGGTATTGTTGGTAAGCTAATTTAATTATCTACAATTTGGTGGGTCTTAAAATGCAAAATTACACATACTTAAAAAGTTATACATGTTCAAATTTGACCCATGTAGAATCGAGTACAAAAAGTCTATCGATAGGAAAGTGCTCAACTTAATTTTTGAGTTAGGAGATTCTTATGGTGTATATTCATCTCTGAGGATGTTCCCATACTAAGGAAATATTAATCATACTTATTTCTAACTAGAAAATATTGGATTCGTGTCTATATACATTAGAAAGACGGTTCAACTTTAGCCCGAAAGTGCGGGGTGTTACATTATCTCCCCCTTGGGATCATTCATCTCCGAATGATGGGTAGGAACTTCTTGAAACTCTAAAAGTATGGTATAAAGAACGTGACCTTGCACTGAACATTTTTCCTTAAAGGAATTTTCAAGGTCATCAAAAAACTTCATGATAACCCCCTAGTGAAACGTGTAAGCACGAAGCGTGAGATAATAAGAATTGACATAGATATGACTTTGCAAATGACTTTTAAGGATCATAATCATCATAGCATACTGCATGAGTTTATTTGGTGTTCATAGGCCTGATTATATTGTTCCATAATCATGAAATAAGATTTCGCAGAACATAGAAATAGAGGTACTCTCCATCTCACATGTTCGCAAATAGCCTTTAAGCTTAACAATACTCCTCAACTATGTATTCTACCATGAACCACCAGCTTCATCATTTCTAACTTACAATTTCCCCACAATGCACATTGCTACAAGATCCAGAATCTAATGATACATTGCTTCCATACATAAGCCTAACCCAAATTTAGAAGATTATAACTTAAGCTACGGGGTTCTATACTTCACATCCATCTAAGAAGACTACTCCATCCTATCACTATAGTCAAACAACATCATGTCTTATTAAGAGTACTAGCCACGTAACACAACGACTGGTGTATCTATAATTCATAATATTCAGGTCTATCTCTACTGCACCCACTTCATGGATCTTTCTACTAATAATAGCAAATGCAATCACTCTTACAAAGATTTTCGCAACATAACTCATTCCTAACTATTTCCCATATGAAAGTTCATCTCCTTCTTCCCTCCTTCACCTATAACCTTAGCTCGAGAAATCACATCAAAATTTTCACATTCAAGAATATCTACTCCCCTACCTAAAAATTACTATGCTTCCACAACCACCATACTAACATACGAAGGGTCATTGGGGGACCCTAGCATAAGCATCGTGAATGGGAGTAACATTGTTTGATTATAACTTATATTTATTGCTCTACTCAAGGTGGAACAGGAGGTGAATATATGATACAATCATGAAGTACTTTATATATCAAGTGTCTGGATCATAAGCAGAGACTCATTCTGGCATATACACAACATAGCCTGAGTTCTTAGGACAAACCACAGTGAGAAACATAAGCTCTTACATCATGAGTTGTATAACATAAGGTCTGAAATCATATAGCAAACGATTGAGACAAGTATTAATACTTGAAGCTATTACTTCTCATTTCCAGAGTTGAGATAGTCATGAACCTGTATGCACCTTATCACCTTGGTCTATACCCGACATAAAATGGATCAGTAACATATAGGAAACATAGTTTCTTAGAACCAAGCATTATGTGAGACATGGATTTTATGGATCATAAGCAACATAACATAGAGCTTGAATACTTGGAATATTAGATCCCTGAGGGACATTATTGCTTCTAGTTTAGAGGTCGGAACATGACATGACTTACATAGAGAACTCAGACCTTAGACATAAGCAGGACTTGATTACACAAGACATTGGTAGGATGACCTCTTAAATTGAAGTGGGAGGAGTGTGCTTGAATAGGAATAAATTTATCATGACTCTTCCCTAAAACTTGCCACTATGAGAAAATTCAAGAACTACCTTAGTTCGTTATCTCCCCCTTAGATCAAAGTCACACTCCTAAACTTGAGGATATAAGTTCTCATTAAATCTATACCCATAACTCTCAACACAAAAGGGTATCATCATGCACATAAATGCTAGACTTCCCTCAATAATTTTAATGAAAGGACACTAAATTCTTTCTAGGACATCCCCTTTCAGGGACACTAATCATAACTTCCTCCAAATCCCATAGTCATCGACTTATGACTAGCATTATCCTGGGCATGGAATCCATGTTTCTAAACACTTAACACCCCATATTCAACTCCTTACATTACCAGCATTACACCTATAATCACATAACTTACAACTTAACAAAATTTGCTCAACTATACCAAAGGTGCATGTTGCCTACCTATATTTCCTTAATTTAATTCTCAAGTACACCATACAACCACTCCCCAGACTTCTCCATACTACAAAATTTGAGAATGTGATCTAGGTACATCTGACACTCATACACATCAAACCTTATCTAACAACATGCTACCTCAGGATTCAACTTATTATTTATATACTTACGCCCTTACCGACTTAATGACTCAACCATAATTCATTATTTTAATACTAGTCTCGTATATATATATACACACACACATATATCATCCACTCATTTTTCCACAAGTTTCCAACCTAGGCTATTTCACAGCTCACATCAAGCCTACTAATTCATTCCCACAAAACAAGCATCATTAGTCTTAAAATACTATTCTTATCACCACAATCCACATCTAAAGTTCAAGCCTATTGTATAACCCCAATCATGCAACACCGATGAAGTATGTTACATACTATACTATTCCATCAAATTGAGAAATCAACCTAACTATGCCATTTAACTTAACTACCGCCCACAAGTTCATTCTCTCCACAACATTACTACCACAGCTTAGAATCTACCACACACCTTCTCACATGCAGTACTAGTTTACAATTACTAAAGAAAAGAAAGTCAAGGGAGTAAAGTCACATAATAGAGATAGTCGATCCTATTCTTATAATATAATCCATTATGATCTTATCAACATGTTCTACTTCCTCACATCATATTTACTTACCCATGCATACATCCCTACTACCTTCGAATTCTATTTACACCAATGAGTCTCTACCCATAACTTATTGACTGATCTAACCCTTTCTATCCATGGCCTATGAATGATTTCTACAACCACCATAACTATCCATTCTAAGATCCTTACCTTATTTTTAATAAATAATAATCACAGCTAGCTACTTCCTTTACAGACTACCTTACAATCTACAAATATTGTTACCACAATAGACTATCCTATAAAATGACAACCCATCCCTCAATCAATGGTTATACAACTAAAACTAGCTTATTAATGCCAAAGTCACCCTCATTTTGACTTCTAAGCTTGTGACCTTATATCACTAACTTCTATACCATCTTACAGCTCGTAAGTTATGACACTTTATCACATACTACTACTCAGATGGAAATAATGTTCCAACATTCTGCCACACATCATTACCCTTAAGCACGACATCTGCAATAAGGGTTTTAGAAAAGGGAATGAATACATTCCATACCTCAGGCTCAAACGCATGATTAATGTAGACAGGGGTATAAGATTAAATCAATACACTTTAAAGCACTTAAGGACTCCTATCATGTCCTTGTACAATTTCATAACTTTTGATGGCTCAATCAAAAAGGACCACATCATTTAGACTCTAAACTTTTGCACTTAAATCGCCTCAACAATGAGATAGAGTTAATAAAGTCAGAGTAAGGAAGGAATTTGGATAACTTCCATATAGACAACACAATGGCACGATCTAGAGTATGAAAGAATGGAAAACATCTCCTAAATGCCTCGTAGCTTTCTCCTTATAAGTGTGGTGTGCTACACACCCATAAAAAAACTCGACTAGACACAACTTTGTAGACACCCTGGGACCTTGAACCGTGCTCTGATACCAAGCTTGTCATGATCTGATCTGAGGCCCTGGCCGCGACGGACATCCCAAACCATGAAGGTTTAAGAGGCCTCTTAGCATGTAATCATAAGCATAATCCATACATAAATCAAAGTATATAATAATATTCAATGGAGATTTATCATGATACAAACTGTGTCAAGAAAATTTTAACAATACATTACTTAAGTCTCATCTACAAAGCCTCTAATGAAAGCTAACTATCTAGACTAGTACAAAGCCCCGATTGGACCATATACTGAAAGACTCAGCATATAAGTAAATACCTTCCGAAAGATAGATGGCTCACCTATTTCTATCATATCCCAAGTATTATACTGATGTGATGGACCCTGGGACTATATCGCATAACCTGAAATATAGGGGGTCAATCACAAGGTACTGGTATGTAGAACAATTCAAAAAGAAAAAAAAATTACACAACATAAGTGAGAGCATTTCATAAAAACATGTCATCATAAAATATTTGAAAATACATGGGCATAATTTGATAATTTCAAAACATCTTCTTGGAATCATGACTCTACTCTTTATTTCTCTTCTGAGCTAGATGGTACAACCTAGAATCTCTAATTCCATGGGCTATATGGAATCCGCCCTTAACTCAGCGGACAAGCCCCCAACCCAAGTTTGTCGCAAGGGTTGGAGTCTCTGCATCTCTACTACGCCACAGGACCATCTCCAATATACAATCCCTATTTCAGGGCAACATGAACCCGTGTCGGCAAATCATAATTTTGGGCAATGAGTTAGCTGAACTCGTTCCTTCTTTGGGTAACCATCTAACTCTCTTAAGCCTAATTTTAGACTCTTAAAAACATGGCTTCTTCTTATAATTTGTTTCTTTCTTATTCTATTAAGGGCACATTCATAATAGGATATTGTCGTACCCATACTTGCAAGTCCTTTATTTCATACCACAACATTTCTACTACCTTTTTCTTATTTCAAAGAATGTTATTGACCACCCAAAATATTTAAAAATCACACGAGAGTTCAGATTTCAAAAGCACATGAAAACTTAAGTCAAACACTCTCTCTTTAACACATTATCTACGGTGGTCTTCTCTTTCATCAATTACATCCAAGTTCTTTATTAGGAAATATGAGCATTTATAAATAATGTCAAAACCCCTCTAAATTCTTTCATAAGACAATAACAATTCATCAATGTTGGCAAAAACACTTCAATCAACTTTCAACCATCAACGTAAACAATCTGTAACATTATCAAAACAATGGGTTTCGTAACAAGAGAGGAAATTTACATAAATCTTTCTCTCATATAACTTTCCAAATCAATAACGTATGTACATATGAAAACAACCAAGTTTCAAAAACAACTTCATGACTTATGCAAGATTTCATCATAAAAGGGATCTACCATACATGTTCTTCAAACATTTCGAAATACATCTCATATAGGAAACTATATACATTATAAGATTATTTGAACAATAACTTTTCTTATGCCCATGAATTTTAGAATAGCCCCGCGTACTTTTAACGACGAAGAAATCATGAAGAAATTGTCTCTTGAAGCTTACAAGTCCAAACCCTAGGTTGTTTTTCTCTCCTTGTGCTTAAGGAAGATGAACTAGGGATTTGTGAGTGTATAAGCGTGAATAATGACCCCAATTTCATCTATAGATGTTTAGGGACGGTTATGGAACGTGAAAAGACTTTGTTGCCTTTAAAATAACACAAAAATAGAGTACTTTGGCATGTGCAATGACC
The DNA here is from genome assembly GCA_030864225.1 of Capsicum baccatum var. pendulum. Taxonomy (NCBI): domain Eukaryota; kingdom Viridiplantae; phylum Streptophyta; class Magnoliopsida; order Solanales; family Solanaceae; genus Capsicum; species Capsicum baccatum. Next base: position 93,877,553 of record CM061551.1, read on the forward strand.
CAGGAGACGCCCAGCAGATCGTCCAAGCCAAGGTGGGAGTCGCATGTCCAATCGTACACCCTTTCTAGTGACCCTCTGTGATTTGTCAGGCGATGCATGACCCTTTGCATGGCCATAACTTTTCGCTCGGGTATCGGATTAAGGCAAAATTGATATTGTTGGAAAGCTGATTCAATTATCTATAAATTGGTGGGTCTTAAGATGCAAAATTCCACATATGTAAAAAGTTATGCACATTCAAAGCTAACCTATATAGAAACGAGTACTAAAAGTCTATCGATAGGAAAGTGGTCAACTTAACTTTTGAGCTAGGAGATTCTTATAGTGTATATTCATCTCCGAGGATGTTCCCACACTAAGGAAATATTAAACAAACTTATTTCTACTATATAACATTAGATTCGTGTCTATATACATCGGAAAGATGGTTGAACTTTAGCCCAAAAGTGCAGGGTGTTACAAAAAGTTACTTAGTCAATGTGATTGATAGTCAAGGATGGTTATTCTAATAATACTCCTTTTATTTTAATTTATGTGTCTTAGCTACCATTTGGAGAGTCTATAATTATTTGTTTGAACATGATTTCTTTTGAAATATTTTAAATTATTAATTAAATAGACTTATACTATTTCTTATATAGTTTCTAAATATGTAAATTTTTTATGTAGTACATGTTAATAAACTTATACTATATTCTTTTATTTTAAAAAATTGAAGATTTTATGTCCGAATTTACACAAAACATTAGTTGAATTTGACCCCTCTTAGTAAAGTTTCGCTTTAGGCCCCCAACGCCCTTGAGCGGCCCCTGAGTCCAGGTCATATTATCTTTACCAATGATACATGTGTGCCGTGTGATCTGAGATACACATTGCTATAAAATAGTTCAAGTCACGTATATCTGAGTCGCATGTATGCACGAAACTCAAATACATGTGAGTTGTCCAAACCCCGTGATGCTTATAATTAATTTAAAGTTAAAGGAGCATTTTGTAGATATCCCTTGTGCTTGACTATTTATTTTATTTACCCTAATTGTTTCTTTCTGTTTTGGGTGAAATAGGGGAGGGGGACTCTCGACTCCCTACGCGAAATATCATATGTTGCTCTTCTACAATGTGAAACATCTTATATGAAAGAATCACACCACCACAATGTGGTGATAAATATTTAAGAAATGGGTCAAATTAAACGGGTTGGTGGGTTTGAATTTAAAAGTAGATGAATTTAATTTTACAATTAAACAATATGTTGCCAATCATAATAAGTCACATGTCGTTTATTAAAAGTTGAAAAACCGTAAGATTTAAGGTATGGATTCAAGCTTTGGAAACACCCCTTGCAGAAATGTAAGGTGAGGTTGCATACTAGTAGATCTTTATGGTTGAGCCCTTTCTCGGACCTTGCACATAGCGGGAGTTTAGTGCATCATGCTACCCTTTTTAACTTGAGGGTATTCTTAAGCCAAAAGAATAGGTTAAGGGTATTTTTCGGCCAATAGGTGAATGGAGGATATTTATAAGATATTTTTCATATTTAGGTATATTTTTTTGAGTTTTAAGTATGGTGCATCGTCAGTGTATTTTCTTTTTACACTATTATGTGACTTTTATCTGTTGTAGCAGTCATTCATTTTTATATTTTTACCTGAGAAATGAATGACCTGCTACAGCAGATAAAAATTATCTGATAGTGTAAAAAAAGAAATATATCAACGATTCACCAAACTTAAATTCTGTTTTTTTACCCTTTTATGGTATTCCAAAAGGGCTTTTGGGAAAATGTTTTTTTAGCTTCTGAAAAAAATGATATAAAAATATTGTTGTGCCTCTTGTGGTATCATGTTTGCACATGATAATCTCAGGCACATTATAATGCATTAGTTACTTATGGAGGCCGAAAACAATGTTCATACTGTTTTGCTTCAATGCTTACTTAACATCATTGGTTGGGAAGAAAAGCGTATATGTGCATGTAGATTTGAAGAAACATTATCTCTATGTGTTTTCTAGTTCAACAAATAAGTCAGCTTATGACTTTTAGTTCTTAAATGTGAATTTTCATATCTCAACTCATACAGAAACTAATTTTGTTTGTGTATAGCTATTGATATATGTAAGTCCTCTTCTTCACCCAAGTTGTTTCTTTATCTTCTGAAGTTAAAGCTCTATTAAAGAATAACCAACTTGGACTTCCATATCTAAGAATTAGGAATGCTAAAAGTCGCTATACTTATGTATAAACTTCTTCACGACTACCTACTTCACGTTAAATTCTTTGTACTTCAATGTTTTTGCAACTTATCTTGGTATAGGACATCTTCTTCAGAAGGTATGAACTCTTCATCTTGAATTGGTTTGGACAAAAAGCCAAACATTAAAAAAAATAAAATTGTCACAAAAAAAATACAAGAACTATAGACTCTAAACTGAAGTAAAGGAGCTATATATGGGGAAATTCATGACCTGGAGTAGTTGAGGAAATTTAACATATAGAATGAATAATTTCTTTTAACTTATTTATACAAAATGTGATCTTTTGATAAATGAGTGTCAGTTGATTCAAGCTGCAAGCTCCTTGAATAGAGGTGCCTCCATCACTACATATAACTATGACCGATATATTTTTAAAAGTAGATCATAAAATTGATTTTCCCTTTTACTTCCTCTTCCTCAATATATCCGATAACGTTTAGATTTCAGGAGTTTTTTAACATAGTTTTTAAATAAAATTTAATTTTTTAAAAGATTAAAATTTTCAAATAAAATTTACAATCAAAATTAAAAGATTTAACTTTTGATATCTGGGCGTCACAGCAATTGGGAGCTAGTATAATGTTTATGATGTGACCTTCACATTTTTTCTAAAGTAGCATCATTCAAATGCATCGGGATAATCAACGCAAGCGTGCACTTTCCCCGTTCATGTGAATTTATGTCAATAAATACATCGAGTCATTTCATGCAAAAGGTTATTTGACCATTTGCAAATAATTAAAACTCAGGTTTGCTTTGATGTAGAATAAAGTGTCCCATTCGTTTTTGATGCTTAAAGTGGCCGTGCAAGGATCTTCGGCTTTTGTAAAAAAAATTCACAATTAGACAAAACATAGTTAAATGACAACATCTCCTTAATTTGGCTATTTTTACACTATTAAGTACCTAAATCTTACTGCTTTTGTACATGTCCCCATCAGGGGGATCTCTTGGGTGTTCAAGTCTTGAAAAGTAAATTCTTGTACGCTTGATTGAGGAAAACTGTATATGTAGAAGCCAAATACATAAACATAAGACATACAAGCCAAATGTATGCATAATTTAAGGATATCATTATTTCCTTTTCATTTGATCCAATTTTCAAGTTTCAATATATCGTGGCAAATCATAATTAAATTACTACTTTTATGCTTATGTCATAGCGAAGACTTGGCTTCATAAATATCAGGTCTGAAATTAGGCTTGGCATAGCCATTGAAAATTTGCCTTAGTATCACGCTTGCATGAACTTTGTACACAAAAAGATTCAATAATTCTAGAGAAGATATTCCTAGCATGATTAGAAGTGTTTTACAGTATCTTATTTATACAATAAGAGTCAATCTGAACTTACGATAAAGCACCCAGGAGGTGCATGATATTTAAAAAGCAAAAAATTTACACTCCTCGATGAAGGATATATACTTCAAAAGAAGTATTAGCTAGAGTGGATCCCTTGTATATATTATTAATGTCTGATTTGCTATTTAAAGTTCATCAAGAAGACGGAGGAAGAGGTGTTCTCAAGTTTGTTATATTGGCTAAAATTTTTCGGGACTCTTTGTCAAATAGACTTTTAAGTTTATTTTGTAATTAAATGGATCATAAGTTTTTTTATTTAGGAAAATGACCCAGTGAATAATTAATTTTTTTTGTGATTTAAATTTTTTTACAAGTTTTAATAATTACTTAGTCTACAAAGGGACACATCAGTAATTGAATTAAAAGGAGAAAAAAAAAATTTCTTCGCGGGAGTTCCTCCTCTTCTTCTTCAAATCTTCTTCCACTCTCAATCCATTTTCTATGCACATATTGAAGGGAGTTATTGAGATCCTAAAGCTTTTCTCATTTTGGTGAATTCAATAAGCTTTCTAAAGTTTTGAAGATTTGAAGGAGAAAAAAGCGAGAAAAGCTACGATCAAGCTAAATCAAATTAAGATCTATTTTGAAGTAGTATTAGTTTGGGCTTGTGTTCTAACATTGTATCAAGACCTCAAATTGAATGTGCACTGACAATTTCTCTATATATTTAGAGTTCTATGCAAATAAAAATTGATCTGCGATAGACAGACCAATAATCAGTCCAACGGATATTATATCAGTCTATAGTAGAACGATTGTATTAATTAGTTCAGCTGATTAATCACTTGTCGTTTTTATTTTTATTTTCATTTTTACAATAATGTTTTGTTTTACTAGTTTTAAATAATGTTAAATTATTTATTGTAGATACAAAATAATTACAAGAGTTATCTTACTTGTTGATTATTTTGAAAAGTAGGTGGATGATAAGAAATCTAGGAGATGGAGTTCTCAGAATGACACGGTTAGAACAATGTTTGTGAGTGGTGATGTTGCATTTGATAAGTTCATGAAAACTATCATTAGAAGTGGTGAACTGAGCTGCGGACATGACCTTATTTGTGTCAAGTATATGACTAATGTAGGGGCTTTTTGAGGGACAAAGTATTGCCTGTTGAGATAATGAACGATGAAGGTGTCCAAGTTTATTTGAATGATATAAATGGTGAAGGTGGTAGACCGATTTTAAGAGTTTCCTCGATAGAAAAAATTTTGAAAAGCGGTTGTATTTTTGTAAATTCTATTATTGATTTTAAATTGTACGAAGATGACGCATCTCTCCTAACAGACAGATTATGTATCTATCTGACAGATCATAAATTTGTGGACGATTATACAAAAGGAAATATGAGGTGCATTCACTTTTTTCCAAAATTAAAGCAATAATATGATACATTCAAGAGTATTTTGGACTTATAAGCAAGAAAATCAAAAATTCATGACCATATGCGAAGACGACGCTTCTTTTCTAACAAATCAATCATAGCTTTGTGGGCGATTATATGAAAGAAAAAAATAAGGTACATTCATTTTTTTCAAAACTAAAGCAATAGTATGATATATTAAAGAGTATTTTGAACTTATAAGCAAGAAAACTAAGAATTCATAACCATATGCAAAGATGACGCATCTCTCCAAACAGGTATATTATGTATCTATCCGATAAATTATAGACTAGTGAGCTATTATACGAAAAGAAATATAAGGTACATTCACTTTTTTTCAAAACTAAAGCAACAACATGATATATTAAAAAGTATTTTGGACTTATAAGCAAGAAAATCGAGAATTCATGGCCATATGCGAAGACGATGCATCATCTCTTCTACCAAATAAATTATGTATCTATCCGACAGATTATAGACTAGTGGGCGATTATATGAAAGGAAAGATGAGGTACATTCATTTTTTTCAAAACTAAAGCAACAACATAATATATTAAAGAGTATTTTGTACTTATAAGCAAGAATACCAAGAATTCATAACCATATGTGAAGACGACGCATTTCTACTAACAAACAGATTACGTATCTATCCGATTGATTATAGACTTGAGGGCGATTATACGAAAGAAAAATATGAGGTACATTCACTTTTTTTAAAACTAAAGCAACAATATAATATATGAAAGAGTATCTTGAACTTATAAGCAAGACAATCAAGAATTCATGACCATATACAAAGACGACACATCTCTCCTAATAGACAAATTACATATCTATCCGACAGAATATTGACTTACTGACGATTATATGAAAGAAAATATAAGGTATATTCACTTTTTTCTAAAACTAAAGAAATAATATGATATATTAAAGAGTATTTTGGACTTATAAGCAAGAAAATCAAGAATTCATGATCATATGCAAAAAAGACACATATCTATTAACAGACAGATTACCCATCTATCCGACAAAGTATAGACTTGTGAGCGATTATACAAAAGGAATATATGAGGTAAATTCATTTTTTTCAACACTAAAGCTACAATATGATATATTAAAGAGTATTTTGAACTTATAAGCAAGAAAATTATGAATTCATAACCATATGCAAAGACAACGCATCTCTTCTAACAGACAGATTCTGTATCTATCCGATAAATTATAGACTAGTGGGCAATTATATGAAAGAAAATATGAGGCACGTTCATTTTTTTCAAAACTAAAGCAACAGCATGATATATTAAAGAGTATTTTGGACTTATAATCAAGAAAATCAAGAATTCATGACCATATGCAAAGACGACGCATCTCAACTAATAGACAGATTACATCTATCCGATAGATTATAGACTTATGGGCAATTATACGGAAGAAAAATATGAGGTACATTTATTTTTTCAAAACTAAAGCAACAATATAATATATGAAAGAGTATATTGAACTTATAAGCAAAAAAATCAAGAATTCATGACCATATGCAAAGACAACACATCTCTTATAATAGACAAATTACGTATCTATCCAATAGAGTATTGACTTGTGGAAGATTATTCGAACAAAAATATGAGGTATATTCACTTTTTTCTAAAACTAACGCAATAATGCAACATATTAAAGAGTATTTTGGAATTATAATCAAGAAAATCAAGAATTCATGACCATATGCGAAGAAGACATATCTCAACTAACATATAGATTACGTATCTATCCAACAGAGTATAGACTTGTGAGAGATTATACCAAAAAAAATATGAGGTACATTCACTTTTTTCAAAACTAAAGCAACAATATACTATATGAAAGAGTATCTTGGATTTATAAGTAAGAAAATCAATAATTCATGACCACATGCGAAGACGATGCATCTCTCCCTAACAGATAGATTACGTATCTATCTGACAAATTATAGATTTGTGGGCGATTATACGAATGAAAATATGAGGTACATTCACTTTTTTCAAAAATAAAGAAACAATATAATATATGAAAGAGTCTTGAACTTGTAAGAAAGAAAATAAAAAATTCATGACCATATGCAAAGATGACGCATTTATCCTAACAGACAGATTACGTATCTATTCGACAGATTGTTAACTAGTCAGACCAATTCATAATTTGTATGACAAATACAAAAAACATCTTAACAAAATTACAAACTTTCAACATCAATCTTTCTTTTTCTTGTATAAGCCTTCATATTTTTTGGAGTCTCCCTTACTTTCTTTTGTCCAACCTCTGTTGCATAAGGAAAATTGTATTTTGGATTAGTTTTTCTAGCTTGTTTCACTCTTGTAATACCTTCCTCCACAAAGTTAGCAACAGCATCTTTCTCAACTACATTGTTTCCTTCCTTTTCAACCTCTATATATTTTCAACAATATCTCACCTTGATAAAATCGACACAAGTCCATCAAAATGGTACTCGTCATCTAAGTCTTTATGCAAATAATATTGGGAGAAATCTATCAAGGTTTCACATTCAAGTATCACAAATTTATTACTCTCCTCAGCAGACTCATTTCCATCGCTAGATGCCTGACTCATCCCCTTCACTAGGTATATCATGTTCCTAAAGATAGTGTAAACAAAGTTCATATCAAATTAACAAAAAAAAAACTCAAAATTATTATCTATGATTCTTTTATCTCACTTATCAAGTTTCTATATTTAAGTTGCAAAATTTAAAAATAAATAAGGTTCAACTGATTTTTCTCGAGCTCCTAATCAACATCTTTAGCATTGACTTTTCTCATGAGTTCTTCACAAAAAATAAGTAAAATCTACTCAGAAAAAAATACAAGAATGAGTTCTACTTTAGCAAAAAGAACATTGAAGAAATAATGGATTTTTAGCAAGAAAAGAGGAGAAAAGAGAGAGAACAAAATCTGGAATGTGAGAAAATTTAACTGTTATCTGATAAGATGAGGAAAAAGAACGCGAAGATGAGAAGAAAAGAATGAGACTTAACAAGAATTTAAAATTAGAAGAGAAAGATGAAGGAATTTTAACTTTTATATTTATCTACAAATAAGTTTCATAGTTTCAATATATTATTATGGTTCATTTTTAATTAAATTATTTTTTTATTTTATTTTTAAATAATAAAAAGACAAGGAGATCATTTTGATAATTGAGAACTCAAAGAGGCTTATCAGTAAAATTTTCTCAAATTTTCCTCTTATAATTGGATATATGTTTTAAGTAGGGCCAACATAATCTGTAACTCCTACCTAGTGTCATTCCTACTACATAATAGTATTATTAGATCCAAGAACTACATATAGAAATACTTAGCAATTATTTGTCAAACAGTTTTACATAGTCCAAATTGAAGTTCAAAATCAAACATACAAGTTTGAAGTTAGGCTTTGTAAAGTCCAAGTTCAGACTCATGTCTGAAAGTTGAAACTTTAGATCTGCAATTATAAACTTCAGTCCCTGCAAGTCTGAATTTTATTATAAGTCGAACAAACTTTAAAAATTTTATAAACTCTAGCTAGTCCTTAATTTGAATTCTCAAACTGCTATTTCACTTTCCCTACACACGTCCCAATGTGATTGTGTGTATCAGTCCAGGTCAGGTGACCTAAAAGGACCAGTCATAGCCACCCGCTAGGATTCTTACACTATACAATGATAGCACAGGTCAGACTACCTAAAATAATCAGACATAAATCACCCGCTAGGATTCTTGTAATGTACAACGGTAATAAAATTCACATTAAAAATGCACCTAGTTTTTAATTTTGACATTTTTTTCTCAATATGCAGTGTATAATTAATATGCAATTATTTCACAAATTTTGTATAATTAGGTTTACACTGATTGTATATTTATTATACATTTGTTATACACCAACGACTATTACGAACAATTACACTTGAGCAAGGGAAATTCCTTTCAGTTGTTTGACTAAAAAAGTTAAGAGAAAAAAATGTAAATGAACATCTTAGATGGTTTGACGTAAGATATTACAAATTTTTGAGATTGCAACCTATAGTAAATATTTTAAATTATATAAAAAAAATAAAAAGATATTTTTTATAATAAAAAATTAAAATAGATATTACAAACAAGAAAAAAAAGATTTCATACCCCAAAGATAGTTGGCAGTTCATAAAGAATTGGATTATTTTATTCCATAAAATTTGTTTGTAATAAATATTAATCTCCCAAATTTCTTCAATTTTGTTGACTCATCCAATTTTGGTGCTTCACTATCTATCAACCAACCGATTCTTTCCACATAAATACCCTATTTATATTTCGTTTTACTTTTTAAATCAAAATTTTATTAAAATATAAATTTTTTCTTACTTCAAAAATAATAATTTGATTATGGAAGATAACATTCATAATCCATGCTTTGTGTCCATTTTTTGCTTTAATTTTTGTCTAGTATTTTTAGGTAATATTTTTGAGATTAGTTTCTAAATAATACAAAGAAAAATGGTTGTTATCTTTTCAAATTTTGATACACTAATTGCTTAATTTATTTTATTGAATTTTAATATTGTATTAGATATTTTGAATATATGTGTTACATATTTTTAATAATGTGATTTGTATCGCTCGTAACTATATAGTTGAAAAATATAATTTACAGACTCAAATTATACCGTTTATATACCTTGTCAATTTAGTTTAACTAGAAATCAATTGAATACTTATTTGAATACTATTTCACACATAAAAAGTAAATTATATAAAGAACTTAGTCAACGCAATTTTTTATATCAATCTTCACGATCATAGAATAAAAACATCTAATATAAATGCGAACTTAGTTGTGTGATCCATTTTCATTTAGTATATGAACTAAATTAAAGATCACAATTAATGCCCGTTTCAATTATTAATAAGAACAAAAAATATCATTTAGCATCTGAAATATATACACAAAATGGTCTCAACTTGATATCAACAAATACGGTGCAATACATAGCATAAATTCAACAATTCTCGTCACTTATATCAACTTCAATAGCAAAATAACACTTAATGTCAATAAATACTATGCTATATTATTTACCTATTCCACTCTTGAGGTTTTTTTATTTGCGTGATGAAATTTCTTCTTCAAAATTCGAATCGGATACTTGCTCACACACAATATTTTTTATCTTGTAATTTCTCTTTACATGATTCATACAATCATGAGATATTTAGTACATACAATGAAACTCAAGCCAAAAAAAAACTTGATAAAGAAAAAAAAATTCAACCTCCAAAAAACTTGATAAAAAAAATGCTAGAATCAATTGAAATATATCAAGATTGACACGAAAAAAACATTCAAAAAAGTTGATATTTTGTTATGTGGATGAATAAAAAATAATGAGTATAATTAAGAAGAAGAAACGTGTGAGAATAGACAAAAGAATAATATTCCAATAAAATTATTTTAGAAAAAAGTGTAAATTTTTTGAAATAGGTAAGAATTATGATAATGAAGATATATATGATATTGACCATATTTTATTCCTACCATAATTATCAACGCATTTATTTAGGAGTCATTTAATACCATACCCTACAAAAAAAGGAGTGAATTGTAGTTAAACAATTATGTTCTTGATTTTTTTAAAATAAATAAATTAGTTTCTTAAAAATGTATTGCAACTTTCAATTAAAACATTAATAAAACAATTTATATCTAGCTATAATCTATAATATATAATATATTAAAAGTGTGAAGAACCTTGGAAATATTATTTGAACTTTTTTCCCTTCAATAAAAGTTTTTATTTTAGACAAAATTCTCTTTTCACTATTTTCTCCAAATATTTAAGAGTTGAAAATTAATTAAATATATTTATTATAAATTTTTTCTTATTAGAAGTCATCAGAATTTAAAGAAGCTAATACTTTTTTCATTAGTTTAAAAATTCTAAATCAATTAAATTTGATTTTAAGAAGATTTGAAAAATCTAAAAATAAATATAAAAGCATTAGAATAAGAAAAAGATTAAAAAGTATCAATTTTTTAAAAGTTTAAGTACGTAATAAGAATGTAATCAATGATTTTGTAAAGATTTGACTTTAAAAATAAAAAAAAAATTAAATATAAAAAAATAGTCATACTACAAATATGATTCAAATTGATGTGTCTCTCTTAGCCACTGGCAGCAAGGAAAAAGGTATTGCGTAAAAAACGCAAAAGTGATGATCCATCAACCACTTGAAACTTCTGGTGTTAAAATATACATGTGTTTACACTAAAATATATGTTTATGTTTACATTATTTTATTAAAGTATGATGATCTTTGAAAAGTGATTTGAGTTTTTTACACTTTATTAAAAATCTCTGCAATAGATAAAATCATTTAATTTTAAATAATCAAACATTACACATGCGAGGAACGCGCAGTTAAACTAGTTATCTAAAAGTATTGCTACACGTTACAATAAACAATCTAATAAATGCATATGAGATTATTTTCACAAAATTTAAAATCTCTTATATACAAGAGCCTTCTCAGTTGACTTAAATATTGTATACTATATCAATTATTATATACTGAGCACAGACTTTCGATACCAGTCCTTTGGGCCAATCCATTTGAAAGCTCATTATAGAGAGCATTCCTTAGATAGGAAATCACAACTTATAGTAAAACTTTCTTTTTATCAAGTTATAGCAAATCTTATAAAAATATAATAAAAAAAATATTTTTTCTTTTTAATAAATAAAAAAATATCAATCATATATATGGAAAAAAAGATTCATCTACCCCGAAAAAAGGATGTCAGTTATTGTCAGATATCTTCATCACCTTAAATATCTCATTAAACGGTTTTCATATAATTAATAAAGATCTTAAACGTATAATTCAAAGGATTCTCTGCTCAAAATTTGAAATTTTAGTTTCTTTTAATTTTTTATTTATTCTTGTTAAGCAACTCCAGTTTTATGTTTGAAAGTGATCGAATTAATGAACGGTGAAAGGGCACATTCATTTCTTGTTATGTATGGAGGAAGATGGGATGTTAATAGTATGTTAATTATTATGGTTATTTGATCCAATAGTTTATTATGATCAGTTGTGTCGCTCGTTTTGTAGAAATAAGATTGCGATTTCAATCTGATTGTGATGTCGTATGGTGCAGTTGGTTGATGCTTTGAATGTTATTTTTATTCATTCACTGAATGTTACCAATCTAATTGAAGTCGGTTAATTGTTGAAATTGGTTGGTATTTTTTGGTGTATATAGATGTTGAATGTATGATAGTATGTTGTTGTAATCGATAAACTTTGTAAAAGAGTAATAGTGAACCTTTTATCAAGTTACAGATAGTTGTTTGTGAATTTTTTTAAAAATGTTAATGGTATGATGTTGTTCTTAAAGTTTTATCTAAATGGTTTTGTTATGATTGGTTATGTTGCTCATGTTTCAGAAATAAGATTGTGTTTTCAAAATTGTTATGATATCTTATGAAGTATTTGGTGTTTTTATTGAATATGTTGAATGTATGAAAGCATTTTATTATAAATTGTGAATTTTGAAACATTGAAATTACTGAAATTGTATCCAATAACATAAGAAAAATTGTGTATTTATTTGAAATATTGAAATTATGAAAGTGTTGTTGAAAATATGTCAATTGATTATTTATAATAAAATTTGTATTGTGCTTATAGGTAGAACTAGAGACTTTGTTGTAGATGTGATAATGTATGCCGCAGATACAAAGTATAAAGGATTGGTTGCTTCAATAACACAATAATTGAAGATTGATATTAATTCTACAAAAATTGAGATTAAGTTTTTAATAAATGATAGATGTCCACCGATGTCATACATAATGACACTTGTGTAATGGTGTATCTAGATCAAAAAAGAAGTAATGCAGATTTTTTTGCTAGTTATCCATTGTATGTAACAACAACTGATATGTCAATGATTGTTAACGAAAATTCTAAACAGTCTAATATTTGTGTTGGTAAGAACATGAATACCGAATCAAATCTAGATCGGCAGAATTTATACTCTAAAATTCAGTTCGGTTGATTGGATTAACTCCATATGATGAAATCATGGATGAAGATAGAGTTGAAATAATCGAAGAAGTTACCAATCCAGTAATTGAAGTAAACCAGAGTCACATCGATCAAGAAACGTTTTCACAAGTTATGAATTTACACGCTTTCTTGAATCAGCTTACATTTAGAAATGAGAGGTCTAATGAAAAGAGGTACGAACTATTCCAGCTTACAACTTAATTTCTGAAAAGAGTATATTTCTTTGGTATTTTATTTGTATGTTCTATATTTCTTTGTTTGATTTTAAACATCTTAAACAGCTACCACCTAATTTGTCATGTGGAAGAATGTACATGATTTTTAAGAGCTTCAAGTACAAATAATACAAAGGTTTTCAAAATAAGAAAGTACTGTGAAATACATACATGTTCGACACGAGATCAAATTTATGCAAGATGTCAAGGAATGACAAAGGCTATTGCTGATTTAGTGTTTCCTGATTTGATAAACACTAATAGAATATACACGTCAAATGATGTGTCGTAGATATGTTAAGACAATATGGTGTGTTCTTAAAATATACTCAAGCATTGCGTACAAAGAAACTAGCAGTTAAGATGTTTCGTGGTGATCCAATCGAATCATATCAAAAACTTTCAGGTTATTTGTACATTTTGAAAAAACAGTATCCTGAATCAGTTATTAGTTGGAAAAAAACAGAAGAAAATCATTTCTTGTAAGCTTTTGTTGCATTGGATACTTCACGTGGATGGAAGTATTACAGACCTATAGTTGTTGTTAATGGTGCTGGGCTAAAATCACTTTATGGTGGGACAATTCTAATTGCAAGCACATTGGATCCAGGAGGTAAAAAAGTACTATTTTACTTTAATTTTCAGGCATAATTTAATTTTTTAGAAACAGTGTGTTAATTTTTTTTATATTATGAAATTGGTATGTTAATAATAGTATGAATGGTTTTACAATTTAAAATAAATTCAACTAATACGGATGTTGCTAATGATTGTGTATGAAGGTCATATATTACCCCTTGCTTATGCATTGGTTGATTCTAAAAATATAGCATCTTGGACATAGTTTTTTAAGAAATTTAGAGAAGCTTTTGGAGAAATAAATGACATGTGTATCGTGTCAGACAAAAATGACAGCATATGGAAAGCAACATCAACAGTCTATCTGAATCTGTCGCACCATGCTTGTATTTAGCATCTATGGGGGGAATATTAAGATGAATTTTCGTAAGAAAGTTGATGAACTACATAAGTTTTTTTTTACAATGGCAAAGGCATATACACTTTAAAAATTTGAAGAGTTAATGGGGAGAGTCGACCAAATTGACAGAAGAGTGAGGGTATATTTGTACGAAATTGGCTATCATAAATGGGCAAGGGTTCATTCTATGGTCAAGCGTACTTGGACTCTAACGTCAAATATTGTTGAATTCATAAACAATACAAACAGGAAAGCCAGAAGATTACCTGTTGTTTCTGCGTTGAATTTCATGACGTTAACTGTTGAATCATGGAATACAAAATATAACGAAGAAGGAAAAAATACATTGACAGTGCTAACAAAAAGATACAATGATATTCTCAATGATAACAAGCAAGAATTGCATAATATGACGGTATGTTTTTAATTTAATTATATTACAATCTTGAATAAATTCCTTAAAAGACTTTGTTGTTCTTTGATTTGTTTATTTTATTTTACTGATAATGTTTTGAACTGCAAACATGTACTAACCAATAACATTCATTGTAGGTAAGAGCTTCAAACGAATTTTTTCATACCATTACCACTGGAGTTAAAAGATTTGGTGTATGCCTGCGAAGTAGAAAATATAGTTGTGGTCGATTTCAATTAGGTGAGATACCTTGATCACATGCAATGGCGGTTATTACATATCGTAACCAACATGGAGAAGATTATTGCTCTGCATACTATAACAATAAAAATTTTAAGCATGCTTATGGAATACCAGTTAAGCCTCTTCCTTATGAGAGTACATGGAATATACCTCAAGAAGTCTTGGATGAAATTGTATCACCGCTTGATTCTAAAAGACCACCCGAACATCCATGTTATGAGATATGGAAAGCACCAAATGAAGATAAGTGCAAAAGAGCCAAGGTTACATGTAGTAACTATCATAGAGAAGGAGACAACAGGAAAATATGCCATAAACATGCTCCTCCCGTTTAATAAGTTTTTTTTAAAGTATTTTTCAAGTATGATTTTGTTATGTTTTTTGGATATTTTTAATAAACAATGCAACTTATCTTTACGTATAATATCTTTGTGCTCATTTTCAACTTTATATTGGTTTTTTATAAACATACTAGTTTAGGTGTATGCGCATCACGCGTGTACCTCACTTTATTGAATTCAAACGTAACATTAAATAGGAAATTTGTTTAAATAATAAAGATGAATATAATAATTAAATTCAACATCTTTTGGAGAATTTAATTAATTAAACCTAATTTTTACCAAAATAATTTATCAAAGTTGATCGACATTCATCTACCACCTGTAAATTGCAATAAAAAATACGAAGATAGAGACATCAAAATAATATAATTAAATCTAATCTTTACACAAAAAAATTCTCAAAAACATCTGACACTCATCTACCACCTGTAAATTATAACAAAATAATACGATAATAGAGATATCAAAATAATACAACTAAACTTAACATTAACAAAAAAAATATCTCAAAATAGAGGTATAAAAATAATACAATTAAACCTAATATCTACCTAAAACAAATTCTCAAAGCCGACCGACATTCATCTACCACCTGTAAATTCATCTAAGACCTGTAAACTACAATAAAATAATACAATAGTGATCACAAAGCTTCAGTTTTGATGAAAATAATTCTTATCTGAGCGAAAATTTTGACCCTAAAGAATGACTTGAATGAAAACAAAAAAGATATATATACACACACGTTGAATTCTATTATGTTGACAAAAACAGTGAAGAAGTTGAGGGTTATAAAATTAAGTATCAACCAATCTAGACATGCAACCGAATCAAGTTAGATTAGCACCAATCATATTTTCCTAATAAGTAAATCGATTTCTTCTCTAGTTTAACGTGCATCTCAATATTTATAGAAGTATTTCCTTATCGGGTCTTATATTAGGAGTATTTTTCTATCCTATTTTAGGAGTATTTTTCTAATTGATCAGTATAAAGTAAAATATTAATCGATTCTCCTTCCATATATTTTAGGAGTCTAGTTAATATAATATAAATAATTAAATAATAAATTGAAGAAAATAGTGAAAAGATAGTTTTGTCTAAAGGAAGGTCTTTTAATGAAGGGCAAAAAGTTCAAGTCACTTTTCTAAGGGCCTTCACACTTTTAATATATTATAGAAATGTGTTGTGAATAAAAAAAATGAAACGAGTTGATATCAAATATGTTGAATAGGGTGAAATACAAAAGAAGTATTAAAGTATCATAACATT
The DNA here is from genome assembly GCA_030864225.1 of Capsicum baccatum var. pendulum. Classification (NCBI taxonomy): domain Eukaryota; kingdom Viridiplantae; phylum Streptophyta; class Magnoliopsida; order Solanales; family Solanaceae; genus Capsicum; species Capsicum baccatum. The sequence goes on from CM061551.1 coordinate 93,894,110, forward strand.
ATATAAGTGTACAAATGTAGTGCTTAAAACTAGAAGAATCTTTTTTATACCAACTATTCAACATAAAGAGCATCAAAAATTCAAATCATTGTAAAACTATACTAACATTATATAATTGTATAAATGCAGTGCTTAAAAATAAAAAAAAATATTGAATACCAACAATGGTAATTCAGATAACAATAATGATCATCAAAAATAGTTAAGAACTAAAAAATTTATGTATATGTGTTTTAGCAGAAATCCTATATGATGAAATATAACAAAATGATATCGTTTTCATTTAGCGAAATCAAATACGAAATAACTGTTAAAAGTACCAAAACATCATACATAAAAATCAAAATAAAATGATATCGATGAATGATGAAATCATGTATAATGAAATAAAACAAAATGATATCGATTTCATTCAACGAGTTCAAATATGAAATTACTGTTAAAAGTAAAGTACAAAAACATCATACATAAAAATCAAAACTAAACTTTGTTCGTACCAACAAGTCAAAAAAGATGACACTAACAATCTCCAAGGAACATTAAATATCAAATGCCTATCTATTTCTGATTTTTTTAGTGACAGTTGGACTAACAACGTCTCTTAATATCTTCGGACCACCTAGTCTGCTTGTAACATTGTCAGTCACCTTACTTTCATTTATAGCACCATCGTTTTGCTTTTTCCTAGCATAATCCCAAAGTAACACACCATATCTCATATGATGGTTGGTAGAATTAAACATGTTGGTTGAAATATCAAACAATCCATGACTGATAAACTCTGAAAATGCATGCACATACATATCGCAATCACTGTAAAAACAATAATAAAAAAAAGTTTACTACATTACTATATACAAAAATAAAATTGTAATCCAAATAATATAAATATACGTACTTAGACTATGGAGCCTGTTGAGGAATGTCCCTTACAATAACATACTTAAGTGGATCGGTCATGGACTTGTCAATGTATGCAGGCTCTCTATCCCAACAAATATCAACCCATTTACCATAGAAGTCAGTGGCAAACAAAAATAACGGTATGATGGTAGCAAGTGATTGGACATATCGATGAACATTTTTGGTGTTCACGGCACCTCCAATAAATAAATCATACACATATAAACACTTGTGTCTAATGCAAAATAAAATCATAATCCAATGGAATGATTCACTAACATTAACTGGAATAATCATATTGTCCACAGTATCCCAAGATACATTCGCAAGCATCTTAAACCCTCTAATATACTGACCAACATAGTGTTCAGGAGAAATGTATCTCACATCCTTCTTCACGCCTAACCACTGTTGCTCAATTGCACAAACCCACTTAATGAACCAAACATCATTGTGGTATATGTTATCGGCTTCATCGTACTATATTTTGCTTTTTTCCGCAAATAGTACATGTTGTTTTAAAGAGGGACATAATAGTGATGAACAGAAATTCATTTTAAAGAATACATACTTTGTTACAAATAATTACACAACAGTTAAAAAGAGCATGCACATACAATCAAACTTTTGTGAATGACTATAGGTATCATTCATAGGATACATTTATGGATCTACACTTCCACACATACAAAAAACACACAAACAGAAACAGATACAATATTGATGTGTGAGCAGATGCTAACACATTTGAGACTTTTAACAAAGAATAATTGCAAAGTCTTAAGCAATCGTTTTTTATTGTTTTCTGTTTGATATTGCAGTAAAAGTCAAGATGCAAGAGAACCAACAATAATGAAAGTAAAAGAGTTAATTTTTTAGCAAGTAGAGAGAGAAGTATAGCTGACGACTTGTCTGATAAGTCGTCAACCTTGTGATAAGCTCTCAGAATTATCGTCAACCTTAGACAAAGAATGAGCTTCGGCTGGAATTCGTGACGACATCTGTGATAGACCGTCAAAAGTGTGATAAGTCGTCAGGTTCGTCGTTAGGCTTAGGTAGGGAATGGGATTTGAAGTGAAGAAGCGACGACAATTCTGATAAGTCGTCACATGTCTGATAATCCATCATGTCTCATTGTCAACCTAAGGTAGAGATTGTTAAAAGTGAAGAGGAGCTGACTACATTCCTGATAAATCGTCAGACTCCTGATAAGCCATCACACACATCATCGCCTGTTCGAGAAAATACTTTGATCTATGATTTTGTTTTCATAAATAGGCTGAAGTATTTAAAGTATATGTTAGGGTTTTCTAATGATTGGGGGTGGAACTGATGTTTTTAGAATCTCTTCTCTCTAGTTTTCTGACTTGAACTTTACAATTATTTTTAGAGAGATTATTATAATTATTTTAGGATTTTCTACTGTGAATCAAATATGAGAAACACATGTTGTTATTCATCTTGCTGTAAGTTCATATATCAAACTATGAATTCAACTTGCTATCTTGATTGTTTTATTATGAGTAGCTAAATTCCCTTAACCCGAGTTGTGGGATCTATGGGTTGGGTTTGTAATGTAAATAAGTGTTCAAGATTCTAACGGTGGTAGAAACTTCTTGTTAATTCCATTATTTTATACTCTGACTATTGGTTGCAAACAATAGGCCTTGCTTACTAGTGATTTTCTTAAGATAAGAAATCAACCCTAGTAAGAAGTGAATTATCAACAGGGACTTGGAAGCATCAAACTTCCATTTAATAATTAATGTTGTAACAAGATTAATTAACTTGAGATAACATCCTGTTATGAAATATAAATTCCCTAAGTTCGAGAGAATTTGGTGGTTAAATGTCTAAATAGGTTGAGAAACATTTAGACATAACTTCGACAAGGATAGTCTGTTGTTCCTTCCTACCACAAGAATCTTGAACCGTCACTAGCGTCTGTCGAATCCCAACACCCATAGTGAACATAACTCTAGTTTTACTTATCATATTGATTTCAAACACTGAATTGAGAAGTAATTATTTGTTACCTTTCCAGAAAATCCCATTCACAGAAAACTGATAACTATCAGTTGATTAACCCGCAAATAACTCAAATTCACACCATATTCCCAGTGGGATTCGACCCCAACCTAGTTGGGTTATATATTGACAACTTTCACTTACATTCTCATAAGAGAGGTGTAGTTTGAGCATTATCAAAAATGGCGTCGTTGCCGGCGAATACAGTTGTAAATTGAAGTGTGCACTAATTGATTGTTAGTCAAGTTTCTTAATTGATTGCTATGTGTATTGATGTTACTAAAAAATTTTGTTTTATACGTGGTAAGATGCACAAGAAAGTTTGGATCGCTACTAGTGATATCATTCTTCTTGGAAAAAAGAAAAATAGGAAGAAAAAAAATATGTATATGTATGAAATTTACATTGCTGAGAGTTTTTATGTCACACCATATACATATGTATGAAATTTATTGCTACTTCATCCCTTATACATAACATTATTATGTATATGAGCCCATATACTTTAAGGGGTCGTTTGGTAGTGTGTATAAGAATAATGCAAAATATGGTGTATTAGTAATGCTCTTGCATTAGCAATGCTTATGTTAGCTATGCTTGTATTTTTCTTGTGCAGTGTTTGATTCGATGTATTAAAAATAACATGAATTAAATAAATTTTAATTTTTTTTCTACATAATACCCTTAATATATATGTTGGAGAGGATGCAAAAACTTTTTTTTGAGGGATAAAAGTGTCTTTAAGCATGTTAATGCATGCATTAGATCCATTGCATTACTAATGCCAAGGATTTTGAGGTATTAGTAATAAACACTTCAATACACAATAGAGTGTATAACTAATGCAAGCATTAGTTATACATAAGGTAAAAACATATACCAAATAAGGTACTACTAATGCACATTAAACTAATGCATGCATTAACTTTCCAATACGCTCTACCAAACTGCCCCTAAGCTTGTTATGTATATGTGGTGAAACAAATACAGATGAGCTATTTATTTCAGAATATATACATTACAGAGTTATGTATACGTTATGCATTAATAGTGTTATACATAGCGCGCGCACACACACACACTCACATATCAACCCATATATATAACTTTGTTATGTATATGTATTGAAATAGACACTGTTGGACTATTGTATTTTCAGAACATATACATTACAGAGTTTTGAATATATTATGCATTAGCAGTATTATACGTAACATAGTTATGTATATGGCTTTGTTAGACAAGCCGAGGTGTATTTATTTTGGCATATATATATATATATGACATGAAAGAATATTAGACAATGTATATTAAACATTGTTTTATGTTTTCAAGTTTTGAAAAATTTTGTTTAAGTCTTGTTGCATATTAAACTAATATTAGTTTGTAATGTATATTATTATAGAGGATGCAATTCAGATGCAATTCAGATGCAATTGTCGATATCAATTCAAGATTTCTCAATCTCTAATTATGATAGTTGAAATTGATTTGGTGTTTTAACATTTTAAAATTGAAAAGTTGTTACTGAATTTAAGGGATCCATTAATCACAGTTTCATAAATATAGCATTATTTGTGCTATGTACTTAAGACAGATATTTTATTTTCTTAATTATAGTTAAATTAGTTAGCTCAGATACATAAGTAGTAATTTATACGATCGGCAACTTATTTATAAGAACTGGGAGAGCGAAAAGTTTAACTGGAAAAAAAAAAAGCAAAGAAGATAATTATGTTTCAAAATGATGGGATTTATATTATTTATACTAAATTATATTAATAGAGTAAAACAAACTCATGATATCATTAGTATATATAAGTTTTGATCAAAATAAGCTATTCTTTAAAATACTTCATTAAAATAGTACGTTTTTAAAAAATTTATAAAATTAGTATAAATATACTTAATATTAATGTATTAGGCTATATTTTATTTTTTTAAAATGGACTAAAAAGTAATTGGCTGACGATATTAAAGTAAGAATCATTACTGACAATAACATTTTTGGCTTAACTATAACTGTCAGTAACGAGATTCTACAACTCTGCCACATCAAAATATATGTATGAAATTTGTCATTAACGTCAATATTATGAATCATGTTCAGTATTATAAATCATGTTTAAGGCTAAAATGTTACTATGAGTAACAATTTTGAAGAGAGAATTATAATTTAGGTGTGTAAATTTTAATTTTAAATTGATCGAATATTAAGATCCAAGTAGAATAAATTTTGTAAAATATCTAAAGTTATTTGACCACTAGAACTAAATGTTGGAAAAAATTTATGATGCAATGACTATCTCTCTTTTGGGGAGGGAATTACTTGTTGGATCATACTCATAGGTTTGATTGATTGGGTATATATATTGAATCGAATGTATACTCAATCACTCTTAAACACATCAATAGTAAGAGTCATTGATTTATTATTCTACTTTCACACATTAAATGGAAAAAACACTTTTTTTACCCTACAAATACGTATTCTTTGAAATTTAAAAATATTGTACTCACATGTTTTAAAATTATGATGTTACTTCTTTATTATTGACTTTCTTTTTATCGAATGTCTGTAATCTAATTAGCAACTTCTGATGAACTTGATCAAAAAGTCCTTCTTACTTTTCAACACAGTCTTAGCAAAACAAAAATTACTTAGATTATTATCATTTTTAAATATTTTTATCAAATATAGCACTATATTAACCAATATATATATTGATTATACACTTGCTAAACATTGAATATATGTAAAGATGATTACACGTTAAGTGAGTGAATTTTATTTGAAAATCGACTGACTAATCAATATATATATATATATATATACAAATATTTTGATAACGTTTTAGCCTTAAAATATGATTCATAATAACGACTTAAACAATAGATTTCGTACAAGTATTTTAATGTGGTAGAGTTGCAGAGATTCATTACTGACAATAACGTTCTAAGCCAAAAACATTATTGTCAGTTATGATTCCTACTTTAACACTGTTAGTCAATTAATTTTTGGTTCATTTTTTTTTTAAATAAAATATAACCTGATACGTTATTGTCAAGTACGTTTATACTAGTTTCGTAAAGTTTTTTTTTTCAAAAAATAAAACTATTTTAGTGAAATAATTAAATAATAGCTTATTTTGGATATTTTTATCTTTACATATACTAGTCCCATGGTATTAAATTCTATGTATTGCTAATACCAACAAATGGAAGGTATTAGTTATACACCCTATAATACCAAGTAGATGTATAACTAGTATATATATTAGTTATACATATGTCTAAAATCCTACCAAATATAATACTAAATAATACCATACATAATACATGAATTCTGCTAATACACCCAACCAAAGGGGTCGTTTGGTAGAGTATATAAAAATAATTCAAAATATGGTGTATTAGTAATACTTGTATTAACAATGCTTGTGTTAGCTATGCTTGCATTAGTTATGCTTGTATTTTTCTTATGCAGTGTTTGGTTCAATGTATTAAAAATAACATGAATTATATAATTTCTAATTTATTTATTTTTGCATACTATTCTCAATATATATGTTGAAAAGGATGCGGAAAATTTTTTGAGGGATAATAGTAACTTTAAGCATGTTAATGCATGCATTAGATTCATTTTCTTACTAATGTCATGGATTTTGAGGTATTAGTAATACAAACCTCAATACACAATAGAGTGTATAACTAATGCAAGCATTAGTTATACATAGGGTAAAAAAAATATATCAAACAAGGTACCACTAATGCATATTAAACTAATGCATACATTAACTTTCCAATACACTCTACCAAACGAGTCCTAAACTCTTTGATAATACAATTCCTTGAACTTGGCGAACAAGAGTTACTAGTGCAAACTGCAAAGGAGGACTGGGTCAATTGCAAGCTAAACTGTATAGATTATGGTCTTTTGTGTGGGAGTTGGTGGGTGGGTGGATGCTGACTGCTGAACAATTCTCTGCGATTAATGATGGTCGCTCCTTTTGGTAGATGATTGCCCAGGACCACATTTAGTCCCTAATATGCAGTGCAAAATAAATCTTTGTCCCCTTGAGATGCTGCAGTTTTTTTTTTCATTTGTGCTACAAGACAAATGGAAATAAAGCACACAAAGATGTAGGGCTACTCCAACGAAGAATCGCCAAAATATAATATCTCTTTTTCTTTTAAATTTATTACACTCATACGGCCTCCTAAATTATATTTGGTCCTAATTAATAATTTTCCTCTAAATATAGTAATTTGATAGTTTATGCCCCCTAATTATGCGTGCAAAAGAATTCAATAAAAAATTGTGAAAAAGGAAGAAAACATATCTAGTAGAATTGAATTAAAAGAAACAGTCTAAGGGGTGGGTCCATTATACTAATATATTCTGACTTTGTTTTATCGTACACGTAGTCAACTGAATTCAAATAAACGGGAAATAGTATTTCTAAACCATGACAAAAACATTTATATGGACATACGTAATCTAGTATATTTGACTTCAGCCAGAAAAAGAAACGGTCTAGAAGAAGATGCTAAAATCTAAATAGATAAAAATAAAGAATTGGTATACCATGGTTGTTATTTTGACCGTAGGATAGATATAGTTCTCTTGGCCCTCCCTTTCGGGTGCAATTACGTTTGTTGTTGTCGTACTAAATTTTAACCCCGTTATCCTATCCACCACCTTCTTCAATCCTGTTCATTGCCTCCTTCGTTCTCTATTTCCGGGTAACTCACGGAGGACGACAACTCCGTTGTGGTCTCTTCCTTCTCCTCGATCCGGCTATTCTTCTTCAAAAATATATTCCTAATTATCTTGTACTGGATATTTAGAATTTATTGAAGATTTATATAGCTGATCCAACTTATTTATGATTGAGGCATTCAACAAAATTCATTTATTCTGGAATTTCTATCTTCTTCAAAAGCTATCAGGATTTATCACATTAGTCCGAAATTAAAACATTATTCTTTGATTGATTTGATTTAAACCATTTTTTGGGTTTCCTCTAGCGACATCTTCACCTTCAAATTTTAATTGATCATTTCGTGCGTGCGTGCATGCAGAATGCTCCATTTGGTGCATGCATGAAACTCATTATGTAATCTCTCAACTATCACACATGCAATCAGGCGGAGCTATAGGTGGATGTAGAATGTTTACTGAGTTCTCTTTATCGAAAAATTGCATCTCATAAAATGATTCTTTTTTCTTCATGTGTACAAATTCTTGAATCGCCTTAACATCGGAGCAATTCAAAAATTAATTTGGCATAGGGGGGAATTTTTGTTAAGCCCCACATCAGAATTCTTGGCTCTGTCACGTAAAGTGCATGCAATGCATTGGTGGCAGAGCCCATTCTCATCTTCCACTCGGACCTCATCACCCTCCAATAGAAAGGTTCATTCCGATGATAGTGTGATTGTCTCTCGCGGAGGCAGTACCCGTGGCGTCCTTAAATCAGCTCTCTTCGGCACCCAAATATCACGTAAGAAGAAGAAGCCCCAGCACCGTGGGGACCACAATGTCGACGATGACTGGCGTTCTCAGTGTTCGTATGAAAATTCTACGGCAGAAGGACGTCCTCACCCACAGCCCCTCCCGTTGCCGGACTTGCACGCTATGCTCCACCATCATCCCAATTTGGTTCAAGCTCCCAGTGTTCCACTTCCTTCGCCTAGACAAGGAATTTCGCATCATAAAGGTGGAGAGGAAACAGATAGAGATAGGCTGGATGGTTTTAATGTCGACGTCTATCATCATAATGGCGGAGCAACACGAGAGGGGTATGTGAAAATTTCTCAATATTTGCAGTATTGTTTCTTATTTTTCTCAAATAAATCTCTTTTTCTCATCAAGTCAATTTACAATGATATTTGTGTAGATACAGAAACCTTTTGTTCTGTGTTATAACATCTTTGAATTATTAGGTGTCTAAATATCTTTTTCCATGAATATTTGGGCATTTTACAAGCAAATATTTTAGGATTGTAGTTGGCTGACAGTCATCATGTTTTTGAACAATTTCATAATACTCTAAAAAGGGAAGCCCGGTGCCTAAAGCTCCCGCTATGCGCAGGGTTTGGGGAAAGGCCCCATCACAAAGGTGTATTGTACGCAATCTTACCTTTCATTTCTGCCAAGAGCTGTTTCTAAAGCTTGAACCTGTGACCTCCTGGTCCCAATTTCCTAATAATCTATGTCCCAATTTATGTGGCACGGTTGGAATTTCAACATGCAAACTTCTGAACTTTGATCATGGATTTGGACATAGAAACTTTAAGTTTTTCGAAATAAAACTTATGTATCTGATTGTACAGATCCAATATTGTTGTTCTTTCCTTTATATTTCAGCAGATTATTAGGTCAAGATACTCGAAAGAGAACAGTTCACTCTGTAACTCCCTTCTCCAGGAAGATGCCTCCACGGATGCTGCTAGTCCCGGAAAGAATTCCTCCTGACTTTTGGACTAGTGCTCCAACTAGTCCTTATGCAAGTCCTGCACATAGCCAACTGAAAGGTGGTGATCATACAACGAGTCCTGTTTTTTCCACACTCCCAGGTGTTTTTCAAGTTTGGTCTGCCCCTGAGATGCCTCCTTCAGATGCTCCTCATGGTTTAGGTTTCTCTTGTAACCATGCTTTTAGTAGTGTTGATAACTCTCCTATTCATAGTCCAAGATTAAGTCCTCAGCGTAGATCCAGGAGTCCAAGTGGATCTGCTTCACCTTTACATTATCCACTGTCAAATGAGCATAGCCCAGTGGCACGTCGGGAGAATTGTGCTCAAGGCAATGTCTATCCTTTACCCCTTCCTCCTCTTGCTAGTCCTCCCGTTTCACCACCTACCCCTAAAGCAGATACAACACCTATTAAAGGTCAGTGGAAGAAAGGAAAGCTTATTGGACGTGGGACATTTGGAAGTGTTTACGTAGCATCAAACAGGTATATAAATGTCATTGATGCTATAGCTTGCTGATTGAACAAAAGTTCTTTTAACTATACCAGTGTATATAACTTAAATCCTTCAGCATTTTCTAGTGTAACTCCATGAATTATTCTTAACCAGAGAGACAGGAGCTTTATGTGCGTTGAAAGAAGTTGAATTATTACCAGATGACCCAAAATCTGCTGAGTCTATAAGGCAGCTAGAACAGGTCAGATTTCGTGCACTGTCTTTGTTTCATAATCCTTGAATACTTTGGATTCTCCGTACACATTTTGATTGGTGTTATTAAAAATCATTAATAACACTGCATTGCTTGAATCGGCTGAAATATTTGAAGTTCGGGGTTTATCTGCATTACTGCCTGTGATATTTCAAGATGAGAAAAACTTGGCTAATAAAGGACCCGAAAGGGTGGAACTAAGGGAGAAAATGAAGGCTTGTATATATGCATGGTAAAATAGAACATACAAACAATCTTTAACTTACTGAAAACTATGTTTGAGGGTTAACAGCTATAAGTTTATGAATTAATGAGTGGAGATTCCATACCTTTTCACTTTAACCTGCAACGGAAAATTGATTTCTCTGGCTTTCTCAGGAAGTTAGTTTTACAACCATGTTTTTGGTTATTTTCACGAGTACTTGAAGCTGAATTCATTTCGATGCAGAACACCCCATAAGTTTCAACCTTGAGATTGTTTCAACATTTTGTAATCTTTATTCTTTATGTTGGTCCAGGAGATCAATGTACTCAGCCATCTCAAGCACCCAAACATTGTCCAGTATTATGGCAGTGAAATAGTAAGAAATTGTTATTTACAAGAAGTTATAAACTTGATTCACCCTTGCAGGTACTCTTCAATGAAAGTGTTTTCTTCGTTAACATTGCAGGTTGATGACCGGTTTTACATTTATCTGGAATATGTTCATCCCGGTTCTATCAATAAATTTATCCAAGACCATTGTGGAGAAATGACAGAATCTATTGTGAGGAATTTCACTCGTCATATTCTTTGTGGGTTAGCTTACTTGCATAGTAAAAAAACCATTCACAGGTATTAGTCAGATATTCAACTATGACACAAACAAGATATTGAACCTTCTGAAGAACAATTTTGAAATATTTTCTTTTATAGGGACATTAAAGGAGCTAATTTGCTTGTTGATGCTTATGGGGTTGTCAAGCTCGCAGATTTTGGGATGGCTAAGCATGTACGTTACTTTATCTCAAGTCCTTTATCAGTTTGCAGTTCTTTTTTTAGTAAAGAATGTTTTATTCAATAGAATGTAATGATTGATCAATAGATCATTGTATTTTACATGGTAAATCTCTTTGCTGTTTAAACTTCTTCTGTTTCTGCAATAATAGCTGTAAATGTCTTTATATGATTGCAATTATTTATCTTGCGGATTCGGGGGAACCAGTCTCTGGAGCCAAAACATTCTTTTATGCTACCATATCAAGAATTACTATGTCAAGCAAAAACAGTTATATTGAGAAAAACAACAATAGTTGTTAATAAATTTATAATGTTGTCACTCTAAGATGTATAATCAAAAGATCTTAGAGTGACAAACTAGTTGCCACCAGACTTTTGCTAGTGTTATATTTTTCTTTGAACCTAAGTCTTGTTATGCAGCTAAACGGGCACTCAGCTAATCTCTCTTTAAAAGGAAGTCCATATTGGATGGCTCCTGAGGTACTCCCCTCAATAGCACGTTTTCTAATTATGTTGTCTCACTTCCGACAGCTTATGTTTTCTGTTTCCTGCAGCTCTTACAATCTGTAATGCAGAGAGATAATAGTAACGATCTTGCCTTAGCTATTGATATATGGAGTTTGGGTTGTACCATAATTGAGATGCTGAACGGCAAACCTCCTTGGAATGAATATGAAGCAGTAAGGACTTTATTTCTGCATTTTTAGCTTGTACCCGATCTTTCCCAACAGAGATCTAGCTCTTGACATGTCCTCTAAGATTCACATGGTTCCAAGAACTTCGCAGATAAAGACTAATCATGCTACATTTTATTGTGTCGAGACATTTTCTAGTGTTGAGGGGTCAAATGAATTTGTTACTATAGTTGTGCAGTTGGTATTCCGTTAGACCAGGGCATTAGTGTAATCAAATATCTGATTTCTCCCAATGTACATTTTTTAGTGTCATTGGCCATCTAACAGAGTTAAAGATATTTTTCCCTGTGTTTAGATTTGCCTTTGTTGAAACTCGAAATCAAGTTATGAATGCTCAAATCATTAATTGCTGCTTGAATTTTTCAACATCAGAAATGGAGGAATGTTAAGCAGCGGAAAAATCATTGCGACATGAGTCTTGCTTATACTCTAGATGTGCAACCTTTCTTTGTATAATTTCACCAAATTAAAGAGCAAGATCATGCATGTGCTATCTTAAACTTCTACACTTATAAATCTTTCAAGTTGATTCTATCAATTAACTTTAACTATTGCAGGCTGCAGCAATGTTCAAGGTTCTAATAGATACCCCACCAATACCTGAAACATTATCACCAGAAGGAAAAGATTTCTTGCATTGTTGTTTCCGTAGAAATCCAGCAGAGAGGCCGTCAGCTAGTATGTTGCTAGAACATCAATTTGTGAGAATCTCGCATCATCCAGAAGTTCCTTCTTTTGTTGAGCAACTTAACGGGATAAAACTGACAGTATGTACATTCAATCCCTTTCTTCTCCCCTTATCTCTTTTGCTCGTTATGTTTCTTCACGCCATAGTATATCGTTGACAGGAAAAGTTGCATACTCAAATAGAGCAGCTAAGTTATAAACTTGACTCGATGCATGTATCATTAGAAAGATAGCACTCGGAAAGAGCTGGCAAACAGAAGCAAAAGTTGTGATCCAAAGAATGGTCCTCAGATGTGCAAATTCACTTCAATGTCTGCCTGCCTCTGAAGCTGTATGCGCACAGGACAGCAATGATATAATTTGTATTCTAACGTAGCAATGGCACTGCACCAAGCTGTTTTGCTCTTTCAACTCCCATGGCCGTCCCTAGTTCATCCATTCCCATTAAAGAACAGATGCATTCTGGGCTGACTACTATGAGCCCATGCCCATCTGGTGCAGTGGCTTGGAAGCAAGCTATACTTATACTATCTTTATTGATGTGGTTTTCTAAAAAGACCTCGACTCGTGAATACATTACAGACCTTTATGATCAATGTGTTATGTGCTCTGTAGATAGCTTGGAGCCATAGGGAGTTAGAGCCAAGAGGCACTCCCCTCATAAATGCTTACAACTTGAGAGGAAGTTAAGTTGTTTAGTCCAGGGCGCGTAGGTCAGGCCCGGAGTGGTCCCCCCTCCCCGACACCTACGGAGTAGGTATGAACCGGGTCGTCCTTTAATTTCCCTGCAGACCTTGGATCTTATCTCTTGTGTATTTATAAAAAAAATTGCAGCTTCAATGAGAGAAAATGCCATAAATAGTCACTTTACTAGAAGGGCAGATCTAAAATAGTCCCTCAGTTTTGATTTTTAAACTATTTACAAACTTATCAAGTTTGGTTTCTGATCATTTTTTATAAAAACAACGTACGGTTTATATTAATAAAATTTCTGCTTTTATGAAATTAAATCGTAACCCATTTCCTCAATTGTTTCTCTCTCCTTGCTACCTTTTCCTCAAATTCCTCTTGTGAAAAAATTTCTAACCTTAACAATTCAAAATAAAATTTCTCAAGGAAGAAGACACAAATTCTAATAAAAGAAAGTATATTATTGTTGTTAATGGCTTGAACATGCTATGTTTAGGAAAAGATGACAATAACGACAAAGTTCGATGCAAGAACAAACTTTTATTGCCATTGAAGACAACTCGAACAAAGTAAAATTCAAGACGAAAATTTTGGCCATGGTCCGAGTTAGGGCTGGGCATATATTGGTTTAAATCGAAAAAATCGAGAATCAAATCGAAATTTTAATTTCGGTTTGGTTTTTCAGTTTTTCGGATCGATTTCGGTTTTTAATTTTTGAAATTCGGTTAAACGGTTTGGTTTTCGATTTTTCAAAAAAATAATTCGGATAAACCGATTATCTGAAATTCTATAATAATTAATAATATATATATATATATATATATAAGTGAGGATACCAAGCTTTGGTAGTCCTCACAAAACTTTTTATCCATTCATGTTTCTCCATGGCTCTTTCTTTTGTTCATGTAGCTCCATATGGCTCTTTCTTTTTAAAAAAAAAAAAAATTGTCCTTTACAATCATTTCTTTCTTTTGTCTTTTCCTTAATTTATTTGACACTCCGTTCTTTTTTTTTTCTTTTTTTTAAAAAAAAAAAAAAAAAAAAAAACTTTTTCTTTTAAGTGTATTCTTTCATGAATATTTATGATTGATGTATCTTGAGTCTTTAATATTGTACTCCTTCCATTTTAATTAAATTGAGCCGGGGGTCTATCGGAAACAGTCTTTCTACTTCTTTAGAGGTAGAGGTATGGACTGCGTACATCTTACCCCCCCAGACCCCACCAGGTGGGAATACAGTGGGTTTGTTGTTGTTGTTGTTGAAATTAAAAATATGCTCCTTCTGTCCCATATTAGTTCTCTACTTTCTTCATCACATGCTCTTACATAATCATAAATAAGAAGAGTAGTTTTACAGTTCTTTTTAAAAAAATTATAAATTTGCACACTTAAAAAAGAATTTCAATTGTAAAAGTAAAATAGAAAAACTCAATTAATTCTATTTTATTTTGAAAATTGACAAATAATTTGGGCTATTATTGTTGATAATGTGGACAACTAATATGAGATGAATGGAGTATGTAGTTTTTAAGTCTTGTGGTCTTAGACTTGTCCTGTAGAATGTTAAAATTGAAAAACTTGCAAAATATAGAAAAAATCTTTTTTTTTTTAGACATACCAAAAAAAAAAGTAAGACATTTAAATTGAGATGAACAAATAGTAAGTTTTTATGAATTTTTGTATCTCTTTACTTTCTCTGATCTATATTATATTTTAATTTTAACGTTTATACTTAAATTATAATGAATATGTTTTATATAATGATGATAGTCTTAATAATTTTTTTAAAATCAAAATTAAGACAATTAAAGTTTTACATAACCAAAAACTTATAGTAAATTGGTACTATTTAATTAAGGTAATGTAACGAAGATTACTTATTATTTATGGAGGAAAATAATTTTGTAAAAAGTATGTCAAACCTAAAAATACTATTAACTATGAATAAAAAAGCCAATTAAATTACTCTTTATATTTTTTTATTGTAAATTTTTGGCAAATTTAGTAATAATGAAAATTTATGAACAATTAATTTTGATGTGTCATTAGGTTTTATTAATTATACAGTAAAAGAATGTAATACAAATAATTTTTTTTAATTAAAGCATTATTATTTTTATATTTAGAGTTTGGGCCAGGCTTAGCACGGGCTACGGATAAATACCAATTTTTGGTAGTCCTCACAAGGCTATTATAGTAACTTTAATTAATTTTTAATCCTCTAAAATTGTGACATAGTGGATAATAAAGATGAAGTAATATTATCTTTTTTCTTGCCATATGGACATTTACACTTGTGCATATGTCATGAAATAGGAAACTATTATTTAATTTTTTTCTTGTAATTTCTATTGTTTAACTATTTTCTATTTATTTTTTTTGCAAAAAAATAATTAGGAGTAGAGAAAAGAGAATTAAGGACATTACAAAGTAGAAAATTAAATATTTACCAATAAAGTGAAAATTCAAACTCTCAATCAAGTGAACTACTCAAATTCTCCTGTTGTTTAACAAATCGGTAAATCACTCTTAGAGCTTGCGTTATAATGTTTTGTTTCTCATATTTACATATTATTTAATCAAGTCAATTACAAGATATAAACGTCAAATATTTAATAATTAATTTTTTACTTTTACGTCATGCTTTATGAATCATCTTTCAATGATATTATTTATACAAGATTTTGATAATAGTTATCTGACAACAAGACACAAAAACTTTAATTTTGACTAATTTTACAAAAATTTAATCAAAATTGATTATTTAGTTACTTTAAAATATTAAAATAGTCTTACCAAAATTAATATTTTATATGAGCTTTTATTTAATGTGGTTAGAAATTGTATGCTCATAAATTCGTAAAAATGCTAATATTTTCAATTTTTATGATCTTTGCGAATTATAATTATTTTATATTATTTTAAATTCTATTATTACATAAAATATCAATTCACTTGAGTATGGACCCGAGCTTAATAGCATGCCACATATAGCTAACAACATATATCAATCCAATAGTCGAACAATTGATCGAACCATAGACCGCCGACGAGATCTCGTCTGTACAACAACACCAGAGTGGGCGACCAGACGATCATTGTGGGCTGCAGCCTGCAGTGCCGACTGTGGTCTTTCCGGCAGCGACCACTCTTTCGAGTTTTGATTGTTTATGCAACCTTATGCATAGTGAAGTTATATATTATGTTAAACTTATGGTTATATCATTTTATTTCATCCATGTTGAGTTATTTATATTTGGAAATGAAAAATAAGTTTGAAATTTATTTTTTTAAATTAAAATCATTAATTTTAAATTTCCAATCATAACAAAGAGAGGTTCACTACTTTAATCTTCAAAACCGAAATAAAAATTCGAAATAACCAAACCGAATTTGTAGAAATCGAACCGAACTAAATTTATTTCGATTTGGTTACGGTTGCCATTTTTGTCAATCCAAAAATCAAAAAACCGAATCGATATTAAACTATCAAACCCAACAAACCGAATGTCCAGCCCTAGTCCGAGTAGTTTAAATAAAGTGGCCAGATTTCAGTAGGAATTTTAACGACAAAATCTCCGTCTTAAATTTTTATCAAGTTTGATATTTGTCTATTTTTAATATAAACGTAGACTAACGGAACCCTACCTCTAGGAGATTCTCTCTATCTGCTACTTTTTTCTTCAATTTAGCCACTTTTGCTATTAATTTTCTCTGGCCACTTTATTTAAACTACTCGGAACATGGTCAAAATCTACGTCTTGAATTTTGCTTTGTTCAAGTTGTCTGCAATAATAATAAAAGTTTATTCTTGCATTGAACTTTGTCGTTATTATCATCTTCTCCGGAACATAGCATATTCAAGCCATTAGCAACAACAATATACTTTCTTTTATTAGAATTTATGTCTTCTTCCTTGAGAAATTTTATTTTGAATTGTTGAGGTTAAGGATTTTTTCACAAGAGGAATTTGAGGAAAAGGTGGCAAGGAGATAGCAACAATTGAGGAAATGAATTACGATTTAATTACATAAAAACAGAAATTTCATTAATATAAATCCTACATTGTTTTTATAAACAATAGTCAAAGATCAAATTTGATAAGTTTTAAAATAATTAAAGGACCAAAACTGATAAGTATATAGTTAAGAAACTATTTAAGATCTACTCTTATAGTTAAAAGACTATTTATGACATTTTCTCGCTTCAATGAAAAGAAATGACAAAAATCAAAGATATTGAAACCCTTTGAAAGTGTGCATGAGTTAACCATCAATCTTTAAAGTACTTCTTGATCCCTTATTGTGTAAGGTAAAGTACTTAAATGAATTCAACAAAGCAACTTTGAATATACTACATAAATATTTATATTTATATATGTATTTTGACAACATGAACAAAAGATAGTTTAATGACACAAACGGCTAAAAACAAACTATATTATGTTATATATAAAATAATTACTGTAAATATTCAGAATAAAATGTAATTTCATGTGGCCTTATCAACAAGCAAATTAACTAATAATATTTAAAAAAAAACTACAATCTGGATATATAAGTTAAATCTAACCGGAATATATATATATATATATATATATATATATATAATGCCAGTTGTTTGTTACCTTCTTACTTTTCCTTCCTTCACAACCCCTTCCCACTTCCCAATCATTATTCTAATTTCACTACTAAATTGGATTCATTTGATGGTAGACTTCAAGTTACATATAATAAATAATTCATATTATTAAGAGTTTAAATTGAGAAAATACTTCATTTCCCCTGAACTTGTAGCCAAAACTTACTTTAGACCCTAAGCTAATCGGACAATTATATACCCCTTAACAACTTTCAAGTGAAATTTTTGCCACCCAAATTGCTGACATGGCAACTTTTTAAAAAAGCTACGAGTAAATGGCCCCAGAAAACGTGAAAGAATGTGGGACCCACCTTTTAAATTTTATAAATTCTCTTTATAAATATAAATATATACATATATATATATAAATAAAAAAACTTCTTCATCTTCTTCAACCCCTCCCCCCTCGTTCCCCTCACCCCACCCCCATCCCCCAACACATTATTGGTGCATTATTTGTAAATTGTCATCACAAGAAACAAGATTAAAGTTGGAAGAATCAAAAGATTAGTTGGTGTTCATGGAGATGCTATGAAATTTTTTAACAAAATTAGGCATTAAAAATGTGATATCATACTCCATTAATTCAAGTAATATAAAACCCTTATATGTAGTACTATATACACTGCGCATCACGATCGGAGACTCCATTTTTTTTCTTTTTCCTCTTCACAGAACACTGTGCACACACACAGAGTGAACGGAGTAGGCACACACATCACCGAAAAACACTCACCTCACCGAAAACGCGCACATAAACACTCAAGAATAGACAGGCCAATTTTCCATTGAATACAGAGGAATCCATTTTTTTTCTCTTCACAATAGACACACCCATCACGATTGAGACTTCATTTTTTTTTCTCTTCACAATAGACACACCCGCCACAATATATATAATTTTTGTAAATATGAAAAATTGGAATGAAATTGAAATTGAAGGGAGTCTCATTTATCTTTGTGGATATGAAAAATTGGAATGAAATTGAAATTGGAGGAAAGTGTTAGTAGACGTCGAAAAACATGGTGTGTTAATGGTGGCAGATGAATGTGATTAATGGTGCTAACTACTAATGTGAAAGTGAAATCTTATGCTAATGGTGAAATTTTTGGTGGTGTTGCGGTATGATATGGGTGGCAATGGAGGTGGGGGGTGGGGGTGTGAAGAAGAAAAGAATTTTATTTTTTATTTTTATTATATATATATATATATATATATTATACTTTATATATATATATAAAAATAGTAAATATATATTTTTTATTTTTAAAAAATATCTATATAAAAATAATATGTGTGGGGGATTACTTTTTAAAAAAAAATTATAATTTCTTACGTGGAAATGACATGGCACTGATTTGGCAATGACATGACGCATGAGTAGTGCACTCTCCATTGTGAGAGTGGGATTTTGATTTTGGAGGTGAATTTAATTCACTTGAAAATTGTTAAGAGGGTTAATAATTGCCTGATTAATTTAGGGTTCGGGGAGGGGGGGGGGGGGTGTTGATGTCATTTCTCGTTTAAATTTAATGCACTATCTGTATATTACTTCTTTATACCATTAGATAAATATTTCCTATTGTAATAGGTTATCATATTTTTATTGTTATTTTTATTTTTTAATTTCACATTTATTTTTTTCAATTCTATTTCTTCCCTTCTAACTTTCTGCCTTCATCTCTTTCAAATAGTCGATTTGTATTTAATTTTTTATTTTCTATCACCATAAGTCTATGTGCTCCACGAATCTTAGAACTCTTTTTTATATTCATGAAATACTTCTGTCAAATTTTTGAACGCATAATTCAATTTTGAATGCACTATAAGCATTTTTAACATTGAAAATTAATTTTTCATTGCCAAATTATTCAACACAAATAAAACTGACAAATATTGGAGACAATATGATAATACTTTAAGATTGAATAGTAATTTTTTAGATACTTATAAATGAAAAAAGATTCAAAATTTATAAAAAATAAATAGAGAATATCGTTTACAATGTTAAAGAGTTAAAAGATCTTGAGAAAACTCTTATGAAAGAATCAAAATGGTAAACCAAGTTCAAGAAGGAAAAAAATTAATTATATAGTAAAATAAGAAATAATTTTGGTTAAGAGTACAAATAAGAATCATCTTCCCTTTAAATCACTGGCAAATCAAGGACTTTGTTCAAGTGGAAATAAGTCATATTGAACCATGATGATAATTGATAATAATAATTATCATTTTTTATTTTCATAATACCCTGAAAAAATTGTCTTGATGTGGTATTCTAACACTACAATAATCTGTGGACCAAATTTTTTGCCTAAGTGGAGCTCTGAATTGAATCAGCTAGCTTATGCTGATAATACTATTATCTTTACTTCATCTAATGAGTATTCTATTGGGAAGATAATGTGGATTTTAAAGGAATGTGAGAGAGAATCTGGTCAGAAAATAAATATGAGCAGAGTTTTTCTATATGCATCAAAATTCTTCAACAAATATGGTGATAAAGGTTGAAAAAGCTACTGGAATGAGCAGGGATGTATTTCCTTTAAAATATCTTTAGTATCCAATATCAAATTCTTAGAGGAAAAAAGAGCATTATTTTGAGCTGGTGGAGAAAATTCAGAATAAACTTCAAAAATGAAAACGGAGATTGTTATCTTTTGGTGGTACAGAGGTGTGCTTCAAAGCATCCCTCTTTATATTTTGTCAGCAGTTGTTCCCTCTAAAAGTGTTATCAAAGAGTTGGAGAGAATTTTTGCAAAAATTTTTTAGTAGAATAAGGGGTCGGGAAGAAACAGACATTGAATCAAATGGAATAGACTGACACTACCCAAAAAAGGAGGGATAGGTTTCAGGACTCTTTTAGAGGTGGCTCAGGCTATGCATGCTAAACTATGGTGGAGGTTTAGAACTCAAAATAATCTGTGGACCAATTTAGGTGAAACAAGTGTTGTAAAAAGCAGATTCCTACTGTTGTACATTGGAGGGGTGGATCTCAAATGTGGAAGGCCATGTTGGAAAACAAAGACAAACTGGAATAATATATATGGTGGGAGCCTAGAGGTGGAACATCTACTGTGTGATTTGATGATTGGACTAATAATATTGATCCTTTATTTAAACAACAGTCTCAGTTTTAAACTTGTCATCCACTGTCTGATATTTCCAACTTCCTAAATGATGAAGGTTGGAACTATGATGCTATGAAAGATGAAGTGCCTGGTGATGTAGTGGAACATGTAAGAGAGTTCATGAACTATGTTTGTTTTGAAGATAAAATGGATAAGCCTTGGTGGACAAGAAATAGTACTGGCAGATTCTCTGCTAAATCTGCGTGGGATTTACTAAGGCATAGGAAAGAGAAGGATGAAAATATGAAAGCAATTTGGGTTAAAGGGTTGCCTTTCAAAACCTGCTTTTTACTATGGAGAGTTTGGAAAAGTATGATTCTAGTTGCTGCTTTATTGAATAGCTAGAATTCTGAAAATTGTGTGTGCTGTGTTACACCTTCCAGAGAAATAATTTCACACCTTTTCTTTTCAGGGGAGATTGCTGTAAAGGTTTGGAATTATTATTCTACTGGGATAGGGTTAATAGAGTCAAGGTTAAACTTGAAACAAACTGTGAGAATGTGGAGAAATCACGGTGGGAATTACAGTGAAAGAACTGTGTATAATGTTGTGCCTTCTACTATTATATTGTTCATGTGGAAAAGAAGAAATACAATTAGACATGGTGGATCTTATTCGAAAAGAATAACATTCTGAGAGATTAATGAAACTATTGTGAGATTTATAAAGCTTAAAAATTTCATGTTGAAGTGATAGGAAGATAGTTGGTTAGGATAGTTGATGAACTGCAAGCAGTAAGGACGGCGACTTCTTTAAGTTGATTTCATGGTCTCCTCCACAAAGTGGCTGGCTAAAAGGGAACACAGATGGAGCTTCAAAGGAAAATCCTGGTCCTAGCTCTATTGCCTTTTGTATAAGGGATGAGCATGGAAACCTAGTGGTAGCTCAAGAAATCAAAATAAAAAACATCACAAGTTTGGAGGCTGAGGCACTAGCTATTAGGGAATGTCTAAAATATTGCAGCACAAATTTCATAAAGCAAATTATTTTACAAAGTGACTCTTGGATAATGGTGTAGATTTTGAACTCACACTAAGAAATTCCATGGAGGATTACAATAGTGATTAAATCCATCAAGGATTTGATGGAAAAGATGTCAGTTAGAGTGATACGTTCCCTTAAAGAAGGTAACACTCTAACTGACTTTTTGGCTAACTTTGTGTTTAATTATGTATGTAATTTTCAATGCAATTATGAGGAGCAATTATCAAGTTAAGGCAGAGCTATTTTTGCACTACACAAAGCTGGAATTCCTAAGATCAGAAAAATGGTACAAGAAGATACAAATCACTAACATGCTCAAAAAATTGCAAACATTAATTCAAAATCAGCAGATGAAAGGCAACAATGGCAGAAACATACTTCAACAATAAACAACATGCAAAGTAATTTAAAGGCAAGGATTAATAGGAACAAGAACCTGATAGCAGCAATTAACATTCTACAGTTTAGCTCAATACAGTTGAGAGACGCTACTCTGGAAAATTAGATGCAACCTAGATTGAAGCCAGAATAGAGGTGTAAATAGATTGTAAAATATATAAATCAGGGATTGACATTGAGAATGATTAAATCTGCAGTTGAAAATGAGTTCTTTTGAATGCAACAACTACATCCAGCGAGATTTTTAAATGTCAATGCATTCAAACAGTAGAAAAATTGGATCTAAATATGCAATCCCTTGATATATATAGTAATAATCTATAACACTAAACAACTTAAATCTCTTATTTTTTCTTGAATCTAATCTTTAGTAAGATGGTGGTATTAGCTTCTTTGAAGCTCAACCCATTAACTACGGATTAAATGAAAAGGAAAAGAGGAACTTAGCTTCAAGAAATCAGGTGACAAGCTGGAGACATGGTCAAGAGCATGGGAGTTAAGGAAGTCGATGGTGGAGCCATGGATTCCGATGAAGGCGGCGGCCGATTTGATTTCCTATTTTGACTGATCAGACCCTTTGTCTTATTTGGGTTTGTTTTTTGTATTTGATTTGCATGGACTCGGGTCCTCTCTTTATGGGCTGATCTTTGATTCATTTGTTTTTGTTTATAAAATGAGCTAAAAGATCGAGTTTAATTTAAAAAAAAAAAAAAAAAAAAACTCTATTTTAAAGGAAGAAGTGTGTGTGTGTATATATATATTTCCTAATACCTTTGAAAATGTTATTTTGAGATGATGTTCAATTTAAAAGGAAAAAAATGTATCAAGTTTCACTATTAATTATAAAATGAAATTTTCCACATATTTTCAATTTAAATGTTGAGTATTAACCTTATAAATAACAATGTAGCTATTTTGAAAAATAATAAATTAAATAAGAAAATAATTGAGTAAAGTAATAAATAAATAAAAACGCACTAACATAACATTTGTGTATACCAAGAAAGAAGAAAAAATACGTAACATTTTATATTAAAAAACAATCTAAACTAAGTACAATAATAATTAAGTTATAAATATTATTAACAAATTTAAACCAATTTCAAATAATAAACTTTTAAAAGGAAAACTAAAGAAGACTAACACTATAATTAATGTCTGGACCCATCGCTATCTTAAAAATCTATGAAAATATAAAAATATAAATAGTCGTTATCAGGTTTTGATTTCTGATGTCGTGTATAATTCATCCCCTCCCCCCCCCCCCCCCCCGGAAGCCAACAAGCTATGCAATTTGGATTCATTTTATTTACATAACTTATTTACGGTGAATATATATATTTAGGAGTAAAAATTTCAATAAAACCTGATTAAACCACTATAGGTCTGTTGTTGATTTAAACTATTTACTGTTTAGTAATTTTAAGTTTTTTTATAAGAAAAAAAGGTAAAATATGTTGCTTAAGAAAGTTACTATATTTACCTTTAAAATTATCTGATAGTGCAAATAATTTTATACACTAACATCTATATAATTTGACCTATTAATTACACGTTGGTATCTAAATAAAAAGTGTGCAAATAAATTAATCACCTTTTCAAATTTCATTCTGCAGGGTTATAGATTGTGGGTCGCTCCATATGTGCTGACCGGACCCTATTAGAAGAGATAAGAAAATTAGTTCTTTCGAGGAGTTTCAACTTTAATAAATTGAACATGTGAGTTTTCTCTTGTGACCTCTACTCCAGTCCATTCCAAAGGGGCACTCCGTTATCATATTAGATTGACTTCAATGAGATTGATTCTATAACCTTTGATAGGATAAATTTTGATAGCATGAGCACTTAAAATCCTTCTATAATTCAAAGGTTTCTTGTTTATATCAACATCCATAAAGTAAGAGAAGGCGACATACCTATAGGACTATGAGATTCATGAAAAGAAGAAAAAATTTGTTAAAGATGATTGGCCAACCACTAGAGGTGGTCGGCGGACGACTGAAGTGACCTTCACAGGCTGTTTGGAATTAGGGTAGTCAACGGCCTTAATTGTGGATTGCAAATCACAAGTTTATTTATGAAGAATGGATCTAATTATATTAATGTATTGCCGGTTTATCTTCTTTTTATCTTATTTATATTTTTTTTAATCTCTAAAATATTAGTTTACTCGATAATATACCATACGATTGTACGTTACTAGAAAATACTTATTTTCCTTGATACATTTATGCGCTTTTACTCATAAAATGTAGAAATTGGTCTCTTGCTACTAAATAAGAAAGTAATCCATATTCTTGACAATTTAATATCTTCACTTAACTAAGTAAAAAAAGGAGCAATTTGGTGCACTAAATCTCTCGCTATGCGTAGGATCTGGAAAAGGACGCCACCACAAGGGTGTACAATTGTACGCAGCCTTACTTCTCCAAGACTCCCCTTCACTTAACTATGTCAAGTTAAAATAAAGAAATTAAGTTCAAATATAATCATATTTAAAAATTAATCAATAATAAAACTTTTATTCTTGTTTTGCTTGAACAACAAAAAATTATTTCTGGCTTTCGATTACTCCGCATACAAATTGCTACTATTTAATTTTTACAAACATAATTTATTTTATTGTCTAATTAAAAATTAATTAATTAACTAGGAAGAAGTCCTAAGTAAAATTGATCAATAATAGAACTTTTATTCTTGTTTTGCTTGGACAACCAAAAATTGTTTCTGGCTTTCGATTACCCCCACAGCATACAAATCACTACTATTTAATTTTCACAAACATAATTTATTTTATTGTCTAATTTAAAATTGATTTAATTAAGTAGGAAGAAGTCCAAAATACTTATACTCAAATCTCAATAGTAAAATTCCATAAATTCTACTTAAAATAATGTCATCTAAATTGCTGGTTCACTACGTTTGCGAAAATCAGTTCACAAGAAGAAATATTCAAACTCCACTCTAGGGTTTATTAGTACTTCTATCTCCTCCTAGATCAATCGCCGCTTTGTTCGTTAAATACTGAAAGGAATCGGCAATCATGAACTGTGAAGTTTGCCAGCTCAAAGAACTTGTAAGTCTACCACCGCGTAACTCTGTTTACAAGGCTAGGACAAATGAGAAGAACCACCAAGTATTTGATTTATGTGAATATGAGCTGTGTGTTTCCTTTTTTTTTTGGGCTTGATTATAGTTTAATTCCTTGCTAATTTTGTTGTTGAAGGATGTGGAGCACTTTGAGATACGAGAAATCCTTCGATGTAAGTTCACTTCCTTAAATCGGCGATGAGTATGTATTTAAAAGCTCGAAGAAACTTAAGAATATAGCTGCATCAATACACATATGCACACGATCCGTTTAAATTTTTTGATTTTTTTATGCTCTTATTTATGTGCAATTAGGACTATAGGATGGAATATGGATAAACATTGATCAACTTTCAGCTCATAGGTTATTATTTGACTTGTTTGACCAAGTTTTGTGTATGATCCCATGCTTATTTGTTTGATCTCAGCATTGGCCTGTGTTGGGTAGTTTTACTGTCTCATCCAGAATTGAATAAGAAATTCCTCTCTAAAAAGAAAATTTTAACTGCACATTGGTTTAGATGGTTCTCGCATGTAAGGAGGAGATGTACGGATGCGTCAGTGCGAAGGTGTAAGAGGTTGACTATGGATGGTTACAAGAGAAGCAAAGGTAGGCCGAAGAAGTATTGAGGAGATGTGGTTAGACAGGACATGTCGTAGCCCCAGCTTACCGAGGACATGACCTTCGATAGAAGTTTATGGAGGACACGAATACGGATAGAGGGTTAGTTAGATAGTTGAGAGTTGTTTCACTTAGTCTTTCATACTAGTGGTCACAGCACTACCCTGGGAGTTTCTTGGTATTCCATTTCTGTTACTATTTACTGATTCTTGCACTTTGATTATCGTACTACTTGGTGGTAGTGATTGTCTCGTTTTTAGTTGCTTTGTCATGCTTTCTTTAGCATTTTTGTCTTTGTTTCTTCACACCTGTTGTTTTCTTCGAACTGATGTGTAATGATTTTACTTGAACCGAGGGTCTATCCTGAACAGCCTCTCTATCTTGTAGGGGTAAGGTTTGCGTACACACTACCCTCCCAGACCCACCATGTGCGATTACATTGGGTATGCTGCTGTTGTACTACATTGGTTGTGTCCTGTAGTCAATGAGATTTTTCTTTTTGATATGGAAGCATTGGATGGTAGAAAATCATGACAGTAGATATCCTCATATTTGGTTTCCAAATAACACCTGTTAAAACTTTTATCTAAAAAACAACACCTAATAAACGCTGAACTATGAAAATCACATGCCAGAGTTGACTTACATTAGATCTTTAAATGTACATGATACATATTTCAGCCTAGAGGTTTCAGCCTAGAGGTTTTTGCTTATGTTGATGAATAACTGAACTACTTATTCACATGTCACATTATTCATTTGTTCTAAGGCACGATGTTCTCTGGAAACTCTATCGACTGTGGTTTTGACATTCCTCCTTCTGTTCTTTAGGTTGTTTACTGTTTTGAGGTCAGTTTCTCAAAGATTTCATCATTCAGTGATCGCAAGCTGAGAGTTCCTAAAAATTTTGACTGTAGTTTGATTCACTGTGAAGCTGTATCCTAAACAATTGAAAGGTCAATTGCAGGTATTTTACATACGATTATGTTCCACAGAGCATTAGGTCTGCTGCGGCCGAAGGATGTTGATTTGGAACTTTTTGACATTACATATGTAAGTAATAAATTCTTGTACTATTAGGTTGGTAGGCTGGCTCTTTTTCTCATTTTGTTTTTAAATACTTGTGCTGTGTGTAAAAAAAAAAATGGAGTAGAGTATTGTGGTAGAGTACTCTTGATTGTTCAAAGACGACACATGAGATGTGGATATGGCATCATTAATTTTGAAAAAGGAGTGGACGACAAGTCAACAATTATGCTCTTTTATTAGAAGCTAACATATTTTTAAAATTTTAGAGAAGGTGAAGTAATGGTCAAACAGTGAAAGACATTTATAATGACACATTAGACTAGAGGGAAGTCACTGTATATTTAGAAGCAAAAGTGAGGTCCTATAAAATTATGTTAGTCTAGAGGAGAGGTTGGTATCATGTCTTTGTTTTTTTTTCTCCTTTCCCTGTTTTGGAGGATTTTATATGGTGGTGCAATATGTTGCTGATAGTTATTCTTTGATCAGTATAAGTTGCTGATGTTTATTATTTTATGGTATACTTTTGGTTTATTGTTCTTTTTTGTTATGTTATGTAGACAGAGTGTGGTGATGTGGAGGTTGAAAAGAAAATTGAAGAGAAGATTACCCAATTCATTGATAGGGTTGAGAAGCACCCTAACAGGAAAAATCAGGTTAGGGGTTGCAGTTCGTTTCTGCTGGTGAAGATCACTGTTTTGGCCAATGGCCATTCACATTCGTACATTATAATTCTGCTCAATGTTTACATGCTTTAATAGCCATTTCTTTTTCTTAATGCTCTTTAGTCATGAGAATATTTTGTGATTTGTGGTGGTTTCTTATTTCATAGTGTTTGGTTCTGCTATTGTGTATTGCATTTGGTCTGAGGATGTTGTTGCATGTAACTTTTGACTAGTGGTGTATCTTGTGGAATTTTAATCACTAGTGGAATTAGTACTGGTCTAAATTTCTAAAATCAACATATATGTGTAACTGGATGGAGAAAATATGCAGATTTGCCTATCCTTCTTCGAAGTCAAAAACAAACAGGCCTCATGGTTCACTACTAAAGTTGAACGCTTTTACTGGGAATACTGGTACATAAATTTGAATGTGGCACATCATCCGAAAGGTCATCCTGGCAAGTCTCATCTTTCAAAAGTAGTTGACCCAGGAGGTACCATACTTTTCTTCTCCTTTTTTGGAAAACATTTTTTCCGTACTGTTTTACAACTTGTTCGCTAGTCAGTTTTGTAAAGGGATGCATAATCTTTTTTTCGCAGAGAGTGCATCTGAAGAGAGGAGTGCTCGGCGCACAGTGTTAGAATCATCTCTTCGTGAAGTTATGTTTCAGATAATAAAATTTGTAAATGAAAAAAAGGACCATATTCCTGCGATATCAAATCTTGATTGTGTCACATTTCCTTATGAGATCACTATCTCAAGGTAAATTCACTTTTCTCTAAGTTGTGAACATGCAAGTTTTGTTACTCATCGTAGATTCAGAAAACAAGTGGTTTTCCTATTATAGACTTCAAACTATCATTATTGATTTGTTTCTCTGGGTATTTGCTTTAATTTTCTTATTTATATTGATTGGAATTCTGAAGTGCATTTCATTTTATTGAGTTTCTTCCTGCATGAAGAAGTTATAATCTGATTTGGTACTGCAATTTGGTTTTTATGTTATCTGTTTTCAACTTTTTTCCATTGTAAGTAGGTTATCAGCTTATGTGAGTATCCCTTTTCTTTTTGAAAGAAAATATATCAAGGCCTTTACATGAGATAGAATATCTTCAAAATCTTCAAATCTGTGGGTTAATTGTCCAAGGCCTCACATATGGGAAAAAAGAATTATATCTTCAGTACCAATGTTCTCCTTGTCCGCATAAGTACAAAGTCGGAGTGGAATAGGTTTATGATAACTAGTTATCATATGTTAGTCTCGGTGTTCCTTACTGTTTTTTAGTGTATTATAGCAAATGATATAGAGGCTACAATAGACTTTTTGAGTTCATTCGGCCTTCACTGCAATTCTGCAGTGATGTTGACCTATAAGCATCTTTGAAGCCCTTTTGGTTGCGGTCTTTCTAATACAAATATCTTGTAAACAATCAAAAGATCATATGCCTAAATTCGGATTTCACCCTAGTTTTTGTTTTGATTGTAAAAATCATTACATCTATTTTCTCTATCGATTTTGGTAATTTGGTCAAAGTATCCGGTGGATCTGACACCCACACCCTCACCCATGTCGTATTGACTCAGTTGTAGCACTGAAAGTGAAGAGTTTGCATAACTTAGGTTTTGTTCCTTCTGGTCCTAATGGCTGGTCAATAAACTATTTCCTCTTGCCGAAGTTTTAGCTATTACACTAGCTGAATATTGTCCTTTTCCAAAGGCGCGCACTCAGCCATGGGTGTAGTACTCGGATCAGTGTCTTCCTTCTACTTTAGTTTTGTTCCTTCTGCTTCTAATGGCAGGTCAATAAACTAATTCCTCTGGCCAAAGTTTTGATGTTCCTGCGGAGCCTAACTATTTCCTTTGGCCAAAGTTTGGGTGTTCCTGGGAGTCAAACTATTTCTTCTGGACGAAGTTGTACGAGGGAAAGTAGTTTGGAAATGGACCACTAATTACGATTGAGACCAACTAAGCGCCCTAGGATTCTGTTTTGACTCAATTGTTTGAGTGTTATGGTTATATTTCGACATGTAGGTACGTATATAGAAGAATCATTACACTTTACTTTATCTCACCCCACAAGACATCTTATTTAGCTAAAGAAACTATGGTGCGTGTTAAGTTCCTCCGTTCATAAGCTCTATCATGATAAGATGCCAATTGCATCAAGAATGATTACCAAAATAGATGAGGCTATACGATCTTGGTCCTAAGCTCTACACTTTAGGGGAAAAAGTTAAAAGGTTTGGACTTGGGATGATAATAAGAAACATGTTGAATATATAAAATAAATTGAACATAATTGTTAGGTAAATAGGTATGATTTATAGGGAGGTCAGTGTAAGTCTGGAAACTAGAGGATAGCTTTCTGTTCTGGAAAAACTTGTATGTAGGTACTAAATTTACATCTTCAACAATGTGGTTTTATTTAAAAGAAATTTTGGCATGTTTCACCTTCCAGTTAAGTTTTGTGTTACCTTCTTTAGTTCATCAGATTCTGCTTTTGGGATGGATGTGATCAGGAGGATGCTACAGACTGGGCATCCAACCATGCTCAGCTGATTGGCGATGTCCTGATGGTGGCCAATCTTCACTTTATGTCATTCCTAAGAGGTAAAATGGTCATTCATCCGATGTCTGGCAATGTAAATATTTCGCAGCAAAGTGGAGTATGGGTTTGGAGTCGCACAATTGAAAGAAATGAAAGCTTCATGTACATATTTACGTAATCTACTAATGTTTAATCTTGTTTTCCCCTTCATGTTTCATACAATAGTAAATGACATATGTAGCTGAATATTATTGCATGATCAATCTAATTAATTTGTTTACTGCAGCACCCCCACTCCCTCTTGTTCGTATACTCTATTCTGTTTACTTCCAGCTGATTTGATCTCTGAAGCAGCCTGTGTGGTCGAATTGTTACCCGTTATGCTTTGTTCTTTTTGCACTCGGATGTTTTTGTTGGCTGCATCCTGTTTAGTTTCTTTCAAGATAGTTCACCTAAGAACTTTGCTTCCTGTCATGCTATAGGTGCCCGGTTGAATTTCTACTTCATAAGTTTTCTTTCCTCATCCAGCATATGGAAGTCCGCGAGGTTAAAGATTTGTGTTCTGCCAAATCTCTGAAATGCTATAGAATCGCTCCCAGTTCTGAGTGAAATTAGCCCAATTATTTGGTCCTGCAACTAGGGGTGACAAAATTAACTGATAACAAAATGATCCGAGCAATTTGCTCAAGTTTGGTTGGTTCATTAACCCGCTCATTTATTAGAACTCCATTCTAGCTAAGCTCATTTCAGTTCATCTAATTATTGAACTGATGTATAACATAAATTGACCCATAGAAATTTTGTTAAGATATTTTCAATTTTTTTATTTGATGTTATAGTGTCATATTGAAGAATAATAATAATATTATTAGGTACTTATATATTATAAGAGTAAATAAAGAAATCAAAATGTAGCAAGACATGAGAGGGTTGAGTTGTGGCCAATTTTTTTTGGCCTAGAGCATTTCAGCTGACAGCTCAAGTAGCTTTTGAGTGGGTGATTCATTTATTAACTAAGCTCCGGTTCAAATTTAGTTCAACTTGCAACTACTATATTACCCATTACTGCTAACGGCTAAACTTAGACAGTTGGAGACCAATTAAATACCACTAAGTATGTTGTTAACATGCCGTGCAGGGACTTAGAGATAGTTTATATTGATCTACGTGTTCTCCGAAGATTCATATTTGGAGCATTGTAGTCGGGATGACTTGTGAATTAGTGGATTTTACCATATTCGCTTAAAACCATTTTAAAGG
Source organism: Capsicum baccatum var. pendulum (assembly GCA_030864225.1). NCBI lineage: Eukaryota > Viridiplantae > Streptophyta > Magnoliopsida > Solanales > Solanaceae > Capsicum > Capsicum baccatum. The sequence continues at coordinate 93,925,668 of CM061551.1, forward strand.
ATAACTGGTCGCACAGAAGGATTTGTCCTCTTCTTTCCTCTTTAGAAACCTTTTCTTTCTTTTGTCCCTCTCCTCCTTTTTGGATGAGTTAGTGCCGCATAACTGTTGGGTATTCATAACCCCCTACAAATGATATGAGAGTTCAGTACAGCAGTAAGATATATGTTAGTTATGAGAGAAATTAGAATTTAACATATGTTTATTGAATTAATTTGAATTAATTATGAGAAGACCATTTAAAAATAAAGAAGCTTTTAGAAAAATTAAAGAATCTTTAATTAATAATTATTCAGAATATATAAGTCTAAATAAAATAAAAGAAAACTCACAAAGATTAGCCTACCTAATTACATTAATATCTAGTGTTGAAGCAAAATTAATAATCCATTTAAAATCTAGAAGAATGAAACACATACCAACTAATTATGATAAAATTAGATTTAGATATCCACCAAGATATTATAAATATGGTTTGAATGAATAAAGTACAACAATACAAAGAATTAAAACAAATTATTTCTGAAAAACGTAAAGAATTAAAAATAAGAATAAAAAGACTACATTATAATATATTTGTCGGAGTTGGTAAAAACTCAATAGATACACAAAAAGATGAAATATCAAAATTAGAATCACAAATAGATAGTTTAGAATATATATATATATATATATATATATATCAGCATGAATTATTCACAATAAAATGAACAAAGAAGAATTTATAATAGATGAAAATCACGAAGGATTAAAAATAAAAATAGTATTTTCTAATCTAGGAAGAAGATACAAGAAAATAGGTGAACATTTATATCCGATGTTAGAAAAAGAAGAATTAAAATTAGAAGATAAATTGATAGCAATGGTAAGAATAGAAAGAGAAAATGAAGAAATAGACAGGAAAAAAGAAATAGAAAAAATAAAACAACAAACTATGGAAGAAATACGAAAGATAGAAGAAACTAAAATAGTAGGATTGCTGAATTAGAAAAAGAACTACAAATGTTAAAAGATTTGTCTGAACAAAGACAAAAGGAAAAAGAAGAAAAAGATAAAGAACAAAAATTACTAAACGAGATAAATCAATTTAAGGAAAAATTAGAAATAAATAATATAGATGTTGAAGAAACAAATAATTATGATTCGGAAGATAGTGAAACATATACAGAAATATTAACAAACACAAAAAATTTAGAAATCAATGAAAAACAAGAAATAATTAATGAGGAAAACTTAGAAAGTACCAACGCAGAAGTAAATACTCTTGATAAAAAAGAAGATGAAAATATAATACCTAAAATAACAGAAATAAGAAAACTTATATATTATAAAAGTAAATTTAAAAAATATAATGAATATGACAAATGGACACCAAAACAAATAGTTAATAAAAATTATAACTTTTTAGACCTACACTGTGTAATAGATACAGAAAAAACAATATAATTATGGATAGGATATATGACAAAACAATTATTAGATAATAATATAAACATAACAGATGCACCAGAATATATAGAAAGAACACTAATAAGATCAGTAAAACTATGGTTTTCAAATTTAACTGAAAATAGCAAGAAAGTATTAAGAGCTAATAAACCTATAGAAGGAACATCATCAACAACAACTAAACTAACACCTATAGAATTATTAAAAAAATATGAAACAGCTATAAAAGATGAATTTGGTAGTATGACAACAATAGAAGAAGAACAAGATGAAGAAAAATATACAAATAGGAATCTAATGTTAAAATTAGCAATATGTAATATGTGCTATATAGATGAATATACTTGCGCATTTAAAGAATATTATTATAAAGGAGCATATAGTATAGAAGAAAGTGAAGAAATAAGAAAATTATATTTTAATAAATTACCCGAACCATTTAGTTCAAAAATAATAAAAAGTTGGGAAGAAGCAAAAATAGTAGATACGTTAGGAGCAAGAATAAAATTTTTACAACAATGGTATAGAAACTTATGTGAAAAATATAGAGAAGAATTAAAAATGGAAAAAACATTAATAAAGAATTTAGCATGTTGCAAAAATAAAATAGCACCCCAATTTGGATGTGAAGAAAGATATTATAAGAAAAGAAAAAGACACAAGAAATATAAAAAATATAAAAAATCAAAGTATAAATATAAGAAACCAAGAAAAAGGTATTATGTAAAAAATTATAAATACAAAAGACCATATAGAAAGAAGAAATCTATAAAAGAATGTACAATATACTTGTTATAATTGTGGAAAGTTAGGACATTTAGTTAGAGATTGTAAATTATCTAAAAATCTAAAAAATAAACAAATATCAGAAATAAAAATAGATAATACAGAATATATGCAGATAGATTATATAGAATATGAATTAGAAAGTGAGGATAGTATATATGAAATTTCAGAAAATGAAACAGATACTGAAATAGATAGTGAACTAGATGAATCAAATGACTGAAGAAGATATAAAAATAATAATAAAGGAAGAATATTTAAATGATGAAGGAACAAAACAAAAAATAATATTTGACAGTAACATATTTGATGAAATAAAAGGAAAAGAATTAGATTTAAGTGTAGAAAAAATATTTAAAATAACAACAATAAAAAACATTTTTACTAGGAAAAAAGACGAATATTATGTAGTATGCCAAAAAGAACATGTAATAGACTGTAGATATGCAAAAGGCAAAGCTAGTATACCACTAGTAATAAAAAGAATAATTAATAAAGAAATAGATGATATAAAAAAAAAAGGAGATCCAATAAAATATGTACACCTTGGAGGTACAGAGATACTAATAAAAACATATTTTAGAGAAGGAATAGATACACCAATAGAATTATATTTAGCAGATGATAGAATTATAAAACCTATAGAAAAAAGCATAATAACTGCCGTAAAAGAAAATTTAATATACCAAAAATTTAAATTTATAATAAGTGCAAATTATTCAGTAACAGTAACAGATAAAAATATAGATAAATCACTAGTATTATATTGGAAGATATCAGGAATAGAATTAACCACATGAAGTAAAATATTTACAGCAAGATGCAAAAATTTATATGTATTAACAACAAAATATAAAATAACAGAAAAAAATAAGATTAACAAAATACGAATAAAAAGCCCATTCGATCAAATTGTAAAAACAATAGATTATAATGATTATAGCTATAGAGACATAGATATAGAAGAAAATTTAGAAATAGTAAATGATAGAATAAGTATAACAAAAAGAATAGCTGATGAAAAATCAGAATCATCAAGCTCATAAAAAAGAACTAGTTATGAAATAAATTCAATAAGTAATTTAAACCAATATTACATAACAGGAAAAATAAATGAAAAAGAATATTTAGTACTCCTAAATACAGGACAAGAAGAAAATTACATAGCAAAATATCTAGTAAAAAACTGATAATGATATATGCCCAGATCTATCAAGAAGTTTAATAAATAATAAAAATATAGCAGAAAAAGAAATAATACTAGGAGTCAGAAAAATAAAAATAGAATTTGAAGTAAAAGAAGAAATGCAAAAAACAGATATAATATTAGGAATAAAATGGTTAGAACAAGTAAAACCATATAATATAGAACATACACAATTAACCTTAACATATAACAAAGAAAAATTATTCTTAAAAAGAGCCTTAACATAAAAATGAAAATATATGTATTAATGAAGATAGTAGTAGAAGGATATTACAGTAGATATTATACGCTTAAGATAGATATAAGAGCAGAAACTAATTTATGTAGATATAATTGCTTACCAGAAAGCAAATGGGATAAATTAAAAACACCAATAATAGTTAAAGGATTTAATAATGAAGGAAGCTTAATTACTTATAAAGCTAGGAATGTAAAAATACAAGTATGAGATAAGATATTAACAATAAAAGAAATTTATAATTATGAACTAACATAAAAAAATATACTTTTAGGAATGCCATTTTTAGATAAATTATACCCACATATAATAACTAAAACAGACTGGTGGTTTACAACACCATGCAAACAGAAAGTAAGAGCAAAAAGAGTTAATAATAAAATAAGAAAAAAAACTGATTGGATAAAAGGAAGTGAAAAATTACACAAAAAATAAAAAATATAAAAAATACTGAAGATACAATAGAACTAGTAGTATTTTCGATAAATAAAACAGAAATAACTATATTTTCAATAAATAAGATAGAAATAATTAAGAAAAAATTAGAACAATATAGTGAAGATCCACTAAAAGGATGGGAAAAACATAAAACTACTATTAAAATTGAATTAATAGACAAAAATAACATAATAACCCAGAAACCATTAACATATAATTTTGACGATTTAAAAGAATTTAAAATGCATATAGATGAATTATTAGAAAAACAATATATACAAAAAAGTAATAGTAAACATAATAGTCCAACATTTATAGTAAATAAACATAGTGAACAAAAAAGAGAAAAAAGTAGGATGGTTATTGATTATAGAAATTTAAATGCAAAAACTATAACATATAATTATCCAATACCAAATAAGATATTAAAAATAAGGCAAATACAAGGATATAATTATTTTAGCAAATTCGATTGTAAATTAGGATTTTACCATCTAAAGTTAGAAGAAGAATCTAAAGAATTAACCACATTTACGGTACCACAAGGATTTTATGAATGAAACGTATTACCATTTGGATATAAAAATGCACCAGGTAGATATCAACATTTTATGGATAATTATTTTAAACAATCATCTAATTGTATAGTATATATAGATGATATATTATTATATACAAAAACTAAAGAAGAACATTTAAAATTATTGGAATAGTTTACAGATATAATAAAAAAATCAGGAATAAGTCTAAGCGAAAAGAAAGCTGGAATTATAAAAAATCAGATAGAATTTTTAGGAATACAAATAGATAAAAGTGGAGTAAAAATGCAACAACATATAGTACAAAAAATAATAAATTCAAAAGAAGAATTAGATACAAAAAAGAAATTACAATCATTTTTAGGATTAGTAAACCAAGTAAGAGAATATATTCCAAAATTAGCAGAAACTTTAAAACCGTCACAGAAAAAATTTAAAAAGGACGTATAATATAAATATAATGAAGAAGATAAAAAACAAGTTCAAAAAATAAAATTATTTTGTAAAGAATTACCAAAATTATAATTTTCAGATGAAAATAGAAAATTTATATACATAGTAGAAGAAAATGCTAGTGAACATAGTTATGGAGAAGTACTTAAATATCGATATGAAGCAGAAAAAATAGAGCACCATTGTAGATACTACTCAGGTACGTTCAATGAGACAGAAATAAAATGGGAAATAAATAGGAAAGAATTATGTTCATTATATAAATGTTTGTTAGCGTTTGAGCCATATATTGTATATAACAAATTTATTGTACGAACAGATAATACACAGGTACGCTGGTGGTTAACAAAGAAAATACAAAATTCAGTTACAACAAAAGAGATTCGGAGACTAGTCTTGAATGTATTAAATTTCACATTTATAATTGAAGTAATCAGTACTAACAAAAATGTTATTGCAGATTACATATCAAGACAAAGCTACACAGACTGAAATAATAGAAGAAGATACTCTAGAAAAAATACTCAACACCTTAACTACGCTTTCAATGAAAGTGGACAGTATGGGTAATGAGATAGAAAAGCTAAAGACTAATGAAGATAAACTGAAGTCTATAGCTACAAATCAGCTAACTCAGCAGTGCGCAGAGCTATGTCGATCGGAATACATTAAAGTTCCAGAGCTAGAAGGAGACATTGGGACACTCCATAAAACCCATAACATTTATCAATCTACTTCTGCAGGTACAAGCAAAGGAGTTAGTCGACCAAGATACCAAAACACGAATATGAATAAAATATTTGAAAAATCATTTACACCGAAAATACAAAAAGACCACTTGTTCATACCCCCATAAATTACCACATACCAAGATAGCCTAAACCAAGATAAAAAAGTTTACAACTACATAACCCAGAAATACATAGAAAATATCTACAGAGTACAAACTTTTCTAAACCATAACCCCAGAGCTACAAACATCAAGGAACCAAACACCAACTATATAACCCAAAAATTACAAGGATATAACAAACTAATTGCACTACCCAAAACTAACCCAAGCATAGTAAAAATTTGTTTTGACTACGGACTATTAAACACCATATACACTCAAGACGGAGAAGAATTAACAGCTATGGAAGAATTACATAAGATATTCATCACCTACAAAAGGATAACGAAAGGAAATTTATTTTACATAAAGTGTTATACTGCACCAGCAGAGATACTATGTGACAAAATAAAACCAGTTATACAAGTTGTAAAAATAGGACTAACTAGAGATATGATCATACCAGAAGATATTACACAGCAACCGGATATACCCAGAATTGAGATACCCGATTTCTACGCAAATAAACGACTTATTGGACTAGCTATGATTATCCAAGAACTAGCAAATAATTATACTAATGGAAACCCAATATGGAGCTATTATTCGAGAGATCATCAAATGATTTACTCAAATTCAAAAGAGCTACGACAAACAGATATGGAAGATGTCAGACAATGGATAATGACATTACTAAACCCAGAAAACAATCTACTGCAAGAGCAATTAAAAAAAGATTTATTTCAGACGGACTACTGACACGATATTGTAAAATAATTGGACACAAATATCCAGATCACTAATGTTCAAGATGTAATGGAGAAGATAACATTATTCCAGAAGTACATCTAGAATAAAAATCAAGAAGATAAAATGTCAGCTGGAAAGATAAGACAAGAAACAATAATGGAGATATAACAAATACGACAACATCAACAGAGACAAGATATTGAATTCATTGTATAGTTTTTTCTTTACGTAAAAGAATTGTAATTATTGCCTATGTAGAATTGTAATTGTTGCCTACTTTTCTAGACTTAAAGGCTATATGGCTAGGTAATAGCCTTTTTGACCTTTTTAGCTTTTTTTAGCATTTAGTTAGCATTTAAAAAACGTGTAAAGGACTGTAAAGTTTTCGTTCTATAAATGAAGGCAACTGAAGGCATTGCAAAGCAAGCCTTCATGCGTTGAAGCAAATACTCTCTCCATTCCACAATAAATATTTTGCTCAGTTAATTAAAAAACATACATACTTCAATGGAAAAAGCTATGGAGGAACAAACTTCAGAAATATCAAAACTACCCGAACAGGTATATTTATTTATGATTATGAATAACTAAATTCATAATTTCCAACAATCATGATATGATAAAATAAATTCATATTAGTTACTTTATAGTAGAGTTATTCGAAGAATAATATGTTAAGAAGTTTATTAGCAAAGTGGAAACGGAAAAAAATCCCTAAGAACTATGCCATCCTAAAGGTGAAACCAATGAGGCAAGAAGCCGTGACGGGGAGTAACCAGAGTAGAGGCGCTGTTTAAGGGAAAAAGTATCCAAATTACCATGCTAATAGTGACCGAAGAACATGTTATTTAAGAATAATCTAGTATATAGTAATCTAAGATGACCATATTTTGTTATGTACATGGTTGAAGGAAATATTTTGAAAAAAATAATTTTATGAAAATGAATAATTATTTATCTGATGTGATGGTAGATAAATTTAAAATACTTATTTTGTATGCACTTAAAGATATAAAAGTAGCAGATATAAGAAAAATCATATTAGAAAAAACATTTGGTGAATATTACATGACTAGAGTAAATTATATACCATACCTCTCTAACTACTCTTACAGATACTTATCATGATAAATTACATAAAATCTTTAGAAAAAGATATGCGAAATACACAGTTACTAGAAAAACAGATGAAAATTAATATAGACAAATACATGAAAAATAAAAATAAAAATAAAAATAAAAATAAAAATAAAAATAAAAATAAAAATATATAAAATCTCTTAATAAAAATATGCAAAAACTACTAAGGATAAAACAAACAACTACAAAATATTATAATAAAATCAATTTTAAAAGATAGATCATCTAGACTATCTTAAAATTTTAATCTTATATATACTCAAAGATATAGAAATTATAGATATTAAGAAAATAATATTAGAAAAAGTAATAGACTATGAAATTGAAACCATAAATTGGCTAGAACAGTTATACGAAGAAATTTACCCAGAAGGATATTATTCAGATTAAAAGATGTTAGAATATATTAGAAAAACTAGAGAAAATCAAGATAATCTAAATAAAGAAATAAATTATAGAAACCGAATTAGAAAAATAATGGAAAATCTAAAAGAAAAATTAACACGGATAGAAGAAACCTTAGAAAATTTAGAAAAAAGTACGTGTGATAGTTTATACAATTTAAAAAACTCACTACGAGAAGAACAACATAAGATAATAAACAATATTGAAAATCTAGAATTAGATATATACTACAGTACAGATAGGATAAATTATTATACAGAAATTTGTAACTCTGCAATTACTACAGGATAAAATAATAAACCAAACAAATTAATGAATACATCTTACGAAATTGAAACAAAATTTAAAAAATATCCACGCACAAAGAAAAATAGATTCATGAGATATACAATAAATCTATTTTATAAGATAGTTATCCGCACCCCCTACTTGACCTGCACTAAAAATAAGATTAAGTTCAGGCATAGTCCGTAAGCTTTTTTTCATATTTCATATGAGGGCCGGCCTTGGCTCAGCGGTAAGCTTGCTTACCGTGGTGTGCCAGGTCGGGGGTTCGAAACGTCCCTTCAGCAAAGCTGGGGTGAGGACGCGTAGGTATCCCCTCCCCGACACCTACGGAGTAGGTATGAACCGGGTCGTCCCGTCATAAGAGAGTTATCCGCACCCCTACTTGACCTGCACTAAAAATAAGATTAAGTTCAGGCATAGTCCGTAAGCTCAATTTATTGCATTAGTAAGGTTATAACCTATTCTTCATCACATTAAAATAAATGAACTATACATGCGTTGCTCAAAAATATAATGACCAGAAGGTCAAACTCCAAGAGTTGGGTCATGAAATGTCACTCGCCATTTCAATTTTTTCATTTTGGGACCTTGTGAATTTTACTTGGGACTTCTGAATCATTTTCGGCTTCTTCAACTAAAATTTGCACCCAGAGTGGAAAATAAAAACAACAGCATAATACTCTGAAGAAGAGCGGTTCAGGGCGGGATCGGACCACAAGAGTCTATCCTATGTAATCTTATTCTACACTTCTACAAGAGACTATTTTAACGACTTAAACATGCGACTTCCATGTAGAAATGGTGCCAGTTACTCCAAGGCTTCCCTTTACCATTAAAATTGGAAAAACATTTATTATTTTATGGAAAAGAGTCTTGTCTCAATTTATGTGATACGTTTCGCTTCTCAAGATTCAAACAGTGTAAGTTTGACCGTGAATTTGAACATGAAATCTTTAATTCTTTTGAAATAAAATTTATATATTTGACAACATAAAAAGTACTTTAAGTCACAATAATTGACAACTAAAAATATTTAAAAATATATAAAAAATTTACGGTCAAAACTAGATATCTTTGAATCTTGAAATTCAAAATATATCACATAAACTCGGACGAAAACAGTATCTTTAATGGCTGAAATCTCGTATTTCTTGCCATTTGATCCATTTGAGAGTATTGAAAAGATTTTAGCTTTGTACATCTATCATTCAGCCATTCCTCTGCAATAAGACAAACCTATCCATGGAATTTTTGACCGAAGTAAACCATAATTTAAATCACTTTATCAAAATAATACTTTTTTTTTTGAAAATTTTCAAAATTAGAATAAAAGTGTTTCTTAGTCACATATTATGCTATTATTTTATGTAAAAAAGGCTTAAGTATGTCATCGAACTATTAAAAATGACTCATGTGTGTCATTCGTTCTAAGTTTGGTTCATCTATACTACCGTCTTTAAAAATTTAGCTCATTTGTGTCACTGTCGTTACAAAAAAGTTCATTCATGCTATTATTTTGCAACATCGATCTTGCAAATCTTTTTTTGTCACATGACCTCTTATTAGATTTCCACGTCATCAAATCTGTATCAACGAATATTACTTAAATCAAAATAAAAAAACATGTCCATTAAAATAAAATTCAACACAATTAATGAGTTTGATTTTTATTTTTATTTAGTCTGATTTTTATTTTTAATACGTCTAATTTTTATTTTAACCAGATCGATCAAATTTATTTTAATGGGTTCGATTTTAATTTTTTTAATTTTTAAGTAATATTAGTTAATTTGGATTTGGTAGTGTGGACCTCTAATAAGAGGCCACGTGGCAAAAATGATTTTGTAAAGACTACCTTTACAAAATAATGGCACATATTTTTCTATAATGAGAGTGACATAGATGAGCCAAACTTTCAACGATAGTGGCATAAATGAGCCAAACTTACAACGGATGACATAGATAAATCATATTTAATAGTTTAATGACATATTTGAGTCTTTCTTCTTATTTTATTAAAAACCTCCATGAGTCAGAAAGGAAAAAGTTGACAACGTAAATCTAACAGAGATAAGACACAAGTACCCACTAAACTATGCTCAAAGTTGCTATGACAAACTTAAACTTTATGGGGGCGTTATTACCTCCTAAACTCATTTTTTTAATGTATTTTTATGCTTATTTTTGCAGACGTGACTGTCAAGTAGCAGAATATTTTTGTGCTCCTTTTGTATTGTCTTGACAGCCGAATCAGCACAAAAGGAGCATATAAATACAGAAAAAATGAATTTAAGAGAATAATAAAACCTCCATAAATTTTAAATATATCATAGCAACTTCAGATATAATTTAATATCTCTAAATTTAAATATGTTATTATGAAAAAGTTTAAAACCTAAAATTAGAAGCCATGAGAATGTAACCTAGGCCCACATTTAATAGTTACAACTTATAAAGAATGTGCATCTTGTATGTTTCTTTTGATAAAAGTTTGGAACCTCAACTTTGAAATTAAGTTAGTTTTACTCTATAATAAAGAATTTCTTCATTGTAATTCATCACTGAAGAGAATTGTCGAGTCTTTTCTTTATCTTATTCTTCTTCTTGTTTTATTGTTTCATAATATGTATACGTTTATTCAATTGATTTGAAAATCAATATTTGACCATAAATTTTCTGAGTACAACTAAAATGTTATAAAATTAACAAGTGTAGATGTCCACTACTGTGGAAATTATTTTCACTACTTGTCTCCATTATTCTCCTCCATTATGTAGATAACCTCCACCATTCATGACCATTATTCTTGTAACCTTACACATCCATAACCTCCTTCATTATGCTAATGGTTAATGTCATGTTTATGACCACCTTTTGCAGGCCTCTCTATGACACTATAAATAGAGGCATTATAAGGGTTCATATTGTATACACTTGTACATTTGATATTTGGAAGAATGAAAAGCTCTCATCTCCCGCCTTCTCTCATTATTTTTAATCTAATTTATTGTTCATAATATTCATCTTTTGGCATAGTTTTAAAACACGTTATCAGCACGACACTCATAATTTTTTTACATCAAGATCTGTAGATATGTTAGTAAGTGATTTTGATTGTGCGTAATTGTTATTTCGGGTACACAATCTGTATGTTTGCACAATACACTTCAATATAAGTTCAAGACTATTTCAAGAACAACAATGAAGTTTAATACCTTCAACACAAGTTCAAAATGACTAATCTAAATGAACTATCAAAGAAGTATGTTTATCTAAAAGAAGTAAGATGAAGTAGAAGTAGAACCAAGTCCTCTGATTTCACAGAGTTTCCTTAAGGAATTAATAGCCCTCAAGTACCCAAGGTTGCAAAATTTTTCAGTACCTTAAGCTTTCAGATTCCTTGAACACACTCAACAACTGATGATCAAAGAGTTTTTTTTTTGAAGAAGAAGAATGTTTTTCAGCACTTAAAATTATATCTATACTTGAGGAAAAGTTGAGGTATTTATAGCCACAAGTGTCCCTTCGAAAAAAAGCAATGGTTCATGAAAAGGCATATTATTCCATAACAGTCATGTTTGTTCCTTCCAAAGCAGTATGTCTTTTCTGAACAGTCATTTCTGACCTAACAATCACCCTTTTTTTGAAACAGTGTGTCATTTCTTTGAAGGATTGCATCCCTTTCGAGGTGCATTTCCACATGCATTTGCATGGTATACATGGAGAAAATATTTTTTGTTGGATTTTTGGATAAAAAATTTCACTTGTTTTTCCAAGTTTCAAATAAAATTTGTCTAAAAAATTAATCTCTAGATTGATCATTTGTTAGAATTCAAATTCGAGCTGAGCAAGCGATGACGATGATGGAAGACATCTCTTGGTTCTTGCCTCACTATCCACTTGAAGGTATGTTTCTTAATAAAAACATAATAACAGTGCTTTCTCCTACCAATGTGGGAGAAGTAGACTTTTTCTTAAGTGAGTACACTTTCCTTTTAAGTGAGAGCTCATTTTTCTTCCAATAATTATCTCTATTTTCCATTCACACATCCATTTGATCCCAATAATCCCCCATACGAATGGGGAATGACTATTCTTTATAGAACTTTACGGACAAGTATATGATCAACAAACAAAAACTGATTGCATCTGGATAAGTGCATTTTTCTTTGAACTTTCCGTAGCGAACATGCATTGGATGATATATTTGAACTATCAAACTTTAGTGTACGCATAAATAACACATGTAACATAACCAACCTTTTACCATTTATGGTTCTCAGGGTTTTGTTCGTTTCAGCCATGAACACATCCTGATTTTATGAAAGCTTAAATAATAAGCCTTTACTAACATTCTTCTTGAAGAGGCTTCCACTTTACCCTCACATAGATGATTTCTAAACATTCAATCCTATAGATTAAACTATTTGGCCAAATATATCAAATTTAGATAATCATTAAAAAGCTTTACACCATAAGTCTTATCCTTGTTTCTCAAAATCTTGTCTGCATCATGAGAATGGATTGGGTGTATTGACAATGTTAAACCGTCAGTCATAACTTTATTTGATCTCCTTGAATCTAGCTCTTGGGATCTCCAGTTTTCTAGGTAGAGTTACCGCCATATTGACTTGTCCTGGGCCGTAAACCCATTTCCTTCGATGTTCTCTCAATCCTTCTTAGGATTTTCAGTTTGATGGTATTATTTCTTTGTCTTATATATCGAGATTTACCGTTATACATCATGCTCCCTGCGCTACCTATCGCCGCTTGGCTATCACAGTATATAATATTAGTGCTAATGGTTTGAGCCAATAAGGAATATCTTTAAAGAAATTTCGGAGCCATTCAACTCTTCATCAGTTTTATCTGATTCAATTATCGTATTTTCATTAATATATGGATGTTAGAATTTATGAACCAAAAACCAACATGCTTTACTACTTTTAGCATATCCTATGAACACACAGTCCACTGTCTTAGGTTCTATCTTCACCTTTTTGGGTATAGGAACTTGAACTTTTGTTAGACATCCCCACACTTTGAAATATTTCAAGTTGGGTTTCATTTTTTCCATTTTTCATATGAAATTTATAGTGTCTTACTATGGGGACACTCTATTGAGTCTTCGATTAGCTGTAAGGATAGCTTTCCCCCACAAGTTTTGTGGTAAACCTGAACTTATATGTAAGGCATTCATCATTTACTTTAAGGTTAGATTCTTTCTTTTCGTAATATCATTAGATTGAGGTGAATACGGGGCAGTAGTTTGATGAATAATTCCATTATCTACACATATTTTTGCAAAATGAGATTCATATTCTCCACCCCTATCACTTCCTATCATTTTGATTTTTTCTCTAACTGATTTTCAACTTCTGTTTTATATTGCCTAAATGCATCTATTGCTTCATCCTTACTATTTAATAAGTAGACATAATAGTACCTAGAGCAGCCATCAATAAAAGTTATAAAATACTTTTTCCACCATGAGATGGTGTTGACTTCATATCATAAATGTCAGTATGGATTAAGTCTTAGGGATTGGAATTCCTTTTAATGGACTTATATGGATGCTTAACATATTTGGATTTCACACACATTTGACATTTTGATTCATTGCACTCAAAGTTTGGGAAAACTTCTAAGTTAATCGGTTTTCACAAAGTTTTGTAATTGACATGTCCTAATCCTTCATGCCACAATTCATTAGACTCAAGAAAGGAATAAGAACTAGGATTTTTATTGATTTCAACTGTCATTACATTCATCTTAAATAGGCCCTCAGTGCGGTAACCTTTTCCTAAATACACTTCCCCTTTACTAAGTACAATCTTATCTGAAACAAATATAAATTTGAATCTATTTTTGTTAAGAAATAATAAAAAAGTCAAGTTCTTCCTTAATTTCGGTACATAAAGGACGTTGAGAGTCAACACTTTGCTTGACATCATTTTCAAGCAGAGTTTTCCAGTCCTTTCAACCTTTGCAGTTATAGAGTTTGCCATATAGATCTTCTCTTCACCTTTAGCTAGAGCGTATGTAGTAAATAACTATTTATTGGCATAAACATGGTGGGTGGCATCAGAATCCATCCACCAGTGGGTGGCATCAGAATTCATCCACCATTATCTAGAATTTCCCATCAAGTTATATTTAGAAAGCATGGCACACAGATCATTTGTTTCATTTTTAGATTCAGCCACATTGGCTTGATCCTTGTTTTTGCCTTTCTTTAGTGCATGACAATCTATTGACTTGTAGACAACTTTGCAACAATTAAATCACTTCCCTTAAATTTCTTCTTAGGTGGATTGCTTTGTTGTCCAACTTTCTTCCATTTTTTTGAGTTGTTGGGGTCTTCTTCTACAATGTTGGCTCCACTTATTATAAAATTTCCTTTCAACCTCCTCTCTATAGTTTTATTATTTTTCTCAATGAAAAATCTCACAATAAGGTCTTCGACTGTTATCTCCTTCATTTTGTGTTTCAAGTAATTTCTGAAGTACTTCCACAATGGTGGCAACTTCTCTATTATTGCAGTAACTTGAAAGGCCTCATTCATAATCAAACCTACAATAAAGTTCATATGAACATTGTGAACATATTTAACATGTTCAAATAAGATATTTACTATATTCATACCTTCAGCAAGAAGATCGTGGATGATTACTTACAATTCCTGTACTTGAGATATGACTGTCTTACTGTCAATCATCTTGTATTCAAGGAACCTTACAACAAAGAACTTCTTAGTTCCAGCATCCTCAGTCATATACTTCTATTCCAGCGTATTCTACAACTCTTTTAATGTCTTCATTCTACTGTATACGCTGTACAAATTGTCTTGGAGGTCACTTAGGATATAATTTTTGCATAAGAAATCAAAACATTTTTATGCCTCCACTACAATGAATCGCTCCTTGTCCGATGTACCTTTGGGTACATCTTGAGCATCTTTTGATATGAACTTTTGAAGATACAAAGTTGTCAAATAGAAGAACATCTTCTGTTGCCAACATTTAAAATCTATACCCAAAATTTTTTTGGGCTTTTTTGCCGGTGCCATAATGGGTAGCGCAATTGTGCGACTTGTTGTAGCAATATTCGTTACTGATACACTTGTCCCAGCATCAGTTACATGACCATCGGTAGTCATTTCTCCTATCATAAAAAGACAGTCAACTTTAATGTATTAAAATACTAATTATAAGTTTGTAGCCACTTTAAATACTACTTGTTTCTAGTTTAACGATGAAGTTTTTATGTCTTCTAATCATTAAACGAATGACCTTTAACTTGTGATAAAGTTTTTATGTCTTCAAATCACTTGTTAAGTTCAAACAGAGTAGAAATCACAAAGCTTTAATCTCCAGAAACTAAACAATACAGATTACAAATTAATTTCTTAAGATTGTTCTTCCGGGTACACAATCTGTATGTTTGCACAATACACTTCAATTTAACTTCAAGAATATTACAAGAACAATAATGAAATTTAACACCTTCAACACAAGTTCAAAATAACTAATCAAAATAAAATATCAAAGAAGTATGTTTATATAAAAGAAGTAAGATGAAGTAGAAGTAGAACCAAGTCCTCCGATTTTATGGAATGTCCTTAAGGAATTAATTCTCCTCAAGTACCCGAGGTTGCGAAATTTTTCCTCCAAGAATAAAATGGCTCGCAATATGAAGGTAGCGGTACCTCAAACTTTCTGATTCCTCAAACACACTCAACGGTTGATGATTACAAAGAGTTTTTGAAAGAAGAAGAATATTTTTCAGCACTTACAATTATATCTATATCTGAGAAAAAATTCAGGTGTTTATAGCCATCAAGTGTCACTTCAAAAAGGAACTAATGGTTCATGAAAAGGCATATCGTTTTGTAACAGTCATGTCTGTTCCTTTCAAATAAACTTGTCTGAAAAAATAATCTCTCAATCGATCATTTGAGAAATGCAAATCCAAATCCAAATCCAAACTCGAGTCGAGCGAGCGATGAGGACAACAACGTGAGACATCTCTTGGTTCTTGCCTCACTATCCACTTGAAGGTGAGTTTCTTAATAAAAATATAATAAAGTTGCTTTCTCCCACCAATATGGGAGAAGTAGACTTTCCTTCAGAGTACACTTTTCTTTTAAGTGAGTGCTCACTTTTCCACCAATAATTTCTATCATTTTCCATTCACACATTCAATTAAACCCAAAAATCCCCCACATGAATGAGGAATGACTATTCTTTATAAAACGTTACAGATAAGTATGTGATCAGAAACAAAGACTGATTGCATTTGGATAAGTAGGTTTTCCTTTGAACTTTTCATAATGAACATGCATCGAATGCACTCGGTCAATTGGTAGATTTGATAACTTTGAATCGTTGAACTTTAGTGTACACCTAGACAACACATGTCACACAATCAACCTTTTACCATTTATGGTTCTCACAATTTTGTTTATTTCAGCCATGAATCCATCCTAGTTTTATGAGAGCTTAGAGAATAGACCTTTACAACATTCTCCTTAAAACGACTTCCACGTCACCCTCACATAGGTTATTTCTAAATGTTTAATCCTATAGATTAAAATATTTGGTCAAATTTATCAAATTTAGATAATCATTAAAAAAGCTTTACACCATAAGCCTTATCCTTGTTTCTTAAACATTGTCTACATCATGAGAATGGATTGGGTATATTGATAATGTTGAACTGTCAGTCACAACTTTATTTGATCTCCTTGAGCCTAACTCTTGGGATCTCCAGTCTGTTAGGTAGAGTTACGCCATGCTGACTTGTCCTAAGCCGTACATCCATTCCCTTCGATGTTCTCTCAACTCCCTCTCTAGATAGGTCTTTTGTAAGTGGATCTAACATATTATCCTTTGACTTCACATAATCAATAGTGATACTTTTACTAGAGAGTAGTTCTCTAATGATATTATGTATTCGTTTTATATGACGAGATTTACCGTTATACATCATGCTCCTTGCCCTACCTATCGCCGCTTAGCTATCACAATGTGTACATACTGGTGCCAATTGTTTGGGCCAATAAGAAATATCTTCCAAGAAATTTCGGAGTCATTCACCTTCTTCACTAGCTTTATCTGATTCAATTACCATATTTTCATTAATAAATGGATGTTTGAATTTATGAAGCAAAAACTAACTTGCTTTACTACTTTTAGCATATCCTATGAACACACAGTCCACTGTCTTAGGTCCTATCTTCACTCTTTTAGGTATTGGAACTTGAACTTTTGCTAGACAACCCCACACTTTGAAATATTTCAAGTTGAGTTTTTTTTCTTTCCATTTTTCATATGAAATCGATAGTGTCTTACTATAGGAAACTCTATTGAGTATTCGGTTAGCAATGAGGATAGATTTTCCCCACAAGTTTTACGGTAAACCTAAACTTATAAGTAATACATTCATTATTTCCTTTAAAGTTCGGTTCTTTCTTTCCGCAATACCATTAGATTGAGGTAAATATAATGCAGTAGTTTGATGGATAATTTTATTCTCTACACATATTTTTGCAAAAAGAGATTCATATTCTCCACCCTTATCACTTTTTATCATTTTGATCTTATTCTCTAACTGATTTTAACTTTTGTTTTATATTATCTAAACGCATGTATTGCTTCATCCTTACTGTTTAGCAAATAGACATAATATTGCCTAGTTCAATTGTCAATAAAAGTTATAAAATATTTTCCCACCACAAGATGGTGTTGACTTCACATCATAAATGTCAGTATGGATTAAGTCTAATGGATTGAAATTCCTTTCAACGAACTTATACGGATGCTTAGTATACTTGAATTCCACACACGTTTGATATTTTGATTTATTGCACTCAAAGTTTGGCAAAACTTCTAAGTTAATCAGTTTTCGCAAAGTTTTGTAATTGACATATCCAAAACGTTTGTGCCATAATTCATAGACAAGCAAATAAAAAGAATCAGAACTTTTATTGATTTTAATTGTCATTACATTCATCTTAAATAGGCCCTCAGTGAGGTAGCCTTTTCCTAAAGACACTCCCTCTTTACTAAGTACAATCTTATTTGAACCATTCATCATCATTATTCTTGTGATCTTACACATGCATAATCCGCTACATAATGTTAATGTTTAATGTCATGTATATGATAATCTTTGGCATGCCTATATATGACACTATAAATAGAGTCATACGAGTTCATATTGTATATACTTGTACATTTGACATTTGGAATAATGAAAAGCTCTCATCTCTTGCCTTTTCTTAATATTTTTATCTACTTTCTTGTTCATAATAATCATATTTTGGCTTAGTTATAAAACACATTATCAGAATGACACTCGTAATTTTTTTACATCAACATTTGAAGTAAGTTGGTAAGTATTTTTTATTGTGCGTAATTATTTTGGGTACACAATCTGTATATTTGCATAATACACTTCAATCTAAGTTCAGGACTGTTCAAGAACAACAATGAAGTTTAACAACTTCAACACAAGTTCAAAATGACTAATCAAAATGAACTATCAAAGAAGTATGTTTATCTGAAAGAAGTAAGATGAAGTAGAAGTAGAACCAAGTCCTCTGACTTCACGGAGTGTCCTTAAGGAATTAATTCTCCTCAAGTACCTGAGGTTGCAGAATTTTTCCTTCCAGGATAAAGTGATTCACAATCTGAAGGTAGCGGTACCTCAAACTTTCGAATTCCTCGAACACACTCAACGGCTAATGATCACAAAGAGTTTTTGGAAGAAGAATAATGTTTTTCAGCACTTAAAATTATATTTATACCTTAGGAAAAGTTTAGGTATTTATAGCCATCAAGTGTCCCTTCGAAAAGAAAGCAATGGTGTATGAAAAGGCATATCATTTCGGAACAGTCATGTATGTTCCTTTCAAAATAGTTTGTCTTTTATGAACAGTCATTTTCGATCGAACAATCACCCTTTTTTTAAAATAGTGTGTCATTTCTTCGAAGGGTTTCATCTCTTTCGAGGTGCGTTTCTGCATGCATTTGCATGGCGTACATGAAAAAAATATTTTTTGTTGGATTGGATAAAAAATTTCACTTATTTTTTCAAGTTTCAAATAAACTTTGTCTAAAAAATTAATCTCTCAATCATTTGACAATCCAAATTCAATTTTGAAGCCGAGCGAAATGAGTGACGATGACGACGGTGCGAGACACTCTTGGTTCTTGCCTCACTATCCATTTAAAGGTGTTTTTCTTAGTAAAAATACAATAAAGTTGCTTTCTCCCACCAATGTAGAAGAAGAGGACTTTCCATTAAGAGAGTATACTTTTCTTTTAAATGAGAGCTCATTTTCCCTCCAATAATTCTCTCCATTTTTCATTCATATATCCAATTGAACCCAACAATAATTTTGTTAGTTTTCCTTCAACAATAATAATAGTATAAGTCATTAATAATTTTGCCTGATAAATTTTTCTTGTGGTATATAAAGGTCTTCCTTAAAGATTTTATAGCCTGTTAATTTTGGATATGTGCATCCATAAATCTTTATCTTAAAGAAAATAGGTTGCTCATTGAAGAAATATCTACTATGATTTTCTTGAAAAGAGTAATAGTTACATTTTACAAAGTTTTAGAAGGTCCCAAAAGCAGTGTCGTCTTTTGTACAATTTTTTTCTTCATTTTTCATGTCATAACATCAAGTTTTTTTTAATATTGGTATATTTTATCAAATTACTATTGTATTAGTCTATTGAGCATTAATATTCCTTGAACAAATTTCGGAATGCACCTCTCTCTGTAGGCTTTTGCAAATACAGATTATGGTGACTTATTACTCAGATACATAATAATCACTTGTGAGGTCTAATTTTTTCTTTTAGCAGAGGTTACAATTTATATATTCTATTTCATTTTGATATATTGTATCATTGGATGGGTAAGTTGGTGGAACTTTAGAGGTTCTTGAACTTCTTGAACTAGAAACTTGGAATCTTGAATAAATTTGAAGAATTTATGGTGAACTTTGGAGGTTCTTGAAGTTGGATGTCGGAGCTTAGGGTTTTCTTTTTGAGGGAACTTGATGAAACATAATATATAATGCTTCTAATAGGCTTTAATATAGGGTTTGGATGGATTTTAGGTGAGGGGGAATGACCAAAACACCCCTAAAAATTAAATAATTCTCTAATCTATCCTTTGGTGGACTGTTTTGATAGTCTGAAGTAGATCAACCATAACGTTTTACTCCGATATACAAATTGGATGAAACCAATTTCATTAGAAAGAGGACTCTCATATATTTCAATTGATATATAGTATCTCACCTGGATCATTGTGTACGAGGAGTTATGATCGTTTGAATTTGACCCAAAAATTCGTTTTTGATAGGCTGAAGTAGACCGACCATAACTTTTTGCTCCGATAGACAAACTGGATGAAACCAATTTCATTGGAAAGAGGACTTGCAGAGATTTCCTTTGATAAATAGTAGATCACCCAGATTATCATGTACAAGGAGTTTTGATCATTTAAAGTTGGAGAAAAAATACGCCAGGCCTCAGTACTTTTTCCTGCACGTTTTACTGTTCACTACTATTTACGGTTCGATCAGAATGTTCATAACTCGCCGCTCGGGTGTCCGTTTTGGATGATCCACATATTGTTGGAAAGATTATTCGATACTCCACTCAATGGTGGGTCATAACCTAAGACATTCTACATGGAAAAATTTATAATTCATTCTGGAAGATAGAACCCAACAAGTTTACGCACAAAATTTCAACAAAAATTTTTTCGGGGTATTACATCATCCCCCCTTGGAAACATTCATCCTCGAATGATGCTAGATATGCCAATATTAGATAGGGAATAGAGCATACAGCTGAAACCATTCGTTAGACTCATCACAACATCGTTTCTCACTCTGAATGCAACATAGAATGCATAAATTCAAGAAACTATAGCTGAACACATAATAAATGATAGCTGAACTGCTGCAACTTTTATCAAAAGTGCATGATTTAGGAAAGAACAGTACCTTCAGCTTGATCGGAGTTCACGGAAAATAGGTGTGGGTACTTGGATCACATATCCGCCACAGCTTCCCAAGTTGCACCCTCAACAGATTGGTTTCTCTACAACACCTTGACCAAGGGAACTTCTTTGTTCCTTAGTCTTCGAACACTGAAATCAAGAATCTCAACAGGAATCTCATCAAAAGAAAGATTTTCTTAAATGTCAGCACTCATAGAGGAATCCACTACCACAACATCGGTAATATACTTTCTAAGCAAGGAGACATGGAATATTGGATGAACAGAGGACAACTCGGAAGGCAACTCGACCTCATAAGCTACTAACCAACACAACTAAGAATTTTGTAAGGACCAACATAACGGGGACTAAGCTTTCCCTTCTTTCCGAATATCTTCACCCCCCTCATGGGTGAAATTTTCAGATACACTAGGTCACCAACTTCAAACTCAAGGTCTCTCCTTCTAACATCCGTATATGACTTCTGACGACTCTGTGCAGTTTTCAACCTTTTCCTAATCAACTTAACTTTTTCCATAGCCTCAAATACCGAATCAGGACCACTCACAGCCGCTTCACCCACCTCGAACCAACCTATGGGCAATCTACACTTCCTCTCATATAAGGCTTCAAATGGAGCCATGCCAATACTAGAGTAAAAACAGTTATTATAAGTAAATTCTATCAACGGTAAGTGATCATCCTAATTTCCCTTAAAGTCAAGTGCACAAGCCTCAACATATCCTCTAAGGTCTGGATGGTCCGCTCATCCTGGCCATCATATTGCGGATGAAAAGCAGAACTTAAAAGCACTTGGGTACCAAGACTCTTCTGAAAATCTTTCCAAAATTGTGAAGTGAACTGAGTACCCCTATCCGAAATGATAGACAAGGGAACTCCATGCAGTCTGACTAGCTCTCGGATATACAATATAGCGTAATGCTCAGCAGTATATGAAGTATGAATAGGCAAGAAATGAGAAGACTTAGTCAACCTATCAACCACAACCCAAATGGAATCATGATGGCTTCGGGAAGGAGGTAAACCAATCACGAAGTCCATATTTATCTCTTCCCATTTCCAGATGGGAATACTAAACTCTTGCATCATACCACCAGGTCTTTGGTGTTCAACCTTAACCTGTAGGTATGTTGCACACTTAGCTACAAACGCTGCTATATATTTCTTCATGCCACTCCACCAATATATTTCCTGCAAGTCTCGGTACATCTTGGTGGCACCAGGATGAATAGAATATCGCGCCCCGTGCGCTTCAGCCATAATCCTCTATCTCAGATCATCAATATTCGGGACACACAATCTACCCAGCAATCTCAACACACCATCTCCCTCTTGGTAGAAAACCTCTACTTTTTGGTCCTTGACTGACTCCTTCAGTCTGACCAAACTAGCATCTAAGTATTGATTTTCCTTCACTTTCGAAACTAAGGAGGATTCAGAACTATTCTGAACCCCCATACTACCTTCAGCAGAGTCAAACAACCTAACCCCCAATCTAGGCAAACGATGTACATCACAAGCCAACTCTTTCTTACCTTCTACC
Source organism: Capsicum baccatum var. pendulum (assembly GCA_030864225.1). Taxonomy (NCBI): domain Eukaryota; kingdom Viridiplantae; phylum Streptophyta; class Magnoliopsida; order Solanales; family Solanaceae; genus Capsicum; species Capsicum baccatum. The sequence goes on from CM061551.1 coordinate 93,948,783, forward strand.
ACATGCGAAACACTACCCTTGGATACTCTACTTAGGGCATACGCCAAAACATTGGCCTTGCCCAGATGGTACAACACACTCATATATAGTCCTTTAACAATTCTAACCATCATCTATGCCTAAGATTCAAGTCTCTTTAGGTAAACACATACTGCAGACTCTTATGATCAGTGAAAACATCAACATGGACACCATACAAATAGTGTCTCCAGATTTTCAAAGCAAACACTATAGTAGCCAACTCAAGGTCATGGGTGGGGTAATTTTTCTCATGGGGCTTCAACTGTGTAGAAGCATAAGCTATCACCTTACCCTTCTGCATCAATACGAAACTCAACCCAACTCTCAAAGCATCACAGTACACCAAAAAACCATCAACACAATCAGGCAAAGTCAAAATAGGGGTTGAAGTGAGTCGAGTTTTCAACTACTGAAAAATCTTCTCACAAGATTCGGACCACAAGAACTTCACTTACTTTTGGGTCAACCAAGTCATAGGAGATGCTATAGAGGAGAAACCCTCAACAAAACAACGGTAATAGCTAGCTAAACCCAAGAAACTTTGGATATCAGTTGGAGAAATAGGTCTAGGCCAATTTCTAACAGCTTTGGTCTTTTGGGGATCAACTCTAATACCCTCGAAGGAAATGATATGACCCAGAAAAACACCCGACCTTAGCCAAAACTCACACTTACTGAACTTAGCAAATAGCTTGTGATCTCTAAGGGTTCGTAAGACAGTTCGGAGATGATCAGAATGTTCATCCTCACTACGGGAGTACACCAGTATATCATCGATGAACATTATGACAAACATATCCAGATATGGTCTGAACACTCGATTCATGAGGTCCATGAAAGCTGCTGGAGCATTAGTTAACCCGAAATATAGGAGAGCATAAATCAATAGCAGAGAGAGACACTTTAAGCACGATAGACTTCTAAAAGAAAGAATCACACTTTTTCCTAAAATGTCTTGTAGCCTCTTGCTCATAGATGTGGCGCGCTACACACCGATGATTAAAACTCTACTTCACGTGGCTTGTCAGACTCCCTAGGGTACCTTAAAACCTTAGGCTCTGATACCAAGTTTGTAACACCTCAGAAAATAGGTCCCAGTGAGTCACACGGTGCTTGAGGCTACGAGTAGCCCCAAGCCAACCCTTTGAGCCATTTTCATTTAGTTCAACACAAATCAACGGGGTTTCCATAAATAACCCTCAAATATCAATAGAGTAATCATCATCTAAGAATAAAAGAATTTCAGAAAGATAACAAAATATGACTTATTAGTCAACTCCCAACATCTATACTAGAATGACAAGACTCTATGAAAATCAATAAAATCAGTGAGCCATTGAGACATGCCACAACTAACTCATACTCAGTTATCAAATGTAAACAATTTTGTGAAACCAAGATCAGACGTCATATTCTCGGAATATGAGGACTCACCATGATAAAGAATGTAGAACAGCATGCCCGAAGAATCACTATCGAACCTAGAACTGAGCACCTAAACCTACATTTCGAGAAAATGTAGCCCACATCCAAAGATGTGGGTCAGTACCAGGGAAAAAAACCGAGTATATGAGGGTGTATACAGTTGTATAAACATTATCATCATAAATATTTATAAAAAATATGCATGATGTATGAAAGACTCACATAGCCTGAAATCATAATCATGAGATGATGAAATAAATATAATAACACATGTGAGTCATTATATAATTTGTCAATCACTTTCAGTTCATCAAGAATATCAATTCTCATAATGTAAATATCATTTAAATCTTTCAAAAGAGTAACTTTCACAATTCCACTTTCAAATCACTTCACTGTTCACCATAGACTCAAGGAAAGACACACACACTGGGAGATCCTATAACCGACATAAACCATGTGAGATACATGGAGTCCAACGTACAACCCACGTTGGGGAGATCCATCCTATCCTTGCTATTGGAGTAGGACTATCAATATCAAATCCACACAAACTAGTGATCACTATATAAATCAGCCTCACGCTCACTCCTACGGGGGCACGTAGTTCTAGGAAAGTAAGGTCACTTTATACCTCCCACTTGGTGCTAAAGATTTCTCCCGGACTTAGCTCAGATCATTTCAAAGACAATCCACAACAAAATAATTTCAGTAATATACAAATATACATCGGGGGCAACATGCTTCCCATCTATCAAAATCAACAACGTTGTGAATTTCTTTCACCCTCGAGTTCAAAACAACTCCATTAAAATCAAAAGGTCAAATCATTCAAAATATCTTAAATATTCAACATCAACGTGCTTATTACACACACTTTTTTTAAAAAAATACAATTTTCAATGGGGATTCATGATTCAAATATCAAAATCATGATAAATATCATTCAAGATTCATGCTTTATATCTCCACACATGTAAATTCATCTTTCAAAATCTTAAACATCAAGATTTCATAATAATCCTCATAAGATATGGGTTCATGCTTCAAATTTGTAAAAGTCAAATAAAAATTATGCCTTTGTATAGAAAATTACTTTTGAGCACAAGAACGAAAGAGAGTTCTTGTTGAAAAACTCCACATACCTTGAATGATGAACTTTAGATCGATACTCGTTTTTGAGATGTTAATCGTGCCTTTGAATGATGGTTCTTGAAGTTCTTGAACTAGGAACTTGGAATCTTGAATAAATTTGCAAAATTAATGGTGAACTTTAGAGGTTATTGAAGTTCTTGAACTAGCAACTTGGAATCTTGAATAAATTTGCAGAATTTATGGTGAACTTTGGAGGTTCTAGAAGTCGGATGTAAGAGCTTAGGGTTTTCTTTTTGAGGTAATTTGATGAAACATAATATATAATGCTTCTAATAGGCTTTAATATAGGGTTTAGATGGATTTTGAGTGAGGGAGAATGACCAAAATACCCCTAAAAATTAAATAATTCTCGAATCTGTCCTTTGGTGGACTGTTTTGATAGTTTGAAGTAGATCAACCATAACGTTTTACTCCAATATCCAAATTGGATGAAACCAATTTCATTAGAAAGAGGACTCTCATATATTTCCATTGATATATAGTATCTCACCTAGATCATTGTGTACGAAGAGTTATAATCATTTAAAGTTAATCCAAAAATTTGCTTTTGATAGGCTGAAGTAGATCGACCATAAATTTTTGCTCCGATAGACAAATTGGATGAAACCAATTTCATTGGAAATAGGACTCGCAAAGCTTTCTATTGATATATAGTAGATCACTCAGATCATTATGTAGAAGGAGTTATGATCGTTTAAAGTTGGAGCAAAAATACGCTAGGCCTCAGTACTTTTTCCTGCACGTTTTACTGTTCACTACTATTCATGGTTCAATCGGAATGCTAATAACTCATTGCTCGGGTGTCCGTTTTGGATGATCCACATATCGTTGGAAATCTTATTCGATACTCTAAGCAAAGGTGGGTCATAACCTAAGACATTTAACATGTAAAAACTTATAATTCATTCTAGAAGATAGAACCTAATACATTTACGCAGAAACTTTCAACGAAAAATTTCCTAGGGTATTACATGATCATACTAAGTATTCTGATTGTTGGAGCGACGAGGAGGCATGGCTATTTTCTGAAATACATAAGATGACTGATTAGGGGACAATTCTAATCGAGACTCTAATGCACGAACTAAATCACAAAGAGGGGAAACACTTTCCTAAATGTCTAGTAGCCTCCTTCTTATAAGTGTGGCGTGCTACACACCCAAAACAAGACTCTACCCAACGTGATTTAGTAGACACCTTGGGATCATAAACCGTTCTTTGATACCAAATTTTTCACAACCCAAACTAGGTCCTGATCGTGACGGACATCCCAAACTAAGAAGGCCCGGGTGTCCTACTCTATCTGGTAATCATGCATAATATTCACATAATAAAAGAAGATGCGGAAATATAATCTGATACAGAAACATGGTCATGCTGTGGATTAAGTTTAATAATAAGGAATGAAATCCAAAAATCACTAGCAATATCAGGAATAGTCTGCAAAATCTCTACTACATGATCTAAAGATAACTGTCTGAAAAGCTGGGACAAAGCCCACAGTAGACCAAAACCATAACTGATAATAAATGTCTGAAAATAACTATTTTTTTCTAAAATATAGAAGGCTCACCGACTAGACCCTGGACTTTTGTCTGAAGAAATCTACTGCTTATAGGACCCTTAGACTGTGCCTCAGAACCTGAAAGGTAAGATGGGTCAATACATATGTACTGATACGCAGAGCAATCCAAGATAAAACTTTTAATATAAATAAAATAGTTGAGAGCTAGTCATAAAACATCACATATGATATAAATTCCAGAGCACATGGGCATTTTGATAATCATAAAAACATTTCTGTTAGTGCAATTTCTGATCTTCGTATTACTTCTGAGTTAGGTGGTACACCTTTATAAGTCTAAAATCCCACGGGCTATGTGGAGTCCGCCATTGACTCAGTAGGGAAGCCCCCAAACCAAGTGTGCCACAAGGGTTGGAGTGTCTGAGTCTAATACGCCACAGGGCTCTAAGCCAGCGTAATATAATATACCTAGATCGACAAATCACGATTTTGGTCAATGAGTTGTCTGAACTCGTTCCTTCTTCAGGGGACCACCTAACATCTCTTTATGCCCAATTTTATCCATTTCTAAACATGTATCATTCTAAAATCGTAAGTCATGAAAATCTGGTTTCTATGTTCGTCTGGGTCTGTTATGGCATTGTCTATTTTGGTATCGTCACACCAAGACTTTGCAAGTTATGTTTTCTGAGACATAATGCAATAAGCATGATCTTTTCACTAAAATATAGTTCATACCACCCAAACATGCAATTCGCATAAGAGATTTCATGTTCTGAAAACATAAGTCAAAGTTATGCAAAAGTTCTCATCCTTTCAATAAATGAGTGGTGGTCATGTAATCTTTAACAAACCATGCAACTATTTTCATTATATGATTATGTTCAACATTCATCAATATAAACAACCCTCTCTCTTTTGGAATCAAAATCATAATCCAAATATAACATTATTCAAGACATTTCATAATATGCTTTTCAAGATGCATTCAAACGATTTCATAGTATATCATAAGTAAATGAAAATCATCACAAGAGAGGGATTTTTTTTCATGAATCATGCTCTCAATTCAATCATCAACCTTAAAACATATGCTTACATATATATAAAATTTTAAATCAATTTGGGGGAAGGCCTAAATGCCAAAACAATATCATCAACGCTTCTAAAACATGAGTATATTTATAAATCCGAAACCCTTCTCTTAAAAACATGATTTCTATGCCCTTGAGATTTTAGAAAAACCCCGCGTACCTCAATCTAGAAAAATAATAGATGATTCGTGAAGCCTACGACATGGAGATTCCAACTCTCTAATTATCTTCTAAAATCCACGGTTGAATCTTGAGTTATTTAGGATTCTTGTTTGAAACCCTAGAAAGTGTTCTTGTGAATTTCTGAAGAAAATATGAATAATTTGGGCACTTGAGAGTATAATCCCGTGTTTAAGCAGATAAGGGGGTGGAAAAATACCTAATATTCCCTTAGTGAGATGGAATAAAATATAACTGGGAGCCCGATTTTATGGGCCACCGCGACGTGCCACAATCACACTAGGCACTGGAATTTGACAATTGCTAAATAGATCCACTCCGCGACGTGCCAAGCACCAAATTGACGGTGTTTTATGATTAGGACTTAAATTAGCCCTAACTTCTTGCCCGGGTATCGGATTTGGGCGAATTTTATATCGATGGAAAGCTCATTCAATTTTTCACATGATAAAATGTCAAATTAGGGAAAATTAGGGAAATTATATATGGTTTAAACTTTGCTCATTTTGTAAGCCGAAAATGAGACTAAGTCTCTTTGACATTATTCTAGTCATTTAACTCTAAGAGCATATTACCACGAGCTAACGCATGGACGATTTTTGCGGGGTGTTAAAATAGGCAAAGGGAATGGACCTGGTGCAAGTCTTTTTGTTCTTCCAAGTGAAATCAATCCACACGCCAAAATCCAGATGAATAACAGTCCTAGCAAAATGTTCACGTAGTCTATTTTTCTCTATAATTTCTTGGCTTATGAACTAGGTAATGTATTGGTTTTTGTAGGAGTCTCTGTGAGTTCTTGGAGGCCTCGTAATATAAGATGGACAAGCTAAGATGTTCATTTATTTTTTGTCTTATAAAGGATAAGAAAGAAAAGTCAAGAAAAATCTGTGCGCATAATTGTCATGCAGTACTTTGCAATGAATTATTAATGCAAGTGGAGTATACGTAAGGAAAATATCCATTTGCAGCCCTGTTCTAATCCCTACATCATATATGAAAAAATGTGCGAAGGCCCAAGATTAGTATTTTGGATTAAAGTTATTTCCATGTGATGTTGCATTTTAATATTATTATTTTGCATGATTTTGGTGGTTATGCAGCATTATGGTGGCATTACTCTTTCTGTTACATTATGGTTAGTGGCTATAAGTTACCCTAACTATTGTAACTATCCGTTTACTGCCACTATATGCAGCAGTACATGACTCCTCATTCATTGGTGTTTTTACGCTTTACCATTGACATTTTAGGATAGCCATGTAAGGCACAGGACGTGTGCAGCAATGATCTTGACTCTTGAAAAGTAGTGGCTGAATTTAGCCACTATTTTTCTTGAAATTCATGTAACCACTAATTCATTATCTTTCTCTTTATGTCTTGTAACTTTTGTAACTCTTGTAACCTATGTAACTTTCGTAACTTAAATGCCATTCATCTACCACATTTATCTTCCTATTCATTGCATGGAAGATTTCTCACCTATAAATAGAGGTAGTCTTGCATGGTTTTAGAATACACAAGATAACATAGAGATCACATAAAATAGTAAAAAAGAGAGTTCATTAGTTTAAGGGAGGTGTTCTTTTTTGTGGAACTTTGAACTCAACTCTTGTCCAGAGTTGTTGAGTTGTTCTTTGTGAGAAAGACTGTTGTATCCTGAAAGGTACAAGTCAAGAAAATTACTGCTAGACCGGTGAAATATTTGCTACAGTGGGCTTGAATCTCCTTAAAGAGAGCGAAAATTACTGCTAGACCGGTGAAATATTTGCTACAGTGGGCTTGAATCTCCTTAAAGAGAGCGAGATATCCGCGCCTCAGGCGAAGAAGAAAATAATCCTTTTATTGTCTTCACTTGTAATTTTCAGTTGTAAGTTTATTGTAATTTCACCAACAATTTTAAGGAGATTCAATGGCAACAACTGAAAAATCCGTGGATGTCAAGATGGGAGATCTAAGCAAGCTATTCCGGTTCAACGGTACTCACTTCAAGAGGTGGAAGGGTAAAGTTGAAAAATACAAGTGTGACTCCTACAAGTGTCAGCATTTTCTTCTTAATTGTCTATTCGATAATTTTTCTGATTATTATGATAGAACTCACTCTAGTGCAAAGAAAATTTGGAAAGCCTTGCAAAGTAAGTATGACACTGAGGAGGCGGGAGTGAAAAAATATGCGGCTAGCGGATTTTTCTATTTCCAAATGGTGGACAACAAATCTGTGGTATACCAAGCTTAGGATTTCATAATGATTGTTGGCGAGCTCAGGTTTGAGGAAGTCAAAATTAGATATAACCTTATTTTTTGTGGCATAATTGATAAACGTCCACCTTCGTGGAAGGAATTTCAAACAACTATGTGCCACAAGCAAAAAAAAACTTCTCTTGAGACTTTGATAATGAGAATCCACTCGAAGAAGAAACAAGGGGCCATGATGCACTTTTGCAAAGAGAAGAGAACAACATCACACCGAAGGTAAATTTAACTTCTTCAAATAATGCTACCCCTGAAACTAACAAAAATACTAATGTGAAACTTAAGAAGAAAAAATTCAAGGAAAATGATGGCAGACATTCCAAGGACAATATTGGTGAAAACAACCAAGCAAAAATCAACATGTACGACAAAAAAAATCGTGCTTTGTCTGTGGCAAGAGTGGGAATATTGCTCGATCTTGTAGATTTCATAAACGTGAGCCTAAACCTCAAGCAAATGTAACCGAAGAACCATTTGTGATGGTGATAACAGACATAAACATGGTGGAGAATGTTGATGGATGGTGGACTGACTTTGGTGAAAATCGTTATGTTTGTTATGACAAAGACTGGTTTAAAAAATATACAAATTTTGAGGAGCCTAAAATCATCATGCTTGGAGATTCATACATAACTCAAGTACTTGGAATGGAAGATGTCGAGTTGAAGTTTACTTCTAGAAGGGTATTAATCTTAAAAGATGTACTTTATACTCCTTCTATGAGAAAAAACTTGATGTCTACTTTTCTTCTTAATAAAGCAGGCTTCAAAAAGATCATTGAATCTGATCAATATGTAATTGTGAAAAATAATATTTTTGTGGGAATGGAGTATGCATGTGATGGTATGTTCAAGTTGAATGTTGAAATAAATACAATATCTACTTCTGTTTATATGCTTTCTTCTACTAATTTTTGGCATGCTCGTTTGTGTCATAGAAATGATTGTTATATGGGAATCATGAGTAGTTTAGGATTAATTCCAGTGATCAAAAAGAACTTTGAAAAATGTGAGGCTTGTAGTAAAGCCAAAATCACAAAAATGCCTCATTTTCAAGTTGAAAGAAAAACTGAATTATTAGAATTAGTTCATACTGATATTTGTGAACTTGGTGAAATTTTAACTCGTGGAGTAAATAGATATTTTATCACTTTCATTGATGATTTTTCTAAGTTTACATATGTTTACTTAATGAAAAACAAAAGTGATGCATTTGAGAACTTTAAAACTTTTCTCTATGAAGTTGAAAATCAGTTTAATAGAAAAATAAAAAGAATAAGGAGTGATAGAGGCCGTGAATATGAGTCACATGAGTTCAATTCTTTTATTACATCATTGGGTATAATTCATGAAACCACTTCTCTTTATTCTCCTGCATCTAACGGTATAGCGAAAAGAAAGAATAAAACTTTGATTGAGTTAACTAGCCACATGTTAGTTGAGTCTTGTGCACCCTTAAGTTTTTGGCTTGAAACTCTTTTGAATGCTTGTTATGTATTGAATCGTGTGCCTCATAAAAAGACCAAATTAACACCTTTTGAGTTGTGGAAAGGTCATAAGCCAAATTTGGGATATCTAAGAGTTTGGGGTTGCTTAGCCTATGTAAGGTTAATGGATCCTAAAATGTCTAAGTTGAGTAAAAAAATTACCACTTGAGTTTTTCTTGGTTATGCTTCAAATAGTACGACCTACAGATTTTTAATCTTGAAGATAGTGTGATAATAGAATCAGGTGATGCCATTTTTCATGAAAATAAATTTCCTTTTGATTTAAAAAATAGTGAAGGTCATGGAACTGAAAAAAATAGTTTGTCACTACCTAGTTCTTCTACTTCTACTTTGAAAAATAAACAAATGATGATTTTAAGTTAAGAAGAAGTAAACGAGCTAGAGTAGAAAAAAATTTCGGTCCTAATTATTATGTTTTAACATTGAAGATGATCCGCTCACTTTAAAAGATGCTTTGTCTTCACATGATGCTATTTTCTGGAAGAGGCTGTAAATGATGAAATGAAATCTCTAATTTTCAATAAAACTTGGAAGCTAGCTGATTTACCACCGGGTTGTAAAACAATTGGATGTAAATGGGTTTTATGTAAAAAGTTAAAACCGGATGGATCTGTTAATAAATATAAAGTTAGGTCAGTGGCTAAAGGTTTTAAAAAACTAGAAGGCCTAGAATTTTTTGATACTTTTTCTCCGGTAACTAGAATTACATCCATTTGACTTTTAGTTGCTATTGCGGCAATCTTTCATTTATAAATTCATCAAATGAATGTAAAAACTGCTTTTTTAAACGGAGACCTAAATGAAAAAATTTACATTAAACAACTCGAGTGTTTCGTTGAAGCTGGACAAGAAAGCAAAGTATGTAAACTTAATAAATTCCTATATGGCTTAAAACAGGCACCAAAGCAATGACATGAAAATTTTAATTCCTGCATGATTGATAATGGGTTTAAAACAAATGAGTGTGATAAGTGCATATATCATAAGTCTTGAAATAATTCGCATGTTATTATTTGCCTATATGTTGATGATTTATTGATTGGCTCTAACATGAATATTATTGATGAAGCTAAAAATATTCTTAGAAGCCATTTTGATATGAAAGATCTTGGTAGGGAAAATTATATTCTAGGAATAAAAATAACTAGAACATATAATGGAATTTTTCTTGACCAGTCACATTATGTTGAGAAAATATTGAAAAAATATAATTTTAATAACTGCAAGCATGTTGTAACTCCATTTGATTCTAGTGTTTACTTGTTTCCTATTGAAAGTGAAAGTGATGTTATAAATCAAAAGGAATATGCTAGCATAATTGAAAGTTTGAGATATGTGATTGATTGCACTAGGCCTGATATTACCTATGCAGTACGAGAGTAATGAAATATTTAATTGGAACAAAAAATTGTGGTTTTTTCTATAAAAAATATCTTGCTGTACTTGAAGCCTTTTGTGATGCGGATTGGAAAACTTCATCAGATGATTCCTTATCCACTACTGGTTATGTTTTTACTTTGGATGGTGGTGTTATTTGTTGAAAATCTAAAAAGCAAACTATATTATTGCTAACTCTACTACTAATTTAGCTTCAGCTAGTGAGGAAGCGAAGAGATTTATTATTTTAAATACCTTATTTTGAAAAACCAATTCCTCCTATTTTAATTCATTGTGTAGCACCGTTGTAATTGGTAGAGTTCAAAACCATTATTATAATGGAATATCCAGACCTATACGAAGAAAATACAGTATGTGAGATCATATTTGACAAATGGTACCATTAATATTGATCATATCAAATCTTGTGATAATCTTGCAGATCCATTGACTAAGGCCTTAGCAAGAGAAAAGGTCTGGAGCACATCGAGGGGGGTGGGATTGAAGCCTATTGAATTTTGAGTCATATGTAAGGAAACCCAACCTGGGGACTAGAGATCCTATAACCAGGTTCAATGGAAAAAACGAATCACATGATGGCTTGTTGTGAAAAATGCACTATTTTTTTATCCCTCTCTATGGTGTGAGTGCATTAACCTGTAATGATGGTGAGGTTGAGTTTAGAAAAACTCTTAATGAAAATTTATAGCTCGTATGAGTGTGGTGCTAAATTACAGGAGTACTCTAGACGAATTTCACCTTTGTGAGTGTGGAGGTAGGCCACTTTCTATGAGAATTAGACTCATTCTCAAAAAACACTCATTAAAATACGTACTGGCTATAAAGCTTATGTCAATACCTTGACTATTATGTGTAAGCAATAACTTTTTATTTTTCTTAAGCAGTCATAGTTCAAGTCTGAGACCACTACGACTCTGGAGTAGAAATTACTATTTTACTAAGTGGAGGTTCAATGTAGAGCACACCTTCATTATGCATGGTAGTCTTCCTTCAACTAGTAGACTCTCTTATGTTAATATTAAAATGTGTGGGGAATTGATGTTGCATTTTAATATTATTATTTAATATTATTATTTTGCATATTTGGGAGGTTATGCAGCATTATGGTGACTTTACTCTTTCTGTTACATAATGGTTAGTGGCTTTAAGTTACCCCACTATATGCAGCAGTACATAAATCCTCATTCATTGGTGTTTTTACGCTTTACCATTGACATTTTAGGATAGCCATGTAAGGCACAAGGACGTGTGCAGCAATGCTCTTGACTCTTGAAAAGCAGTGGCTGAATTTAGCCACTATTCTTCTTGAAATTCATGTAACCACTAATCCATTATCTTCCTCTTTATGTCTTGTAACCCTTGTAACTCTTGTAACCTATGTAACTCTTGTAACTTCTATGCCATTCATCTACCGTATTTATTTTTCTATTCATTGCATGGAAGATTTCTCACCTATAAATAGAGGTAGTCTTGTATGGTTTTGGAGTACACAAGATAACATAGAGTTCACATAAAATAGTAAAAAAGAGAGTTCATTAGTTGAAGGGAGGAGTTCTTTTTTGTGGAGCTTTGAACTCAACTCTTGTCTAGAGTTGTTCTTTGTGAGAAAGACTGTTGTATCCTGGAGGGGACAAGTCAAGAAGATTACTGGTGGACTGGTGAAACATTTGCTTCAGTGGGCTTGAATATCCTTAAAGAGAGCGAGATATCCGCGCCTCAACCAAAGAAGAAGATAGTCCTTTTATTTTCTTCACTTGTAATTTTCAGTTGTAAGTTTATTGTAATTTCACCAACAACATGTAAAAATTTTATGTTCACATCTTTTTTGGACATTGTTATTTGATTTGCATTTATTTTAAATTTTTTTGAATATCTATCCACTTCAAAATAACTTCAGACATGCAACTAATCGTACACAAAAATGTCTAAAGTTATACATGGTTAAAGTTCAGACATTAATTTCTTACCTGAAGAAATGTCTGAACTTTAGACAAAAAAGGCCAAAGTTCAACCAAAAATAATTGAATTCAGTCTTGTATTTAGGCAAAATTGGCTGAATATAATCATAACCATTGTGATGCTACAAAAATACCTTTTATATGTGATAGATAACATATTATCCGGTTGTTCACAAATATTGTACCCACGCTGACACACCACCACCACCTAGTTTACAAAAAAAATTGTTGATATTATAGTATTCATAATCTGCTAACTTAAAATCTCAAGGTTATTGCAACATCTACAGGGGTATAGGTACAACAAGCAGAGGTTAAGCTTTTGCCAAGGTAATACCAAATTTTTCCTCCATGTCCAAATCTTTAGGTGCAATTCCACTAGGTAGCTTCCAATTAAAGGTATTTAGCAGTGAACCTAGTGCTACTGGAATCATCCTAATAGCCAAAGGCAATCCAGGCAAATTCTTCGACCAGCGCCAAATGGAATTAGCTCAAAATCCCTACCTCTAACATCTATTTCTGAATCCCCGAAACCTCTCCGGCTTGAAATCTAAAGGGTCTTCCCAAAGACTAGAGTTATTGCCCATACATTTACAAGAACTTGTGTGTCTTTTGGAATAATATAGCCACAAATATCAACACCTTCCACTGCTTTGTGGGGAACTAAGAAAGGAGCTTGTGGACGTATTCGAAAGGTTTCTTTCACAATGCACCTCAAGTAAGGTAATTTTGCAACATCAGCTTCATCTATTATTTTTCCTCTGCCAATCACTTGTGCAAGTTCTTCTTGTGCTTTCTCCAAAGTGTGTGGATTCTTGAGTAGTTCAGCCATTGCCCACTCCACCGTATTTGATGTAGTATCTGTCCCTGCAACAAACAAGTCCTGTGAAACTTACTAGAGTAAGATCCTATGATGTCGATGCCACGTAATAATATCAAGTGAAAGATTCCAAAACATATGTTGCTTTTATGAGAGTAATTGAAATTCTGTCACGGGAAAATGGGTCTTAGGCGGAGTTAAGGGTTTATATTCCAAGTCCTTAAATGCCTTAGCAGAATGAGAAAATGGGTCAGTCAAATCTTTAGAAAAAATAGTGTTGGACAACAAATTCAATGAAGTCCTAAAAGCTGCTCTGCCAATATCCACTGCTTCACAATTTTGCGTGCTCTTGTGACAGTAGTCAATCAGCTCCTGGACCTTCTCGGATCTTAGATGCTTACTAACATCAAGATTGTGACCTGAGAATAGAATGTGACAAAATGAAAATTAATCTACTTTTAGTATATGCTCATATAGGCTTAGTTCAAACAATTGCGTTAAAAAAAAACATAAAATCAAAACGTGGAATTTTGAGGGGTCAAAATGCAACCCAAACACAAATGTACAAAATCATTGAGAATTATCTAAATTTGGGATAACTTGGACTACTTTTTCTGTTCCTTTATAGTTTGTTAAAAAAGAAAAAAGAAAAAAGAAAATACACTCTTTCCACCTTAAATTATACACGAAATTGCTGAGACACATCCGAACTTTAGGAGGGTCGTATTACTCCAGGATTAATTAAAACCGTATTTTTGACAATCTTAGTGACTACGTGACACATACGTGTGCCTACTTGGACCTTCAGTGTGTTGATTCACTAATGTGCCACCTATGTGCCACATAGGCACTAAGGTTGCCAAAAATATAATTTTAATTAGTACAGGGGTAATAGGACCCTCCTAAAGTTCAGATGTGTCTCAGCAATTTTGTTTACAGTTCAAGATGAAAACAATGCATTTTCCCCAAAAAAAATAACAACTTTTTAAACTTAAGATAATTTAACTTTAACTTTTCATTTTTATCCTTAACGCCAAATTTTTATAATCACACAAATATTATAACATACTCAAGAACCCAAATTTCAAAAATCTTATACCCACAAAAATATTAGGAAAATTTCCATCATATCACAATTTAACTTATCATAACTACTTAAAATCCCAACCTTTTTAAATAATTACTTAAGTCTCCGATTTTACTTAAAAGTTCGGATACATATCATAGAACAATATAATGAATTCGTGTAAGATTAAGTGATATATTCGGAAGGATGTGATGTATCCTGAAAAATATGATTTATCTGTATAAAATTAAGCGATGTATCGAGAAGAATGTGATGTATCCGCGTGGAACACATCTAGGATTTTTAGCAATTTTAAAAAAAGTTGGCAATAGAAAATAATTAACTTTTAGGGTGGAAATTTACGTAACTTTACATATTATTATGACATATTCAACATCTTATTTGACTAAACTGTGAATTTGCGACCTTATGTGAGAGTTCATAATCTTACCAAGTGTTCTCCACTAAGAGTTGACAGGTAACCATATAACAGCCAAAATCAGAGTGATCACAGGCATGGAGTGCGTCCGGAATAAACCTGCTGGAAAAGCTCAAATCTTGTTTTTGCAAGATTTCTTTTGCCATGACTGATGAGGATATGACCACTGTGTTTATTTGGCGTAATTTCAGATTCATAATTGGGCCATGATGTTTTGCGAGTTGGGTAAGTGATATGTGAGGTGTGTCACCAAGCAAGTGAAGATTTCCGATGATAGGCAGAGGAAATGGACCTGGTGCAAGCCTTTTGCTTCGTCCAAGTGACATGAATACTCCACGCACCAAAAACCAGGCGAATAACAGTCCTAGCATAATGTTCACGTAGTACATTTTTCTCTGTAACTTCTTGACTTATGAACTAGGGAATGTACATTGTTTTTTTAGGAGTCTCTGTGTGTTCTTGGTGGCAATAGCCTTAGCCTTATGGTGGCCAAAGTTTTCATTTATTTTTTGTCTTCATACGCACATATATACCCACCACACGTACAGAGATCAGCCCCTATTTCTTAGTCCCTTTCATTTAGGTAAGGTACCTTTCAATGCTCTAACACCCGCACAAAATATTGAAAGTTGTATGAAGGTTCAACTACTAAATTTGAATTAATGTCAATGCCATGTAAATTTTCTGTTAGGTATCTTATTTGGGCACTTATATTTAACTTGTGCCTTCTTCTTTAATCTTTTATGAACATTTTAGACATGCAGCTATCTTTAGATCAGGGGCTTTTGGGTCAAGCTTCTAAAGCTTGGGTTTTAGGTTTGTACAAATATGATTATATTGTTTTTGTCGTAAAATGTGTTGATGGCTATGTTGTTGGAAAATGATATTAACTGATCACCAGCTTACGTGTAATCTAAATAATTAGCAATTTCAATATATATAATTACGAATTGAAATACACTTTGAAGCATGTGAGCAAAGATCGTTGATAACATCATGATCATTGAGGAGACGACCTTCCAAATTTACGATTGACCGAATAATTTTTGGATTATGTAATATTTGTGTGCAAGTATTTCTCTCTGAATTTTTCTTGTCATTTAAATGAAAGAAATGACCTTTTATATAGAAAAATGTTAGGATTCAAAACCATTTTCAAAGCTAAAACGGTTTTCAGCCATTTTCAAAATCAAAACCGTTTTCAAAATCAAAATGGTCTCCAACCATTTTCAAAGCCAAAAAGGTTTTCAGAAAACTAACTTTGATGTATGCCCCACATAAACTTTTCTCTCTCTAAACCCTAGAAAACTTTTCTAAAAGCTTTTTCCGGCGCTTGTTATGGCCACGACGGCCATTGGGCAGCTTCCGTCGAAGGTAGGTCAACCAATAGCATATAGTCTAGAAGGAATTATTCTGCTATCTTGCAACCCGCATTGGCAAAACATGTCCCTCTATCATGAGAACCTATTGCGTTTTTGCATGGGGAACCAACGGTAGTTTGGGAGAAGGATGGGATCTCGCTGATGATAATTTCGAAGAATTAGAATATGTAGCGGTGGGTAAGTTTTCGTATGACTAGCAAAAAATGCACGAATTAAGGAAGTTAATTTCAAAGAAATGTGAATTGAAGGGTGATGTTAACATTGGTTTATTAAGCAATAGATATGTACTCATAAGGGCTTCACGGCCGGAGGACTATGTTAATCTTCTTTCAAAGCCAATATTTGATATTGCTCATAGGAATTGGAATTACCCAATAAAAACCCTACATGGGATCCTCTTTTTGATCCAGAGGAATGGACCACAATAGCTATTGCATGGACTTCATTGCCCCCTGTGCCTTTAATTTTTTTTGAAAAGCAATAATATTTTCAACAGCAACAACTGTTGGAACGCCTCTGCAGGTGGACATGACAACTACTAACAAGACAAAACTCAGTTGTGTGAGAGTAAGATAGAAGTGGATTTGCTGGGTGATTTCCCGAAAAGAATTAACATAGGCATAAAGAAGACGCTAGGAGAACTAGTAGCAAAGTGGATCACTATTAAGTATGACTATTTGCCAAAAGACTATAAGAATTGCAAACTACAAGGGCACAATAAGAAAGAATGTTTTGTATTGCATCCAGAATTATATACTAAAGAGGAAGCGAATGGAAGTAAGGAAAATAACAAAGAAAAGGGCATCAAGGAGCATTACAAAAAGATCAAAGGACAGAAAAGGAAGAGATAAAAAAAATCAAGATAGAGAAAAAAAAAAAAAGAAGGAGAATAATTTGTTTAAAGAACAAAGAGGTAGATATGATCAAGAAGAAGGAGGTATCTGTATAGAGGAGGTATGACACAAATAAAAAAAAATCAGAAAAAACTACAAAAATTAGAAGAATTGAGCACTGAAAATACAGAATGAAGACGGGGGTAAGGACAATGAAAAAAGGAGACAAAAAGAAAGAAAAACACAAACAACAAAGAAAAAGGGGAAACAACAAAACAGTTGCAAGAGGATTTTGGTAAAAATGCAACCGCTAAGGTTACACAACAAAACACATAGCCAAAAAAACAATCTTGAAAAGGAATTGAACAAACAAATTTAAGAAAAAGAAAGTAAGGGAAAGAATAAAAAGGAAGTGAGTAAGAAAAAGACAATGGAAGGATATGAGATAGTTGCAAACATAGATATGCTATATGGGGAGAGTAAACAAATAGAGGTAGAGCAACAACAATCCATGAACATGTACGCAGGTGAAATAAGTGTCAACAAAGGAAGAGTGGTGTAACATACACACAGAAGATGAATAGGTTGAAAAGAAGAAGATGAGGATATACAAGAACATATCAAGAAGGTTAGTGCAAAAAGAAATATTTCTCCAAGACATATAAAGGAATTGAGATCATGAAGGAAGAAATTCAAGACAATGCAAAAAATAGGTCAAATAAACATAATGAGTAACTCGACAATTCCAACACTGAACAGATAATGGTGGAACATATTCTTCTTTTTGAACATTAGGTCAGTACATACTCAGATTTCTATTGCGAGGGTAATTGATCTAAAGAGGAGACACCATTAATCATTTACAACCCTTTAAAACCTTTACAAGGGCAACAAGAATTAGAACTGTATAGAAGAAGGTTAGGTATGGAGAGTGCTGCTGTAAAATTCTCAAATAAGATATAGGTTTTATGGAATGAAGAATGAAAGGGGAAGTCATAAGTGATACCCATCAACAAATCACTATACAGTTTTGTCATGAATTTTATCACAAGGAGATTGTTATTATAGCAGTATATGTAAGATATCGTGCATTGGAAAGATTAAAATTATGGAAATATTTAGAGTATAATGCAGAAATAGTAGCTATGCCATGTATAGTTAGAGGAGATTTTAATGTGATACTCGATAAATAAAAAAAATTAGGAGGTCTACCTGTAACTCAATAGGAGGTGATGAATTTTGCTCAATGTAAAAATAACTGTGCATTGACAGAGATACCTTTCTCTGAAAGTCTATATACATGGTGAAATGGTAGAATTGGAGAACAATGCATATTTGAAAAGTTAGAAAGAGTCTTTGAAAATCACGAGTTTATGTAGGAATTTTAGAAAGTGACATTCAACATCTAATTAGAAATGAATCAGATCATGCCCCATTGCATATTACATGTAAAGCAAGATAGGAACCAATAACAAGGCCCTTCAGATTCCTAAACTTTTGGGCAAAGAACAAAAATTTCAAAAAAGAGATTCAAAAGAGTTGGGAAGAGAATATTAACAGATCACCTTTTAAAGTATTTTAGGAGAAGATGAAGAGGCTAAAACAGGCTTTTTCATAATAGAGAAAAATATGCCATGGGAATATTTCCAGATGTATTACTGTTGAAGATTTGGTGAAAGTTAAGGAAATGCAACTAGAAATAAATCCATCTGAAGAAAATAGGCCAGTTTTGAGAGTTACAGAAGAAGACTTACAAAAACTTAAAAAGATAGAGGTAAATTATTAGAAATAGGAAGAAGAAATGCACTGATTTGCATAGAGGGATAAAAGCACCAAATTTTTCTATGCTTATGTGAAAAGAAGAAGAAGAAAATTAAGATTGCAAAAAATAGAAAATAATCAAGGTAGATTACTGGGAAATCAACATAAGATAGGAAATAAGATAGCCATATAGTTTCAAGATTGGTTTAGAGAACTTGAGAGACATGACGATAATTGTTTGTTGAAGAACATGTAACACCCCGCACTTTCGGGCTAGACTTTGAAGCATCGTTCTTACATGTGTAAACTAAAATCCCATAATTTACTTTTGAATTCATGTGTCATGATATTTATCCTAGTGTATGAAGTGCTTTTTAGGTAAAAATTTTCATAGGATTTACTTAGAACAAAGTTGAGCTAAGAGACTTTGATTCATCCAAAGTTTGTCATTTAATTCTACAAGGTGTAATTTGAACATGTATAACTTTTGATATACATAGAATTTTGCATCTTAAGACCCACCAAATTATATATAATTGAATTATCTTTCCAACGATACCAATTTTGCCTTAATCCGATACTCGAACGAAAAGTTATGGCCATACAAAAGGTCGTGCGTCGCCTGACAAATTGCAGGACACTATAAAGGGTGTGCAATTGGCCATGCAACTCCCACTTAAGGGATAAGTGATTTTCCATGCGACGCGTACCTTGGCTTGGGCGATTTGCTGAGCATCGCCTGGGTTATTGCAAATGCCAAAAATGCTCCATTTTTAAGTTATTTCAAGGGTAAGAAAGTTTTTTTTATGTTCCATAACCATACCTAATAATCTATAGAACGAAATTGGGGTCATTATTCACGTTTAAGCACTCACAAATCCCTAGTTCATCTTTCTTAAGCATAAGAAGAGAAAACAGCCTTGGGTTTGGACTTGTAAGCTTCAAGAGCAAAATTTTTTCATGATTTTTTGTTATTAAATGTACATGGGGCTATCCTAAATTTCATGGGCATAAAATTTATTATTCAAGTAAGCTTTTAATGTTTATGGTTCCTACACAAGATGGATTTTTAAATGGTTGATGAACATGTATTGTAAATTCGTTTTATGATGAAATCTTGCATAATTATGAGGTTGTTTCCCCAAACTTAGTATATTTTCATGTATACTTGTGTTATTGATTTGAAATCTGTATATGAGAAATATTTATGTAAATTCTCTGTCTTTTTATGAAACCTATTATTTAACAATATTAAGGATTGTTACTTACATGGTTAAAAGTTGAGTTTAAGTGTTTTGTCAACGTTTGTGGATTGTCAGTGCTTTATGAAAGAATTGAGAGGGTTTTTTCTTTGATGTTAAATGCTTATACTTCCTAATAAGGAGCTTATATGTAATTGATGAAAGAGATGACAACCGTAGATAAAGTGTTGAAGAGAAAGTGTTTTGATATAAGTTTTCATTTGTTTTTGAAATTTGAACTCACATTTTTTTAATCTTTTGGGTGGTCAATAATACATTTTGAAATAAGAAGGGCAGTCGAGATGTTGTGGTATGAAATGAAGGACTTGCAAGTTTGGGTGTGACGATACCCTGTTATGATGTGCCCTAAACAAAATAAGAAAGAAATGAATTCTAATAAAAAGACATGTTTTAAGAGTCTAACATTGGGTTTAAGAGAGTTAGATGGTTACACAAAGAAAGAACGAGTCCAGATAACTCATTTCCCAAAATTATGATTTGTCGACACGGGTTCATGTTGCCCGAAATAGCGATTAGATGCTGGCGATGATCCTGTGGCGTAGTAGAGATGTAGAGACTCTAACCCTTGCGGCAAATTTAGCTTGGCCGTCGATTCAAGAGAAAATTTCATATAGCTCATGGAATTATAGATTGTAGGTTGTACCATCTAACTCAGAAGAGAAATAAAGAGTAGATTCATGATTCCAAGAATTTTTTTTGAAGTTTATCAAATTATGCCCATGCATTTTCAAATGATTAATGCTG
This sequence comes from Capsicum baccatum var. pendulum, assembly GCA_030864225.1. Lineage (NCBI taxonomy): Eukaryota > Viridiplantae > Streptophyta > Magnoliopsida > Solanales > Solanaceae > Capsicum > Capsicum baccatum. The sequence goes on from CM061551.1 coordinate 93,969,603, forward strand.
ACATGCTTTTATAAAATGCTCTCACCTATATTGTATAAAAATATATATTTTTTTTCAGTTGTTCTATGTACCAATACCTTTGTGTATTGATCCCAATATTTTAGGTTCTGCAGTATAGTCCCATGGCCCATCACATCAGTATAACACTTGGGATATAACAAAAATAGGTGAGCCATCCATCTTTCGGAAGGCATTTACTTATATGTCGAGTTTTTCAATATATGGTCTAGTCGGGGGCTTTGTCCCAGTCTAGATAGTTAATTTTCATTAGAGGCTTCGTAGATGAGAGTTGATTATTGTATTGTCATAATGTTTTTGACACAGTTTGTATTATAATTAATCTTCATTGAATATTATTAATTATATCTTTCGCACATTGATTTATGTATGGATTATGCTTATGATTACATGCTAAGGGGTCTCTTGGGCCTTCGTGGTTTGGGATGCATGTCGCGGCCAGGGCATCGATTTGTGTCATGATATGCTTGGTATCAGAACATGGTTTATGATCTCAAGGTATCTACGAAGCCGTGTCTAGTAGAGTCTTGCTTATGAGTGTGTTGTGCACTACACTTATAATGAGGAGGTTACTGGGCATTTTAGACCTGAACTTCAGATATGGAGTGTAGTGGTAAGAATAGTAGCTCAAGATTGATAATGCACGTTTTGTGGGAGTGAATTTGTTGGCTTTATGTAATGTTTTAAATAGACTAGATTGACAACTTGTGGAATAAGGAGGGATAATTATGATATATATATAGTCATGAGGACTAGTGTTAAATATGATAAATTGTGATTGAGTCATTAAAGAGGATAAGGGTGTTAAGCATATGAAAGTAAGTTGAACCCCAGATATTATGTTGTTAGATAAGGTTTTATGGTAAAAGTGTCATGTGTACCTAGTTCATGTTCTTGAATTTTGTAGTATGGGAAAGACTAAGGAGTTGTTGTGTGATGTTCTTTAGAGATTAATGGAGGAAATATAAGTAGGAAGTATATGCCTTTGGTATAGTTTACAAATTTTGTTCAGTTGTAAGTTATGCGATTAGAGGTTTAATACGAGTATGTTAAGTAATGGAGAATGAGTTGTTATGTGATAAGGGGTGCGAATAGGTATGCTCATGAGAATATGAGTCGTAGATTGATGGCATAGCTATAGAGGCTAGAAAAAGTTAAGAGTAGCATTTACGGAAAGTAAGGCCTTTGGAATATAGTTTATCAAGGAAAGTTTAGTGTTTATGTGTATGGTGATATCTCTTTTGTGTTGAGAGTTATGGCTATAGATTTAATGTGAGGTTATGTCCGCAACTCTAGGATTATAACTTTGATCTAAGGGGGAGATGATCGACTAAGGTAGTTCTTAAATTTTCTCATGGTTGCAAGTTTTAGGGAAGAGTCATGATAAATATATTTCTGTTCAAGTAAAATCCTCATACTTTAATTTAAGAGGTCATTCTACCAATGTCTTATGTATTCAAGTCCTGCCTATGTCTAAGTTCTGAGTTCTCTATGTAAGTCATGTCATGTTTCGACCTCCAAATTAGAAGCAATAATGTCCCTCAGTGATTTAATATTCCAAGTATCCAAGCTCTATGTTATGTTGCTCATGATCCATAAGAATCTATGTCTCACATAATGCTTGGTTCTAAGAAACTATGCTTCTTATATATTACCGATCTATTTTAATGCTGGGATTAGCCCAAGGTGATAAAGTGGATGCAAATTCATGACTATCTCAGCTATGGAAATGAGAAGTAATGGCTTCAGGTATCAATCCTTGTCCCAATCATTGAATTTATGAATTTCGACCTTATGTTATACGACTCATGATGAAGACGCTCATGTTTCTCACTGTGGTTTGTCCTAAGAACTCGTGCTATATTGAGTTTATACCAGAACAATTCTCTACTTATGATCCAGACACCTGATATATGAAGCACTTCATGATTGTATCGTATCTTTAACTCATGTCCCACCCTGAGTAGTGAATTAAGTATAAGTTATAATGAAATATTGTTACTTCCATTTATGATGCTTATGCACGGGTCCCTCAATGACCCTCTGTATGATAGTAGTTATGGAAGCGTAGTAGTGACTTAGGTAGGGGGTAGATGTTCTTGAATGTAAAACTTTTGATGTAATTTTTTAAGCTAAGGTTAGAGGTGAAGGAGGAAATAAAGAAATGAACTTTCGTTACGTGAAATAGTTAGGAAGGAGATATGGGGCAAAAATCTTTATAAGAATAATTAGATTTACAAGTCTTGGTGGGGAGATCCATGAAGTGAGTGTAGTAATGATAGGTTTGGATATGGTGATTGATGAAAACCTAAACCAATGTGTTATTTGATGGGTACTCTTTGATTTAAAACTCAAGTGTGTTTGATGGTAGTGATAAGGTGAAGTAATTTTCTTAATGGGGGTGTAGAGTAAAGAGTTTCGTAGCTTAAGTTAGCACCTTTTTACTTTGAGTTAGGCTTCAACATAGAAGTATTATGCAGTGGGACTCAAACTCTTTTGGTTAGAGGTGTTATGGGTGAATTGTAATTTGGAAATGATGAAGTATGTTATTTATTGTTTGGGGCATAGTTGAGTAGTGTCTCTAAGTTTTGGGTCTATTTGTTGTATTTTGTAAGGTAAAGGATGCTTTTATTACTTATCTCCTGCGAAATCTTATTTCATAATTAGTACCGAGTAAATCAGGCCTATTATCACCAAATAAACTCATGCTTTATGTTGTGATAATCATGATCCCTAGAAATCATATACAAGGTCATCTTTATGTCAATCCTTATCATCTCACGCTTCATGCATATACAATTCACTAAGGGGTAATCATGACACTCTTTCGATGCCTTTATATTTTTCGCTTAGGGAAAGAAAATGTTCAATGAAAGGTTACACTCCTTAATTCATACTTTTAGAGATTCAATAAAATCCTACCCATTATTCGGGGATGAATGATCCCAAGGGGCAGATAATGTAATAACCCACACTTTCGGGCTAGACTTTGAAGCATCGTTATTACATGTGTAAACTAAAATCCCATGATTTACTTTTGAATTCATGTGTCATGATCTTTATCCTTGTGTGTGAAGTGCTTTCTAGGTAAAAAATGTTCATAGGAATCACAAGAACAAAGTTGAGCTAAGAGACTTTGATTCGTCCAAAGTTTGTTATTTAATTCTACAAGGATCTAATTTGAACATGTATAACTTTTTATATATGTAGAATTTTACATCTTAAGACCCACCAAATTGTACATAATTGAATTAGCTTTCCAATAATATCAATTTTTCTTTAATTCAATACCCGAGCAAAAAATTATGGCCATGCAAAGGGTCATGTGTCGCCTGACAAATCGCAGAGGGACATTAGAAAGGGTGTGCAATTGCCCATGCGACGCCCACTTAAGGGCTGGGCGATTGTCTATGCGACACCCACCTTATCTTGGGCGATCTACGTGGCATCGCCTAGGTCATGGCAAATGCCAAAAATTTTCCATTTTTAAGTTAGGAAACAAAGTTTTTTTACGTTCCATAGCCATCCCTAAACATCTATAGATGAAATTGGGGTCGTTATTCACGCTTAAATACTCACAAATCCCTAGTTTATCTTCCTTAAGCACAAAAAGAGAAAACAACCTAGGGTTTGGACTTGTAAGATTCAAGAGATAATTTCTTCATAATTTATTCATCATTAAAGGTATGTGGGGATATCCTAAACTTCATGGGCATAAAATTTATTGTTCAAATAATATTTTAATGTATATGGTTCCTACATGAGATGGATTTTGAAATGGTTGAAAAACATGTACTGTAATTCCATTTTATGACGAAGTCTTGCATAAATTATGAGGTGTTTCCCCAAACTTATTATGTTTTCATGTATAATTGTGTTATTGATTTGAAAGCTGTATGATAGCAATATTTATATAAATTCTCTCTCTTGTTACGAAACCTATTGTTTGACAATGTTAAGGATTGTTTACTTATATGGTTGAAAGTTGAGTTTAAGTGTTTTGTTAATGTTTGCAGATTGTTACTGCTTTATGAAAGAATTGAAAGGGTTTTTTCTTTGATGTATAAATGCTCATATTTTCTAATAAATAGCTTGCACGTAATTGATGTAAGAGATGACCACCATAGATAAAGTGTTAAAGAGAAAGTGTTTTTACATAAGTTTTCATATTCTTTTGAAATATGAACTCTTATGTGATTTTTCAATCTTTTGGGTGGTCAATAATATTTTTTGAAATAAGAATGGCAGTAGAGATGTTGTCATATGAAATGAAGGACTTTTAAGTTTGGGTATGACGATACCCTGTTATGATGTGCCCTAAACAGAATAAGAAAGAAACGGGTTATAACAAGAAGAAATATTTTTAAGAGTCTAAAACTAAGCTTAAGGGAGTTAGATGGTTACCCGAAGAAGGCCCAAGTTCAGATAACTTAATACCCAAAATTGTGATTTTTCAATATGGGTTCATGTTGCCCTAAAATAGGGATTGTATACTGGCGACGACCCTTTGGCGTAGCAGAGATACAGAGACTCTAACCCTTGCATCAAACTTGGGTTGGGGGATTGGCCGCCGAGTCAAGAGAAGAGTCCATATAGCCCGTAAAATTACAAATTTTAGGGTGTACCATTTAGCTCAGAAGAGAAATAAAGAGTAGAGTCATGATTCTAAGAAAATATTCTGAATTTTATCAAATTATGACTATGTATTTTCAATTGATTAATGCTGACATGCATTTATAAAATGCTTTCACCTATGTTGCATAAAAATATATTTTATTTTTAGGTTGTTCTACGTATCAGTACCTTTGTGTATTGACCTCCTACATTTCAGGCTCTGTGGTATAGTCCCATGGCCCATCACATCACTATAACACTTGGGATATGACCAAAATTGGTGAGCCATCCATCTTTGGAAGCCATGTACTTATATATTGAGTTTTCAGTATGTGGTCCATCCAAGGGCTTTGTCCTGATTTAGATGGTTAGTTTTCATTAGAGTCTTCGTAGATGAGAGTTGAGTATTGTATTATCATAATTTCTTTGACACAGTTTGTAGTGTAATGAATCTCCATTGAATATTATTATATCTTTCGCACATTGATTTATGTATGAATTATGCTTATGATTACATGCTAAGGGATCTCTCGGGCCTTTATAGTTTGGGATGTCCATCGCGGCCATGGACTCGATTCGAGTCATCACAGAACATACCAAGGGAGATCACAGAGGATGATAATGATAGGATGATCAGACCACAAGAGCTTGAAGAGGTAAAAAAAGGTTGTGTTTGAACTTAATAAGGACAATGCTTGTGGACCAGATGGATTTTCAGAAGCCTTCTTTCATAGCTGCTAGGAAATAGTAAATAATGACATGTTGAATGTGGTTATGACTTTCTTCTGTAGATATGATATCCTAGATATATCAATATACCAACTTGATGCTAATCCCCAAGAAGAACATAGTGTGTATATTTTCAGACGTCAGGCCAATAAGTCTAAGTACTTTCGTTAGCAAAGTCATTTCTAGGGTAATAAATGAAAGATTAATAAAATTTTTTCCTAGAATAATTTCTAAGAATCAATCAGGTTTATGAAGGGAAGAAGCATTTTAGAGAATGTGTTACTTGCTCAAGAAATTAAAAGAGATATTAACAAAAGAAAAAAACATCACAATGTTGTGGTGAAACTGAACATGAAAAAAACATATGGTAGGGTATCATGGATCTATCTTAGTGAGGTGATGAGAAAGTTTGATTTTGAGAAAAGAATGATAGATATGATTCGGAGGTTGATTTTCAATAATTGGTATTCAATATTAATTAATGGACAGTCAAATGGATTCTTTTCTTTAAGTAGAGGATTGAAACAAGATGATTCTCTATTTCCATCCTTATTCATTATTGCTAGCGAAGTACTAACTAGAGGACTGAATGATATTCTTAAAGATACAGGGTTTATAGGCTTTGGGTTACCTAATTAAATGGAGTGAATCGATTAACCATCTGCTTTATGCAGATTATTTAATTTTATTTTGTATGGATAGAAGATGTCAATTAAAAAAAAATGGAGGTGCTAAGGAAATATGAGGAAGTTTTAGGGCAACGGATAAACTTGAATAAGAGTTTCTTATATCTGCATGAGAAGATGCCAATTGCAGTTGGACAAAGGTTGAGAAGAATTATAGGTATAGAACAAGGCTATTTCCCATTCATATATCTGGTATGTCCCATCTTCTATGGAAGGAAAAAGAAAACTCACTTTGAAAGACTGTAAAAAAAATAATAGAAAGGATGATAATATAGCAGAACAAGTTACTTTCGTATGGAGGGAGGTACATTTTAATTGGTCATGTTTTTCAATCAGTTCTCATTTATTAATGTATACATTGAACCCACCAAAAGAAGAAATTGATTAAATTCATAAGATCATGGCTAAATTCTTTTGGGGAAATATTGGAGGTTCAAAAGGCAAATATTATGGCATGAGATTAGATGTGTTCACCAAGAAAAGGAGGAGTTGGTTTAAGGTCACTACATCATGTAGAAGATGTCCTATTTGCAAAACTATTGTGTTAGGACTTCCACAAACTCTTTATGAGATGATTTATATGGAACATGTATTGTAAGAAATGGCATTCACTGTTGACATAGGGCATATGAGCATCACATGTATAGAGGAAATTGATAGAGATGAGAGTTGAATAGAACATAACATATGGTGGAAAATTAAGAGTGACGCTTTAAACTTTTGGCCTGATAATTAGATAGAAATAGAAGCCTTATATTGTTTTGAAGAGTACTATAGAAGTGTAAAGGAGAATGAAGTAAAAGATTTCATTAATAGAGAACATAGAAAAGTTATAGCAAGTATTATAAGAGGAAATAGTGAAACACTTCATAAATAATGTTAGTTCTAAAGTTAAAGAAGAGATAGAGGATAGAGCATGGTTGATGAAAATGTCAAATGGAAAGTTCTCAGTTAAATCAACATAAGAATATGTCAGGAGTAAAAGAGAGGTGAAAGAGATTTATGATTTTATCTGGAGGAAAGGCATTCATTTTAAGATCATTTTTTTCAATGGATAATTTAAAAGGATAATTACTACAGGTGATAATCTGAAAAGAATGAGAATTACAATGGCCTCCAGATATGGTGTTGTACAAAGGCTAAGGAAGAGACCATGACATATTTTTTTCTAACAGTTGCCACTAAGCTATAAAAGAAGTTTGCTACTTGCATAGGTATACACATAGAAGGAATGAAACTGAATCAACTAATTGAAGAGTGGTGGAACAAGGAAGCAAGATTCAAACCAAAACAGGTGTACAGAGCTATACTAGCTCAAGTTATGTGGGAGTTGTGGAAAATAAGAAACAACAGAAAATATGGAGGAGACACTTGTCTACTCATAATGGAGCAACATATTCAAAAAGAAATATATCAGATGATAAAAGTTCTGTACCCATGGTTAAAAGTACAATCAATTAAATGGAAGGAGCTAATCAAATTTTGGGAATTACAAACCAAGACTTCATCACTACGTAGTAAGGTAGAGGTTACCAGGTGTAGGAAGTATCAAGTGTAATACAGATGGTGCTAGCAAAGGAAATCTTGGAGTAAGTTCTTATGTCTTTTGTCTTAGAGATCAAAAATAGGATTTAATTTTTTCTAAGGCAGGGACTATGGAAATAGCTACAAATATGGCAGCTAAACCCAAGGCAATTTTAGAAGCCTTAAGATACTATAACAACCAGGGATTACAAGAAGTTTCTACTGAAATAGACTCCTTGGAAATGTTAAACATTATAAAAGAAGTTTGGCAAGTGACTTGGGAAATAGTATAAATAGTTGAAGAGATTAAAAGGGAGGCAGAGAAACATGTGGCTACATTCTAACACGTATTTAGGAAAGGAAATCAACTAACATATTATCTTTCCATTCTAACTATACACACAAATAGTGTCATGGAATTAAACTTATTTGCAAACATTTTAGGGGAAGGGAGAAGGATTTTCAACATATATAACTTCCAAATACTTGCAATTAGAACAAGCACAAGAAAAATAAAACCATCAGCATGAGATTAAAGTTCAAACTGATTCACATAAGTAGAAGAGAAAAGAAGAACATGCATAAGGAAAGCAACACATATATTAACACAATAGTATTCTTAAGCTACAGGGATATAAGATTTGCTTATAAGTTTTCTAAACTAGGTTAGCACACAAAAATCTTTACAAAAAATAAAAGGGCTCGATATTAGATATGAATTCTTTCATAGGAGGGCAACTACATGCCCTATCTTACACAGGTGGATGTTAGTCCATTCCATGGTGCAGCTAACAAAGAAAAGTGAACAGGTGTTAGGGTTACAATCATAATAAAAAAAAGGTATAAAGAGAGGAGGCAAAAGTGACTTACAGATGGGATGTAACACCCCGTATTTTTGCGCTAGAATTCTAACCGTTGTTCTTATGTGTGTAAACTTTAATACCATAATTTACTTTTCAATTCACATGTCATGAAATTTATTCTAGCATGTGAAGATCTTTCGAGGTGAAAAATATTCATAGGAATCACTTAGAACAAAGTTGAGCTAAGAACCTTAGATTCGTCCAAAGTTCGGTATTTAATTCTATAAGGTTTTACTTTGAACGTGTATAACTTTGGATATACATTGATGTTTTTATCTTAAGACCCACCAAATTGTAGATAATTGAAATATATTTCCAATGATACCAATTTTTCCTTAATTTGATACCCGAGCAAAAAGTTATACCCATTTTTATGAGAGAGGCAGTGAGGTCGCACGATTAGCCTGCAACGCGAGCTTCATCGCCTACCCCTATTTTTCAGTTTCTATTTTTACATTTTTAATGTAAAATAAGACCTTTCCTCTACCCTAACGCATCCATAACACATAATTAAAGCCCTAAGGAACATTATTTGCCTCCTTTATTCATAATTCATCTTCAAGAATAAAACCCTAATCTATATCCAAGAACTTCAAGACTTCATTACAATCTTTTCAAGAAAAACCAAGAATTAAGTTTTCTAATTCAAGAATCTCAAGAAAATCTTTCAAAATCTTCTTCAAGGGTTTCAAAGTCAAGTTTTCTACATCAAATCAAGCTTATTAAGGTATGTGGGGTTATGAACAAGCATCCTCTTTCATTCTTGTGCCAAAAACTTATTTTAAGTTAATATTTTATGAATTTCATATTAGGGTTCATACCCAAATTATCTTGTTTTGAGTTTATGAATTTATAAGTGATTTAAGCATTGAGTTGAATCTTTATCTTACCTATTTGTGCTTTGAATTGAAGATTTATATCATGATTTGCACTTTCTTTTTTATGAATTGATACTGTTGAGTGATTTCAAGAATGATGTTGAGCATGAAGTTTTGCTGTGAATTGTCATGAGTTCAAATCATGAATTATTAATCCCAAAGTTAAAGTATTAAGATTTTAAGAAGATCATGCTCTTAAAGTTTTATTTGTTAAGTCCATATCAAAATTGAGTTTGAGATTTGAAGAAGATTATGGTCTTTAAGTTTCTTTGATAATTGTGTTCCAAGATTTAAAGACTGATGGATCTTTTGATCCTATTTTAAGATTGGAATCCACATTTACTTATCTTGATTATAGTTTAAAGCAAAAAAGAGAATAATTGGATTTAATTGCAAACCCTTGTGCTATTTTAAGGTGGATTTCCTAAAGTTTTGAGCAATAAGTGCGAGAGTAGTATTTAGCACCTAGTTGGGTATGATTCCAAAGGTCCATGCCCCAGAACTACACGCTATTGTAGGTTTATGCTTCGCCTATAGTGGGATAAGATAGTGATCACTTAAGATAAGGTTCTATTCCAATGGTAAGGGTAGAACAACTCTCCTCAGCGTGGGTAAGACGTTGGACTCCATGGTAGCTCACATGGTTTATGTCGGTTAGAAGAACCTCCCAAAAGTCTCTAAGTCCTAAAACAAAATGTCAGAACAGTTTTGAGAAACTTAAGTGTAAATACTCACAAATTTACTTAGATATTGTCTTACTTAAGACTTCAGTTATCAGATTTCAGCTTTACGTTTTAAGATTTATAAAGGTGAGTCATTTTCACTTAGCTTGCATGATTTAAAGGATATAATAAGAGTGCAGTTGTAATAGAACTAAGTGCGGTGGCTCACAAGAATTTCTTTTAAGCTTTATTTCTCATGACTTATGATTGTTAGTTTTTTATTATTCAAGCCAAGGTGAGTCACTCACATTTAGCATGCAGTTTTGAAAGTATTTGAATTATTGCATTATTGTTTTACTTATGCATTCACCCCCACATGTTCAGTACATTTCAAAAGTACTGATCCACATATATGTCTATGTGCTACATTGGTTAATAATGTAGGTACCGGTTTAGTTGTAGTCCATATATCACGATCAGACAGTTATAGATTCCAGTCAGCAGATGATGAGTCCTCCTACTTCAGGGACTTTAGTTAGATGTTATTTATGTACTTTACTTTCTCACTCATATGTATTGATTAGTGGTAGGTGGAGTCGCATCCCAGCTATCTATAGTCAGTATACTAGAGGCTTCACAGATGTCAGTTAGAGTCAATCTTGCAATTTTAGTTCCGTTTTTTAGTTTTATTAAAATGTAAAATTATATAAATATTGTATATTTTTCCCAGATTTCATCATGATTATGTTTGCATACAGTAAACTCAGTTATTTTATACATATGCAAATCACTTGCTTAACAGTATGCTAGTACAAGAGTTAGCTTGGGATCACTTGTGGTCCTAAGCACCGTGTGACATCTTGAAACCCATTTTTGGGACGTTACATAAGAGAGTTGAAAACTCCGGACGACTTCCTTCTTCGAATCCATTAGGAGGTAGACAAAACCCAAACACCTGAGAGAAAGAACATCATTATTAAGAGAGACAGAAACAGGAAACTTAAAAGGAGCATACAAGGAATACATTGGTACAGTGAATATCCTTGTGTGAGAAAGATGAACATGAGAAGATACAAATCTAACTTGTTGATGACCCAAAGCAAGAACAAACGAAAACAACGATTCTGATGGGACAAAGCAGAAAACATCTTGGGAGAAGTGAAGCAGATCGAAAGACAGAGAGACATTTTAAAAGTGTACTCCATATAAGTTATTATAAACTTTGGAGTTCACTTCAAATATTAGATGGGCCGGACCAAACATTTTTCATTTGTTGTATTCTTGTTTTTTACTTTCTGGTTTTTGTTTTTTGGATTGGGCCAATGGCCAGACAGATTTTTTGGATTGAATAAAACGCTTCACAGCCGTAAAATTTTTTAGTATAAATAACATAAATACCAACCTTTTAAAAGTAATTACACTCTCTCCCATTTTTTTAATTACTTTACTTTTTCTCCCTATTAATATACATAACATAGCCGACATATACATAAAATTATGTGTATATGTGAGTTTTTCGTAGTATATTTAGGGAGTTGAGATTTTTTGTAATATTGAAAATATAAGTTGTGTATTTGTGTAATTTTTAGAAAATTTTATTAAAAAAAATGCAAAAAGGTTTTCACTAGTTTCAAAAATCAAAATAGTTTTTACTTTGCCACCGAGAAAACTAACTCACGAAATCGTTATTATTTAGGCACAATACAGACTATAAAATTAATTATTGAGTCTTTTTATTATTGAATTAATTAATTTCTTTCCTAATTAATTTTACCATAATAAATTATAAATTATTCTATTAAAAATTTATAAGTGCACTCCTTAGTTCAATTTTGAATTCTTTCATTAAACCTTATTTAGCTCTTGATGTTAAGATTCAGATACTAATCAAATAAATTAAATTATTAACCATTTAATTTGTTGATTATTTCCCTTTAGACTTTCACTTAACTTATTTCAGGTGTCAGATATAAAATCCACCGACTGGGTTTACTTATTTCATGTGTCGGATATAAAATCTACCGATCGGGTTTGCACATGAAAACTTACAAGTTTTCATTTAGGGTTATCATCAATCCCTATATTGGGACATAGATTTCATCAACTAATTACTACTTCGTCAGTGTATATTATGACCATTCAATTTATCAGGTATGTTGACCATAAAACAATCTTCGCCTTTTAATAAATCAATACAATGAAAAATATACACAACTAATAATGATTATATCAGGATTAAGAGTACGTACATTTAATGGACTAGAAAATTTATTTTACAAAGTCAGTATAAAATACTTATCTCTACTTGGTCCGTTCAATACATATAAAATGTACTAGCATAAGAAGGTAGAACTATACCACTCCGGCCCATTATCAAGATAAATTATATTTAATCATGTGCTACAATCATACTGATGACTTTGTTCAATTTCCATCTTAGATTGTTATTATAAGATTTATATATATAAGAATCGATGATTTAATTTTTTGTGTTTAAGCTAAATTTTATACACTAAATCATCAATTATACAAGTAGATGACACACTGACAGATATATGATCTATTTAAAAGTAACTTTATTAAATTGAATATATAACAAAACAATTATTTCATAAATATTACTAACAAAATGCATGATTTATAATATATTTTAACAATTTTTCACTTAGACTGATAACCACACGTCTGCAACTTTAACACTCATTCCATCGACGTGCTTATCAGAAGTCTCCTGTCGTAACATCTTTGTAAATGCTTATTCAGATTGTGATCTGAGAATAGAATATGACAAGATTAAAATTGATCTACTTTTAGTATATGCTCATCTAGGCTTAATTCAAACAATTGCGTAAAAAAACATCAAATCAAAGAGCCTAATTTTGAGGGGTCAAAATGCAACCCAAACACATGTACAAAATCTTTGAGAATCATCTAAATTTGGGATAACCTTGAATACTCTTTTGGTTCCTTTAAGTTTGTTCCAAAAAAAAGAAAAACTACTTTTAAAATGGAAAGATAATTTAACTTTAACTTTTCATTTTTATCCTCAACGACAAACTTTTATAACCAAAGAAATATTATAACATACTCAAGAATTCAATTGACTTAGAGTATTATAACATGCTTTTATAACCAAAGAAATATTATAACATACTTTGAAATTAACTTATCGATTGAATTATTGTTATATTAATTTAAATTTTAATAGAAACTCATATATGTTAAAATTTAAATAAATATATAATATAAGCTGAGAAAGTTGACAAAGAGAATAATTTGGAAAAAGAAAAATGAGAAAGAAGGGCGGAAGAGCAGTGTTATGCCCACTGAGATGCAATTTTTGATATTGTGGTGGAATCTGAACCCCTTTAACAATTTTACTACCCTTTAGTGTTGTGCTCACGTGATTCAATATGTAATATATATACGATTAACATAAATTTAATTTTATATATACAATAAATTTTTCGAACAAGGAGGATTTATCTAAACCCCTTCAACTCCATATGGGTCCGCCCCTGTTCATGTAGTCCATTTTTCTCTGTAATTATATTTGACTTGTGAACTAGGGAATGCATATTGGTTTCTTTAGGTGTCTCTGTGTGGTCTTGCCGGCAATAGCCTCAACCTTATGGTGGGCGAAGTTTTCATTTATTTTTTGTCTTTATACACATATATATACCCACCACACATGTACATAGATCAGGGGCCCTACTTCTTAGTCCCTCTCATTTTGGTAAGGTATCTTCCAATGCTCTAAAACCCACAAAAAATATTGAAAGTTGTGGGAAGATTCCAAGTACTAAATTTGAATTAATGTCAATGCCCTGTAAATTGTTTATTGGGTATCTTATTTGGACACTTATATTTAACTTGTACCTATTTTTTTTTTTTTTTGACATTTTAGACAAGCTGCAGACTTTAGATCAGGACCGACTTTAGGTTTGTACAAATATGATTATACTTTTTTTTTGTTGTAAAATGTGTGGATGGTCCATGTTGTTGGAAAATGATACGTTATTAACACAAAAGCAGTTCGATAACTAGCTTATATGTAATCTAAATAAGCAACAATTTCAAGATATATAATTATAAATTGAAATATATTTTGAAGCATGAGGAAAGATTATCAATAAGATCAAGATCGTTAAGAGGATGACCTTTCCGTTTTATGGTTTTATATTGTGTTATCCGATTAATATTTGGATTATGTGAAAGAACAAGATAGTTAAGAAGATGACCTTCCAATTTTACGATGTTCTATTGTATTACCTGAATAATTTTTGAATTATCTAATACTTGTGTGGACAAGTATTTTTCTCTAAAATTCTTAGAATTTTTCTTTATCATTCACATGAAAGAAATGACCCTTTATATAGAAAAATTGTAGGGTGCAAATCATTTTCAGAAACCAAAACTATTTCAAAGCCAAAATGGTTTTCATCCATTTTCAAAATCAAAACCGTTTTCAAATTCAAATCGGTTTCCAATCGTTTTCAAAGGCAAAATAGTTGTCACCCACTTTCAAAATCAAAATAGTTTTCACTCTTCCACCAAGAAAACTAATTTTAAATCCTTATTATTCATGCACAACAAGGACCATAGAATTAATTAACGAGGCTTCATATTTTGAAATTAATTTATTTCTTTTCAAATTAATCCTATCATAATAAATTACTAATTATTTCACTAAAAAATCATAACTGGACCCCTCGATTCAATTTTGAATTCTATCATTAGATATTATTTTACTCCCATGTTAAGATTCAGATACTAATCAAATAAATTAAATTACTGACCATTTACTTATTGATTATTTTCCTCTAGACTTTTACTTAACTTCTTTCATGTGTTGGATATAAAATCCATCAGTCGGGTTTGCACATGAAAACATGTAAGCTTTCATAAAGGGGTATCATTAATTCTTATATCGAAACATGAATTTTATCAACTAATTATTATTTCGTCAATGTATATTATCACCATTCAATTTATTAGGCATGATGAACCACAATAGAATCTCGCCTTTTTATAAATCAAAATAATAAATACTATATACAACTAATAATAATTATATCAGGATTAAGAGTATAAGTATATTTAATGGACTAGAGAATTTATTTTACAAGGCCAGTATAAAATACTTATCTCTACTTAGTCCATTCAATATATACAAAATGTACTAGTATAAGAAGTTGGAACTATACCGTTCCCATTATCAAAATAAATTATATTTAATCATGTGCTACAATTGTATTGATGGATTTGTTCAATCTCCATCTTAGATTGTGAATATAAGCTTTATACTTACAAGAATCGATGATTTAATCTCCGTGTATAAGCTAAACTCTATACATTAACCATCTACTATATAAGTAAAGGATACACAGACAAATATATGATCTATTTAAAAGTAACTTTATTAAATTCAATAAATAACAAAATAATTATTTCATAAAAATTATTATAACAAAACACATGGATTGTAGTATATCCTAACAATCTCCCACTTAGACAAGAAAATTATAGGAAAGGTGTCTTTTAAGTCTTGAATGAAGGATTGGTGACATTGACCAACTTAAAGGATCAAACATCATTAGAAAACTTGATTAAGTTAATTATGGACTTGATTAATATTTTTAAATCTTTTTAATCATTTTAAAAATATAAATCAACCCACACCCCTTCAATCCAAATCAACTGTCTCTCTCTCCTCTCTCTCGACAACTTCTCTCAACTCTTTCTCAACCAACAGTTCTACAAAATTCTCCTTTCAATCCTCGGTAACTTCAACCTCCGACGGACAAATAGTCGGACGAGTTTTCTTTCGACTTTCAACCATCAATCGACGTGAAGACTTCTCTGGTGACAACAACTTCGAGTTCTTCGTCATCCCATTTTTTTTTCACGGGTAAAAATTTATGAAGAAATAGAGGAACTTGAGCCAACTACTCTTCTAGTATTGGTCAACAATTTTAATATTTCTAGCTTAAATTTGAAATATGGACTAAATAATATTCTAATATCTGGCATTTCTTCTTCTTATTGTCGAATTGTTGATTCAGATTTGTTGGTGATTTTTGGTCATAGTTGATGTTCTTAGTGTGTGTGTGTGATTTATTGGTGTTGCTGGATTAATTTATTGCTTGTCTTGGTAAAAATGGTGTTGTAATAAATAAAACATCTGATGTAATAGATAAAACATCTGATGCAATAGATGAAAATATCTGATGCAACAGATGAAAATTTGATGCAACAGATGAACAATCTAACAGATCATTCATCTGTTGCAACAGAAGACTCTTCTATTTGGAAGAAATCTAAATAATATTGATCCAATAAATAACTCATTTTGCAATAGTTGAGTGATATGTTTCAACAGATCAGTGATCTATTTTATTATTTCCAACGAATTACTTATCTATTGTAATAGGTTGGTTACATATTGCAATAGATAAACTACCTGGTACAATAGATTAGTGATCTATTTTAATGGTTTCCAATGATTTACTCATCCGTTGCAATGGTTAGTTATATGTTGCAACAGATAAAGTACCTAGTGCAACAAATTACTGATTTATTTTTATGATTTCCAACAGTTTACTCATCCGTTGTAAAAATTGGTTATATGTTGTATCAGATAAACTATTTGGTGCAATAGATTAGTGATATATTTTTACTATTTCTAATCGATTATTCATCCTTGCAACATGTTGGTTAAATGTTGCAACGGATAACCTTCTTGGTGCAACAAATGAGTGATCTATTTTTACTATTTCTAATGAATTAGTCATCCATTGTAATAAGTTGTTTATATATTACAATAGATAAACTACCTGGTGCAATAGATTAGTAATCAGTTTTTATGGTTTCCAATGGTTTGCTCATCCGTTGCAACAGTTGGTTATATGTTGCATCAGATAAACTACTCGATGCAGCAGATTAGTAATCTTTTTTACTATTTCTAATGGATTACTCATCCTTGCAACAGGTTGGTTATATGTTGCAACAAATAACCTTCCTGGTGCAGTAGATGAGTGATCTGTTTTTACTGTTTCCAATGGGTTACTCATCTGTTGCAATATGTTGATTATATATTACAATTGATAAACTACCTGGTACAATAGATTTGTGATCTATTTTATGGTTTCCAATGGATTACTTATCCGCTGGAACAGGTAGATTATATGCTGCAATAGATAAAAAACCTAGTGCAATAGATTTATGATATGTTTTATGGTTTCCAACAGATTACTCATTCGTTGCAGCAGGTTGTTATATGTTACAACAAATAAATTACTTGGTGCAACAGATTAGTGATCTATTTTTACTATTTTCAACAGATTACTCATCCTTGCAATAGGTTAGTTATATGTGTCAACAGATAACCTTCCTGGTGGAATAGATAAGTGATCTATTTTTACTATTTCCAACGGATTACTCATCCATTGCAACAGGTTGGTTATATGTTGCAACGTATAACCTACTTGGTGCAATAGATTAATGATTTTTTTCATGGTTTCCAACGATTTACTCATTTGTTGCAACAGTTGGTTATATGTTGCATCAGATAAAATACCTGATGCAACAGCTTAGTGATCTATTTTTATTATTTCTAACAGTTTACTCATCCATTGTAATAGTTCGGTTATATATTGCAACATATAACATACCTGGTGCAACAGATGTGTGGTCTATTGGAACTGTTATTTTATTGTTGTGCATGTTAGATTTACTGTTATCCTTTTTTTGTTGATGCTTAATCAATTATAATGTATTTTATGTTCCTGTTAATTTTAGATAATATGGTCCCCAAAAGAAAAAAAATCAAATCAAGTCCAAGTAAAGGAACAAGTTCAGCAGCTCGGCTACATCTACCACTCTATAAGCTTGCTTTACAAACGTTATCTCAATCAAAAGCAAAAGATAATGAACAAAGGGAGAAGAAATATTTCAAAAGAGATGATTCAAATAATAAAAAGCCTTTCGCTAAAGAGTTAGTCAAAACCTTCAGCATTGATCGTTATCCTGTGAGAATGCAGTGCGATGGTGCCACAAATTTAATGGGCAATTTTGTGGTTAAGTCAGCCATGTGAAAATCTCTCGACTCCTTCAGAAAAAAATACTTTGACAACAAAAATTGAATGCTTATTTTAGGGCATGCTACTTTGGACAGTATCTTAATTTGTCGAAGGACATCAATGCTCGTTTCTGGATGAAAATAGTATACAATCTTCTCAAGCGTAGGTTTAGGTATGAAAACAAAGGTAAGATGGATGAGATGTGGATAAATTACTGTGGCATACCTATTTGTTTTGGTTGGAAGGAGTTTACCATAGTTACTGGACTAAAATGTTATCCTCCTTCTCCTTCTCAAGTTATACCTACTCTAACCCCAGAAAGGAGCACCTCGCACTCTCAAAAAAGGCAAAGACAAGTTGAGTGATGGTGATGACGTGGTGTCTATTGTTGGTCCAATCTTCAAAAATGAAAATATGATAGAAGAGTTAAAAGGTAAAGGACTCTTAAAGAAGCACAAGAAATCATTGTTTTTGGTTTGGTTTGTGCATAGTATTCTTTGGGCGAGAGACATTAACAACAACATAAGCCTTAGTTTAATAAATCTCTCGGAGGATCTTGAGGCGTTTAACAGCTATTCTTGGGGTTATGAAATCTTTAAAATGCTGTCAATTATTTGTTGACTCTGTTAAATATTTCTCACCTCTGTCAATTATAACTTTTCATGGGCCTTCATGGTAAATATTTCTTTTATCATGATATGATTCATTTTTTTATTTAATAATGCTTTTGATTTATTGGTGTTATGTTATAGGCTTGGGCATTTGAATCCATTCTTTATTTGAGACGTGAACTACAAGGAAGAAGTTTTCTGTCCAAGAATCTTGAGATGGTTGTCAGCTTAAACTGATAAAAATGCAAAATTTTTTAATCGTTTCAATCCCCGAAGGAAGCAGTAAGTCCAATTCTAATCAAGTTTTTGTTTTAATTAATAATTTCATTAAATGATTTCATAATCATTCTAATATATGTACTGATTTATTTTAGATTTTCTATCCGTGTCTTGTTCCGACCAACCGAGAGTTGAAAATACCATTTTTTTTTACTTTACGTCCTGTGCAAACTTTATCTGACCCTTAGGTCATTAATGGAATAAATATGGAATTGTTTGGAGAAACAACCATCACAAGAAAAATAATTTTGGAGGGTGGACTTATTGCTATTGATGATGGTAGTGGTAGTGGTGCTGCTGTTGGGGCTAATGAGCATGATTATAATCACACTGGTTGTACAGATTTTTTCTTCAAATTTTGCCACATCTAGCGAATGTTCTGCATACAAATGTCAAGACTGCAAGGCAAAACATGATGGAGTTATTAATGCTATTAATGCACTAACTGCTTCTGTAAAGAAAATGACATCCAAGAGGGGTGTCATTCCATCAAAGAAGATTTCAAATCCATACACTCTACTATAGATTAAGGTTGCTAAGAGGAGAAGGAAAGATATTTCCAAGGCATCATCAAGCATCAAAAAAAGAAAAATTGCAATGCCTCTATCTTTGCCTTGCATCATTGTTCAATATGCAAGGGCCATAGGAGAGCAACATGAGCTGAAGAAGGTGAATGTACATCATCTGTTCCAACAAACAAATAAGCACATATCTGTTTCAACAGATGATACATTTGCTAAAAATTATCAAACAGGAAACTGCTATCTAATTTGTTACATCAAATGCGTTATCTGTTGCAACAGATGAGTCTTATATTGCAACAGATGAGTCTTATATTGAAACAGATGGATCATCTATTCAAAATTATATTAAGACTCATCTGTTATAATAGATGGACAATCTATTGTTTATCTATAATTTGCATTGACAATTCTGGCTTTCTAGGCGGATGTCATAGTAGAAGCTACTGCTGAAGAGCATAATATCACAGTTGATAATCCATCAACTGCTTTCAAAGAAGAATAAAAAGTAGAGCCTATCTGCTTGGGAGAACGGAAGAATTACCCATTTAAAGGGTTCAACATCTCAGACAAGACTAAAAAAAACTAACATAGTTGATCAATGACTATTCAGAATGGATTATCGATGGGCTGTTAAAGCATCATGCAGGCAGGTACATAGATCAATTTTAAAGATATTAGTTTATACAATTCTTGTTGTAAGAACATGACGTTAACACATATAAATCATCATGTAGAAAACAAAATAATGAACACTACAAAGTAAACAAATGGAGTCTTAGTTTTGATATATTCAACTTTGTTGTTGCACATCCCGAAATGAAGAATTGGTTCTATTTGATGTCACAGTCCCAAACTTGCTGAAATGATGAGGTTTAAATTCCATACATATTACTATTAATTAATACTTTATTTAATTGCATCTGCGTATTAATTTTTTATCACGTAATCCAAAATATTTGATAATATGTGCAGCACATCGATGCCATTTTTTACTACCTCCAAAAGAAGGCCAAGTTTCAAACACAAGAACAATACCAATACACGACAGATAATTGTTTGTACAAAGTTTACATCAATAATACCTACGATAGATATTATCAACAGCTGGAAGTTTTTAAAAATGAGGAATGCTTAATTAACATTATCAAAGGTTTTAGCATTCCAGCTGGCTTACCTTGGTATTTGGTCGACGAAGAGTACATCCTAATCAGTTGTGGTGATGAATTCTAGTGGGTGTTGGCTATCATCGCTCTAAAATAGAGGCGCATCCAAGTTTATGACTCAATGTCACGAAGGAGATGTTTTGGGCCATTTTCTAAGATACAAAAGTTGTCCAAAATATTGCCTACTTACTTTGATATGAGTGACTTTTTTGACCAAAAGGTTCATACTGATTGGTCGACTATTAAAGCTTATCGGGATAAAATAGGTAATCCATTTGATGTACAATATGTTGAAGGAATTTCTCAACAAACCATTGGTAGCCTATAAGTTTAAGTGTCATGATTTAGTTTCATTTCACAAATTTCACAATGCTTACATGAACTGCAAAAGCTCAGAAGCTGTACGCAAGCAACATTAAAGATCCAAGACGACCAAGTCGAATTCTGTAGCACTAGATGAACAACTACTTGTCCTTATTGATTAGATATTTATAGCTTGAGTCTGTCAATGTAATAGCCTATCCTCCTTGGTTTAACTTGTTGATTTATTTGTAGAGTAGATCATTTGTACCCATAATGATTTTTTTACATTTCATTTATTTGTTGAGTTATTACATGTAATTTTCGAAGGTTTCAATTTATTTTATACTGTCTATGAATATAATATAATCCTTAGTTTTGAAATGTTAATTGAAATAAAATACTAAATTTAAATATCGCAACAGATAATACATCTGCTACAACAGATGACATATTTTATCAAATAGATTTAGACTTATGTTGCAATATAAGATACAACATGTAGGTTATCTACTGGAAATTATATAACAGGTCTTCCAACTTTCTTAATTTGTTTCAACATATTACCTATCAGTTGTAACAGATAGATTATATGTTGTAACAGATTGTATATCTCTTACGACAGACAGACTGGGAAATATTTGCATAATGCAAGAGATGAGCACCCTATTCCAACAGATAATCAATATTTAACAATAGGTACTATATCTGTTACAACAGATATACTATCTTTTGCATTATAAAAATACAACTTTCACCAGACATACAAATTACTGTCACTACATGTAAAGTGAAGTGGCTTGAATAAAAAATTATTATCGTGGTCATCTCTGTCTTTGTAAATATTCTTCTTTAAACATAGGCTCCAACCATTTAGTTAGTTCATCTGCTGGATGATATATAATAGATCTTCCTACTTTCTTGATTTGTTCCAACAGCTTGCCTATCAGTTGCAACAGATAGATAATATGTTACAACAAATTGTATATCTGTTGCGACAGATAGACTGAGAAATATCTGTATAATACAATAGATGACCAAACTATTCCAACAGATAATTAATATGTTATAATAGATATTATATCTGTTACAATAGATATAAAATCTATTGCATTATAAAATTTTAACTTTCGCTAGACATAAAAATTATTGCTACTACATGTAAAGTGAAGTGGATTGAAATAAAAAATTATTATCATGTTCGCTTCTGTCTTTGTACATATTCTTCTTTATACAAGATATCCAACCATTTAGTTAGTACCTCATAAGTCCAGACCTCTTACTATTTCCAACAATAGCGTTGCACATACAGATCATTTCTGTGCCGGTCAGCAAACACTAGATGTATGCAGGCAAGTACGACTCGCACGCTGTATTGATTCTATATCTTTGGATCTGAGTGTTCTTATTTTGACCTTCAAAAACCCATGATTCCTTCCTCAATACTTTCACCGACAAATGATCTATTATCTTACTCTACGTCAATAACTTAGGTAATAACTTTATGAGTGGCTTCACGTGGGTTAAAAATGTGTCATCATTAAAGACTTGTAAGTTGCAGTCATAAAAATCAATCTTTCCTTCGTAGAGTAGTATCTTAACAATGATAAAATGTTTGACTTCTACATTCATAACCACAAGGATTCGTTTTGCCTTGGTCCAGCTCTTGCCGTGTGGATATGGCCTCTTTATCATGTCTTTATCCCTTTTGAATATAAAAACTAACTTATCAAATCTCAAAACATTAGGACCGGCCTGTCCACGGAGATCATCGTACCTATCCTTGAGATAATTATAGAAGTTGAGGTCCATTATCCTATTGGCAGCATTATAAGCATCTGGGTATAATAATTACCTGCCACTCATGAAGCAGATAATTTCACCAACATACTGTGGTATAAGAAGACAATTTTTAAATAGGTTGGTAATTGTAAAGAAGAAAAACATAGTGGAAAGAATTTGTTGCAGAGGGTTCTCTCAATTAGTTCATAGAATACCCAGCTAACGAAACTTACACAACATATGTGTATTATGTTGCAACAGAATAGCAAGCTATTGTAACAGATTACATATCTACTGCATATATTCTTCTTCATGGAGTAGATAGAAAGGCTAGGTTAGCAAAAGTAAACTTACATTGTCCTCATACCACTCACACATATTTGTCATATTTGTGAAGTCTTTGGCGGCAAATGAATGCATGGTATATTCTTTTTGAATCTTCATCTTATCATTCATGATTTCTTTTAGTTCCTTTTTTTCCTTATTTCCAAGTGCCGCGTATATGTCCACCTTTCCAGCAGCCCCTGAACTTCAACAACTCTTGGATCAAAAAGAGTTGCAATTTTTGCTATCTTCAGAATGGAGAGAATTTGTCTAATGTTTCTTTTCTTTCTCCTAACCGCCACTGTAGGAGTGTATGTCTCCCTCACCTTGTAGGATGGTATGACACCCCTCCTGGATTTAAACTCCTCGAAAGCTTCAGCAATAGCCTCTAGTTTTTAAAGGAGTTTATCCTCTCTGTCCTTACATACTTTGCATTTGCAATGAGAACATGAGGGTGAAGAGGGGTGAGAGGGACCACTGTAAGGGTGGGAGGGACTGGTGAGGTGAAAGAGAACTGTGTAAGGGGTATTTTCAAATGTATTTATTTTTTTCTAAGTACCAACATGCTTATAATCATGACTGGCAGCAGCAACAACATCAGGATGGCTGCCACCATCAACAACTCTACCAGCAACACCCCCGGAAGAATCACTCGAATCTGCTGCAGTAGGTTGGTCGTGAAGATCTTCAATATTAGGCTGACCTTACCTAACTGCTCTTCTTATGGATATTTCTCCAACAAATTTCTATTTTATTAACTCCACTGTTGGGTTTTCTTTTGTATCAACAAGACCTAGAGTAAGAAAAGAAGTCATCCCCAGCTCATCAATAGTAGGCACGATCCAAGGATGCACAACCTATAAAAAAAGATAGGAGGAATTTAAATTGTATAATAATAAACCAACTTATGCAACAGGTAATCTAGCTGCTACAACAACTGATCTGTATGCCATAATATATTGATAATACGTTGCATCAGATTAGCTATCTATTGAAAATTTTGCAAAATATGGGTAATCTGTTGAGTCGGGTTCAGAGAATCAGAGCAACAGATGATTAATCTGTTGTAAAATATGGATCGTCTGTAGTGAAAGATTACCCATCTGTTGTCCTAGTTGTAGTTGACGGGTAATCTGTTGCAACAAATGACCCATCTGTCGCAATAGATGGAATATCTATTTCAATATTTTTCTTTGAGATAAATTATTTTAGTTGAAAGAAGATGTACTGCATCATCTGGAGGTTTATATAGATCAACCTTCTACTCCTTAATATTTTTTTGCTTCCCTTTGTAGCCACCAACCACCTAAAGATCCTTGGATGAGAAACCTTATTCGGGTAATCCTTGAACTACTTTTGGAGGGGAGGAATGACTTCATATGCCCAAGCCTAAAAATGTAAACAGGAAGAAAGCAAAACAAGGTTATAATAACTATATTCATTATAAAGTAATGGATGAGTAAAAATAATGATTAATTTTACCATGAAAGCCCAAGGAAAGCCATATAATGTTATCGTCATTGTGGATAGCTTTGTCAGTAAATATTCGACAGTCAAGTAGTAGCTATCATATCCCTAGGAAAAATTAATAAATTTTCAAAATCATCAACAAGCGCCAACAAATCATTTTTTATGACTTTCTTGACATCTCTTTTCAATAAAATGGAATGGACAAACTAAATTAAGCATAATTTATCCCTGTAGTTCTTTGGTATGTCTTTATCCTCGAGATCTGCCATCAAATCCTCCGCTTTGTAGCTACATCCAACAATGCCCAACAACCCATCTTTTTTTCCTTTGATTTGTTGGACCCTTTGTGGGGTGTTTCCTTGATGAGAGGTTCTTATGGATGATCGCATCTCAAGTTTGTAACTATGACAAACTCTTTCAACCCAAAACAAACCGGCATGCCATAGTAGTTGATCCAGATTTTATCCATCTTCTTTTTGCTCTCCTTCAGATCTTTATCATCCTCTGTGTACTTGATCCTATACTTGAGAATACCATATACTATGCTCATTGGGAAACACAGAGTGCTGTCCTCAAGAAGCTCAAGAAAGTATGCAAAGCAACTCTTGTTAAAAAATTTGTCTATGTTTTCATTCTTCATAATACTCCCAAATTCATTAAAACGTTTCCCCAACTGACATTTAAGTACATAATCACCAGTTACTTTGTTAGGGTTATCCATCGGCATCGCAACTCAAAACCTGTCGATACTAATGGTTTTGATAGGATAATAGTGAGATTTCGATATTAATTCATGCCTCATTGGTGAGAAGGACTATCACTTTCCTTAGCTTTATTTTGCCCTGACTGAGATTGTTCGGAAAGTTTCTCCGAATCTATCTGTACTCTAGCCTTTTTTGTTGGGTGGTCAGAAGATGAACCACTTTTAGGTTCTTTTCTTTTGGGAGACATCTTTTAAATACAAACAATAGGAAAAAAATACATCGTATTTGATGTCTACAGAATTTAAAAAAAAGATAAGACAAATTTCACTAAATTATTCTACGACACATTAAAAAAAAATTCTCCAACGGGAGAACCCATCAGTTAGAACAGATGGAGAATCTGTTTGAAGACCTATTTAATATCTCCAAACAGATCTTTCACCTATTGCAACAGATGGACCACCAACACCACAACTAATGCCACCAAGACCATCGCTAATGCCACCAATACTAACACCAAGACCACCGACACCACCACCAAAAATACAAATACCGACACAATCAGCGACATCCACCAATAACACCATCCAATAATACCAGGACAGTCAACAAAATACTGAGATAAAAACTAGGGTTTTCTCAGACCTACACTCTTTAACCACATAACTAGACACTCCAGTCATAAACTTACTTGTACTACCCCGATTATCAACCACTAAGTCAGGAGCATACTTGGCCAACCGATTGAACTTTAGACAGTACTCCCTAACAGTCATATAGAGCCCTGTCGTAGGTTTATAAACTCTTCCACCTTTGCCTCCCTCATCTCCAAAGGGAAAAACTTATCCAGGAATGCATCCTGGAACTCTTTCCAAGTTGTAGGGACATCTCTCTCACCTCTACCTTTCCTCCTAGCAACAACCCCATCATAAGCAAGGTCTTTCAACCTATACGTAGCCACCTCCACACTATGTTCCTTAGATACATGCATCACCTAAGTAATCTTCTGCACCTCCTCTAAAAACAACCGTGGATCCTCATCAGACTTTGACCCATATAATTCCGGTGGATTCATCCGCATGAAGTCATGGATCCTGGCAGTAGCTGAATCAGCTCCCTGATGCTGTGGATTCGGGGATGGGTTGTCCTAAAAATTTGCAGTAATAGCTTGGGCCAGTGCCTAAAATTCAGCATGAGACACGTTTTTATTCAATGAGTCAGCGGGTTGAGGTTGTTGAACATCATTATTTCTTCTCGCTCGACGTGGAGGTATATTTCTAAAAGAGGAGAGAGCAAATCAATAGCAGAGAGAGACACTTTAAGTACGATATACTTCTGAAAGAAAGAATCAGACTTTTTCCTAAAACGACTTGTAGCCTTTTGCTCATAGATATGGTGCGCTACACACCGATGATCAAGACTCTACTTAACGCGGCTTGTCAGACTCCGTAGAAAACCTTAAAACCTTACACTCTAATACCAAGTTTGTAACGCCCCAAAAACCAATCCTAGAGCGTCAAAAAGTGCTTGAGGCTACGAGTATCCCCAAGCTAACCCTTTGAACCATTTTCATTCAGTTCAACACGAATCAACGGGGTTTCCATAAATAACCCTCAAATATCAACAGAGTAATCATCATCCAAGAATAGAATTTCAAAAAGATAACAAAACACAACTTATTAGTCAACTCCCAACATTTATACTAGTCTGACAAGCCTCTAAGAAAATCAATAAAACCAGCGAGCCATTGAGACATGCCTCAACTATCTCATACTCAATTATTAAATGTAAACAATTATGTGAAACCAACATCAGACATCACGTCCTCAGAACTTGAGGACTCACCACGACAGAGGATGTAGAACAACGTGCCCAAAGAATCACTGTCGAACCTGGAACTAAGCACCTGAACTTACATTCTGAGAAAATGCAGTCCACATTCGAAGATGTGGGTCAGTACCATGGAAAGGAACCAAGTATATGGGGGTGTATGTAGTTTTATAAATATTTATAAGAAATACGCAGGATGTATGAAAGACTCACATAGGCCGAAGAAAATCATCATAATCATGAGAGGATGAAATAAGTATAATAACACATGTGAGTCATCATATAATTTGTCAATCACTTTTAGTTCATCAAGAATATCAATTCTCATAATGTAAATATCATTTAAATCTTTCGAAAGAATAACTTTCACAATTCCACTTTCAAATCACTTCATCATTCACCATAGACACAAGGAAACACATACACACACTGGGAGATCCTATAACCGAAATAAACCATGTGAGCTACATGGAGTCCAACTACAACCCACGTTGGAGAGAGCTATCCTATCCTTTCCATCGGAGTAGGACTATCGATATCAAATCCACACAAACTAGTGATCACTATATAAATCAGCCTCAGGGCCACTCCTATGGGGGAACGTAGTTCTAGGAAAGTAAGGTCGCTTTATACATCCCACTTGGTGCTTAATATTTCTTCCCGACTTAGCTCAGATCATTTCAAAGACAATCCACAACAAAACAATTTCAGTAATATATAAATATACATCGGGAGCCATCATGCTTCCCATCTATCAAAATCAACCACGTTGTGGATTTATTTCACACTCGAGTTCAAAATAACTCCATTAAGACCAAAAGGTCAAATCATTCAAAATATCTCAAATATTCAACATCAACATGCTTATAACACACACTTTCTAAAAAAATACAATTTTCAATGGGGATTCATGACCCAAATATAAAAATCATGATAAATATCGTTCAAGATTCATGCTTTATATCTCCACACATGTAAATTCATCTTTCAAAATAATAAACATCAAGATTTCATAATCATCATCATAAGATATGGGTTCATGCTTCAAATTCATAAAAATCAAATAAAAATTATGCCTTTGTAAAGAAAGTTACTTTTGGGCACAAGAACGAAAGAGAGTTCTTGTTGAAAACCCCCACATACCTTGAATGATGAACTTTAGATCGATACTCATTTTTGAGATTCTAATCGTGCCTTTGAATGATGGTTCTTGGAGTTCTTGAACTAGGAACTTGGAATCTTGAATAAATTTACAGAATTATGGTGAACTTTGGAGGTTCTTGAAGTTGGATGTAGGAGGTTAGGGTTTTATTTTTGAGGGAATTTGATGAAATATAACATATAATGCTTCTAATAGGCTTTAATATGGGGTTTGGATGGATTTTGGGTGATGGGGAATGAGAAAAATACCCCTAAAAATCAAATAATTCTCGAATTTGTCCTTTGGTGGACTGTTTTGATAGTCTGAAGTAGATCAACCATAACGTTTTACTCCGATATCCAAATTGGCTGAAACCAATTTCATTAGAAAGAGGACTCGTAGATATTTCCGTTAATATATAGTAGATCACCCAGATCATTATGTACAAGGAGTTATGATTATTTAAAGTTGGAGCAAAAATACACCAGGCCTCAGTACTTTTTCCTTCATGTTTTACTGTTCACTACTATTCACGGTTCGATCGGAATGTTCATAACTCGTTGCTCGGGTGTCCATTTTGTATGATCCACATATCGTTGGAAATCTTATTCGATACTCTTTGTAATGGTGGGTCATGATCTAATACATTCCTCACAAAAAATTTATAATTCATTCTAGAAGATAGAACCCAACACGTTTACGTACAAAATTTCAACAAAAAATATCCCGGGGTATTATAGTTAAGCTCCCATCTAATGATTAATTCTATAACAAGATTGATCAACTTGAGGTAAACTCAGTATGAATATAATGATTTCCTAAGTTTGAGAGAATTAGGGAGTTCAACATCTAGGCAGGTTGAGAAACACTTAGATGGACTGTCGAAACTGATGATTTGGTGTTTCTCACAAGTCATGAGAACCCAATGCTACAGTTATTATTTAATAGGGATTAATAATCATAGTGCTAACAACCCTAGTTCCTCTCTATCACTGATTTGAACCATGGAAATTTTAGTTTTGAGCTCTGAAGCAAGTCGAAACTTTAATTATTGTTTGATTGATAAAACCCCCCATTTTATCTTTTCGCAACATTTGTTTAAATTCAACTTGTAGCTATAGTTTCAAATTAGTTTAATCACCACTCACATTGTTCCTCGTGGATTCAATCCTGACTCCAAAGTTGGGTAAATATATTAACAACGACTACTTTGCACTAAATTAACGTGTAAGTTGAGCGTTATCAGAAAACAATGGATACAAGAGAGAATGAAGTAGAAAATAACAACTATGTGGTCATAAATGGGAAGAAAATTGTTCTATTTTGAGAGGTTGAGCAATATGTTGAGTAGTTGTTGTCTGTATTATTGAGAGAGAAAGAGAGAGAAGAGCAAGAACTAGATATTTGAAATAAGAAAATTTCTTTCCCAAAAATGAATAATTTGTATGGGTTGATTTGTAATTTTGGAAAAGAATGACAAGTTTTGAAATTATTAATTTGGTCCAAATTGATATTAATTAATTTTTAAAATTTCTAAAGATATAGTTTTAAAATATTAAGTTAATGAGAACTCATTTCAACTCAGCGTGATCGATCAACGACTCGATTTGGGATGAACGCAATACCAACACCATTCAATTGCAACGACTCAATTGAATTTGTAGTGACCCTATAAACTCATTCATCTCTAGTTCCACCTAAATCAATTTAGGTACTATTAATCTTAAAATTAAGTTAATGAGAACTCATTTCAACTCAGAGTGATTGATCGATCACTCGAGTTGGGATGAACGCAATACCAAGACCATGCAATTGCAATGACTCAATTGAAATTTTAGTTGACCCTATTAGCTCATTCATCCCTAGTTCCACCTAAATCAATTTAGGTACTATTAATCTTAACATTAAGTTAATAAGAACCCATTTTAACTCAGAGTGATCGATCCACAACTCGGGTCGGGATAAATTCAATACCAACACCATGCAATTGCAACAACTAAATTAAAGTTGTTATTGACCCTATGAACTCATTGATCCCTAGTTCCACCTAAATAAATTTAGGTACTATTAATCTTAACATTAAGTTAATGAGAACTCATTTCAACTTAGCGTGATCGATCGATGACTCGGGTCGGGATGAACACAATGCCAACACCATGCAATTGCAACGACTCAATTGAAACTTTAGTTGACCCTATAAACTCATTCATTCATAGTTATACCAAAATCAATTTAGGTACTATTAATTTTAACATTAATTTAATGAGAAATCATTTCAACTCAGAGTGATCGATCGATGACTCGGGTCAGGATGAACGCAATACCAGTGCTATACAATTACAAAGACTCAATTGAAGTTGTTGTTGACCCTATGAACTCATTCATCCCTAGTTCCACCTAAATCAATTTAGGTACTATCTTAACATTAAGTTAGTGAGAACTCATTCATCCCTAGTTCCACCTAAATCAATTTAGGTACTAGCTTAATATTAAGTTAATAAGAATCATTTTAACTCAAAGTGATCGATCGATGACTCGAGTCGGAATAAACATAATACCAATACCATGCAATTGCAAAGACTCAATTGAAATTGTTATTGACTATATGAACTCATTCATTCATCCCTAATTCTACCTAAATCAATTACAATAAAATCTGTTGGAACAAACGGCTGAGCTATTAGGAATTTCTAACAGATATTTATATCTGTTACAATAGATGACATATCTGATTTAATTGTAAAATAGACATTTGAATCTATTGTAACAGATGACTGAGATGTTGGACATTTTTAAATAGGTATTGATATCTGTTGTAACAGATGATATATCTAATTTAATTATCAAATAAATATTTGCATCTATTGTCACAAATGATTGAGCTTGTGGGATATTTAAACAGATATTGATATCCGTTGTAACAATTGACATACCTAATTTAATTATTAAATGGACATTTGCATGTGCAAGCTATTGGAATTTTTAAACAGATATTTGTATTTGTTGTAACTGATGACTGTGTTGTTGAGATTTTTAAATAGATATTGCTATCTGTTGCAACAGATGACATATCTATTTGAAAATCTTTTTTCTTTTAATGTTAAAGCAAGCTTCTATCCGAGTAGATAAAGTAGTACTACAAAATAAGGAAAAAAATGAAGAGTTTCTCGGATAACTCAAAAATGAGTTCATTGAGTAGTTGATAACGCTCAATCTACAGCTCTCGTTTGAGTGTAAAACGGTCGTTAGCAAATATAGAACCCAACCTGGGTTGGGTGTCGATCCCAAGGGAATAGCTTGGCCAACAAGTAAGTAAAATTAATAGACTTTTGGTGCAAGTCTCGTAAGAAGGGGGGATTCTTGTTTGCAAGTAATGTAAATAAAGGCTGAAAATAATAAAGTAAAAAGAGAGATTGTTACGTTGGTTGTAAAAAATGAGAATTGAAGCATTGGGGGTATGTCCACCTTCTGAGGTATACGTCTCTATTGGCTCTGAGTGTGTAGAGTCTTGACATGCAATTGCTTATAGAGAATTGTAGTCGATGGTAAATCCAAGCGTCTCTCGACCTAAACAAGGACTATTTCACTTTAACTCTCTCGAGCTTAAAGCGTGTCTAACGGTACGAATTCTCCAAGAGGTTAGTCCAGTTACGACACTAGCTTTTTAATAGGAAAGGGTGTCCTACTACCTTGACATTATCTCTTTTCCAGACAAATAACCTTTCTCTCGAACAAGTTAAATGTTAGACTGGCGTATTCTTGCGTTTGCAACCGCAAAGAATGTAGATTAAGATGAAGAGAATAATGATATAAGCAATATACGTGTCTCGAACTCACAAACTCACAAACTCACAACAATAGATAGTAACTCATTCGGCTTCCATAACCCCAACAAAGAAGTTTAGTTACCCATGAATGCGAAGGAGATCACGATTGGCATTGTTATTATATCACAATGTTGAGTAATGGCGTGTGGATTAGGTGCTAGGCGTGTGGTGTGATTCCTTAGCAAGTAACGATTCTCTTGTTGTGGAATTTAAGAATAGAAGAGTAGATTAGAAGTGTTTGTAGTGGAAGATGAGAGGGATGGAAGAAAATTTATTGTTGAATTAAGTGGAGAATAGAAAGATAGAAGAATGCCTAAAAATCTCTAACATGATAGGGTATTTATAATACCCATATCCTACTTCTACTAAGCTAATGAAATAAATAACCAAATCCTACTAGACTAATGAAATCCTTAACCCAAATGTACTAGGTTAAGGTAACATTATCATAATCCAACTAGAATAATGAAATACATAACCTAATTGTACTAGGTTAATGTATATTTGTCAAAATCCAGCTTTGTGTCTGTAAGTCCCCAAAGTTTTCAGAATTGCTGTTTTAGCCCGGGACAGATTTTCCATGCAGCAGATTTGGTCCTTTAGGCGTCCAACTTCCTTCTCCTTCGTTCATGAGCTTTCTTTTGCGTCAAGTAAGCCATAAAATGCTGTATTTTGCATCATTTATACCTGAAACTTTCCTAATCATGTTCGTTAGCTCATTTACAGGAAAAAGGACTAAAAGTGCATGAAATAGATAATTTGTTCTCAAAACTAGGCTAAAATATGGGCAAAATATATTCATATAGGCGTGTAAATTCGCCTATCATCAACGCCTCACACTTAGAGCTTTGTTCGTCCTCGAACAACATATCATGTCCTTCTAAACATCAACTTAGGGTTTTTACAGCAACAACACAAAACATTTATCAAGACAAGCATAACAATTATCAACAAAGAGTAGCTTTCCGATTATAAGTAGAAATAGTTTAACCTCTAGCATAGACTCGTGATGGTGATCAACTCGCATGCAAACGTTAAGGTGCATAGAATCATATACAACTATCCAAAACTCATCAACCATGTGTGTCTCACAATATAGTACCCATAATCACTCACAAATATAGCATATTTTTCAAACATGGGTATCAACATATCCTTGCTCTCACTCTCACAAAGAATTCATATGTAGCAACTGATGACCATAGGCTTGCCCTTAATGTAGTACTCTACTAAATGTCGGAATGCTAAGATTAGGATCAAATAGGTCTTTTGATGGTTGTAATGTAGGCTAAGGGACGGGTAGGACTATTTTGGCCAAGAATAGTGACTAGGTTCCTAAGTGCTTTAATACATCACATTGTATCATTGACACTTTTTTCTTTCAACCTTTCTTCTTTCTATTATTCTACCACCCTTGTTCTCCTCTTTTCAATTTTAAGCATAACTCACTTTTCAGCTTTCTTTTCCTTTTTTCTTTTCACAACATACCTCTTATGATAGCATTTTATTTTTCATAACACATTCAAGCACCTTTTGCAATTTAATGCATCATTCTTACCCAATTTCCTCTTATTTTTGTCATATGACTTTTTCACTTTAAAGCACTTAGGAATTTGGATCAAATTGTGGTCTTGAAAGAAATGGATTAGGCTTACATACAAGGTTGTCAAAGAAATAGGCTAAAGGCTCAAAAGGGTTTAACTAGGATGATATCAATGGGTAGGTAAAACTGAAGGTAAACATGTATAGGTTGCCAAAAAAATGCCTAAATCATATCCTAAACTTACATTCCTTATTTTCGCTTTGCATACATACCAGACAAGTTCTAGCATTAGCCACAAACATAGAATATACGATTAATCTCACACACACAAGGCACATGGTCGACTTGATTGGAAGTAATATAGACTCTCGACCCAACAAGTGAAGGAATTGAATCACATAATATCACATAATGAGTCAAAACTAGAGCCTAAGCGTCTCAATAGTCACAATTGTAGCACATACTCTTGTTTCAATCTTATGCTGCCTATCAAAATAATTTCATGCGGAGCTAGAAAAAATTTGACTCCTAAAAAAACTTAAAAAAAACGTCAAATGAAAAAAACAAGAAAAAAAAACGGACTCAAAAAAAAACAAAGTAAACAAACAAACATACAAACATAGGTGCAAATAGAGAAGTATAGCATGCAATACCGCCACCCCACACTTAAACGGGACACTGCCCTCAGTGGAAAATAAATTTGGAGAACCTGGTTAGTCGGACCCTTCATCAATGTCGGGGGTCATACCCCCTTCGTCTGAATCATCATACGAGTCATCGTCAGAGTTCTCCTCCTCGTCGGAATCAGGCAAGCGTCTATCATCATCAGTCTTCACATCATCGTCTAGAGGTTCCTCAAAGTATACGCCCACTCCACACATCTCCCGTGCATGCATGTTCATTGGGTAGTCGTGGTCCAGCTGTTGGAGCTCTTCAGCAGTTGGAATACGTCCACCACTCATCATAGTGAATCGTGTCATGCCATAGAGATGACGGAAGAAACTCTCATCACGAGCATGTCTCTCCGCAGTAGTAAGGTTGACTCCATGAGTTGTTTCAGCATCTTTGACCTTGGTGAGGTCAACCTTCTTTGGGTTATGTGGGAGTTTGTGGTCAGCGGGTTCCTCTTAGATATCCTCCTTCCGCAACATTGCTGTCAACAAATTGCCAAATGTGAAATAGGACCTTTTGTGGAGTCTGGCCTTCCTCATGGTAGATCGAATGATTGCCCCAAAGTTTACAGGGACATTCGTCATCAAAGCATAGACCAAACACACTCTATCTCTCGATATCTTGGTGTATTGAGTCCCAGGAATAAGACATGAGTTGACAATGCGCATCCAGATTCTTGCTTCCCTATTTAGTGGAGCATAGGGGAAGGTGTTGTGTCGGCCTGTTTTATTATGTCTGCCCCACCTTGCCATTGATCTACTTCCACAAAGCGTGTGTCGTATCGCTCTATAAGGAGTCCTGCTGTACAACTCTTTGAATGGTGCTGTGTCGACCGAAGGTAAGCCAAGAAAAGAGTTGATCCAATCCGCGGTGAGCTGTAACACTTGGCCCCGAATTTTGACTTCATTGCCTATTGTGTTCGGCGACCAGTTGGCATAAAACTCTCTTGTCAAGTCAAGATTACACTCTCCCATGTCGCGGAAGATGAAATCCAGCTTCAAAGCCATTATTTTTGCCAACATTCGGGCTCCTTCTTCGCTAAGGTCTCCTTGTTGATCAAGTCGACGTGCACATACTTTCTTTCTTTGTTGCTGCTGTACCATGCTTTGGCTTCTTCCTCAAGAACCCATTTTATTCCGAACATTCTGCATGGTAGGTGTGCTGAGGATGATTCTCCTTGGTCTTTTCGACTTCTCTTCTTGCCTTTTTGGGAAATGGTAGCCTTCTCCTTGCCTTGCCTTGCTTTAGGTTCCATTGTACCTGAGACTAGAAATAATGTTAGCTGCATCGCAATCTCACTTGATACAGTCTGTATGCAAGCACTAGGGGTACCACCCCACACATAATTTTGTTACACAAATCAGTGAGGTGAAAGTATTCGATTTACTCAGATTTCGTCGACATACGTGTTAGGATTGTATTCCGACAAGAAAATCAGCATTGCATCACTTATTTGCAGCCATTGGACTACTTTCATGGTAGATATATCAAAACTACGACATAGGGGTTACCACATGGAATCGTTATTCTTACAACAAGCACAACCTCCTAAGTCGATAGGCACTATAATCTTATCCCGATGGCCGGGATAGTCTAACATGTAAGCATCCAAACAACAATTTTAAGCAATATTCATAGCCATATCAATTCCACAAATATCATAACAATGCTCTTGAAACCAAATTCAAGTCGGAAACAAGTCAAGAATTCCCTACGTTCATGTTCACTCACATGATTTTGCAACAACAATCCAAACACATAAACATCACCAACAATCTTATATGATTTAGCAATTCATAATAAACATGGAAACGTAGTACTTACGATAAATAAATGAAGTATAAGAGAGTACTTACTTTCTTGAAACTTATGGATAAGGTTTTGTGAATTGGAGTAGCAAAAGAAGAAAATTTTGAGAGGATTTGGAAGGTTATGCGGTGCCCTTAGGGTATTTTCTAATGTGGTTGTGTTATAAAACTAAGTCCCCTTTATATAGTAAGAGTATGGGTCGGGTTATGACCCATTTACAATCGGATTTGGAGACAAAAACACCAGATATGCGACGCATAAAACTCGGCATATCAATGACATATGCGGCGCATTGTCTATGGCATAATGGGACATATGCGCCGCATAGTCTATGGCATTTGTAGACATATGCGCCACATAGTCTATGACATATGAGATACTGACACCAAATGCCATAGAATAGACGGCGCATAGTCAAAAGCATACCTAGGAATAGGCGGCGCATAGTGTATAGCACACTAGATTCCGAGACCATAGGCTATAGGATAGGTCGTGCATCGTTCGTGGCCTAGTTTTACCAAGGCCTAGCCTTCCTCGAAGCCTATTTTGACGTGGGAAAGGCTCAATACATAGCCTTATGCATCACCGTTCCTAACTTACCAACTTTACCATACAATGCGTCCAAATCATCAATTGAAATCGATCTCCTCATTGAATACTTTTTGCACCTATATTTGCTCAAAATAAATGAAAACGATTAGTACGATGGGTTGCCTCCCACCAAGCGCCTTAGTTTTGGTCGTGGCACGACTCTTATTTTTGGATTTTCATTAATCAAAAACAAAACAAGTACTAAAAGAAAAACAATAAAATGATAAAACGATAAAACGATAAAACGATTAAACGATTGGTTGCCTCCCATCTAGCGCCTTATTTATTGTCATGGCTCGACGTAGTAATCTCGAGTACTTAGACTTCATCGAGATAAGTGATGGCCATGTCATTCATCGAGTCAAGAGGACTGATATATGGCTTAACACGTTGGCCATTCACTTTGAAGACAACACCCTTATTACCTTCCAATTCGACTACTCCAGACGAGTAGACTTGGATAACCTTAAATGGACCAGACCACTTCGATCTTAACTTACCTGGGAAGATCTTGAATCTGGAGTTAAAGAGTAGTACCATGTCACTCTTTTGGAAGTTTCGTCGAACAATCCGCTGATCATGATACCTCTTTATCCGCTCCTTGTATAAATCTGATCTTTCATATGCATGGAGATGGAATTCATCTAGTTCATTCAGCTGCTCCAACCTCAGATTCTTCACATCATCCCAATTCAAGTTCAATTGCTTCAATGCCCACAATGCCTTATGCTCGAGTTCAATGGGTAGATGACAAGCCTTCCCATAAACTAGCTGATAAGGTGACATACCAATGGGTGTCTTGAATGCAGTCCTATACGCCCATAGTGCATTATCTAGCTTTCGAGACCAATCCTTCCTATTTGCATTAACCGTCTTGGAAAGGATTTGCTTGATATCACGATTGGAAACCTCAACTTGTCCACTAGTTTGGGGATGATAAGGCGTAGCTACCTTGTGTTGCTTGACACCATACTTGGCCAATACAGATTTGAATAACTTGTTGTAAAAGTGAGATCCTCCATCACTTATGATAGTACGCGGTACTCCAAAGCGAGAGAAGATATTCTTCTTTAAGAACGCTACAACACGCTTTCCTTCATTGTCGGCCAATGCTACAGCTTCAACCCATTTCGAAACATAATCCACAGCAACCAAGATGTACTTCATTCCAAACGAATTCACGAATGGTCCCATGAAATCAATACCCCACACATCAAAGAGTTCTACCTGAAGAATTTTGGACATGGGCATTTCATGGTGTTTTGAAATAGCACCTTGCCGTTGGCATTGGTCACACCTCCTCACATAGTCATATGCATCTCTGAATATCGACGGCCAATAATATCCACTTTGCAATACTTTTCTTGCCGTTCGATTGCCTGCATGATGTCCTCCAACTTGCGAAGTGTGGCATGCTTCCAATATAGTAGGCACTTCTTCATGGGATATACATCGTCGAATGATACCATCAGCGCATCTTTGAAACAAATAAGGCTCATCCCAATAGTAGTGCTAAACGTCATGCCTAAACTTCCTCCTTTGATGGTAAGATAAATTGGAAGGTAGCACATTACTCACCACGAAATTTGCAAAGTCGTCATACCATGGTAATTTCCCCATTGTTGTCACTAATATCTCCTCGTCGGGGAATGCATCATCAATCTAAATTTCAGGTTGCGCCACATGCTCATTCTCAAGTCGAGATAGGTGATCATCCACTTGGTTCTCGCAACCTCTTCTATCTTTGACCTCAAAATTGAACTCTTGCAGCAGCAACACCCATCGAATCAACCTTGGTTTTGCATCCTTCTTCTTTATTAGATACCTAAGAGCTGCATGGTCTGTATGAACGATCACCTTAGTACCCAATAGATAGGCACGAAACGTCTCAAACGCATACACAACCGCTAGGAGCTCTTGTTCAGTAACAGTGTAGTTCCTTTGGGCTTCATTTAGGACCTTACTTGCATAGTAGATAGGATAAAATAATTTCTCCTTTCTCTGTCCAAGAACAGCACCAACGGCTACACCGCTAGTATCACACATGACTTCGAACGGGAGCTTCAAATCTGGTGCTACCATGATAGGGTCTTCAATGAGTTTTCCTTTAAGACATTCGAATGCCTTTAAGCAATCGTCATTAAAGTCAAAATTCGCATCTTTCTCCAATAGTTTGCACAATGGACTAGAAATTTTGGAGAAGTCTTTGATGAATCTACGATAGAAACCAGCATGG
Source organism: Capsicum baccatum var. pendulum (assembly GCA_030864225.1). Classification (NCBI taxonomy): domain Eukaryota; kingdom Viridiplantae; phylum Streptophyta; class Magnoliopsida; order Solanales; family Solanaceae; genus Capsicum; species Capsicum baccatum. The sequence goes on from CM061551.1 coordinate 94,008,464, forward strand.
CCAAGAAAACTACGAACTCCCTTTACCGAAATTAGAGGCGGCAGCTTCTCAATTACCTCTATTTTTGCTCGATCAACCTCTATTCCTCTTTCGAAGATCTTGTGCCCAAGAATGATTCCTTTTTTTACCATGAAGTGGGACTTCTCCCAGTTCAGCACAATGTTGAACTCTACACATCTTTGCAATGCCATGCTCAAGTTTGCCAAACACGCTTCAAAAAACTCACCAACAACTGAAAAGTCGTCCATGAATACCTCCAAAGTGTCTTCAACCATATCAGAGAGAATAGACATCATACAACGTTGAAAGGTGGCTGGTACGTTACATAACCCGAATGGCATACGTTTGAAGGCAAACGTACCATATGGGCATGTAAACGTTGTCTTCTCTTGGTCCTCGGGAGCAATACAAATCTAATTATAACTTGAATAACCATCCAAGAAGCAAAACCATACTTTCCCCGCTAATCGATCTAGCGTTTGGTCCATAAATGTCATGGGGAAGTGATCCTTGAGCGTCCAAGAATTCAGCTTGCGGTAGTCCATGCATACTCTCCATCCAGTAACGGGCCTGAGTGGAATAAGCTCATTCTTCGCATTCGCGACCACCGTCATGCTTCCTTTCTTGGGAACACATTGTACAGGACTTACCCATGTACTATCAGAGATAGGATATACAACTCTTGCATCTAACCACTTGATAATCTCCTTCTTCACCACTTCTTGCATTGGTGGGTTTAAATGCCTTTGATGTTCAATGGTGGGTGTGCACTTTTCTTGAAGCTGAATTTTATGTGTGCAAATCCCAGGTGGAATACCAATAATATCCGCAATGGTCCATCCAATAGCTCTAATATACTTGCGTAAGATTGCAATAAGAGCTGCAACTTGTTGTTCACCCAAATCGGCTGCCATTATGACTGGAAGAGTGTTTCCGCTTCCTAAGAATGCGTACTTCAAATGGCTTGGTAGCTCCTTCAACTCTAACGTGGGTGGTTCTTCAATAGATGGCTTAGCTGGTGGTGTGGATCGATTCTTGAGATTAAGATCCAGCTTCTTGGGAGTATAGCGATATGTCCCTAATCCCAATAGAGCACAAATATCTTCTTCAGAAATTTCAGCATCCTCATTCTCTCCTTTCATGAGAAAAACCTCCAAAGGATCATCAAGAATTTTCTCTTCTGCAAGTAACTCCTTCCCATCCTCAAAGAAAACATCAGCCACGGAAAATACACTCAGATCTTTGGGTTGCTTCATTGATTTGCAAACATTAAAACGAACCACTTCGTCATTGATTCGGAATGAGAGCTCATTAGCTCTCGAATCTATGAGCACACTTCCCGTGGCAAGGAAAGGGCGTCCCAAGATTATGGGAACCTCTGAATCTGCTTCACAATCCAAGATGACAAAGTATGGTGGAAAGATAAATAAGGAAACCTTTACCAACCCATCGCATAGAATACCAACCGGTCGTTTTACCGACCTATCCGCCATAACAAGCCTCATATTAGTTGGTGTAGGATCTCCTAACCCCAACTTCCTGTAGATTGATAATGGCATCAAGTTGATGCTGGCTCCTAAGTCACACAATGCTTTGGCAAAGTTCAAAGATCCGACGGTGCAAGGAATAGTGAAAGCTCCAGGGTCGGCCTTCTTCTGAACTATCGATCGGGTAGCAATTGCACTACAATGATGCACATCATCCTTCAGATCATAACTTGCTGCCCTCTTCTTAGTCAAAAGATCTTTCATAAACTTTGCATACCCAGGCATTTGTTCAAGTGCCTCTACCAATGGAACATTAATGGTCAGCTGCTTCAACATAGCCTTAAATTTGCTGAACTTAGTGTCATCGGCCACCTTCTTCAATCTTTGGGGAATAGGTGGTGGTGGGTATGGAAGTGTTCTCTCCCTGGATTTCTTCTCCTCTTGCTTCCATTTTTCCATTTTTTCAGGCTGCACGTCACTAGGTATAGCTTTCTTGACGTTAGAAGTAGTGGTTGCGGCGTCTTCTCCTTTTGTAACGTCACTAGGTGTAACGTCCATGTACGCAACTTCGTCAATCACTTGCTTGCCTTTTGCTGAAGTTTCCAGCACCTTACCACTTCTGGTAGTGATGGCCATGCATGACCCATCATTCCTTGGGTTTTGCACAGTATCGCTCGGTAAGGTGCCAACCTTTCTTTGATTGAATGCTGCTGAAAGTTGGCTCAATTGCTGCTCTATTTGCTTGATAGAAGTGGAATGAGAATCAACTAATTGCTTCATAGAGGACAAATCATCAATCACCTCCTTAACTCCTGCGCTCGTTGCTTCCACTCCTTTCAATAACTTAGCCATCATATCTTCCATACTTCCAGAATTAGATGAGGTGGTATCACGTCTACCAGGGGGAACGTACTAACCACTCTTTTCATTGTTTTTCTTCCAACTAACTTGGTCTTTACTTCCAGATTTATCATAATAGTTCCGACCTTGGTTTCCTTGGGCATTCCCACGGAAACCCCCCTGATTGTGCAAGTAGTTGGCCTCCTCTTCAGACTCAGATTCGTCTCTTCCTTTTAGCACCACAACTTTTACTTTTTCAGTCTTCCCTGATAATAAATGCTTTGTTAGAAGATCCATTTGTGTTTTCATGTGCGCCATGTCTTGATGACGTTCTTCTTCTCTTCTTCTTTGGTTTGCAGACATGCCAATAGATAAAGTGGGGCTTGCTACCTCAGAATCCCTGGTATGCCAAGATCTACTTTGCTTTGTCATGCTATCTAGCATATTGCTTGCTTGACCAAAGGTGAGGTCCATGAAAGAACCTCCAGCTGCGTTATCCACCACTGGTTTAGTTACTGAATTCAAGGCTCTATACAATATCTCCATGAGGTGAACATTAGTCATGTGATGGTTTGGGAATCTCGCTAGCTTTGTCTTGAACCTCTCCCATGTTTGGTGAAGAGCTTCAGAGGGAAGCTGACGAAAGTTGCTGATTTCATCTCTCAATTGAGCCCTTTTGGATGGCGGAAAGAATCTTTCTAGGAAAGCGTCTCTCAATTGCCTCCAATTTGTAATAAAATCAGGAGTCAGCCCATTCAACCATAGTGTTGCCTCCCCAGACAGAGACAATGGAAATAGACGTAATCGAATAGCATTCTGACCAACACCAGGATTGTCAAAAGACTTGCATGTAGAAATAAAGTTGATGAGATGCATATTCGGATCATCGCCTGCTAGTCCCCCAAATAATCCCTTGAGTTGCAATAACTGAATCATGGTGCTAGTGATGTTGAACTTGGCTCCGGGCACTAATGGTGGTGGAATTATAGCTCCAGTGGCTCCGGCACCATCAAGATCATCATCATCATTGTCGAAAGCTGGCTGCAAAGGTTGGCGATCATATCTATACCGAGCTTGTCGACCTCTTCTGTTGGCAGGTGTTACAGTTTCAGCGACATGCCTTGGGTTTATCAACTCGTCGTCACCTAAATCCTCATCGTCAGGGTTTGTTGCTCACCCAGGATTATCAATGTTTTGTTGTTGGACTTGAGCAGCGGCAAGAGCAGCTAATCTCGCCTGCTCGTGTTGAGCAGCCATCCTGTCGATTTCAGCTTGTGCTTCCATTCTTCTAATTCGTTGCGGTTCCGGATTGATTGGTAGTAACGGTTGACCAGAACTTCTAGTATGGGTCATGCACTAAAGTAAAAACCTGCAAGAAACAAAAACAAAAACTAAACGTAAAAGTACGAGAATCTTTGACCAAAGGGTCTAGTAATTATCACGAACTTGATTGACACTCGTATTCCCTGGCAACGGCGCCAATTTTTGATAACGCTCAATCTACAGCTCTCGTTTGAGTGTAAAGCGGTCGTTAGCAAATATAGAACCCAACCTGGGTTGGGTGTCGATCCCACAGGGAATAGCTTGGCCAACAAGTAAGTAAAATTAATAGACTTTTGGTGCAAGTCTCATAAGAAACGGGGATTCTTGTTTGCAAATAATGTAAATAAAGGCTGAAAATAATAAAGTAAAAAGAGAGATTGTTACGTTAGTTGTAAACAATGAGAATTGAAGTATTGGGGGTATGTCCACCTTCTGAGGTATACGTCTCTATTGGCTCTGAGTGTGTAGAGTCTTGACATGCAATTGCTTATAGAGAATTATAGTCGATGGTAAATCCAAGCGTCTCTCGACCTAAACAAGGACTATTTCACTTTAACTCTCTCGAGCTTAAAGCGTGTCTAACGGTACGAATTCTCCAAGAGGTTAGTCCAGTTACGGCACTAGCTTTTTAATAGGAAAGGGTGTCCTACTACCTTGACATTATCTCTTTTCCAGACAAATAACCTTTCTCTCGAACAAGTTAAATGTTAGACTGGCGTATTCTTGCGTTTGCAACCGCAAAGAATGTAGATTAAGATGAAGAGAATAATGATATAAGCAATATACGTGTCTCGAACTCACAAACTCACAAACTCACAACAATAGATAGTAACTCATTCGGCTTCCATAACCCCAACAAAGAAGTTTAGTTACCCATGAATGCGAAGGAGATCACGATTGGCATTGTTATTATATCACAATGTTGAGTAATGGCGTGTGGATTAGGTGCTAGGCGTGTGGTGTGATTCCTTAGCAAGTAACGATTCTCTTGTTGTGGAATTTAAGAATAGAAGAGTAGATTAGAAGTGTTTGTAGTGGAAGATGAGAGGGATGGAAGAAAATTTATTGTTGAATTAAGTGGAGAATAGAAAGATAGAAGAATGCCTAAAAATCTCTAACATGATAGGGTATTTATAATACCCATATCCTACTTCTACTAAGCTAATGAAATAAATAACCAAATCCTACTAGACTAATGAAATCCTTAACCCAAATGTACTAGGTTAAGGTAACATTATCATAATCCAACTAGAATAATGAAATACATAACCTAATTGTACTAGGTTAATGTATATTTGTCAAAATCCAGCTTTGTGTCTGTAAGTCCCCAAAGTCTTCAGAATTGCTGTTTTAGCCCGGGACAGATTTTCCATGCAGCAGATTTGGTCCTTTAGGCGTCCAACTTCCTTCTCCTTCGTTCATGAGCTTTCTTTTGCGTCAAGTAAGCCATAAAATGCTGTATTTTGCATCATTTATACCTGAAACTTTCCTAATCATGTTCGTTAGCTCATTTACAGGAAAAAGGACTAAAAGTGCATGAAATAGACAATTTGTTCTCAAAACTAGGCTAAAATATGGGCAAAATATATTGATATAGGCGTGTAAATTCGCCTATCATCAGTAGTCTTATTTTGTTTTTAATGTCACTAGTCTTCCTCATGCCCCTCAAATTATTAATGAATATTAATGATATTAATTAATGAATATTGAAACCCACGACTACATACATAATACATCTAGAATTATCTTATCTCTCCTTTAACTTTATCCCTAAATTTATTTTATTTGTCTCTCATCTTTTTCTTTCTCCCCTCTTTAGGATTAGCACAACTTTTTTCTCTCTTTTCTCTTCTCTTTCCCATAAATATCCTTTCGGATCTAAACCGATACATATCTTTCCTCGATTGAAATTACTATTTTGATCCCCTTTTGACATTAAGGTATAGTTCACTATTGCTCTTTCATTCTCGTCTTGTTTTTTACAAGTTATTTACATCTATTTTCTCATTTAATTACCATTTACCAATATCATATTTATTTTAAAAATTTGAAGGAACTTTTAACTTTTAAGTGTTGAATAAACAAACCGAGATTTTTTATTACAATATGCAAAAAAATTCATCTGTTGGGAGAAGTTTAAAAGCCTTGTTGGTAGTATCAATTTTTTGTATGTATTTTGTTTATTTCATAGCTTTTTATGCTATTATTGATATTATTGGTGGGGTTAGTGTTGTTGGACTTGTGGTGTGGTGTTGTTGATGGTGTTGGAACAAAGGATGTTGCTACTTTGTTGTTGTTGTTTTGGATTTGTTATTGATACTGGTGGAATATGAATATGGTATTGATACCCTGTTAAGATTAAATGTCAGTTGTTGCTCATGTTTATATGTTAAGCGTTGTGAAGGGATCTAGTTTTGGTGTCATTATAAAGAGATTCAATAGCGATTGGACTAACTTTATGGTGTATTGGACTTGAAGAAGTGATTCGAAGGTTAGCAATGCATATAACAGGAATGAAAAACTAATATAGTTATTTCCCTAACCCAAATTTATATGGTTGGGTTGCTCAGGGTGATGATTATATGCCAGAAGGTGCGGTAGGAGAATACCTTCGAGCAAAATAGGTGGTTGATGAAAGACTATATCATTTGAGAGCTAATTGAAGAGGATACATAGGGTAGAAAGTAACTTCTAGAGAATCTGGCCGATAAAATTATCTTAAAATATGGGAAATCTGTATCAAGTGCAAATATGAAATTATATACAATAATGAAAAATCCATCTGTTGTTTCTTTAAGAGAAAAATAGTGCAGATGGATATTTTTCTAGGGAGCTTCGACTAGGTAGCGTGGTTGGAATTATCATCTAGATAGAAAATAACAGAAGACTAAGAAAGCAGCCTTACAGGCATCGATGGTTGAAATGATGTACAATAAGTCTAGAAAACTTCCACAAATAGTAACTGCAGTAAAAGTAAGGAATCTAAGAAAGGAGGCAATTTTTGAATTTTAAAGTGCATCCCATGCCTTCTTGTTTGTGGTTTCGATTAGGTCTATTGATGTTGACCAGATTGGAACCATAAATAAGATTGAAAGGCAAATTGAGTTTCATTACTTCCTTAGCAATATGGATTAATTGATTATGTTTTCTTGCCTTAGCATGCTTTCAACATTTCTTGGAGAAGATCAGAGGCTTGCTGTAGAATGTGAATCCCGATAATTTTCAAGGTTGCATCCAGCTTGCCGATTTGGTATCCAAGCTTGTCATTGCCTTTTTTGAAGTTGGTATAGAGTTCCCGATCTCTTGTGAGCTCGATCAGAAACACCACCTTCAAAGTTATGACATTTAAGAAGGCCTTTAGAACACTTTCTTTAGAAGCCTTAAAGGAAACATGTATGATTGCTGTGTATGTTTTTAGGTCAAAATGTGTTGATGCATACTTAAGATGTAGTCCCAACCGTTGAACAACTCACTTTTATTGAGCGTTGCTCAATGCATCTTGCTTAACCAACCTTCAATGAATTTGATAAATTAATAAGCAAGGAGTTACGTAATGTTTAATCTAAACTGACTCTACCAAGTCTGTAAAACATTGTGTAACTCCAGGATCATTACCCTATCAAAAGAATTTGCCCGAGTTAGTGCACAAATCAAACGAGCTCAATATCTCAACCTTTATGCTGATCGTTTTTCTCCAATATAGATAACAAGATATCCGTTATGCAAAAGTCTACACCATAGACAGAAATGCTTGCCAGGGAGCAAGTCTTCAGAAGGCATCAATAGTAATCTCTCAATATCAAGTGATATTGAGAGATTCCTAGTCATGCCTTCCTAAGACTTTCACTACAACAAGAATTTCTGCTGATTATAAGATATCCGCCATGCAAAAGTCTACACTGTCAGCAAAAATTCTTGCCAGATAAAAAGTCTTAAAAAGACATTATTAATAATCTCCCAACATCAAGGAAGTCTTGTACGAAAGTCTTCAGAAGACTTTCAAAAATAAGAAAGTTTTTAGCAATGACTACACATAATTATCATCAACAACCTCACAAGATTCACTCTTAGTTTATCTTTGTTTGGTTTGTTAAATAAATAATATGCGAATGCAAATGAAAATATTTTTGCCTTTTCTTTTGAACTAGGAGTGAATCTGGTGAGGTTGTTGATACCGTAATTATGTGTAGTCATTACTGAAAACTTCCTTATTTTTGAATGTCTTCTAAAGACTTTCATACATGACTTCCTTAATGTTGAGAGATTAATAATAATGCCTTATGAAGACTTTCACTCTGGCAAGAATTTCTGCTGACAGTGTAGACTTTTGCATGGCGGATATCTTGTCATCAACAAAAATTCTTGCCATAGCAAAAGTCTTGGGAAGGCATGACTAGGAATCTATCAATATCACTTGATATTGAGAGATTATTGTTGTTGCCTTTTGAAGACTTGCGCCCTTGCAAGAATTTTTGGCTACGGTGTAGACTTTTGCATGGTAGATATCTTGTCATCTATATTGGAGAAAAGAGATCAGCAGAAAAGCTGACAGATTGAGCACATTTAATTTGTCCACTAACACGAGTAAAGTTTTTTGATAGGGTAATGAGCCTGAAGTTATGTAACATTTGATAGGCTTGGTAGAGTCTGTTTAGATCAAACGTTACGTAACTCCTTGATTTTTAATTTATCAAATCCTTTGAATGTTGGTTGAGCAAGCTGCATTGATCAACGCTCGATAAAAGTAAACTATTCAATGGTTGGCCCACATCTTGAGTGTGCATCAACACATTTTGACCTAAAATAAGCACATCAACCCTCCATGTAACCTTTAAGGCTTCTAAAGAAAGTTTTCTGACGTCCTTCTTCAATGTAACAACTTTAAAGGTAGTGTTCCTTATCGATCTCACAAAAGACCAGGAACTCTTTACTAACTTTAAAGAAAATAACGACAAGCTTGGATACCAAATCGATAACCTGGAGGCAAGCTTGAAAATTATTGGGATTCACATACTATAACAATCCTCTGATCTTATCCAAGAAATGTTGAAATCATGATAAGGCAAGAAAACAATATCAGTTAATCCATATTGCTAAGGAAGTAATGATACTCAACTTTCCTTTCAATCTCATTTGTGGTTCCGATCAGTTCAACATCAGTGGACCTAATCGAAACCACAAACAAGAAGGTATGGGATGCAATTTAAAATTCAAAAACTGCCTCATTCACTTAGATTCCTTACTTTAACTGCAATTGCTATTGGCACAAGTTTTCAAGATTTACTGTACATTATTTCAACCCTCAATGATCGTAAGACTGCTTTCTTGGTCTTCTGCTATTTCTATCTAGGTGATAATCCCGACCACGCTACCTAGTCACAGCTCCCTAGCAAAGTGTCCATTTGCAATATTTTTATTTCATAGAGACAACAAATGAATTTAGATTAACTTTCATATTTGTACTTGATTCAGATTTCTCATGTTGTATGATAATTTCATTAGCCAGATTCACTAAAAGTTACTTTTTACCCTATGTCTCTTCTTCAATTAGCTATCAGATGATATTGTCTTTCAGCAACTCCCCTTTCGCTCGTAGGCATTCTCCTTCGGCGTTTTCTGGCATATAATCATCTTCTCGATCAACCCATCCATATAAATTTAGGCCAGGAAAATTTCTATTGTTTTTTCTTTCTTTTTTGATGTATTGCGAGGCTTCGAAGGCCTTTTTAGATTCCAATGAACACTTAAAGTTAAGTCCAATCGCTATTGGATCTCTTCAATGACACCAAATAGTAATACCTTCTCAAAACTTGACACATATAAACAAGAGAAACAACCGTCAGTAATTTGTAATAGGATATCTGCACCATCTTCATGAGGCCCTGAACCTTATCAATTCGAACCCATCAAAATTAACTGTACAATGCAGGATCTTGTTTGAATGATCAGTGACTAATCGGTTAAAAACTGCATTCACAAAAATATTGTACTTTATGTTTGTTGGCCCGGTGACCTTATTAGTGATACTTACTTAACTCCCACACATATGATAGTGGATCCATCTATATTTACCTTATTCTTCCTAGCCCATATATGACTTAAATTGAATAAACAGATGACTAGCAAGTTGCAACAGATGCCATATTTGTTTAACTTATGAAAAAATTGCAGATATATCCATCTGTTTCAACGGATTGTCAATATATTGTAAGTTATATGACTGATGGAATATATTTTGCAATAGATTACCCATCTGCTAAATTTATTTTAAAGCATTTTTCTTTTCTTTCGGAAATACAATAAAAGATAAAATGTTGTATTTAGATCCATTTTTTTTTAATTTACATTTTTTAAAAGTCACCAGTTTTTTTTTTAATTAAGGGATATGAACAGTCGTGGCTTTTTGTTTGGCTAACCCCTTCCAATTCAATCATTTATAAAAAGGTCCCTCCGGCCTTTTTACTCACTTTCACTCATTTATTCCACTACACTTACAGTACAAATATGACTGATCCAAATTCGTAGAAGAAGATTTATATAGAGTCCTTGCGGGATCTTCTAAGGCAATTTGATGAACTCCTGAGGGATTTGACCGACTTCTGAGAAAAGCTGAGGAGGGCCCTATTGCTGCTGGATGAAAATTGTACGGTTGACAATAATAATAGTAATAATAATAATAATAATAATAAAAATAATAATAATAGTAATTATAATAATAATAGTAGTAATAATAATTAGGTTATGTTTTTCTTTTAGTGTATGCGTGTATTTTCCTTTTTTTGTATATCGAATCTACCCAAGGGATTCAAAAATCTATGTTTGGACATGGTGGTCGACTTTGAATTTTTAATTCTTATTTAGTATTTAATTATCATTCTATTTATTCCTTATTCTTAATATGTCGACGGAGGTTAATCTGATTCGATAGATAGATCATATGTTGCAACAGGCAGTTATTGATAAAAAAAGATTATTTTTATCGAGAGGGTGAAAAGACAAAACTTTTCAATTATTTAATATGAAAAATGGTTCGTAAATAAATAATAAGGAAATAAATGATAAACACAATTTATAACCATAACAGAATGGTTATTTAATTTTAATAACTGATTGTGACTCTTCGATATATTTGTTTTTAAATCTATTTTTTAATTTATATAATGAAAATGTCACCAAATTTGGATTAAAAAGAGATGTTGATTATTAAAACAGATAGCTTATATGTGCAACATATATATATTATATGATGCAACAGATTGCCAATTTGTCACAACAAATGGTAATCTGTCATCACAGATGGTTATCTGATGCAATAGATATATAGATATATAATCTGTTGCCACAACTCAATAAAAATGATTACTGAAAAGAACTTATCAAGTCATAACTTTTTACAGTAATCAAAAAGTCACTAGTTTGAATGTAATTAATAAATGGAGGTGAACAGTCGTGCTTTTTGTTTTTGAATATGTTTTTTTTTAATTTATATAATAAAAAAGTCACCAAATTTTGATTAAAGATAAAGATATGATCATTATTAACAAGATATATGTTGCAACAACTGCATTATTTGATGCAATAGATTGTAGATTTATTGCAGTAAATAGTATATCTGTTGTCACAGATGGGTTATCTGATGCAACAGATATATAATCTATTGCCACAACTCAATAAAAATTATTACTAAAAAGAACTAATTAAGTCATAACTTTCCAGAGTAGTAAAAAGTCACCAGTATTAATAAAAGGAGGTGAACAGTCACACCTTTTTATTTTTGAATCTGTTTTTTTAATTTATATAATTAAAAAGTCACCAACTTTGGATTAAAGATAAAGATATGATGATTATTAAAAAGATATATGTTGCAACAGATATATTATTTGATGCAACAAATTGTATATTTGTTGCAACAAATTGTATATCTGTTGTTATAGATGGGTTATCTGATGCAACAAATATATAATTTGTTGCCACAACTCAATAAAAATGGCATCAGTATTAATAAATCGAGGTGAACAATCATGCCTCTTTAACTAACTCATTCAAATTCAATCCTCTATAAATAGGTCCCTTCTTACTCTTTCATTCTACTACACATATATATTTATTTAATGCTCTTTTCTTTTATATTACACCTTCAAATACTTTCGCTTCAAGGACTTGATAGCTTTTCCATCTCTGGTAAGTTCTTTTTCTTGCTTTTTGGATAAATATATGTTGTATTACTTTACTTTTGGATTCTTTTCTTTACTTTTGTTTTTGCATTTTTTGTCAATTTATACGTGTTATAGATATGACTGATCCAGTATGGGATACAGCTCTTTTATGAGATGCCGTACGAGAACTGTAGAGCCTGGTTCATATTCAGTGAGAGTTGGCCGCTGTCAGAGTAAAGATGTTACGGGAGATCCGTAGGATGAGGAGAGGGCTACTTCTGCCGGTCAAAGATTGGCCGACTGCGATAATAATAATAATGATGAAGATGATGATAATAATAATTAGATTATTTTTTTTCTTTCTTTTTAAGTCTATGTATATGTATTTTATTTATTTTAGTTTAATAAAAAAATATGTTTGATCAACTTTGATGTTTTAATTCATATTTAATTTTTATTTTTATTTTATTGTGGTAGGGGTTGATTTGTGTTGTTCCAAATAAATTACTCATATGTTGCAATAGATATGCAGTCTGTTTCAACGGATAACTACTCTGTTTCAATGGATAACTAGTTTGTTGCACGACTTTGGCATTTTAATTCATACTCCCTTTGTCTCAATTTAACCCATCCCAAATTGAGATGACATATTGATTAAGAAAAATAATTAATAACATGCCTAGTTTACCATCATACCCCTATTTAATGATGTTTACATTTTAATTTGAATAAAAAGTGATTAATACAAAGGGTAAAACATGGATTTTTTTAATCTCTTCTTGATTAATGAAAAAAGACAAGTAAAATGAGAAATCAAATTACAAAATTTGGGACGGATAATTTGAGACGGAGGGAGTATTTAATTTTTGTTCTGTCTATTATATTCTCAACAAACATGTCTATGATTGGATATAAGAAATAATTTTGAATCTAGTAGAAATAGCAAAAGTTGAAACGTATTGGTTATCTGTTGGGTTTGTGACATAGGCTGATATGTGTTGTTCCAAACAGATTAATCATCTATCACAATAGATAAGGATGGGTTATTTGAGATCGAGGGAATATTTAATTTTTATTCTATCTATTATCTTCTCATCAAACAAGTCGAAGATTAGACGTAAGGAATAATTTTAAACCCAGTAGCAATAACAAGAGTTGAAACACATTGGTTATCTGTTGGGTTTGTGGCAGGGGCTGATTTGTTTTGTCCAAACAGATTAATCATCTATTGCAACAGATAAGCACTCTGATGCAACATATAATCAGTCTGATGAAATAGATAATCAGTTTGATGCAATAGATAATCAGTCTGATGTAACAGATAACTAGTCTATTGTAACATATAAATCTTATGTTGCAATAGATTAATCATCTGATGCATCAGATGAGTGATCTGTTTAAATTGTAGGCACTTATATTGGATTATGATCGGGTTCTATCCATTGTTGAAAAAACAGTAGTAACTGTGTACAAATTCGAATAAAAATCATAATTTTACTTACCAAAGTCACCTATGAATTAATGCTAAAGTGGAAAATGATGTAGGAAACAAAATTTGACCTAAGAAATTGGTTAGATAGTAGCAGTAGTGGTAACAACAACAACAATGGTCGACAAGAAGAAAATAAAGGTGATGATAATAAAGCAGAAGATGATGAATAAAGCAACAACAATAATGAACAACAATAATCATGAAGAGAGAAAAAACAACAACAGATGAGAAGATAGAGAAACACGTCTTTTTACCTCCATTTCTGGTTATATTAACTAACATTTGAATCAAAATGTAAATTAAAAAAATTGTGGGTTATTTTCAAACTTCCCCAACATTCTTAATTCATAATAAAGAAATTGTCACCTCCACTCAATAATTAAGACTTGTGTCACCTACACCTCATTTTAAAACTCTTTTGTCACCTACAACCCAAATCCCCCACTTATACTCATAATCATGCATCTACAACTTTAACACACATTCACTCTACATGCTAATAAAAAATATTTTGCGGTAAGCTCTTTGTAAATTGATCCACCAAGTATTTTTTGACATAATCTTTGTGACTACCACATCACCCCTTTGTACTATGTCCCGGATTAAATGGTTTTGTGCTCAATGTGTTTTTCTCTCTTATGTCTTTGTGGTTCCTTTGAATCTGGAACAGCATCATTATTATCACAATAAAATGTAATCGGTTCTTGTGTTAATGAAACAACACCTAATTCTTTTAGAAAGTTTCTGAGCCACACAACTTCCTTGGCTTCTTCAGAAGATGCAACATATTTTGCTTTCACGGTAGAATCATCAACACAAGATTGCTTTATACTCCTCCAACGTATGACTCCACCTTCGCAGATAAACATATTTTTTCAGGTAGATTTCCTATAATCTCTATTAAATTGAAAATTCAAATTTATATACCCAATGGTTATAAGATTATTTGAATGGTAGACAAAAATGTAATTCCTAGTCCTTTTTAGATACTTGATTATATGCTTAACTGCAATCCAATGATCTCGTCTAGGATTAGATTGAAATTTGCTAACCATGTCTACAACAACTTAGATGTCTGGTATTTTACATAACACTGCATACATAAGACTCCCTACAACGGATACGTAAGGTACCATATTAATTTTTTCTTTCTCATCATCAATTTTAGGGGACTGATAATTTAGATAGAGAAATTTCATGTCAGAAAGCAAGAAATCTTTTCCTGGAAAGCTGCTTCTCCCAAATCTTTCATATTGAAATGCATAGACAACCACATCTTAACTAAATTTAACAGACTCACACTATCATCAATGAGCAAGATATCATCTACATATAGTATAAAAATACCACTTTTCATGATCCAAAATCTGGGTCATAATGACTATTATTGCGGTTTAACCTTTATAAGTAAGCCCAAATTCCAAGAGGTAAGAAATTTTGTAAACAATAATAAAATCGAACATAGCAAAACTTCTAAAATGAAGTGGGACCCTAAAATATAAGACATCAGAAGTCTAAAAGAAATACAAAATTCAAATTCCAAAACCTAGTGTCATAAGTACATAGCATCTAATTATATAACTGAGTTTGAAATGTAACATCTTTCTCCAAAATGACTAAAGACCTAAATAAACACAGGATGAGTTCGGGAAATGACTCCAGACGCCTAGAGTATGCCGGTAACTCGAGTCTCCAACTTTCTCGCACACAAACTCAGCCACGTCGCATGGTGCTCATATAAGAATCTTCACTAAAAGTACACATTAGGGATTCGTATGGTCCACTTGTAATCAGTAGGTATCATAAATCGACTGAGCAAAGCAAAGAAATAAGATAAGTAAAATAAACTATGAGCACATCAACGCAAGCAGAAAAGTCCCAAATATAGCTCACACTGTCTCCACCAATAGTTCTAATATATAAGTACACAAAAATAGAAACAACATAAACACATATACATAAACACACCGAAACTAAGTACAAATCAAGGAAACTAGGGAAATCAAAAAATACGTGTATGAAAATGTAATACAATGCAATGTAGATAAAATGAATGATGAAAGTCATCACATGACTTTCTGTATACACCCACCAAGATCCCAGCTACCAAATAGGACCCATGGAGGATTTGTGACCCATATACTATATCTCAATATCAATCTCAATTTACCTCTCTAGCTCGTGGCCATAAAAAGGGTTTTCATTAAAGTATCTCATTTTCTTTCAAAAATAATGTTCCTTAGTGGTACTAGTATCTCATGAATGTCTATGTATGTAATGAGGATATAATGCTCACAATAAACTCAAATGGTGATATCCAATCAATCTAACACACAAATACATATGTGTGTGTATATATATATATATAAGTGAGCTGAGAAATATGTCCATGATTCATGGTCGTCAACTAGGCATAATCAGAATAAATATGCATGTAAGACATCATTAATATCATATCAACCCTTAAGTCGGGTAATTTTTATTATGATAAAAACAACAAATGCTAAAATAAGGCCTATATTAGCAAATACCTTCGCACGCGCATCATATCTTGAATAAAGGTATTTAAATGCACAGATTAGACCAATGATGTCAAAAAAAGCCTCCAAACAGGCAACACACAATATCACAAACCAACCACAATAGAATAAGCCCACATACGGGCATACAACAATAACAATAATCTCAAAATTTAAGCCATATTGTTATTCTTCTCAATTCATAGCATGCTTTACTTATTTATTAACTACCCAGCTTAATTTGAAAAAAGTTAAGCCATAACCAATCTCAAAATGGTAAAATATCAATCTAAAGTGATTCAACACAGAGCCTTCCCCTTATGAACAACTCCAGAATAACCTACAATATTTAAATATAGCATCTATGTATTAAAAAAAAGTTAACAATACCCATATTACCCATATTCGGGCCAGGTACAAATTGGGTTCAAAAAATTAGTTTGAAAATAAAAAGGGTAAAATTGGAATTTTATTTTAACCCCCCCAAAGTTATAGGCATTTATAGGAGAAAATCCATGAAAAAGTGAGTTTAAAATGACGCTCAAATTAAAGAAAAATATTTTTACATTTTACCGGTAAAACCCCCAATTTTTCATTTTGAAATCATGAATTAAAGGTGTTTTGATGATTTAATCGATAAAAAATAAAGAAAACAAGATTTTGGAGTTTACCCAAGCTCAAATGGTACAAAAGCACTCAAAATATTCGCCCAAACCAAAACTCAGAGGTCCAAAAATAGAGAAAAAACATGAAAATAGATTTTTATATCATCCAAGCTCTGACTGCTTAAGCGGTGGGTGACCGCTTAAACGGTGGGTGACTGCTTAAGCGGTGGGTGACTGCTTAAGCGGTGGGTGACCGCTAAAGTAGTCTGGGCTATACGAATAACACTCTAAAGCGGTACCCTTTTTGCTAAAGCGACACCCGCTAAAGCAATCATGTGCCTTCTTTATAGATAGGTAACTGATAAGCTGTCCGCTAATGCAATGGTTTCCCTCTTAAGCAGCCACCGCTAATGCGATACCTGGCCCATTAAAGAGGCTGCACCAACTTTATTTACACCAGCAACTTTTCTAACTTAGCAAAGCTGCCGGTTGACCCCTCGGGATTTGTTTGTAATCTCGTGAACATAAAAGAACTTTGCTAGTAGGCTAAATTAGACATTCCAAACTCAATGAAGGCATCAAATTTTCTAGAAAGAGTCATTTTCCCCAAAATTTACCTCCAGGATCCTTTTTCACTATTTTCCAAATGAAGGATCGAAATGAGATAAAGATCCAAAAATCGAACCAACCCTACTACTAACCCTCATTCTACATTTTGAATCTGCTTGTGTAGTCTATTTTGCTATCCAACACTCAAAACAATAAATATTGACCAAAGTCAACTACATAGCTTCTCAAGCCTCTAAGAAACACAAACTCATACAAACTATTCCTGATCACATCGGTAGCCATGCCAATCATTCTTAAACCTCAAAATCAACATGTACCAACTAAATGGAAGGAAAAAATAGTCAAAACACATAAAAATAGAAAATTCACAAATGTATGTCATTATATTATCCACCACTAAAACTCTAGTTCCTTCTCAAACTAAAATGCAAGGAAATACTTAAATTGGTAAAAATCTTAGGGTAACTACTATGTATGATGAATTCAACTTCCCAATTAACCTCCTTAGTAGGATGGTGTCTCCACTAAACCTTAACCAAAGGAATATCTCTTGAATACAACTGTTTCACATACCTAGCTAAAATGGACATTGGCTCCTCTATAAAGATAAACCTTTCTTCTAGCTGAATCGAGTCCCAACGAAGCACGTGAGGCTCATCGAGAATATAACACTAAAGCATAAATACATGGAAAACTGGATAGATAACTAAATAGTTTGGAGGTAAGGACAACTCATAACCAATCACCCCAACTATGTGAAGAATCTTAAAAGGTACATTATACCTTAGGCTAAGCTTCCCCTCTTCCCGAACCTCACCATGCCCTTCATGGATGACATATGAAGAAAGGATCGATTACCAATCCCAAACTTCATGACATAAAGCCTACGATCCGTATAACTTTTTTTCTACTCTAAGCAGTCCGAAGTCTCTTCCGAATCACCCAAACTCTATGAAAAGACTCATAAAGCAAGTCGATATCACCAGGTCTAACCTCTGAAGTTTCAAACCAACTAATAGGAGATCGATAATGCCTACTATTCAATTCCTCAAAAGGAGACATATCAATGCTTGAATGGTAGCTATTTTTATAAGAGAACTCTGCTAAAGACAAATGTTACTCTCACTTATATCCGAAGTCTAAACATAAGAGCAAAGCATATCCTGTAAAACATGAATAGTCTGGTCTAACGGACCATTAGTCTGAGGGTAGAAAGTTGTGCTAAGGTTGACCTGAGTGCCTAGCTCCTCCTAAAAATTCCCCCAAAAGCTAGAAGTAAACTTTGGTCCTCTATTTAAAATAATAGGCATAGACACTCCATGAAGATGAACTATCTCATAAGCATAGACATGAGCCAACCTCCCAGTATTAAACAAAATTTGAATTGGGATGAAATGAGCAGATTGGGTTAATCAATCAAAGATGACCCATATACTATCAGAACCATGAGAAGTATGAGGCAACCTAGTCATAAAGTCCATTGTGAGCCACTCCTATTTCCATAATGGAATGGGTAATATCTAAAGCAAACCACCCAATCTCTGATGCTCGGTCTTCACCTATTGACAACATAAGCAACAAGATACAAAATCCATCATATTTTTTTATACCATCCTACCCATAAATTTTCTTTAAATCATGATACATCTTGGTCATATTTGGATGGTTCTAAAATAAATCTCCCTTATTCACCAACTCTTGGTACACATACTCGGCCTCTAATCCTCAAAACTTTATTAGAATCAAGAGATGATACCCTATTCTTTCCATTCAACACCTTATCTCAAATTACTCTCAAAATATAATCATTAAATTAATTAGCTTAAATCTTCTCTATCAAGGTAGATATAGAATTAGTAAAGGCTAAGATATGATTGGGTATCAAAATATCAAACCTAACAACCTGGTCAACTAAAGACTGAACATCCAAGGGTAATGGGTACTCCTAGGTTAAGAGATAATCTAAACTCCCTATACTAGTCGACTTTCAACCTAAGGCTTCCGCAACCACATTAGCCTTACTGAAACACCCTAGGTTTTAATCCCTAGTAATTTATTGAGTTTCGAACTCTCTGGATATCATACAACTTACGCTTACTTGTCAAAAGATGTAAGTATGACCTAGGGGGCCCAAGTCGTATGTTAAGCAGTATGTTCTTGATCATGTACTATCTAAGGTATGAGTGGACATCATACTAGTTGTATAATGATAGTACGAGATAGGTTATGGACTCATATGATTTTTATTGTTCCAAGCCCTTAGTAGGATGCCTACGGTATGGTTCATGGGTACCAATCATATGATTGGGTACAATTTAGTTCTTATGGTCATATGTTGAACATGATTGGAGTCCAACATTCTTTCTAGGGTACGAGTGGTACTCCGCATATTTTTTAACTTTTAAGTTGAGGAAAGTTTAGACATTTTCCACCCCAAAACCCTTAAGAACCCATGTCTTAAAACACATAGTAGCCTCCCATAACACACTTTAAAAGATTAAAATACTCCTAAAACACTCTCAAATCTCTCTCAAGGATCTTGGTTTAAGAAAGGCTAGGGTTTCTCCAATACAATCAATTTGGGGCTTACAAGGGTAGTTTCTATCCGTTCTCTTTGGTATCTAATGCATGTTACTCCTCCCTCATTGTTAGTTCAACCAAATTCATGTTTTTTGAATGGTTTTAATGATCTAATTATGTGTATTGTTTGGTTTTGAATTATATGTTGGGGGGTTTTGGTTGTAAATTGTTGGATATTATTTTCCCATGCTTTACTTATGGGTTTTTTCATATTATAATTGTGGTTTGAACATGTGGTTGAATGGGAATGGTAAATTGGTATGTGGTTTTGGTTTTGGAAACTATATTCCCTAAACATGATTTTTAAAATACCTATGAGAATGGTTTTGTCACGTAGTTTGACTTTTATTGAAACTATTGCATTGCATAATATGGTAATGGGACCTAAATTGGTTTAAATAGTTTTAAATGATTTGGTTAGGATTTGGTGGACATCATATTAGTTTAATTGGTAATCATGTGGAGTTCATGGTAATCCCCTAAGATTTGGCTAATGACATTGCTTGCAAGCTATAGTCTGTATAACGATGCCACTTATAATGCCTTGGTAAATAACTTTTGGAATTGATTGGTTGGTTATGTTCTAATAGTTTTAATTGGGAAATAATGTCGGGTTATGATAGCTTATCGTAAAGGTCTAAGTCCCAATGGACGAACACTAGAAACTCATGTTTGCCGACATGAGGGTTGGTGATGATGACCTTATACTTGTGGGGCACACGAGAATCCCATAAGTTTATACTTATATATATGTATCATAGAGTTTGAAGGGTACACGGAAATCTATGACCCTTATGATATCTCCAATTGCTGTGGCTACACGTATTAGGGCCCATTTACAGGATAACACTGGACCCATATAGCCCATGGGTGGATTATGACGGTAAAGATACATAAACCCAGGTTAAATATTTTAAATGCATGATAAACCCAGTTCCCTTTCCTGACATGGAGTACATATATATAATATGTATATATATGAATATATATATATATATATATATGTATATATATGTATGGATTTGAGATCATATGGTTATTTACTTGGTTTTAAACGTCGGCATTATTTTAAGCTTCATTATTTTATCCTTACTCCTTAGTACATGCTAGCGTTCACCCGCTAACTTGTCTTCGGGAGTTGATCCCCATGATGCAGGAATAGGCCATACTACTCCTCCTACTCAGTAGCTTGTATTTGGGGATAACTTTGTGTCAGATTGAAGTGGTGAGCTTCCATTCTCCGAAAGGCTCCATTTCATGCTATAAACTTCTCTATATACATTTTTTATTTCTTAGACTTTGTTTTTTGGCTACAGCCGGGGGCATGTACTAACCAGATGTTGTTTTGATTTCGAATAGAGGCTTTGTAACTACTTTGGGTTGGCATAGGCGGTGTCAGTATTGGTGTCAGCCTTGGCATTTGTATTGGTATTGGGGTTAACACCGTTTGACTGAATTTAATTTTTGATTGTTCCATTTTGTTATATTACATAATTGGAATTCATCCAAAATTAGGTATAGAGTGGTTATGGTTGGGTATTGGGGGTGGTCTATGGTCCCAGTTGGGCTTGAGGCACCCAACACAACTAGGCCCTTGTTCAGGTCGTGTCACTTGCCTAGATGATACAAGATAGTGAGGTCATAATCCTTAAGTAACTCAAGCTAACATCAATGCCTCATATTAAGATCTCGCTGTCTGAAGAAGTATTGAAGGCTATGATGGTCCAAGAAAATCTCACAAGGAAGTCCATACAAGTAATGAGACACAATTTCAACATAAATACTATGAATTCCAACTCTAAATCATGGTTAAGGTAATTTCTCTCATGAGGGTTCAACTAATAAGATGCATAAGCAATCAACTTACCCTTATACATAAACACTGTATCTAAACCAACACCAGAAGCATCACAAAACACTGTAAAACCAATACCCTTCTTGGGAAAAGTCAAGATTGGAGTCGAAGTCAACAACTCTTTAAGCATTTTGAAGCTCTTCTCACATGCACCCGACCACTATAAAACTACCTTTTTGTATGCCAACTTGGTAAAAGAGCTATAATAAATGAGAAACCCTCTTTAAAATGCCGATAATAACCTGCCAAGCCAGTAAAGATCCAAACCTCTGTAAGATAAATAGGTCTAGCCCAATTACAAATCACTGCTATCTTGGCTGAATCAACCATGATACTATCGTTAGTCACCACATGACCTAAGAAAGAGATAGAATCCAACCAAAACTCAGACTTATAAAACTGGATGTACAATTTCTCATCACACAATGTTTGAAGTAAAATCCTTAAATACTTCACATAGTTGACCTCACTTTGGAATAAACCAAGATATTATCTATAAATACAGTCACAAAAGAGTCGAGAATGATCGAAACACCCATTTCATCAACTCCATGAACACTGCTAGGACATTGGTCAATTAAAAAAAACATGACCAAGAACACATAATGACCATACGGAGTCCAAAAAGCCATCTTTGAAACATCCAATGCTTTAATCTTCAAATTGTGATACCCAAATCTTAAATCAATCGTGGAAAACACCAAAACTCTCTGAAGCTAGTAAAAAAGATCACCAATACGAGGTAAAGGATACTTGTTATTAAATGTTACATTGTTGAGCTTCTTATAATCAAAACATATAAATATTGAACCATCCCTTTTCTTTACGAATAAGACCGAAGTACCCCATGGAGATACATTAGGTCTTATAAATCTCTTACTTAAAAAATCCTTCAACTACTCCTTCAACTCAGTAGGGACCATCCTACAGGGAGGAACAAAAAGTGGCTTGGTGTCCAGCTCCACATCAATAGCAAAATTAATATCATAATTTAGAGGCATACCAAGCAAATCCGTGGAAACACATCCATGGGCTCATGAACCACCCAATATAATTCATAGGAGGTGGTGAGGAAACGCTAGTATCACAAATATGAGCTACATTAAACAAACACCTCATCTTTATCATGCACAACCTTGTAGAAAATTATAACACCTTTCAGACCCAAATTAAACAAACCTTTCAAAGCTAACCTCAACACACCTAGTGTAGCTAAGGTCATATTATTAGAATAGTAGTTAAATATAGCATGATAAGGAGCTAACCCATCCTTACAAAAGATAACATCAAAATTAACCATATTTAAGACAATTGAGTCTACTCGAGTCTCACAGCCCACGAAGGTAACCATACAAGATTGGTATACCCAATTTATTTCTAGCAAATCTCTTACGGGGGTAGAAACCTAAAGAGGCATATCAAGATGCTCACACTCACCATTAAAACTAAAATTAAAATATGTATACACATAGGAAAAATTTGACCGACGGTCTAACATGGAAGCACATATGTAGCAAACTGGGATGATAACAGTAATAACAATATTATAGGTCTCTACCTCGAGTCCAGCAGGTATAAAATAACACTGACCACATCTGCTTTTAAAATTAATAACCTCATGACCACCACCACAAACACCTCTACCTCTACCTCTACCTCGAGTACCTCTAGCAACACCGTTACCACTCTAAGAACCACCTCTCATTATTGATATAGAAGTAGGTATGAAAATATATTGAGGGTAATACTTGGACATATGGACAATCTCATTACATAAAACATCATCTACAACCTGTATTAATATGAGAAAGTGCGACTGAACTAGAACGACCACCCTATCCAATGTGTGGCTACCCAAAGTTGCTAAACTTGATGTATACTACCTAATTTATATAAAATGTCCTGAATCATCCTATCACGATAACCATGAGAACCTCTAGTTGAGAAATATCTACCTCAAAAAACGTGTCTACTAAACTCCCCATGATGATACATCTTCTTGGTGCCTTTCTAAGTAGCCTAGATAATAGACTCAGTCATCTTGGCATGCTCAATTATTCTCTGAAAAAGCTATTAAAACTACTATTAATATGTACCATCTAACTCCTTAATAAATTTCCAAATACTTTCAAACTCAATGGAAGTACGAATGAGCCTCATACTCTACAATAGTCATGGAGCCTGATCTAAGTGATCAAACTCATCACACATGTAATCTCTCAAACTAAATGGTACAAATATCTCTAAGAAGGCCTCAACAAACTAAGTCTATGTCATAGCAGGATAACCCAAAGGTCTACAACTATCATAAAACCTCTATCAATCCCTAGCCATATCTATCAACTATTGAGTAGTATAAAAAACTCCATAAGACTCACAAGGTCCAAGATAATGTAACTTATCTTTTCAACAAACCAAATATTCATAGGTGTCCTCTCTAATAAAACCATTAAACTTGGGTAAACCCAAGCAAATAAACCTCTTAAACCTCTTATGGTTATCAAAAGACATACCTTTACCTAAAAGAAACTGGTGGAATAGTAAGTCTAGCCGGTGGTGAATCAACATGTGGGCACCGTAGATGAAGGTTGTACCCTTAAACTCGGAACACCATAATTAAATACTAGCACAAAAGGTGGAGCATCACTTGAAGTCTAAGGAATACCATAAGCAGATATTAGTATAAATTATAGATCCATACTCAAAGTTGGGGGAAGATAATAAGTACACGATGACTCTAATGACAACATAATATTTTAGGCTAGAGAAATACTGGGTACACTCAAGGGAACACCATCCAAATAAGTCAATAAACAAATCAATAGGCCTTCGAACTAGGGTAGAAACTGAATCTTGTAGGACCTGAGTGGCATCATATCCCCTCTTTGATGATCATCCCCAGAATACACAACCAGGATCGAGAGTGGACTCCCTAGCACATCATATAGTTGGGGCATCTCCTTGTGTATGTCCTTAAACTTTAGGTCATCCAAGATGATTTTCTCTCTTTATTTGTAAGACCCTACAAGGTTCTCTCAAAGTCTGAGCCTTAGAGCGTGTCGAGTGAAGTGTAATTCCATTCTTAAAAGATCAAGAAGTAACTTCAAAAGTGGGAATATTTTAAACTATGTAGAATTTCCCTAATATCAACTTTTTGTTAGGTAGAGAATTGAATAATCATACCGTCGATACCAAATTCACCCAAATTCAACACTCGGCTGAAAAGTTAGAGCCATTTTAGTGAGACAGTATACCACCTAGCACTTTAGCGTGTCGCGGAGCCAGCCAAAATGGTAATTTTCAAATTCTAGTGAGCCTTTGCGATTCCAATGCATCGTGGTGTCTTTCCAGTTTGCAACCAAGGTGGCAACATGATTTACACCGCATCGCACCAAGGCTTAGTTTCCCAATTGTTCAACTTCCAGTAAGTTGGCGCGATTATGGTGCATCGTGCCAACACGTAAAATCAGGATTTTTTTTTAGTTTCAAATTTTAATTCCAAGGACAAAAAGGGTCTTTTCCCAACCCCTATATATACTTTTTAACACGAGATTCAGCATATTTACACCCAAATATTATTGGTTTCTCTTAATTTTCTTCAGTAACAAGACCTAGGGTTTCTAATCCAAGAGCCAAATCATCAAGGTTTCACCGTGAACCTTTCAAGAATCATATAACAAGGTACGGTAGATGTTGATTCTTAGGTTCCTTCCACCCAAGAAGTTCAAGAATCCTTTTATAAATTCAAAGATCTTATATTTATGAGTTTTCATGATTCATGTGAATTGAAATTGAAGTTCATGTTATTATTAAGTTTTAATTCATGATTTAGACAACCAATGTCAAGAGTTGATTCTAGTATGTGATGAATTATATACTGTTCATGATAAACCCTCTTCAAGTTTCATGATTTTGATGTATTCATGATGATTACATATAGAATCTGTGGTATAACCAAAGCATGCTCTCTCCCCATATGTTTGATAAAATGTTTATATGAAGGAATTAGAGCCATTATAGCATGTTGGCTCGAATTGTGTGTAAGTTCATGCATGCCAAGTGTTTGTTGAAAAGCCTTAGTGAATGAATTGTGACATGTTAGCATGAAATTCCCTAATTATGTGCTCTTCAATGCATGTAAAATGTCTATTGTAAGACCTTGTTGAATGGAGTATGAGCCAGCAGCATGTCTCCCTACACTATTACATATTTATGATTTCCAAGTGCTTGGAGAGATGCTTTAATGATTGTAATAGTGAATAAAAGTCCATGGTCATGATTATTTAAGATGGTTATGTTTTACTTGTACGTTATCGAGTTCTGGGGGGTAATTATACCCAATAATTTAGCTGCAAGTGTAGAGCCCATGTCAGTTTTCATGATAATCTCAGTCAAGTCATGATTCTTAGAACTCAATCAATTACAGAATTCAGTACTCTCAGACAGTTACAGAACTTAAAAAATCTCAGTAATCCAAGTATCATTAGCATTAGTATTTAATATTCAGTTCAGACCATAGAAGTGTTCCGCCAGTCAATGGAACCAAATGAATTCAGTCAGATCAATTAAAAAATATGAATAGTAATAGCGTCAGCTCAGTCTAGTATAGTTTAAGAATTAGCTTAGTGTTTTTTCAGTTGGTAGTAGGATTCATCACCAAGCAAGGGCAGGGATGGAGGTTTTCCCGTTATTTAGGTAGAGTCATTAGTAGGAATCCCTATACCTCCAGAACTATGTAGCCAGTGCAGGTTGAGGAGTAACCCATCATATTAGGCTTGACTACCTCCTAGGAGTCACCCGCTATATTAGGCTTGGCTCTAACTAGGTGTCAAAGTAATGACGCATACTTTTCTCTTGCGCTATGGTATCTTATACCATAGGTTCCGAAACATGAGATCCAGAGCACCCTTAGTAGTCCAGACACATTTATTAGTAGTAGATATAGCAGTGAGTTCTCTTCATTCAAGGATGATCCTTATTTTAATATGGCATTAGACTTAGTTTATTTCTAGTAGATGAAGTTAGTTGGGGACATGTCCTATTAACTCAACAATTCAGAAAAGCTAGAGTCTTATCAGACAAATGTATTAGTATTCAGTTTTCAGTAATGATTATTTTAGATGTTTTGAACCTTATGTCATGTTTCCACTAGTTTTTTGTATTTATTTTAGTATAATATGCTGTGCTCAGTTGCAGATATCAGAAAGGGTTAGCTTGTGGTCCCTCAGGGTCATGAGCACTGTATTGCATTTTGGTTCCAGAAAATTGGGGCATTACAAACTTGGTATCATATCCTAAGGTTCAATAGTTTCCTAGGAAGTCTGAAAAGCTGCATCTAGCAGAGTCTTGTGCATGGGTGTATTGTATGCCACATCTATGTATAAGAGGCTATAAGATGTTTTTAGGAATGGTTTACCTTCTTTTAGTGTTCATGTCATGAGAGTATATATAGGTTCCAGTTGATTTTTAGTCTGATCCATTCTCTCTTTCATTTATAGAGTATGCCTCCTCACAGAGATAATGCCCATAGGGTTGATAACTAGCCACCTCCACCAATAGATCCTGAGAATGAGAATGTGTCATACGCAAAGTTTCGGGCAGCTTTTCAGGTGCTAGTCCAAGATGTCACCACTAGTGTTCAGGGCAACCGTCAGGCTGCAGTCCCACCTCAGCAAGATAGGGGTTCAATCATGGATATAATTAGAGATATCATGAGAATGAACCTGCCAGAGTTCTATGGGTCAGTAGCTGGTAAGGGCCCATAGCTTTATATTGAGGAGGTGAAGAAGATCACCCAGATTATGTATGTTTCTGAGAAGGAGAGTGTAGAGTTAGCATCCTATAGGTTGAAAGATATTGCTCATGATTAGGTAGTGGAGTAGAGGGGAGGATGCAACTCCCATGACTTAGAAAGTATTTCAAAATGCCTTTTTAGATAAGTTTTTCCTGCTAGAGATGAGAGAAGCTAAGATAGAAGAGTTTACGAACCTGAGGCAAGGCTCTATGAAAGTAAAAGAGTATTGTCTCAAGTTCAATCAGTTAGCTAAGTATGCTCCTGATTTGATGGCTAATCCTTTATCTAGCATGAGTAAATTTATGACTGGTGTATCTGTGTTGGTGTTAAAGGAGTGTAGAACTGCTATTCTTAATAGAGACATGGATTTTGCTAGGTTAATATTGTATACGCAGCAGATTGAGGCAGATAAGACAAAATAAATAGAGAGAGTGAGTAAGAAAGACAAAACTTGTAGTCATAGTTTCTCTCAGGAAGGGTCATAGGGTGATAACCGTTCTCAGCATAGTTAGAAGTTTTCAGTCCCAGTTCCATCCTCAGCTAGTGTACCCACGCCAAAGTTCAGAGATGTCAGTCATGTTGGGGCTCCAGGCTCCAAAGCCCAGAGTAGTGCTAGTGGTGTTCGTACCTACCCGCTTTATGGAGAGTATGGCAAGTATCACCTAGGTGTGTGCAGAGCTAACAGTCAGGTATGTTTTGGATATGGTAATCCAGGCAACAAAATATAAAAATATAGAGTGCTAGCTCAGAGGAGTAGAGAATTGTGTCAGAAGGGTGCCTCTTTTAGTGCTAATATTGGTCAGGAAAGGTTCCCTAGTATAGATTTGGGTATGTTATGATTTCTAAGTTCTTGAAGAGATGCTTTAATGATTGTAATTGTGAATAAAAGTCCATGTTCATGATTATTTAAGATGGTTATGTTTTACTTGTATGTTATCGAGTTCCAGGGGTAATTATACTTGACAATTTAGCTGCAAGTCAAGAGCCCGTATCAGTTTTTACGACTATATCAGTCAAGTCACGATTATTAGAACTCTGTCAGTTATAGAATTTAGTACTCTCAGACAGTTGTAGAACTTAAAATCTTAGTAATCCTAGTATCATTAGCATTCCAGCTTCAGTTCAGTACTCAGTTCAAATCTTAGTAGTATTCAATATTCAGTTTAGACCTTAGTAGTATTTTTTCAATCAATAGAAGCAAGTGAATTCATTAGATCAGTCAAGAACTATGAACAGTAATAGATACAACTCAGTCTAGTACAGTCGAAGAATTAGTTCAGTGTCTATT
Organism: Capsicum baccatum var. pendulum; assembly: GCA_030864225.1. Lineage (NCBI taxonomy): Eukaryota > Viridiplantae > Streptophyta > Magnoliopsida > Solanales > Solanaceae > Capsicum > Capsicum baccatum. Next base: position 94,036,973 of record CM061551.1, read on the forward strand.
CAGTTGGGAGTAGGATTTAGCACCGAGCGAGGGTAGGGATGGAGGCTTCCCTATTATTTAGGCAAAGTCATTAATAACGATCCCTATACCTATAGAACTACATAGCCAGCACAGGATAAGGAGTCACCCATTATATTAGGCTTGACTGTTTCCTAGGAGTCACCCGTTATATTAGGCTTGTCTCCAACCAGGTGTCACCTGTTATATTAGGCATAGCATCCTGGGTTTAGAGAGAAGTGTATTTAACCGTGGCACGGTACTGACACCCTTCCAACTAGGGTACAAGTTGGACCCCAACAAGCTAGAAGGGGTATATCGGTTAGATAACTATCTCCCACAGTCTCAGTTTTAGATTCAGTATCAGTAATAGAAGTCAGCTGAGGAGTCACCCGTTATACTAGGATTGGCTACCTCTGAGAGATCACCCATTATATAGGTTTGATCTCAGATTCAGACAATCATATTTAATATCAGCAGACTGAGAAATCACCGGTTATATAGTCTTGATCTCAGATTCAGATAATCATATTCAATATAAGTAGACTTAGATATCACCCGTTATATAGGCTTGATATCAGATTCAAACAATCATATTCATTATTAGTAGACTTAGTGATCACCTATTATCTAAGATTGATCTGTGATTTAGTTTATCAAGTATCAGACATCATTACCAGTAAACTTAGAGGTCACCCGTTATATAGGCTTGATCTCAGATATAATAAATTAGTTTCAGTATCAGTAAGATTAGATATCAATCTCAATAAACTCAGTTATTCAGTCTGTCAGTATTAGTAAACTTAGACATCACTACTAGTAGACTCAATGTTACTACGATTCCAATTATGGTTTGTATATTCATGTATATGTCTTCCTTCAGTACTCTCATGTTATTCAGATAGGTAACTGTTCATGCATAAGACCTTGTATTTAGCCTTACCTCATATAGCATACCAGTACATTCAAAGTGCTAATCCTTACTTTCTTTTGTGCTATGGTATCTTATACCATAGGTTTTGAAGCGCGAGATCCAGAGCATCCTTAGCCGTCTAGAGTCAGTCAGCAACAGTAGATGTAGTAGTGAGTCCTATTCATTCGAGGATGATCCTTATTTTATTATGGCATTAGAATCAGTTTATTTTTAGTAGATGGAGTTAGTTGGGGACAGATATATTAGTATTCAGTTTTCAGTATTTATTATTTCAGATGTTTCTGCCAGTTTTCTACATTTATTTTAGTATATTATGCAGTGCTCAGTTATATATATTAGAAAGTGTTAGCTTGTGGTCCCTTGGGGCCATGATCATTATGTGGCATTCCGGTTCTAGAAAATTGGGGCGTTACACTAGTCTAGGCTCTTTCCTCAGGTGCTGGTTAAACATTCCTAGCCTCATGAGATCTAGTCCTCACCATTTGGGTATAAAAGATTAAAACACAAGTTAGAATACTAGGTAAGAATAACCCACACGATTAGGAATCAAAATAGTGAAGTTTATTCTAGAAGATATTTTATAGCATATCGAAGAGAGATACGGATATCTACAAGGTGATTTATGAGACTCACTGTAATACCTTGTACTTTCGTGCTAGAATTCTAACTGTCGTTCCTGTGCATCTAAGATCTAATCCAAGTCATTCTCACATGAATACAAGTTTCATGATGATTATACTAGTCTATGGACTAGTTTAGAGGTGTAAAATCTTTATAGCAATAACCTAGAAAAAGGTTGAGCTAAGACAATTGATTCATCCAAAGTTTGACATGATTCTACAAGGGTCAACTTCAAACGTGAATATATCTTAATATGTATGTAATTTTTCATCCCAAGACCTATCAAATTCTAGAAAAATTGAATTAGATTTCCAATGATACCAATTTAGGAAAAATCCGATACCCGAGCGAAGAGTTATGACCATTTTTGTTAGAGGCAGTAAGGAGTGTGAGGCACACTTAAATGTCTTCCATAAGGTGTACGACGCACACCTTAAGGTATGCCATGGATTGTGCACCGCATATATCACTTCCAAGTGCCAAAAACACCCCTATATATGTCTATAACACAGGATTAAACTCCCACAACATAAAAATAAGTTTACTTTATCTCAAAAACACCAAGAACAACCTTTAGGGTTTCAACATAAAAATCCCAATAGCTAGAGATTCAAGCATGAGAATTCTATAATTCTTACATATTCGGAGTCCCCGTTACGAAGGCTATGAGTGACACCCAAAAGTTCGTGAATAGCATTACGTCATTCGGAAAGTCATTCAAAGCTTCAAGTTTAAGGTATGTGGGGTTTTTCAAAAAGAACACCCTTTCATTCTTGTGCCCAAAATTTATATTATTTTACAAAGATATATGATTTTACATGCTCTACTTATGAATTTGAGATGGAAATTTGAAATCTATATTCTTGTTGAAGAAGATTTAATATTTTTGATGTTTTAAAGATGAATTTCATGAGTTTTGATGTGAATATTCATGATGAAAGATAAATTTCCAGATTTTCGTATGAATCATACATGTTTGATATATAAAGTGTGAATCTTGAAATGTTTTGACCAAGTATTGATATATGGGTTGTTGAACCCGATTTCAATTTATAGTTTGTTGAAGTAATGTGTTATATACACTTTGAGATTGGATTAATTTGACCTTTTGGTCTTGAAGGAGTTATTTTTGAACTTGAATGAAAACATAAATCCATATTTTGATTGATTATGATAAAGGGGTAGCATAATGACTCCCGTTATGAATTGTTGAATTGTGTTGTTATGGATTTTCTTTTGAAAGGATCTGAGCTAAGTCCGGGAGTAGTATTTAGCACCGAGTGGGAGGTATAGCTGTGATTGGTACTTCCCTATAACTACGTGCCCCCGTAGGATGTGAGCCTAAGGCTAATTGATATAGTGATCACTACTGAAAAGAATGATTAAGGTCCTACTCTGATAGCAAGGATAGGACAGCTCTCCCTAACGTGGGTTGGAAATTGGACTCCATGTAGCTCACATGGTTTATGTTAGTTGTAAGAGACTCACAATGTGTGTGTGTATTCTCTTATATAATATGAAAATTCTTATTCTTCTATCTGAGATGAAAACATATTTGTTTGAAAGAGTGAGTTTGAGAAAGTCATTATTTTCGAAAGATTTAATGAACATATATTCCAAAAAGAATTGTTATGAGATTTGATTGCTCTGATGATTTGGAATCGAGATGGAAGTGAATTGAGATTTATTATGATAACTCACATGTTTCACCTGATATATTTTACTCTCTTATGATTATGATGATTTTAATTCGAGCTAAGTGAGTCATTTATATTAGCATGCATAATTTTATAAACTATGATGATATTGAGATATTATTTTATGTATATATTTCACCCCCATATGCTCGGTACATTTCCATGGTACTGACCCACATATTCATATGTGGGTTACATTTTCTCGGAATATAGGTACAAGGTATAGTGTACATCTTCAGATCCAGTCAGTTCGCGGCATCCAGTCAGCAGCTGATGAGTCCTTTTGATTCAAGGGCTTGAGTTAGTTATATAGTTCGAGAAGTGTTGTATTTTCTTTATTTAGTCGTATTGATTTGGGTTAGTCGGGATTCATGACCCGACTACCTACAGTCAGTACTAGTAGAGGCTTCATAGACAGTCAGTAGAAGTTGATGTATTTCATTTCAATTTGGGTTGTAAAAGCAGAGTTGTAATCTTGTAAATTTAGTTTCATCTTTATCATATTCAGAAAAGAGTTATTTTCCACAAATTTGTATAGATTTATACTTTTTGTTCTGTTGCTTATGAGTTATGCCAGTAGAAGGGTTAGCTTGGGGTCACTTGTGATCCTAAGCACTGTGTGACATATCGGGACCTAATTTTGGGGCGTTACACTCACCATACATCCTACTAGACTACTTATGAGATCAACAAACCTGGCTTCTCTTATACTAATTTATCATGACTCAAAATTGGGTCATGATGAGACTTATCACAACCTAAACTTTATAAGTACACCCAAATCCCATGAATTAAGAAATTTCATAAACAATAATAAAATAGAACATGACGAGACTCTAGAAAGAAGTCAGCACCAAAAACATAAGACAAAGTGTCATAAGTATAGAGCATCTAATAATACAACTGAGTCTAAATTGTAACATCTGTCGTTAAAATGACTAAAGACATAAATACACATTAGATGAGGCTTGGAATGACTTTGTATGCTTAGAGTATACCAGTACCTCGAGTCTTAAACTTTCTATGCACTAACTCAACCACCTCGCACAGTGCTTGTACTAGGATCTACACTAAAAGGCACACTAGGAATGAGTATGGTTCGCTTATACTCAATAGGTATTACATGCCGACTGAGTAAAGTGGAATAGGAGATAAGTAAATTATACTCTGAGCATGTCACCTACAAGTAAAAAATTCACTAATGTTAGCTCACACCGTGGACATCAACAGTTCTAATATATATGTACACTAAAATAGAAACAACAAAAATATATTTACAAAAATACACAAAAACTAAGCATAAGTCAAGGAAATTAGGGGAATCAAACAAGATGCTTATGAAAATGTAATGCAATGCAATGTTAAGAGAGGAATGATGAAAGCAATTACATGAATTTCACCCACCGAGCTCGCAACTACCATATAGGACCCATGGGGGGTTTGCAACCCATATACTATATCTCAATATCAATCTCAATTCACCCCTCCTATTCATGGTCATGGAAAGGGTTTTCTTAAAAATGTCTCGCTTTCTTTCAAAACAATGTTCCTCAGTGGTATCAGTATCTTATGAATGTATATGTATGAAATAAGCATGTAATTCTCATAATAAACTCAAATAATGATATCTAATTCATCCAACGTGGATATATATAAGTGATCACAGAAATATGTCCACAATTCATGATCATCAACTCTAATTAGGCACCATCAGAATAAATATGTATGTAAGACATCATTAATATCATATCAACCAATAAATTGGGTAATTTTTGTTATGATAAATGCAACCAGTGCTCAAATAAGGCCTATATTAGTAAAATAGCCTCCACATTGGCATCATATCTAGAATAAATATATTTAAATGCATTGATAAAGCCAATGATGTAAAAATAAAGCTCCCACAAATGCAACAAACAATATCAAATATTGCAAACCAACTACAACAAAACATAATCCCCCACATGGACATACAATAGTAAAATAATCTTTAAATCCAAACCCCATAGTTATTCTTTTCAACCTATAACATGCTTTACTTATTTATCACTATCCAACTCAATCTGAAAGAAGTTAAGCCATAACCTACCTCAAAATGACAAAAGCCCAACTTAAGTGATTTAACATAGAGCCTTATTCTTATGAACAACCTGAAAATAAACTACAGTATTCAAATATAGCATCTATGTATTAAAAGAAATTTATTGATACCCATATTGGCCATATTCAATCTAGATCTTAAACGGGTTAAGAAAATTAGTTAAAAAATGAAATGGATAAAATCAAAATTTTATTTTAAAAATACATTTCTCAAATCTATAAGATACTACAAGAGAAAAACCAATGCAAAAATGAGTTAAAAACTATTTTTGAATCAAAGAAAATCCTTTTTAAACTTTACCAATAAAAATCTCAAATTTTCTTTTTGAAATCATGATTTAATGGTGTTTTTGATGATATAATTGATGATAAATCATAGTAATAACATTTTGGAAATTACCCAAGATCAAATGTTGAAGAAACCCTAAAAAATAGACTAAAGTCAAAGCTCAAAGGTCTAAAAATAAAGAAAAATATGAAAATGAGTTTTTATATCAACTAAGTGTTGGCTCCTCGATCATTGGTTAAGCGATGGGTTAGCACTAAAGCAACCCGACCTATGTGGATAGTTTGCAAAAGTGATACCTCTTCTGCTAAAATGGTTATATTCCTGCTTTAGTGGTAGGCGACTGGTATGTCAGTCGCTAAAGTGGTGCTTTCTTGCTTAAGAGGCCATATCTAAAGTGGTACTTAGGCTTCTAAAGCAACTGTACCAGGAACTTTGCTAACTTAGTAAAGTTGTAGGTCGACCCCTTAAGATTCATTTGAAATCTCATGAACATAAATGAATCATGTTACTAGGTTAATTATGATGTTGGGGATTCCACATTGGATTTTCAAATTTTTTTTTTCCTAAACTTTACCCCTGAGATCTATTTTCACTATTTTTCAAATAAAGGATCAAAATGAGATATAAAGGTCTCATAATCAAACCAACCCTATTACTAACCTAAATTTGACATTCTGAATCTGCTGGCATAGTCTGTTTTTCCTATCCGACACTCTAAACAATAAATATTGACCAAAGTTAATTATATGACTTCTTTAGACTCTAAAAGCCACAAACTCATACAAATCATTCTCGATCGTATAGAAAACCACGCCAATCATCCCAAAACTTAATTAATATGTAGAAACTATAGAGTAGGGAAAAATATTCAAAACACATAGTAATGGAAAATTCACAAATTCAGATCATTACTCCATTTTATCCCCATCACACTTCTTGTATACATAAAATTCATTAAGAAATTGTTTAAAATCAAAAGACTTCATATCTTTGTCAAAACAAGTATTTCATGCCCTATATATTTATTTTATTCTATAAAAGGATCTTTTAAGTTTACCCAACATGTGTTTTTTGTCACTTTCAATGAATCCATCTGGTTGGATTATATAGATGGATTCATCATGACTTTCATTTAGAAAGTATGTCTTGAAATCCATTTTCCAAATCTCATAGTCTTAATAGATTTAAAAATGGTTACTTGCAAAAAGGTTTCCTCATAGTCGATCCCTTTTTCTTTATTAAACCCTTTCTCTACAAGCCTATCTTTAAATGTTTGTATGTAATTGTCCATTCCTCCTTTTTTTCTTATAGATCCATTTACAACCAATAGGTTTAAGTCCGTCAGATGGTTATACAAGATCCCAAACTTTATTAGAGTACATGGATTCTATTTTTGATATCATAGCAACAATCCACTTATAAATATTTTTGTCTATAGTGTTTGGTCATTACTGACAGGTTTGATATTAGGATCTTTAGGGATCCTATCATATGATTCTCCTAGAGTGCATATCTAATAAGATATCATATTACTCTTCCACTATTACTAAGTACTGCACCACCAAGTGTGAATACGTTATTATGATATCTTGGTATAATCAAATCACTTTCAAGAACCCGAGTCTCCATGTTATACATGGGTATATCAACTACTTCTTCCTGTTGTCTAGTCTACTAAACATAACTCCCACTATATTTAAGCAGTGGGATTTCATGTGCTTGTACTTATGTAACTTCCTATCTATTAATATTTTTCGATCATTATAATATAATGGTTTGTTAATAGTGACATTCATGGTTTATTCTTAGAAATTTTGGTCTTTATATGATTGAGTTTTCATTCCTTTACTTAAATCCTATAAAATATGTTTACTTCTAGGAATATAATTTATTAAATAGTCTTTTTCTAGATATTTAGCATTTATTCTACCAATTACCTTCAATTCCTTTTGGATATCCAAGAAACACACATACAACATTCTAGGTTCTGACTTATTTATTTTCTCTTTCAACACATGTGCTAGACAACCCCATACCCAAATATATCACAAACTAGGGTTGCGCCTAGTCCATAGTTCTATAGGTGTTTAAGGTACTGACTCGAAAGTGTAAGACCCTAAAATATTTTAACAAATTTATTTTGGACCCTCCCATATGTGTTGTGATCATTTTTGACTTGAATCATAATAAGAGGTATTAAAGCGTGTCTTAGGTAAGTTTCAAAATTTTTGGAAAGGGTTTGGGGTCATTTTGTGATCCCAACCAGTGAGACTCTATGATAGTGGCGTTCCATGCCATCTAAGCTCCATGATAAGAGCGTGGCATGTTATATAGGCACCATGATAGCAATGTGCCATGTTGCTATGCAAAAATCATCTAGTTCATTATTTTTTATTTGGGCTGGCGGCTTTTTGACCCTTTTTACTTTAAAACCTCTTAAAATGTCCCCCAACCATAGAAAACCCCTAATTCATTGAGTTTTGCATTTGTCTCTCTTCTCTAACTCCCAAGTCAATAAATACAAGGGGTTTCTCAAGAAGTTTATTCTTCGGACTCCAAACTTTAATTCCTCTTCAAAGTCTTCTATATTCCAGACATGTTGTACACTCTCTAACTTGAATTTTATATTATTGCATTAATTTATCCAATATTTATGTGTTTTGAATGATGAGGTTGAACTAGGATTGAGGGTTTTTGGATTGTGATAATCTTGCATTGTTATATCTTGCTTTATATGGTTTACTTATATTTTAAATGATGGATTTGAACTGAATTTGTGCATTGCTATAATGGTGAATTGTGAATGAAAATTATGGTTTATGAAAATGGTGGAATTCGGTACTTGGTTTCACCAAATTTATGAATTTTTGCATGACAACGAAATAACCCTCAATCCACATCATAATCTTGGTTTTGAATATGGTTTTTCATAATTTAACTCACCTTTTAAATATATTGCATTGCATTAAAGGTAAAATTATAAAAATGTTTTTGAATACCCTTGGTGTCTGTGGCTTGGATTTTAAATCGGTAATTGGAGTCAATTTGGTTAAATGGTTATGATTTGGTATAATGGAATAACTTTCAAGCACAATGGTATGATGATACCAAGTTGGAAATGCCTAAATAAAAGACTCCATGTTTGATAGTTGGTTTATGTTTAAATTATTTTAATTTTGGCTAAAGGGGATTGTATTGCTCATTAAGAATGTGTAGTTCGAGAGAAGGAGGGGCTAATACTGGTAACCACATTTATAGACGTTGGGGGTCTATAAGACCATTATGCCAAGATACATACCATATTTTTGAATGGGTATCGCCTTGGTGTCTTGAGCCATTCCTCGGTACATGTGACTAACATAGACTGGACCCTTTTGACAGAGAGAGCCAGACCTATATATCCCAAGGGTGCTCGAAAAGTCGGTATGATCTACATAGATCAGGACTAATATGTTTAAATATCATATTTCATAACCTTTGTCCCCATCCTAGCATCCTATATATATATGTTTAATTGTTTTGCATATGGTTTTATTACTGGATTTTGGTAAATGCATTATTTTATCCCTTTCCTAGGTTGTATGCCAGTACTCGCTGTACTGACTATCTACGAATAATATATTATTTCATGATATAGGCTTTAAGGTCTTTTCTATTAATATTATGTAGCATTATATGGTTGGTACTCCTATTGCCAGCTGTGAAATGGTGAGTCCTCCATCTCTCAAAAGGCCCGATCACTCTTTTAGTTTTCATTTACTATTCTATTCCTCATGGATTTATTTTATCATAGTAAAGAGAGGGGGGGGGGGGGATGTCCCTACTTAGTTGGTATTCTCGGATTAGAGGCTTTATGAATAGTATTGGGATGTCATTGAAGTCTTGTTTTAACGCTTTAACTTTTTTTTGGATTTATAAATCATTCATTGACTTGATTGGATTTTGATATTTACTTTTATTTTGCTCTAAAGGTAAGGCTATCGGGGTTGTATCCATTCTATGGTGGGCTTGAGATGCTCATCGCGACCGGTGTCGGGTTCATGTTGTGATAAGTTTGGTATCATAGCATGATTCAGGGTAGCTAGATGTCTACAAAGCTATGTCGAGTAGAGTAATTTTTATGGATGTGTAGTGTGCTATACTCTAAGGGGAAGTCTACAAGGAATTTAAGAATGTTTTACTTTCATGTGTTCTAATTCAGTCTTAGAGATTTTAGTTATTAAGAAACTTTTCTAACTCCTGGCTTACTCAGTTTTAGATCATGCCTCCTCAAAGATCTGACGGTTATAGGAACTTAGTTTGAACCTTTGTCCTAACTGGGGTAGATATAGAGGGAATTCACCCTACTCATGGAATGAAGACTTGGTCTAGGGCCCCTACTCCTGATTGCACCACTCCACCTGGGTTTCCACTTATCCCTGCTAGTCCTCCTTGATCTTTTTAGTATAGTGATACCCATTCTCATCCCTCCAAGGAGATATCTCAAATATGGTATTCATCATCTATCCACATGCTTGCTCAAATTATGGCATCATAGATTCATCGGTCAGATCATGTAAATCTTATTGCCAGTTCATCCAAGGTTACTAACGTTGGACAAGTTATGAGGTTGAATTCCCCAACCTTTAAAGGCTCTAAGGTTGAGAAGGGTCCTTAGAGGTTTATTGATGATATAGAGAAAATCTTTAAAGTTATGCATGCTAGTGATTCAGAGGGTGTGGAGTTTGTAGCTTACTAGTTGAAGGAAGTGACTTATCAATCGTGTAAGGAGTGGGAGGATTTAATGGGTGATAACGCTGAGCTGTTTGTGTGGTAAAAGTTTGTGGGTGCCTTTCTTAATCATTTATCTCCTTAGGAGTTAAGGGAAGCCAAAGATGAAGTATTTTTGAATATAAAACAATGTGGGATGAGCGTTAAGGAGTACGGACTGAAGTTCCAACAACAATCCCATTATGCTCCTGAGTTGGTATCTAATATGAGGTCCAGAATGAGAAAGTTTTATTTTTGACTATCCCATGATTTAGTGTTAGAGTGTAAGGCCGTCATTTTTGTGGACAACGTGACCATGGAAATTGTGAGAAACGGAGGAATTTGTGCTATAATTGTGGTCAACCTGGTGATTTATGGTGAAATTGCCCTCATCTAGGGTTTCCACTAGGGATAATAAGGTACTGGTCGCCACTTCTTTGGCTCCTACACCTAAGGGTATGTCACAACCCGAGGCTACCCTAGTCGCGGCAACAGTGCTTACGATCATAAGTGGCCACAACATAAAATATGAAAATAACACATATGCGGAAGATAAACTGGGAAGGAAAATTTAAATCTAAATACCAAAATACAAAATACTGAAGAGATAAAAGAAATGAAAACAACTAACTTACTATCTAACTATTTTGTTTGAATGTCTGAAAGCCTCTAAACTAATTGACGAGTTGATAGGACCCCAACTAACTCCAACCGACTGAACAAAATGAAATACTGTATTAACTGAATAAACATAATATGTCTTCAATGGATGAGGACTCACCACTTTGGCTGCTGGATTATGCTGAACTGTCTAACTGCAGTCGAGAAACTGTGAGTCGGAACCTATGATATAAGACATCATAGTGCAAAGAAGAGTATATGTTCAGTACTTTTAATGTACTGGTATATGAGATGAGGTTAGACTTATATACATGGGGTACTGTGCATATGAAATAAGGGCTAAGTGAATAGCATGAGATAATTGAACATGAATTCATGAAAACTGTGACATCTGAGAATGCAAGACCAAGCATAAATCTGTAATCTGAAATAAGTCTAAAATCTGAAAGAGTATAAGCTGTATAACTGAATAACTTAAAATATGTACACTTTGTCAAGCAAACTTGAACTAAAAGTACATTGAATACTGTACTAAGACTATGGGAGGTATCATCTAATCGACATGTCCCAATCTTAGTTAATTAGGGTCAAGCCTGTGACCCTAGTTGGAAAGTGTCAGTACCGTGCCACGGGTACTAACACTGGATGTATGGATGCTTCAATCTGATGTCCCAAAGGACTAGGGAGTTAGTCCTAAACTGGCGGGTGACCCCTAAGAGAGTGTCAGTCCTAAATTGGTGGGTGATATCTCATAATCCTATGCTGGCTTAGTATTTCTAGAACTTAGGGACTACTACTAAGGACCCAATCCTAACTTGGGGGTGAGCCCCCATCCCTAGGTTCGTTCGATGCTAATTCTAACTCTCAACTAAGTTGAAACTAGCACTGAAGTGGATTAAACCCAACTGAATGCTATAACATAACTGATAGTGCTCATCATAAATATAAATATCTGAGTATACTAATAAGATTTATGGATTAACTGTTTGAGTACTTGAAAATCCGAATTCATGTAAATCACGTAGGTATCGGGTGTTCACAACCGACCAGCACTGAATAGAATTAACCATAATATCATATAAAATCTTTAAAACCATAGTAAGGGATTTAAAACCCAACACTTAGGCATTCCATCAAACACATGAGAGACATGAACTTAAGTACGAGAATGAGTAAATCATGGGAGAATAACATGATTACAAGATTAAAAATCCAATATTAGGGATTTAACGTGAAGCTTTCAACATTCAAAACATGTAATGGATCATTCCACTTGAAAACACTCATAAACATAACTTTTAATTAAATTAACAAGATATATATGGAGATATTTCAACTTAAACATGAAAAACTCATAATTTAAACCAAAAAGGGATTCTTGGACTCCATGGGTGAAAGAAACCTATATATGAACATCATACATACCTCAATAGATGATTTCATAAAGATCCTTGAGAATTTTTTGAGGTTTAAATCTTGAATTCCTTGATTGCTTGAGTAAGGGTTAGGGTTTGTTCTAGAGTAAAAAGAGGCTTCTTTTGAGAGAATTTGTTATGAAAAGAGAAAATAATGCTATTTGGGAACCTAAATTTCATGTTTTTGATGGGTTAGGTAAGGGGGAAATGGCCAAAATTCCCTTAAATAATGAGGAATTAAAAGCTGGACGGGTGAAGGAGGGTGCACTGTGGGATCCAGAGCGGTGCACTTGAGGGGGAATCGGGGTCTCCAAAGTGGTGTACTAGAGTGAGCACCGCAGGTTTATCCCGATACTGCTACTATTTTAGATTTCCAAACATGCCCTTACTCGTCTTAAATTTCCCAAACTCACCTGGGCCATACTTTTAACTACCCGATCATAAATCAACATAAAAATTGATGCTCCGAGGTTGGAAAGGTCAAAAATAAAATCATCAAAAATTAAGGGTTTAGGAATGACTAAGTCCTAACACTTAGTGAAATTTCTAAGTCTTGGACCTCTTTAAAATGAAATCGTGAGCTGAATTGAGCTGGGATCTTTCAACTTCTTAGGCTCAGCTGAAGCTATTTTGTAAGGTGGAATAGGGATAGGCTGGGTATCTAGAAGGAGATCTATTCCGAAGTCAATTTCCCTTTCGAGAGAAACTTCGAAAAGGTCTTCAGGGAATACATCTGGAAATGCCCTTACTATTGAAACTGATTCAAGATTGGGAGTCTTAGAACTAGAGTCTTTGACTCAAACAAGATGGTACATGTACCCATTATATATTATTTTTCTCGCTCTAAGATATGGAATAATTTGACCCCTAAGCACTGAAGTACTGCCCCTCTATTTAATAACTGGTTCGTTGGGAAACTAAAATAGAACAACTCTATTTCTGTAATTAACCGAGGAAAAACATGAGTGGAGCCAATCCATGTCGATAATGATAGAAAAATTAGTAATCTCTACCTCCACAAGGTCAACTGAGGTGACTTTATGGGATACTTTGATCAGGCAGTTCCTATATACCTTCCTGTATATAATAGAGACACCTACTGGAGTAGACACTAAGAAGGGTTTTGCTAATGTTTTAGGATTGACGCCAAAGTTGACGGCTATATAAGGAGTTACAAAGGAGAGTGAAGCTCTGAGATCTTATAAAGCATAAACAACATCATACCTATAGCTACGTCAGAAGAACTTTTCTGATCCTTTCGAGACTATAGTGCATACCATCTATTCTGGCATTGACCACTGGTGGCACTAAAAATGGCTCCCTATTTAGTCTGGTGACCTATTATAGCTGATGAGAGATTGGACTGGCCCTATTGGCACAAATTGTTTCCCCCCTAAGCAACTACTCAATACTCTTAGATCCCATGGCCTAGCTTGCCACATCCAAATCACACATCACTACTAACTCTATACTCACTCTGACGATTCCTGCTATATTTTTCTGCAAAGTAGATAGGTTCAACCACTACTCATTATACCCTATGACTTAGAACCTGGTACTCTATCCCAATTGTTATTCCTGAACTTTGGCACCAGTGCACTAGCTGAATATGGAGATAGAGATGAGAATTTCTATTAGAATTGAGAATGGTTTCCACCTTCAGACCTCTATTGAGAAAAGATAAAACTACATATTTTGGCCCTCTTATTCTGCCTCTCTTTCTCCTTAAGCTTCTTTTCCTCAATATACTGAGCATGAACCATTAGACTAGATAGGTCCATCTTCCTAATCAACATAGAAATCCAATACTCCTTGACGAGATAATAGATACCCCAGAAACAAACTCATTCTAGACCTATTATCAGCCACCATCGAAAGATCATACCTCACCAACTTAGTAAACTTAAGCAAGTATTACTTCACACTTATATTACCCTGCTTCAAGTTAATGAACTCCTGCACCTTATCTTCCCTCAACTCTAGAGGAAATAACCTATCTAAAAAGGTTATGGCAAATTCCTCCCACTCTACAGGCCCTGCCTCAACACCCTTATCCTCTTTTTACTACTTATACCAGGTATGAGCTACATCCTGCAAATGATATGCAACCAACTCTGCATTCTCACTCGACGTGACACCCATGATGTCTGTCACTTTCTAAAGCATATAAAAAAACTTCTGTGGATCCTTCTCAGACTTGGATCCCAAAAACAAAGGGGGATTTATTTGGGTAAAATCCCAAATCCTAGTTGCAGCTGTATTTTCCACTAGATTAGTTGGGGAAAAAACCTACTAATTATTTTGAGGAATTTCTGAGTTAACTAAGGTAGTAAAAGTAGCTTTGAATATGGCGTGAGAGACATACTCATTTAGGAGATCTTCCTAAACAGGCGGTGGTGCGGGTAGATTCTTGTTCCTTCTTCTATTATTTATTTTGGGAGGCATTATCTGGAAATGAAATGAAGAATGAGTTTGAAAGAGATTTTAAATAGAGATCATACTCATTCTCATGATATGAATATTGAAAGAAGGGAAACTTTTTCGAAAAGGTCTTGTATCCTCTTATCCATAAGTGTGACGCACTTCACACCCATGTACAAAACTCTACACAACATATCTTTTAGACTCCATAGGATACTTTAAAACCTTAGACTCTAATACCAAGTTTTTTCATGACCCGAGGCTACCCTCAAATTGAGACAATGGTGATTATGGTCGCAAGTGATCACAAGCTAACCCAAGAGCTGATACTTGCTGTGAGCACTGAATAAAATATGAATATAAAATATGTGAAGAAGACAAAATAATAGGGAAAATATAAATCTAAATACCAAAATATGAAATACTGAATATCTAAGGCAACTGATAAGAACTGAAAGCAACTAATTGACTATCTAACTAGTTTGTCTAAATGTTCGGAAGCCTCTAAACTGACTGAGGAGTTGATGGGATAAACCCCCAACGAACTCTGATTGCAACAACTCATTCCACCTGAAAAACACTTATAAATATAACTTGTAATTAAATTAACAATATATTCATGTAGATATTTCAACTTAAACATAAAAACTGACAATTTAAACCAAAAAGGGATTCCTGAACTCCATGGGTGAAAGGAACCCATGGATGAAGATTATACATACCTCATTAGATGATTTTGTGAAGATTCTTAGGAATTTTTGAGATTTGAAGCTTCAATTCCTTGATTTCTTGAGTAAGGGTTAGGGTTTGTTTATGAGAAAAGGGAGGCTTCTTTTGAGAGAATTTGTGGTAAAAATATCAAATAATGCTCTTTGGGAAATTAAATTTTGTGTTTTGGATTAGTTGGGTGAAGAGGGTATGACCCAAATACCCTTAAATGGTGAGGTATTAAAATTTGGATGGGTAAAGAAGGGTGCGCCATATGCTACAGAATGGTGAACTAGAAGGGGCACTGCAGGCTCTAGTATGGTGCACTGGAGGGGGCACCGCGGTCTTATCCTGATGCTGCTATTGTTTTTGATTCTTGATAATGCCCTTATTCTCATTTAAAAATTCTGAAACTCACCTAAGATGTAATTATAACTACCCCGATCTTGTATCAACTTAAAAATCAATGCTCTGAGGTCGGGAAGGTCAAAAACAAAATCATCAAAGTTTAGGAGCCTTGGGAATGACTTAGTCCCAACACTTCATTAAATTTCTAAGTATTGGAACCCTTTAATATGTATTCATGAGCTTAATTAAACTAGGATCTTATGGGGTATTACAGGGTGACACATCCAAGATCGTCGATGGCCAAAATCTCCTTTATGTATTACTACTCTCTAGGAATCTGATGCATGCATAAATATTGTCACTGGTATGTTATAAATTTTCTCTCTTGATGTTTATTATTTGCTTGATTTGGGTTCTACCCTATCTTATGTGACTCCTTATGTGGTTTACACTTTGGTTAAGGTCCTAAAAGTATTTTTGAGCCTTTTTATCTCTACTTTGGGGGGTGAGTCTGTTATTGCTAAAAAAGACTATAGGGGTTGTGTGGTATCCATATTTCTTAGAAATACATTGATAGATTTAATAAAACTTGATATGGTGGATTTTGATGTAATCTTAGGGATGGATTAGCTTCATTCATGCTATGCTTCTCTAGATTATAGAACTCAAAAGGTCACCTTTCACTTTTCTAGTGAACAAATATTAAAATGGGAGGGAAGTTTCTTACTACCTAAAAGAAAGTGTATTTATTACCTCAGAGCTCAAAATTTGGTTTCCAAAGGGTGTATGTACCATCTGGTTTGGGTCAAGGATTCTAACTCTAAAATCCCATCTTTACAATATGTCCCTATGTTGAATGAATTTCCTAAAGTTTTTCCTAATGATCTTCTTGGAATTCCTTTGGATAGCAAAATAGACTTCAGAATTGATCTTTTACCAAATAACTGCCCTATTTTCACTCCTCCCTATAGGATGGTTTCGGCAGAGCTAAAAGAACTAAAGGAGAAATTAAAGGATCTTCTAGATAAGGGTTTCAGTTATCCTAATATTTCCTCGTAGGGTGATCTTGTGTTTTTTATGTCAAAGAAAAATAGGCCTCTTTAAATATGTATAGATTACCATCAGTTGAATAAGGTTACCATGAAATATAAGTACCCTGATCAACTTCAGGGTTACCATCAGTTTAAAATTAGGGAGGTTGGTATCCCTAAGATGAGTTTTTAAAAGTGGTATGGCCATTATGAGTTTTTGTTTATGTTACTCGGGTTGATTAATAAAACACCCTAGATTTTGGCCTTGAAAATTTCCTAAGCTTTGAGGTTACTGTTTTGGTTACGACATAACCCCACGAGTCGTATGGTGTCTTGATGGGTTAGGTCAACCTAGTTGTAAGGTGAGAAATATGTGGTGTTGAGTTTCTATCCTGGGTACAACTTGAGGAAACGAGCCATAAAGGCTAGTGATGAGTTGTTAGGAGGAGTCATAACCAAAGCCTATAATTTTGTGACTTAATTTTTCTCCTAGTACAAGTGGCTCACTAAGAGCCGTAAGGATATGTTTTGAGTTGTGTGTTAAAATTGTAGGATGTCTAGTATTTCACCCATTTGAGGTCTATGTTGACTATGATAGAACCCTACGAATCATAAGGTCTTGTTACGGGTAAGCTTGAGTCATAAGGTTGACAGTGTATGGGGATCTTGGTCACTATCTTGGTTATAACTCATTGTTACTAGTTGTAAGGAGGGGTTATGAGTTAATGGTTGACTCATAGTCAAAGGCGACATTTTTCAAGCATTCAAGTTAAGGGCATTCTGGATATTTCCCCATTTGCCCAACCTGAATCCTACGTCTTATAACCTCTTTAGGTTATCCTTATCCCTCATAAACATAGCAAATAGACTCTTAAATACTCTTAAATCCTCAAGCTGAAGAACACTTAGGGTTTTCAAGCGATTAAACAATTGGGGATTTCAAGGGTGATTTACCTTCATACTTTTTGGTGTTTAAGGTATGTTACTCTTTCCTTATTTTTAATTTTATAAAATGATATGATTTAAAGTATTGTTCATGCGATATTGATGTTGGGTTTTAAACTATGGGTTGGGGGTTTTTAAAATAAATTATTAAGTGTTTCTTCCATGATATTTATGAAACTATTATTCTTAAATTGATGGTTGATAAATGCATTGGGGTGCATGGGAATGGTGGATGGAGATGGGGGTCCAGTGGAATCCCAAAATTAATTGGTTTAGTATGGAAATTGGTAATGATTTCAACCCACATGCATAATTGATTTTAGTTAATTCATATCACTTGGTTTGGTTTGTTTGAAACTAATGCATGGTATAAATAGTTAGATTGTTTTAAAAATATTATGGGGTACAATGGAATCCCCTAAGTGATTTTAATAATAGAGTTTGTGGGGTGCTTGGAATCCCCAAAGTGTTGTCTAATGACATTGCTTGGAAGATATAGCCGGTATAATCATACCACTCAATAATACCTTAATAATTGACTCTTAGGATTATGATTTTATTATGTGTTAAATATTTTAATTAGGCAATAATGAGGTTTGTGATAGCTAGCCATGAAGGTGAGAATCTAAAGGACGAACACTGGAAACTCATATTTGTAGACATGAGGGTTGGTACTGATGACCATGTTCTTATGGGGTGAAATGGAATCCCCCAAGTCTATACACATATATATATGTATTATAGAGGGTGAAGGGTATAAGAGAATCCCCGATCATCTATGATATCTCTGGTGCTACGTCTAACACTCACTGAGGCCTATTCAGGGGGTAGCACTAGACTCATATAGCTGTGGGTAGACTTATGATGATAAAGTTACATAGACCAGGTTAAGGTTTTGAAGTGCATCTTAAATCTTATTCCCTATCCCAACATGGTATGTGTGCGTGTATATATATATATATATATTTGTATATGGTTATGTGCATTGAATGACTTGACTTTAAATTAATAGCATTACTTTATATTTATCCCTAAGTTATATGCTAGTGTTCACCCCACTAACTGTCTTCAGCTGTTGTATCCCCACACAATTAAGGAATCGGCCATACTACCACTCCTTCTGCTGAGTAACTAGGTGATCCACGGATAGATTTTGAGTCAGACTGAAGTTGTGAGCTTCTATACTTCAAAAGACTTTATTTTATGCCATGAATTTCTTTACGTGCTTACTGTTTCGTTTGGTCTTGATTTTTTTGTATGGTTGGGGGCATGTCCTGAATGGATATTCTTTGGTTTTGATTAGAGGCTTTTTTGGAATATAGTGGGCATGGGCGGTATCAGTATCGATATTGGTATTGGTATTGGCGTTGGTATTGGTACTTGTTGGGTGTTTGATTATGGATGGTTGGTTTTGGTTATAGACTTATTTTAATGTCTTTAAATTTATATTTTCTTATTTTTTATATGTTTGGAATTCATCTAACATAGTGTGTAAGGTGGTTAATGGTTTAGGGATGGTCTCCGGTCCTTGTTGGAATTGAGATATCCAACATGGCCAGGCCTTGGTTTGAGTCATGTCAAGATGTTATTAGAGCACTAGGTTCATGATTAATTGGATGTTTACAGAGCCATGTTGAGTAGAGTCTCTTTTAAGGCTATGTAGCATGCCATACTCATAAGGGAGAGGCTACAAGGCATTTAGGAATGTTTTCCTTTTCATGTGTTTTGTTTTTGGGATATAAAGTTTAAGGTCCTGAAATCTCCTTTAATTTGCATTTGTTTGCTTTTAAGATCATGCCTCCCAGATGATATGAAGCTCATGGAAACTCTTCTGTCTGACTTAAGGGCAATATTCATAGAACACAGCCTTTTTATAGGGTTAAAACCCTTTGTAGGGGTCCAGTTCTTGATTGCCCTTCTGGAGTTCCATCGGTCCCCTCTAGTCCTCCATGATCAGCTCAGGCTAATATGTTAAATGCTGAGTTTTGTCAGTTTATACATATGTTGGATTAATTGGTAGCTTCTCAGTTTGAGCATGGTGCTCCTGTTACTCTATCTTCTGAGGCCACAAAGGTCAACTAGTTTATGAAGTTGAGTCCTCCAATTTTTACTAGTGTTAAGATTGAGGGGGATCCTCAAAATTTCCTTGATGAGATGGAAATAATCTTTTATATGATGCATGTTACTAATTGAAGGGTGTGAAATTCTTCGTTTACCAATTGAAAGATGTGGTATATCAGCGGTATGAGGAATAAGACCAGCTAGGGGTGACGATGCTGAGTCAGCCCTATGCAATGATTTTTCTAGTGCTTTCCTGGATTATTTTCTTTCCTTAAGAGTTGAGTAAGGCGAAGGAGTAAGATTTTGTTAACCTAAAGCAAGGCATGATGTCAGTCAAGAATTATGCCTTGAAATTCCACCAGTTATCTTTGTATGCTCCAAAGTTTGTTTCTAGCATAGGGGATATAATGAGGAAGTTTGATTTTAGGTTATCCCGAGAATTGATTTTGGAGAGTATGGCTGCCTTGTTAAACAAGGACATGAGCATCTCTAGGTTGGTTATGTATATGCAACAGGTTGAGAAAGAGAGGAATAAGTAGGCAGAGATAAGGGAAATGTAGAGTAAGAAGTTTAGATTTTTTAATTAGGGTGGAGGTTAGCAGTAGAGTAGAAGGGATGGTGGAAAGTGGTTCAAGAAGAAATGGGGCAATTTTGTGTCTTGCTTGACGGCTAGTGAATTTTACCCAAAGTTGTCTGGTGACTGATGTTTTCAGGGTGGCAATGGTTTGAGGGATAGGGTGAATAATCTCAGGCTAGTGAGGCCTAATAAGCTCCATCATATCCTCCCTAGAAATTATCCCATGGGTAAGGTTGTTCCTGAGCCAAACAAGGTTCTTGTTGCCTCTTCATCCTCTCCAGCAACAAAGAGTGCCCCATCTAGCTTTGACACTAGTCAAAACCCTCTTTATACTCGTACAACTAACTAGAAGTCTGAGGCATCGCCTGGTGTCATTACTAGTATGTTGAAACTCTTTTCACATGATGTGTACTATTTACTGGATCTAGGGCCCACTCTTTCTTATGTGACCCTATTTGTGGCTTTACACTTTAGTTTTGGTCCTGAGTGTATTGCAGATCCTTTTTCTGTTTCTACCCTGGTGGGTGACTCTGTGGTTTCTAGAAGAGTCTATAGGGACTGTGTGGTATTTATAGGTGGAAAGGAGACTTTGGTGGATTTGTTTGAATTAGACATGGTTGATTTTAATATCATATTAAGGATAGAATGGTTGCACTCGTGTTATGCCTCCTTAGATTACCAGACTCATAAGGGCATTTTTATATACCTTGATGAGCTGGTGATTGAGAGAGAAGTGGTTTTTCTAATGACTAAGAGAAGCTTCATATTATATTTTAGAGCCTGAAAGTTGATTTACAAGGGATGTCTTTATCATTTGGTCCAGGTTAAAGTTTCGGACTTAGAGGGTCTTTTCTTATAATCCTTCCTAGTGGTGAATGAATTTCTCAAAGTTTTTCCTGATGACCTTCTTGGTGTCCCTTTTGATAGGGAGATTGATTTTGGGATTGATATTGTTTTGTACATTTTCTCAATCTCTACTTCCCCATATAGAATGACTCTAGCTGAGTTGAAGGAGCTTAAAGAGAAGTTGAAAGACCTCACTAACAAGGTTTTATCCATCCTAGTGTGTTCCCATGGGGTTTATCTATTTTGTTTGTGCGTAAAAAGGATGGTTTCCTTCAGATGTATATTGATTATCGATAATTGAACAAGATAATAATAAAAAATAAATACCTCTCCTAAGGATAAATGATTTGCTTGATCAGCTTTAGGGTGCTAAGTTTTTCTCCAAGATCAATCTTCGGTCAAAGTATCATCAATTAATTATTATGGAGTAGGATATACCTAAGACTGCCTTTCATACCCGATATGGGCATTTCTAGTTCTTGGTTATGTATTTTGGGTTAACTAATGCCCCAACAATATTTATGGACTTGATGTACAGGGTATTTCATCAGTTTTTAGATTTGTTCATCATTGTATCATTAACGATATTCTGGTGTACTCTAAGTGTGTGACGGATCATGCCGATCACCTCTGCATTATGTTGTAGACCCTGAAAGATCAACAGTTGTATGCCTAATTTTTGAAATATGAATTGTGGTTGAATGCTATTACTTTTTTGGGTCATGTCATATCTAGTGAAGGGTTCATGGTGGATCTACAGAAGGTTGAAGTGGTAATGAAGTGGTCTCGACTATGACTCCAACTGATAGTTAGAGCTTCTTGGGTTTAGTCAATTACTATAGGAGATTTATGAAAAGTTTCTCGACAATAGATATCTCATAGAATAAGTTGACCTAGAAGAAGGTGAAGTTATTATGGTCTGATGCTTGTGAGGGTTGTTTTGAGAAACTGAAAGATAGGTTAACTTTTCTCTAATTTTGACCCTGCATGAGGGTAATGATGGCTTTGTAGTCTATTTTGATACATCTCACATGGGACTTGGTTACATTTTGATGCAGCTTGGCAAGGTGGTAGCTTATGCGTCTAAATAGTTGAAGGTGCATGAGAGGAATTATCCGACTCGTGACTTGGAGTTGTTGGCTCTGATGTTCGAGTTGAAAATCTGGCATCACTATTTGTATGAAGAGCATGTGGATATCTTTTTAGATATAAGAGCCGATAATATATTTTCAGTATTATATTTTTTCCAAATTTTGTCATGATTATATTTATGCATAATAGAACTAGCTATTTAATATATTATAAATCAATTGCTTAATAGTATGCCAGTTCATGGGTTAGTTTAGGGTAGCTCATGGTTTTAAGCACCATGTTACGACTAGGGGGTAGTCTCGGGTCATGACACATGAGGTTTAGGAAAACAGGGAAGCTCAGTCCTTTTTACATTAGTCCATATCAGATTTTAAGAAGGACTGAGAATGTCACCTACAAATCGTTGTTACTAGTGAATTTGGCCTTAATTTATCCCATTTCCATTTGTCTATACTTCAGAAGTGTGTAGGTGACCCTTCCTTGATAGTTTTCATTGAGGATATTGGTGTTAAGGATATATTGTCCTATGAAGGAGTCTCGATTGAAATATTAGAGTGGCAAGTTTAAAAATTGAGAACTAAGGATATAGATTCGGTGAAGGTCCTTTGGAGGAATAAAAAGGTAAAATAGTCTACATGGGAGTCAAAAGAGGATATGAAAGCCAAGTACCCATTCTTGTTTCCCACATTGGACGATAGTGCTCAAGATATGAAGTTTGCCCTTTCTCTTGTTGCATTTCGAATTCATCCTTGAATTCCTACATATGTATCTAATTTTCGTGCAAAGGGTGTCCTATTTCTCATTCAAGGGTGAATGATCCAGGGTGGGGGGGGGGGAGGGATAATGTAAGACCCCAAGAAATTTTGACCAATTTATTTTGGACCTTCCTACTTTTGTTATGATTATTTTTTACTTGAATCATTATAAGGTGAGTTAAAGGAGTGTCTTGGGTAAGCTTTGAAAATTTTAGAAAGGGTTGGGGGTCATTTTGGGACCTCAAAATAGTAAGGGTCTGCGATAGTGGCATGTCACACCACCTAAGCTTCACGATAGGAGTGTGGCATGGCTAGGCACTGCAATAGCAACATGGCATGCTGCTATGTAAAACTCATCTAGTTCATTATTTTTTTGTTTTGGATGGGTTTTTTTGATCCTTTTCACTTTAAAACATCTTAAAATAACCCCAACCCCTTGAAAACCCCCAATTCATTGAGCTTACATTGGTCTACCTTCTCCAACTCCCAAGTTAATAAACACAAGGGGTTTCTCAAGGATTTCATTCTTCGATCTCTAAACTTCAATTCCACTTCAAATTCTTCTATATTCTAGGCATGTTGTACACTCCCTAACTTGAATTTTATATTATTTTGTCTAAACAAAAAGGAACTAAATTCAAAACATAATTAGTTGTTTCTATGGCATATCTCAAAAACTAAGAAGGTTAGTAAAAGTAACTCATCATTGATCTAACCATTTTAACAAGTCCTATTTCTTATTTTAGCCACACCATTTTGTTATGGTGTTCCAAGTGTAGACAATTGAGTTGTAATTCAACATCCTAATAAATAATTAATAAATTCTATAGAGAGGTACTTATCACCATAATTAGATCGCAATGTCCTGATATAATTATTATTATGATTTTTTATTTTTGTCTTAAATTTGTTATTTTTTTTTAAATCTTTCAGATGGTTCAACAAGAAAACATATCCATCCTTAGAGTAGTCAGGCATGAAGGTTGTTAAGTACTCTTAGCCACCTCTTTCTTGGACATTTATTGGACCACATAAATCAAACTGAGTTAATTCTAATTTATCACCTGCTCTATTTCCTTTTTGAAGGGAAATGTCTCTTTGTTATTTTACCTTCTTAAGAGGATTTACATGTTGGAAGTGTATCTACTTTAAATGAACTTAAAGGTCCATCCTTAACCAACCTTGCAATCCTATCTAGATTGATATGACTTAGACGCAAGTGCCATAAATAAGTTTCACTCAATTCAGAAGAACATCTTATCTTACAAAAAATATTAATATTATTTAATTATATTGGTTGCAACAGTTCAGAAGAGATATGAATAATAAATAGACCATCAGTCAAAATACCCGAAGAGATAAAGTATCTATTATAACTAATAATGAAACTGCTATAAGAAAAACTAACATGTCACAAAAATTAACATCATAATCATCTGTCAAAATGCCAGAAAGAGAAATCAAATTCATTCTAATAGAAGGTACACATAATGTGTCTTTTAACATTAATATTTTATTACTACCAAACAAAATTTTAATACTTCCCAATGCTAAAGCTGGAGCTGCTGAACAATCTGCTTGAAAAATGATAATTTCCCCTTTACTTAGTTGTCACGTCCCTTGAAATCCCTGAAAAAATAAAGACATCCTTAGTGACTCCTGAGTCTACACACCATGACATGGTAGATCACGCTGGTAATGGTGTTTTAACGACACATACATATGAAATACCTTCTTTATTTTTCAGCTTGGCCAATAGATTGGATATTATTTCTTGTGGTGTCCAGGTTGCTTATAATGTTAACATTTTCCTTTAGGCTTTTTCACTCCAGTATTTGCACCTCCAATATCGAAAATCTTCTAAGTCTTTTTCTTCTTCCACCTACCTTCTCAAAATTAAGTGGTATAGGGGGAACTTGTTGTCTGATAATAGTTTTTGCTGGTTGCAACTCACTTGAACATTTTTCCATTTATAAACCCATTTTATTCATATTATAACTTAGGAAAAGCTATTGAAAATTTTTAGGTAGAGTTTGAAATATCATTTCAACCTATGTATCCTTTTCAATATTAGATTCTAGGACCTTCAGTTCATTTAGAGGACTCATCATCTTTAAAACATGGTCTCTAACATATAAAGCGTTAACCATTTTTATGGTCAGAAGAGCTTTCATGGTAGTCTGCTTACTCGGACAATTTTGATTTTCAATCATCTTTTGGACATTTTTCAAAGAGTTATAAGAAGACTCCATTTATTGATGTTGATGTTGTATCACGTTTAACATTAAAGCCAAAATATAGTATTGTACTGTCTCATCAACCTTTGTACATTTTTGGTAAACCGTTTGTTCATCATCTGTAACATTTTTTCAGTTTTTTTTGGACACAAATCAACAAGTTCAAATATGTACTCCTTAGTAGTTAGGACAATATCAAGATTCCTTTTTCCGTCAACATAATTTAAACCCTTAAATTTATTTTGAGTAAGAACAATTGTAGGGGGATTGAATGAATTCATGGTAAATGTGAGAGACATTCATTAAAATAGATCATAATTAGTCATGTACATTAAATATAATATAATATATCTATATCTATATCTATATCTATCTATCTATCTATATATATATCTATATATATGTGTGTGTGTGTTGTGTCTGTGCGTGTTATGTATCATGAATAGTAAATTTTGACGAAAAAGAACTGGTAATGTAATATACATATATAAAGACAGATTATTCACTTCATTAATTAAAATAGACCCAACTCAGTTGGAGAACATACTGTCAATTTAAGTCAAGTGACTATCAAATTTAAAATTGTATCCCCATTAAACTAACTTGCAAACTCAAATAGAGAATTAATGCAAGAAATCAATAATATGTGATTAAACTCTAGTGATTACTTATAATAAATTTATCTAATATGGAAGAAGACATGTGGTAAACATATAAATTTATCATATTACTATATATTATCATGGACATCATATAGAGAAACCTCTACCACCATAAGATTGTAAGCATTTTATTTTTGTAACAATTAAATTTTATAAAATGTAAATCGGTCAAAACAATATTTAAATGATCTCAAATCCTGAAAGAACAACAACACTCATGATTAATGGGCTCAATTTCTCGTACAATCTTTTATGGACCCACAAAATTTTGAAGTCAGTCAGATTTTAAATTGGGTAACTTACAGAAATTTCAAAAGTTAAGGAGCCAATTACATTTCTTATCGCAACTTTTACTAATTACATAAAATTTTATAAATGGTATTTTTGATAGATATTTTTAATCATTATACATATTTCTTATGATACATTTTTAATTAATCAGTAACTTAAATAAGGAAATAACAAAAATCACATTTATTTAGGAGAGTAAATCACGTGAAAACACTGTGGGTCCCCCATTCGACCTTATCCCATAATTAAAACCATTAACAATCAGCAACACTCCATCAATTTCAATTTAAAAACTTACAGCCTCCACCACACTCTAATTTCTTTTTTTAATACTCAAAATAAAGAATTTGCACAGCTGATTTAGTGATGATAGATGATTTTGACAGTTCACAAGTTTCAATTTAGGCTCAATTTCTTCCATCTCTATTAATCTTTTTTAATTTTTCCTTGAAAGTTTGGTTTTCAGATATATGACTTTTAAAAAATTAGCAATATTGATGATTTGGATTTTGACAAAACAGTGGTTGTTTAACAATTTAAATTTTGCTAGAATGGTGCTTGTTCAATGAATTAAATTTTATTAGAGTAGTAAATAAGTATGATTTAATTGAAACTATGTTGGGTAGTGGATTTAGTGTTTTTTGAGTGGTATGAAATACATGCATAATGAACACTGAAGATAAAGAAAAATTGATACATCATATAAGATATATCATCAAAGTAATATCAGTATTACACACTATTTCTCATAGGCTATAATTTATCAATAGATGCACATATAAAACGTATCACAAAATTAACTAAAGTTCATATGAATCAAATGACAATGATTGTATAAAAAAGATGTATCATGAAGGAAAGAAATATAACATAGGTTCACAACAAAATTGTATCTACTCATTCTATCCTTTCTATATCATCAAAATGTATCAAAAAATATTTTCAAAAAAAGTATCTTTAATACACACAATATGTATCAAATAGAAAATAAAAATGTATCATGAGAATAAAATTTGATCAAATAGTAGTAAGCATGATTTTATTAGATGATTAATTAGGTCCTCGTTTATCTCCTTTGCTTAATTGTTTTTCATCCTTTGCATGATTGGATTTGCAACTCTTAAATGATAATATTCTTTAATTTTCTGCATCATAGCAGGGTTATTTCAATAGTTCAATCTATTTTTGTTAAATCTTTAGAGGTATGATAGAAAACATCTGGAACAAACCCAACAACTTCATCTATTAAAGAACCAATACTGATTTTAATGGAGGTAATACTCAATTTGAATAAAGGTTGCAAATCCATTATAGGTGTAAAGTGATAGCAACTTATTTTTATATAACTAAGAAACAATAGACATTTGGAAATTTGGTTGATATGAAATTTAAGTTGAACAATAAACTTATCTTAGATTTTTTTAAAAATTGAATAGATACCAACTTCAATGATGTGGGGTAGTTGCTTGATGTTGATAACAAATTAATGAAAACATGATTTTGCGAAAGAATTTACCTAAATTCTTGGGAAGAATTTAAGAAATATGGAATCTCTTGATTTTGGGTGACAATGGTGGAGTTGTATGCGGTTATGGCGTGTGTTAGATATGTATCAAGAGAAATTTTTAATTTCAAAAATTTATGTATTTTTTTTAAATATTATAGGATTTATGTATTAATGACCTTGATGTTTGGGGGTTTGTGTAATCTACCCTTTTAGATGTCTCAACTCATGACAAATTTAGAAAAAAATATTTCACTTTTTGAAATTTTAGTTTATTGCTTCACATTTCAACACAAAAATGATACAAGTGATTTAGGATTAAAACAAATTCAAATTCACACTTTTTACAAAACATTAGTGCAATTTTCCTGTTTTAAAAAATAACATTCACATGTTTATTTGAATGTACTAAATCAAATAATTTGTGTTTTTTTTACAAAAAACACCTATAATTACAAACTGATGTCACATGTGAAAATTGCCCAAAAATAATTCACTTAAATATTATGCTCAAATTGGGCTCGAAAAAGTTTAAATGGAAAGGTAAAACAAGGCCCAAAGTGATTGGGTCAAAATGACCAAAAGTGGTTGGGTTGGTCGGTGGCCTATCGCTGTAGCAATACTTGACAATAGCCAGTCTCAAGAAATTTTAACAAACCTCTCTATTATTATTTTCCCAAGTCCACTCCTCCTCCCCAAAATACTCTAGAAAACTCAACCTCTCTAGTCATGAGATTTTACAGACCAGGGTTTGGGAGAGTAGTTTGGAGGCACATCCTGCACGAACCCAACATGGTAATGTGATTAACAGTAGCAGGACTACACTCTCCTCTCATTAGCATTCAAATTTAACTATGAGGTAGGTTATGATTTATTTCATATATCAATAGACTTTGATTGGATTAATTTAATATTGATAGTAATGTCGAAAGTCACCATGAATTAGGCCTTCAGATAGTGGTGGATCTAGGATTCAAGGTTGTGGGTGCTTGAGATATTCGAACACATATTGACGTTAAGGTTCTACCTAGAAATAAAAGCACCCACTTATCTTAATTTTTTACAGGGTGCTTTTCAAAATTTTATACTAATTTTGATATTTTTTTTATATAATTTTACCTAATATATGTATGATTTAATAGGTGCCAGAGCACCAAAATATTTGCTATAGGTCCATCACTACATTTAGGAAATGATTGGAAGGATAACAATTATTGAAAAACTCGATTAGGCCTTATTATTGTGATTAATTGATGTTATACCCTATTATTTAGTATTCGAGGTATGAAATATGTTAACCCTTGTAAAAATTGAGACTAGTAGAGCAAATACTACAACTCATAATTAAAGTTGTTTTTAAATGGGTATTTGGGTTGTTTTTCACCCGTTTTAACCCCTAATTATACCATACCATAGACCATAACTTTATTATTCATCTATAACATCAAATTAGGGTTTCTCTCAAAGATCAATCCTCAAGAATAAGAAACCCTAGGAGTTTAATTCCAAGTCAAGAATTCAAGTTTTCCTCCATCAATTTTCAAAAAATCATCCACCTAGGTATGTCATGTGTTGATTCATGGGTCCATTTCACCCATGAAGCTCAATAATCTCTTTTTAAAATCCAAGATTTGTGTATTTATGAATTTTCATAATTTAAATAGAATTAAAATTCATGTTCATAATGTTTTAAGGTTTTGATTCACATTTTAAAATAACATATTCCAATGATTGACCCTAGAATGTGGTGATTTGAATAATAAGCGTGAGTCCAAATTTAACACTCAGTCTAATTTATTTTTCCCTTTCTTCTACGGAACATGCCTTCCAAAAGAAGAAACAGGAATCAGCCATCCCCTCAGCCCGAAGAACCTTTGGGCGAACATGTTTCTCATACAGAATTTAGAGTTGCATTCAATACTCTTGCTCAGTCAATTGCTGCTCAGAATGAATGACCAACTGTCATTCCGGCCAACCCAGTGGCCAATTTAGATGCAGTCAGAATTTGGGACTATTCCCGAATGAACCCTTCATCCTTTTTTGAGTCTAAGTCAGATGAGGTCCCTTAAGAATTTCTTGATCAAGTTCATAAGGTTACAGACATCATGAGGGTTACTTCTAGTGAGAGTGCTGAGCTAGCTGTATAGTAGTTGCAGGATGTTGCTCATACTTTGTACAAATAGTGGAAGTCAGAGAGGGTTGTTGATGCAGGGCCTACTGAGTGGGAGAAATTTGCTACTATATTCTTAGATAGATTCTTTCCCCTAGAGTTAAGAAAATATAAAGTGTTAGAATTTATCAACCTCAGGAAAGGAAACTCGATGGTGAAAGAGTATTCTCTTAAGTTTACTTAATTAGCTAGATATGCTCCTTATGTGGTTCCAGATAGCATGGCTAAGATGAGTAAGTTTATCTCTAGGGTGAATGATAGTGTGGTCAATGAGTGTAGGTCCCCGATGTTGAATAGTGACATGAACATAGCCAAGCTTATAACCTATGCTCAACATATAGAAGAGAATAAGATTAAGATGAGGGAGAAGTAGAATAAGAGAGCAAAGATAGGTAGTTTCAACTTTGCTCAGCCCAAATTAGAAGGAGGAAACTATTCTTAGTTTTATCCTAAGTCATCAGTTCCATCTCCTTCTTCAGCTAGTGCTCCATCTCCTATATTTAGAGATGGTAATAAAGATAGAGTGCCAGGCTCTAAATCTCAGGGAAGTGTTAGCAGTGCCCGCACCGATCCTCTTTGCCAGACTTGTGGCAAGCACCATCAGGAAATTTATAAAGCTGGCAGTGGTATTTATTTTGGATGTTGCAAGCTAGGCCACAGAGTTAAGAAAACTAGTTCTTAAACTCCCAGGCTTGATTCAATCCCAGTTATGAATGAATTTTCGGATATCTTTCCCTAAGATCTTCTTAGAATGCCTCCCAAAAGGGAAATAGACATCGACATTGTTCTTCTTCCAGATACTCATCCTATATCTATTCTGCCATACAGAATAACACCTGTAGAACTCAGAGAGTTGAAGGAGTAGTTGAAAGATCTCTTAGATAAGGGATTCATCAAGCCCAATATGCCCCTATGGGGTGCACCAGTCTTATTCATGCACAATAAAGACGGTTTTCTCAGAAAGTACAAGTATCCACTTCCCAGAGTCGATAATTTGTTTGACTAACTTCAAGGTGCCAGCCATTTCTCTAAGATAGACCTTAGATCAAGCTATTATCAGCTCACAGTTTGAGAATGTGACATTTCAAAAATAGCCTTACGTGTCCTTTGGTCTTACTAATGCCCCAGTAGCTTTCATGGACTTAATAAACCATGTGTTCAAGTATTACTTGGACATGTTCATCATAGTCTTCATAGATGATTTATTTACTCCCCCATTGAGAAGGATCATGCAGACCATCTCAGAATTGTACTTTATACTTTGTGAGATTATCTGATGTTCACCAAATTCAGTAAGTTTGAGTTTTGGCTAACGTCAGTAGAATTCCTTGGTCATATCATTTCCGATGATGACATTAGGGTTATTCTCAAAAGGCCAAAGTGGTAAGAAACTGGCCCATACCTATCTCTCTATCAGATATTAGGAGTTTCTCTAGTCTATCTGGCTATTACAAACAGTTTTTTGAGGGATTTTCTTCTATTACATCCCCTATATCTAGATTGACTTAGAAGAAAGCCAAGTTTTAGTGGTCAGATCCTTACGAGAAGAGTTTTTCGGGAGTTGAAGACTCGATTCACCTCAGCTCCAGTCTTAGCTCTTCTAGATAGTCCAGATAGGTTCGTAGTGTATTGTGATTCATACAGAGTAGGTTTGGGTTGTGTCCTCATACAGTATGGTAAGGTCATAGCCTACTCATCCAGACAGGTTAAACCCCATGAGAAGAATTATCCTACTCATGATCTTGATCTAGTAGTCATAGTATTTTCCTTGAAGATCTAGAGGCATTATCTATATAGAGTTCATGTGGATATGTTCAAAGATCATAAGAGGCTTCACCATGTATTTTCTTAGAAAAAGCTCAATCTTTGTCAGATAAGGTAGTTAGAGCTCTTGAAAGATTATGACATAAGTATCCTTTATTATTTGGCCAAGGCCAACGGTGTGGCCGACGCTCTCAGTAGACTGTCTATGAGTAGTATTTTTTATGTTGAGGACATTAAGAAGAAGCTAGCTCAAAAATTCTATCAACATTACAGACTAGGCGTTCGCTTAGTTGATTCATAGGAGAGTGACATATGGGTTCAGAGTAGTTAAGAATCATCTTTTGTTTCTGAGGTGAAAGAAAAGAAAGATAGAGATACCAACCTTGTCAAGTTAAAAGAGTCAGTGAAGGATCAAAGAGTAGATGTTTTCTCCCAAGGAGGAGATGTCGTTTTGTGTGGTCAGGGTAGTCTATGTGTTCCAGGTGTAGACGACTTAAGACAATGAATTCTTGTAGAAGCGCATGGTACACGCTACTCTATTCATCCAGGGACCACAATACCACGACTTATGGGAAATCTATTGGTGGAGTGGGATGAAGAAAGATATTGTATTATTTATGGCTAAGTGATCTACATGTTAGTAGGTTAAGATAGAGCATTAGAAACTACTAGGTCCATACAGGAGTTCAATATTCCTACTTGGAAGTGGGAATAAGTGAACATAGACTTCGTGACGGGTTTGCCTCGTACTCATTGCTAGCATAATTTAGTTTGGGTCATTGTGGATAGAATGAACAAATCAGATCTTTTCCTTCCATTCCATACCTCTTATTCAGTTGAGGAATACGCCAAACTCTACATCAAAGAGTTGGTCAGATGTACGATGTTCTATTATCCATTATCTCAGACAGAGGTACCGAGTTCACCTCTTATTTCTAGAAAGTGTTCCAATAGGGTCTTGGTACCTAAGTTCATATCAGTATAGCCTTTTATCCTCATATAGATGGTTAACAAGAAAGGACCATTTAAACTTTAAAATATATGCTAAGGGCGTGTGCAATTGATTTCAATGGTAGTTAGGATGACCACTTGCCTTTGATTGAGTTTGCATATAACAATAACTATTATTCCAGTATTTAGATGGCTTCATTCAAAACTCTTTATGGTAAGATATACAGATCTCAAATTGGTTGGTTTGAAGTTAGTGAGGCCTCAGTCATACGGCCTGACTTAGTATTTAATGCCTTAGAGAAAGTCTAGTTGATCAGAGAAAGACTCCAGGTTGCTCAGAGCCGACAGAAGTCTTATATAGATATGCGCAGAAAGGATCTCGAGTTTGAGATTGGTGCTTATATCTATCTAAAGATCTCTTCCATAAAGAGAGTGAAGAGATTCAACAAGAAGGGAAAGCTCAGTCCCCGATATGTCGATCCTTTGAAGATTCTCAATCGATTCAGCAAGGAAGCTTATGAGCTCGAATTGCCTTTAGATCTACCCTTAGTTCATCCAGTTTTCCATGTCTCTTTGCTCAATAAGTGTATAGGTGACCCAACAGTTGTATTCCCTATCCAAAGCATAGATGTTTAGAACAACCTCTCTTATGAAGAGATTCCATTCGAAATCCTAGACTTTCAAACCTCTCTGCCAACTTAGCTCAAGCTCAAGGTAATAGTTCTCCTTAACTCCTAAAGCTTTTTCAGTTTCATGTTAAAATTTTAGTGACAAGCTTGGTATCTATTTTATGTGCAGAATTCCATTATAAACTTGGTATTAAATACCATTGCATATTCATTCGCACTTTTATGTGTTAGTTTAGTTATTTAATCATGCATTAGATATGTATTCTTATTTTGAGAACCTTAGTTCATCAGAGCACTCAGTCATGCATTGATGAATCAGTTACACATACATCAGATATGCATGTTCGGTGTGATATATTTAGTTATCAGTTATGTCATTCATGAGATCATGTTCCAGTTATTCATGTTCAGTATGTATGTCAGTTTATCTTCTCCCCTCTCACTCATTCTTATTCGAGGATGAATGTTCTCAAGGGACAGATATTGTAATACCCTGTACTTCTACCTAGCTTGAAATTATTCCAAGAATATTAGAAACTTACTTTGAAAGATGAATCCAATTTTTACACATGGAATTTTTGAGTTTTTCACTTTTTGTTGAGTGGGAAATTGAATTAGCTTTCAAACGATACTAATTTGGTCCAAATTCGGTATCAGAGTAAAAAGTTATGGATGTTTTATCGAGATGTCAGAACCGCCCAGGTGCGACGGGTAGATTGACGGACCGTCGATCTAGCGATGGACCATCGCCTAGACTGTTTCAGTTAAGGTAGTAAGTCAGTCTTCTGGCTAAGGTGCGATGGACAGGTTGACGAACCGTCAAACTTGCGATGGACCGTCGCCCAAGACATTGATACTAAGACAATGAGTCCGTTTTCTGGTCCACGTGTGATGGTCAGAATAACGGACCGTTGATCCAGAGATGGACCATTGCATGAACCATCGCAGATATCGTTCAAAAATTTAAAGTCATATTTAAAAGGGTATTTAGGTCTTTTCCCACCCATTTTAACCCTAATTATACCAGACCATAGCCCATAACTTTATTATTCATCTATAGCATTAAATTAGGGTTTCTCTCAAAGATAAATCCTCCAGAACCAAAAATCATAGGTGTTTAATTCTAAGTCAAGAATTTAAGTTTTCCTTCATTAATATTCAAGAAATCATCCACCCAGGTATGTCATGTGTTGATTCATGGGTCCCTTTCACCCATGGAGCTCAAGAATCTTTTTTCAAAATCCAAGATTTGTGTATTTATGAATGTTCATGATTTAAATTGAATTGAAATTCATGGTCATGATGATGTGGGGTTTTGATTCACTTTTTAAAATTACATATTCCAATGATTGAACCTAGAATGTGGTGATTTCCATAACAACCATGATAAACCCCCTCCAATTTACAAGTTGATTGATGTATCCATGATTATTAGATGTGTTGATGATTGTATAACCAAAGCATACTCCCCATGTGTTTGATTTAAATGCCTCTGTGAAAGAAAAGTGCCATACTGGTATAATAATATGAAATCCCCATTCATGTACAAGTTTGTGCATGTCAAGTGCTTGATGAAATGTCTTAGTCAATGAATTACGGATATATGTGTAGCAATTGTAGTGCTTTAGAACTTGTACTTCATGAAATCTTCAACATATTGTATTTTCTATTATGTTGTTGGTCATGTATACAAGAAAGTCATGCTTTGTTAGTTTCTTCCCATCGAGTCCTGGGGGCACTTGTACCTGAAAAATATAGTTGTGAACCTAGAGCTAGTGTCATGTTTTCATGATATACTCAGTCAATCCATGATCCCTAGAACTCAGTTAGTCATGTGACTTAGGAAAGCTAAAAAATTTAGTAATCTGAGAAATCTTAGACAGTTATCACATCTCATGAGTATTCCGTCAGTCAATGGAACTCAGTTAACTTAGTCCAGTCAGTTCAGTTAATCATTTTCAGTGTCTATCTAGATAGGAGTACAAATTAGCACCGAGCGAGCCAAAGGATGGGCACTCACCTATTATATGAGGGTGTGATTCTTAGAATTAGTCCTTACGTTCTTGACCTACATAGACAACGTAGGTTAAGAAATCATAGCCTATTATATGAGGGTAGATGAGTTGGCTTAACCTATTATATGAGGGTTCCCACCATTCTCACTAGAGTTATGTAATACCTCGTACTTCTACCTAGCTTAAAATCATCCCAGAAATATTATAGACTTATTTCAAAGATGAATCCCCTTTTATACATGTATTTTTAAGATTTTAATTTTATATCATGTGCTAAATGAAATAAGCTTTCCATTGATACCAAATTCACCCAAATCCGACACCCAAGCGAAGAGGTAGAGCCATTTAAGTAAGACAGTTTGCCACCTGAGCCATCAACGCATCGCGAAGACAACCAAAATGCCAATTATTAAAATCCAGTGATACTCCATGATTATGGCGCGTCACGCTAAGGCTCAAATTCAGAGTTGTCAAATTCCAGTGACACGACACGATAGTGCCGCGTCGAGCCAGGGGTCTAGGTCGGAAAATTTTCACAAACTAAAATATACGTCCAAGGGTTAAAAGGGTCAATTTCTTACCCCTATATAAACCCAATAACATGTAATTCAGCCCTATTTCACCCAAAATAAAGTTTTTCTCTCAAGTTTTCTCTCAATAACAAGATAGGGTTTTCCATTGGGGATTCAAATTCAAGACTCAAATTCAAGAATCTCTCCGTCAATCTTCATAGAATCAAGAACTAAGGTATGAAAAGTGTTTTTTACGGATTACTTTTGTCCATGAAGACCAAGAATCAAGTTTTAAACTTTGAAATATGATATTCATGCTATGTGTTGATTATGTTAATGTGATTGTTGTTGTTGTATGATTCCCAAGTTGGAATCTTAATGAATTTTTATGAAATTAAATTAGTATATGAGTTTAAATCCATGAATTAAGTGGTATATGATGTGTTAATTGATAATTATACC
Source organism: Capsicum baccatum var. pendulum (assembly GCA_030864225.1). NCBI lineage: Eukaryota > Viridiplantae > Streptophyta > Magnoliopsida > Solanales > Solanaceae > Capsicum > Capsicum baccatum. The sequence continues at coordinate 94,073,377 of CM061551.1, forward strand.
TATGCCCTAAGTGGTGCATATAAGGTGTTTGATAAAATTCCTAGAAGATTAGAAATCATGTAATATAGTTTAGTTATAACTTCAGTGGTGGATTTATGTTTTACCCTTATGTTCAAAGAACTCCTATGCTATAAATGTTCCTTGTAAATGTTTGTTGTATTGCTCATGAATTAGACTTATGAATTTTTACCATGTTTACATGCAATCCTATTCATGTACAAGTTCGTGATAACCATGTGCTTCCTGAAATCCCGAAATTAATGTATTATGAATTGTTGATATTGGTCATATGTTCAAAAAGTGTCATGTCCTATTAGTTTCATGCTATCGAGTCCTGGGGGTAATTGTCCTCGACAATTTAGCTGTGTGCCTTGAGCTAGTGTCATGTTTTCACAATACTCTTAGTAAAACCGTTATCCTTAGAATTCAGTTAGTATCATGACTCAGGAAATCTTAGTAAATTCAGTATCAGTCTAGTCTTACTCAGTAATTTTAGTGACCTCAGTGGTGTCAGTAACATCAGTACTCAGTATTCTCAGTGACTTCTATATTCCCAAGAATCAGAGTAACTTCGCTACTCTTTATCAGTCCTTAGATCTCAGTTGTATTCTGTCAGTCAACGAAACTTAGTGAACTCAGTTTAGCTCCATTAAACAATACCATTAGTAACAATACAATTCAGTTAGTCAGTTCAGCGTCTATTCAGTTAGGAGTAGAATTCAGCAAAGAATGAACCCAAGGCTAGGGACTCACCTGTTATTTAATGGAGAGTGTGATTCTTAGAAGTAATCGTTGTGTTCAAGAACTACGTAGCCAGCGTAGGTTGAGCTTCACCCCATGCGTTTAGGGATTTATATATCTAATTTGAGTTTTCTACTGAGGGGGGAGGGGGGGTTGATGGAAGAGATCTCTAGCAGAGAGGGTCTACTCACCAACTTATCTTTACTCGTCGCACAGTATTGATACCCTTCAGCTGTGGTTATAGGTTGGAACTCACTAGTTTAGTTTTGGAAAATGTCGGATAGATGATTACCTCCCACAGTCTCAGTTTCAGATCTATTTTCAGTAATAGAACTCAGTTTAGTTCTACAAAAATCAAGGACTGTCAAATATAGTTAAATCCGTACAGTGCGGAACCCAGCTAGTTCCATCAGCATCAGTATTATCAGATACAGTCACTCATGTTATCAGTATTCAGACTCAGTAATCATTTTATCATGAATAGTTAATAATATATTAATTATACAAAACTCATATTATCATTATTCAGTTTCAAGACTATTAGATAAAGTCAATCAGACCAGTTCTTCATAATCAGGATTGTAAAAAACAGTCATTCCTTTATCAGTAATATGACATCAGTTCCTCAGTACTCAATAGACTTAGTCATTTAGTATCTCAGTATTAGTATTGAGATATCAGTAAATCCACATTAATAGAATTCATGAGTTAGCATTATCACGATCTCAGTTATAGTTATGTATTCATGCATGTATTCTCAAGTTCATGTTATACAATCAATTATTATTGTTCATGCATATAAAACCTTCCATTCAGCCTACCTCACTTGCATACCAGTACATTCAACGTACTGATGCATTTGCGCTATGGTGTTTTATACCATAGGTTTAGAAGCACGAGCTCCCGAGCATCCTTAGTAGATTAGATGTTCAACAGCCAGACTAATAGTGAGTCCTCATCATTCGAGGATAACATGATTATTTTATTACTTTATTATTTCAGTAGTTCGTAGTTAGTTGGGGATATATCACATCAACTCCATAGTTTGTCAGTTAGTTTGGAGGCTTTCAGACTACAACATGTGATCAGATAGTTTATTTCAATTTTAGGTATTTTTATACTCCATTACAGACATTGTACTATTCAGTATTAGTTCAGTTTTGAACTTTATGGACTTACATCTTATATTTTGCATATTTATAATGTAGTATTCAGTGCTAAGTTACAAATATTTGTCATGGGATAGTTTGTGGTCCTTCTAGGTTAAGAGCACCGTGTAGCATTTTGGGTACCAGATTCGGGAAGTTATAAACTTGGTATTAGTGCCTAAGGTTCAATAGTATCCTAGGAATTTTGAAAGGCTGCATTTAGTAGAGTCTTGTACATGGGTGTGTTGTGCACCACATTTATATGCAGGAGGCTATGAGATATTTTAGGAGCAGTTTCCCTTCTTTCAGTATTCATGTCATGCCAGTGAGCATAAGCTAAAAATTTTCTCTTAGTCTAATCCATTCTCATTTTCAGTTTCAGAACATGCCTCCCATAGGGACTAACAAAAGGAGAAAGGGAAATCAGCCAACACCTCAGCCCATTCAGGCTGTTTCTCTAGATGAGCATGTCTCTCATGCAGAATTCAGGACTGTATTCACTACTCTAGCAAATTTAGTTGCAGCTCAAAATGAATGGTCAACTTCTGTTCTGGCCAACCCAGTGGCCAATTCAGCTGTAGCCAGGATTCGGCACTTCACCTGAATTAATCCTCCCTTATTCTCATGTTCTAAGTCTAAAGAGGATACATAAGAATTCGTTGACCAGGTTCAAAAAGTCACAGACATCATGGGAGTGACTTCTAGCGAGAGTGCAAGTTATCCACTTATCAGCTACAAGATATAGCCCATATGTAGTCCTAGCAGTAGAAGCTAGACAAGGGTTTAGACGTAGAGCCCATAGAGCGGGAAGAGTTTGCTACAACTTTCTTAGTTATATTCTTTCCCCTAGAGAAGAAAAAAGCCAAAGTATTAGACTTCACTAACTCAGACAAGGTATCATGAGCGTAAAAGAGTTTTTCCTCAAGTTTATTCAGTTAGCCAAGTAAGCTCCCCATGTAGTAGCTGACAGTAGATCCAAAATGAATAAGTTTATGTCTGGGATATCAGGTAGAGTGGTTAAGGAATTCAGAACTACAATGTTAATTAAGAAGATAGACATATCTAGGCTTATGTTCCATGCTTAGTAGATTTAGAAGCGGAAACTTAAGAAGAAGGAAAGGAAAATAAGAGGGCTGAAATTGGTAGTTATAGTTTTTCTCAGCCAGGGTTGCAGAATATTAACCGTTCTTAGCATAGACAAAAGGTTCAAGCCCCAGTTCTATCTTTAGCTAGTGCTCCAGCACCAAAGTTAAGAAATAGCTATAGAGATGAGGTGCCAAGCTCTAAGACCTAGGGTAGTGAGAGCAGGATTATTTCTCATCCGCTTTACGAAGAGTGTGGTAAGAATCATAAGGGTTTGTGTTGAGCTGACAGTAATGTGTGTTTTGGATATGGTGAGTTAGGTCACAAGGCCCGACACTATCCTAATCTCTATTATCGAAGTCAACATGGTCGTCTTTCAACTCAGTTCGATATCCTAAATCAACAGGGTGCCAATTCCAGCGCTATCAGTAGGCAACGCCCAAATAGACTCTGTGTACTTTAGTCTCAATAGGATCAGGAAAGTCTTGCTGATGTAGCCACTGGTATGTTACATATCCTTCATTTAAATGTTCTCGTTTCTTAGGATTTAGGAGCATCTTTTTCTTTTGTAACTCCTTGCATAATAGTCATCTTTAAGGTCAAATTAGTTGTTAACTGGACCTTCTCAGTCTCTACCCCAGTGGGTAAAATGATCACATCCCTACAGGTATATGGGAACTATCCGGTTATAATATCTCAGAAATCTAGGCGTTCAAGTTCTAGTAGTAATGCCAATACATGTAGAAAATCAATAAGGAAAGATGATTTCCAACCCATTCCTAATTCAATGTAAAGTTTTGTACTTCAACCCTCCCGATACTTATGCATGATTTATGTTTCAGCCCACGAATATAGCTTATATCCATACACTTTTCATATAATAGGGTATGTTTTAAGTTCCTAGTATGAGGAGTTTCGGCTTACTAAGTGTTGCAAACCATGTTCCATGAAATCAATAATTTCAAATCCAGTTTATTTAGCTTATGACTCATGCACTTATGTCATGCTTTAAAGTATGCTTAGCCCACACAATACATAACTTCACTCTTAGTATTCAGTCGAACTCAGATTATGTAATATGTACTCTCAGTTTAGATAACTTGGTGAATCTTTGATGTTGATGTTCTGTCCCAAAGTCCTTAATGACAGTGTCATTCAGTATTTAGTATCCAGTAAAGGACTCAGACAGTCTTATAGAACCATGGCTTTTAGTTATCCGTTATTTAGCCATCAGAATTTAGTGCTTCCATACCAATCTATACCACAGTTATCAAAAATCCAGCATTCAGTCAAAGTTACATTCTTAGTTATGATTAAAGTCTCAAGTACCATCTTAGATACAATCTCAGTCCCAGTCCTAGTTCATCCAGATCAGAAATTTAGTTCAGTTTCACTTTACCCGACCATAACATATAGCTATCAGTTACTTAGTTATTAGTATTTCAGTACCTCAGTTACTGAATGTTTCCGAATCATGTCATACGCTTGGTCTTACAATTTTAAGTAATACAGTTTCCATAAATACATGCTCAGTCACCTCCTTTTACTCAGTCAGTCCTTACCTTTTATGCATAATACTCTACAACCTTAAGCTAGTCGTTTATACTAAGTATAGTTTAGTTTTATGTGCCAACGTTCATCTATAAGTTATTCAGTTAATCAGATCAGTAAGTATATTTATGCATTCATGCTCAGCATAATGTGAATCTTTTCAGCAGTCTCAGTTGTAGTGCATAAGGTTTGGTCACTTCATCTTAGATGATGTTTCACTGGCCTTGCCTCCTAATACAAGAACCCCAGCCATGTAGCAATCTCCCATTCAGATGTCCTACTTAGACCAGGCCATGATTCATTTTCTCTCTACAGTTATTAGAACTTTTAGAAAGAGTTTCATAGAAATGCTCCGATCAAGTATAAGTTTTCATCATAAGTTAGTCTACAAAGCCAGTACTTCAGTTTAGCAGTCAGAACGGACAAGTTCAGATGGTGTTATTTCCCTATCTTTCTACCTAATTACTTTATTCAGAATCTTATGAATGTGATCATTCTACGATAGACTAACTAGGTAGTTGTGTGTTCAACTTGGTTCATGTATCATACCTTAGTTTCATATCCTAGATATTCAGTCACAATTCAGTTTGTTGGTGCCCTGTGCATTATCCCAGTTTTCCTTAATATCATAGTCAAGTCAGTATTCTTCTATGAACCTAGTATCCTTAAGGGGAGATACACTATAATTCCCCAAAACTTTCATTACATAAACATGCCTCTCTCTTCTTGTAATAAATCTAGTTTGGAGTGGAGGGTACCCATAGGTTGAACCTCTAGCTCCAATGTCAGTCGTATGCAACATATTCAAGGTACTTAGTTCAAATCAAAATATTCAGCTCATGTATCAAGTCCCAGACCCAGTTACATTCTCATGTTCCTCTCATGCATATTTAGTAATTAAGCTCAGACTTAGCCCAAGGTAATTACTTTTCTTAAGCATATCCAGATTCATATTCAAATTTCAGTTATAAAGGTGGTATTTAGTTCCATGCTCAATTTTCATTTCAAATATGGTATATTTACCCTTACCGTTCAGTCGTATTCTCATAAGTTAGTTCAGTCATATATTCTTACATTAGATATGCATGATCAGCTTATCAGTACTCTTATTCTTGCATTCATGTATTAGCTCTGTCATAAAATTATGCATCAAATATGCATGCTCTGTATGAATCTCAGTAATGTCAGTCAGTTAGTCATGTTTCAGCTGTTCATGTTCAGTATGTAACTTAGCTTATCGTTTCTCAAATCTAAATCAGTCTTATTCAAGGACGAATGTTCCTAAGTGGGAGATATTGTAATACCCCAGACTTCTACCTAGATTAAAATTGTCCCAGAAATGTTAAAGCCTTATTTTAAAGATGAATCCACTTTTATACATATGGAATTTTCATGTGGGAAATTGAATAAGCTTTCCATTGATACAGAATTCTCCCAGATCCGACACCCAGGCGAAGAGTTAGAGCCATTTTAGTAAAACAGTGTGCCACCTGATCCATCAACGCATTGTGGAGCCTACCAAAATGGCAATCATTAAAATCTAGTGATCTTCTACGATAATGGTATGTCAAGCCAAGGCTCAAATTCGGAGTTTTTAAATTCCAGTAACACGGCTCGATAGCGCTACGTCGCGCTAGGTGTCCAGGTCGAGAAATTTTCACAGAATTAAAATGTGTGTCCAAGGGTTAAAAGGGTTAATTTCTCACCCCTACATAAACCTAATAACACGTAATTCATCCCTATTTCACCCAAAATAATTTTTTTCGCTCAAGTTTCTCTCATGAACAAGCTAAAGTTTTCAATCGGGGATCCAAATTCAAGGCTCAAATTCAAGAATCTGTCCGTTAATCTTTGTATAATCAAGAGCTAAGGAATGTATAGTATTCATTCATGGATTCCTTTCATCCGTGAAGCCCAAGAATTATGTTTTAAACTTTGTATTATGATATTCTTGCTATGTGTTAATTATGTTCATATGGTTGTTATTGTTGTATGATTCCCAAGTTGGAATCTTAATAAGTTTTTATGAAATTATGTTATTATATGAGTTTAAATCCATGAATTAAGTGGTTTAGGATGTGTTAATTGATAATCATACCTATGCCCTAAGTGGTCTATGTAAGGTGTTTGATAAAATGCCTAGAAAACTAAAAATCATGTAATATACTTCAATTGTGACTTAAGTGGTGGATTTCTATTTTTCCCTTATGTTCAAAGAACTCCCATGCTATAAATGTTCCTTATAAATGTTTGTTGGATTGGTCATGAATTATCTTTATGAAATTGTACCATGTTTACATGCAATCCTATTCAGGTATAAGTTTGTGTTAACCATGTGCTTCATGAAATCCCCAAATTAATGTATTATGAATTGTTGATATTGGTCATGTGTTCAAGAAGTGTCATGTCCTCTAAGTTTCATGCTATTGAGTCCTGGGGGGTACTTGTACCCAATAATTTAGCTATTTGCTTAGAGCCGGTGTCAAGTTTTCACGATACTCTCAGTCAAGCCATGATTCTTAGAATTCATAAGTCTTATGACTCAGGAAAACTCAGTAAATTCAGTATCATTCTAGTCCTACTCAGTAATTTCAGTGACCTCAGTGGTCTCAGTAACATCAGTACTTAGTAATCTTGGTGACCTCATTATTTCCAGAAATTTCAGTAACTTCAGTACTCTTCGTCAGTCCTTAGATCTTAGTAGCATTCCGTCAGTCAATAGAACTCAGTGTAGCTACGCTAAACAATACCATTAGTTTCAGTTCAATTCAGTTAATTTGTTCAGTGTCTATTCAGTTGGGAGTAGGATTCAACATCGAGTGAACCCAAGGATGGGGACACACCTTTTATTCAGTGGAGAGTGTGATCCTTATAAGCAATTTTTGTGTTCCAAAACTATGTAGCCAGCATAAGTTGAGATGCACCCTATGCGTTTTGGGATTTATACATCTCATTTGAGATTTCTACTAGGAGGGGTTGATGGAAGAGCTCCCTGTCAGAAAGGTTATACTCACAACTTATCTTTACCTGTGGCACAGTATTGACACTATTCAGGTGTGGTTACAGGTTGGACATCACTAGTTCAGTTTCGGGGCATGTCGGTTAGATGATTGCCTCCCACAGTCTCAGTTTTAGATCTATTTTCAGTAATAGAACTTAATTTAGTTCTACAAAAATCAAGGACTGTCAGATACAGTTAAATCAGTACATTGCATAACCCAACTACTTCCATCAGTATCAGGACTCTTAGATACAATCATTCATGTTATTAGTATTCAGACTTAGTAATCATGTTATGATGAACTCAGTTAATAGTATATTAATTATATGAAACTCATGTTATCCATATTCAGTTTCAGGACTGTCAGATACAGTCCATTAGACCAATTCTTCATAATTAGAACTATCATGAATAGTCATCCCTTTATCCGTAATATGACATTAGTTCCTCAGTACTCAATAGCATTAATCATTTTGTATACCAGTATTAGTACTCAGATATCAATAAATCCACGTTAATAGAATTCATGAGTTGGCGTTATCGCAATCTTAGTTATAGTTATGTATTCATGCATGTATTCTTAAGTTCATGTTATACAGTCAGTTATTATTGTTCATACATATGAACCCTTGTATTTAGCCTACCTCACTTGCATACCAGTACATTCAAATTACTAACGCATTTGTGCTATAGTGTTTTATACCATAGGTTTAGAAGCACGAGCTCTAGATCATTCTTAGTAGATCAGACGTTCAACAGTCATACTAATAGTGAGTCCTCATCATTCAAGGATAACATGATTATTTTATTACTTTATTATTTGAGTAGTTCAGAGTTAGTTGGGGACATATCCCATCAACTTCACAATTTGTCAGACAATTTATTTTAGTTTTGGGTATTTTTATACCCCATTACAGACATTATATTATATTTAGTATTAGTTCAGTTTTGAACCTTATGGCCTTACAGCTTATATTTCGCATATTTAAAATGTATTATTTACTGGTTAGTTACAGATATCAATCATGGGTTAGCTTGTAGTCCTTTGAGGTAATGAGCACCGTGCAACATTTAGAGTACCAGTTTCGGGGTATTACAAACTTGGTATCAGAGCCTAAGGTTCAACAGTGTCCTAGGAAGTCTGAAAAGTTGCATCTAGTAGAGTCTTGTTCATGGGTATGTGGTATACCACACTTATGTGTAGGAGGCTATGAGATGTTTTAGGAACAGTTTCCCTTCTTTCAGTATTCATGTCATACCAGTGAGCATTAGCTCAATATTTTCTCTTAGTATAATCTATTCTCCCTTTCGATTACAGAGCATGACTCCCAAAATTACTAACGAAAGGCGAATGAGAAATCACCAGCACCCCATCTCATTCAGGCAGTTCCTCTAGATGGGTATGTCTCTCATGCAAAATTTAGGATTGCATTCACTACTCTAGACAATTCAGTCGTAGCTCAAAATAAATGGCCATCTGCTGTTCCGGCTAATCCAGTGGCTAATTCAGCTACAGCCAGGATTTGGAACTTCACCTAAATGCATCCTCTCTTATTCTTAGGTTTTTTGTCCAAAGAGGATCCACAGGATTTCCTCGACCAGGTTCAGAAAGTCACAGACATCATAGGAGTTACTTCCAGTGAGAGTGCAGAGTTAGCCACTTATGAGCAAAAAGATATAGCCCATACATAGTTCAAATAATAGAAGGTAGACAAGGGTATAGATGTAGGGCCCATAGAGTGGGAAGAGTTTGCTTCAGCCTTTTTAGATAGATTCTTTCCCCTAGAGCGAAAAGATGCCAAAGTATTAGAGTTCATCAACCTCAGACAAGGTAGCATGAGTGTAAAAGAGTATTCCCTCTTGTTTCCTCAGTTAACCAGGCACGCTCCCCATCTAGTAGCAGACAGGAGATCCAAAAGGATTAAGTTTGTGTCTTAGATACTAGGTAGAGTGGTTAAGGCATCCAGAACTATAATTTTTATTAAGGAGAAGGACATATCTAGGCTTATGGTCCATTCTCAGAAGATTGAGGAGCAGAAACTTAAGAAGAAGGAGAGGGAAAATAAGAGGGCCAGAATTGGTAGTTATAGTTTTTCTCAGCTAGGGTTGTAGGTAGTTAACCGTTCTCATCATAGACAAAATTTTCTATCATCAATTATATATTCAGCTAGTTCACCTACACCAAAGTTCAGAAATGACCGTAGAGATAAGGCGCCAGGATCTAAGACCCAGGGTAGTGAGAGCCGGGTTTTTACTCATCTGATTTATGAAGCATATGGTAAGCATCATAAGGATTTGTGTAGAGCTGACAGTAATATCCATTTTGGATGTGGCAAGTCAGGTCACAAGGTCCGAGACGATCCTAAACTCTATCCTTAAAGTCAATACAGTCATTCTTCAGCTTAGTACAGTAGCCCGAATCAACAGGGTGCCAATTCCAGCAATATTTGTAGGCAGCCTCAAAATAGAATCTATGCACTTTAGTCCCGATAGGATCAGGAAAGTCCTTCTGATCCAGCCACTAGTATGTTATAGATCTTTTCTTTATATGTTCTTGATTTTTCAGATTTAGGAGCTTCTTTTTATTTTGTAACTCCTTGCATAGCAGTCAACTTTAAGGTCAGATTAGATATTTACAGGGCCTTCTCAGTCTCTACCCAGTGGGTAAAACAATCATAGGCTAAAAGGTATACGATAACTTTCCGGTTACAATATATCAGAAAGCCATTCCTTCAAGTTCTAGTAGTAATGCCAGTACATGTAAAAAATCAGTAAGGGAAGATGATTTCCACCCATACCTATTTCAATGCAAAGTTTTTTACTTCAACCCTCTCGATACTTACACACACTTTACGTTTCATTCCCACAAATATAGTATATATCCATACGCTTTTCATAGAATAAAGGATGTTTTAAGTTCCTGCATGAGGAGTTTCAGCTTACTCAGTGTTGTAAACCATGTTCCATGAATTTAGCAATTTCAAACCCAGTTCATGCAGCTCATGACTCATGCACTCATGTCATGCTTTAAAGTATTCTTAGCTGATAACGCGCAACTTCCACTTCAATTTAGTGTAAGGTGATCATCGTCAATAGATTTACCCAACTTTTTGGAGTTGGGGTCGAATCCACAGGGAACAATACGAGTGACGATTAAACTAATTTGATACTATAGCTACAAGTTGAATTCAAACAGATGATACGAAAAAATAAAATGAGGGTTTTGGTGATTAGACAATAAATTGTTGGTCACTTTACCTTAAGTGTTCTTAATCAAGAGTTTATGAAAAACCAGAATTATGTTCACTAGGTGCTTTGGTACATGATAGATGCTACTAGTAGTTCAGGATTCTTACACTAGATAGGACAATAAGTTATCTTTAATGAAGTTCTACCTAAATGTATCACAACCTACTTAAGCATTTAATTCCCTAATCTTCTCGAACTTAGGAAATTTATATTCATATCCCATATTTTACCTCAGCTTAACCAACCTTATTACAGTGCTGATTATTAAACGTAGTATTTCCAAGTTCCTGTTTATAACTAACTTCCCACTATATTTGATTTCTTTCTCAAGAAAATCAAAGTGGGTTTTACCTATTGTTTGCAACCAACATACGTTAATTAAAGCCTTAGAATTACCAAGAAGTCCTACCACCTTTTGAATCTTGATCACTCAACACTTTATCAAGCCCTAACCCTAGATGCCATAATTTAGGTCAATGAAATTTAGCCACTCATAATGCTAAAATCAAAACAACAAGTTGTATTCATGCTTTGAAAGTTAAACTTACCACAATGGAAATCCAAAAATAATGATAATAATTTCTTTAAAGTATATGATTTTTCAAGCCAAGAAATTAGAGAGAGAAAATATGAAAGTATCGTCAAAACTCAATGTGCGGGCCTCTCCGAAATTCCCCTAGAAAACCCTAAAGCAATGGTTTAAATATTTCACCCTAAATAAGAAAATAAAATCAAGGTTACAAATCTCAGACTAGACGACGACTATTGGTGACACCTTATTAGGAGCCTGACAACTTATCAAGAATGTTGTCAGGTCTTCTTCAAATCTACACTTCAATTTAGTGCAAGGCGGTCATCGTCATTATATTTACCCAACCTTTGGAGTCGGGGTCGAATCCATAGGGAACAATGTGAGTGGCGATTAAACTAACTTGAGACTATAGCTATAATTTGAATTCAAAAAGATGATATAAAAAGATAAAATGGGGGTTTTGGAGACCAGCCAATAAATTGTTGGTCACTTTAACTTAAGTTTTCGCAATCAAGAGTTTATGAAAAAACAGAATTATGTTCACTAGGGATTTTGGTACTTGACGTATTCTAATAATAGTTCAAAATTCTCACAGTAGATAGGAGAACAAGTAATCTTTATTGAAGTTCTGCCTAAATGTCTCTCTACCTACTTAAGCATTTAATTACCTAATCCTCTCGGACTTAGGGAATTTATATTCACATCCCAGATTTTACCTCAGCTTAACCAACCTTGTTACAACGCTGATTATTAAATGGAGTATTTCCAAGCCCTTTTGATAATTCACTTCCCACTATATTTGATTTCTTTCTAAAGAAAATAAAAGTGGGTTTTATCTATTGTTTGCAACTAACAGACGTTAATTAAGACCTCAAAATTATCAAGAACTCCTACCACCTTTCGAATCCTAATCACTCAGCACTTTATCAAGTCCTAACCCTAGATCCCATAATTCAAGTTAATGGAATTTAGCCAGTCATAACGCTAAAATTTAAACAACGAGTTGTATTCATACTTTGAAATTTAAACTTAACACAAGAATAATAACTAGTGAATTGCAGATTAGATCACAAAGGAAATTCCAAAATAATGATAATAATCTCTTCAAAGAATTTGCTTTTTCAAGCCAAAAAATTAGAGAGAGAAAATATCAAAGTATCGTCATAACTCAATGTGCGGGCCTCTCCGGAATTCCCCAAGAAAACCCTAAAACAAAGCTTTAAATAGTTCACCCTAGATAAGGAAACAAGGTAAAAGTTACAGCTTTTTCTCAAAATAGACGACGACTATTGGTGACACCATATCAGGAACCTGATGACTTTTCAAGAATGTTGTCAAGTCTTCTTCAAATCTGCACTAGTCCTATCTTAGGTTGACAGCAACTTCTGATGGCTTATCAGGACTGTGACAACTTATCAAAAATGTCATCACACCTTTTCTGCAATTCTCATGTCCTACCTAAGTCTGACGGCATTACTAACGACTTATTACCATTATGATGGCGTATCACAAGATGTCGTCGATTCTACCAACTGGAACTCATTCCCTATTTAAGGCTGACGATGGTCTTGATAGCCTATCACCGGGCTAACGACCTATCATGAATGTCGCCAGCTGCACTTGCCTTTTAATTGCTTCATATTTTAGCTATTTTTCTTCCATTATTGTTGATTCTCTATCATATCAGCTTCTACTGCAAGATCAAACATAAAACAATAAAAAACGACAAATATTGGTTAAGACTTTGCAATTATTATTAGTTAAAAGCCTCAAATCTGTTAGCATCTGCTCACACATCAACACCATCAACTTAAAACAATTTTTTATCCTCAAGTAACTAAAACATAACATTACGATTCTTAACCAAGAGACATATAAGATACTTATGACAGTTGATTATCAATTTTAGTTCAAAACACATTACCGTCTCCATTTTCAATCACTTTAAACCTTTCTGTGTATATACATAAAGATCAACAATGTGACAGAAAGGAATCAAGATGTGGCATCAAATTAGCAACAATAACCATGCCTATATACAAATTACACTACACAAACAAGTAGGCAACAAGCAATGCGACCGATGTGCCCTTATAACAAAGAAGTCCCTCCTCACTCATACATGAAATAAAGCATGTAAATGTAGGGATAGTCAAGAGACACACTCTCTCAGTAAGAAATTCTAGTCAATGTATGCTAAATACCATAAGCTTGCCCTTATTTTCATTACCAATGCTTTCAGATAGTTAAGTTAGGATCTCTATAGGATTTTTCTTCAGTTTGTAATGCAGGCTTGGGGCTGGTATGATACGCAAGGATATTTAAAGTAACTAAGCCTCCTTGACCCTACACTATTTTTTTTGGGGGTCTAACTTATCTACCTTTACCTTATTTCTCCCTTTTTTGATTAAGCAAATTTAGGAAGGATGTGGTCATTTAATCAATCATTTTCTCTTTTGCACAACTTTTCTTTTCTTATTCTTTTTCTACCTCACCCAGCCTTGCATATATATATTTATATTTTTTTATTGACCTTATTCATCCTCACTTTACATCACACACCCCTATGATCGTCACCCTCAACTTAGGCTATTTGCCTAAGTCAAAGTGCACAATATCCAAGGAGGATTAGGGCCAAAATAGGTTCATTGTGATATAAATAGAAAGGTGAAAGGTATAATAAAAAGAATAGGCATTTAGGCTCAAAATCAGGATCAAGGGATATTATTCACACATATAAGGTCATTTAGGCTAAAAGTGGACTAATATCAACAACGACCTATGATCCTTTCCTAACCGCTATCCTACAACCAAGGCAAGACCAACCGAGCAAGTTTTGGATTTAAAACACAATGGGAACTAGGTAGAATGTCACACACACATGGCATAAAGGTCCATCACAAGCTACTACCCATTTGGTTCATGCAATTGTTAGCAGTGATTATCATGTCCCTAATACTAATGCCATAAAATGATTCACAGTAGTGACAAATAGATACTCATCACACAGTTACTAGATATACAATTGGAGAGGTATTTATCATTCCAAGAAAAATCAACAAAATTATATCAACTATCCTAGATACTTATTTTTCCCCCAGTTAACCACAACACATTACAAAACAAACACAATATGCCTAAACATGTCAGCTCTACTAGGAATAAGTCTCTGAGGCAAAGAGGCACGACAACAAAAACCCACGGAGGACATCAACACCCACAAGTAGCCTCACCCTCAAGTTAAAATCATGTAATGTCTCCAATGCATCAAACCAAAACAAGAGAGTTAGAAAATACCTGTGGCACCACAGGTGCAAAGATCTGATGCCAAACATATAAAAAAAATACAAACAACAAAATACCTTGGGTTGTCTCCCAAGAAGCGCCTAATTTAGTGTCGCAGCACAACTCAGTTATCTTGACTACTCAGACATCATCAAGACACCTTGTTGATAATTATTTATGTCTTCACTTGGAGGATTTAAAATGTCGACCCAATTTTTGAGCAATACATCTTTGAGGAACATTGGGTAAACAGACAAATACAATGACACTTTCTTTATCTCTCCACTTTGCCGACTTGAATCTTTTACCCAAATTCATATTAAATTTATGGATAGGCTCATTGGGTATTGATGAGATTATCAATAATCCACTTGATGCACATTGAATTTTGCCTTTACTGACCTTCAAGTGAGGGGTTTCATTTTTCTCTTTTTGAATGCCAAACTCCAAAATATAAGGATTATGTTCCTCATCCTCAAAACACCTTAGATTTTTAGGTAGGTGGACTTCCATCTCATCCACCAAGCACAATATTGAAAAATGGTTCGAATGAGGTCTTCTCCTTAATTTTAGAGTTGCATCCTTCTGGGAATCCTCACCCCAAATTGGGCTAGAGTCTTCAGAAGAGATTTACTCGGTTTCTTCTTTTGTCTCTAGCATCATTTCCTAAATCTTGGCATCATACCTCATGGTTGGTTTGGTTGGTTGGAAAATCATTGATGGTTTCTCAACATCAAGCACAACATCAATATAGGATTCTTGTTCCTCATCTTCATGCTCATCCATTATGTTAAATGATTCCACAGACAAGATATCATCTAAAGATAATGTGGAAAAGTACATTGAATGCTTGACCTCTATATCCATATCCTCTATCATTTCTCTTTCCTCATTATTTTCCCTTATGTCTTGATGTATATCACGTATGATATCATTCGTTATGTCCACATAATCCAACATTAGTTGAAGAATAGCTTTAATGCCACTCTTTTCGGTACTTCGTTCTTCCTGTTCTTGACTATAAGACCTATCAAAATCATAAAAAGAACTAGAATTTAGGTTAGCATATCGGGGGGATGGGTGTTTGTGCAATCACTCCAATGTCCATCTTGACCACCATATAAAGAACATACTCCCAGTAGGATGGAGATGGTGCACATATCTCTCTTCAGAGAGCATATCTACAATCTTGCCAAAAGTGAGGTCCATAACAATATGGATATAAATCATCAAGATACGTTTTGCAACCACCAAGATTATGTTTATTCCAAGACGCCATAGTAATAAGTAATCTAAAATAAACATCTACCTAACACCAGAAATAAAAGAAATAATAAAAACAAATATTTACAAGTTTAAATTAAAGCAAATAGGCTAAAATTCCAAACTAAATCAATACGCCAAATCATTCCCCGGCAACGACACCATTTTTGATAATGCTTAACTTAAAATTCAATTTAGTGCAAGAAGGTTATCGTCAATATATTTACCCAACTTTTGGAGTAGGAGTCGAATCCATAGAGAACAATGTGAGTGGTGATTAAACTAATTTGAGACTATAGCTACAAGTTGAATTTAAACAGATGATATGAAAAATAAAATGGGGGGTTTTGAAGGCCATCCAATAAATTGTTGGTCACTTTATCTTAAGTGTTCGCAATCAAGAGTTAATGAAAAGCTAGAATTATGTTCACTAGGGATTTTGGTACTTGACAGATTCTAATAGTAGTTCAATATTCTCATAGTATATAGGAGAACAAGTTATCTTTGAATTTCTACCTAAATGTCTCTCTACCTACTTAAGCATTTAATTACCTAATCCTCTCGAACTTAGAGAATTTATATTCACAGCCCAAATTTTACCTTAGCTTAACCAACCTTGTTACAACGCTGATTATTAAATGGAGTATTTCCAAGCCCCTATTGATAATTCACTTTCCACTACATTTGAGTTCTTTCTCAAAAAAATCAAAGTGGGTTTTATCTTTTCTTTGCAACCAACAGACGTTAATTAAAACCTCAAAATTATCAAGAAGTCCTACCACCTTTCGAATCCTGATCACTTAGTACTTTATAAAGCCCTAACCCTAGATCCCATAATTCAGGTTAATGGAACATAATGCTAAAATTGAAACAACGAGTTGTATTCATACTTTGAAATGTAAAATTACCACAAGAATAATAATAACCAGTGAATCGCCGATTAGATCACAAAGGAAATCCCAAAATAATAATAATAATAATAAACTCTTCAAAGAATTTGCTCTTTCAAGCCAAGAAATTAGAGAGAGAAATTATCAAAGTATCGCAAAACTCAATGTGCGGGCGTCTTCGTAATTCCCCAAGAAAACCCTAAAACAAATCTTTAAATAGTTCACCCTAAATAAGGAAACTAAATAAAGGTTGCAGCTTTTTCTCAAAATAGACAATGACTATTGGTGACGCCATATCAGGATCCTGATGACTTATCAAGAATGTCAGCAGGTCTTCTTCAAATCTGCACTATTTATGTCTTAGGTTGACGACAACTTCTGACGGCTTATCAGGAATGTGATGACTTATCAGAAATGTCATCACACTTTTGCTCTAATTCTTATGTCCTTCCTAAGTATGACGACATTCCTAATGACTTATCACCATTATGACAGCCTATCACAAAATATCATCGTTTCTACCAGCTGGACCTCATTCCCTGTTTGAGGCTGATAATGGCCTTGATAGCCTATCATCGGGCTGACGACCTATCATGAATGTCGTAATCAGTACTTGTCTTTTAATAACTTTAGATTTCTACCTTTTTGCTTCCATTATTATTAGTTCTCTATCATATCAACTTTTACTACAAAATCAAACATAAAACAATAAAAATGATAAAAGTTGCTTAAGACATTGCAATTATTCTTAGTTAAAAGCCTCAATTGTGTCAGCATATGCTCACACATCATTAGCCCACACGATACATGACTTCAATACTAGTGTTTAGTCAAACTCAGATTATGTCACGTGCACTTTCAGTTTAGATACCTCGGTGAATGTGTGATGTTGATGTTCTATTCCTAAGTCCTTAATCACAATGTCATTTAGTAGTTAGTATCCATTAAAGGATTCAGACAGTCCTACAGAACCATCGCTTTCAGCTATCAATTATTTAGCCATCAGAATTCAGTGCTCCCATACTAGTTTAAGCCTTAATTTTCAAAAATCCAGCATTCAGTCCCATTTACATTCTTAGTTATAATTACAGTCTCAATTACCCTCTTAGCTACAATCTCAGTCCTAATCCTAGTACATCGATATCAGAAACTCAATCCACTTTCAGTATTACCCGACCATAGCATATAGCTATTAATTACTCAGTTATTAGTATTTCAGTACCTCAGTTACAAAATATTTCCAAATCATGTCATATGCTTGGTCTTGCATTTTTAAGTAATACAGTTTTCATAAATCCATGCCTAGTTACCTTATGTCACTCAGTCAGTCTATACCTCCTACGCATAATACTCTACAACCTCAGACTAGTCAATCAGACTAAGTACAGTTCAGTCTTATATGCCAATGTTCATCTATAAGTTATTCAGTTAGTCAGATCAGTAAGTATATTTATGCATTCGTGCTTAACACAATGTGAACCTTTTCATCAGTCTTAGTTTTAATGCATAAGGTTTGGTCACCTTATCTTAGATGATGTTCACTGGCCTTTCCTCTAAATACAAAAACCCTAACCCTATTCAAATGTCCTACTAAGCCCAGGACAAGATTTGCTTTCTCTCTACAGTCATTAGAACTCTATAGAAAAAGTTTCATAGAAATGCTCCGATCAAGTATAAGTTTTCAGCATGAGTTAGTCCGCAAAGCTTGTACTTCAGTTTAGCAGTCAGAACGGAGAAGTTCAAATGGTGTAGTTTCCCTATCGTTCTACCTAATCGCACTATTCAAAATATCATGAATGTGATCATTCTAAGATGGACCAACTAGGTAGTTGCATGTTAATTTTGGTTAATATATCATGCCTCTGTTTCATATCCTAGATATTTAGTCAAGATTCTATTTGTTAGTGCCCTATGCATTATCGCCATTTTCCAAAGTATCGCAGTCAAGTCAATATTCTTCTAGGGATCTAGTGTCCCAAAGGGGAGATACACTATAATTCCCTAAAACTTTCATTACATAAACATGCCGCTCTCTTCTTGTAACGGATCTAGTTTGGATTAGTGGGTACCCATAGGTTGACCTTCTAGCTTTAATCTCGATCTTATGCCATGTATTCAAGGTACTTAGTTCAAATCATGATATTCAGCTCATTTATCATGTTCCAGACCCAGTTGCATTCTTATGTTTCAGCTCATGCATATTTAGTAATTAAGATTAAACTTAGCCCAAGGTAATAGCTTTTCTTAAGCTTATCCATTTTCATGTTTAGATTTTAGTTACAAAGGTGGTATTTAGTTTGATGCTCAGTTTTCATTTAAAACATGGTATATTTACCCTTACATGTTCAGTCGCATGTTCATAAGTTAGTTCAGTCATATATTCATGCATCAGATATATGTGATCAGTTATTAGTACTCTCAGTCATGCATTCATGTATTACCTCTGTCATAAAATTATGCATCAGATATGCATGGTCAGTATGAATCTCAGTAATTTCAGTCAGGTAGTCATGTTTCAGCTATTCATGTTTAGTGTGTACTTTAGCTTATCATTTTTCCATCCAAATCAATCTTATTCAAGGATGAATGTTCCCAAGACGGAGATATTGTAATACCCCGTACTTCTACCTAGCTTAAAATTGTCCTTGAAATGTTAAAGACTTGTTTCAAAGATGAATTCAGTTTTATACATGTGTTATTTTTATGTTGAAAATTGAATAAGATTTCCATTGATATCAAATTCTCCCAAATCCAACACCCGGGCAAAGAGTTAGAGCCATTTTAGTAAGATAGTGTGCCACCTGATCCTTCGACGCATCACGGAGCCAGCAAAAATGGCAATCGTCAAAATCCAGTGAGCTTTCACGATCATGGTACATTGTACCAAGGCTCAAATTCAGAGTTGTCAAATTTTAGGGACACGGCGTAATAGCGTCGCATCGCGCCAAGCGTCCAGGTCGGAAATTTTCACAGAAATAAAATACGTATCCAAGGTTTAAAATGGTTAATTTATCACCCCTATATAAATCTAGTAACATGTGATTAATCCTCTTTTCACCCAAAATAAAGTGGTTTGCTCAAGTTTCTCTCAAGAACAAACTAGGGTTTTCAATTGGGGATTCAAATTCAAAACTCAAATCCAAGAATCTCTCCATCAATCTTTGTAAAATCAAGAATTAAGGTTTTCATAGTGTTCATTCATGGATTTCTTTCATCCATGAAGCCTAAGAATAAAGTTTTAAACTTTATGTAATGATATTCATGTGATATGTTGATTATGTTCATTTGGTTGATGTTCTTGTTGTATGATTCCCAAGTTGGAATCTTACTGAGTTTTTATGAAATTAAGTTAGTATATGAGCTTAAATCGATGAATTAAGTGGTTTATGATGTGTTAATTGATAATTATACCTATGCCCTAAGTGGTGCATGTCAGATGTTTGATAAAAATGCCTAGAAGACTAAAAATCATGTAATATAGTTCAATTATGACTTAAGTGGTGGATTCATATTTACCCTTATGTTCAAAGAACTCCCATGCTATAAATGTGCCTTGTAAATGTTTGTTGTATTGCTCATGAATTAGCCTTATGAAATTGTACCATGTTTACATGTAATCCTATTTATGTATAAGTTTGTGTTAACTATGTGCTTCATGAAATCCCCAAATTAATGTATTATGAATTGTTGATATTGGTCATGTGTTCAAGAAGTGTTATATCCTGTCAGTTTCGTGCTATTGAGCCCTGGGGGTACTTGTATCCAATAATATAGTTGTTTGCCTAGTGCTAGTGTTATGTTTTCATGATCCTCTAAGTCAAGCCATGATTCTTAGAATTCAGTTAGTCTTATGACGTAGGAAAACTCAGTAAATTTAGAATCAGTCTAGACCTAATCAGTAATTTCAGTGACCTCAATGGTCTCTATAACATCAATACTCAGTAATCTCGGTAACCTCAGTATTCCCAGAAATCTTAGTAACATCAATACTCTTTGTCAGTCCTCAGATCTCAGTAACATTTCGTCAGTCAACGAAACTCAGTAAACTCAGTTTAGCTCTACTAAATAATACCATAAGTATCAGTTCAGTTCAGTGTCTATTCAGTTGGGAGTAGGATTCAGTACCGAGAAAATCCAAGGATGGGGACTCAACTGTTAGTGGAGGGTGTGATCCTTAGAAACAATCCTTATGTTCAAGGACTATATAGCCAGCGTAGGTTGATATGCATCCTATGCATTTAGGTATTTTTACATCTCATTTGAGTATTCTACTAGGAGGGGTTGACGGAAGAGATCTCTGTCAGAGAGGGTATACTCACAGTTTATCTATACCCATGGCATGGTACGGACACCCTTCAGCTAGGGTTACAGGTTTCACCCTACCAGTTTAGTTTCGGGGCATGTCAGTTAGATGATTGCCTTCTATAGTCTCAGTTTCAATAATAAAACCATTCGATTTTACAGAAATCTAGGACTGTCAGATACAGTCAAATCAGTATAGTACGGAACCTAGCTAGTTACATCAGTATCAGGACTATCAGATACAGTCACTCATGTTACCAGTATTCAGACTCATTAATTATGTTATCATGAACTTAGTTAATAGTATATTAATTATAGAAACTCATTTATCAGTATTCAGTTTCGAAACTTTCTGATATAATCAATTAGACCAGTTCTTCATAATTAGAACTGTTAGAAACAATCATCCCTTTATCAGTAATATGACTTCAGTTCCTAAGTACTCAATAGACTTAGTCATTTAGTATCCTAGTATTAGTACTAAAATATCAATAAATCTACGTTAGTAGAATTCATAAGTCAGCGTTATCATTCATGCACGTATTCTCACATTCATGTTAATAGTTAGTTATTATTGTTCATGCACATGAACCCTTGTATTTAGGCTACCTGCATTGCATACCAGTACATTCAACGTACTGATGCATTTATGCTATGGTGTTTTATACCATAGGTTTGGAAGCATGAGCTCCCGAGCATCCTTCGTAGATTAGACATTTAGTAGCGAGACTAACAGTGAGTCCTCATCATTCGAGGATAACATAATTATTTTATTAATTTACTTTTTCAGTTGTTCATAGTTAGTTGGGGACATGTACCATAAACTCCACAGTTTGTCAGTTTATTTCAGTTTTAGGTATTTTTATACCCTATTATAGAATTGTATTATATTCAGTATTAGTTTAGTTTTGAACCTTATGGCCTTACAACTTATATTCTGCATATTTACAATGTATTATTCAGTGCTACAAATATCAGTCATTGGTTATCTTGTGGTCCTTTGGGGTCATGAGCCACGTGTAGTATTTCGAGTACCAAATTTTAGGCGTTACAAACTTGGTATCAGATCCCAAGGTTCAATAGTATCCTAGGAAGTCTTAAAAACTGCATCTAGTAGAGTCTTGTACATGGGTGTGTTGTGCACCACACTTATGTACAGGAGTCTATGAGATGTTTTAGGAATAGTTTCCCTTCTTTCAGTATTCATGTCATGCTAGTGAGCATAAACTCAAAATTTTCTCTAAGTCTAATCCATTCTCCCTTTTGGTTACTGAACATGCCTCCCAACGGGACTAACAAAAGGAGAACGAGAAATCAACTAGAACCTCAGCCCGTTTAGGCAATTCCTCTAGATGAGTATGTCTCTCATGCAGAATTCAGGACTACATTCACTAATCTAGCCAATTTAGTCACAGCTCAAAATGAATATCCATCTATTGTTCCATCCAACCTAGTGGCCAACTCAGCTGCAGCCAAGATTCAGGACTTCACCTGAATGAAATATCCCTTATTCTCAGGTTCAATGTCCAAATAGAATCCATAGGAATTTCTCGACCAGGTTGACAAAGTCACAGACATCATAGCAGTGACTTCTAGTGAAAGTGAAGATTTAGCCACTTATCAACTACAAGATGTAACCCATACATGGTTCAAGCAGTGTAAGGTAGACAGGGGTATAGATATAGATCCAGGGTCATAGGGTGTTAACCGTTCTCAACATAGACAAAAGTTTCCAGCCACAGTTCCATCTTCAACTAGTGTACCTACACCAAAGTTCAAAAATTACCATAGAGATGAGGTGCCAGGCTCAAACACCTATGGTAGTGAGAGTACGGTTTTTAGATGTTAATAGGACCTTCTCAGTCTCTACCCCAGTGGGTAAAACAATCCCAGCAAGTATATAGGAACTGTCTAGTTACCATATCTTAGAAAGCTAGGCCTTCAAGTTCTAGTAGTAATGCCAGTACGTGTAAAATATCAATAAGGGAAGATGATTTCCAACCCATTCCTATTTCAATACAAAGTTTTGTACTTCAACCCTCCCGATACTTACGCATGCTTTATGTTACAAACCCATAAATATATCTTATATCCATACGCTTTTCATAGAATAGAGTATGTTTTAAGTTCCTAGTATGAGGATTTTTGGTTTACTTAGTGATGCAAACCATGTTCCACGTATTCAAAAATTTTTAACCCAGTTCATGCAGCTCATGACTCATGCACTCATGTCATGCTTTATAGTATACTTAGCCCATACGATACATGACTTCACTCTTATTGTTCAGTCGAACTTAGATTATGTCAAGAGGTGTACTCTCAGCTTAGATACCTCAGTGAATCCATGAGGTTGATGTTCCATCCCTAAGTCCTTAATTACAACATCATTCAGTAGTTAATATACAGTAAAGGACTCAGACAGACCTATAGAACTATGGCTTTGAACTATCAGTTATTTAGCCATCAGAATTCAGTGCTCCCGTACCAGTCTAAACCTTAGTTTTTAGAAATCTAGCATTCAATCCCAGTTATATTCTTGCTTACGATTACAGTGTCAATTGCCGTTATCGCTACAATATCAGTGCCAGTCCTAGTTCAGGCAGATCAGAAACTCAGTTCACTTTCAGGATTACCCCACCATATTATTTAGATATTAGTTACTCAGTTATTAGTATTTTAGTACCTCAGTTATAGAATGTTTCTGAATTATGTCATATGCTTGATCTCACAATTTCAAGTAATACAGTTTTCATAAATCCATGACCAGTTATCTCATGTCACTCAGTCAGTCCTTACCTCCTATGCATTATATTCTACAACCTCAAGTTAGTCATTCAGACTAAGTACAATTCATTTTTATATGCTAACATTCATCTATAAGTTATTCAGTTAATCAGATCAATAAGTATATTTATGCATTCGTGCTCAACACCATGTGAACCTTTTCAGCAGTCTCAGTTATAGTACATAAGGGTTGGTCATTTTATCTTAGATGATATTTCATAGTCCTTTCCTCCTAATACAAGAACCCCAGCCATGTAGCGATCTCCCATTCAGATTTCCTACTCAGACCAGGCCAAGATTTGCTTTCTCTCTACAACCATTAGAAATATATAGAAAGAGTATCATATAAATGCACCGATCAAGTATAAGTTTTCAGCATGAGTTAGTCCGCAAATCCAGTACTTCAATTTAGCATTCAGAACGGACAAGTTTAGATGGTGTGGTTTCCCCATCTTTCCACCTAAGTGCACTATTCGGAATCTTATGAATATCATCATTCTAAGATGGACCAACTAGGTAGTTGTGTGTTCAACTTGGTTTATGTATCATGCCTTAGTTTCATATCCCATATATTCAGTCATGATTTAGTTCGGGTGCCCGGTGAATCATCCCAATTTTTCTCAGTATTGTAGTCAAGTAAGTATTCTTCTAGGGACCTAGTGTCCCAAAGGGGAGATACACTATAATTCCCTAAAACTTCCATTAGATAAACATGCCACTCTTTTCTCGTAATAAATCTAGTTTGGAGTGGTGGGTACCTATAGGTTGAAGCTCTACCTCCAATTTCGATTGTATGCCACCTATTCAAGGTACTTAGTTCAGATCACGATATTCAGCTCATGTATCACATTCCAGACCCAGTTATATTCTCATGTTTTCGCTCATGCATATTTAGTAATTAAGCTCAGACTTAGCCTAAGGTAATAAATTTTCTTAAGCTTATCCAATTTCATGTTCAGATTTTAGTTAAACAGGTGGTATTCAGTTCCATGATCAGTTTTTATTTCAAACTTGGTATCTTTACCCTTACATGTTCAATCACATATTCATAGGCCAGTTCAGTCATATATTCATGCATCAATTATGTGTGATCATCTTATTAGTACTCTCAGTCATGTATTTATGTATCAACTCAGTCATAAATCATGCATCAAATATGCATGCTCAGTATGAATCTTAGTAATGTCAGTCAGGTAGTCATGTTTTATTTGTTCATGTTTAGTATTTACTTCATCTTATCATTTCTCCTATCTAAATCAGTCTCATTCGAGGATGAATGTTCCCAAAGGGGAGATATTGTAATACCCCATACTTTTACCTAGCTTAAAATCATCCTAGAAATTTAAAGACTTGTTTCAAAGATGAATCCACTTTTATAAATGTGGTATTTTCTAGATTTTCACTTTTTATCATGTGGGAAATTGAATCAGATTTCCATCGATATCAAATTTTCCCTAATTCGACACCCGGACGAAAAGTTAGAGCTATTTTAATAAGACAGTGTGCCACTTGAGCCATCAACGCATCGCGGAGCCAACCAAAATGGCAATCATCAAAATCCAATAAGACTACGCAATTATGGTGCGTCGCGCCAAGGCTCAAATTAAGAGTTTTCAAATTCTGCCGCATTACGCCAGGGGTCCAGTTTGGGAAATTTTGACAGAATTAAAATAAGCGTCCAAGGGTTAAAAGGGTTAATTTCGCACCCCCTATGTAAACCCAATAACATGTGATTTAGCCCTATTTCACCCAAAATCAGGTTTCTCTAAATAACAAGCTAGGATTTTCAATTAGGGATACAAATTCTAGACTCAAATTCAAGAATCTCTCTGTCAATTTTCATAGAATCAAGAACCAAGGTATCCATAGTGTTCATTTATGGATTCATTTCTTCCATGAAGCCTAAGAATCAAGTTTTAAACTTTTAATTATTATATTCATGCTATGTGTTGATTATGTTTATGTGGCTGTGTTATTGTATGATTCCCAAGTTGGAATATTAATGAGTTTTTGTGAAATTACATTTGTATATGAGTTTAAATCCATGAATTAAGTGGTTTATGATGTATTAATTGATAATTATACCTATTCCCTAAGTGGTGCATGTAAGGTACTTGATAAAATTCCTTGAAGACTAGAAATCATGTAAAATAGTTCAATTGTGATTTAAGTGGTGGATTCATGTTTTACCCTTATGTTCAGGTGGTCGATTCATGTTTTACCCTTTGTAAGTGTTTGTTGGATTGCTCATGAATTAGCCTTATGAAATTGTACCACATTTACATGCAATACTATTCATGTATAAGTTTGTGATAACCATGTGCTTCATGAAATCCTCAAATTAATGTATTATGAATTGTTGATGTTGTTCATGTGCTCGAGAAGTGTCATGTCCTGTCAGTTTCATGCTATCGAGTCCTGGGGGTACTTGTACCCGATAATTTAGCTATTTGTCCAGAGCCAGTGTTATGTTTTCACAATAATCTCAGTCAAGCCATGATCCTTAGAATTAAGTTAGTCTCATGACTCAACAAAACTCAGTAAATTCAGTATCAGTCTATTCCTACTTAGTAATTTCAGTGACCTTAGTAGTCTCAGTAACATCAGTACTCAGTAATCTCAGTGTTCCCAGAAATCTTAGTAACTTTAGTACTCTTCGTCAATCCTCAGATCTCAGTAGCATTCCATCGGTCAATGGAACTCAATGAATTTAGTTTTGCTCTACTATACAATGCCATTAGTATCAGTTCAGTTCAGTTAATCAATTCAGTTTCTATTCAATTGGGAGTAGGATTCATCACTGAATAAACCCAATGATAGGGACTTACCTGTTATTCAGTGATGGGTGTGATCCTTAGAAGCAATCCTTGTGTTCTAGGACTACGTAACCAGCGTAGGTTTAGATACACCCTACACGTTTAGGGATTTGTACATCTCATTTGAGTTTCCTACTAGGAGAGGTTGATGGAAGAGCTCCCTATCAGAGAGGGTATACTCACAGCTTATCTTTACCCATGGCACAGTACTGACACCCTTTAGCTGGGGTTATAGGTTTGACCCCACCAATTTAGTTTTGGGGCATGTCGGTTAGATGATTACCTCCCACATTCTCAATTTCAGATCTAGTTTCAGTAATAGGACTCAGTTCAGTTCTATAGAAATCTAGGACTGTCAGATACAGTTAAATTAGTAAAGTGTGGAACCCAGCTAGTTCCATCAGTATTAGGACTGTTAGATACATTCACTCATGTTATCAATATACAGACTTAGTAATCATCTTATTATGAACTGAGTTAATAGTATATTAATTATACAAAACTCATATTATCAGTGTTTAATTTTAGGACCGTCAGGTACAGTTAATCAGACCAGTTCTTCATAATTAGAACTGTTAGAAACAATCATCCCTTTATCAGTAATATGACATCATTTCCTCAGTACTCAATAGACATAGTCATTTAGTGGCCTAGTATTAGTACTCAGATATTAGTAAATCTATGTTAATAGAATTCATGAGTCAGCGTTATCATAATCTCAGTTACAATTACGTATTCAAGCATATATTCTCACTTTCATATTATACAGTCAGTTATTATTATTCATACATATGAACCCTTGCATTTAGCCTACCTTACTTGCATATCAGTACATTCAATGTACTGACGCATTTGCGCTATGGTATTTTATACCATAGGTTTAGAAGCATGAGTTCCCGAGCATCCTTAGTAGATCAGACATTTAGTAGCCAGACTAACAGTGAGTCCTCATCATTAAAGGATAAAATGATTATTTTATTATTTTATTATTTCAGTAGTTTAGAGTTAGTTGGGGATATTTCCCATCAACTCCATTGTTTGTCAGACAGTTTAGAGGCTTTCAGACTACCACATATGTTCAGACAGATTATTTTGGTTTTGGATATTTTAATACCCCAATACAGACATTGTATTATATTCAATATTAGTTTAGCTCTGAACCTTATGTCCTTACAACTTATATTCCACATATTTATAATGTATTATTCAGTGCTCAGTTAAAGATATCAGTCATGAGTTAGATTGTGGTCCTTCAGGGGCATGAGCACCATGTAGCATTTCGGATACTAGATTTGGGTCATTATAAGTTACCTGTTATATTAGGGTTACTCACAGATTTTTCTTACCAATGGCGCGGTATTAACACCCTTCCAATTGAGGTTACAGATTGGGCCCCAACTCTGCTATATTGCATTATCTGGAACATGTCGGTTAGATACTACTTACCATAATTTTATTATGGAATTAGGACTGTCAGATAGAGTCATCTAGTCTCAGCAATAGAACTCAGATAGTTCTACAGGATTCAGGACTATCAGATATAGTCAACTTAGAACAGAACGAAACTCAGCTAGTTTTATCAGAAACTAGAATGTCAGATACAGTCACTTAGTATCAGTATCTCATGTTATTAGTACTCAGACTCAGTTATCATGTTATCACGAACTCAGTTACAATTATTATATATTCATGCATGTATTCTTACGCTCATGTTAATAAGTCAGTTAGTATAGTTCATGCATATTAACCCTTTCCATTTATCCTATCTCACATGCATGCCAGTACATTCAAACATACTGATGCATTTGCACTATGGTGTTTTATACTATAGGTTTAGAAGCACGAGCTCTGGAGTATCAGTAGCATTTCAATCTCAGCAGTCAGAGTTAGAAATGAGTCCTTATCCTTCTAGGACATGACCATAACTTTATTATCTAATTAATTAATTTATCACAGTTATTGGAGTTAGTTGGGGACATGTTCCATCAACTCTTTGTTCAGACAGTTCAGTTAGTTAGAGGCTTTTCTGACTAACTTGTTCAGACATTTTAGTTTTGTTGTTTTGGGTGTTTCATACCCCATCCATATGTTATATTTTATCAGTTATGTTATAGTTTTGAACCTTATGGCCTTACAACCTTTATTTCTACATTTGTACTGTATATTATGTAGTGTTCAGGTACAGATATCAGTCATGAGTTAGCTTGTGATCCTTCGGGATTATGAACACCGTGTAGCGTTCTGGATACCAGATTTGGGGCGTTATAATACATTAATACATACTCTTTGATATTATTTTATGTTTATGTATTGTCGTTGAATTCTTGAGTGGATCAGTCTGTTAGTGGAAATGATGGGATGTAGTATCACCATGTGAATCCAAGGCATGTCCTAATTCAAGTTAATGTTAATCGTCTGAGTATATATTTATGGGGGCATATTTTAAGGTATTGTCCCTCCCCTTGGGGATTTGTCAAATCATAAGTGTTATAGTGGCTATTAACCTTGTAGTGTGTTACTTTATGGTTTCCTTAAGTTGTAATGTTGTTTGGTCTATAGATCGGACTTAGAGTGAGTTAGGATTAGTGGAATTTGGTGTTCTCAAAGGCATTTTGGGACAAGTCCCAAGGCGAGACATAGTAGAATGCTCAGAGGTGCAAAACGTATGTCTATAGGGCGTATGTACTAGAATTTGGCACGTAAGTTGCGGGTGTAATAATATAAGTCCTAGGAATAAAAACATGTGTACGGGCATTAAATTTAATTTTAATTTTTTTAAAATTTATTTTTGGTATAATCATATTTTTTTATTATTAATATAATGATATTATACCATATGTTATCATATTATAGTAATTTTTTTTTAAAAATATAAATAAAGAAAACAAGTTTCATAGGAAATGACATAATCAAAAATATTTTTTTTTAGATAATTATGCTTTAAAATTGACAAAATAGAGTTTCTTTAAGTTACTAGTTTCAAAAATAAATTGATAGGACACAGAGTCCATAGCATTATATTCCTAATGTAACTTTATTCATTTTTTTCAATGATCTTACATTTTTTTTATCATTCTCCTTCATTGAAATATATATACAGTATTAAGTCCAAAATTAATTGATAGTAGGAATGACTAGTAGATGTGGAGATTAATGTTATTTTTATTTTAGAATTTCTCTTGCTATGTCTTTTTTTCTATTGTTACCTTTCTCAAAAAATGATTATTATATTTTTTCTATATTATTGGTCATTTATTTGATGATTTGTTAAATCATCAAAATTTTTTCTTTTACTTATATTTTTAGTAATAAAATTAAAAAAATAAAGATATATGACATACACGCCTCGTAGATTCATGAGACTACGTCCCATGTCTCACGACTTATGCCCCGCCCCGTGCTAGGTAAAATGCTTCCCCTTACATCCCTACCTTTTTAAACACCGATGGAAATTATATTAATATATTAGTTAAGTTCTAAGAGGGAGTGATATAGAGTGAGTGGTTGAAGTATAAGGATATACAAAAATGTTAAATGGTATTTAAGTCATAGAGATGTTGTAAGATAGGTGTTGATGAACTCATTAGTTGGGGTTTAGAAAATTGAAACTTACTTGGTGTTATGATTCTCCCCATCCCTAATGAAACCTACCAGTACGTGTTGTTGTACTGATCCTATATGAATTATATCTCTAATTGGGGTATAGCAATGGTGCAGGTTAGTTGGGGTCTCTCTAACAGTAACAGGGAAATAAAATTTGCAATTCTAGAAAAAATAAAAATTGGGAAGCTACTACCCAGTACTGAAGTAGCAGTTAACTAACCACTATAGAGATACTATTGTTGCAGAACTTACTGCTGCAACAATACTGCTATAGTGGAATAATGACCGATGCAGCAGTTCATCATCCTCAACCCACCAAACTCCTACTCCATGGTGGATTTTTAACTTTTCTCTATATTTTTGAAAGTATAGGACAGATTGGGCTTAGTAAAGTTCCTGTGAACCTTTTTTCTCTAAAATGGGAATGTACACACTCGAATTCACTCTCAAGTCACTCAAATTTAATAGGGAAGGTGACCCTTCAACTCTGAATCATCTCATGATTGAAATCCACCATGAACTACGTCAATCTTACGTTGAGGATGCTGTAGAAGCATTTTAGATGTAATAAATCCTAACATATTCTTCATTTCATTAAAGAACATAATCAAATTCAAGTTCAAATAGTAGCACCAAAAACCTCTTGAAATTTCTCAATTCTAACATAATCCTACGAGTATATGGTGATACATATATAAAGTAAGTAGTAAAGGTAAATAAATTACCCTGAATTCACTATCAGAGAGGGATTTCAAAGAGAGGATTGAGAGACTTTTGAGAATTTGGATTAAAAAATAATGGAAATGAACATTTCCCTTATTTGAAACTGCCACGAACCACTACTATGGTAGTAACGACTACTGTGGTAAAATCTTTCTAATGTTAGTTTTGTCCTGGCTTTTCATGAATTATGTTGTAGTATTCTGTTTAGGTAATTATAGTAGATAATTTTCATGACACAAAAGGTCATAATTGGAACCCTCCCTAACCTATGGCAGGAGAACCATACCACCCTCACTTTACCCACTCAAGTGTCATATCCACATTCATTATAGTATTAGGTTACATTTTTTCAACAAATTCTAAAAATGTATCATTCAATCATTCCTAA
This sequence comes from Capsicum baccatum var. pendulum, assembly GCA_030864225.1. Lineage (NCBI taxonomy): Eukaryota > Viridiplantae > Streptophyta > Magnoliopsida > Solanales > Solanaceae > Capsicum > Capsicum baccatum. The sequence continues at coordinate 94,104,736 of CM061551.1, forward strand.
TTATTCAAAACATCATCACCCATAAAACATAATAAAGTGCAAAAAACCTCTATCTATTATAATTATCCGAGACCCAAAGTCACAGTATAAGAATATCTAAAAAAAACAACTAAGTCTAAAATAAACACATTATTGGAAACTTTACAAAAGCGGTAATCATTCTAGTCCTGAAACAAAGGACCTAAACATCTTAATAAGATTTGAAGTTTGATTGGGCATGGTGCTCACTCTAGAAATCAAGTCTGTATCACTATCTAGAGCAAAGTTCACATGTCAACTGCTGGAATATGTTCTACATTCAATAAAAAGAATAGTACAAGCAACATCAATACATCAATAAGTACTATTAATCATCATAGGTCAACTACCATAACACTATACAAGTAAGAAAATCAAACAAGTATAAATTTAATCATAAAAATATTCATAATCAATGATGTCAATCAAACAACACATCATAAATCGTCATGAAATTACACTCAAAAGTTCACTTTACATGATTTCATACTTATTAATTTTCACCAATCATTTATCATCACATATATTCATCAACTAGCACTCAATTCATGTGAAGGAGTGTATGCATGCAAGATGTGCACATTATCGCTTACCTTTCTCATTATCAACATAATGTATCGATATGATATTGGACCTATTATCATGTTATATCATAATATGTTAGCATGGTATTCGACCCATCACCATTTTATATCTTAATGTACTGGTGTGGTACCTGATCCATCATCGTATCATATTATAATGTACTGGCATAGTATCCGACTCATTACCTCAATGCCTAATCAAATTATAATGAAAATGCAATGCAGTCATTAAACCTCATACCATGCTAGAAGACATTCTTATATGCTCTAATCAGAAATAAGAAACCAAAGCAAACTAAGTGTTATACAAAACTATAGCCTACCTCAACCCCTTCACTCAAAGTAACTTTTAAGCCACAATTTTCCCTTTCATTCTTGTTCTACTCATACTTGGTGTATGTCTATCAGTTGATTAACCCGTAGATAACTCAAATTCACACCATATTTCCTGTGGGATTCGACCACAACCTAGTTTGGTTATATATTGACAACGATCACTTACATTCTTGTATGAGAGGTATAGTTTGAGAGTTATCAAAAATGGCACCATTGTTAGGGAATACGATTGTAAATTAAAGTTGTGTGCGCTAATTGACTGTTAGTCAAGTTTCCTAGTTTTACATTTACTTGTTGTTTTTGTTTGCTGCAGGACTTTTATGGTGCATGCTAAGAACTAGAAGTTCTATAGAACCATTATTACCATTTAATGTAGGACTACAACTAATCGGTAAAATAGCAGACTAGCAGAAGGCTGATAGGTTAGCAGCCTTAGCTAGAGCTCAGGTAAATATGCAGAATAACAATAAAAAAGTACAACATCCAAATCCTAAGGATAACGACTTGGGAGATGAGGAGTTGCTAAACCCTGGTAACCCAAGGTGTGCAGAGCAAATAGCTGCACTAGTACAACATAATACTAATAGGAACCGTCCATTCTGTTGAAGGAAAGATCACCAGCCGGTCTAGTTTGACCTCAATGATGATGATGATGGAATGGCTGGAGCAGGTATAACGTTTCCAATTATTCCTCCACCGTTAGCACCTGGAGAGAAATTCAACATTACGAGTACTATGATTCAACTCCTTAATTTGAAGGGGTTGTTTGGTGGCCTTCTTGGGGATGATCCAAACTTGTATCTGGTGAAATTTGTCACCATTTGTAAATCTTTTGATAACCCAGGAGTGGGTTAGAATGCTATATGTTTGAGATTATTTCCGTTGTGTCTATCTGGGGAGGCAACATTGTGGCTTAATGAGCTGACACCTGATTCTATAACCAACTGGAGGCAGTTGAAAGGAGCTTTCCTAGAAAGGTTCTTTCTAACTTCCAGGAGGCTACAGTTAAGGGATGAGATTAGAAACTTTAGATAGCTCCCAACTAAAGCCTTGCATGAAACCTGGGAGATATTCAAAAAGAAGCTGACGCAGTGTTCGAACCATAACATGATGCAAATACACTTGATGGAGACTTTGTGCAGGGCTCTTAACTCTGTGATAAAACTGATTGTAGATAATGTTGTTGGTGGTCCATTTATTGATCTTACATTGCTAGAGGCTTCAAAAATGCTTGAGAGAATGACCAAATAGATCAGGCATAGCATACCAGGGACTCTGTGGTAGCAAGCCTCACTGTTACTGTTAGTATGATTGCAGAACAACACAAAAGAGATGAGGAGCATGATCAAGACATGTCTTACCTAAAAACATAGATGGAGTTGCTAACCAAGAATTTACTATTAGGTTAAACTTAAAAAGTGAAGGCTGTGGAATCGCAGAGCAAAGTGTAGTCTGACTCAGAAGAAGAGGCGAACTATTTAAATAATTTTTGAAAAGATATCCCTGGAGGACATGATCGATAAATTTTTAAAGGGAGTGGAGGCTACCAATTAAGGGGTAACTACCATGAAGACCGATCTAACCTCTATGAGTCACTTGGTAAACTCGCACTCCACTTCAATCAAATAGCTAGAACAGCAAATGAGCTAACTCTCTGTAGCTCTAAACCAGAGAAAGAGTGGAATGTTACCTAGTGATATAGTTCAGAATCTACAAAATAATGTCTTATGTATGGCGATTACCACTAGACGTGGTAAGATATTACCTTTCCCTTCTGTAGGTAAAGGTGGAGTTGAAGATGTGACTAAAGTAGATGACAAACCCGAAGTAGAATGTCCAGTGCAGTCTTAGAAGCTGGATGGTTCTAATGATTCTCCGGAATAAGGAAAGAAGAAGGAAAAAAAAGTAGTGTTGAAAACTCTACCAAGACCACCACCTCTCTTTCCTCAAATATTGAAGAAGGTTGATGACACAAAATTTAGTAAATTTATGGAAATGTTGAAGCAGTTAATGATAAATGTGCCTTTGGTGGAGGCACTCGAGCAAATGCCAGGAAATGCTAAATTCTTGAAGGACCTTCTATAATAGAAAAGAGCGATGAGCTACGAACTAGAGGATATTTTCCACCATTGTAGTTCCGATTCTACACAATCCTTAGTGCAGAAGAAGGTCGACCCTGGAGCATTCACTATTCTATTTTCAATCGGGTATCTTAATTTTTCTAAGGCCCTACATGATCTGGGGGTGAACATAAATTTGTACCACTAGCCGTGTATAAAAATCTATGTTTGGGGATCCTACCCCAACAAACATGTGGTTGGTGATGGCGGATAGGTCTGTAAAGTACCCAGTAGGGATATTACATGATGTATTGGTAAAGGTGTATGACTTTATACTTCATGCTGATTTTGTAGTCCTAGACTGTGGGGTGGATTTTAAAGTACCCATCATTTTAGGTAGACCATTCCTTGATACTGGGAGAGTAGTAGTGGATATGGAGTTGAATGAGCTGAAGTTCAGGTTCAATGACAAAGAAAAACAATTCAAAATGCACTCATCCATGACACAACAAAAGGAGATGAGTGTCTTTTCAATCATGGATATGTTTTATAAAGATGGGGAATAAGTAGCAGCATGGTGTCTTGACAAAGTCTGAGTAGTCAAGATAACCTAGGCGTGCCGCGATATTAAATCAGGCGCTATTAGGAAGCAACCCAAAATTTTTATGTTTAAATGTAAGTGTTTTAATTTATTTAGATAGAAAGCATAATAAACTGAAGAGGTATGTAGAGGTCTAGGTAAAAATTGATGAAGTCAGCCAATGGACCCTGGCAAAAAATGTGACGAGTTATCACAATTGTGATAAGCCTTCAGATATATCATCAAAAAATCCAAAAGAAGGCAACACACTTCCTTAGATTGATGAAATCTGCGATGACTTATTATACATCTGATAAGCCATCAGGTAATCTTGGGCCCAAATATTAAAAAATTCAAACCGGCCCACAGTCAAACCTTTTCACCTTCCCGTGTATCTCTTTTTTTTTTAAGTTTTATTTTCTTCCATATTTAGTTTATTTACTTACTCTTTTCAAAATTAATTCATAAGTAAAACAAGAAAATATTCTTCCCTGTGAAGTGTGGGTTTGAAATCAAGGTCAAGAACTCTTCTTTCATTTACTACTTCCTCTCACTCGCTTAACTAAGTGAAGTTGCCTATCAGGTATACTCATAAATTAACTCTTATCTTCATTAAGTAAGTGATGCAATTGAGGTAAATCTTAGTTTCAAGGGGATTGAGGAGAAATTAACTTGCCATTATGTGAAAAATAGAATCTAGGGTGTACAGTGCAACATTGTGCATAAAATCCTAGGGCTTAGATAAAGAACACAACTCCATGTGGTTTTAAGAAGAAAGTGGATTGATAATCAAGACTAAAACTGAGTTGGAGGTTGTATTCTGAGCTGACAATGTGTTTAATAAGCTATCATATTTGTGATGGATTATTCGACTATTTCATCACAAGTTGATAAAAATAAGCCTGTTCTATTTAAGGCTAACGACACGAATGATAAGTTATCATATTTGTGATGATTTATCATAACATGTCATCACAACTTTGATCTGATACAATTGTGAACCTCTTTTGAAGGATATGGAATTATAATGACTGAACTTCTTAAGTTGGATGATAATAAATGCTAAATGAGTGCTTTCTTTTACTACAGGTCTTATAATGGCACACATAGGAAAAAATCCCAAACCTACAAAGAAAGTGAAAAAGGGGAGCGTACCTCGGAGACTCTTCGATGAGGAATCTAATTATGAGGAGGAGGAAGAGCCACTGCTCAGGAAGCAAAGGAAAAAAAATCCCAAAAAATCCTTCTCCACCTTTACCAGTTAAGGTGGAGAAGAGTGAAGAAATTGATACTGAAGCAACAACACACCTGATAGTACAACTTCTAAGTAGACGACTTCTGAGCAGGATGAGTCTGGGGTGCCTGAGTCAGAGCATGCTGAATTTGAGCAACCTAAATCTGAGGGACCATCATATGAGTCCCCTTCTGCTGAGCAATAGGATAATTATGAATCTCCAATTCAGGGAACTCTAGTTAAATTCCAGAACCTTGGGGTCTGAGACAATACTAGGTGGGAAATTCCCAAGGCACAAAAAATCTTCTATGATGGGCTTCTCAGAACTAAAAGATGGACCATTAAAAGTCCAATCTTTGAATAAAAGAAGATCATCACTACTAGGTTGAGTAGATATTCTGAAATGGGGAAGAAATTCTGAGACTATGACTTGGGATGGACCGTAAAAGAAGAAAGCTTATTTTGCCCTACACTAGTTCGGGAGTTCTATAAAAACTATCAGGCTTGATTGGAGACCATGTTCAAAGAAGGGGAGAAATCAACAGATCAACCCTTGTTGGATAAAGTTCCAGTACGGGGAGTGATGGTGGATCTCTCAGAAACAACAATCAACAGATTTCTTCATGGCCTCGAATTCACTCCTTATGCCACTTCACCTATATTCTACTCTCTATTAAAGCATCCTGCAAATCAACGATCTTGGTTAATTGACCTTGGAGATAGTGAATATATTTTGAGATAATATGGATGGTTGACTATCGAATATACTCTGTATCCTCTTGGTTGTATTTTAGTTGCTTGAGGACAAGTAATTATTTAAAGTTGAGGGTGTTGATGTGTGAGAATATGCTAAATATTTGAGGCTTTTAACTAAGAATAATTGCAAAGTTTGAACCAACTTTTGTCATTTTTGATTGTTTTTTGTTTGATATTCCAGTAAAAGTCAAGATGCAAGAAATGTTAACTTGAGATAACATCCTATTATAAAATATAAATTCCTTAAGTTTGAGAGAATTAGGTGGTTAAATGTCTAAATAGGCTGAGAAAAATTTAGACATAACTTTGACAAGGATAGTCTGCTATTCCTACCTACCACAAGAATCTTGAACCGTTACTAGCGTTTGTCAAATCCCAACACCTATAGTGAACATAACTCTAGTTTTCCTTATCATATTGATTTCAAACACTGAATTGAGAAGTAATTATTTGTTACCTTTCCAAAAACTTCCATTCACAGGAAACTGATAACTATCGGTTGATTAACCCACAGATAAATCAAATTCACACTATATTCTCTGTGGGATTCGACCCCAACCTAGTTGGGTTATATACTAATAACGATATCTTATATTCTCATATGATATGGGTATTTTAAGCATTATCAATAACTCATTATGAACACTCATAGTTTGGACAATACCCATGGCTACACACAATGGTCTGACTACAAATCGTACCTATAACACCCAGGGTTTTGACCCTTTAAAAAATTCCTGGAATTCTAGTCTCTGAACCTAATACAACTTATGGGGATGATACATATATTGGGGTATGGATGGTATTATCCTATCTTTTTCTGAATAGTGTTGGTTGGTGGGATGGATTTTGGTTACTGGAATGCATACACTTAGGGGTAAGAGTTATATTGGTGGTTACAAATCATTTGGTTCCATAACTTAATCTTAGTCTTGGTTACTAAGGTTGGATCTAAGTATGAGCGGCTCACCATAAGACATAAGCCACAAAGTGAGTCATACCTAGGACACGTATGGTAGACAGTTGAAACAACCTAGGAATAGGACCCTTGCAAAATTTCATCATTAGTTGATCTCTTTGACGTGGTATGACTTAATGGAGTCACTCGTACCCTTGGGTATAATTCGTGAGTTGTCTTGAGGGTCCAATGGTACCCTAGGAAGTAAGGTTGTTTTCAATACTACCTAACATATGAAGCATATGGTTAAGAGTTGTATAGGAGAATACGAATGGTATATGGCAAGTCGTATAGTACATATGTGTATTATCTTGGGGAATTTGTCCATTATACGATTTGTGGGGTACAATTAGGGTGTCAATCATACCCATTATGCACGATTAGGGAGGTATGATTCATATAGAAGACAGTAGTTAAGGTCATTATGAGGTTGGGTACAAGTTGGGGTACCCTCGTACCCTTGGATACTAGCGGTAAGGGAGTGTTATACCCCTGGATGAGAATTGTTTTAATTTTATGTCAAGGGTTGTTTGGACATTACCCTACTCTTAAAACCCTATGTCTTCATGTTATATAACCCTATATGTCCTTCCATAAACACTTATTAAAGGATCATAACACATAAAATACTTTCTCAAACTCACTCTTTAATAATGGGAAGCAATGGTTTCTCATGTGTTTTTCAAAGGGGCTCAAGAGTCATGTCTCTCTTTGGAATCTTCTTGTATAGGGCATGTACTTCTCCCTTCATTGTTATTTCAAATTAAAGTCTGGTTTGTTGTGTTTAAAATGTTGGTTTCTGAATCATAAATGGTGTATTTTAAAATATTGTTGAGGGTTTTAAAGCATATGGTTTGGTATTTGTTTAAATCATTTTTTTTTGTAATGGTTTGCGTATGCGGTTGGTTATTGGTTATGGGTTAACTAATGGGTCTTAAGTAACCCTAATTATGGTGGTTTATGCATTGGTTTTGGTCTTGATAAAGGTATTCCCACAACATATTTGATAAAATGCCCTAAAGAATGTTTTTACTCTATTCTAGAACTTTTATTAAAACTGTTGCATGGTTTATTTGGTAATGGAAATGTAAATGGTTTTGGATGGTTTTGTATGTTTTGAATGGCATAAGTGCTTTAAATTCTTGCCATGGTCTATAAATAGTTTAGAATGGTTTAAAAGGTAAAGGTTTTGGTGGTCATGGCTGGTCTATTTTGGAAACCTAGCGAGATATATGGAAATCCCTCAAGTGAATGCATCAACTGAATTAGTTTAAATGGTTTGTAAAGGCTAAAGGATAAAATGTTATTCTTGTGGGGAACATAGAAGTATCCCAAGTGGTTTAATATGGTATATGGAAAGGGATCTTGAAAGTCCCCTTAACCTAAATAGTTTGGCTATGGATATTACTGAAAAGTAAGGGGTGGTATGATGATACCACTAATATTGGCCTTGGTTAATAAAATGGTAAATGGATTTTTTGGTCATTTTGAAATAATTTTAATTCGGTATTAAAGGCAGGGTGTGTAGCAAAGCCGTGAAAGGTTACGGTCTTGGGGGGACCAAAACTGGAATCTCATATTTGCCGATATGAGGATTGGTTTTAGTTGACCATGTAAATGGTATGACATTATTGGGGGATGTACTAGTTATCCTATAGGATACTTTCCTGGTCATGCGGATACACGTATTTGGGCCCTTTTAGTAGAGGGAGCTATACCCATAGAGCTCTTGGGTGGTTTAGGACGGCAAGCTACACAACCCAAGTAAAGGTTTTAAAGGCATGCTAAACCCGGTACCCTTTCCCGGAATGATTAAATATTTATATGTATGGTTGTTTGTATTGGATGGTTTTACTTGGTTTTATAAATGACATTATTTTATCTCTATCCTGAGTGTATGCTGGTATTCAACCACTAACCCATCTACTCACGACTATATACCCCTATAATATAAGAATCGATCAGTCTACTCCTCTTTCTTAGTAATTGGATTTAGGTACAGTCGATGTTGGATTAAATTGGTGAGCTTCAACAGTTCAAAAGTCATCTATTTTATGTGATGGTTTACTTTACATATTTCTTTTCTTTCATAGAATTTGTTTTTTGGCTATGGTTAGGGGCATGTCCCGACTGAGTACTATTTGGTTGGTTTAGAGGCTTTGTATGGATAACTATGGACTTGGGTATGGTATGAACTTTTTATAGTGTATACATACATTGGCTTATTATAATTTTTTTTGGTTTATTGTTTACGCATTGGTTTGGTTGGTTATTGGGTGGTTAGACTTGACTTGGTTAGTCTCAATTATGGACTTATCCCAATGTAACCACAGTAGTAATCACGCTATCTTGCTATATATTTTGACTTCAGCTGACTCAAGGTATCTATTTGGTTGTTGGGTTGGGTGATAGGGGTTGGTCCCTAGTCCCGGTTGGATTTAGGATGCCTATTACGACAAGGCCTTGGTTTTGGTCGTGTAAAGTTTGTATCAGAGTTTTAGGTTTTGGTGTCATAAGGTGTCCACAACTCCGTGTTAAGTAGAGTCTTGTGTATGGGTATGTTGTACACCACACTTATAATCAGGAGTATCCGAGACATCTAGGAATGTTTCACTTTCCTTGTTATTATACTTTTGATCTATAGAGTCTAAGGTTTTAAACTCATCTCTAAATATTCTTTGGTTCACTTTTCAGGTCATGCCTCTTCAATGGTCTAAAGGTTCTTAGAAACTCATATGTCCCACTCAAGGACTACGTGGATGGATTTAGTCCAACTCTAAAAGGATTGACCTATCAGGGGTCGCAACTTCTGGTTTTTCCCTGTGAAACCTCACTGGTTTGTAGTGGCCCTATCTTGGAAGGTAGAAATCATTCTCGATTACCTTAGGAAGGGTTTACTAATATTTAGTTTTGTTACTCTACTAATCCATTGACCCAAATAGTAATAACTCAGACACACAAATAGGGTAAGATTGAAAATAGGCAAGGTTAGAAGTCATGGTTTACTGGATTAATAAGAGTGTTCCATAATGGGTGCCACTTGGGAAAATTGGGTATTGGGTGCTACTTCTGTCTCTGATACTGGTATGTTTAAAGCTCTTTTCTTTATGGTATGTGTGGTTTATTTGGTTCGGGTTCCTCGCTCTTATATGACCCCATTAGTGGTTGTTTATTTTTGTTTGTGTACTAAGGTTGTTTCAAACTCTTTTTTTCTTGTAATTCTACCCTGGTAGGTGATTCTACAATTGTCAAAAGAGTCTTTGGGGGTATGCAATATCTGTTGGTAATAAAAGGGTCTTGGTGGAAATTGTTTGACTCAAATATGGTGGATTCCGTTGTCGTTCAAGGGATGGATTTGGTTGCTCTCTTATTTTTCACTATTAAATAGATAGTCAGATTTGCTAGGCTCTATGGTGAGTCGGTCATGGAATTGGAGGATGTCTTCATACCCTAATTATTAAGGGAAAGGTTATATTCTATCTTAGATCTCAGAGATTGGTCTTCAAAATGGGGTGTCTTTATTAACTTGGAAAGTCTTTCCTTGCATTCAGTTTCGGTGGTGAATGAATTTCTTGAAGCCGTCTGGAATAACCTCATGGTGTCTTTGTAATTGGGAGGTTGGTTTGGGGTTGGTCTTATTTTGGACACTTCTCCAATTTCTATTTTTTCTTTATAAAATGGTTCAGGTTGGGTTAAAGGATCTTAAGGAGAAATTAAGGGATCTCTTAGATAAAAGATTTGTCAGTCTTGATGATTCTTTATGAAATATTTTATTTTTATATTCATAGGGGGGGGGGGGATGAATGGTTCCGTAGAAATGCATAGGTTATCATTGGGTGACTAAGGAATTTAGGGTGTCCTTGAAGTAGGGGAGGACTTTATAGGTTTATTCCATTTTATATGGGGTACTTTGATAATAGTACATGGTGGTTGGTAGATACTAGGCTTGAACCTAGATGTTTGATTTGGATAAAGAAATCATGTTAGCTCAGGGATAGTAATACAAAAATTATGAAGGTAAATTGGTAGGTTGAATGATGTTAATGAATTAGGGATTACACTAGTGGGAAAGATATGACTTATAGGTTGGAAGCTCAGATTGAACGGAGGGATAGGGGATCTAGTTACTTGACAGGTTAGATCATGGAGATTCCATGTGTCTTTGTCCATATACTTGTACCTTATTGTTTGACTGAAATTGATTTCTAAATTCATGGTTTTGAAAATAAATTTTGGCACAATTGAGGATTTTGACAAATCACTCATCTAATTGATTTTCCATGGATTATGATGCATTGTTCATATTTACTAATGTTTGTGAACAATGTGGGGATACATGGGAATGGTAAATGAATTTTGAGGTACCATGGATTCCCCAATTACTTGGGTTTAATTTTAAAAATGGTGACCTCAAAATATTTGTGAAAATCTCCATTGAATGTAATTTTGTCATATGGTTTGACTATTCTTAAAACTTTGTATTGAATAAATGATTAAAGGAACATGAATTGGTTTTTGTCAGATTCAAATGATTTTGGAAAGTCCTGGGTAGCCATGGTTTAATTTTAAATGGCTTTATTTTAATTGGGAACCTTGGAGTCAAATTGGACCAATTGTTTTGCATGTCTATGCTGGGATCTAGGTAGCATTGAGATGGATAAGATTATAGGTGTGGGAGAAGCTAATGTCTCTGGTGTACATCTTTGGCGATACCCATTGGAGTAGATTATTGTGCTAATAGGTAATGGGATGAAGGTTGATAATTAGCCTTAAGTTTTCTTGAGTAATGGACTTTAAGGGAAGGTCAGTTTGCATATTCTAGTAATACTCTTCTACCTCGAGTAAAAGAGTACTCTACTAGTATTATGTGCATACTTATAGCTCTTAAGCATAAGGTTTCCACTTTGTATTCTCTTTGTTCCCTGGATATGAGTATTGATCTTTTATTACATTACTTATGGTTTGTATGGTTGTGTTTCTCACAGTGTCCATTCCTAAGGACTCCTTTTTTGGTATGGTTAGTCGAGATATTTCTTCATTTATGGTTTAGATGGTTGTTATAAGATACTTTATCCCTACAGTTTCTTGTTTCAGGAAATCTATGTCTTGCCTTTGGGGGCATGGGAAATTCTTGTACTTTGGTACCTTAATGACTCTTCTTAGGATTTGGGTGGTAGTGTCATAGGAGAATAGTGATATGTTGAACGAGGGATTGTAGAAGCTCCTAAGTGTGGGAGAGTCTCGGGTGACTACTAGCATTACGGTTTAAAGGTAAGGTAAGGTTGTTGTCATGATAAATGTTTAGGAAAGGAATAGGTGGTCAAAATCCACTCTGTAATGATAGAGGGTGCTGGATCTTTTGATGGATAGACCATTCTGCAGGTATGTAAGCAGTAGTCTTGAATTGTTGTGGTTGGTAGATTTGCCCTTTGTTGTGTTAGGTTTGGTAAGGCATAGTTTTTATGAATGGTTCATTGTTTCATTGTTGTATTATCCCGGTGTTAAATCTTAGGTTGGGGATTTTGGTTATAAATGGTTGGATATGGGTTTTCTCATGTCCTTTACTCATAGTTTCCATATTATAAATGTGATAAAACTGGAATAGTGTTTTGGGATAAATGCAAGGAGTAGAGCCCGGTGGCTTAAGTCAACTCCTTTGTTCTTTGGATAGGCTTGAATATGGAATTGGTGGTATGTAGTTAGAATCAAGATCTCATAGTTGGTATCTTTGTAAACTCTAGATCAAATTGGACTCACTATCTAGCATGAGTTCATTTATATGGTAATCTATGTGTGTGGAAGGGGTGTGGATGGTCCTGGGTTGGTTGGTTCCTTTGGATGGTATTAGTAACTCGGGCTCTTAGAACTTTAAGGATCTTGTATTGGTAAGTTCACTCATGGCAAAAAAAAGGTATGGCTTCGTTAAAGGTTCCATGGTGGAACTAAAAGTCCAGGAAAGCCATTTGGGATGTGGAAGTGGACATGGAGTCCAAGGATCCACATTAGTTTTTTGTTCTGGAAATTCATATGTAAGGTGCGTGCTCTTCAACACATCCTTGGTTTCTAAATCGATTAAAGGTGAGGAATGGTTCCTCTTGCATTCTTGTTTCATAACTTAGTTAGAAGTCAGGATGAAGGTGTTGGGGTATAAATTGTGCTTGGTTATATGATGATCTTCTCATCTTGGTTTGTGCTCTTGTCCTCTACTTTGGCTGGGGGAAATTTTAAAGTGTTTTAAGGTGTTACCTTGTGCTTATCCTTACCCTTACCCATTATTCGAGGATGAGTATTCCTAGTGGGGGAGACTTAAACACCCTAGGAATAGGACCCTTGCAAAATTTCACCGGTTTTGGATCTCTTTGGCTTGGTACGACTTAATAGAGTCACTCTTACCCTTGGGTAAGAATCATGAGCTGTATTGAGGGTCCAATCAAACCATAGGAAGTATGGTTGGCATAGCTACTAACCAAGGTATGACTCATATGGGTAATAGTTGTATAGGAGCATACGAGTAGCATAGGGTAAGTCATATGGTGCATGTACATGCTTTTTTTGGGGAATCTGTCCACTATACAGTTGGTGGGTACGATTTGGAGTGTCACTCATACCCATTAGGTATGATTAGGGAGGTGTGAGTCATATAGAAACTAGTAGGTAAGGTAATGGAAAGGTTGGGTACGGGTTGGGGTACCTCTCGTACCCTTGGATATGAGTGGTAAGGGGGAGTCATACCCCTAGATGAGAATTGTTTTAATCTTAAGTCAAGGGTAGTTTAGACATTTCCCTACTTCTAAAACCTCATGTCCCCACGTTGTATAACCTCATATGTCTTTCCATAAAAACTTATTAAAGGATCATAACACATCAAATACTCTCTGAAACTCACTTTTGAAAGATTTAAAGCTAGGGTTTCTTATGTGTTCTTCAAAGGGGATCAAGATTAATGTTTCTCTTAGAAATCTTCTTGTATAAGGTATGTAATCTTTCCCTCATTGATATTTCAAATTAAAGGCATGTGTATTTTGTTTTAAACATTTGTTTATGAATCATGAATGGTGGATTTTGAAATATTGTTAAGGGTGTTGATGCTAATGGTTTGGTATTTGTTTAAATCATATTTTTATATGATTTTGGTAATGATTTGCATATATGGTTGGTTGTTGGTTATGGTTTAACTAATGGGTCTTGAATAACCCTAATTATGGTGGTTTATTCATTGGTTTTGGTCTTGGTAAAGGCATGCACTCAACATGTTTGATAAAATGCTTCAAGGAATGTTTTTACTCTATTGTTGAACTTTTATTGGAACTCTTGCATGGTTTGGTTTGGTAATGAAAATTGAAATGGTTTGGGATGGTTTGCATGGTTTAAATGGTTTTAATGATATAAATGCTTTAAATATTTCTCATGGTCTATAAGTGGTTTGGAATGGTTTAAAAGGTAAAGGTTTTGGTGGTCATAGTTGGTCTATTTCTAAAACCTTGTATGATACATGAAAATTCCTCAAGTGAATGCATTAATTGAATTGGTTTAAATGGTTTGGAAAGCATAAAGGCTAAATGTTATGCTTGTGGGAAATACGATGGTCTCCCAAGTGGTTTAATATGGTATATGGAAAAGGCACTTGAAAACCCCCTTAACCTAAATGGTTTGGCTACGGATATTAATGGCAAGTAAGAGGTGGTATGACAATACAACTAATATTTTCCTTGGTTAATAAAATGGTAAATGGATTTGTTGCTCATTTGGAACTGATTTTAATTAGGCATTAATAGCGGAGTGTGTAGCAATGTTGTGGTAGGTAGCAGTCCTTAGGGACCAAAATTGGAAACTTTTATTTGCCGATATGAGGATTGGTCTTAGTGAAATATGTGCATGAGATCACACTCTTAGGGGATGTAATAGTCATCCCATGGATACTTTCTTAGTCATGCGGCTACACGCACTAGATTCCTTTCAACAGTGGGAGAAGAACCTATATAGCCCATGGGTGGTTTAGGACGGTCATGCACAGCCTCGATAAAGGTTTTAAAGTTATGCTAAACTGGTCCCCTTTCCCATCATGGTTATATATATATTTGTATGGTTGTGTGCATTGGATAGTTTTACCTTGTTTTATAATAGGCACTATTTTATCTCTATCCTTAGTTCATGCTAGTGTTCACCCACTAACCCATCTACTGGCAATTGTATACCCACTCTATGCAGAAACCAACCATTGTACTCCTCTTTTTGAGTGATAGGATTTGGGTACAACCGATGTTGGATTTAAGTGGTGATCTTCAATAGTTCGAAAGCCATCTATTCATGTCATAGTTTACTTTCCATATTTCTTACCTTTTATAGACTTTACTTTTTGGCTATGGTTGGGGCCATGTCCCGACTGAGTACCCTTTGGTTTGTTTAGAGGCTTTGAATGGACAACTGTGGACTTGGGTATGGTATGGACTGTTTATAGTGTATACATACATTGGTTTATTATAAGTGGTTTTGGTTTATGGTTTCTGCATTAGTTTGGTTGGTTATAGGGTGGTTAGACTTGATTGGGTTGGTCTCACTTATGGACTTATCCCAAAGTCACCACATGGGTAAATACACTATCTTGTTATATGTTTGGCCTTCAGATGACTCAAGGTATGCATTTGGTGGTTGGGTTGGGTGATAGGGAGTAGTCTCCAATCCCAATTTGGTTTGGGATGCCCATTACTACAGCCCCTGCTTTAGGTCGCATTAATAGTTTCTAAATCTTTCTTGGGATTAAATGTGTCAGGGGTACGGATGAAGGGTACAGATTATGTGCTTCGAACACGGATTGGTTGGATGAGTCATATACTAGGAAGTTTTAGATCCAAAGGTTGAGGCTAGGATACAAGTAGAGGGTACAAAACATGTTGGAGGGCACGACTCATGAGGGTCAGTCGTACCCCTAAGATGGGATTTTGTGCATGTTAAGTGGGGGTATTCTGGATATTTCCCCACTTACACTAATAAGGTCCCATAACTTCTAACCTACTTGGGAGGTTATTTACCCTATTGTTCCATTCATTAACACTTAGAAACTCTTATAAAACACTCTATAATTCTCTCAAAAGCATTTAGACAAGGGAAGCTGGGGTTTCAACTAGAGGATTGATTTGGGGCTTGTCTCACTGATCTCTTTCCATCATCATCTTAATCTAAGGCATGTTCTCTTCCCTCATTGTTAATTCTAACTAGAAGCATGGATTTTAGGAATGTTTTCATGACTTCATAGATTGTATGATTTTGGTTTGCAAATATGAATTGGGGGGGTTTGATAATAAATGGTTGGTTATGGTTTTCAATGGTTTTAATTATGCTTTATTTGCAATAATGGTGGTTTTAGATAATTGAATTGCATGGGAATAGTTTAATGGTAATTGTAATTAGTTTTGGTTATATTATGCCAACAATGTGTTTGATAAAATACGTATAATAATGTTTTCATTGCATTGAGTATTTTCAATGGAACTCTTGCTTGTTTTAAAACTTGGTAAATGGATTATGCATGTTTTAAATTGCTTGGAAAGGTAAATGAAAAAATGGTTATGCTTGTAGGGTATATCTAATCCCCCAAGTGGTTTAATATGGTAAATGAAAGGGCACTTGGAAGTCCCCTTAAACCTATATATGGTTGGTTATGAATAGTACTTAAAAGTATGGTCGGTATGACGATACCACCACTAAATGGTCCTGGTTAATAAATGGTAAATTGATTGATTGGTTTCTTGGTAATGGTTTTAATTGGGCAATAATGGCGGGATGTGTAGCAAATCCATGGAAGGTGGAGGTCCCAGGGGGACCAAAACTAGAAACACATATTTTCTTATGTAAGGTTGGTCTTAGTGACTGTGTGCATGATGGTACGCTAGATTTTGGGGGATGTACTAGTCATCCCAAGTTTTCTTCCCTGATCGGGCGGTTTCATGCACTGGGGCCCTTTCAACTTAGTGAGCTTAGCCAATATAGCCTATGGGTGGCTTAGAATGGGAAAGATACACAACCCAATAATGGTTTTAAATGTATGCTAAACCTGGTACCCTTTCCCAACATGGTTATATATATATGTATGGATGTGTGTTTATGGATGGTTTTACTTGGTTTTATAAATGACTTTATTTTATTCATATTATGAGATCATGCTAGCGTTCACCCGCTAACCCATCTACTGGCTGTTGTATGCTCACGCTATGCAGGAACCGGCCACTCTACTCTTACTACATAGTGATTGACTCGGGGATTAGCATTTGGACTAAAGTAGTAAGCTTCCATCCTTTTGGAAGGTTCTATTTCATGTTATGGATATTTCTAGACACTTTTGATTTTATTTTGGATATTGGTTTATGTCATGGTTAGGGATATGTCCCAACCGAATTTTATTACTCTTTTGGTTAGAAGCTTTGTGGTACTGCTATGAGTTGGAATGGGCAGGATTAGTATTGGTTTCAGCCTTGGCATAGGAATAAGCTGGAGGGATGACATCATTGGACCTATATTCTCACTGTTGCAACATATTTTATTTTAGGATTAAATATATTATATTTTTGAACTTATTTGGTTATGGCCTAGTTTAGGGCATTTGGAATGGTTTGGTACGGTTGGGAGGTTGGTGTGGGATGGTTGGACTCGGTTGGGCCGATCATGGTTGCGATCCTATCCCAGAGTCTTCATGTGATTTATTATACTATCTTGTTATATGCTCAAAATTTAGCCAACTTAGGGCAGGTGAATGGAGGTTGGGTTGGATTACGGGGGTGGTCTTTGGACCCGGTCGGATTTGGGACACCCATTACAACAAAGTCCCCGGTCGGGTCAGGTCAGTAACATACAACTAGTACTCATACATTACGACTCGTAGGTTCCAAGTTATACTCAAGAAAGGATCTCTGGCACTCATACTAATGAGGCAACAATTTACATTGTATGCCTCGTAATGTGTCTTAATTAGTTGTTGGGTTCCAAGCACGATCTATATAGAAATTAAGCTAAACACACAAGTTAGGATATGATTTGGGTCCTATGACCCGTAATGACACCCTACAGCTCGTAAGGAGAGTCGTAATCTAGACAATGAGTGTAAAAACTCGATAATTTCAGCAGGAAAAATTTGGGGTGTTACAATTACATTATGGGTTAAGCTTCATGCGATTACTATGACAAGAATTCATTAATTTGGTGAAACCCATGTCACCCATTTCAACCATTATAATAATGCACCAATTCAGTTCCAAAAGCCATCAATTAAATCATGAACAACCCATTAAAATAAAAAAAAGTAATGTAAGTGTTAACAACAAAAAACCCTCAATCCAATTTCAAACCAATCATTTAAAACACATGAAAATTGAATAAATTGATGCCACAATGTAAAATACAAGTTAGAAAGTGAGCAACATAGTTGAAATTACAAGAATTTAGGGAAGAATCAAAGTTTAAAGCCCGGAGAATGGAATCCTTGAGAAAACCTTGAGTTTCTTGGATTGAAAGTTGGAGAAGAGTCTTACGACCCAACTTCTCAGGTCACTATGGAGCCTACCATAACCCACCAGTAGGCAAGCCAACCCATAGTTTGGAACGGCTAGTAAAGGACTACTCAATAATATAAGGAAAAGAATGCATAATATATGAAATAAATATCAATATATAAAATAATCCCAAAACCTGGTGGTATCGGTACAAGAGCTTCTAATATAAAAAGAGTACAAAAGTGAAATATCAAGAGAAATACACTACTATAACTTATCTCTGAATATAACTTAGAGGCTAGTCTAATACATAAGAGAGAGATAAGTAATTCTCTAAATGTATAGAGCTCACTCCAAGTCTCTAAATAAAGGTTGCTCCGCATGACACATACATCAACAATGATAACCCGTACTATGATCTGTAGGCTGCAGAAGTATAGTACGAGTACCAAACTAATGGTACTCCGTAGGCTACTGCCAACTGAGCTCTAATTATAAAGCAGATATATACTATATATAAATATAATGAAAACTTCATGTCCAAGATTCTAACATAATAAAACTAAGGAAGTATCAGGGTGGACTATCCTATTCTATCTACATTTAATATACGTCAATGTTGTACCATATACCCCAGGTCAATATACGAATAAAGAGCGAAAGAAAGATATGCACTAATATACAAGGTGAAAAAACAACTATATAATATGAACAACGAAGGAACGAATATACGATAGCATCACACTTTCATATAGCTAGATATATATAGGTATATACATATAAACACGAGGTCATCTCAAAGCATAACCTCTATCATCCTATTCTCATTTTGAGACCTCATTATAATACTATAAAGTTCAAATACTATCATACTCAAGGTTTCTAATCCACATAGCTAGATATGAAATAGACGTATATAATAATGCAATCATAAGATAGGAGAGGCCCAAAGACATACCTCAAATCCTTATACTGGATCAAAGACCAATCTATCATAAGCTAGCCATAATAATAATCATAACAATAATAACAACAACATCAATAACAATGTGAATAACCGGCTTCTCTGAACAACTAAATTCCTAGCCAATCCTATGTGTAACCCCACCGCCCCAGGCTCAGAAGGTCAAATCAACATATAAAAACACAAGGCATATTCTTCACCCATATCTATGCAACTATCCTATACAGTCTGATAAATATAGGTGCATACTGGTGATAGGTGATGCGCATGCAGGAATGAATGCAAAGTATACAATCAAAATCACAACTCTTCATAACTGTCCTTATAAGGACCATTATCATTGTACTTAACCTCCTACCTTTTCGTGAATCAATATATCATCATATTATCCTCCGATCTTGCCGGGTATCAGTATATATCATCATAATCAACAATTCATCAATATAAGTTTATAATAGATGCACAGACTCAAGCCAATAAAATCATAACCATAATCATAACATCATAAAGATAAATATCTTAACATTATATTCTATCTGCTCATTATTAACTAGCCAAGACTCATTATTATACCGCTAGTTCACTAGTCATCACATGATATCTAGTTATCATTCTAACTGATTCTTCATATAATAATTAATCATGGAATAACAACTAACCAATAATTAATAATTAGCCAAACCTACATCTAGTCGAGGTTCACCACTAAACCATAATCGTCATCTCTTCACTATTCATCATTTATCAACTAAACATCCTTTATTAACTACACCAATCAATATCTAATAATCTTTTACCAACTAATCCTCATGATTAACTAGTCCTCGTTATTAGCTAGTCGGCATCAGTAACTAGGCATCATTATCACTAGCATGCCCTATCACCTAGAAATGTTAACCACATTATTCTCACTTAACAAATAATTGGCATTCTGACTTGTTATCAATACATATCATTGCCATCGATAAACCCATCTTCATAGCCACGTATCAACCATAGTTGTTAGCTAGCATAATACTAAGCAAAGCTTATTAACTAATATATTTAGAATTATAAGCATCAAGTATTATAGCCACCTAATAGACAACTAGTTACCTCATAGCTTATACCATAATATTAGGAAGCACAGTCATAAGATCGTATTTTAGCCAGAATCACCTCAATAACTGATATCATGATCATGAATGTATTGAATCAAGGCATGGCATTGCTAGTATTTAATCAGTGAATTTATAAGCGTTATACCACACCTTCCTCCGTTCCATATTGGAGAGATGTGTATATGCACACGCACACATACACACACACACATATATATATATATATATTCATGAACAGTAATTATATCTTTTACAAGGATAAGGACTTCCCGGATGTCTAATCGATATCATCTATTGGCCCTCAGCCTAATAATATGTATGGAATAATTACAATATCATCAGTACGACTTTTGTCCCATATACATTTCCAGAAATCATCTCTATAATCATATTTATAAGTCATTACATATCTCTAATCATCTCATAGCTAGGAGGCATCTCCCATATATGAGGTATAATATCAACACGAATATAATTATCTCTCACATAAGAGGCATAATATCAATAAGCATGACACAACTATAAGTCATTTAATATATAAAGGTCATTCATCATGATGGTGATGAATATCACTTTTCTAGGCTAACTATCATATCTTAAAGGAGATTGCATCTCTATAGGCCCAACATCACATCTAAGAGAAAAATAATCTCTAACGACCCAACATCATGTCTAATAGGAAACAACATCTCTATGGTCAAATGTAAAGTCTAAGACTAAATGGCATCTCTATGGGCCAAGTGTCAAGTCTAAGAGGAAATGACATCTCTATGGGCCCATTATCATATCATTTCTATAAGCAACAACAGAGCTATAACTCATAAGTCACAATCCGAGGAACATCAATTTAGTATACCAAGTCACGAAGTAAACTTATACTAAGGTTTTCTAGTCTCAACTATGTCTAACATCTGCAGATAATTCCACAATGACTAACACAAGTCTAGGCCAAAGTGGGTCGAGCAAACCCACTTTAAAAGCTCAATTTCCTTAATTAGGTACACTATGCCCCAAACTAGGCTATGATATCTAGTCCAACTTCTAAATGTCAAGTAAGCCACATACAATCCTAAGATAGGAACTTCAATTAGAAGTAAGGGCACTTAAGTCAATTCCACCCAAATTATGATGCCAAGAATATCACACTATCCCAATAAGATCAAATATACTATTCATGCTTCCAACACTAAAACCAAATCTACAATCTGGTGATGTATCAAATCCATGCTACAATTCAATCTAATCTAGGTAGAAGGCAATAGGAGTCTGCAACGTTATAAACATACTATGTTACTGGTCCAAAACCCTTATCTAATTTCCCAACACATCAATAATCAAGGCTAAGATGTCTTACTCACAATCAATCTTAACATTCATATCCACACGCAATACATATCATACATTATCTATGAAGGAAAGTGTACAGGAACCTACCTCAAGGCAAAACAACAAAATCACCCTTTAAGCACCAAATGCTTGCCTTCACATCACAATCCCCAAAATGCTATAATACTATTAAAACCATAACCTACTCATCTATATGAGTCTAATGATACCAATATTGCACTATTGTGCTTTGGGTCCAACAGAAACACTAAAACCTCAAGTGGGTCCCACACATGGAAAATGAGTTTTCGAGACCAATCCAATGGTCACACATGAATAAGAAATCATAACCCTCAAAGAATGGGTGAAAACTAAGTATACTTGGGCTACAATCAAGCCCTAAGCTAAATTGGGGTTTTGGATCCAAACTAATAAATTCAATCATGAATTCAACAAAGTCTTACCTTAATCTTGAAGATAATCGTGATACAAGATGATAATTAAGCTCTTAAGGCACTCTCAATGACCAATTTTGAGGTAAATGGTGAAGGGAAAATTCCCCAAACGTATCTTGGGACTTCTAAATAGCCCCTATAGGAAAAGATATGTCATTGTCGCTGTCATACAAGCCGCGATTGCGCTCCTGTGATCGTACACTCTTGGTTGTGATCGTGGTAGCACTAGATGACAACAAACTCAAAAATAGGTTTTTGAACCTCGAAATTCATCCGACATAAAAATAACATGATGCAATAGTGAATTTTTAGTTCAAACACAATTCAAATCCCTTGGAATCATCAAAACTTTCATCGAAGATCGTTTAGGCAAAAATTAGTGCCCAAACCTATAGTTTCATCACTTTTAATAAAATCTGGTCAATAGCCCAAAATAAGTACGGGAGCCTAGGACCTGAACTAAAGGTATCCCTATCCTAAATCGACATTCCATATATGATGGAGAAGTTAGATTTTCAATCCGAGGTTGTTTTGACCAAATATGGGTCACATACCATTCCTTCCAATTTTCAACTTTCCGACCAATAGGTCGAAATGAGCTCAAGTGCATTAAGACCTGAACCGAAGGTCTACCTTAACTAAAATTAATATTTTGGATCTACTGGAACAGTTAGAATTTGCATCTAAGATTGTTTCACTGAAGTATTTTCCCGATGGCTATTTGGAACTAGTGAAGACTTCAAAACAAGGAATTGGCTCTAAAAAACAATTGAACTACCTAATAATCGAACTATAGGTCCTAGAAAGTCATAAATGACTTGAGACAACTATGGAGAAACTTAAACGGTGAAGATAACCATAAATATAGAAAATAACCTGAAGGGTCATTACAATATTCACTACTAAAAGGACTTTTATTCCCAAAAGTCAACGGACAGAAAGAATCTCAAAAGCTCGAAAGAATGAGGTACTGGGCTCGCATGTTCCAAGCATGACTTCCCAGATAACCTCAGCGGAGAAAAAACACTTACAAGGGATTTCTCCACAGGTATCCCTTCTTAACCAGCCTCTCATTCTAATTCCAAAATAGTTAAGTCAACTTATCCACTAAATAGCCTTCAATTAAACCAAAAAAGGATGATGTAAATACATCTAAATCACATCAGGCTGATACCATCTCTATATCCATATAAATCAGCAAAGGCTTATCCAAGCCAAAAGCAAACCAAAACATGAGTCATAAAACCGACTCTAAATCAAAAATAACCTTTCTTTACCTTTTTGCAACTGTTATATACTCCAATCCAGGAGGAAAATCACTTGAGTTTCCTCCACACAATCTTATCATAGAGGACTAAAAGAAATAAAGCCGATCCATTGAAAGTCCATAAGACAAACATGAGAATAAGCTCATAAAGCTCTTTCTGGGCATACAAATAGAGATAATCACAGAATGCAATCCATGTCAATCCATGTCAATTACACTACAGGATGTCTCATATATCGGGAATGAAGACATACTGAATCCAACTTGAGAATATTTCTCCTACTGAGTAAATCATCCTAAATTCCAAAAGACAAATGAAACTCCAGGTTAAAACTAAAATAACCAATGCAGGTCCCATAGGCTATCATCTGAAAATTTATTAACAATAATCCAACCAAAGTCTAAAAGACCCTATAAATGAAATCTCAATAAGGACAAGTCTAAAACAAAAGTTGCATGCAAGCTCTATAAGACTAAGTTGAAATCTCAATATCAAGGTTGAACTACTCGGTCTCAAATATCTAAACGAAAACTAACAACAAGTAGAAATTAATGCTCCAAATCTATCATACTTTCAACTCGCCATTCCAACGAGTCAAAATCCAAAACTAGGACAATAAGGCTATATCAATGTCAATTATCTCAAATTGACTCTAGTATTCAAATCAGGCATATCAAAGACAAATCATACCTAGCCACAGTCGAGACATATCAGGGGAGCAAAATCACTACAGGGATAAACACTGACTGATAATCACAAGAAACAAAATCTATATCAGCTGAAAGAAATGAAATATAGCTGCAAAATAAGAGTAATTCCAAAGGAAAAATCATTCGCTGAAAATACATATAATCCACTCCATATCAACTAGAGGGCATGACCTATCAAAACATACTCAAAACTTCTCAAGGCTAAAAAACACACCAGTGAAGGCAAAAACTTTAGTAACTTAGAGAAATACAACTTAAGATGGGAACTAACTAATCCAATACTCCATCCA
Source organism: Capsicum baccatum var. pendulum (assembly GCA_030864225.1). Classification (NCBI taxonomy): domain Eukaryota; kingdom Viridiplantae; phylum Streptophyta; class Magnoliopsida; order Solanales; family Solanaceae; genus Capsicum; species Capsicum baccatum. Next base: position 94,128,858 of record CM061551.1, read on the forward strand.
CGAAGAGATATAGCCACTGGCTCATATCATCGAGGAGAATCACTCCACCAAGCATCCCTAGGCTGAACAAATGATGAAATAAGGATTTCCTAAATCTACACAAGAACAACATCATCGAAGAAGAAATACCAATCTCGAAACCAAGGTCAAAGTTGAGACTACCACCAGAGTACCTATAACTTGAGCTAAAGAGTTTCTAATTTTCCAACTGAAGAAGAGATCACAGTAAAGGACACCTACCTCTAACTTTCCAAATCCACTAGAAAAAACCATATCACAATAATAAAGGAGTATCCAATCTCCACACTAACAATAAGGTAATCTATCGTGAGGGAATGAACCCAATATACCTATGAGATAAGTCCACAACATCTCAATATCAACATCAAAATCGATATCGGATAAAGAAATATCCACAAATAAATAACAAACCTCGAACTGGTCCATCTATCAAATGGGTTATACAAGAAAGGATAGCCAAAATAAAATCCTTCATAACCCAAGAGGCAAGTCTAAGGATATCAAACTCAAAAATAGGAAATGTAACTAAATTGCTGACTCAAAAGTAACAAAGTACCATGGAAGGTCAACGTATTTTCGATTCCACAACACAACCCCTTAATCAATCTAATACAGATAACCAAGAGGGAACACATCAACCTCACCACGTTAGGGGAAAGAAATCATTAAATCAGGCTATATCTACTTAAGCCACCAAATAGTATCACATGAAAAGTCTAGCTAGATAATGCTAGTTTATACAGCTTCCCAATGAGAATCGAATTCATCATATAACAACATCAAGTAATAATATCAACTAATATCAATAACCTCACATAGTAGTATCAACAGAAACGGAAATAGCACTATCAACATACTGAACAAGTGGTACCAAAATGAATATCAATATCAGGGCCACAACAGAGCTAATGTGCCAAGATAAGTGAGACTAAAACCCAAAACCACTCCCATAAGGGAAAAATATCAACAAATATGTACTCCATCCACTACTAAAAATAAACCATGGAATAGTAATTTAATCATGAATTCAATAATAGGGCATATAATGATCAATATAAATTCATTAAGGCATACAATCATCAATGGGTATGAAACCATAATACACATAATAAGAGATAAATACAAGAAATAAGAGCACACCAGACGTGGTAACATCCACAGTCACATGCCTGACAGGAATAGAGAAATTAAATCTGAATAGGTCTAAATCAAACTGACTGACTGAATCATCAACTGAGGCACCAAGTGCACTATCTCTAACTGAAGATATCACAACATCACAAACTAATCTAACTAAGCTAAATAACTGGAATCTAATGTTAGGGACACACCCTAGACTAGTAGTAAGTCTCTCTGTGGTGGTAGCAACTCCTGATGCATCAATATAGAGAGAACACAAATTGAGCCCAAATGGCTAGCCAACTGATATTGAGAGAAATTAGCAAAATTAGGTCCAAACTTCTGAAATCACAGATTGTCTTAAAAACTCTAGGCTAGCGGAGAATATAGGCTAACTCTACCTGATCACTTATCTCATACCAGTGGCATTCTTTAAACTAGTATCTTATCATAATAAATCCAAACCAAGATCCTAGAATACTTTAAGATACTACCCCTCATAAGTCAGAATGGTCTCTATGGGCCAAAGAACCATACCATACTCCAAAAGTCTGATGGGACTCCATTAAAATCCTTTTTAGCTGCAATTAAGGATCTTTAATATCCATCTCTGACACTCTAGTCTGATGTTGCATTGAAATTCTAGAAATACATGTTGGAGTCTTGTCCGCATTTGTTGACAATATCACATCATTCTTTAGGGATAAAATAGAGTCAAAGAATGTGTTCAAGGTAAATAGAAATGCAAAAATGCGATAAGGAGTCATGAAGTGAATTTTATAAAATGTCACTGTAGCTTTCCGAAGATAGGTTACAGATATCTCTGCATCAATTCACAGGTCTCTACTATCTCTTAGCTCTTGTACTAATACACCGATGAAACCTAGGCTCTGATACCAATTTGTCACGACCCAACTTCTCAGGTCATGATGGCGTTTACCATAACCCACCAGTAGGCAAGCTAACCTGTAGTCCAGAATGGCTAGAAATGGACTACACAATATTATAAGAAGAAAAATGCAAAATAATTGAAATAAAGATCAATATATAGAAGAATCCCAAAACCTGATGGTATCAATATAAGAGCTTCTACTATAAAAAGATTACAAAAGTGAAATATCAATAGAAATACACTAATATAACATGTCTCTAAATGCAACTTAGAGAGTAGTATAGTAGCTAAGAGAGAGATAAGTAATGCTCCAAACATCTGGAGCTTACTCCGAGTCTCTAAACTAGGGCTTCTCTGCATGACTCACACATCAACGATGATACTGGTACTATGATTTGTAGGCTGCAGAAGTATAGTATGAGTACCAAATAAAATGTACTTAGATGGCTACTTCCAACGGAGCTTCAAAGATAAAATAGATATATACGACATATAAACTGAATTGAAACTACACCCAAGAGTCTGGAAAATATTTAACAAGTCAATGAGATAATAAGGAACAATTATCTTGTTCTTGTCCAAGAGTTTAACATAATTAAACTAAGGAAGTATCAGGGTGAACTATCCAATTCTAGCTACATTCAATAAACATCAATATATCAATATTTCATCATAGTATCCTTTGGCCTTGTCGGGTATCAATATATCATACTAGTATCCTCCTGCCTTGTCGGGTATCAATATATCATTATAGTATTCTCCGGCCTTATCAGGTATTAATATATCATCAAAGTATCCTCCGGCCTAGCCGGGTATCAAAATATTATCATAACCATCAATGCATAAATATTGGTTTATAATAGGAGCACAAACTGAAGCCAATATACTTGCAACTATAATCATAACATCGCAAAGATAACTATCATATGATTATATTCTATCTGTTCATTATTAATTAGCCTTGACTCATTATTCTACTGCTAGTTCACTAGTCATCATATGATCTCTAGTTATCAATCTAACTGATTCTTCACATAATCAGTAATAAAGGAATAAGAGCTAACCATTAATTAATAATTATCAAGACCTAACGTCTAGTCAAGGTTCACCATTAAACCATAATCGTCATCTATTCATTATTCATCATTTATAAACTAAACATCCATTATTAATTAACACCAATCAATATCTAATAATCATTTACCAAATAATCCTTGTGATTAACTAGTCCTCATTATTAGCTAGTTGGGATTAGTAACTAGGCTTTATTATTAACTAGGGATCATTATCACTAACATTCCTTATCGCCTAGCAATGCTAACCACGTTATCCTCACTGAACAACTAATTGGCATTATAACTTATTATCAATAGCCATATATCATTACCAAACACGTATTAACGTTAGTCATTAGCTGCCATATTACTAAGCAAGGCTCATTAACTAACATATTTAGAATTCTAAGCATCAAGTACTATATTCACCTAATAGACAACTAGTTACCACGTAGCTTATACCAGAATATTTGGAAGAACAGACATAATATCATATTTTAGATAGAATTACATCAATAACTGATATAATATTCATGAACCTATGGAATATATACATGCCATAACCTGTATTAAATCAGTTAAATCATAAGCATCATACCATAGCTTCCTTCGTCCCATACCAGAGAAATATGTATATGCGCATATGCACCTGCACACATACACACACACACACACACACACACATATATATATATATATATATATATTCATGAACTGTAATTGTATCCTTTACAAGTATAAGCATTTTTCGAATGTCCAATCAATATCATCTATTGGCCTTTGAACCAATAATGTGTCCGAAATAATTACAATATAATTATTATGACCTTTTTCCCATATACATATTCGAAACTCATCTCTATAATCATATTTATAAGTCATAGCATATCTCTAATCATCTCACATCTTGAAGGTATCTTGCATATATGAGGTATAATATTAGTAGGCATATAATCATCTCTCACATAGGAGGCATAATATTGATAAGCATTACACAACTTCATTCATCATGATGGTGAGGAATATCACTTTTCTAGGACAACTATTATATCTAAAAGGAGTTTGAATCTCTATAGACCCAATATTGAATCGAAGAGAAAAATCATCTATAAGGACCCAACGTCGTGTCAAAGAGGAAACAACATATCTTTGGACCAAATATCAAGTGTAAGAGAAAATGGGATTTCTATGAGCCAAGTATCAAGTCTAAGAGGAAATGGCATCCCTATGGGCCCATTTTCATATCATTTCTATGCGCAACAACATAGCTATAACTCATAGGTCACAATCCGAGAAACATCATTACAGTATACCAAGTCATGAAGTAACCTTATACAAAGGTTTACTAATCTCAACTATGTCTAACATCTACAACTATTTCCACAAAGACTAATACAATTCTAGGCCTAAGTGGGTTGGACAATCCCATTTCTAAATCTCAATTTCCTTAATTCGGTACACTATGCCCCAAACAAGGCTAAGATATCTATTCCATCTTCTAGATGTCAAGTAAGCCACATACAAGCCTAAGATAGGAACTTTAATTTGAAGTAAGGGCACTTAAGTTAATTTCACCCAAATTATGATTCTAAGAATACCACACTATCCCAATAAGATCAAATATAAGAATCATGCTTCCAATACTAAATCCACATCCATAATCTAGCAATGTATTAAATCCATTCTACAATTCAATCTAAACTATATAGAAGGCAATAGGAGTCTACAAAGTTATAAACATACTATCTTACAGGTCCAAGACCCTTATCTAATTCCCAAGACATCAAGAATAAAGGCTAAGATATATTACTCCTAATCAATCCTAAAATTCATATCCACATGCAATACACATCATACATAATCTATGACACAAAGTGGATCAGAGCCTACCTCAAGGACGAACCACAAAATCACCCTTTAAGCTCCACATGCTCGTACTCACTTCACAATCCCCAAAATGCCACCGTACTATCAAAACCAAAATCTACTCATTAATACGAGTTTAATGATACTAATATCACACTATTGCACTTTGGGTCCAAAAATGACACAATCCCAAGTGGGTCCCACATACATAAAATAAGTTTCCAAAACCAACCCAATATTCACACATGAATAAGGAATCATAAACCTCAAATAATGGGTAAAAACTAAGCATACTTTGGGCTAAAATCAAGCCTTAATCTAAATTGGGGTTTTAGGTCCAAACAATGAAATTCAAGCATGAATTCAAGAAATTCTTACCTTAATCTTTAAGATAATTGCGATACAAGATGATAATTAATCTCCCAAGTCACCCCGCACGACCAATTTTGAGTTATTGGACACATTTTGGGGTTTCTAGGTCTAAATGGTGATGGGCAAATGCCTAAAAAACATCTTAGGACCTTTATATATCCCCCACAGGTAAAGAAATACCGCTATTATGGTCATATGGGCCACGATCGTTCTTTCGTGATCTCACACTATCGGTCGGAATTGTGGTTGTACTAGATGACAACAAACTCGAAAATAAGTTTTTGACTCTCAAAACTCATCCACAATATAAATGACATGATACAATAGTGAATTTTGAATGTAAACCACTTTGAAATTCCATTTAGAATCATCAAAACTTTCATCAGAGATATTTTAGGCAAAAAGTAGGGCTCACACCTATAGTTTCATCACTTTTCATAAAATTCGTTCAATAGCCCAAAATAAGTCCAGGAACCTTGGGACCTGAACCAAGGGTCTACCTACCTTATAATTGATGTTTTGGATGTGATGGCAAAGTCAAATATTCAATCTAAGGATGTTTTGACCAAATATAGGTCTCACTCATATTATTTCCTTTTTTCAACTTTCCGACCAATAGGTTGAAATGAGCTCGCGTGCATTAGGACCCAAACCAATGGTTTACCTAGACTAATATTGATATTTTGGATCTGCTGGTGCAATCAAAATTTACATCCGAGAACGTTTCATTAAAGTTTTTTCCCTATGGCTATTTGGAACCAAAGAAGACTTCAAAATAGGGAATTGGCTCTAAAAACCAAATGAACTACTTGGTAACCAAATCGTCAGTCCAGCAAGTCATAAATGACTTGGGGAAGCTATGGAGAAGCTCAAATAGTAAAGATAATCATAAATATGGAAAATGACCTGAAGGGTCATTAAAAAGAGAGAGCAATGTATAATTTGATAAAATAGGGGTTTTCTGGGTTTGGGGGGACGTTTAAGATGTTTTTAATGTGAAAAGGACCAAAAATCCCCCACCCCAAGATTAACAATAACAAAATAGGCAAAATTTACATAACAGCATGGCACACCGCTATTGGAAAGCATAGCCAACATTCAACACTCTTATTATGGAGGTTAAGTGGTATGGCACGCCACTATTACCTTACTACCCCAGGGTAAAAAAATGACCCCAACCTTTTCCAAAAATTTCAAAACTTTTCCAAAATATCCCTATAACATCCTCTATCGTGATTCAAGTCAAAATTTAGCATTACACACGTAGGAGGGTGTAAAATAAATTAGTCAAAAAAATTTAGGGTCTTACATTACCCTCTCCATTTGGATCATTCATTCCCAAATAAGAGTTTGGCCATTGACTGTGATACTAGAAATAATACAATGAAATTCAAAGACAAATTTGAATTGTGATAAGAGAAGAAATGAAATGCATACCTTAAGCATTTTCATTAAACATGGGAAGAACCTTCACCGAAGCTATATCCTTAGTCCTCAACCTAGGAACTTGCCTATCCAATATTTTAACTAGAACTTCCTTATAGGAAAATGAATCCTTAATTCCAAAATCCTCAATAGAAACTATTACGGAAAGGTCACCCACATACTTCTTAAGCATGGACACATGGAAGACAGGATAAATCGATGTCAAACTCTCTAGCAAGTCTAATTTGTAAGCTACATTTCTAATTATCCTCATAATATGATATGGACCAATGTAATAGAGACTGAGCTTTCTTTTCTTTCTGAATCTCATGACTCCTTTTATTTGAGAAACCTTTAAAAATACCCAATCACAAACTTCAAATTCCAACTCCATCTACGTCACATCTTCATAAGACTTCTAGCAGCTTTAAGAAGTCTTAGGTCTTTCTCGAATCTCCTTTACCTTTTATATCATTGGGTCAACTAAGTAAAGTCTAAACAACCTAGTCTCACCTACCTCAAACCATCCAATAGGAGACCTTCATCTTCTACCATAAAGAGCCTCAAAAGGGACCATTTAGATGCTCCAATGTCAACTGCTATTGTAAACAAACTAAATAACAGGTAAATAGTTGACCCAACTACCTTTAAAAATTAATCACACATGCCCTTAACATATTCTCTAAAGTTTGAATAGCATGCCCTATTTTTCCATCTTTTTGAGGGTGGAAAGCAGTGCTAAGGTTCACCTTAGTACCCAAACCTTTCTAAAAAAAGTGCCAAAAATAAAAAGAGAACTGCGTACCGTGGTTGAATCCCTATGCAACTTAACTATTTCATGAATGAACAACTTGGCATATTTATTCGCTGAGTAGTTTGTCCTCATAGGCAAGAAGTGGGTAGATATAATCATTCGATCCATAATGACCCAAAAAGAATCATACTAGTTTTAAGAACACAGAAGACCCATAATAAAATTATCAGAACCTAAAGTAGGGCCTATTCATGATGGGTATCTTAAGTCGGCCAAGGACTAGAGACCACCCCTACTAACCTAGACAATTAGAAAATAATACAATTAGCAGTGGATGAGTTTTAAACATATAACAAAATAGAGTTGAGTTCCAAATATATAACATGATAGAGCTAAGTTCTGAAAATATAACAAGATAGATAAATAAAAAATAAGAGGGATCTAAGAATCCACAACACAACCCACCCACACTTTGTTGTTCATAAAAGCCTATAAACCAAATCTAAATATTGAACTACGATGGGACATACCCCCAACCATGACATTAACAATGACAGTGAAAAATTTAATTTGGACACTTCAATTCTAAAAGATGAAAAGAAACTGATAGAATGACCAAGCTTTCCGAAGGATGGAAGCTAATTACCTCACCATGGAACAACCAGACCATCTAACTGATGTCGCCCAAAAATATCCTCCAAAGAAGTGTGCTATGGTCAACATCAAATATAGTATCCCAACTCAGGTTGGGTTCAAACCCATAGGGAATACGTTGAACAGTATCTTAAACTTGACAAAATCCACAAGAAGTGCTAAAAAGTAATGGGGGGAATTTGAGTTAACAGTAACAAGTATCCAAACCTGAATTCTTGAGTTTGTAAATAATAGTAGATGGACATTAGAACTGTGTTCCCCCTAGCTTCACAACTATGTAAGATTCTCGTGTTCAATTTACTAAACCAACTGCTTTGTATGCAAAGTTGAAAAGCTATGTACTATCAACCGTCTTATGAACGTGTTGATAGATCTCACCCTTTACCTTGTGAGTTTTAGGGTGTCACCTTGATTTCCCTTGTCTATAACATCAGTACAACTCTCACCTTTTTAGTATCAAGTTGATTAGGATAGGGTTGATAGCCTCAAATCGCTGTTGTAACCTCCTTTTTCCAATCTCAAACTCCTTTGGTAGGACATTTTTGAATACAGACAATTTCCATGTTTCTTCAGTAGCCTGGTACAATTAATACAAAGAAGATTGCAATACATACACTTATAGTAGAATAGATAAATCTCCCACTTTTCCTACGTATCTAATCCTCCATGGTTCCCACAACCTTAGTCAAGGAATTTAGCCTCTCATTTTTATGCAATAATAGATGATAGTAAATAAAGAAGGCATGTAATCAATTACACAATAATGAATTTAACATGCAAAGGAAACTAGGTAGTATCTGGCACTCACATAGCACAAAGTCAATATCACCAACTACTACCTATCCAATTCATACAATTGTTAGAATAATTACCATGTCCTTATTCCCAATGCCATAACAAGATCCACAAAGTTCACACATATATACATTAACATAGTTATAAAACATTAATTTTTGAAGGGGTATTAAAAATTAGTCAAAAATATGACTACTGCCCTAAATACTCAAAATCTCCTAATTACAAATAAAACATTATGAACCAAAGCACAATATGCCAAAAAATGCCATCTCTACAAGGAACAAAACTCTGAGAAAAAGTGTCACGACAACAAAAATCCTAAGAGAAAGTGAAAAATCGCAAGCATCCCTAACCCCAACTAAAAATAATGCATTTTCCCTAATGTATCAAACCAAAAAAAAGAGAGTTACGAACATACATGTGGCACCGTAGGTTAAAAGATCTGACGTCAATCATACAATACAAATAAAAATAACAAAATACCTTGGGTTACCACCCAAAAAGCTCCTGATTTACTGTTGCAGCGTGACTTAGTTCCCTTGGCTACTCAGACTTTGTCAAGGTCCATCTCAGTAAAAGCTCAAACTTTTTCTAGGTTTCCCATGTAGTGTTTTACACGCTACCCGTTCACTTTAAATGGGACATTATCATCATGATTTACCTCAATAGCAACAAATGGAAATACCTTAACCAAAGTGAATGTTCTAATCCATCTTGACTTTAGCTTACTAGGAATCAAGTGTAGTCTTGAATTGTATAGCAAGACTAAATCACTGAGATTGAACATTCTCTTCATGATTTTCTTATCATGGTATATATTTATTGTTTCTTTGTATATGACTGAGATTTCACAAGAACGGATTCAAAATTTGTCCAACTTATTTACCTTGCTCAGACTCAAATTCGCTGCATCACGCTATTCAAAATTTAGCCTTTTCAATGCCCAAAATGCCTCATGGTCCAACTCAACTGGTAAGTGACAAGCTTTTACATATACAATATGATATTGAGAGGCACCTATTAGAGTCTTATAATATGTTCAGTAGGCCCATAATGCATCATCTAGATTTCTAGACTAGTCTTTGCTATTGGCATTCACAATCATTGCTAATATAGACTTTATCTCTCTATCGCAGACTTTACTTTCTTGCTAGCCTGTGGATGGTAACTTGTTGCCGCCTTATGCCTTATACCATATTTATCAAGTAGGTCCATGAACAACTAATTATAGAAGTGAGAACCACCATCACTAATAATTACATGTGGGGTGCCAAATTTAGAAAAGGTATTTCTCTTTAGGAAAAATAGTGCCAATTCTGCCTTCGTTGTCTGGAAGTGCAACTGCCTCTACCTATTTGAATACATAGTCAACTGCTATTAGAATGTACCTTATGCCATAGGAGCTCATAAAATGACCCATGAAATTTATTCCCCATAGATCAAATAGCTTTAACAACAAGATAGGTGTCATGGGGAATTCATCGCATGGAGAAATATTTCCTTGACACTTTGTTCACAGGCCTATGCAAAATCATGGTCATCCTTGTAGATTATAGGCCAATAAAACCCATATTGTAGAATTGTACGGTTTGTTCGTGTACCACTATGATGACCCCCACCTGGTGATAAATGACAACCTTCTATAATGCCCATCACCTTCACCTCTAGAATACATCTTCGAATCACTCCATTAGTACAAACCCTAAATGGATATGGTTCATCCTAAAAGAATTTCCTTACCTCATGCATAAATCTCCGTTGTTTCTAGAAGGGCAAATCGTCTATAAGAAGATCACTTACCAAGTAGTTGTCAAAGCCAGCATACAGGAAATCAAATTATAAGATGATACTAGCACATTCTGATTTGGAAAATAATCATCTATATCAAGACCATCCCATAGTTTTTGGATTATGACCTCTTCAAGTATGGATAAGTGATCCGTGAATTGTTTTTCTTTTCTTTTTCGGTCCTTGACCTTAAAATCAAACTCTTATAGCAAGAGTATATAATAAATCAATCATGGTTTGGCATATTTCTTCATTATCAAGTACCACAATGCTGCATGGTCAGTGTAAACTATCACTTTTATCTCAATCAAGTAGGACCAAAACATCTCAAAACAGAAAACTACCGTAAGTTGCTCCTGCTCTATAATAGTATAATTTTTTGTGCAGTGTTTAGGGTTTTCCTGGCATAATAGATGGGATGGAAGATATTATCTCTTCTTTTACCTAGGAAAGAACCTAAGGCGACTTTGCTCACATCACGCATCACCTCAAAAGGTGCAGACTAATCTGGTGACACAATAATAGGCACCGAATTAACCATTCTTTTAGGCATTTGAAATCCTTGATACACTCATCATCAAACACAAATTTCACCACTTTCTCTAAAATTTTGTATAGGGGAGTTAGAACTTTAGAGAAATACTTGATGAATTTTCTATAAAAATTAGCATGACTTAAAAAGTTTTGTATACCTCTAACTGATATTGGCGGTGGAAAATTCTCAATAACTTCTATCTTTGCTTTGTCCACCTCAATTCCATGCTTGGAGATCTTGTTACCTAGAACTATACCTTTTCTCACCATGAAGTAATACTTTTCCTAATTTAGCACCGAATTACACTCTTTACATATCTATAGTGCACTGGCCAGATGGGCTAAACAATCACCAAAAGAATCTCCGACCATTGAAAATTCATCCATGAATACCTTGATCTTCCACCATATCAGAGAATATGGATATCATACATCTCGGAAAAAATAACAGGTGTATTGTAAAGTCCAAATTACATCCTCTGGAATGCAAAGTTACCATAGGGTCAAGTAAATGTATTATTTTCTTAGTCTTTGGGAGCAATCATAATTTGATTGTATCCCGAGTACCCGTCAAGAAAATAGTACCAACCCCTGATTATGAGTCTGTCCAACATCTGATCTATGAATGACATTGGTAAGTGGTACTTTCGTGTCCACTTATTTAGCTTTATGTAATCCATGCACACTCTCTATTCTATCACTGGCCTCATTGGTACTAACTTATTCTTTTTATTTGGAACCACTATGCTTTCTTATTTCTTTGGTATGCATTTAACCGGGATGATTCATTTTATATCTTCAATAAGGAAAACTACCTCAGCATATAACTACTTAATTATCTCGTTTTGCACCACTTCTTGCACAGAAGGGTTTAGTCATCTCTGGTGCTCAATACTGGGAATATTGTCTAGCTCACACTATATCTTATGTGTGCATTTACCTAGTGAGTTCCCCACAATGTCAACAATGGTCTATGCAATAGCTTTCTTGAACTTGCATAACATTAATATCAAAGACTCCACCTGTGCTCCTACCAAATCTATAGCAATAATCACTTGTAAAGTATTGTTGGCTCCTAAGAATGCATACTATAGGTGGGAAGAGAGGACCTACAATTCCAATACTGATAGTTCTTCAATTGATGGTCTTACAAGAGGTGTGGATCCGTTCTTCAAGTCAAGATCAAGTTTCTTAAGGGCATACTTGTAAGGACCTGTGCCATGTAGGGAACAAGCCACCTTATCATAGTCAGCTATTTCATCACTCTCAATGTTCATGATGACCACATCCAATACTTTTACCCCTAATCTTTCCTTAATAGGTACATCAACTATGATAATGTCATCATCCATTGTATCTATTACTGCCATAACTCTCATATCATCCGGTTGTTGTACTGTCATGCATATATTCAATATAATTTGCTTATCATTCCACTTGAAAGTGATCTCTTCCACTTCCATGTCAATCAACACTCTTCCAGTAGCTAAGAAGGGTCTACCCAATACGATTTCATAATGGGTATCTACTTCACATTCTGAAATCATGAAATTTGTTTAATAGATGAATGATATGATTTTCATCTCCATGTCATGCACAATACAGACTGGCTCTTTTATAGATGAGTCAACAATCAATAGCCTTGTAGATGTAGGCTTGAGTTCTCCTAATCCCAACAACTTGTATTTACCAATGGTATAACATTTATTCCTGTTCTCGTATAATATAGGGCTTGGTTAATCTCATAAGGCCCAATAAAACATAAGATGGTAATTGTGCCTAGATCCTTTTTCTTTTTAACTAAAGTTGTATGAAATCTTGATCTAAATTCCTTAACTATGTTTTGGAGATCTTCTCCAATCCATTCATCATAATCACTATCGAAATAATCACCAATACAACTCAGATTCTCAAACTCTATCTTAGGTGTCTTGTCATCAAGAACCAACTCCTTTTTTGGATCATTAGTAGTGGGAAAATAATGCTCATCAGTTGAGACGTCATCAGTAATGCCAATAGGCATACAATGAACAAGTGTTGAAGGATTTTGCACATTATCACTAGGTAGTGCTTTTGACTATCTCTCAGCTAAAGTGATGGAGATTTGCCTATACTACTGTTCCAACTGCTTAATAGCAGTTTCATATGACTCAACTGTTTGGGTTAATTTAAATATTTTAGCTTTAAGTTCTTTGAGGCAAGCCTCTTAGCTCTCTCAACCCTTAATCAACATAGTCCACATCCCTTTTATTCTAGACTTTGCCTCGCGTTTGCTAGGTAGAACATAATTTTCTCTCTCATCATAATAGTTCAAACATTGATTTCCTTGCCCTTGGGTTCAAAAACCCGCCAACTAAAGATCCACATGCTCCGCATCATCAGATATCTCAAATTCAGGTACTTTAGAAAAAGTTATGGTTACAAATTGTTTGACCAATTTCCATATATAACAATTACATCTCTTAAACTATAACGTCCTCAGTTACTCTCTGTGCACCGAAAGTTCCAATGGCATAAATTTCAGAACTTCTCTCATCCTCCTGAGTTTGACACCCTCATTTAGATAATGATATCTGATCTATAATAGTCGAAGATATCTCCCATCATAATTGCATAAAGGCTTCTCCAAAAATAGTGTATACCATTACTCTAGAACTGGTGGTTAGGTCATTATATAATATCTCTAACAAGCTTGTCCCTGATATCTGGTGGTTAAGTACCATACTAAGTCTCTTATTGAATTGAAATCATACCTCATACATAGCCTCTAATTTCAGTTGCCTAAAATTGTAAATCTGATCCTTGAGTTATAATACCCTGGATGGAGAAAAGAACTTGTTCAAGAATTATCTGTGTAGCTCTTTCCATGTAGTAATAAACCCCCCTGTCAATTCCCCAAGCCCAAATAATGCTTCCGCAGTAAGTGAGAAAGGGAACAACCTCATTCGTAGTGCCTCTTAATCTACCCCTGGTATGGCGTATGAAGTGCATATATCAATAAAATTTGCCAGGTCTATGTTTGTGTTATCTGTAAATAGTCTCACAAACACTTCCTTCAAGTACAAGATGTAAATCATAGAAGTAGAGATATTTAACTTGATAGCAGGAGATAAAGCAGGAGGGATAATGGCTCTTGTATCAGATGGATCTTTCTATCCCAAATATTCTACATCATTAATATATGGCTAAACAAATTGATATGCTGGGATCAATTTAGGTCGGCCTCTATTTTAGTTTTCCACTAAGTGCTGCTCGATGGTCTACTATTTGTCTCTTCTCAGCTAACTTCGTTTGAGCTAACTTCTCATCAATCTATTTATTAGCATCATCCTAAACTTCATATTTAGGGAGATTATCCCTCTTTAGCTCTAACATCCTACTATATGATTGTAGGATTTTCTATGAAATCAGTGGGAGTAAGGGATTGCCTATACTCCGTGTACTATAAATACACCAGTGTACCCAACTAAGAACGAAAAAAAATTAGAAAACTGCAAAAAACTTCAATCCACATATCAACACCGTTTTCCCCAACAACGGCGCTAATTTCTTGATGATATCGAAGAAACACCTCTTTTTAGATGATGGTACAGACATTATCAATATATAGTAATCGAATCTTAAGGGAACACATGGAATTATAGTTATTAGCAGTTGTAGTCTATAGGCAGTACTGGAAAGTAAATAGGGGGATTTATTTATAGTAATCTGGAGAAAGTAACAATATTAAATCTGGTTGAAATCAGTTATAGGTGAACACTAAGATTGTGTTTCCCCTGGATTCTCAACTTTGTAAGTTTATTGTGTTATGTTGAACCAACCCAATTCCTTGCATGCACAATCAATAAGTTATGCACCTTCTACAGTCTATTGGTCAAGTAGAAGGATTTTATTCTTTACCTTCTAAGTCTCAGGATGTCGCACTACTAACCCTTATATTGATCCCAGTTAACAATTACCTTTTGAATCTCTATTTATTTAATAAAATATAACAGCCAGTCTAGATATTCCATTGTGCACAATGGATCGACAATTAACTCCTAAATTACTATTGTTATTATATTTTCCTAGTCACTACTTCTCTTTTGGAGTAAGTAGCAATATTTAGGTGGGATCCTAATGTTTGCAATCGCTAAGACAACTATTATAATAAATATAATGCAATGCATGTCATGGGTATTAGTTCAGTTAAACAATCACACTACCCCTACTTTGTCAATCAACCAAGGTTGTACAACCCTGGCTATGGATGTTTAGTCGCTCATATTTGTGAAGAAATCAATAACATTCATAATTGAAAGCTTAGATAAAACCACAATGATAAGATGAATAAATGCCCAAAATCATAACTTGAAAAATCAACTGAAGTTAATACATGAGAATCCCAAGATCGAAGAAAGATCTTCGACTAAAAATATGTTTGAGTATCAAAAGTGTGTAACTCCTATTAAAAACTACATAAGTGGTATTTATTATACAAGAGAAAACCCTAAAATAAAGCCCGAACAAACTAGGAAAAAATAGGGTTGGTTTCCATATGTGGTCAACACCTGTGGTTTGGGTGTGGGCGCAGGTTGTACCTATGGTCCACCTCTGAGCTTAGGTACAAACTGAAGCTACTAGATGGGAAAAATTCCTGCAAGCCATCTCTTGAGATTTTGGACGTTTAGTACCCTCTTTGTGTAACTATAGTCCTTAGGTCCTACCTGCAGTCTGTGGGTCAACTTAGTAGGTGTCGGGAGTAAATGTTTCTGCTCTTCCTCAATTCTCAAGCATGTTTTGATCATAATCAAGCCGTAAAACATCCCAAACACCCATAATCACTCCAAAAGTAGCCAAAAACACCTTTTTCACCATTTTCACAAACTTATCATCCAAAACATGGTTTCCTACAAAACATACTAAAAACAGATCATATCTAACAAAATGGCCTCAGAAACTTGCATATTTTCCTTGTTTTAAGCATCGAAAGTGTTATATCTCTATAGCATATAAGTTACGATATATTTGGGAACTTGTAAGTGACTTAACCTTCTTAGGACTATGTTTTCCTAAGGATCCACGTTTTCTACCATCTTTCTAATTTAAGTCGCCCTTTTCTCTCCCTTTTATTCTTTTCTATGCCAATTTTTTGATTGGGTGCGATTCTCTTTTTCTTTTCTTTTTATTTTATTTTTCTTTTATTTTTCCATTTTTTTCTTTTATTTTTGTGACACCTTCCGTTATTTATTTTCTATCTACACCTCTTTATTCATGCTCATTTTTTCTAACACACCCCTATAATGGCCATACTCAACTTAGGTGATTTGCCCAAGTTGAAGTGCATAGTGTCCAAGGAAGATCATGGAAAAAATAGGTTCATTGTAGTCAATCGGGAAGGTAAAATTGGTGTAAACAACAAAAATGGGTCAATTGGGCTCAATTCATGGTTCAAGGGATTCATATT
Source organism: Capsicum baccatum var. pendulum (assembly GCA_030864225.1). Lineage (NCBI taxonomy): Eukaryota > Viridiplantae > Streptophyta > Magnoliopsida > Solanales > Solanaceae > Capsicum > Capsicum baccatum. The sequence continues at coordinate 94,145,582 of CM061551.1, forward strand.
TCACTTGGTTCGGCATTTTATCCTCAAGTGGACTATTCACAAAAAATGGCCTATGGTCAACTCCTAAATTGACCATGTTGCAATCAAGGCAAAAACAACTGGGAAAGTACTAGAATCCATACACATTAGGAACAAAGTAATGCCTTACACTCACGTTGTACAAGGTCACATTGTCAATCACTACCTATCTAGTTCATGAACCTACATGTAATAGCTATCTCATCTCTAATTCTAATGCCATTAGGGGATTCTCAGCAATAGCATGCACATACAGATCATATCGTTTAAGACAAAAAATTTCAAGAAGGGTATCAATTTTGTTTTTAACTAAAACACAAATTATGCACTATTTTATCGATTAAACATCACACAACATTACAAAAACACAAACATGTTGGTTCATCATTCAAATTGCAGCCTATTGGTTTTGAAACATGCCAACCATAATTTATGGTGATTATGGTATGCCCCCACCCTCAACTAAATCTAATGCACTATCACCAGTGCATTTAGAAATATAAATAGGGATTCAGGCCATACCCGGGCGCCCTTAACAGTGATTCCATCATTTGTCTAGATATCCTCAGCAATCGTCGCACCGATTGTAGCCGTTGCACTTAGTGGTATGTCTGCTATCAGTGCTATATCGTTGATCCTCTCAACCTCTATGGCTAATTTGAAACTACTGACACAAGTATTTTTTTCCTAGAACCTCTTTTGTCGTTCTTACTCACTCTGGATACTCTCTTGTACCGCTATCTCTATATCATTCTCTTTGGTTCTTGTTTTTTCCTATTTTTGTTTTTCTTATTACTCTTATCAGTAAATTTTAGGGTCTCATCATCAACATCCTAGATATTTTCAACCTCTTTTTCTGGATGGACCTTCATAATAATAGACATTAAGTAAATTGGTTGCTCATATCATTCATTAACCAGCTTACGTAGCTCATCTATCTCACTTGATTCCTACTATGTGAGGATATTGAACACCTTCTAGCTGACGAGTGACCCTCATCTCAAAACCATCCAACCTCCTCAGTATCTTCCTTCTTTGTTCTTTAAGTTTTTTATCAACCTAGGGTTTTACACCCTGGTCCATCAATCACACCTTTATTTCCACAGTGCCCAACCTTTTTAATACTTTATTCCACAATGCCTGTGGAATAACTATATAGCCTGTCGAGACTGATCTAGATATGAATGGATGTGGTGCTACATTCTACGGGGGAGTAGGAGTACTGGATATGCCAGCTATATTAGAAGGCTGGGTCTTAAAGGGCCCACCCTTAACCTGAGTGTCATATACCTTAGTAAACCCAGTATCCTTGATACTCACATCCTTGTTCTGAAAAGCCTCAGCTAGCAATGTTGCCCCTTGGTTAGCTACCTTGGATAGGGGATTTGCAGCATTCAAAATCAACACCAACTCTGTGGTGTTTTTTGACTCAATATACTAATCCACATCCAGAAGTTTTGGCACCCCCACCTTCAAGCATATTTGATCCAACAAGTAGGGGAATACTAGAATCACATTAGTACCTAATGCTCGGTCACGTATCTCTCTAGGAATGAATTGTGCAACATCAAAACCATAGCCAACCATGAGTCCAACTATTAATATTGCACATACTGGACTAAGTATATTATCCCCATTTGTGGGACAAAACATATGTCAGGAAAGAGTCCAACACACCTTTGCCTCAAAGTTCACAGTGGTCTTGGTAATCTACTGCAAATTCACTCCTGTACCACCAACTACCTAACTAGTTTCTTCTCTATTCCCAAAGATAATACCAACCATCCATAGAAAATGCATCATCTTATCAGTAGTACCATTTGTTTCCATGTTACATTTTGTATTTCATACATGAAATAATCAATTTTGGTCGTATTCACAGGTGGTTGGACATCAGGTCCATGCAAGATTCTTGAAATAGTCCTCGAGGAGATGTTCACCCAAACTCCTCTAATAGTCAACGAAGTAATTGCTTACCATCTTTCTACAAGTTGACTTATAGGTATTATTTCTCATCTTCTCTTTGTAAGCCATGTAGAAATCCCACTCTAATGCTGGACTTAATTTCCTAGGAGATGTGGTCATCCACTGAAAATAGTATTTCTAGAATCAGGCCTCAAACTCAGGCATCTTAGACATTTTGGTCGTAGTAAAACATCACTCCAAATATATCCCCCTCTTCAATTTTCCCATAGATGAGTTTACTTCTATTCCTTTATTATATGTATCCTATATTCTGGGTATCCCCACTCCTCAATAACGGGCACCAGGGTAGGGTCGATGGATAGGAGGATTTGTGGTGGTGGCTAGATATCAATGGGAGTAATATGCTCCTCACTCCCACTCTCATCATCTTCATCAAAGGAGCTTGATTCTTTCTCACCTGCATCATCATTATTTTCTTTATCATCATCAATATCATTATCATCATCATAAGATAAAGTTTAATAAAGTGGGAAAGTGTTAGGATATTTCTTTCTTGGCGCATTTTAGGGAGGTGTGGCCTCCTCAATAGTTGTTTTATTACTCCAAGGTAGTTTCTCTTGTGGCTTCACCTGCCCCTTTATTGGGTATTCTTTTAGGTCACCGTTTGACTCATTAGTGTCCTCATTTCTCAACTGGTAATCAAAATTTAGGGAAGGTTTCTTATTGGTGTTCTTTTTGGGTGTTTGATTTGATGATGAACAACCGTTTATATCCATGAGTACTTGTTTGCATAAGACCAATTAGTTAATTTTAAGAAAAGGAAAGAAAAACAAGAAAGTTTGGCATCAAATGTACATGTATTAAATCTATATGATTAAGGGTCATGAGCCGTAATGATTGGGTACGACTCGTTTGGATGAGTCATAATATAGACAGAGGCTAAGTTAGTAGTTGTTGGTCAGATTATGAGTCCTCCTAATATGTCATAAGGTTAGACTATGACTCATTACCAACACTCGTATGCTGATTATAAATATTTTACACTTTCCATAAGCCTCCCAGTTATTACGACTCTTTGCCATGAGTCGTAGGGCTTGACTACAACTCATTAAGGTGAGTCATAATGTTACCAGAACCCCTACTTTTCTAAACAATCATGTTAATAGTGGTTATGAGTTACATAACGACAAGTTAAGTTTCTCTACGAGTCGTAAATACGCCCATAACCACAGTAACAAGAATGTTTAACAGAGTTAGCTCAAATAATCAATACCAACAGAACAATATACATTCTCATATTTATTCTAGGCCCATACAACTCTTAGTACATCCGAACAATATGCTTTTAGGTGAGAAAATTCAAGCTACACCCGATTTCAATTTCTATATTCAAGAACACTAGGATTTTATATTTAAGAAAATACAACTTAACAAGGAATCCAAGTTACTTTTTAGCATATATAGCATTAATCATACGAAGCAAAGAATTAAAACCATATACATACTTTACTTGGAACTTTGGATCCTTGAAGAAAAGCTTTTTATAGAATTTGAACCCTAATGCTCTTGAGAAATACTTTGGTTGGAACTTTAAATTCTTTAGCTTTGATGACTTGGATGACTTTTGGTGTGTGTTTGTTATCTTTGCTTGCCAAGAAAAATAGAGAGAGACAGTAAATTGGAAAGTCAGGTGCCCAATTTGGTTGCCCTTTTTGTTTTAAATTTAAATTTGGACTAAGTCAACCCATTAGGCTTGGTTATGAGTCTTGATTATGACTTATAACTATTACTTATGACTTTTAGAATCCCTCCATAAAGAGTAGAGCCTTACCTGAGTTTCTAGTCATTACAACTGAAGGTGATAAGTCGTAGTCACTGAGTGTGACTCATTCTAAGAGTCGTAATGACTCTAGAGACCAATTACTTGAAAGTGATCTGATTTCCTAGTCCATATAAGTCCTTCTCATGATTCATAATGTTTGGTTATGACTTGTAAATAGCCTCGTATGGCCGGATACCAACAAATTTTCTGGTTGACTCCTATAATACCTTATCCTACACACTGAACACGTATGTTACCCTATATATTAATAAGTACAAAACATGGGTTGCCTCCCATGAAGCTCTTGATTTAATATCGTGGCATGGTGTGTCTAGGTTGGATCCTCAAACTTCATCACCCAGCCTTATGGGTTTCCCCCATGTAGTGCCTAGTTTAACATCGCAACACATCTCAGTTACCTTGGTTACTCAGACTTACCAAGGCTTAATCATCAATTACTTTAACTTCCTCCATGTTACCGATATTAAATGAAGTGGTTAACCCTTTGCCTATTTATTTTAAATGAAGCTTCACCATCTTATCCCAGGTTATATAATAAGAGTTTTAGAAGGTGACCAAATTCTAAACAGCAAAAGCTCCAAAATATAGAAATAAGCCTAAAATCCAAATGAACTGTATAATAACCAAATCAACAATTGTAACACCCCAATTTTCTGAACCGAAATGCTACACGGTTCTCATGAACCCGAAGGACCACAAGCTAACCAATGAATAATATCTGTACCTGTATACTGCATAATATATCATAAAATGCGGAAATATGAACATGAAAGGCCATAAGGTTCGAATTGAATAAATGTCTGATAACAAAATTTCTAAAAAAAGGTATAACAATACCAAAACAAGTCATAAATACTGAAAATAATGAGATCTTAATAACTAATATAACATCTAATCTGAAAACCTCTAACTGAACTGAATAAGGAGTTGAAGGAACATATCTCCAACTAACTCCATCTAGCAACTGAATAGTAAATGTAGCAATAATCATACCATCCTCGAATAAGAAGGACTCACTGCAAACTCTGAACACTGGAATGCTACTATGGATCTGGATCTCATACCTATAAACATATGGTGTGACATAAGAGAAATCACCATAGCACAAATACATCAGTACGTATGAATGTATTGAGTATACGAGTGAGGTAGACTAAATGCAAAGGGCTATATGCATGAACCATGCTGACTAATATGAACGTGAGAATACATACAGGCATACATAACTATAACTGAACTCGTGGAGATACTAACTACTGAGTCTTAATACTAAAAACATGAGTGTACTAATACTGAGATACTAAATAGATAAATGACTATTTTTGACAGTTAGAATTATGAATAACTGGTCTGGTTGACTGTGTCTGACAGTCCTGAAGCTGAATACTGATATCATGAATTCTGATAACTGATTTAACTGATATAACTTTGATGATTGTCCTAACCAATGCAACTAATACTGAGTGACTATATCTGATAGCCTAAGTTCCAATGGAACTATCTGAGTTTCATTCTACTTAGAGTAACTGAATCTGAGATCAGTCCTATCTAGCGGGTGATAATAAGTATACTGATAATAAGGATGATTTGACTTAGTCTGAGATCAGTCCTATCAAGTGGATGATCTTTAAATATAATGATTCTGTTACTGATTAATCATAGTTGAGATCAGTCCGAGCTAATGGGTGATCTTAAAGTCTATTTACAAGGATAAATATTGGCTGTATTGAATAGTACTGAATCTATACTACAAATTCGAGTTGACTGTGTCTGACAGTCATGAATCTGTAACTAAAATTTTGGTATGTGTTCATCTTGCTGACATGCCCTAAGTTATGATGACTGGGGTCCAATCTCTTTCCTAAATGGAAGGGTGTTAGTACCGCACCACCAGTAAAATGGTTAACCCTTTGCCTATTTATTTTAAATGAAGCTTCACCATCACGCTTCAATTCTAAATTATAATATGGAATCAATATTATTGTAGTAAGCCTCCCATATCACCTAGACTTTAACTTTTCCCAAAATAAGCAAAGTCTCAAATTATACAATAATACCTGGTTACCTGGCTCAAATACTCTTTTCTCAATTTTTCGATCATGATGCAACTTCATCTTCTTCTTGTATAGTGCAGAACTTTCATAAGCCCGGAGTTGAAACTCATCCAACTCATTAATATTACTCATCCTTGTCTTTGTTGCATTATGCCACTCAAAGTTCAACTTTTTTACTGCCCATAATGCTTTGTGCTCAAGTTTAATAGGCAAGTGGCATGTCTTACCATAAACCAACTGATATGGGGAAGCACCTATAAGAGTCTTGAAAGGTGTTTGGTAGGCCCATAATGTATCATCTAGCTTTCTTGACTAATATGTCCTATTGGCATTAACAGTATTTGTCAAAATAAACTTTATATCTTTGTTGGATACTTTAACGTCTACGATAGTCTGAGGATGATAACGTATTGCCACCTTACACCTTACACCATACTTCTCAAGTAGATTTTTGAATAGGTGATTGGAGAAATATGACCTACTATCTCTAATGATTGCGCATGGTATGCCAAAATGAGAAATGATATATTTCTTCAGGTAGACAATGACACTTCTACCTTTATTATTGGGGAGAAAATCCATTTTCACCCATTTAGACATATAGTCCACCTCTACAAGAATTTACTTCATACCAAAGGATCTCATACATGGCCTCACAAAGTCCACACCCCACACGTCAAAAAACTCTAATTCTAGGATAGGGGTCATAGAAAGTTCATGGCACCTCGATATATTACCATAACATTGGCATTGGTCATAGGATGCAATAAAGTCATCAGAATCCTTGTAAAATGTCATCCATTAGTATCCACACTACAAGATCTTGTGGGTTGTGTGGATTCCTCCACAATGAACCCAAAATAGTGAAGCATATTAAGCCTTAAGAATTATCATCATATCCACTTAATGGGTGCATCTATGAATAACCCTAGAAAAAATTCCTTACCTCGTTCATAAATCTCTTTCTCTGCTAGAAGGACAGATCTTCTGGGATGAGATAACATGCTAGGTAATTTGCAAAGTCAGCAAACTAGGCAATTAGGTGTTTTTATGCTTCCAAAATTTGCTCATCTATATAAGTATCATCAATTTCAAGTGCATTCCCTACTTTCAGCATTTATTCATCCTCAAGTTTGGACAAATAATCAACAACTTAATTTCAATACCCTTTCGATCTATTACCTCAAAATAGAAATCTTGCAGCAAAAGAACCCAATGGATCCATTCAAGCATTGCATATTTCTTCGCCATCTAGTACCTCAAGGTTGCATGATCTGTATACACAAAAACCTTAGTACCAATTATATAATACCAAAATTTCTCAAAGTTAAAAACCACTACTGGTAGCTCGTGTTCAGTCATACTATAATTATTCAGAGCAAGTTTTAATGTCTTGTTGGAATATTAGATAGGGTGTAGAATCTTTTGTATTTTGGCCAAGGACAGCACCTAGAGCCACAATATATGCATCATATGATCTTAAATAGAATAAGCCAGTCAAGAGACACAATAATAGGGGTTGACACCAGCTGCTCCTTCAAGCATTCAAAAGCTTTTAAACATACATCATTGAAATTAAGCATTACCTTTTTCTCAAGAATATTGCACAAGGTATTAGCAATCTTTGAGAAATCCGTGATGAATATCTTGTAAAAACCTATATGCCCCAAAAATCTTCAAATTGCATTAATTGAAATAGGCAGTGGATTCTTCTCAATTACTTTAATTTTTGCATTTTCAACCTCTATAACTTTTTTTGAGATCTTGTACCCAAGCACAATTGTATCTTTCACCATAAAGTGACACTTCTCCCAATTGAGTACCAAGTTGAATTCATCAAATTAAAGTAGAGCATTGGCCAAGTGAATAAAAAAGTCATCAAAAGGATCACCAACTCCAAAAATATCATCCATAAATACCTCAATGGTGTCTTCTAACATGTCAGAGAAGATGAACATCATGCATCTCTAAAATGTAGTTGGAGCATTGTATAACCCAAATGGCATTTTCTTGAATGCAAAGGTCCCATTCAGGCTTGTAAAAGTAGTCTTCTCCTGATGTTCAGGAAAAATTGTGATATGATTGTACCCTGAATAGCCATCCATAAAACAATACCAGCCCCTTGTTGCAAGTCTATCAATCATATGGTCCTTGAAGGGCATTAGGAAGTGGTTCTTTTAGTTTTATGTATTCAACTTCCTATAGTCCATGCACACTCTCCAATATGTGATAGGTCTCAATGGAACGATCTCATTCTTCTTATTTGTCACTACTTTAATGTCTCTTTTCTTCTGGATGCATTGAATAGGACTGGCCCATTTACTATCAGCAATGGGATAAATAACACCAGTGTCCAACCACTTAATGATCTATTTATTCATCACCTCCTTCATAGAAGGATTTAATCTTCACTGATACTCAGTACTCGAGATATATTTCAGTTCAAGTTAGATTTTTTAAGTACAGATTCCTAATGGAATACCCATAATATATGTAATAGTATATCATATAGCTTATTTAACCTTTTGCAATACAGACAATAACCCCTCTACCTCGGTCTCCATCAAATCCACAACAATAATAACTATCAATGTGTTGTTTCCCCCCTAAGAAAACATCGCATAAATGGGATGGAAGTGCCTTCAACTTCAATACTGGTGGTTGTTCAATTGATGGGCGAGTGGGAAAAGTAGTTCTATCTTTAAATCTAGATCAAGATTCTATAGAGCATAAGGATATGAACCTCTCCCATACAGATCACTAACCATATCATCATACTCATTAATTCCATTACTGTCAAAATTTATGATCACTACTACTAATGTTTCAGCTCCCAACTTTTCTTTTATTAGAATCGTCACTACATCAGCTTTATCATTAATGGTGTCTATCACAGACACAACTCTCATATCATTCAGTTTCCACATAAATTAGCATACATTGAAAGTTACCTATTCATCACTGAGTCTAAATCTTATCTGTCCCAACTCCATATCAACTAATGCCCTACCCGTGGCTAGGAAGGGTCTGCCGAAGATGATAGGGACTTAGAAGTTCACCTTACAATAAAGTATCAAGAAATTGGATAGAAAGATGAAGGATGTCATATACACCAACATATCACAAAAAGTACCAACCAACTTTTTCACAGTCCGATCAGCCATCAACAATCTCATCTATGTTGTTAAGGTTTCCTAACCCTAACTGCTTAAACACAACCAGTGGTATTATATTAATACTTGATCGTAAATCACACAAAGCCTAAGAGAAGTTGAAGTACCCAATATTACATGGAATGGTGAACACTCCAAGGTCTTTTGTCTTCTCTACAATGATCTAGAGGCAATATCACTACAATGATAAGCATTGTCAGTAGGCTCATAGCTCATGGTCAGCTTTCTAGTGACCAAATTTTTCAAGAATTTTGCATAGCCTAGCATTTGCTCTAATGCCTATACTATTAGAATGTTTACTGAAAGATCCTTCAATATAAATGGGATCAACATCATTCTTTGACTTATTTACAGTGGTCATAGGAGAATCTATAATAGTTTTACCACTTCGAGTAGTAATGGCATGGGAATGACTATAATTCTTTGGGTTTGTATTTCTTACTAGGAAGAGTTCCAGGATGCCTTTTATTCACTATGACTGACATTTGTCATTATTTGATCGCAGTAACATGTACCTCAACTTTCTAATTCATCCTTAATAGGTATGCCTTAATTTCGTTAAGAAATCTCTCTTAAATTTCTTATACTTTTACTAATTTTGACAACATTGCTTCCATTCTAGACTCAGTATCTTTTCTACTTGGTGGAACATATCTGTCTGTAAGATCCCGTAAAAACTTTTAGCTTAATTCAGTCCTTTAGCTTGTTAAGGGGTATCAAACTTAGAAAATTCTAGCTAAGTTTCCCGACTTAGTTTACTTTAGCCTTTGAAAATTGGCTATATCATTTTGAAACCTTAAGGTCCTTTAAAGATCTATATTTTTATTAATTCATGATCAAGGAAGTCAATAGGTGTCCCTGAATAAGTTTTTGATTTTTTGAACCTCGTTTAGACCTTGTTTGGAATCCCCAAAGAGTGAGTCAATGTGATATTGTCACGTTGCATTGCCAATCACACCGACATATTAAATTAAATCATATCAAGCCAAATTCCAATGAATTGAAGTGATGTCGGTGCATCGTTTCGATAATTGTATTGGTACCCTCAACGCACCGCCTCGTCTGTAGCATCACTAGGCACATTTTTCTATCTTTTTAAACCATGTCTTTAAGGGTAATTAGGTCTTTTTCCCCTGACATTCATCCCTTATAACACAAAATTTATCCCTCTGTTGGCTAATTATAGTCACTCTTTCACAATTGCTCAAGAACAAGAAAACCCTAGGTGATTAATTTCAAATCAAGAACTCAAGATTTCTCTATTTACTCTCAAGATATTTTCATCCAAGGTATGTAAAGTGCTCATCCAAGGATCCCTTTCATCCTTGGAGCTCAAGAAAAAAAATTTTAAATCATGAATTGTGATTTCCAGGTTGTGGATTGTATTCCATCCATGTTAATGTTAATGTATGGTTTCCAAGTTAAAAACTTTGATGTATCCCATGATATTATGATAGCATGTATATTGAAATTGAATTTTCTTATGTTAATCTGTTGAATTATGAACTAAATATGATAGTCATGACTCTATACCATGTTGTCCATTCCCAAGTACAAGATTATGCCCTCTAGGTGTTTGATAAAATGCTAAAATGAATGAATTGTGCAATATGATTCAATTGTGATCTAAATAATGATCCCATGCTATATTCATGTGTTTAAGTTGACTTCCATGCTAAGGCTATACCTTGTAATTGATTGATGGAATGCTCATGAGTTTGATTTGTGAACTTACGATATCTTAGAATGCATTCCTACTCATGTACAAGGTTATGATTATCAAGTGCCTTATGAGATCCCTCAATGATTGTAATATAAATTATTGATTATGGTCGTGTGTTCAAGAAGTGTCATGTCCTATTTATATTTATACTACGAGTCCTGGGGGTATTTCATACCCGACAATTTAGCTATGTACCTAGAACTAGTGTTAGTTTTCAAAATACTATCAATCAAGCAATGATTAGCAGAATTTAGTCAGTTATATAACTGAGGAAAACTCAATAAATTCAATATCATTCCAGTACCATTCAGTACTTAGAAATCACAGTTAACTCAGTGAGTTAAAAAAATTTAGTAGTATTCTATCAGTCAATGAATATTCAGTGAACTTAGTCTAGTTCAGTCCAGTATACTCAGTTCAGTGTCTATTCAGTTGGGAGTAGGAATCAGATCTGAGTAAACTCGAGGATGGGAACTCACCTGCTAGCAGAGGGTGTGATTCTTAGATATAATCTCGGCGTTCCAAAACTATATAACTAGCATAGGTTGAGACATCAAACATTTTAGATGAGGGTTGATGATATGGTTTAACCTTTCATATGAGGGTCCCACCATTCTCGTTTGAGTACCTGCTAGATGAGGTCCACTCATAGCTAGTCCTTACCAGTGGTGCGGTATTGACACCCTTATAATTAGGGTTACAAATTAGACCCCAACTTAGCTACATTATTCTATTTAGGGAATATCGATTAGATGACTACCTCCTGCAATCTCAGTCTCAGTCTTCAGTAAAGAACTCAGCTAGTTCTATAGATTTTAGGACTGTCAAATACAATCACCCAACTCAGTGTGAAAGTTAGCTAGTTCCATCAAAATTAGAACTGTCAGACACAGTCACTAAGTAATTAGTATATCAATTATCAATATATCAGTTATCAGTAATTCATGTTATTAGTAACTCAGTATCCATAATCCATATGATTTTAGTTACAGTTATGTATTCATACATGTATCCTCACTCAGTTATGTTTATGTTATTCATTCAGTTGTAGTTCATACATATGAACCCTTGTCTCATCCTTACCTCACTTTACATACCAGTACATTTGCACGTATTGATGTATGCTTTTGTTTGTGCTATGGTGTTTTATACCATAGGTTTGGACACTTAGCTTCCCAACCGTGCATAGAAAACTTCAGGTTCAGTAAGTGGTAGTATGCTAGGCATGAGTCCTCATCATTCGAGGATGTACTATTAGTTTATTATTTCATTACTTAGTCATTATAGTAGTTAGAGTTAGTTTGGGACATGTCCCATCAACTCTTTATCTAGATAGTTTAGAGGCTTTCAGACTAGATGTTCAGACTAGATATTCAGACTTCAGTATTTTCAATTATTATGTTTAGTTTTAGTATTCTTATACCTTGTTCTGAAATTATTCAGTTTTGAACCTTATGGCATATTTCCGCCAAATTTCCGTATTTATCCCAGTTTTATTGTTATTATAGTATTACTATATACAGTTCTCACAGTAGGTACTAGTCAAGGGTTAGATAGTGGTCCTTCGAGATCATTAGCACTTTGCAGTGTCAAGGGTACCAGATTTGGGTGTTACAAATTTGGTATCAGAGCCTAAATTTCAACAGTGTCCTAGGAAGCCTGAAAAGCCACATCTAGTAGAGTCTTGTGCATGGTGTGTTGCGCACCACATTTATGTATAGAAGGCTATGAGATGCTTAAGAAATAGTTTCCCTTCTTTTAGTATTCATGTTATACGAGTGAGCATGAGCTCAAATTTAACTCTCAAACTAATCCATTTCCCTCTTTTGTTTATAGAACATGCCTCCTAAAAAGACTAATGAAAGGAGAAATGGGAATCAATCAGCACCTCAGCCCGTTTAGGTAGATCCCCTGGACGAACACGTCTCTCATGCAGATTATAGAGTTGCATTCATTACTCTTGCTAATTTAATTTCTTCTTAGAATGAACGGCCAGCTACCATTCTGACCAACCCAGTGGCCAATTTTGTTGTATCCAGGATTCAGGACTTCACCGAAATAAACCTTACTTCTTTTACCGGGTCTAAGACTTATGAGGACCCTCAGGTATTCCTTTACTAGGTGTAGAAGGTTACAGATATTATAGGGGTAACTGCTAGTGAGAGTGCTGATCTAGCTACATATCACTTGTAGGATATGGCTCACACATGGTTTAAGCAGTGAAATGCAGAGAGGGTCGCAGATGTAGGGTCTATTGTGTGGGAGGATTTTGCCACTGCCCTCTTAGAGAGATTCTTTACCCTAGATCTGAGCGATGCTAAGGTGTTAGAGTTTATCAACCTCAGGTAGGGAAACATAAAAGTGAAAGATTATTCTATTATTACTAAATTAGCTAGATACGTTCCTCTTGTAGTGGCAGATAGCAGAGCTAAGATGAGTAAGTTTGTTTCTGGAATAAATGGCAATGTGGTCAAGGAGTGCAGGACCATGATGCTGATTAGTAAGATGGACATAGATAGAATTATGGTTTGTGCTCAACAGATAGAGGAGCAGAAGATTAAGGAGAGTGAAAAGAAGAATAAGAGGGCAAGGACAGGTAGTTTCAACTTTGCTCATCCTAAGTCAGAGGGTGGTAAGCGCTCTCAGTTTCACCCGAAGTTGTTAGTTCCAGCTCCTTCCTCAACCAGTTCTCCAGTTCCTAAGTTCAGGAATGGTAGAAAAGACAAGGTGCATGGCTCTAAGTCTCAGGGTAGTGTTAGCAGTGCCTGAACCCATCCTCGTTGTCAGGCTTATGGTAGGCACCATCAGGGTATTTGTAGAGCTGGCAGTGATGTTTGTTTCAGAAGTGGCATGCCAGGCCACAGAGTCAGAGATTGTCCTCAGTCAGGTTTTCAGGGTCAGCATAATCGTTCCTCAGCTTAGTTTGGTCACCTGAATCAGTAGGGTGCCACCTCCAGCGCTACCAGTGGTCAACGACAAAATAGACTCTATGCTCTTTAGTCTTGACAGGATCATGAAAATTTTTCTGATATGGTCATTGGTACATTAAATATCTTTTATTTGCATGTTTACTCTTTGCTTGATCCAGGAGCTTCCTTGCCTTTCATTTCTCCTTACATAGCAATTGATTTTGGAGTAAGTCATAAAATTCTAGTAGAGCCCTTCTCAGTATCTACCCCAATGGGTAAATCTATCATAGACCGACAAGTATACAGGAACTGTCCGATTATGAAATCTCAAAAAGTCACTTCAACAGACTTAGTCAAATTATAGATGACTAATTTTAATGTCATTCTCGGCATAGATTGGCTTCATTCCTGCTATGCCACAGTCGACCACAGAAATAGAATTGTCCAGTTTCAGTTTCTTAATCAACTGTCATAGAGTGGAAGGGTAGTACTTCATCATTCTAGGGTCATCTTGTTTCCTACCTAAGGACAATAAAAATGATATCTAAGGGATCTGTCTATTATCTTGTTCGAGTTAAGAACTCTAGCTCTAAAACTCCCAGTCTTGAATCAGTTTCACTAGTGAATGAATAATCAAATGTCGTCTTTGAAGATTTTCCAGGAAATCCTCCCAAAACGGAAATATACTACGGCATTGACCTTATTCTAGATACTCAACCCATATCTATTCTTCCATAAATAATGGCACCAGTAAAATTCAAGGAGCTAAAAGAATAGTTGAAGGATCTCCAAGATAAGGGATTCATCAGACCCAGTGTGTCCCCGTTGGGTGCATTAGTTCTATTCGTGCGTAAGAAATACAGTTCTCTTAAAATATGCATAGACTACCATCAGCTTAATAAAGTCACAGTTAAAAATAAGTATCTGCTTCCCAAAATTGATGAACTATTTAAACAACTTTAGGGAGCTAGTTACTTCTCTAAGATAGACCTTAGATCGGTCTATCATCAGCTTAGAGTTAGAGAATATGACATCTTGAAGACAACTTTCAAAACTCGGATTGGTAATTTTGAATTCTTAGTCATGTCCTTTGGTCTTACCAATGCCCCAGCAGCCTTCATAGACTTGATGAACCGTGTGTTAATGCAGTACTGGGATATGTTCATCATAGTCTTCATAGATGATATCCTTGTATATTCCCGCAGCGAGCATGATCATGCAGACCATCTCAAAATAGTATTGCAAACCCTCAAAAATCATCAGTTGTTCACCAAATTTAGTAAGTGCAAATTTTGGCTATGGTCAGTAGCATTCCTTAGTCATATATTTTCAGCGATAGCATTAGGGCTGATCCTCAAAAGGCTAAAGCAGTGAGAAACTAGGCCAGACCTATTTCTTCGACTGATATTAGGAGTTTCGTGGGTTTGGCTGGCTATTACAGATGGTTTATTGAGGGTTTCTTCTATTCATCCCCGATGTACAGATTCGCTTAGGAGAAAGTCAAGTTTCTATGGTTAGATTCATGCAAGAAGAGTTTTCAGGAGTTGAAGACTCGACTCACCTCAGCCCCAGTTTTGACTCTTCCAAATAGTTCAGATGGGTTTGTTGTATACTGTGATGCATCCAGAGTAGATTTGGGTTATTTCCACATGCAGCATGGTAAGGTCATATCCTATGCCTCCAGATGGCTTAATCCCCATGAGAAGAACTATCCAACTCATGATATTGTGTTAGAAACGGTAGTGTTTGCCTTGAAGATTTAGGGGAATTACTTTTATGGGGTGCATGTAGATGTGTTCACAGATCACAAAACCCATCATTATGTATTATCATAGAAAGACTTAAACCTTCATCAGAGAAGGCGGTTAGAGCTCTTAAAAGATTATGACATAAGTGTTCTTTATCATCTGGGCAAGGCCAACGTAGTGGATGATGCTCTCAATAGATTGTCTATGGGTAGTGTTGGACATGTTGAGGGCAGTAAGAAGAAGTTAGCTCAGGAAGTTCATCAGCTTGCCCGACTGAGTTTCTACTTAATCAATTCAACCGAAGGAAGTGTGTGGGTTCAGAACAGTTTTAAATCATCTTTAGTTTCTGAGGTGAAGGATAGTCAGGATAGAGATCCCGGTATAGTTAAGCTGAAAGAATCAGTCAGAGATCAGAAAGTAGATATTTTCTCTCAAAGGGGAGATAGTGTTTGTGATTCTAAGGTCGTCTGTGTGTTCTAGGTGTAGATTACTTAAGGCAACTAATTCTTATAGAAGGGCATAGTGTGTGTTACTCTATTCATCCAGGGTCCACTAATATGTACCATGACTTGTGGTAGATCTATTAGTGGAGTGGGATGACGAGAGACATTATAGAGTTTTTGGCTAAGTGCTCAACATATCAGTAGGTTAAGATCAAGTATCATAAATCTAGTAGGTCCATGCAGGAGTTCAGTATTCCTACTTGGAAGTGAGAAAAAGTGAACATGGACTTTGTGACTAGTTTGCCTCGTACTCGTCGATAGTATGATTCAGTTTGGGTCGTTGTAGAAAGAATGACCAAATCAACTCATTTTCTTCCAGTCCATACCTCTTATTTAGTCGAGGATTATGCCAAACTCTATATCAGGGAGTTGGTCAGATTGCACGGTGTTCCATTATCCATCTTATCAGATAGAGGTACTTGTTTCACCTCTCATTTCTAGAAAGCATTCCAAAAGGGTCTTGGTAGCCAAGTTTATTTCAGTATAACCTTTCATCCTCAAATAGATGGTCAAGAAGAAAGGACCATTTAGAACCTGGAAGATATGCTAAGGTCGTGTGCAATTGATTTCAACGGGTAGTTGGGATAACCACTTACCTTTGATTGAGTTTGTATACAACAATAGCTATCATTCTAGTATTTAGATAGCTCCGCCTAAATCCATCTACAGTAGGAGATGCAGATCTCCAATAGGGTAGTTCAAAGTTGGTGAGACCATAGTACTAGGGCCTAAATTCGTTTTCGATACCTTAGAGAAAGTTTAGTTGATCATAGAAAGGCTCAAAACAGCTCAGAGCCAGCAGAAATCTTGCGTAGATGTGCGCAGGAAGGATCTCGAGTTCGAGATTGGTGACTATGTGTACTTGAAAATCTCTCCCATAAAGAGAGTAAAGAGGTTCTGAAAGAAGGGAAAGCTCACTCCCCGTTATGCTGGACCCTTCAAGATTCTCAGTCATTTTGGCAAGGTAGCTTATACACTCGAATTGCCTTCAGATCTAGCCTCAATGCATCTAGTATTCCATATCTCCTTACTTAAGAAGTGAATAGGTGACCCAATATTTGTAACCCCTATAGAGGGCCTAGATATTCAAAACAGCCTCACTTATGAAGAGATTTCAGTAGAAATCCTTGACTATCAGACTCGTAGATTGATGAACAAAGAAGTCCCTCTAGTCAAATTTCTTTAGCAGAATCAGTCTGTTGAGAGAGATACTTAGGAATAAGAAGCAAACACGCGAACCAATAATCCTCACCTCTTTTATGTAAACTCAAGCTCAACCCAAGGTAATAGCGTCCTTAAGCCTACACCATTTTATGTTCAGATTTCAGTTACAAACTTGGAATCAAATACCATTGCATGTCCAGTCATATGTTCATGAGTCAGTTCAGTCATGAATTCATGCATAAGATATGCATGATCATCTTATTTGTACTCCTATTCATGTATTCATGCATCAGCTAAGTCATGAATTCATGCATAAGATATCCATGTTAAGTATAAAATTCAGCATGTTTGTAATATCAATCCTATAATCATGTCCCAATGTTCATGATTCAATAAGTGGATTCAGTCTGCTAGTACTCTCAGTTCAGTTAGTCTCATATGAGGATGAATGTTCCCAAGGTGGATATATTGTAAGACCCCATAAAAATTTCTAACTTAATTCAGTCCTTTAGGTTTGTTAAGGGGTCTCAGACTTAGAAAATTCTAGGTAAGTTTCCATACTTAGTTTATTTTAGCCTTCAAAAATTGGAGATCTTATTTCACGGACTTAAAGTACTTTAAAGGTCCATATTTTTTTAATTCATGATCAAGGAAGCCAATAGGTTTCCTTGGACAATTTTTGGATTACTCGAACCTTGTTTAGAATCCTAAAATAGTTAGTCGATGCGATGTTGGCACGTCGTATTGCAAATTGTGCCGATAGATAAAATTATCCTAAGCTCAAGACAAATTCCAGTGAACCGATGCAATGTCGATGCGTCACTTAGGTAATTGTGTTCGCACCCCCTCGATGCATCGCGTTGTCTGTAGCATCGCAGTGCACGTTCTTCTATCTTCTAAACCCACGACCATAAGAGTAATTAGGTCATTTTTCCCCCGACTTTCAGCCATCATAACATAAAATTTAGCCCTCTTTTGGCTAATTATAGTCATTCTTTCACAATTTCTCAAGAATAAGAAAACCCTAGGTTATTAATTTTAAATCAATAACTCAAGAATTCTCCATTTACTCTCAAGAAATTTCCATCCAAGGTATGTAAATTATTCATCCAAGGATCCCTTTCATCCTTGGAGCTCAAGAAATAAATTTTTAAATCATGAATTGTGATTTCTATGTTGTGGATTGTATTCCATCCATGTTAATGTTAATGTATGGTTTCCAAGTTGAAAACTTTATTGTATCCCACAATATTATGATAACATGTATGTTGAAATTGAATTCTCTTATGTTGATCTCTTAAATTATGAACTAAATATGATAGTCATGATGCTATACCATGTTGTCCATGCCCAAGTATAAGATTATGCCCTCTAGATGTTAAGACAAATGCTTACATAAATGAATTGTGCAATTGTGACTCAATTGCGATCTAACTGATGATCCCATTCTATATTCATGTGTTTAAGTTAACTCCCATGCTAAGGCTATACCTTGTAATTTATTGATGGAATGCTCATGAGATTTGATTTGTGAACTTATGATATGTGAGAATCCATTCCTACTCATGTACAAGATTATGATTATCAAGTGCCTCATAAAATTCCTCAATGATTGTATTATGAATTTGTGATTATGGTCGTGTATTCAAGAAGTATCATGTCCTATTTATATTCATTCTATCGAGTCCAGGGGTATTTCATACCCGATAATTCAGCCTTGTTTTTAGAGCCAGTGTCAGTTTTCAAGATACTCCTAGTCAAGCCATAATTAGTAGAATTTAGTCAGTTATATGACTCAGGAAAACTCAGTAAATGTTGTATCAGTCCAGTCCCATTTAGTACTCAGATCAGTTAACAAAATTTAGTAGTATTTTGTCAGTCAACAAAAATTCAATGAACTCAGTCTAGTACAGTCTAGTATACTCAATTGAGTGTCTATTCAGTTGGGAGTAGGACTCAACACCGAGTAAACCCAAGGATGGGAACTCACCTGCTAGCATAGGATGTGATTCTTAGGAGCAATCCTTGCATTCTAGAACTATATAGCTAGGGTAGGTTGAGATACCAAACCTGCTAGATGAGGGTTGATGAGGTGGGTTAACCTGTCAGATAAGGGTCCCACCATTCTCCTTAGAGTAACTGATAGATGAGTGTCACTCATAGCTTATCCTTACCAGTGGCGCGGTACTGACACCTTTCTAATTGGTGTTATAGATTGGACCCCAACTCGACTACATTATGCTATTTGGGGTTTGTCGGTTAGATGAATACCTCCCACAGTCTTAGTCTCTGTGTCAGTATTTAGTAAGGAACTCAGCTAGTTCTATAGATTTTAGGATTGTCAAATACAGTCACACAACTCAGTATGGAATTCAGCTAGTTCCATCAGAATCAGGACTGTCAGACAGAGTCACCCAGTAATCAGTATATCAGTTATCAATAAATCTGTTATCAGTAATCCATATTGTCTGTAATCCATGTTATCAGTAACTCAGTATCCATAATCCATATAATTTCAGTTACAGTTATGTATTCATGCATGCATCCCCACGCAGTCAGGTTTATCTTATTCACTCAGTTATAGTTCATTCATATGAACCCTTACATTCAGCCTTACCTCACTTTGCATACCAGTACATTCGCACGCACTGACGCATACTTTTTTTTTGCTATGGTGGTTTATACCATAGGTTCAGACACTCAAGTTCTCGACCGTGCATAGACGGTTTTAGGTTCAGTCAAAAGCAGTACACTAGACGTGAGTCCTTATCATTTATGGATGTTCTATTATTTTATTATTTCAGTACTTAGTCATTTCATCAGTCAAAGTTTATTAGGGACATAGCTTATAAACTCCTTATCCAGACAGTTTAAAGGCTTCCAGACTATATGTTCATACTAGATATGCAGACTTCAATATTTTTAGTATTTATGTTTAGTTTTCGTATTCTTATACCTTGTTCAAACATTATTCAGTTTGGAACCTTATGGCGGATTTCTCCCAGATTTCTTCATTTATCCAAGTTTTATTGTTATTACAGTATTACTATATACAGTGCTCACGGCAGGTACCAGTCATAGGTTAGCTAGTGGTCCTTCGGAATCGTTAGTACCTTATAGTGTTTGGGGTACCAGATTTGGGGCATTACACTATCGCTCTTCTCTTTATAGTCATTCATGCATCTCCAATCACCATCTCGTTCTCTACTCCTATCCTATACCTATCACCATAATTATTTCGACCTTGATTTCCTTGCCCTTTTCCTCAAAACCATGCCACTTTGCAATCCAAATACTTTGCTTTCTTATCTACATCAGATTTATAAGATCTCAAAGTAGATCTATGTTCCTCCACTGTGTTCACCTTTTTATCTATTATTGCTGCAAATTATTTTGAAAGCAATATAATATCATTTCTAAGTTGTGAAACCTTTTGTGCTACCATATTATCATCTAGCATTTCTTGGGCCATATCCCAATGCAGACACATAAGTGCACCTCCAGATATTGTGTATGCCATTGGCCTAGAGCTAACATTTAAGGATCTATAGAACATTTTCAATAGGTTGGAGCCTGGAATCCTGTGATGAGCTACCATTCTCAACTTTTTTTTTGAATCAAAACCATGCTTCAACATAGAATCTGCAGGTAACTTTCAAAAATATAGATCTCATCTTTAGCTGTAGCATTCTAGTAGAAGGAAAAAATCAATTCAAAAATTATCGGTGCAGCTCATTCCAGGCCATGATTGAGCCTCTAGGAAGTTCCCCCAGCCACAATGATGCTTTAACTGTCAGTGAAAAAGAGAACAACCATAACCCTAATTTTTCCTGATCCATCCAAGGGATAGTGTATGAAGTACATATACCAGTAAAATAAGTGAGGTGTCTGTTTACATCATTTGTTTCTGCCCCTAAGATTACACTCTTTAGATTCAGTAGCTAGATCGTTGTACTAGTAATATGGAACTTCATATTAAGGGATAAAGCAAGTGGAACAACGGCTCTAGTCTCAGCATGCTCTACATAACCCATGTCTTTATCTTTATCATATGGTGGTAAATATTGATAGGTTGTGATTACTCTAGCTCTGCCACCACTCTCTTTATCACAATTTGCATTGAATAGTGCTCGATGATCATCTACCAGTCTTGGCAAAGCCAGATGTGCCTGTTAAGCCAATTTGGCCTCTTCAGTGCTCTTCTCTCTTTAGTTGTCTCTTCTAATAATTTCTTTATTTATCTATTAGCAATATTCGATGGATTAGACAGTGAAATAGAAGTTATATTCTGGGGATCTCGAACCCCAATAGGAACACCATCATAAACTTGCTTTGACATCCTTCTTTGTGTTTGTGAAATTATGTAGGTTTAGGATCAATAAGGAATAAGGGATTTTCTTGACTCCTAGTTCTAGGCATACAATGGCATATACCCAACTAAAAATAGAAAATAAAAACTCACAAACTCTACGAATTTTAATTAACAATTAACACTGTCTTCCCCGACAATGGTGCCAAAATTTGTTATCACCCAAAACTAACCTCCAAAGAAGTATTTTGCGATCGATGCCAAATATAGTAGCCCAAATCAAGTTGGGGTCAAACCCACAGGGAATACATTAAAAAGTATCTGAAACTTGACAAAATCCACGAGCAGAGCAGAAAATTAAATGGAAGAATTTGAAGTTAATAGTAACAAGTAGTTAAACTTGAATGCTTGAGTTTGTAAGCAATAGAAGATGAATACTATGACTGTGTTCCCCTGTCTTCACAACTACATAAGATTCTCGTGCTCAATCTGCCAAACCAATTGCTTTGAATGCAAAGTTGACAAGCTATGTACTATCAAGTGTCTTGTAAATATGTTGATAGATCTGACCCTTTATCTTGTGAGTTTTAGGGCATCTTCTTGTTGTCCCTTGTCTATAACATCAGTACAACTTTTACCTTTTGAGTAACGAGTTGATTAGATAAGAGTTGATAACCTGAAATCACTATCGTAACCTCTTTTTTTCAATCTCAAATTCCCTTGTAAGGATGTTCTCAAATACAGGCAATTCACAAGCTTCTGTAGTATCTTGAGTATGATTAATGTGAAGAAGATTGCAATACATACAACTGCAGTAGAACAGATAAATCTCCTATTTCCCTTATATAGATAATCTGCCATGGCTCCCACAAACCTAGTCAAGGAATTTAGCCTATCATTCTTATGCAACAATCCATGATAGTCAATAAAGAAGGCATCTAATTAATATTACAATAATGAAAAAATAAAATCCAAAGTATCTGATTGAATACGAACCCAAAATGTCAATGATCATAGTATGTAAAAAGTATCAAAAATATTGTAAAAGTGTGTAACCTAATAATGAATTAACCCAAAGGTATTTATAGTATCTCAAAAAAAATAATGAATTCCTAATAAAAATGGAATAGGAAAATTAAGTCGGGAATCATTATGACTCGTAAGATATCATTACGAGTCATATGCTGCTAGTCGTACTCATTCTAATGAACTTTTATCTTTTAAGATTCAAGTTGTTGTTGTCATTATGGTTCCTCACCATGAGTCTTAGCCAAATCCTTATGACTTGCAGTCTTTACTCGTTATCACTTGAGCCTCAAACTTAGGACCTTGCACATTGGTCTCATTATGATTTCTCATTATTAGTCTTAGTTTGACCTTACGACTCATAGACTTTTGTAACTTCAATTCAGGACCTCAGCTTAGCTCACTGCTCTCTTTACGAGTTTGGGCTATAAGTTGTATAGTGTCTTAATGACTCGTAGAATTACCAGTACTTCATATTTTGCAGAGACTTTTCTTTAGATTTTCAGCTCAAGCTACTCTATACCTGATCTCCCTACAATCATACAACAAACACATCATATCTACCAAAATAACCTAAGTCCAAGCATAAAGTCCTTATTTTAAGCATCAAATGTGTCATGATTACAAGGCACATCACTAATGGTGCACAGGGGTAAAAGAAGTATCTTTGGACCCTATATTATGAAGAAATATTGCGTCCAAGGACGGTTAGCGGGGTGAGCGTTTGCATATAACTCAAGATAAGGAATAAAGTAATATCATTTCAAAATAAATCCAAACCCAATGTACATGTCCACATATATCAAAATCTACATATATACATAATGTTGGGGTAGGGAACAAGGTTTAAGCATGAACATCAAGACCATTAACCTAGACTATGTAGCTCTAACAATCCTAAAAATACCCATGTGCTATATGAGTCCGAATTCCCCCACCAAAAGGGCAGTGGTGTTGTTAGCCACACAAAGAGTGAAAACTAAGGAAGGACCAAATCTACCAAGTCTCCAACCATTCCAAATTATATAAATAGTATGATCTATGCACACTGTCATAAAGACCCCTACGCCCGCAAACATGGTTTTCACTATCAATCCTTCTGGGACATTCTCCTTCCCTATTTAATCCCAATTAAAACATTTAGAACATAACCCATCCATTTAACCTGAATGTTATCCAATTTAGGCATTTACCAAATAGTATCTCCATACCAATTGAAATTACAAGTCAACTCCACCATGACATTCCAATTATCCACAAACTTAGGGGTATCCATGACCCCCAAGCTCCAATTTAAAATCATATCATGGCCACCAGGTCCTTTTAAATCCATTTATAGTCCTTTGATATTCTATGTAGTGCATTAGTTTAGATTTGAAAAAATTGGGCAAAACCATATTTCAAGCCAATTATGCAAGTAGGATGAGGTAATTCCCATTTCAATCCCAAAATCCATTTATCCAAGGGAAATCATGAACCCCATCCCATTATCCATTCCTATGCACTCCAATGAGTTCACAAACTATAAATTCAAAGCATGAATATTCCATAATAACTATGGGAAAAGCATTTAAACAATTACCATCCAAAACCCTCAACCCTTTATTCAAAACCAAACATTAAGACCATGGAAATATCAAGCCATTCTATGCCATAATAAAAACACAAGTTTAGGGAAAGAGATACGTGTCGGACCTACATCATCTTTGATTTGCATGAGTATGGGATCCAAAACCTATTTCTCCTTGAATTAGCACCAAGAAATGATTTAACTACTTCTTAAATGATTACCCTTCCATCTCCAGAGTCTAGGAGACAAACTCCTAAATTAGCCAGTTGGCGAATATCATTCACTAGTCCTCTTTTCTTCTCTTTAATGTAAGATAATATCCGCATAGACAACCTACTAAGAGCATCAACAACAACATTATCTTTACCTAGATGGTAATGAAAACTCATGTCATAATCCTTAAATAGTTTGAGACACCACCTTTTCCTGAGACTCAATTCTTTCTATGTAAACACATACTGTAAGCTCTTAAAGTCTGAATAAATGTTCACATGCACCACATTCAAATAATGGCTCCAATATTCAAACCAAAGACCACAGTTGCCAACTTTAGATCGTGAGTTGGGTAATTTTTCTCATGAACCTTAAGTTTCCTGGAATCATACACTACAACCTTGCCATGTTCCATAAAAACACAACTCAGTCCCACACAGAATGCATCACAACACATAACCCTTAGTTCCCACTAGTAGAATCAAAATAGGACCAAAAGTCAACTTATTCCTTGACTTTTGCAAATTTCCTTCACAAGCATTAGACCAGAAAAACTTAAGTTTTTTTCAGCTAGCTTCGTCAGCAGAAAAGTAATAGATGAGAAACTCTCCACAAACCTCCTGTAGTACCCGACCAAGGCAAAGAAGTTCCTAATATTGGTTAGAGTTGCAGGACTAGGACACTTCTTAACTAACTTAAATTTTTGTGGAACCCCCTTGATCCCTTCACTAAAAACTATATGCCTGAGAAAGGTCACAACACTTAGCAAAAATTCAAACACTTAGAAAATTTCACGTACAATTTGCCAAAATTTAAACAGTTAGAAAATTTCACATACAATTTCAGGTCCTTAACAGCTTATAACATAATTTGTAGGTGATTCACATGATCATCCTCACTTATGGAGTGCACCAAGATGTCATCAATGAAGTCTATAACAAACAAATCTAGAAACTGTCTGAACACCTAATTCATAAGATCCATAAAAGCAGCCAGAGAATTAGTCAACCAAAATTACATAACCAAATCTCATAATAGCCATACCGGGTTCGAAAAATATTCTTGGGAATATCAATCTCCCTAATTTTTAACTGGTGATAGCCAAAATGAAGATCGGTTACTGTGAAACACTTAGCATCCTGAAGCTGGCTGAAGAGGTCATCAATCCTAAGGAAAGGGTACTTATTTTTCACCAAAACCTTATTCAACTTATGGTAGTCTATACATATCAAAATAGACTCATCTTTCTGTCACACAAAACACATAAGAGCACCTCATGAAGAAACATTAAGATGGACAAAACCCTTACTAAGGAGATCCTTCAATTGCTCTTTTAGTTCAGTCAGAGTCATCCTATAAGAAGGAATGAAAATGGGATGGGTGTCCAGTAGAATTTCAATCCCAAAATTTATTTCCCTATCTGGAGGAATTCTAAGAAGATCATTGGGAAAAACTTCAGGAAATTCATTAACCATATGGACAGATTGCAGAGTAAGATTCTAAGAGTCAGAGTAGCTGACTCGAAGTAGATGATACAGACACCCTCTGAAAATCAACCATATGGACAGATTGCAGAGTAAGATTCTAAGAGTCAGAGTAGCTGACTCGAAGTAGATGATACAGACACCCTCTGAAAATCAACTTCTGAGCTCTAAGGTAAGAACTAAACTTTCCTTTGGTACCAAGGAACTCCCCTCCCATTCAATTACCGATTTATTAGGAAATAATATGTGACCTTTAGGGTCTTACAGTCTAGAGAAGCATAGCACAAATGAAGCCAATCCATCCCTAAGATTACATCAAAATCCACCATATCAAATTTTATCAAATCTACCAATGTCTAACCATAAAGAATGGATACCAAACAAGCCCTATAGATTTTTGTAGGAATAATAAACTCACCCATCTGAGTAGAAATAGAAAAGAGGTCAAAAAAACTTTGGGACCAAAACCAAAGTGTACAACCACATAAGGGGTCACATAAGATAAAGTATAACCCTAATTAAGCAAATAATAAACATCGCGAAAGAAAAGATGCAACATACTAGTGACAACATATGGGGATGCCTCAGATTACTGATGAGTAGCAAGTGCATAGAGGTGATTCCACCCATTATTTGTACATGACATGGTGCTCTTAGATTCAAGAGCTAAGGAAATGAAAATAGAGACCTTATTAGCTCTAATGGAAACTCTATATATAGGATAATTCCACCACAAATGACCAGGATGGCCATAATTAAAGTATAAATTCCACCTCTCCTCATAATATCCATGGTTAATCTATCCATAAAATGGCAAGGAGGGTAAGGTGGGGCTGACGAATCTCTACTGGCCTGAGATTGAAGCACTATGTGTCTTAGAACCACTGCTAAACTAAAAATGATGACCACATAAAGGCTTAGGATAAGGAGTACTGGCTAACGGATAAGAATTTTCCCAATTCTTCTTCTTAGTCTATTACCTACCATCCCTCACACTATTCTGATGATTTGTATTCTCCTCTGCATACCTAAACTTCTAGTTCTTCCTTTCTTATATTTTGCCTACTTCTTCTTCTCATCTTCCACCTGCTGAATGTAAACCACCAGTCTGGATATGTCCATATCATTATTTACCATAGAAGCCTTACATTCTAACACCAAATCATAGGACAAACCAGAAGCAAACTTTTGCTTTCTATACCTTATATTGAACACCAAATCCATAAATAATGGGATAGTTATTGGAACTTTAGTGCATACTCCTTAACACGTATCCTGTCTTATTTCAAGTTTACAAACTCTTTGGCCTTATCTTCTCTCAACTCATAAGGAAAGAACCCCTCCCACACAGTCGGCTCAACATTATCACCCCTGAACTCTTCCCACTCCTCGTACTACTGGTAAGCCATATCTTTAACTGGTAATCAACAAACTTAACCCCCTTCAAATCACTAGCATGAATGACCTTTAATATTTTCTCCATCTCACGAATAAACCCATGAGGAACCTCCTCTACCTTAGAGCCTGTAAAGGTTGGAGGACTTAACCTCATAATGGTTAACTCGAGTGACCTCAGATAAACTAGTAATAGGACTAACATGATCAAATTGAAGAGACTATATTATCATAATTTGAGAAAACATATGGATAGACTGACGAAACTTAGCATTTGAAATATCTCTTTAAGGGGACTGTGTATAAGTATCACTAGCTCTGAAAGCCTGATGAGGACCAGTGGGGGCTGGTAAAGCCCCGGGTTGAGTGGTACATCTAGGAGAAGGGACCCTAGACCGAGTCTACACTTCATGAATAGGGAGAGTTACCTTCATATTCTCCCCAGGTATAATAGAGGTTCCAGCTAAGTTCATACGATCATTTGATCTTCGGGGAGGTATAATCTAAAATTCCAGTAAGCCAAGAGCTAGAGTAGTTTCATAATAACTAGACTCTTTTAGCACGAACAAAATACAAGAATGGGAAAACATTCCTAAATACCTTGTACCCTCCCTCTTATAAGTATGCCATGCTATACACCAATAAAGTGGACTCTACTCAATCGGCTTTATGGATACCCAACAACCCTGAATCGTGCTTTAAGACCAAGCTTATCATGACCCCAAACCCGATCCTCTCATGATGGGAATTTCAAGCCCATCATGGACTAAATATAACCCTCTTAGACTTACCTCAAGAGAATAATAAAAGTAAATAAAGAAAGCCAACCAAATTAATAAGAGAGATAGCCAAGTCAAATAAAAATTTGAGAGCCAAAACAAAACAATCTTGACATCCTAATATTGTCCACAAAAGCCTTTAATCTAAGGATACCAACTATGTTGGGACATTCCCCTTAACTATGATAAAAAAGTCCATAAGTACAAGAAATATTAAGGAAACTAAGGAAAAGACTAGGCCTTCTGAAGAATGGAGGCTCACCACTTTACAGGTGATCAGCAGGAGTACCAAACCACCTAAAGCTATACAGGATCAATATAAAATTCCTCAAAACCTACATCATTAAAGGATGTGGTATCTGGGGACGGTCAGTGGAAGGAGCACTCGCACACAACCCAAAGAAAGAGATACAATAATCCATTTACCAAAAATCCATTGATAAACCACATATACAATATATACATATAGAGGATGTTGGGATAGGGAAAAAAGGGTCATGAAACATGATAGTTTAAAATATTATCATGAACTATGTAGCTTGTACCAATATTATACGGACCCATGGGCTATAAGTGTCTGTATTCCCCTATCGAAAAGAACCGAGTCCACATTAGTCGCATGTATCGACGAATGGATAAAGACACCAAGGTGATAGATGTATAAAATATAATATGTATCTAGACACAATGGTCATATAGAGCCCCAACATCGGCAGACGTTATTTCCAGTGTTGGTACTCATGGGACTACACCTTCTAGGTGAGCTACTTAATTCTTATTAAGCCTTTTCACATGACCCAATCATAACCAAAGAGTCTTTTATTTAGGCATCTCCAACTTGGTATCATCATGCCAATATGCTTGCAAGTTATTCCATTTATGTCAAACCAATCCAATTAACCAAATTGACTCCAATTACCAGTTTAAAATACAAACTATATCCACCAAGGGTATCCAAATCCTTTTTATCTATTTAACCTTTAAGCAATGCAATGTTTTTAAAAGATAACTTAAATTATGTAACAATCCATTTTCAAAACAAATATTACATTGTGGGTTAAGGTTAATACCATTACAATGCTAAAAATTTATCAATTTAGTCAAACCAATGTTATCCATTTCAACCATTATAACAATGCACCAATTTAGTTCCAAAAGCCATTAATTAAAGCATGAACAACCCATAAATAAGGAAAAAGTATTATAAGGGTTAACAACCAAAACCCCTCAACCCAATTTCATACCCATCATTCAAACCACAAAAAAATTGAATAAATTGATGTCACAATGTAAATTAAAAGTTAGGGATTGAGCAACATGCTAGAAAAGTACAAGAATTTAGGGAATATTAAAGTTTAAAGCTCGAAGAATGTAATCCTTGATAAAATCTTGAGTTTCTTTACTTAGAAGTTGAAAAAGAGAGAGTAGTGTATAATTTGATAATTTGGGGTTTTGGGGGGTTAGGGCACATTTAAGATGTTTTTAAAGTGAAGAGGACCAAAAAGCCCGCACCTCAAGCTTAAGAACAATGAACTGGGAAAAATTTACATAGTAGTTGATACGCTTCTATCATGGAGTATATCCATCGTGGATGTAAGGCCAATATGTACCTAGGTGTACGTATGAAAATATGAGTAATATCTTATGATTATATGTGGAACAAGTTGATGTTGGGCGTAGTTACACGCCTAAAGAACCATAATTTACCCATATTTTAGCTATGTTTTAAGGACAACATATATAATTCCTGCACTTTTAGTCCATTTTCCTGTAAGTGAGCTAACCAACGTGATTAGCATGTTTTTAGGTATTTATTATGAAGATTGCAGCACTTTGTGGACCTTTCGGTAGCAAGGGAAACTTCACGTAAGAAGAAAGGTAGCTTTTGGAAGCTTGTGGACTGAACGTGATGCACGGAGAATCCGTCCCGGGCAAAATCAGTATTTCTTAATACTTAGGGGTGCAGAAGTAACCCAGTAGGACTAGGACAAGGATAAAAACCTTATTTCAGTAGGACTAGGACAAGGATGTTATAAAAACCCTATTTGCTGAATTTTTCAGCAAGCTTTTCATTCATGCTTTTCAATTAATTCAAGCTTTTCATCATTCATTCATTATCAATTATTCATTTGACTTTTGGGGACTATTCATGTTACATTTTGATAGAGTAAGGATGGCTCTTGTGATCAACGAAGAAGGGAAAACGTCAAACCCTAGTGGACGCCTAAACCATCTCCATCGCCATGATTATTCTAGGTTGTGGTATGATGATTATATTTGTTGTGATTTTCGTTGCACTCATGAGTAGCTAAACTTCTCTGTTAGGGTTATGGAAGCCTTATGATATACTATCTATTGCTATGAGTTTGTGAATTCTTGATACGTATGCTACTTATATCATTATTCTCTTCGTTTTAATTAAATTCTTATGGTTGCAAACATATAGAATACTCCATCATAGCATTAACTTGTTCGAGAGAAAAGTTACATGTTTGGAAAAGAGAGTGTGACAAGGAAATAGGGCCACCAACCCCTATTTACACGTTAGTGCCGTAACTGGATTAACCTCTTGGAGAGTTCGTACCATTACTTATACGCTTTAAGCTTGAGAGAGTTAAAGTGAAATAATTCTGGATGGTTGAGAAACACTAGGATTTACCATTAGAATACGAATCTCTATAAGTGCATGCATGTCTGAATTCCGCATTACTCATAGTTAATAGATACGTAGAACTCATAAGGTGGACATAACCCTAACTTATTTTTCTCTGTTATTAAATCCTACTACACAAATTGTTTCATTCGTTACTTTGTTTACATTAATTCACGCCATAATCTAATCCCCCCTTTTCGTAGAATTTTTGAAAAACAGTCTATTAATAGTCGCAACACTTAGTGACTGGGTATTCCTTATGGGATTCGACACCCAACCCAGTTGGGTTCTATATTTGACAGCTACCGCTTACACTCTTACGAGAGTTGTAGTTTGGGCGTTATCAAATTTTGGCGCCGTTTCTGGGGAATACGGTTGTCAACTAAGTTTGTGATAGTTACTAGACCCTTTGGTCAAAGATTCTCAGATTTTACTTTTAGTTGTTGTTTTTGTTTTATTCAGGTTCTGTTCAGTGCATGCCAAATACTCGAAGTTTAGGTCAACCGTTATTACCCATAAGTCCTGAACCACAACTTATTGGCAAAATGGATGCACAACAAGATATTGAAAGAAGGGATGCTCAACAGGAGCAGGATAGACTAGCTGTGATGGCAGCTGCTCAAGTGCATCAACAGAATATCGATAACCCAGGTCGAGCAACAAATCCTGATGATGAGGACCTGGGTGATGATGAGTTACTGAATCCTAGGCATACTGATGAAATGGCGGCACCTATGCATAGGAGAGATCGTCAAGCTATAATGATACCGGACCGCCGAGCTGTGCAGGTTCCTTTTGATAATGATGATGACGATATGGATGGGGCTGGTGCCACAGGGACTATTATTCCTCCTCCCTTGGCTCCCAGAGCCAAGTTCAATATCACTAGCACCATGATTCAGCTATTGCAGCTCAAGGTATTATTTGGTGGACTTGCAGGTGATGATCCGAATATGCATCTAATCAATTTTATCTCTACATGCAAGTCATTTGACAATCCAGGCGTTGGACAGAATGCAATTCGGTTGCGCTTATTTACATTGTCTCTATCTGGGGAGGAAACTCTCTGGTTGAATGGGCTAACTCCTGATTCTATTACTAATTGGAGGTAATTGAAAGTCGCTTTCCTAGAAAAATTCTTTCCGCCATCCAAGAGAGCACAGTTAAGAGATGAGATAAGCAATTTTCGACAGCTTCCAACTGAAGCTCTTCACGAAACATAGGAGAGGTTCAAGAAAAAGCTTATGAGGTGCCCAAATCATCATATGACCAATGACCACTTGATGGAGATAGTATACAGGTCTTTGAATTAAGTGACTAAGCCAGTGGTTGACAATGTTGCAGGAGGGTCATTCATGGACCTTACTTTTTTTTTAGGCAAGTGATATTCTAGATCGTATGACAAAATAGAGTAGAACTTGGCATACCAGAGATTATGAGGTAGCAAACTCTACTATATCTATTGGAATGACTGCAGAACAAAGGCAAAGAGAAGAGGAACGTGACCAGGATATGGCTCACATAAAAACACAGATGGATCTTCTTACCAAGCATTTATTATCAGGGAAGATTGAAAAAGTCAAAGCTGTTGTGTCACAGGCAAGAGATGAATCCAATTCTGAAGAAGAAGCTAACTACTTGAATAATCAGGGGGGTTTCTGAGGCAATGCCCAAGTAAACCAAGGTCGGAACTATTATGATAAATTTGGATACAAGGACCGTGATCAAGATAGTTGGAAGAACAAGACTGACAGGAGTGGTTTGTATATTCCTCCTGGAAATCGTGAGACTGTGGCGTCTGGCTCTAGGAAGATGTCCATGGAAGATATGATGGCTAAGCTATTAAAAGGAGTGGAGGCAACCAACATGGGTGTAACTGAGGTAAAGAATGATTTGTCATCAATAAATCAATTGGTTGACTTGCATTCTACTGTAATAAAACAGCTGGAGCAACAATTGAGTCAACTATCAGCAGCATTCAATCAGAGAATGGCCGACACTTTACCTAGCGACACCGTGCAAAATCTAAGGAATGATGGATCATGTATGGCTATTACTACCAGGAGTGGTAAAGTATTGGAAAGTATATCCAAAGGAAAGCAGGTAGTTGATAATACAGAGGAGAATGTTCTTGATACAGAGTTTGCAGATGCTGTAGAAGCTGAAGTGAGTGCTCATGATGTTACACCTAGACGTCACCAGACTGAAAAGAGTGATAATCGAAAGCAAGATAAAAAGAAAGTGATGGAGAAAATGATTCCTCTTCCACCACCATATTTTCCTTAGAGACAGAAGAAGAAGGCTGATGACACCAAGTTCAGTAAATTTATGACTATGTTGAAGCAACTAACTATTAATGTTCCTTTGGTGGAGGTGCTAGAACAGATGCCTGGGTACACTAAATTCATGAAGGACCTTTTGACAAAGAAGCGGACAGTAAGCTATGAGCTGGCAGATAATGTTCATCATTGCAGTGCAATTGCAATGAGATCTTTAGTACAGAAGAAGGCAGATCCTGGTGCTTTCACTATTCCTTGCGCGATTGGATAGTTGCATTTTGCTAAGGCGTTGTGCTATTTGGGAGCTAGCATCAATTCGATGCCGCTATCTGTGTACAGAAAGTTGGATTTGGGTGACCCTACACCAACCAATATGCAGCTCGTGATGGCAGATAGGTCGGTAAAATGACCTGTGGGTATCTTGAATGATGTGTTGGTGAAGGTTTCCACCTTTATTTTTCCTGCAGAATTTGTTATTTTGGATTGCAAGGTGGATTATGAAGTTCCCATAATCTTGGGATGCCTTTTCCTTGCAACTGGAAGTCTGCTTATTGACTTAAGAGCTAATGAGCTTTTATTTCGGATGAATGACGAAGTGGTCCGTTTTGATGTATGCAAAGCAATGAAGCAGCCCAGCGATATGAATGTGTTCTATGTAGATGATGTTTATTATGAGGATGAGAAAGAATTATCTGTAGAGAAGCAGCTTACTGTTGAGTCACTATCTGATGTGCTGCTGAATTTTGAGTGTGGGGAGGCTGAAGAACATCATGAAACCGTTTATGCTCTAACAGGAATAAGGTCCGATTCTCATGCTCCTAAGAAGCTGGACCTTGATCTTAGGAATCGACCTTCAGCAACAGCAAAGACTTCCATTGCAGAGCCACCAGTGATAGTATTGAAAGAGCTCTCCAGCCATCTAAGATATGCATTTTTGGGAAGTGAAAATACACTTCCGATGATTGTTGTGGCTGATTTAGGTGAACAAGTAGAGGCTCTCATCTCTGTTTTAAAGAGGTACAAGAGAGCCATTGGTTAGTCTATTGATGATATAATTGGTATCCCACCTGGGATATGTATGCACAAGATGCATCTCGAAAAAGATTGCGTGCCCACAGTAAAGCATCAGTGTCGTCTAAATCTATTCAGAAAATGATCCACCATCTATCTCGATGAAGTCTAAGTAATTGAGGTAACTATGTCTTACTGCGACAATAAATAAAGCGCTAGATGGGAGGCAACCCATCGTTTTCAATCGTTTTGTTAGGAGTTTATTTTTGTAGTCGAGCCACGACCAAAACTAAGGCGCTCGGTGGGAGGCAACCCATCTTTCTAATTGTTTTTGTTGTTTTTGAGTAAGTGTAGGTGCAAGACGTATAAAGGAGGAGATCTAACCCAAATTTTGATTTGGAAGTGTGTCACGTTGAAGGTGGTAAGTTAGGAATGAAGGAGAAAAAGCAATAGACAAGGCAATGCCTATGTAAATCTAGGCAACGAATAAGGCAAGGCCTATGATATGGCCTAAGCTCTCTGAATCTACAATGCCATAGCATAGGCGCCGCCTATTCCCAACTATGTCATAGCATAGGGCGCCGCCTATGCTCAACTTGGCAAAGCATTAGGCGCCGCCTATGCCAATGCCTTTGGTCTCTGAGTCTACAATGCCATAGCATAGGCTCCGCCTATGCCCAACTAGGTCATAGTATAGGAGCCGCCTATGCCCAACTAGGCAAAGCATTAGGCGCCGCCTATGCTCACTTTTGGTCTCCTTACCCGATTCTACATGGGTCAAAACCAACCCAAGCCTTGGTTTATAAATAGAACCTTAATCATAGAACAAAATGCACTTGTTTGCTCAACCTAAGCACCGTCTACCCTTCCAAATCTCTCAAAACGTTTCTTTGTGCTCATCTAACCTTGCAAGATCATATTCCAAGTCCATCACCAAGTAAGTTCTTCTTTTATATTCCGTAAGTGTTACATTACTACGCTTATTATGATTTGTTAGATCTTGAGGTGGAGTTGGTGATTTGAATGTGGTTGGTTTATTATGATACATCTAGTTGAGTGAATGAATACGTGTGGATGTTCTTGACTTTGTTCTGACTTGTATTTGATTTTGATACACTGTCATACTTTTGCATAGTCGACATGGTGAAGTTAATTGCATAATCTTCAAAATTGAATGCTTGAATGTTTGAATGACTCATTCATCAAGATAAAGATCATGATTGAATACAAGCATGAGATGTTGTGATTATTTCTATGCCATAACTTGATTCGATCTCTATGTAGTGGTCTTGTTTAAAATGTACATCAATCCAAACATGAAAGTATAGTCAAGATTACATGAAATAGAGTTGGAAAGGATAGTTAAGATGACATGAAAGTATGACTGTGATGAACATATTATTGGAGCGTATAGCCTATATATATGTCGATGAAATCTAAGTAATCAACATTACTCACTTAATTAGTTTGTACCAACAAATTAAGTGTGGGGTGATGTCGCTATTGCTTGTTTGTCGATTGAATCTTCCGAGATGAAGTTAACATGACTCTATTAGGAACTCAGGTAGAATGGCGTCAAAAAGGACGACAAGGAAAACAAAAAGTATCCACCTCATAGAAAGGTCAGAAAAGGGGAAGAAAAGAGCAAGCTGAATCATCCTCGCTACAAATACCGCAACACACTCTTAGCATCAAGTGGAGTACATTTTGAGGAACTTATGAGGATGACGAATCTGATGATGATTCCGATGCAGGGGGTATGACCCCAAACATAGAAGAGGAGTCCGACTAATCAGGTTTTCCTTATTTATTTCCACTGAGGGCAGTGTGTCCTATCTAAGTGTGGGGTGCTGGTATTTTTATACTGTACTGTACTTCTTTTCCTGCATTTATTCTTGTTTGTAGTTAAATTTTTTGATTTTTAGATTTTTTTAAGATTTTGCATGGAATTGTTCTGATAGGCGGCATGGTATTATGACAAGAGTTTGTTATAAATCATTGCTATTGAGACATTTAGGCTCTACATGTGACTCACTGTGTGATACTTGTGTGGTTTAATTAATCTATCTGTTGGGTCAAAAGTCTATACTGCTCCCAATAAAGTTGACCATGTGCCTTTTGTGTGTGAGGTAATAGTATATTCTGTGTTGTGGCTGATGCTAAAACTTGCCCGGTGTGTGTGTAAAGCGAAATAAAGAGTGCAAGTTTAGGAGATGATTTAGGCATTTCTTAGGCAGTCTGTGATTATTTACCTTCTTTTTACCTATCCGTGTACATTATCCTAGTTAACGCCCTTTGAGCCTTTAAGTTATATTATTTGACAGCCTCATATGTAGCCTGATCCATTTTTTTTCAAGACAATAATTTGATCCAAATTCCTAAGTACTTTAACTTGTAAAGTCATGTGACAAAATAAGAGGAAATTGGGTGAGAGTGATGCCTCAGAATGTATTGGTACTTGAAATCGTTGTGAAAAAGAATGGCTATCATAGAGGTGCTTGATAAAATATGAAAAAAAAAAAGAAATAGAAAAATAAAAAGATAGTTGTGTTTATATCTGAATAACAAAATAGGTGAAAAGGGGTGGTAGATAAAAGAAAGGTAGCAGGGTTGTTTAAAAGAGAGTGTTAATGACATAACGTAGTGTATTAAAGCGCTTAGGGAACATAGTCACTATTTCTGGCCAAAATAGTCCTACCTGTCCCTTAGCTTATATTACAACCTGTAAAAGACCTATTTGATCCTAAGCTTAGCATTCTGATATTAGTGGAGCATTACACGAAGGGCAAGCTTATGGTCATCAGTTGCAACATATGAATTCTTTGTGAGAGAGAGTGCAAGGAGAAATTATACCAATGTTTCGAAAAATGCAAAACTGTGAGTGATTATGGGTGACATCGTGTATGAGACACACATGGTTAATGATTGTTGGGTAGTTTTGTATGATTCTTTGTGCCTTAACTTGTGGATACGAATTAACCATCATCACGAGTCTATGTTGGAGGTTGAATTGTTTCTAGTAATGATCAAGAAAACTACTCTTTATTAATGATTGTTGTGCATGTCTTGTTGAACATTTTGTGTTGTTACTGAGACACCCTAAGTAGATGTTTGCATGGACGTAATATTTTGTTCAAGAACGAACAAAGCTTTAAGTGTGGGGTGTTGATATTGGGTGTATTTACACGCCTAAAGCACCATAATTTACCCATATTTTAGCTAAGTTTTTAAGGACAAAATATATAATTCCTGCACTTTTAGTCCATTTTCCTGTAAGTGAGCTAACAAACGTGATTAGAATGTTTCAGGTATTTATAATGAAGATTTCAGCACTTTGTGGACCTTTCGGTAGCAAGGGAAACTTCACGTAAGAAGGAAGGCAGCTTTTGGAAGCTTGTGGACTGAATGTGATGCATGGAGAATCCGTCCCAGGCAAAATCAATAATTCTTAATAGTTAGGGGTGCAGCAGTAACCCAGTAGGACTAGGACAAGGATAAAACCCTATTTCAATAGGACTAGGACAAGGATGTTGTAAAAACTTTATTTGCTGAATTTTTCAGCAAGCTTTTCATTCATGCTTTTCAATTAATTCAAGCTTTTCATCATTCATTCATTATCAATTATTCATTCGACTTTTGGGCACTATTTACATTACTTTCTGACAGAGAAAGGATGGCTCTTGTGATCAACGGAGAAGGGAAAACGTCAAACCATAGTGGACGCCTAAACCATCTCCATCGCCAAGATTATTTTAGGTTGTGGTATGATGACTATACCTATTGTGATTTTCGTTGCACTCATGAGTAGCTAAACTTCTCTGTTAGGGTTATGGAAGCCTTATGATATACTATCTATTGCTATGAGTTTGTGAATTCTTGATACGTATGCTACTTATATCATTATTCTCTTCGTTTTAATTAAATTCATGTGGTTGCAAACATATAGAATACGCCATTATAGCATTAACTTGTTCGAGAGAAAAGTTACATGTTTGGAAAAGAGAGTGTGATAAGGAAATAGGGCTACCAACCCCTATTTACACGTTAGTGCCGTAACTGGATTAACCTCTTGGAGAGTTCGTACCATTAGTTATACGCTTTAATCTCGAGAGAGTTAAAGTGAAATAATCCTGGATGGTTGAGAAACACTAGGATTTACCATTAGAATACGAATCTCTATAAGTGCATGCATGTCTGAATTCCGCATTACTCATAGTTAATAGATATGTAGAACTCATAAGGTGGACATAACCCTAACTTATTTTTCTCTGTTATTAAATCCTACTACACAAATCGTTTCATTTGTTACTTTGTTTACATTAATTCATGCCATAATCCAATCCCCCCTTTCCGTAGAATTTTCAACCAACAGTCTATTAATAGTTGCAACACTTAGTGCCCGAGTATTCCTTGTGGCATTCGACACCCAACCCAGTTGGGTTCTATATTTGACAACGACCGCTTACACTCTTACGAGACCTGTAGTTTGGGCATTATCAAAAACTCATGATTACTTTCCATGCTTATGATAATTGACTGGATTGCATATTCATATATTTTGGTGTTGTAGAGGTGAGATGGTGACGATATTGATGTTATTTTTAAAAATCATGATGTTCAAGATATTGATGATATCGATATGATGGTGATGATATTGATATGTATCCCAAGATATTTATGGGATTGGTAATGTTTATGATGTTTATGAGGTTGAAAGGGGAAAGAGATTATGCACACATCTTGCATACATGTATTCATTCATATGCTTTAACATTCTTGTATGTGTATGTATTGTCATTGAATTCTTGAGTGGATCGGTCCATTGGCGGAACTGATGAAATATAGTAACCTTGTGAATCCAAGGTACGTCCTAATACAAGATAATGGTAACTATTTTAGTATTTATTTATGAGGGTTTACTTTATGTATTGTCCCTATCCATGGGGATTTTTCATATTATATGCACCTTAGTAAATGCAACCTTATAGTGTGTTGCATTAGAAAAGTACCCAGGGGAAGGGGGTTTGGTCCATTCGTGGTTTCCTTAAGGCATAATTTCGTGAGGTCTATAGGTCCAACTTAGAGTGATTAAGGAATAGTGAAAATTAGGTTAATATATTAGTTAAGTGCCAATAGGGCATGATCTTGAGTGGGTGGTTGAAGGAAAAAGATATATGAAAGTGTTAAAAAATGTACGTAAGTCACAAAGATGTTGTAAGATTGGTGTAAATGAATTCATAATCTGGGATTTAGAAAATCAAAACTTTACTTGATATTATAATTCTCCTTATTTGTTATTACTATTCTTTTTTCTAATCTTGATCGATGGATGATGCTACCAATATGTCTGGTTTTACTAATACTACAATTCCTATATCCCCAATTGGGGCTATAACCATGGTGCCTATTTTTTGAGGTTTCTCAGGTAATCATTCAACAGTATCTCCCGCCCTTTATATTCTACATGGATATCGTGTCATGAATTCTTCTATTCCTTGTCTAGTGATTTTGTGCCGGCTAGTTTTTGTGGATTCATTATTGATTATTTTCATGTCACTTTTATGTATTTAATATATTAAACTACATGTATATTTTGATGTTAACTGAATTAACAGGTTGAATGAGAACTATTTAAAATTAGTTAATTGAGTATCCCTTGAAATAAATGGTTTAACTTCTGCATTAAACGAATGGTAGATTCACAAGGATGCTCCTATCTAGGGTGTGTGTTAGATATGTGCCCGCATGATTCGACCAGTTGTATCATGGCAAAACCTTACCAATTGTTGGAAAACAATATGTTATTAACAAAAACGAAGACCGATGACCGGCTTATATGTAATCTAAATAATTAGCAATTTCAAGATATATAATTATAAATTGAAATACATTTTGAAACGTAAGCAAAGATCATCGATAAGATCAAGATCATTTAGAAGATGACCTTTCAGTTCTATGAACTGTTGTTGTGTGGCCCGAATAATTTTTGGATTATGCAATACTTGTCTGGAAAAGTATTTCTCTCTAGTTCTTTCTCTGTGGGATTTTTTTTATTGTTCAAATAAAATAAATGACCCTTTCTTTAGAAAAACATTTAGGGTCCAAAACCATTTTCAGAAACCAAAACCAGTTCCAAAGCTAAAACATTTTCATCCGTTTTCAAAATTAAAACGATTTCCAATTATTTTCAAAACCAAAATGGTTTTCACCTCTTTCAAAATCGAAACAATTGTACTCTTCCACCAAGAAAACTAATTAATTATATCCTTATTTTTTAGGCAGAATAGGGATTCTAGAATTAATTAATTAATGAGGCTTCCTATTATGATCTTAATTCATTTCTTTTCGAATTTATCCCACCTTAATAAATTATCACCATCCAATTTATCAAGCATGTTGACCCACAAAAGAATCTCGCCTTTAATAACAAAAATAATGAATAATATATACAACTAATAATATTTATATCAGGATTAAGAATATAATTACATTTAGTGGACAAGAGAATTTACATTACAAGGTCTGGATAAAATACTTTTCTCTACTTAGCCCGTTCAATATAACAGAATATGCTAACACAAGAAGCTGAAACTATAGCGCTCCAATTATCAAGGAAAATTATATTTAATCATACTAATAGCTTTGACAAATTTTCATCTTAAAATGTGGGCATAAATTTTATATGTATAAGAACCGGTGACTTAATTTTTCATTCATAAGCAAAACTTTATACACTAAATCATCTTCTATATGAGTAATGGATAGATGAATATATGATCTATTTATAAAGTTTTCTATACACCAAGATTACTCAATATATTTTTGGTTATGATGTCTGCTTTTATTTTTTATGTATGTTTAGGTATGCAGCAGTAAAGTAATAGATAAAACAAAACTTCTTGCATTGAGAGATCTACTGGTAAATTACCAGTCTATAAAGATCGCTTCTGAGTCAAGAAATTGCTTGTGTTCACTGATTCATTTTGTGATATGCGTTTTGATATCATCACGACATACTTTCATTGCTTGTAGGAATAATATTAGGAATTACAGCAGGTGTTGCAGTAAAAGTAATAAAAATCCAGAAAATGATAAAAAAATACTTGAGTTATTGTGGCAAGTAAGCTGATAATACTCTTTTAGTGTCTCCTTAAAATATTTATTTGTTTTTCTATCTAATGTCATATGCTATGTATTGAGTTCTGTCTAATTTTGTCACAATGAGTAAAAAATTTGTGATACTTTTTTACTTAGCTAAATTATTTTGTAGATAAACATAGACAAACGGTGATTGTCACTAATTGTTTATACTAGTAGTGACAAAATCTAATATCACATCTCTCTTTCTCTCTCTATATATAATCAAAACTAAAAGCAAGACAAGAAGTCAAGTGGCAAGATATTAAAAAGCCACATGATAATTTTTAGGACAATACCCCCAAGGTGGTAGTAAAGTTGGATTCTCAGGTGATCTGTAAGAAGGATAGTTTCAAGTACCTCGGGTCCATGATTCAGGGAAATGGTGAGATTGACAAGGATGTCTCTCACCGAATTGGGGCGATATGGATGAAGTGGAAGCTCGCCTCAGGGGTGTTGTGTGATAAGAAGGTGCCGCCTAAGCTTAAAGGAAAATTTTATAGGGTGACAATCCATCTGGCCATGTTGTATGGAGCAGAGTGTTGGCCAGTCAAGAACTCTCATATTCAAAAATTGAAGTTGGCGGAAATGCGGATGTTACGTTGGATCTGTGG
This sequence comes from Capsicum baccatum var. pendulum, assembly GCA_030864225.1. Taxonomy (NCBI): domain Eukaryota; kingdom Viridiplantae; phylum Streptophyta; class Magnoliopsida; order Solanales; family Solanaceae; genus Capsicum; species Capsicum baccatum. The sequence goes on from CM061551.1 coordinate 94,187,113, forward strand.
TCTTACTAGGGGGGATAGGGTTCGGAATGAGGCTATCTGGGAGAGAGTTGGAGTGGCTTCGGTGGAGGACAAGATGCAGGAGGTCCATTTGAGATGGTTCGGACACATGATGAGGAGGGGCACAGATGCACCAGTTCATAAGTGTGAGAGTCTTGCTTTGGATGATTCAAGATGGGCAGGGGTAGGCCAAAAAATATTGGAGAGAGGTGATTAGGCGGGACATGGAGTAGTTACAGCTTACTGAGGACATGACCTAGATAGGAAAAGTTGGAGGACGCGTATTAGGATAAAAGTCTAGTGACTATTAGGGTAGGTAGGGTAGGGCATTACCTGTTTGGTGTATTACTCTTGTTAGGCTACCTTGTTGCATGTTGTATTACGAGTGCCTACTATTCTTTGTTTACTTTCCATTGTAGGAGCATTTTTATGTCTTGTCATCTTGTTCCATGCGTTTTGTATGGTTGTGATTACTTATCTTATCTTGAGCCGGGGGTCTATCAGAAACAACCTTGCTACTTCTCCGGAGGCAGTGGCATGGACTACGTACATCTTACCCTCCCTGAACCTCACAATGTGGGAATATACTGGATTTGTTGTTGTTGTTGTTGTATTAGCTTAAAAATAGAGTTTTAGATAGACTTTTACTCTTTATAAACTTATCTCTATAAAAATAAAACATATTTAAATATAATTTTTTTAAAATATTAAGTAAAAGATAAAAATATAACAGTAACAACAACAATTTTAATAAATAATAGTAGAAATAATAGTAATGGTATGTGCAGTAGTAGAAGTAAATTCTCATAGTAATTTTTAATAAATTATTAATATAAAAGATGACATGATTTTGAATTGAGTAATAATAATAATAATAATAATAATAATAATAATAATAATAATAATAATAATAAAAATAATAATAATAATAATAATAATTCACTTGACATTATTAAATTAGCTATCATGCCAAGTATTAATTTATAAGATTTTGAATTGATAATGATTAAGTTGATTTACTTATCCACTTGAACTTGGATAAGTCAAAAATTTAAAACCTTACGTACTATATCATTGTGTACATGCTTTTGGGTTAAAATTTATTTATAGGATAAATGTATTTTTTTTAAAAGAAGAAAAAAAAGAAAGCATAAAAATTGATAAAACAAGAAAGAAAAAAAAAGAAAATCTTAAAGTTCTAAATTCAAAAGGGATAAAATTCAAAGTTTTAAAAGGATAACGTTTAATTATTTAAACTGAATTAAAAAAAAAAAAGAATTGCTTGAATTGAAACTATAAAAGGATGAAGTTTATTTTTTAATATTTTTTTAGATAAAGGATAAAATGTACTGAAAATGGATAGTTCGATTAGTTTTAGATAAGGATAAATTTTACTTAAAATGGATAGTTCAATTAGTTTTAGATAAGGATAAAATTTATTGAAAATAGATAGTAAATTTTAGATATCGGGCTCTAACCCGATATTAAAATTATAAGTCTGATGCACTATGATGATTAGATGCTGGATTAAGTTTCATCGATTTATTGTCTAAGACGCCTTTATATGGATAAGATGTTGAGATTGAATCTCAATGCACCATATTAATGATATTATGACGTCTTTATATGGATAAGACGTTGAGTTTGAATCTCAATGCACTATATTGATGATATTATCATGGCTAATGCAAAATAATGTGTATTTGGTGAAAGACATGAAACTTGTCCATTGAATATACTTCATTCCTTGAAATGATTGTGGTAACAATATATGATAGGTTTGGAAGATGAAAAAAATTGCTCCATGCTTGAAGTGAATGTAGTAGCAATATATGATATATGCCTCGATTTGCTCCTGAAGTAGCAATATCATGAAAGAGGTTATAAGTTATCATAATTTAATAGGCTTAAGGCACAATTATGTTCCATTCCTGAGGAATGATAAACTTATTAATGCTATCATGCACTTGATTATGATGGTATCAAAACTCACCTTAATCTACGTCTGAAGTAGTAAATTCAAAATTTTATTCATGTGATAGTAAATCTGAAATTTACTAAAGAAAAAAGGTACATGACATGGTAAAGTTAGAGTTTACTAGTATAAAGTTCATAAATTGACATGAACAATTGTGACATCCTGAAGATGTGTATATTGAGTATTGGACATCTAATGAAAAATTAGAAGATTCTTCAAAAAATATCTATGTTGCTTGTTCTCATGATAAGTTGGTTGGACCAACTAATTTTGAAATTGAATCCCTTAAAATTTGAAAAGTATAAAAGGTGAACAAGAACTTGTTCACCTATCATGTGATAGTTTGAAAAGATGCATCAATAAGATGAACACATGCACATTTATGGGCAACCTGCAATATGACATTTATAAAATTTCTTGCCCAATATAAACTAATTTAAGAGCATAATTTTCAGATTGTGTAATCAAGATAATTCATCTTGATGATGATGGTTTGATAGTGAATGCCTTCGATAAATAGTTAAACCATTGCTAATGAGAACAAAGTTTCATGTATTGGTGTGAAATATGATATGTTTCATACAATATCACGTGTATGCATTAGACCAATAAATTATGGTTATTTCTTCCCCCTCAATTGGTTTAAGGTCAGTAACCAATTATTTCATCTAATAGTTGATGTGCGATATACGATTGATAAATATGCGATGATGCTCAAAGATGGATTCCTCAAGAAATATGGAGGATGTATGTTAGTTTTCCTAACATAAGGGGGAGATTATAAGCAGTTATAAAATATGTTAGAAATTATCATCAAATCCTCATTCAAAAGATAAATCAAGTCAAATGCCAAAAGCATCTCATATGTAAGCTTCAAGTACTCCTATTTTGTATTCCTAAAGAACAAATTTTATGCATGCGTGAATCGTGGTAAACCAATCGATTTCGAATGAAATAATCCTTAAAAGGATAAGGAGCAAATAATCATAATAAGAAGGCAATGTGCTCTTGAAGAGCATACGGCATAACACTTCATGAAATCTTATGAAAGATTCAAGAACCTGAAAATAATAAAGTGATGAGATCTCAAAATATTATGTCACATTATGAAGCAATGCAAAATGATATATCATCGATAATTTTTTTTATACAACATTAACACAATATTGTAAAAGATTATAAGGATCTAAATTCTACGTTTATTTAAGCATGTTGACGTAGAAACATTTATCAAGTGACATGAAAGGATGCATCTTGGTAAGCACAACACTTATTTGATTTGCAGTCCAGACACTAAAAAATGTCACACACAATATTGGCTATTGTCACTTCATAAATGTCTATATGAAAATTTCTAAAGGATTCAACATGCTTGAAGCATATAAAAGTTTCTGGGAAACTTATTTATAATACTTATATTGCATAAATTTATAACTTGATAATTGTTGAAACTCTTGGAGAGTTTTCAAAGCAATAGATTATTTTCTGACATAAGAAATATACCGAATTAAATTGGTTATGAAGTACAATATCTTAGTGCAATTGATGCACTCATGTATCTTGCAAATACTACAGGGCTTGATATAGCCTTCTCAGTTAATTTGTTAGTAAGGTATAGTTTTGTTCCTGCTAAGAGACATCGAAATGGGATCAACATCATCATTCTATAGATTGTAGTCCCGATCTTGTTGATTATGCTAATAGTGAGAATTTATTTAACCCGCATAAATCTCAGTCTCAAATATGCAATGTGGTCACATGTTGGGATATACAAAGTAGTCTATCTAGCCACTTCAATGAACCATGCTGAGATAATAGCTATTTATGAAGCTATTCGAGAATGTGTATGGTTGAGGTCTATGGTACATCTCATTCAAGAAAAATGTGATTTGAAATATGGCAAAGTATCCATGATTTTTATCAAGATAATGCAACATGCATTGCAAAACTTAATGGAAGATTCATAAAAACGAGATAGAATTAAGCATATTTCGTCAAAGCTGTTCTATACACATGTTCTCCAAAAGAAAGGTGATATTAACATGCAACAGATTCGTTCAAGTGAAAATGTAGCTAATTTATTCACCAAGTCTCCTTCAATTGTACCTTTCAAGAAGATGATGCACAAGATTGAGATGTAAAGGCTCAAGAATATTATCATTAGGGTGACTTAATATGAGTTGTACTCTTTTTTCCTTACGAGGTTTTGTCCCACTGAATTTTCCTTGTAAGGTTTTTAATGAGGTAGCCTATATGTGTATTGTTAGAGATCTGTACTCTTTTTCCTTCAGTGGATTTTTTTTCCCTAGGTTTTAATGAAGCACATTATTTATCAATTAGATATTCGGGTGGGGGGGGGGGGGGGGGAGGATTGTTATAAATATATTACCATATATAGTGAATGTCTACTTTACCATATATAAGGAATGTATATTTCACCATATATAGTGAATGTCTATTTATGAAAAAGTTAGAAACCCCAAGGTTAGTTTTCTTGTATAAATAAAGGGGTTTTTCTTTATTGTAATTGAAGTGATCAAGAACCTCTCAAGAGAAATAAAGAAGTCTCCTCTCTTCTCTTTATTCTTCTTCTTTACTTTATATTTCATAACATTTTCTTTATTTTCATGATCGATTTTTATGTCCAATTTTTGTAGAAGATGAAAGATGTTTTATTGATAGATTTTTTTCTATAGATATTTTATCTTATTTAAATGTTGATTAGATCGAGATTAAATTATCTTCACCTGGCAGAATTTCTTGATATTTACCTTTTATGTTTTCTAGTTACTACGATGGGTCTATTAATTAGTTATTTTATGAAAGCTTATATGAAATTTAATTCATGTATAATCATTTCTCGCTTAGAAAATAAAATATCAACTAGAAAACAGTGTCATATTTTAGCTATTAAAAATAAAATGGTACAAAATCATTTTGTTGCATATGAAAAATTAGTTACGACATAGCGGACGTATATCTATAACACTCATATTGAGTTATGTGAGAATCTATGAATTATTTCTTCTTGAGTAGCTTATTTATATAAAAAATAAAAGTAAAAGTATAAAAGTTCAGATAAAATAATTTTTAAAGTACATGCGATTGATCCATAACATTGAATATTAAATCACAATCTAAAAAGGTAAATTTCATATGATGTTGTACACAATGTATAACTAAACATGATGTTCACAAGTTACAAATTAAAATCATTTCTCATATAATAAATTCATGATTTTATTTATTTATTTTTAAAAATTCATATTCAAGAAATTTTATAAGCATTATGGAATTCGTTTTAATGTTTATTACAATTTAATAAATTTTTTGAATTGGAGCAAAAAAAGAACTCAAAATATAATATGATATAAGAATATATTTTGATATATGTGAAACTTTTAACATGAATTTTAAATTATAACCAATTCTAGCATATTAAATTATTTTGGAGTATATTTCATTTATTTTAATATGCCTAACAAAACTTATTTATTCAAAATTTTTATATTTTGAGATAAAAGAGGAGAACTCAACTACTTATGAGTGTAATACAAAAAGGTAATTTAATTTAAAGTTAAATTAGAGAAAGTAAGGTAATTAAAAGATAGTAGAAAAAATGTACATTAAGGACTCGGGGTGGGATGTGGATGGGGGAGGAGCGAATTTGTACTATTTTTGAGAATATAATGAAGCAATTTAGATAATATGCATATTATTATTTATAAATTTTAAACCAAAGAGATGTGGGGACGATAGAATAAAAATTTTAATTATTTCTTAAAATTTAAAATCTTTAAATTGTAAACAATCTATACTATTTTTAAGGATATAATACAATTATTAGATAATACAATTATTAGATAATACACATATTACCACTTAAGTATTTTAACCAAAGGAGATGGGGGATGGTAAAATAACAATTTAATTATTTCGACAATATAAAATTTTTAAATTATAAATAATATAATAAAGAAAAATATGAAATATAATTTTTGTGCAATTACATAATTGGTTTTACTTATATAAATTTAATTAGAATGGAGGGGAGGAATGAGGGGATATTAGTAATCTAATATTTTTACATTATGAACAATAAGTTAAATAAAATATTTAAAATAATTTTTTATTACAATTAAACTATTATTTATTGATATAAATATGATTAGAGGAGGAAAAAAGATGGAGGCGTTTGTGTGTGTTGGGGGTTGGCGGGGGGGGGGGAGCGAGTTGTGGAAAAGTCTTCTTTTTTAAAATAATAATGGGTGGGGTGGAAAGCATGGTCGAAATGGGGAGAAGGGTGTTAACAGTCTAATATCTTTAAATTGTGAAAAATAAAATAAAGAAAACTATGAAATATATTTTTTTTTTTACAATTACATCGTAATTCTTTTTTTCTGTATAGATTTAATTAGAGTGAAGAAATGATGGAGGCATTTTTGTTTTGTGTGTAAGGGGGGGGGGGACCTCTTTTGTTTTAAAATATTAAGGGGTGGGGATGGGGGTGGAAAGCAAGGTCAAACTTTTTTTTTTTTTTTTGATATTTCATTGAAAAATAACATGATAATTAAAAGTTTTCTAAGGTAATATTATTTAACATGTTCAAACGAGACATTTCAATATAAAGTGATTAGAAATAATATTTTAATATTATTCATACATCACATGGGTGCGTATGCTAGCATTATTAAAAAAAAATTATTAAAGAAATAAATAATCTGCAACAAATTATTTAATGTAGCTAAAACAATTTTACAGATTAAATGGAGAAAAAATAGTGATTGTCACTGATTGTTTGTAACCATCAGTGACAAAAGCTAATGTCACAAGAAAGTATAATTAATGATTAAAGTTTACACTATTTCAATACAAATATTAATATCTCTAATTTAATTAGATATTTTAGTGACGAAACATTTCTGTATCTAAACTTAAAGAATTAAAGACAAATGATAGATTGTTGTTATACAAATTAGCGGCAAAATTGATTGCCACCAATATCTTCAAATTTTTAGTTAAATCTGATAATTGACATTAATTTATTTATTTTGAGAGAAATATTTGTGGACAAAATATTGCTATGAGTTTTGTTTTGGTCACTTCAAATATGTGAGTCATGAAACTGAGGTTTGTCATAAATTGTCAATAAATTTAGCAAAGAAACTGATTGTCACTAATATCATTAAACTTATTGCAAAAGTACCTTATAATTAGCCAAGTCATTTTTTTGGTGGGAAAATCACTGTACACAAAATATTTGCTATGAAAATTGATTTTCGTTATAAAAAGTAAGTTGCTCCTGCATTTGAAGACGAAAGATATTTTTTGTCAGAAAATGCATAAAGGATGACAAATTTATGACCATAGCTAAAAATTTTGTGGCTAAATATCATATTTGTTGTAGTGAATTAAAAGCAACTTTATTAAATTGAATAAATAACAAAACAATTATTTCATAAAGATTACTATAGAGAAAAGATATCAAAACCCCCCTGAACTTGTCGCCAAAACTTACTTTAGACCCTAAACTAACTGGATAATTATTTACCTCCCTTAACAACTTTCAAGTGAATTAAATTCACCACCTATGACTGACATGACAAAAAAAAAACCAGTGAATTTATGTATGTATGTATATATATATATATATATATATATATATATATAATTAAAAAAAAAACAAGAACCAAACTTCATCTTCTTCTTTTACGCACGCCTGTTCCAATCACCCCCTCCCAACCAACCACCGTCATCTTACACCTTTTCTTCAACCTTCAAAATCTTCCTTCAATATATATTTCAAAAAAAACTCTACCAACAAACACAAATCTGAAAATAAAGCAAAATTTTAGTAAGGTTCAACAATTTTCATCTAATTCTTGCAAAAAAAAATTTGTTTTAGTTTATTTTTTTTGTTTTCGATTTGCATAATAATAATAATAAATTGAATTTGCAAGTTTTTTGAAGTGAAGGTTGAAATAATGTGAAAAAAACTTTAAATTGGTGTGTTCATGATTGTTCTCTAATGGTGTTAATAGAAAAAATGAAAAAAAATTGGAGGAATTTCGTGGCAAGGGTGGGAGTTGAAAGGGGAGGGGCTGGAAGAGTGGGGGGGGGGGGGGGGGGAGGGATCCGATCTAAAGAAGGAGGGGTGGGGTGGGGATGTGTGCGAAGAAGGGAATTTTCTTTTTTATTTTTATTATATTTATAGTGTCTATATATATGTTATTTTTTTTTTTTAAAAAATATATACTTTATATATATATATATATATATATATATATAAATAGTAAATATATAATTTTTGTTTTGTTAAAATAATATATAAAAATAATATATGTGTGGGATTGTTTTTTTTTTTAAAAAAAAAAATTCTACTTTCTTACCGTGGCAATGACCTGACACTGATGTGGCACTGATATGACGCGTGTGTAGTGCACTCTCCGTAGTGAGAGTGTGATTGTAATTTTGAGGATAAAATTAATTTATTTTAAAGATATTAAGGGAGTAATAAATAAAAGTTTAATTTAAGTTTTAAAGTAAGTTAAGCAAACAAGTTCTAGGGAATTTTATGAATTTTCTCATTACTAATGCATGATGTACAATATATTGTTTACACATATGATCTTCAATTGGGGAAACTTTATTTTCAAGCATCATTGCAGCCTGTGTACCAAACTTAATGCCCAAGCTGGTGGACTATAAATAGTTCCCTTTACTTGCGTAAACAAGAGGTAGAGAAACTAATAAGAAGAAAAGTACTAGAATTAATAGTTATCTGTCTCTCCTTCCTTCATTATCTATTATTCTAAATTAGTTTAATATTTATTTGTATTTTATAACACGTTATTAGCATGAAATTAAAATCATATTAGGTAAATATTTTGGAAAGATTGAAGGTAACTTCTTTTTAATCCATATTAACAAAGGTATCACATTTTTATTTCTATTCTTTAGATGGTTGTAGATTTATAATTTGTAAAGTTCATATTAACAAAGATAAATATGATACCACTTTTGATATAAATTGAAGAAGCCGTAACTTCACATATCATGCGTCTGTTCTAGAACTTGTTCACGTGGCATGGAAACAAATTTGTTATTGTGTAATGATGGTAAGTCCCCAAATATTTTCGCTCCAATGCTTAGAGCCTTTAATCTTCTGGGTTGTCGAGCGTGATAATCCAAAGCAATCAACTCATTGTTTCTAGGTATCTAAACATCTAATCACCCCAATTTTACTTTTTTTTTTTTTAAAAACAAAACAAGGGTACAGAGGAATTCCTTCGTCCCTTCTCTTTTACATGTGAATTATTGAACAATTCCTTTTGTGGAATATTTCTGTTTGTCTAAAATTTGATGCAGTTATTGAAATTTTGTAGTGGATCATGAATGTCTAGATTATTATTCAGATATGGACTTACAAGGTGTATAAGATTAATTAATTTAAATTTCATTCGATTAAGAGGGCAAGATATCGGGTTAAAGTTCAGATGCACCATGATAAAAAAATATTAGGTTTAACCTATCGATTTATCACCTAATACGTCTCTGCATGTGTAACATGTTGGGTTCATCTCCCAATGTAATATTTCGATAATATAATAATGATCAAAGCCAAATAATGTGCTTTTGATGAAAAGTCATGAAACTTATTTCTCTAAATTTATTAGAAGTGAATGTGGTAGCAGTATATGGTTAGTTTGAAATATGACAAAATAAATATTATAATTATACACAAAGATATGTTAGAGAAAAATTTTCTAAATCATATGTATGCTTCAATTTACTCCTAAAGTTGCAATATCTTGAAAGAGGTTCTACGCTATCATAATTTGATAGATTCAAATCTATTCTAATAATTATGTTTCATCCTGAAGAATGAGATCTTTTGATAAATGTTACATTTAGAGATCCATTTCATGAGGTGAATGTGATAGGGATGACTATTTATAAGTCACATAAAATACGGACGTGCGTTTAGTTGTAAAATCACAGTCCACCTCTAGAAGAAGTAGAATAATTGAGAAGAACTGTTCTGAAATCTACTCCTGAAGTAGAAAATTTGAAGGAAAGAGTCTACAACATGTATGAATTATGGTAGACCAATCAGTTTCAAATAAAATAATCCTTCAAAAGAAAATGAAAAAAATATGATCATAATAAGGAGGCAATGTGCTCGTGAAAAGCCTATGTTATAATACTTCATGAATCCGCGTGAGAGGTTTAAGTATTGAGGAAAAATAATGAAGTCATGATATTTCAATAAGTTATGTCATGTTGTGAACTGTTATAAATATTTTAATGATAATATCTCTAGTATAATACATCATACAGTATTGTACAAGATTATGAGGATCCGAATTCTACGTTTATTTAAGTATGTCGACGTAGAAATAATTATCAAGTGAAATACCATCTTGAAGCATAAAACTTATTTGATTCACATACTGTTGATTTGATGAAATAATTTTTCAGCAATTAAGAGGAGAGGATCTCAAAAGAGAAATTATGTGAAAACTTTTATCTCTATCTCATTTGGATTTACGTACCCCTATATATATGAACAAGAGGTCTAGAAGATCATTCACTTATAGAATATAGCAAATCAAATGTCAGACACATTTGCTGATTTGAAAAGAATAACTAAGTCAACAATTATTGCAGTAAATGTGTATGTCTGAATTGATGTCCCAAAGGACCATCTACTAATCTCATAACTTCTGAATTCTAAACATGCCTGAAGCATGTCAGAGCATTGCGTATAAAGTATAAAAATCCTAGAAAAATAATCACAAAAAATGATAAAAGTGACATTATAAAAGAATTTCATGAGGAGACCCAAGATTTGGTTAATCGTGACATTCCTAAAGAAATCAATGAACGTGAGGCTCAAGTTAATGAAAAATAAAATTTTCAATGAACTTTAGAGTTGATGGAATAAATCTAGATCAATAAAAAATTATGGTGGATAATATTTTTTTAATATATTGTTGAACTTACATGATGGAAGATATGAGGACCTTGAACCTCTTTCCATTGAAGAATGTCAACGAAAATATGATTGGACAAATGGTAAGAGGCAATTTAGTCAGAGTTAAGTTTGCTTGATAAACGTGAGATTTTTGGACCTGTAGTCCAAACCTCTGATGGTATAAAATTAATTGGTCATAAATGAGTCTTTGTGTGAAAAAGTATGAAAGAAATGAAATTGTAAGATACAAGGCATATCTTACTGTACAAGAATTTTCTCAAAGACCCGGTATCGATTATAATGAAACATATTCACCTATTATGAATGCAATAATATTTTGATATCTCATCGATTTAACTGTACATGAAAATCTTGAAATGCATCTAATGGATGTGGTTACAACTTATTTTTATGGTTCACTTGATAATGAAATTTATATGCAAATCCCAGAAGGATTAAAGATGCATTAAGTAAACAGTTCAAATCTTAGAAAATTTTTTCAATCAAATTTCAAAGATCGTTAAAAATATTTGGGTGTATGTGGTATAATTGCCTTAGTGAGTACCTGATAAATGAAGATTATATACATGATTTCATTTGTCCTTGTACTTTTATTAAGAAAACACTGTGAACATTTGTTATACTCGCTATTTATGTTGATGACATAATTCTCATTGGAACTCTAGAATAGGGCCAAAACGTCATTGAATATCTAAAGAAAGAATTTGAGAGGAAATATCTTGGAAAGAAAAAACTATGTCATGGTCTGCAAATTAAATATTTAGCATATAGGGTCATCATCCATCATTCTACCTATCTAGAGAAGATTTTAAATCAATTTTACATAGACAGAGCACATCCATTTAGTACTCCAATGATTTATTCGATCACTTGAAGCGAGTAAAGATTCATTTCGATCCCAAGATAATGAAGAGATTCTTCATCCCGAAGTATCATATCTCAGTGTTATTGGTGCACTTATGTATCTTGCTAATGCCACAACTCTGATATAGCCTTTTATAGTAATTTGATAGCAAAGTATTGTTCTTCTCTTACACAAAGACATTCTAATCGAGTTAAGCATATATTGCCATATCTAAAAGGGACTATTAATATGGGTTTGTTCGATACTAACAAAGATAGTGTAGATCTTGTTGGTCATGCATATGCAGGTTATTTCTCTGACCCACATAAAGATCGATCTCCAACAGAGATGTATTTAATATGAAGTTATTGCTGGATTATGATGAACTACAAAGTAGTCTATTATTGATATTTCTTCAAATCATGTTGAGATAATAAATATTTATAAAACAAGTAGAGAATGTGTATGATTGAGATTGGTAATACAGTTCATCAAAGAACGATGTAGACTGAAGTATGATGCTAAAGTATCCACCATCTATATGAAGGCAACACTACAAACATAGTCCAATTAAAGGGAGACATAATGAAGCATATCTCACCATAATTATTATTCACACATGATCTCCAGAGGAACTATGATACTAATGTACAACAAATCTATTCAAGTGATAATTCGATAGATCTATTTACTAAATCATTAACAACTTCAACTATTGAGAAGATTATACACAAGATTAGAATGCATAGATTGAAACATATTATCATGACCCGAGCCTTGGCCTTGGCCTTGATGGGCATCCTAAGCCATGAAGGCTCGAGAGACCCCTTAACATATTATCATAAGTATAATTCATCCAATGAAATACGAAATAACATCAGAAGGTTCCAAGAAGTACGTTAACCAACTTAGCACTCAAAGTCATAACATAATATAAACCAACAACTAGTCTACGAAACCTCTACGACTGATTATCTGTCTAGGCAAGGACAAGGTCCCCGATCAGACCATAAATTTGAAAGAAATTTAGACATAAAAGTAAGAGACTTCCAGAGTATGGAAGGCTCACCAACTCTGAATCTACGTAGGAATCTAGTGTTGCATTAGACCACGATACTGAGCCTCAAATCCTACATTATAAGACAATGTCACCATTGAAGATGGTCAATTCTTGAAATGTATTGATATGCAGAATAATCCAAAAAACATATAATTCGTAGAAAATAATCAAGAACATTGAGTAGCCAATATACAACATAGAAGTCAAAAGACACCGCTATAATTAAAAACTTCAAACAATCTCTTAAAAACACCGACTCGACCCTCTTCTATACTTCTGAGCTAGATGCATCTCCGACTTTCTTACTACCCATGGGATATATGGATCCAAATTTAAATCATCATCCAAGACCCAATTTGTGTTTACCATAGGGATTAGAGTCTCTATATTTTATTCTAGTATACCAGTGCCGGAGTCAAGTATACATTAACGATCCGCATATTAGGATTTAGCCAATTTTCTTGAGTTGGCAAAACATGACTTGGACTGTAGGATTTTCAACTCATACCTTCTCGGTTAACCATCTAACTCTATTAAAGTGCATTTTAACATCTTAAAATCACTGTTTATCATCATCAAAGCTTTTTTGTAACTCACTTAAGGGCATTTTGTAAAAGCTATCATCATACCTAGACTTGTAAGTTGCTATCATACCATGTCATATCATAGATCATTTATTTAAATTGTATTATTGGCCACCAACCTTATTTAATATAAACAAGTGTTGTTTTTGAAATGGACATATAATTTACGAAAATTATTTGCCTTTCAAGATTTAACTCTAGGTGGTCATTCCTTTGATAATTGCACACAATTTTCATAACCAAACAAGAGCATTTAGAATAAGAAACACCCCTTTAAAAACACATAAAAATGACAATGTATAATTGATAAAGAGGTATTTAAAACTCAAGCTTATCATCATTCATTAAAGTTTATAGAAATCCCATAGTTAATATGTAATTTCATCATAAAAAGAGGTTTTGTAATTCATGCTTTTAAATCAATTTCAAATCCTTAACTTATACATTTACAATATAGGATTTATTAAAAATATCAAACTTGCGCCCATAAGTGTTAGAATAGTTCTACATACCTTTTGTGAAAAGAACGTTGTGTAAATTGGCCCTTGGACCTTAAAAATCTTGAACCCCTGGTGGATTTTTCCTCTTTAGTTATTAGGATGATTACATTATATTGTCGAAGTGAAAAGCTGCTCTTAAGGCCCTACTCACGTAAATAAAGAATTAGGAACAAATTAAGGGTGTAAAAAGACCCTAATGCCCTTAAAATAGCCAAAATAGAGTCATATCAATGAAAAAGGAAGGGTCCAATGCGACCCTCATCACGTGGGGTCAGCCTCACAACATGACCCTCACCGCAAAAGAAAGGCCATGCAATGCTACCTCTATCGCAAATAGGCCCCTCCGGATGGGTGGGGTACTCTACATGGTTAAAATAGTAGCCTATTTCGGTGGCCCTTGTGGCGTGGGGCTGTCACATGTGGTTCATCTCGTGTCGCATGGGTCATTTGTATGTCTAAAATGCCCCTAATCCATTCGATCTCTTCCAATGGAAGTTTATCTTTGATATAGGGGTCTTATAGGCTCGTTCTAAGCTCTATTTTCATATTGGAAAGTTTGAGGTTTCATATTATCCCTCTTGGGATCATTCGTCCTTTAATGATGACTCGAAACATATTAAGCACGATTTAAGAAATTACGTGGAATAAAATGGGTAATATAGGATCAATACCTTTCATGATGTCATCTGAAGATCTGAAAAGCGATGGATATCTTAAACGCATATTGTCTTCCAACTCCCAAGTCATTTTCTCTATCTTTTGATTTCTCCATAACACCTTAATCAAAATTATCTCTTTACTTCTCAATTTTTGAACTTGTCAGTCTAATATCTTTGTGGTATCCTCTTCATATGACAAGAAATCTTACATACCATTCTCCTCAAAAGGAAAGACAAGAGAATGATCTCCAACACACTTTTTAAGAATAGGCACATGAAAGACGGTATGAATCGAATCTAAGTTCGTGGACAAATCTAGCTCGTACATAACACTAGTAATCCTCCTCGTAATCTGGTAAGGACCTATATAATAAAGAAAAAGCTTTTATTTCTTCCTAAACCTCATAACTTCTTTCATAAGGGAGACTTTCAAAAATACCCACTTATCATACTCAAATTCTTACTCCCTTCCCCCCACATCAGGACAGAACTTTTGGTGACTCTGAGCGGCCTTAAGCCTCTTTCTAATAAACTTCACCTTTTCTATCACTTAGTGTACAAAATTAGGTCTGAAAAATCAAGTTTCATCTACCTCATACCAATCAATGCATGACCTACACCTTCTACCCTAAAGAGCCTCGAAAGGAGCCATTTGGATGCTAGAATGATAACTGTTATTATAGGCAAATTTTATAAATGGTAGATGATATGCCCAACTTCCTTTAAAATTAATTAGGTAGACCCTCAACATATCTTCTAAAGTTTGAATGGTACATTCCACTTGTCCATCCATTTGAGGGCTGAAAATGGTGCTAAGGTTCACTTAGGTACCCAATACTTTCTAAAAAGATCACAAAAACTGAGAAGAGAACTATGTACCTCAATCAGATATAATGGACACCGGAGCTCCATGCAATCAAACTATCTTTTAAATGTATAATTTTGCATAATCCTTTTTAGAATAGTTAATCCTCATGGGAAAGAAGTGAGCAGACCTGGTCATTCTATTAACAATGACCCAAATAGAATATTACTAATTTTGGAATTGTAAAGATCGTAACAAAGTCCATGCTGATCATCTCCCATTTTCATATAGGCAACACTATGTCTTGGGAGGTAACACCCAACCTTAAGTGCTCTACCTTAACTTGTTGGCAATTTAAACACTTAGATACAAATTTAGCAACATCTTTATTTATATGATTCCACTAATACACCTCCCTTTAGGTCATGATAAATTTTAGTGGAGCCTGGATGTACAATATACCTGGAAACACGAGCTTTATTCAAAATCCTTTCTCGCAACCCATAAACATCCAGAACAAACAATGTTCCTTGGTACCTCAAAATACCATCTCCCCTAATTTCAAAAGCCATAATCTTTTATTCGCTAATATATTTCTTAATTTACATCAATATGAGGTCACTGGCTTTCTTTTCCTTAAGTTCTGCACATAAGGATCATTTAGACACCTCTGGAATGAACAACCCTCATTTCTTAGAGTCTTAGAGTCTGACTCTTAAATTAGGGCATTGATAAATATCTTTAACTAGATTCCTCTTTTCCTCCCCAACATAAGAAAGACTGCCCATGGAAAACCTACTAAGAGTATCAACAACCACATTCGCTTTACCTGGGTAATAGTGCAGGCTCATATCATAAATTTTTAACATCTCAAACCAGTGCCTCTACCTAAGATTTAGGTCTTTTTGGATGAACACATACTACAAACTTCTATGACTACTAAAAATGTCAACATGCACTCCATAGAGATAATGATGCCAGATCTTAAGTCCAAACCCAACAACCTCTAATTCTAAATCATAGGGGGAGGGGGTAAATTTTTCATGAATCTTAAGATGCCTAAATTCTTAAGAGATCACCTTATCATGCTGCATAAGTACACAACTAAGTCCCACCGAGGACACATAACAATACACAACAAAACACTCTGTACCTTCAGGAAGAGTTAAAACTAGTGCAATATCCAACTTGTTCTTTAATCTTTCAAAACTACTTTTATAAGCCTCAAACAATAAGAGTTTCAATTTTTTGTATGTTAACCTGGTAAGTAGAGCAACTATAGATGAAAGACTCTCACAAATCTCCTACAATATCCCACAGAACCAAAGAAGCTCTAGATGTCAATTGTAGTCGTAGGTCTAGGACATTTCATGGCCACTTCAATCTATTGAGGATCAATATTCATCTCTTTACTAGAAATAATATGACCCAAATAGGCTACTCCACTAAGACGAAATTCACTCTTATAAAATTTAACATACAACTCCTGGCCTTTAAGGGTCTGAAGTGAAATTCGGAGGTGATTGTCATAATCCTCCACACTCTTTAAGTAGACTAGAATATCATCAATGAAAACTATGAGGAATACACCCAAGAACTATTTGAATACCCTTTTATGAGGTTCATAAAGGCTGCAAATGCATTAGTCAATCCAAAGGACATGACCAAAAAATTAATAATAACCATATCGAGTTTGAAAGATAATCTGTGGAATGTCAAACTCCCTAACTTTCAACTGATGGTAACCCAAATAAAGATTATCTTACAGAAACATCTAGCACCTTAAAGTTGGTGAAAAAGATCATCAATTCTGGGGAGATGGTACTTATTATTACAGTGACTTTATTCAGCTGATAGTAATCTATACACATACATATGGAACTGTCTTTCTTATGTATGAGGAGTACTGGAGCACCTCAGGAGGAGGTGCTAGGTAGAATGAATCCTTTATAAAGAAGGTATCTTAATTGTTCCTTCAATTTTTCAAGTCTGCAAGAGGCATTCTATATGGTAGAACAAAAATAGATTGAGTGTCAAGAAAAAGATTAATTCCAAAGTTTATATCCGTATCTTGGGAACCCAGAGAGATCGTCAGGAAAGACTTTAGGAAATGTTTTTACTATAGGGACCAATTTGAGAGAGAGAGTTTCAGTGTTAAAATTTTTGACCCAAATAAGATGGTACAAACAACCTTTGAATATAAGCTTACGGGCTATAAGATAAGATATAAATTTTTCTTTGGGAGCATAAGAATTTCTCTCTTGTCCGATAATAAAATCATTAGGAAAATAGAAGGTGACTTTGTGAGTTCTACAATCTAATGTAGAATAGCACGAATGAAGCCAATCCATCCCAAAAATAACATCAAAATCTACCATGTCAAGCTTTATATGGTCTACCGTAGTATCTCAATGGAAAACAGACACCACATAGTTTCTATAGACTCTTCTAGCTATAATTAAGACACCAACAGAGGTAGAGACGAAGAAGGGTTCAAAAATATTTTTATGCTCAAAACCAAAACTTACTACCAAATAAGGAGTCACATAAGACAAGGTAGGCGTAGGTTAAATTAGCACATAAACATCATGGGAGAAAATATGTAACATACCCATAACAATATTTGGTAAAGCCTTTGAGTCCTGGCCAGTATATAAGTCATATAACTGGTTACGTCGTACGTCTATTTTAGGTGTATTCCCTTTAGTAGTTAAGGCAGAAGATGTAGTAGATGGGGCCTTACTTTCCCTAAATGTCCCCCCTCATCGAGGGGAAATCTCACTAAAAATTGTTAGGCTAACTACAAGACAACCCACATGACTACTATAGTGACACTTTCTCGGTTGTTTTTTCCCACGAAAACCCAATGTGGGTATGGCTTAAAGGGATGAGCCATAATACCCTGAGATTGAGCACCCTAAATAGTCGACCTGCTGCTAGACTAAAACTACATATAAGCTAGAGGTATGGGCATAGGTGCGCTAGCTGTTGACTGAGCATTACCCTAAAATTTCTTCTTAGGACATTTCATGCTCTATTTTGCTGCCCTGTTGCTGACTGGCATCCAAATCTACCAACCTAGCTTTCTTACCCTGCCTCTCCTCATCCCCTATCTTTTTCTCTTCTTCTCTTTTACCTGCTGCATATACACTACTATCCTTGAGATATTCATATCATTATTCAGCATTGCCCCCTTTATAGTCTAATACCAAATTATTTGAAAGACTGGATGTGAACTTCCTTATACGAAACCTCATACTGGATGCTAAATTGGTGACATAACGAGACTACTGGGTAAATTTCAATGCATATTATTTGACACTCATCTTACCCTGCTTTTGGTCATAAATTCCTCATCCTTAGCTTCCCGTAATTCATAAGGAAAGAAATGATTCAGGTTAGCATCCAAACACTCTTCACATATTGTAGGTTCAACATTCTCACATCTTAACTCTTCCCATTTATCATACCACCGGTAAGTCACCATAGGTTATAGGTTTTACCCCATCTATATCACTAGCATGAATGACCTTAGCTCTTGAGGATCCTTCTTGACCTTAGTACCCATGAAATGGTTGTGTTTAGCCTTATGAGTTGATCAATCCTAGTGACCTCAAAAGAACTAGTGATAGAATGCACATTCCCTAACCAATGAGATAATAATGCCATAACCTGAGAAAGCATATAGATAGACTGATGAAACTCAGCATTAGAGACCTCCCTCTGTAGAGATTGAGTATGGTTGATGCCAACCTGAGGACCTCTAGGAGGGATAGTTGGGACTGATGGAACTCCTGAAAGAGTAGAAAATTTTGAAGTACAGGCTCTATACTTGGTCTGCATCCCATAAGTAGGGCAGACCTCTTAATCATTTTCCCAATAAAAATAGAGGGTCCGGTTGAGGTGTTCTAACCAATTAGATATTCGGTAAGGCATAATAGGAAACACAGAAAGTCATAATTTAAGAGAATTTCATGGTACTAGACTCTTTAGTATGAACAAAAACATAAACAAAAAAGAATATTCATTAATGCCTCGTCTATGCTTCGCACCCAAAAAAGGCACTCTACTCAAAACGACTTCATAGATACCCTAGGACCTTGAACCATGCTCTAACACTAATCTTATAATAACCTAAGTCGAAGCCCTAACCACGATGGACAACTTGAACCATGAAGGCTTGAGAGACCCCTTAGCCTACTATCATAGGCATAATTCATACATGGAAATACATAATAACATTATAAGGTTTTCAAGAAGTATGTTAAGTAACTTAGCACTTAAATTTATAACACAACATAAACCAACAACTAGTCTATAAAGCCTTAACTGCTGATTATCTATTTAAGATAGGACAATTCCCCCGACCGGACCATAAAACTCAAAGGAGGCTAAATATAAAGTGCCTTTTGGAGTATGGAGGGCTCACCAACTCTAAATCTATATAGGAATCTACTACTGTGCTGTACCACGAGAATGACCTTAGATCCTAAATTATGAGATAATGTAGGCATCGAGGATGATCAGTACTTGGAATGTATTGGTATGCAGGATAATCCAAAAGCAACATATAATTTTTATAAAATAATCAAGAGCACTGGGTAGCCAATTTACAACATGGAAATCAAAATACATGGTTATAATTATAGACTTTAGACAATCTCTTGAAAATATAGAATAGACCCATTTCTTTACTTCTTAGCTAGATGGAATCCCCAAACTTTCTACTACCCATGAGCTATATGGTTCTGGCTTTAAATCATCCGCCAAGCTTCTAATTTGAGTTTGGCACAAGGATTGAAGTCTCTATATTCTATTCTAGTATACCAGTGCCTGCATCAAGTATACATTGGCCATCCATATATCTAGACTAAGCCAATTTCCCTGGTAAAACACAATTTTCGGCTATAATACTTTCAACTCATGCCTTCTTAGTTAATTATACCACTCTCTTAATGCTTATTTTAAACTCTGAAAATCATTGTTTAGCATTATAAAAGCTCTTTTCTTACTCACTTAACGGTATTTCATAAAAGATATCATCATACCTAGACTTTCAAGCCGCTATCATACCATGACATATCATATCCCTTTTATTTAAAATGTATCATTGACCACCAACCTTATTCAACATCAAATAAGAGTTCTTCTTTTTGAAATAGACATATAATTTATTTAAATCATTTGTCTTTTAAGTTTTAACTCTAGTTTGTCATTCCTATCATAATCATATGCAATTTCTATAAGAAAAAAAGAGCATTTAGAAATAATAAAGACCTCTTTGAAAACATGTAAAATTGACAATGCATAATTGATAAAGAGGCACTAAAAACTCAAGCTTATCATTATTCAATAAATATCCCCCAACACTAGTCAATAAATAACTCTCTTGATCGAAAAAGGGAATCTATAGTTCATGCTCTCAAATCCATCTCAAAATCCATAATACATGAGCATAATACAATTTAAAGTTCATAGAAAACCCATAGTTAATACATAATTTCATCATAAAAGGGGTTTTAAAATTCATTCTTTTCAATCAATTTCAAAACCTTAATTGATACATATGTGATAGGGTTTATTAGAAATGTCATACTTATGCCCATGAGTGTTAGGATAGTTCTACATACTTTTTTGAGAAGAGAACGCAACGTAAATTGACCATTGGAGCTTAGAAATCTTGAACCCGAAGTGATTTTCTCCTTTATAGTTATTAGGATGATTACAATAAGATTTTTAAAGTGAAAATCTACTCTTAAGGCCCCTACTCAAGTACATTAAGAATTGGGAATGACTTAAAGGTGTGAAAAGACCCTAATGGCCTTAAAATATACAAAAATAAAGTCATATCAACGAAAAAAAGGGGGCGATGCAACCCAATCGTATAGGGTCAACCTCATGGAATGACCCCACTACAAAAAATAGGCCACACTATGTTCTATCCATCATAAATAGGCCCCTTAGTGGTGCGGGTCTCTCCACATGGGCGAGACAGTAGCATATCGGGATGACCTTCATAGATCAAGAGTGTTGCACGAGTTATATTTCACATCACATGAGTCATTTCTATGTATAAAAATTCCAATAACCTATTCTAACCCATCCTAAGGTGGTTTATGGTGACATCTAAGCTACACCTCCTCTCAAAATATGATACGGTCACTACCAAATATAGTAACCCAACAAAGATTGGGGTTGAATTCCAAGGGAATACATGGATTCACGATATTTAGTTATTGTAATTAATGAGCTAAACTGGAAAATTAAATAGGGGATTTTGAGTATCAGTACCGAACTAGTAGCAAATATCAACTTCGGTTGTAATCAGTCGTAAGTGAACACTAGGTGTAATACCCCACATTTTTGGGCTAGTCTTTGAACCGTCGTTCCTATGTGTATAAGATATAATATAAAATATTACCATGAAAATATGAGTTTCATGACCTTTATCCTCATATTTGATGAAATTTAGAGGTGAAAAATATTCATAGAAGTCACTTAGAGCCTAGTGGAGCTAAGATCCTTTGATACGTCTAACATTTGATGTTTGATTCTATAAGGGTCAACTTTAAACATTTATAACTTTTAATATACATGTAATTATTCATATCAAGACCCATAAAATTGTATATAATTTAATTAGCTTTGCAACGATACCAATTTTGTAAAAATCCGATAACTGAGTAAAAAGTTATGGTATTTTCTGTGTGAGGCAGTAAGACGACACGATCTTGACGCGTCGCGTTGACATGAAAAACTGATGCGGATTCAAATCTATTTTATATGATAATTCAATTCCAAAAGGGCCTAGGGTCACTCTAGTCAATTCTCCTCACCCAAATCTCTCCAAAATACATAATTTCAGCCCCAAAGAAGCAAAGATACCTCATTATTCATCTTTTCATCTCAAATAGCAAAACCCTAAGGATCATACTTTCTCTCCAAGAAATCCAAAATTTCCCCACTAATTCTCCAATATAACTCAAGATTAAGGTTTCCCAATACATAAACTCCAATAACTCATCTTCAAAAGCATTATAGGAATCCAAGATTCAAGCTTTCTCATCTAAGATCATCAACTAATGTATGTGGGATTTGAACAAGGACAATCCTTTTGTCCTTGTGCCTAAATTTACGTTTTCAACAAAAATTTTATGATTTTAGATTGGGGATTACACCCAAAGTATTTTGTTAATGATTATGAGAATAATATGATTGAATTATGAAATCCCATGTTTATTCTTGAGTTAAAGAATGTTCTTTTATGATTTTGAATACCATGAGTATGTTATGAGATATCGATTTCAAAGGTTTAATCGATTTCAAGCATATATTGTGATTCTTGATTTTGTATTCTGGATATGGTTGAATTACTTCCAAGAAGCCTATTTGAGCATAATGATGTAGAATGAGTTTTATATGAGTTTGAAGTATGCGTTATTAGGCCCTAATTTGAGTATTGATATTTCAAGAACTTGTTCTTTTAAGCACCCTAATTTTTTCATATTTTTAGTTATATAAATAGTATTTGATCTTTGGATCCTCAGTTTAGCTACAAAATCCACTTTTCAGAATTTACTATAGTTTATAGAAACAAATTTCAGAATTTGAGTACAACTTATATCAAATTGAAGCATAATTATTTTTAGATAAACCCTTATGCCAGCTTTTAAAATTTGATTTCCAACAAGTGAGCATATAGATAATAAGGGAGTAGTATTTATGACCGAGTAGGGAGTATGGGTTTAGCGCATCTTACTTCCCCAGAACTACGTTGCCAACGTAGGTATAGATTATCTGATTATTTTTACTTCTACGTGGATGACTCAGATATGATCACTTAGCTCAGGTTATACTCTCTGGCAATAATATGACACCTCTCCCTAGTATAATGCTTCTTCCTTAGGAGGACAAGATGTGGGACTCTCTCCAACAAGGGCAAGACGTTGGACTCCATGATAGCTCACATGGTTTATGTCGGTTAAGAGAACCTCCTTAAAGTTTAAGATGAAGTATTTTACAGATTTTAGAAACTAAGTGTAAATACTCACAACTTTTTTTCAGATTATACTTTATAGAAAGACTACAGTTACAGAGTTCAATTTTTAGATTTCAGATTTAAGAGTGAGTCCTATCTATACTTAGACGATATGATTTAAAAAGAAAATTCAAGTGCATTTTTTAGAACTAAATATTATGACTCACTAGATTTATAAAGCATAATTTTCTTCTCATGATTATTACTTTTTTAGTATTTAGGATATTCTAGCTTATGTGAGTCATTTACATTTAGCGTGCATTTCTTTATAAATGATAATTATGAGATATATTTTACTCATGCATTCACCCCTATATACTCGGTACATCCTCAAAATATTGATCCACATATATGTCTATGTGCTACATTATCTCATAATATAGGTACAAGTTTTAGTAAGCACTTTTAGATTCAGACAGTTGCAGATTCCAGCTAGCTAGATGATGAGTCCTCCTACTTCAGGGTCTCCAGTTAGATTTATTTATGTTATTTACTTTTTTAATCATATGTATTGATTAGTGAGTATTTAGGGTCGCATCCTAACTATCTATAGTCAGTATAATTGAGGCTTCACAGAAGTCAGTTAGAGTCAGTCTTATAATCGTAGTCCCTCTTTTCAAACTTTATCAGAATGTAAGAGTTGTATCAGTATTGTATTTTACAGATTCCATCATTATTATGTTTCCACACAGTAAAATCAGTATTTATTTCATATTTATTCAGTTTCTTAATAGTATTCCAGTTCATGGGTTAGCTTGGGATCACTTGTGATCTTAAGCACCGTGTGACATCTCGAAACAAATTTTTGAGGCATTAAAAACTTGGTATCATAGCACAGAGTTCAAGTATACTAGGGTGTCTATGAAGATGTGTCTAGTAAAGTCTTGCAGAATAGTACAGAGATGTCGGTATTTTTCTTCGAGAGGTTATGAGACATTTGAGAAATGTTTGCTTTTTTTCCTACTCTATATCGTGCTGTAAAGTTGTTTTCTCAGAATCTCTTGTCTATTCGTGTGTTACCCCAAAATTCCTTATCTATCTATTATTCTTGAGATAATATAATTAGGAAGTTCCAAGTCCTCC
Source organism: Capsicum baccatum var. pendulum (assembly GCA_030864225.1). Lineage (NCBI taxonomy): Eukaryota > Viridiplantae > Streptophyta > Magnoliopsida > Solanales > Solanaceae > Capsicum > Capsicum baccatum. The sequence goes on from CM061551.1 coordinate 94,211,659, forward strand.
CCAGATAATGCTCTCAAATTTACTAGTAGAAATTTTAGAAGTCACACAAAGGGCTTGAGAGGAGCTCCCTAGTGTGTTAAGTTTCTTAAGTTTATAGTTGTGTCCACATCCATATGATTTGTTCATTTAAGACATAATATGATAGGCATTCAGATTTCCTCATTATTTCTTTTAATATAGATAGTTCTCATAAGAGGAGATAGTATGAATCTTGATTGTTGAATTGTAACACCCCATATTTTTTTAGCTAGAATTGATCCATTGTTTCTAGGAATAAAACCTCTAATCTTGTAATTTATATTTGATTACATTAATTACAATTATAATCCTAGTGAGAAGAGAGCTTATGATATGTTAAACATGTTCAAAAGACTCACTTAAAGTAATCCAAGCTAAGAGCTTTTGAATCCATTAAGTTTTAGTGTTTGATTTTGTAAGGGTCATGTTTGAACGAGCATAAATTTGTGTATATGTTGTATTGTGGAAGATTTAGACCCACAAAATTGTATAGAATCAAATTATCTTTCCAACGATACTAATTTTGTCTTACTCTAATACCCGAGCGAAAAGTTATACCCATTTTCGTGAGAGGCAATAAGGGTATGCGATTGGTTAGGTGCCGCCCAACCAAACTTAGGTGATTGATAAGGTCTCGCCTAGCCTGACTTGTGTGATTGACTGGGTGCCGCCTAAGTCATTTCCAAGTGCCAAAAACACTCAATTTTGACCTAAATCAAGGGTGTTGAAGTCATTTCACACCCCTAAACCATACCTAATCACTTCAAAACATTTTTGTGAGATATTAAACACACAAAATCCTCTCTCTTAACCCTAAGTAATTAGTAAGTAATTCAAAATCTCTCTTCCATTCTCAAGAACAAAAATCCAAGTGTCATCTCTCAAGAATCAAGAAGTTAAGCCCCAAATTCAAAGTTATCTACAAGAATTATTTCAATCAAGCTTAAAGGTCCAATATTTTAAAAATTTCATCACCATTAAGGTATGTTAGATGTAGATTCATGGGTTCCTTCTACCCATTAAACTCAATAATCCTTTTTTAATTATAAAGATTGTGTATTTATGATTTCCATGATTATAATTGAATTGAAGTTTATGTCTATGTTATTGTTGGGTTATAATTCATGTTTTAGATTACAAGTTGAAAGCTTTGATCCTAGTATGTGATAATTTACAAGATATTTAAGATAAAGCCTTAAAATTACATATTAATTGACGTAGCCATATTATTTAGATGTATTGTTAGGTGTATAACCAAAGCATGCTCCCCATATGTTTGATTAAATTCCTATGTAAATGAAATAGTCCCATTATAGCATGTTAATATGAAATCCCCATTTGTGTAAAAATTAATGTATGCTAAATATTTGTTAAAAGGATTTGGTGAATGAATTATGAGACATTAGTATGCATGCTTATACATCTACAATTTTATGACTTTCAAATACTTAAAGAGATGTTTCATTGATTATATTGTGAATGATAGGCAATTGTCATGTTGTTCAAGAATTATTATGCTTTACTTTTATGATATCGAGTACTGGGGTATTTCATACCCGATAATTTAGCTACATGTCTAGAGCCAATGTCAGTTATATCATAATTATTCACATCACGATCAGCAGTATTATCAGTTAGTTACAGGATTCAATAGAACTCAGTCATCTTCATAACTTAAGAAAGTTCACCAAACTCAATAGTATTCCATCAGTCAACAGAACTTAGTGAACTTAGTAAGACCAGACAGATAACATAATCAGTAATAGATTCAGCCCATTCTAGTATAGTCTAAGAATCAGTTCAATGTCTATTCAACTGGGAGTAGGATTTAGCATTGATCGATGACAGGGATGATGACTTTCCCGTTAGTTAGGTAGAGTGTTTAGTAGCAATCCCTATACTCTAGAATTGCATAGCCAACACATGATGAGGAGTCACCCATTAGATTAAGGCTTGGCTACCTCCCAAAGGTCACTATTTATATTAGGATTTGACTTTCTCTTAGGGTCACCCGTTAGATAGACTTGACCATAGTAGTGTCTTTACCTGTGGCACGGTACTGACACCCTTCCAATTGGGGTTATAGGTTGGACTCAAATTAGCTAGAAGGGGTATGTCGGTTAGATGATTACCTCCCACAGTTTCAGTTTTAGAAATCAATCTCAATAATAGAACTCAGTTTAGTAGTATAGATTTAAAGATTATCTGCTAGATAGACTTGATCTTAGATCCAGTCAATCAATTTTATTATTAATAAATTCAAAGATTACCCACTAGATAGGCCTGATCTCAAATTTAGTCAAGCAGTATCAGTATTAGTAGATTTTAGGATCACCCGCTAGATAGGCTTGATCTCAGGGCTCATTCACTAGATAGGATCGACCCCACAACAGTCATCAGAAATACAGTATCAGTAGACCTAGTTATCAGTAATCCAATTATTAAAACTTAGTATTATAGTATTAGCAAACTCAGATAATACTTAGACAGTATTCATAACTCAGTATTCAGTGAAAAACACTTTGACTTCAGTTATAGTTTATGCATTCATACATGTATCCTCATTCAGTAGTCTGATGTTATTCAGTCAGTTTTATGTTCATGTATATGAACCCTTGCATTTACCCTTACCCCATCTAGCATACTAGTACATTCTCTCATACTGACACATACTTTCTTGAACTATGGTATTTTATACCATAGGTTCACTTGCATGGGATCTCGAGCACACATAGCAGTTTAGATTTGTCCAACAACAGTAGACTTAGCAATGAGTCCTCATCATTTGAAGATGTTCTCTATTTCTTTATTGCATTAGATTTAGTATTTCAGTAGATGGAGTTAGTTGGGGAATGGTCTCATCAACTTCTTATTTAGACAATTAAAGTCTTTTTTAGACTAGAGTATTTTTGAATAGTTGTTTTACTTTTAGTATTGTTATACTTTATTTAAGTATTGAACCTTATGGCAATTTTCTGCCATTTTTTTGCATTTTTACTGTATATTATTCAGTGGTCAATTATAGATATCAATCATGGGTTAGCTTATCGTCCTTCGCAATTATGAGTGTCGTGTAGCATCTGAGGTTCCGAATCTGGAGCATTACATAAATAGAGTTTGGATTGAGGGATATTGCAACCTGGGTGTTATGATTCATAAGTATTAGAAACTTTTTATAGTTGGAAATATGGGTATAGAAGTGTAGTGACAAGAAAAGTGGGATCTACGATTGATAAAAAGTATAAAGATAAACTTATGCATGCTATAGATTTTACGTTATAGTGATATGTCCTGGTGTGTTAGTTTAATGAAAGGTAGAGAAGGAGCTATTAGTTATGGTGAATTATTGTTTTCTTATGGTATGAAAGGAGTTATTGATGGTAAATATTGTGTTAGAAAAGTATAGATTATTATTGATGTACTTGGTGGTTTAATATTGTTAATTTAGGCTTTCCTTGAGGTTAGAAAAAAGAGTTTAGTTGAAACTTATAGAACTATGAAAGAAATTTAGGTGTATAGATAGGTGAATAGTAGTGTTGTGCAGAGGGAGTATGTGCTATTGGATAATAATAAGATAGGCCATATGCTCATGATAAATTATTATTATTATGGGGTTCAAATGGACTAGTGTTTCTTGATGTCTTGTTTTATAGCTTCCAAGTGAGAATAGTATGTGAGATTGGGTTATAAATCATGTTTAGCCCTAAACATTAAGTTTGAATAGTGGATGATCATAAAGATGGGAATAATGATGGTTTGGTTGTTGATGCTAGTTATGGAGTATGATTGATAATGTTGAACCTTTTAATATGATCTTGATTCTCATGGCTTAGAAATATAAGTTTAGAGGTGTGATACTGGTAGAATATGAAGGAAGTTAGTATGGTTCAACAAGGGTTTAGTGATATCCATGTTAGTGTTAAAATCTAAGTTGGTGAGTGTTTAAGTTGTTATATTATGACTTTTATGGCTATAAAAATCTAAGAGTTGGATCTTAGAAGGAGGTAGCATTAGGTGTTACACATGAAGATATGGTCCTTCAGGGTAAGTTTAGTTTTATGTATATTGGTTATACCCCAGACTCTAGAGTAAAGTGATTGCAGTTTAGATTGGAGTTTACTTAGTGGTTCACAGACTTAGACTAATAGCTTAAATCTAAGGGAGAGATGATAAGATAGGTTACCAAGTCAAATTCTCAGATTCTAGTAGTGCTGCCAATATGGGAGAAAGATTCCTGACTCATTCTTGTTTCAGTATTAGTACTTTAGTCATCATGATATCTAATTATTCCTTATGTGTCAGCTCCATGATCATAGTTCTATTCATGCATATTATATAAAATCATGTACTCTCCCAGTTCCTAGTATGAGGAGTTCTGGTTCATTCAGTAGTCAAAATCACATTCCATAAGTTATGAACTCCAAACTCAGATCATGCATCTCATGACTCATGCACTCATGCTTTATAGTATGCTCAGTTCCCATAACCCACGCTACACTCCTAGTGATCATCAAAATTTAGATTATGATATAGGTGTTCTCAGTTTTGATCTCTTTAATGGATTTTCATATGCTTGATGACCTATTCCTCAAGCCTCAGCAATGTGTCAAGTTATACATAGTATCCCTTCATATTTCAGGTTCTCATGTTCTAACCTTTTATTTACTTTCCCTTAGGTCAAAATAGTGGTGATGAACAGTTGTTTAGATGGGAGAGAGAGTAAACATTCCTTATTGATGAAAGATAGTTATATGCTTATTTTAGCTAAGGCCATAAGTATGAAATAAAATTGAGGCCAAATCTTTGATAAAAGTTTTGGTTAGTTGAAATTTATGTATGTATGTTCTTGGAGAGTACATGGGAGTTATTGTGATAGATGTTTAGAGAATTCAATGAGTATGCTATTATGGGTGTTTGTTTAGAAGATCATATGTAGTTATAACAATAGGCTTGAATGTCATGTTGGTGTATTAGTGGATGAATATGGTACGTATTAGTTTCCAACCTTCCCAACCTTAGAATGTAAATCCTTAAGTATATTTATGATCGGGGTTGTCAATAGCACATCTCATGTAAGTTTCATATTTTTTGGGAGAGGTTTGATGGTAAAAACAGTGAGGCAATGCTATATGGCCGTGGCTCATCGTATATCGCATTGGTAGGGAGCAACGCGACACGTCGCATATCGCATCGGTAGTCCTGTTTAGTTATAGTGTTATAAGTAGTACCCCATGATTTTGAGCTAGGATTAACTATGGTGAGAGGACTTAGTTTAGTTTAGACCTTAGTAGAAAAGTTTATCAATTTCCATGTGAGAATTAGAAGTTAAATCAAGTGAGTATGGTATTTAAGGGGAATAGTATAATGAGGGAGTATTCAAGAAGAGTTACTAAGCTAGAAAGCAAGAAGTTCCTTTTCCTAAGGCCTAGAAATTTTAACCTAGCTTATAATTTAGATGTCTATGTTCCAAGCTATAGAGTTGTATCATTGTTGTGATTTCCTAGTCGGATGTTTTGTTCAGATCATGCCCAAAATTCTTTGCTCCCTAATATCGTTATAAATTCCTAAGAGAGTGTTAAAGAAATACCCCATTTAGATGTGGGCATTCAACCTGAATCAATCCGTGTAGCCAGCAGTCCAGTTTAATAGTCAGACAGAAAAATTTCTATAGTTTTCTATTTTTCAATTTAGTCTAGTCTTAATACCTAAAATTTCTTGAGTATGTCCATTCCAAGAGGCAATGGGTTTGCCTCCATGAAAATTATGAATTTATTTCAGCACACGCATCATGTATCTATTTCAGTTTCAGCTATTAAAGCCATGATTCAGTTTATGAGTATCATTTGTATCATCTTAATCTTTTCCTAGTATTTCAACCAAATCAGTATCATTTGATGACGAACAATCCCAAGAGAGGGATATTGTAATACCTTGAGATTTCATGTTATAAACCTCTAATTTTTTTTCTTAAGAGATCAGATCCAGTGTAAAGTAATGGTTACTCATAAGTTGACACTCTTATTTCTCTCTCGGCCATATAGCTATTTTTCATGAGAATTCATGCACTCGTAGATCAGTTCAGTAGATCATTATGTCTAAGATTCAGAGTTTCAATTTATTTTAGTTGTACATGATAGCTTATAGCCTCAGCTTCCTCAGTATTTTTAGCTTAATTAGCTACATTCCAGGACGAATGTTCCCAAGGGGGAGAAAATGTAATACCCTTATTTTTGGGTTAGTATTTGAACCGTTGTTCCTACATGTATAAGATATAATATAAATGATTTTCATCCAAATATGAGTTTCATAATCTTTATCCTCATGGTTTATGAGCTTTAGAGGTGAAAAATATTCGTAGAAGTTACTTAGAGCCTAGTGGATCTAAGATCTTTTGATTCATCCAACATTTGATGTTTGATTTTACAAGGGTCTATTTTAAACATGTATGAATTTTTATATACTTGTAATTTTTCATATCAAGACCCACTAAATTGTAGATAATTGAATTATCTTTCCAATGATACCAATTTCGCAAAAATCCGATAACCGAGTAAAAAGTAATGGTATTTTTCGTGTAAGGCAGTAAGACGACATGATCTTGATGTGTCGCATCGACTTCACCTCGACACGAAAAACTGACGTGGATCAAAAGCTATTTTACATGCTAATTCAATTCCAAAAGGTCCTAGGGTCACTTTATTCTATTCGCCTTACTCAAATCCGTCCAAAACACATAATTTCACCCCTAAAGAAGCGAAGAAGCCTCATTATTCATCTTTTAATCTCAAATATCAAAACCCTAAGGCTCATACTTTCTGTCTAAGAAACCTAAAATTCCATCATTAATTCTCCAAGATAACTCAAGGTTAAGGTTTCCCAATACAAGAACTCCAAGAAATCATCTTCCAAAGCATTATAGGAATCAAAGATTCAAGCTTTCTCATCTAAGATCGTCAATTAAGGTATGCGGGGTTTGAACAAGGACAATCCTTTCGTTCTTGTGTCTAAATTTACATTTTCAACAAATTTCTTATGATTTTAAATTTGGGCTTACACCCAAAGTATTTTGTTAATGATTTTGAGAATGATATGATTGAATTATGAAATCCCATGTTTATTCTTGAGTTAAAGAATATTCTTTTATGATTTTGAATACCATGAGTATGTTATGAGATATTGATTTCAAAAATTCAATTGAGTTTAACCATATATTGTGATTCTTGATTTTGTATTCTTGATATGCTTGAATTACTTCCAAGAACCCTATTTGAGTATGATGATTTACTATTAGTTTTATATAAGTTTGAAGCATGGGTTATTAGGCCCTAATTTAAGTATTGATATTTCAAGAACTTGTGCTTTTAAGAATCCTGAGATTTTTATATTTTTTGCTCTATAACTAGTGTTTGATCTTGGGACCCTCAGTTTAACTACGGAATCCACTTTTCAAAATTTACTACTATTTATAGAAACAAATTTAAGAATTTGAATACAACTTATATAAAATAGAAGCATAATTGGTTTTAGATAAACCATTATGCCAGCTTTTAAAAGTGGATTTCCAACAAATGATCATATAGATAATAAGGGAGTAGTATTTAGCACCAATCAGGGAGTGTGGATTTAGTACATCCGACTTCCCTAAAACTACGTAGCCAACGTAGGTACAGGTTATCAGATTATTCCCACTTCTACGTGAATGAATCAAATATGATCACTTAGCTCAGGTTATACTCCCTGGCAAGAGTATGACACCTCTCCCTAATATGAGGTTTCTTCCTTATGAGGACAAGACGTGGGACTCTCCCCAACGTGGGTAAGATGTTGGACTTCATGATAGCTCACATGGTTTATGTAGGTTAAGAGAACCTCCCTAATGTTTAAGATGAAGTATTTTACAGATTTTTGAATCTAAGCATAAAGACTCACAAATTTATTTTAGATAATGCTTTATAGAAAAATTATAGTTACAGAGTTCAGTTTTCAGATTTTAGATTTAAGAGTGAGTCCTTTCTATACTTAGAAGGTATGATTTAAAGAGAGAATTCAAATACAACTTTTAGAACTAAATTTTATGACTCACAAGATTTATAAAGGATTATTTGCTTCTTATGATTATTACTGTTTTAGTATTTAAGATATTCCAGCTTATGTGAGTCATTTACATTTAGCATGTATTATTTTATAAATGATGATTATGAGATATGTTTTACTTATGCATTCACCCTCATATACTCAGTACATCCTCAAAGTACTAATCCACATATATGCCTATGTGATACATTTTCTCATAATGTAGGAACAAGTTTTAGTAAGCACCTTCAGATTCACACAGTTGCAGATTCCAGCAAGCAAGATGACGAGTCCTTCTACTTCAGGGATTCTAGTTAGATTTATTTATGTTCTTTACTTTCTTAATCATATGTATTGATTAGTGATAGTTGGGGTCATGTCTTAACTTTTTATAGTCATTATAATAGAGGCATCACAGATGTCAGTTAGAGTCAGTCTTGTTATCTCAGTTCCTCTTTTCAGACTTTATCAGAATGTAAGTGTTGTATCAGTATTGTATTTTATAGATTCCATCAATATTATGTTTGTGCACAATAAAATCAGTATTTATTTCATATTTATACAGTTTCTTAATAGTATGACTGTTCATAGGTCAGCTTAGGATCACTTATGGTCCTAAGCACCATATGACATCTCGGGATATATTTTTGGGGCGTTACACTAGGATTGTGTTCCCCCTGGCTTCTCAACTCCATAGGTTTATCGTGCTTGTTGAACCAAACCAATACCTTTTATGTTGAATCAATAATTTATGTACCTTCTACAGTCTTTTGGATGAGCATAAGAATTTTATTCTTTACCCTTTGAGTCTCAGGAGGTCTCTTTACTAACTCTTATCTTGATCCCAGTTAACTATTACCTTTTGAGTTTCTTGTTATTAGATGAAACCTAACCATCTTACTAAGATAAAACCTAGAAGCGTGGATCGACAGTTAAAATCTAAATTATTGTTGTCGTTATGTTTTCTTAGTCAATACTCCTCTTTCGGAGTAAGTAGCAATAATCTAGGTGGGATCCTAATGTTTGCAACTGCTAAGAAATATATTATAGCGAAGATAATGAAATGCATGCCATGGGTATCGGTTCAATGCAGCAATAGAACTTCCTCTATTTCATCAATCTGCCAAGATTCCCACAACTCTAGCAATGGTTTTCTAGCCAATCATGCTTGTGAAGAATTCAACGACATTCATAATCGAAAGCATAGATGAAATCACACTAATAAGAAGTAAAAAAATCCACAGACGTATCTAACTTAATGAACAAAAGTCAATACAAGAGAATCCCAAGATCAAAATCAAATCATGGAATCAAAATATGTTTATGAGTATTAAAAGTGCGGAACTCCTACTAAAAAACTCATAGAGTGTATTTATAGTACATGATGAAACCCTAAAACCAAAGCTTGAATGAAATAGGAGAAAACAGGGTTGGTAGCCACTTATGGTCCCTACTTGTGCCCTGACCCTAGGTGCAGGTTGTACCTGCGGTTAGCAGGTTGGGCGCAGGTACGGGGCACAGCTACCTGGATAAGACAATCCTGTAGGCTAGCTCACGGGATCTTAGATTTATAGCACTTTATTTGCTTACTTGCGGTCCGTAGTTCCTACATGCGGTCCACATGTAGTCTTAGTAAGTTTTGGGAGTCATCTTTTTAGCTCTTTTTCAATTCTTGAACATGCTTTGATCACAGACAAGCTGGAAAATGTCTTGAACATCCATAATTGATCCAAAAAGTAGCCAAAAACATCTTTTTCATCTTTTCATGAACTTAGCATCCAAAATATGATTTCTTGCAAAACATACCCAAAATGTATCATATCTAACAAAATAACCTCAGAAACTTTCATATTTTCCTCATTTTAAGCATCAAAAGTGCTATATTTCTATAGCATATCAACACTCTCAACTTAAAACACTTGCGTGTTCCCATAAAACATAACACAATAAAAATAAAAACGACGCTTAACTCAAAAAATCTAAGCTATTCAAGGGAGTCAGTTAACACTTAAAGCTCAGAACACAACACCCCCTCCAATCTTATTTTACAAAAACAACTATGCATGAACATGATGAACAAAAATATGACACAATGGAATCAAGGTATGACAATTACATAAGCAGTAGACAACCACTCATATATACAAGTCACACTAACCAAAACAAGCAAATAGCTAGAAATATGACTCAAGTGCTCTCACAACAATGATATCTCACTCACTCATACGAAGTAATTCATGTCAATGTGGTAAAACTCAAGAGACACTCATACTCAGAAGAGAATTTCCAATCAATGCATGTCAAATACCATAGGCTTTACCTTATTTTATTTTGGTTTTTAGATAGTCAAGTTAGGATCACTATAGGACTTTTCTTGGATTGTAATGTAGGATTGGGGGATGGTATGGTACATATGGACATATCAAGTGAGTAAGCTTCCTTGGTACTACACTAACCTTGGAATCTCACTAACTAGATAATTTTCATTTTATTTCACCCTTATCTTTCCCCTTTTATTCTTTATTGCACATTTAGGTTGGGTGTGTTATTTTTTCCTTTCTTTTTCATTTTTTTGCATAATTGTTCTTTTCTTTTTATTTTTCTCTTTATTTTGCTACTAAACCCATCCCTATTAACTTTTTTCCTTAATTTATCTTTTTACATACCCATTTTACACTACACACCCCTATGATAGCCACCCTCAACTTAGGTATTTTGCCTGAGTTAAGGTGATAATATCCAAGGAGGACTAGGGCCAAAACTTGTTTATTCTAAAATAAATGGGAAGGTGAAAGGTAAAAAAATAAGATGTAAGGATCAAAATAGGGATCAAGGGATACTATCTCCTAATGGAAAGGTCGTTTAGGCAAAAAATAGACTAAAAATTTAAAAAAGGGCCTATGCTCCTTTCCTAACCGACTATCCTTCAATCTAGGCAAGACTAACTAAGAAAATTTTAAATTCAACACACAAAGGGAACTTGGTAGAATTTCACACACATATGGAACAGATTCAATATTAGCCACTACTATCTATCCAGTTTATACAATTATTAGCAAGTGAATATCATGTCCCTAATCCTAATTCCATAACTAGATCCATAAAGTTCACACACACATATATATATATATATATATATGCACACACTACTACCCTAAATACTTAAAAATCTCCTAATTACGCAAACACACATCACAATATGAAATAAAACACAATGCGACAAAAATTAACCTAGACTTGTTAGTTCTACAACTATACCACTGCCAATAGGAAAATAAGCACGACAATAAAAACCAGCAGTGACATGGTATGACCATCCCTAACTAAAAACTATGCATTCTGCTTAATACGCTAAAATAAAACAAAACAGAGGGAAGTGAGAACATAACTGGGACATACTAGTCATCTATGTAGCTTGGGTTTCCTCCCAAGCAGCGCCTGATTTACTGTTGTGGCACGACTCATTTCCCTTGGCTACTCAAACTTCATAAAGGCCCATTTCAGCATAAACTCTTACTTTTTCCAGGTTTCCTATGTAGTGTTTCACTCTCTTCCCATTCACTTTAAATGATATGTCACCGTCATGATTTATCTTAATAGAACCATATGGGAACACCTTAACCACAGTGAATGGTCCAGTCCATCTTGATTTTATCTTGCTAAGGAACAAGCATAGTGTTGAATTATATGACATGATCAAATCACTGGGTTCAGATATCCTCTTCTCGATATTATTGTCATGATAAAACTTCATTATTTCTTTGTATATGGCCTAACTCTGATAAGAACGGAGTAAAAATTCATCCAACTCATTTACCTTGGTCAACCTCAAGGTCACTGCCTCACGCCACTCAAAATTTAACTTTTTCAATGCCCATTGTGCTTTATGCTCAATCTCAATTGGTAAGTGGAAAGACTTTCCATATATATGATAATATGGAGAGGCATCTATAGGGGTCTTATACACTGTTTGATAGGTCCCCAATGCACCATCTAACGTTCTAGTCTAGTCAGTTCTATTGGCATTCACAGTCTTCACCAATATAGACTTTATCTCTCTATTGGAGACTTCCACTTGTTTGAGGGTAGTCCTTACACAATATATATCAAGAAATTCTTTGAACATGTTTTGGTAGAAGTGTGACCCACCATCACTAATAACAGTACGCGGAGTGCCAAATCGACAAAAAATATTATTCTTCAGAAAGACGGTGACTCCTATACCTTCATTATCTTGAAATGCAGTTGCCTCCACCTATTTTGACACATAGTTAACCACTGCCAAAATGTATCTCATACAATAAAAGCTTACAAACGGCCCATGAAATTAATCTACCTCAGATCAACCAACTCCAACTCTAAAATAGGTGTCATGAAGAGTTCCTAGCCGTGAAATATTGCCTTGATGTTGATATTGGTCTCAGGATTTTGACAAAATCATGAGCATCCTTATAGATTGAAGGATAGTAAAACCTAAATTGCAAAATTTTATGGGTTGTTCGTGTGACATTATGGTGACCCCCAACTGGTGATGAATGATAAGCTTCCAGAATGCTCATCATCTCTATCTCTGGAATACATCTCGAAATCACACCATCACTGTAGATCCTAAAAAAATATGGATCATCCCAAAAGAAATTCCTTACATCATGCATAAAACTTCATCATTTCCGAAAAGATAGGTCTTCTGTGATAAGATCGCTTGCCAAATAGTTGGTAAAATCAGTAAACCAGGGAATCAAATATTGAGATGCTGCCAACACTCGGTCATCAGGAAAAGAATCATCTATATCAAGATTATCCCCCAACTTCTATATGGTCTCCTCCTCAAGTCTGGACAAGTGGTCAGCAACCTATTTTTTATTTCCTTTTCTATCCTATACTTTAAATTCAAACTCTTTCAGCAAGAGAACCTAACAAAACAATCTTGGTCTGACATCTTTCTTGAACATCAAGTATCTCTATAACTGTATAATTTTTTTGTACGTAGTTTAAAGCTTTGCTGGCATAGTAGATGAGATGTAGTATATTTTCTCTTTGGCCTAGAACAACTCCCAAGTTCACTCCGCTCGCATGATATATTACCTCAAAAGGTACAAACCAGTCAGGAGACATAATCTTGGGCATCAAAATCAATTGTTCCTTTAGGAATTTAAAATCCTTAAGAAAAGCATCATTAAACAAAAATTTCACCTCCCTCTCTAAAATCTTGCATAGAGGACTTGTAATTTTAGAAAAGTCCTTGACGAATCTCTTATAAAAGACTGCATGACCTAAAAACTCCGTATGCCTCTAACTAGCATTATGGTGGAAACTTCTCATTTAACTCAATCCTCACTTTTTCCACCTCAATACTATGTTTGGAGATCTTTTTCCCTATAACGATACCTTATTTCACCATGAAGTGGCATTTTTCCTGGTTTAGTACCAAGTTACACTCTTCACATCATTGCAGTTCATTGGCCAAATAGGATAAACAATTATCGAATTAGTCCCCAACCATTAAAAAGTCATCCATGAATACTTCAATGGTGTATTCTACCATTTCGGAGAATATGGACATCATACATCTCTAAAAAGTGGCAGGCGCATTACATACCTGAACGATATCTTTTTGAATCCAAAGATCCCATAGGGGCAAGTAAGAGTAATTTTTTCTTGGACTTTGAGAGCAATCATGATTTGATTGTAACTCGAATACCCATCAAGGAAAAAATACCAAGCCCTTCTTGGTAATCTGTCTAGCATTTAATCCATGAATGGTATAGGGCAGTGGCCTTTTTGTATCCACTTGTTCAAATCTTTGTAATCCATGTATACTCTCCAATAGGCTACTAATGTCATTCGTACTAATTCATTCTTCTTATTTGGAACCACTTTGATTCCTCCTTTCTTTGGCACACATTGAATCAAGCTCACCTACTTGCTATCTGCAATGGAAAAAATCACCCCAGCATCGAACCACTTTATTATCTCCTTTTCCACTACCTCTTTTATATGAGGATTCAGTCGCCTTTGATGATCAATATTGGGAATGTTTTCTGGATCAAGCAGAATTTTGTGTGTGCATAAACATGGTAGAATCCCCACAATGTCTGTAATGGTCCACCCAATAGCTCTCTTAAATTTTTGAAATACTGATATCAAAGGTTCTACCTATGCTCTAGCCAAATCTACTGCAATGATGACCAATAAGGTTTTGTTGGACCCTAAGAATGCATACTGTAGATGAGATGGGAGGACCTTAAGTTCCAATACTGGTGGCTCCTCAATAGATGGTTTTGTAGTAGGTATGGTTCTGTTTTTTCAAGTCAAGATCTAGCTTCTTAGGGGCATATTTATATGAACTATGCCATGTAGTCATGAACCATCTCATCATATTCATCTATACTATCACTCTCAAAATTTATCATCACTTTTGCCAATGCTTCTACCTTAATCTCTCCTTAAAAAGGTACATCCACTAAAAGTAGGTCATTATCCACTGCATCAATCATTGCTACCACTCTCATATCACCAGGTTCTTGAACTGTCATGCATATATTTAATACTATTTACTCAGTACTCCATTTGAAAGTGATCGCCTCTAGGTCCATATCATTCAACATCCGACCAGCAGGCTAGAATAGTCTACCCAATATAATTGGAGAGTTGGCATCCACTTCATAGTCTAAAATTATGAAATATGCTAGATAAGTGAATGATGAAACCCTTACTTCTTCATTGTGTATAGTGCCCTCTGGCTCCTTTACAGATGAATCAACCATCAACAACCTTGCAGATGTAGGCTAGAGTTCGCCTAACCACAATACCTTATATATCACCAATGGAATTATATTCGTTCTTATTCTCAAATCATATAAAGCCTTATTAATATCATAAGGACCAATAGAGCATGGAATGGTGACTGCACTTGGATATCTATTCTTTTCTATTAACGGTGCATGAAAATCTATGCTAAATTCTTGCACTATATCTTGGAGCTCTTCTGTTACTCAGTCGTCATCGTCATCACTCTCAAAATCATTATCACTAAAAGTTAATTTCTCAAACTCAGCTTCAGGTGGCTTATTCGCAATAATATTATCCCTTTTTAGCTAATTAATATCAGGAAAAAAGTGCTCATCAGGTGGGGAATCACTCTTCATGTTAATATCCAGAGAATGAAACAGTGTTTTAGGATTCAATACATTATAACTAGGAAGTGCACCTATCTAGCATTGGTCCAAAGTGGCATAGAGTTGCCCATACTGCTGCTCTGACTGCTTAATAGTAATTGAATGTGATTCAACCTTCTGGGTCAATTCTAAAACATCGGCCTTGAGTTCTTTAAGGAAAGTTTTCTAACTCTCTTGAACCTTCATCAACTTAGTCAATGTCTCTTCTATTTTCATTCTATATTTCATCTGCCAGGTAGAATGTATTTGAATCTATCATCATAGTTTTGACCTTGATTTCCTTTCCCTTGGGCTAAAAAACCCACCAACTGATGATCCACATACTTTTCCTTCTCCTCTAACTTAGACTCATGCACCCTAGAAGCTGGAGCATATGCCCTTACTATATTAACCTTTGCAGAATTTATTGTTGCAAATTGTTTGGCCAACTCACCAATGTCTATTCTCAATAGTGAAATATCCTAAGCTATAACATCCTCAGCTACTCTCTGTTCAACAGAAGCTCCAACGTCATAAATGTTAGAACCTCTCTCAACCTCCAGAGTTTGCCACCTACGGTTAGTTAATGAGATCTGATCCATAATACTCAAAGCCATCTCCCATTATAATCTCATGAAAGATCCTCTGGAGATAGTGTCTGCCATTTCTCTGAAGCTGATAGTCAAAGATCTACTGAAGATCTCTAACAAGCTTGTCCCTGAAATTCAGTGGTTGGGCACCATGCTAAGCTTCCTCTTAAACCTGAACCATGACTTATACATAGATTCTAACTGCAGCTTCTTGAAGTTATAAATCTTATCCTTGAGATACAATACCCTAGATGGAGGAAACAACCCGTTCAAGAATTATCTGTGCAACTCACTCCATGTAGTTATAGACCCTTTTGGAAGTTTCCCCATCCATAAAAATATTTCTCTAGTAAGCAAAAAAGGAAACAACCTTATTCTCACTGCCTTTTAATCTACCCCAGGTATGGTTTTATGAAATACAGATCCCAGTAAAATTTTCCAGATACATGTTTGTATTGTGTTTAGGAAAGACGGCAAACACGCCCTTCAAGTATAAAAGTTGAATCATAGCGCTAGAAATGTTAAACTTCACATTAGAGGGCAAAATAAGAGGAATGATAGCTCTAGTATCTACCAACTCAACATATCCTAGATTTTCTTCATCATCTTTGTACAACTGAACATAATGATATGTTGGGATCACTTGAGGTCGACCTCTTCTGACTCTATTTTGGTTGCCATCGAGTACTGCTCAGTGATCTACTGGTAATCTGAAATAGAAAGAGACTAAAAATATTACCGAAATAGAAACTGGCAAACTAGTAGCCATCGAGTACTGCTCAGTCCAATTATTACAACCCGAAATAGAAAGAGACTAAAAATAAACTTACGCTAATCCTAAACTAATGCTTTACCCGATGCCTCGGGCCTTCATCGCGGACGTCCTCCAGGTACAAGGTACTTCGGAGCATTCCCCGGATAAATCTATACAAATCCTTCGGGGCATTCCCCGGCCAAATGAGTACAATTTAAACTTTTCGTGCAATAAAGTAGAAAGTGTCATTCAAGCACATATTCAAAACACTCCAACAAATTGTTATTCCTAAATTTGCCTACCCGGCCTACGTTTGCCTATGCGTTCTCAACTAAAGACATAATTCCATCATGATTTATACCAACAATAAATCAAATTAAACCGAATCTATCCTTTTGTCAAATTTTCAATTCCCTCCCCCGACTTTCTTTCTATCCATCCATTAGAACATGATCAAGTTTATGCCTTAATCTACCAAAATCAAACAACCAAGCATCACAATCATAACATCAACATAAATAAAAATCCAACAAAACCATAATCATAACTAATTCAATATGCCAAGATAAATAAAAGAGAGCGAGTTAAAGAAATGGACCTCACTGACACTTGCTTTTGTTGATAATAAAGAAATCTGAAGACCAAAACTCGATCGCAGAACCTCATGACGAACAACCAACTCGGTATTAAAATAATAGTCGGACAACTCCAAAATCACGAAATAAAGATCAACCAACAAATAACAGGAAACCAAAAACCAACACAGATCGAGATCCGGGGAGCTTAAGCGATGGAGAGACGGTGTTATCACCATAGAGGGAAAGAGAAGGAAGCGGCAGCCAGAGCTGACCGACGCGCCGTGGCCGGAGCTGGCCGATTCTCGGTCGGCAAACGGTGTTGTCAATGGTGATGAGCCGCGATAGATCTGGCGGTAGTTCTCCAGCGAGGTTGAGGTTTATTATTTTGCCGGCGGAACCGACTGCTGTTGATGGTGAATGGCGATAGAGGTTGTTTCAGAACGAGCTGTGGGACAAAGCTGGCCGCCGCGTCGCGGACGGAGCAGTGACTGCTGGCCACAGTGGTAGATCTGGTCGGATCTGACGGTGGCGAAGATCTGGGCGGTGACGAGCTACGACCGGAGCTGGATGACACGCCGCGGCCGGATCTGGACGACGCGCCGCGGCTGTAGGAGCTGGTCAGATTCTCGGGTTGGGATATCGGGTCGGATTCAGTCGGTGAACCGCGACAGATTTGGTCGATGCAGAGCGGCGTTGGCACCAATGCCGGTGCTACCGCTGACGATGATGCTGAGGACGACGGCGGTTGACGGTGACTTGGAGGAACGGCGGCGGTTGATTCTCTTCTTCTCTTTTTCTTTTTTTTTTTTAGTTTTTGGGGAGAGAGATGGTAGAAAAAGGGGAAAGATGGTGGTGTTGTGGTGGCTGAAGCTCCGTCGGCGGCGAACGGAGTTTACAAGAGAGAAAGAGAGAGAGTAGAGTTTAGAGAGAGAGAGGAAATGCTGCTGATTTTTTTTTGTTTGGATTTCTACTCCTTTCTCCCTCCCTTTTTTGTGTATGGTTAGGTATATATATTTTTTGAGGCTATTCTTTGTTTATAAGAAAAAGAGAGGGGGGTGGGGTAATGTGGGGTAGGGGTAGTGGTGAGGTGTTATGTTTTTATTGGGTGGTTAGGATAAGATAGGGTTAGTTATTTCATTATTTGTTTATTATTTTTTTTTGTATTTTGCGGGGTATGATGACATGGGTGAGGGTACACGGTATGCTATGGTGGAAATGAATAAAACGAACTTTCGAGGGAGACAAAATTACGTGTCTACATCATGCCCCCTTTGAATGTAAACATGCAGTGTTTTCAGACAAAGAACTAGACAACGAGACAGAATTTTGTCCTGACCATTATTCAAAGGAAGAAACAAAAGAAAGAAGGACTACCGGGTCTTGAATTAGGACAGCCTACCCACCCTAGTTATAAGGGAACCAAGTCACGGGTATTTCAAAGGATTGGAAGAGGAGTGGACTATACCGAGTTGGAGAGTCGAGTGAGGTTCCGTCGAGGTTTCGGTCCGCATCTCTTTTATTACATCAAAATGAAAATTAAAAGACAAAACATAAAGGAAATTACAAAAATCCTATCTATATAGCTTTTGTTGGATCTTGACTCGACTTTTATCACCCTATTCTTCAGGCGGGCTCCTGACTTGTTATTTCTTCCAACTTCTTGCTTGACATTCGTTTCTTCACCCTATTCTCCAGGCGGGATCCTGACTTGTTATTTCATTACCCTGTTCTTCAGGCGGGTTCCTGACTTGCTATTTTATCACCCTATTCTTCAGGCGGGCTCCTGACTTGCTATTTCATCACCCTGTTCTTCAGGCGGGCTCCTGACTTGCAATTTCATCACTTTATTTCTATGCTTTCAACTTCTGCACCCTGTTCTGCAGGCGGGCTCCTGAAACTACATCAAAACTAAAAAAAAGAAAATTATCTCAAACAAATATTATTATAAAGAGATTTTATTTGCCAGAAAAGTAAAATTTCAAAAACAGAAATTGAATTTTTTTACCACAGTTTATCATCAGAAGACTTTTGGGAAAATCACATTATACCTACTTGTATGTTGCAATGATGAATCAAGACTCTGACTAAGAAATGCATCTCTTAAGAGTAAAATTAAATAACCAAAACTAGGAAGTGTATCTCCTAAGAATTAAAGTGAGGGATTCTAACTAGAAAGTGCGTCTTCTAGAGATACAAGTTTAAGTTAAAAGTGTGTCACCTAAAAAATGAAAACTAGCAAGGAAGTGCGTCTCCTAAGGATTAAGTGCAATAACTCGACTAGAAAGTGCATCTTATAGGAATCAAGATTTATGTTAGGAAGTTCATCACCTAAAAAGCAAAATTTGAATTAGCCAATCAAGGAAGTGCATCTCCTTGCCAATGTTGCTTGAATTATCAGAACAAAGAAGTGTGTTTCCTTACCAATGCCTCTTGAATTACCAGAACAAGGAAGTGTGTCTCCTTACCAACGCCGCTTGAATTACTCAAATAAGGAAGTGCATCTCCTCACAAATGTCTCTTGAATTACTAAAATAAGGAAGTGCGTCTCCTCATAAATGTCTCTTGAATTGCTTAAACAAGGAAGTGCGTCTCCTTACAAATGTTTCTTAAATTGCCCAAACAAGAAAGTGTGTCTCCTTACAAACGTTTCTTGAATTGCCCAAAAAAGGAAGTGTATCTCCTTACCAATGTTGCTGGAATTACCCGAACAAGGAAGTGCGTCTCCGTACAAATGTTGTTGGGATTACCCGAACAAAGAAGTGCGTCTCCTTACAAATGCTGCTGGGATTACCCGAACAAAGAAGTACGTCTCCTTACAAATGCTGTTGGGATTACCCGAACAAGAAAGTGCGTCTCCTTACAAATGCTGCTGGGATTACCCGAACAAGGAAGTGCGTCTCCTTACAAATACTGTTGGGATTACCCGAACAAGAAAGTGCGTCTCCTTACATGTGTTGCTGGGATTACCCGAACAAGGAAGTGCGTCTCCTTACAAATGTTGATGGATTTACCAAATAAGGAAGTGCGTATTTTTACAAATGTTGCTGGATTCACCAAATAAGGAAGTGCATTTCCTTACAAATGTTGCTAGGATTACCCGAACAAGGAAGTGCGTGTCCTTACAAATGCTGCTGGGATTACCCGAATAAGCAAATGCGTCTCCTTACAAATGTTGCTGGGATTTCCCACACCAGGATTATTATAATGCAGTATTTCATTTTGAAAGCGTGGTCCCATTTTTCAGGAGGGTCTTGAACAGAAAGTAAAAATCCTATTTTTCAGGGGGGTCCTGAACATAAATTAAAGTCCCATTTTTCAGGAGGGTCCTGAACTGAAAGTAAAAATCCTATTTTGCAGGAGGGTCCTGAGCAGAAAGTAAAATCCCATTTTGCAGGAGGGTCCTGAACAGAAAGTAAAATCCCATTTTGCAACAGGGTCCTGAACAGAAAGTAATATCCCATTTTGCAGGAGAGTCCTGAACAGAAAGTAAAATCTCATTTTGGATGAGGGTCCTGAGCAGAAAGTAAAATCCTATTTTGCAGGAGGGTCCTGAATAGAAAGTAAAATCCCATTTTGCAGGAGGGTCCTGAACAGAAAGTAAAATCCCATTTTGCAGGAGGGTCCTAAACAGAAAATAAAATCCCATTTTCCAGGAGGGTCCTGAACAGAAAATAAAATCCCATTTTCTAGGAGGGTCCTAAACAGAAAGTAAAAATCCCATTTTCCAGGAGGGTCCTGAACGAAAAGTAAATATCCTATTTTGCAGGAGGGTCCCGAACAAAAAGTAAAAATCCCATTTTGCAGGAGGGTCCTGAACAGAAAATATAATCCCATTTTGCAGGAGGGTCCTGAGCAGAAAGTAAAATCCCATTTTGCAGGAGGGTCCTGAACAGAAAGTAAAATCCTATTTTGCAGGAGGGTCCTAAATAGAAAATAAAATCCCATTTTCTAGGAGAGTCCTGAACAGAAAGTAAAATCCCATTTTCCAGGAGGGTCCTGAACACAAAGTAAAATCCCATTTTCCAGAAAGTAAAATTCCATTTTGCAGGAGGGTCCTGCGCAGAAAGTAAAATCCCATTTTGCAAGAAGGTCCTGAACAGAAAGTAAAAATCCCATTTTGCAGGAGGTTCTTGAACAGAAAATAAAATTTCATTTTGCAGGAGGGTCCTGCGCAGAAAGTAAACTCCCATTTTGCAGGAGGGTCCTGAACAGAAGGTAAAATCCCATTTTGTAGGAGGGTCCTGAACAAAAAATAAAATCCCATTTTCCAGGAGGGTCCTGAACAGAAAGTAAAATCCCATTTTCCAGGAGGGTCCTGAACAGAAAGTAAAATCCCATTTTGCAGGAGGATCCTGAACAGAAAGTAAAATCTCATTTTCCAGGAGGTTCTTGAGTAGAAAGTAAAATCCCATTTTTCAGGAGGGTCCTGAACAGAAATTAAAATCCCATTTTTTAGGAGGGTCCTGAACAGAATGTAAAATCCCATTTTCCAAGAGGGTCCTGAACAGAAAGTAAAATCCCATTTTTCCAGGAGGGTCCGGAACAAAAAGTAAAAATCCCATTTTGCAGGAGGGTCCTGAACAAAAAATAAAATCCTATTTTCCAAGAGGGTCCTGAACAGAAAGTAAAATCCATGGATGTGCATTTCCAATGGTAGCTGAATCAAATGAAACGAATTTGCCCTTGTTTCAATAAAGAAAATTTGTCAGTTAAAAACTTAGTGGTAGTTTGCAGCAATTGGCTTTCTAGGCATTTGCTC